>CM029769.1:22020265-23279885 GCA_017562165.1 Ectropis grisescens | reverse complement strand
CCCAGCAACATGGTTTTCTGAAGGAAGGTCTACTACAACCAACCTTGTTTCATTTATTGATGCGGTCACGTCCGGTATGGAGGGGTGGGCAAGTAGACGCTATTTATACAGACTATCGGAAAGCTTTCGATCGTCTGGATCACTCTATCCTCCTCGCTAAGCTGTGTGCCGCCGGAATAAGAGGTGATTTGCTTCGGTGGTTCGCATCTTACGTCGACGGTCGCACTCAAGCTGTGGCTCTCAATGGGTTCATGTCTGCTCCATCATTCATCCCATCCGGTGTGCCGCAAGGATCAATTCTCGGGCCTCTCCTGTTTATTTTGTTTATTAATGATATTAACCAATGTTTCAAGCACTCTAACTTCTTACTCTTCGCAGATGACATGAAGATTTTAAAGTTATTAAAATTGCCGTGATTTGGAATTGCTTCAACTAGACTTGGACAGCCTTGTGATTTACTGCTTGGAGAACAAACTTGATCTTAATATTTCGAAATGCTGCTGCATCACCTTCAGCAGATCAGCTCAAACAATTTCTTTTCATTATAAAATTAACGATCAGTCCTTGTCAAGGGCCAATTCTGTAGTCGATCTGGGAGTTACTCTTGATCCTAAGTTACTTTTGATAAACATATCGAGAAGATCTGTAATAAAGCCATGAAATCTTTGGGCTTCAGATTCAGGATAACTAAAGATTTCAAAATGATAAAACCCTTAAAGTTCTTTATTGTTCTCTAGTGCGGAATCAACTTGAATATGCATCTCAGGTTTGGAATCCCAGCTATAGCAAATACATTTCCATGCTGGAAAGACCTCAAAAAGTTTCTACGTGTTGTTAATTTCAAATTTCAAATCTTAAGTTCGGAGTTTGAGTATGATGAGGTCTGCTTCCATCATCATATTTTGCCTGCTCAGGTTAGAAGAGAGGTGGCTGATCTCAGCTTCATGCACAATATCCTGTGTGGTCGGATAGATTGCCCGACTCTGTTGTCTCGGATAGGTCTCGTAACTCCGCTCAGGGCCGCCCCGCGGAGACACAGTCTTCAGCTGTACACCCCGCGTCATGTCACGAATTATCGGAAGAATTCATTTCTTATTCGCACTATTCAAAGTTTTAATGTTATTTATTCTAAGGGCGTCGATTTGTTCGCGATGAGGCATAACTCTTTTATAAACGCAATTTGTGGCCGGTTCTTTGATATAACCAAGGACAAATACGAAAAGAGTAAGAATTTGTTATAAAAAAAACGCAGGTTTAAAGCTAAACGTTTAATTGATGTAAGCCATTAATTTGATTCATTTTTGTTAAATTCTCTATATATTTTGTAATTTCCTAACTAGTGATACTTGTGTCTGTTCGCTCCCCGTATGTGGTATCTACTTGTTGCTACTTGTTCTATCTGTATTAACTGTTTTTTCTTTCTGTTTGTTTTATCAGTGAAAACTGTATTTGGCTTCAGTGTTTCCACTATGTTTTACCTAAATTTTATGATTATGTAATGCTGTTTGTTTTCCATTTAGAATAAAATAAAATAAAATAAAAATCGTTAAAGCATGAATATTAACTGTGCCCCTAACACGCCAGCAGTCCTCCGAACAAGGTCGAATACTCAGGCGCTGTAGAAACGAACCCATTCGTTCTTTCGTCGTCATGTAGACTCCCTTCAAAGTCAAAGTACTTTATTCATAAACATCGAACTCTTAAAAACGCAGAAGCGGCAAACGCACTTCTACTATGGTGATGCAAAATCAGGTGACGTCTCCTGATTTAGTCTCAGTCGCAACAAGGAGTTGTGTACGTTCGCTGACAATTGTGTACGTTCGCTGACAATTCAATTTTCAAATTTTTCAAACAAATTTTCGCCACGTTATGTTGTCTTTAGATTATAGCATACCTCATCTTCGTTAAATGTAAAATTTACAAAAAAATCAATTAATAAAAAAACAAGCAAATCTTTGTCATGTGACGTTCAGAGAAACGCGGGGTCTCTGATAGTCATAATTTAAAATTTATTTAAATGTATTCGAGTGTATGTTGTGTCCGCATGTATGCATTTGACCAGCCACATTTACCAGCGTGATGGTTTACGTTCTGTACTTTCTCTTAGTGATAAAAAGTAAATAAACTTTATAGGCTTATAGGCGAGACAAACCGCACGATCGCACGAAATCGGAGCGAGCAGGCGGAGGTCCAGAGACGTCTCCGCAAGCGTCCGCCCGGCGCCGCGCGCACCTCACGCTGTTCTCCCGAAGGTTTAATTACGCGACATGTGGCGCCCCTCGCGACCCCCGCAACCCCCGCGCCCGTTCGAGGCATCGAGGAATAGATTACTATCCTCGCGGAGGGTTGATTTTAATTAATATTCTCATTACAGCAAACACGTAACGGGAAACCTGTGAATAGCGGAATAAAGCTTCACTTTCCCGGAACGGATGTTTATGAGTAAGATGGTTTCTTCCCGGCGGTCCCGAGCCGGTGCGGCGCCCGAGCCGGGGTCACCAACGGGAGAAACCTCCGGATCTGTTTTTTCTTTGATTTCTTTTTGTTCCTCTGAGTAAAGTCCACACCAATGAGCCGCCGCTCGCGGCTGCTGTCGGGGTTCTCCACGTCAACTTTAGTTCAAACTACCACAAATCGTTAAGAAATTATAGTAACATGTAGATTTGTGGTTACAATCTTAATTCAAAACATCTGCTGTCTCTCGCACTCGTATACAAACGGTCAATGAATTCAGCTCACTGGGAGTAGCCGGCAATAAAGCTGCAGCTGGTATGAGAGTAGTGACCGCCCCTGGCGCGCCCGGTGCGCGCGGGGCGCGGGGCGGGGGCGCGGGGCGGGGCGGGGCGGGGCGGCGCGGGGCGGGGGCGCGGGGCGGGGGCGCGGGGCGGGGGCGCGGGGCGCGGGGCGGGGTGTTGCTCCGAGAAGCTGCGCTGCTGCAGCGGGTGGGTGGGCTCGTGTCGCAGCTTCTTACTGGTTTCCCGACTGAGGTGGTCACGTGTCCTGAGATCAGCTGCGTGGCCGCCGGAGGTGCGCCGCAGGAGCGGGCCGGGGCATCGGGGCGCGGGGGGCGGGGGAGTGGTGCCGCGTTCTCGCTGCAGGTGGCTGAGAAGAAACCCCCGCGGGGGTGTGGTCGGGATAGTCGGGGTACCACGTTCGTTCATGGTGTCGAATCTGATGTAGCCCAACCGTTTCCCCCAAGCGGAAGAGTATGTATGGTGTTAATGCCTTTCCTTCTCATACAAAAAGCAGGGCTTAGTGCGGCGGGTTGGCACGCACCGGCACGCACCGGCACACACCGGCACACACCGGCACACACCGGCACGCCTGGTCCGCGGCCGCGTCGCCGCTAATTAAGCATAAATTCCCTTCCCCGCCCCGCCCCGCGGCTCCAGCGTTAACGACTGCATTTTAATTCACCGAACAATTATTTAAAAGCATTAATTGAGCCGCCGGAAATTTCATCCAATTCCGCTAATTTACATTTAAAATTGCACGTTTGCTCCACCGCGGCTCCCGCGGTGAGCCATCCTAGCAGTGCGTGCCCAGCGCTGGGAACATAAAGTAAGCTGCTTCTGCTAACAAGAACAAAATTAAAAATTTTGATTAACCCCCGACTACCTCGGATTTGTTATCTGTACAACATTCTACTAGTCAAGCCCTTTCATTTGATACCCATATTAAGGGAGTTGTGAAAAAATAAATGTATTTCGCCATTTTGTGGTAGCGGCCATCTTGGATTTGAAATTTGTCACAGTGCAAAGTATTCTACTAGTCAAGCCCTTTCATTTGATACCCATATTGTGGTAGTAGTGAAAAAAATAATATAATTCGCCATTTTGTGGTGGCGGCCATCTTGGATTTGAAATTTGTTATTATGTATTGTACTCTACTGGTCAAGCCCTTTCATTTGATACCCATATTGAGGTAGGTTGTGAAGAAGTATTTTGTCCGTCATTTTGTGGAGGCGGCCATCTTGAATCGATATTAACCAAACATAGCTAAGAACATCCGCACGGATATCAACCTTCGAATAAAAAAAACCGCATTGAAATAGGCCCATCCGTTTGAGCTCTACGGTGCCACAGACAGACACACACACAGACAGACAGACAGACAGACAGACAGACAGACAGACAGACAGACATCGACGTCAAACTTATAACACCCCTTTTTTTTGTCGGGGGTTAAAAAACAGACCAAAACACTGTTTACTGTTACAATGATGTTTTCCCAATTTTGAGAACGACATGTTTGTGACCTTTGGAAAAATGAGATTCCTCTCACGCCTCATTAACAGGGTTCCCTCGAGTATCTGAGATACCATTTTTTGAAGTTTAAACTTCTTTTGGCGCAGCACAGACAGATTTTTCTTAGTGAATTGTATTCTAGTGTCACGCTCCGGAATGATAAGAAATCTTCGGGTAAATTCGGGACCATGGCCATTGGGCATCTAGAAATGCATCAGCATTTCCCATCGGCTTCCCATTGGATACCAAAGTACTCGTAAGATACCAAATTCTGAGTTATAAGTTTTCACTTCTATCAGTAGTTCCTACAACTGCCAATTTTTTTGTTTTGTCTTCGTAGAGCAAATGCGTCTACGTACCCTTCCGCCCGGGGGAGACGGTGGGGTTACATCGGACTCCTTCCGCCCGGGGGAGACGGTGGGGTTACATCGGACTCCTTCCGCCCGGGGGAGACGGTGGGGTTACATCGGACTCGGCACCCTACATGAACAGGTGTTCTTACCGACTAAGCCTCCACAGGGTTCCATCGTTGCCGCGTATGGCGGGACCACGAGACCGCTCTCTCGTATTTCCGTGTATCCGCCGCCGCTTGCGGAAAATTGCGCGCGGAGGAGTGTTTGCAACTTATACTTTATGTAGCGACGGACTGCAGAATGCTATATTTTTACATTTTACATTAAAAAAATTAAACAAAAAAGGTAAGGTCTGTAAAGTCGATGGTTTACGGACGATAGTTTAACGTGACAACGTCATAACAAAACATTAATAGATACGGCGCAAGCGTACAATGAGCGTAACGGGACATAACGAGACATTTTTTCGTGCATGCAACTGGCGTTCATAGATTTATCGGACATTGTCACGTCAAAAAAATATACACGCTGTTATGTATTTGTCACACGCATAAAATACCCTTTTCTGCTTATATAAAACAGATTAATATTGTTTCCACTTGGCGGCTGCTGGTAGATACAGTTACATCGGTGTATTAGTGTTTCGAAACGTCTGTCGAATCATAATTAGATAATCAATTAGACATAATACGACTTTACAACATAATCCATTGGTTAGTAGATAACCGTATACGTACAACGATGTACACCAGTGACGCCCCGCGGCTGCACTCGAGATAGCGTTCCCGTTTCATACAGTACTACATACAGTGTAAATTAAAAACATAACACTTCTTGCAGTCGGGTAAAACTATTTTAGTTTGTTAACGATAATTACAAAAGGTCGTTTCAATCTTACTACGAGCAAATATTTGTTATGTACTACGAGTAATATTAAATGTCAAAGTTCAGATGTTTGCAGCTCAATCAAGTCGGAACTCCTTAACGGATGGGGTTGAAATTTGCAACGTATTTAGCTATTTAGTAAGATTATTGTCTGGAATAACACATAGCTACTTTTAATAGCGAAAAAAAATTAGTTATAAGAACTGCCGATAGAGGTGAAACTTATAATTCCGAATTTAATAGTTCACTTTGGAAAATACGCGGGCGAAACCGAAGGGCGTGGAAATCAACATGGACATCTAGTCTGGAAATACTGACGCATTTATAGATGACCAATGGTCATGGTCCCGAGTTTACCCGAAGATTTTTCATCATTCCGGACCGTGACGCTAGAATTAATTCACAGCCCACGAAAAACCTGTTTTTGGCGCGCCAAACACAGTTTTCACATCAATAAAAAGAACCGAAAGAGTTTTGATAAACCCCCGACTACCTCGGATTTGTTTTCTGTGCAACATTCTACTAGTCAAGCTCTTTTATTTGATGCCCATATTGAGGTAGGTTGTCAAGAAATATTTTGACCCCCATTTTGTGAAGGCGGCCATCTTTAATCGATATCAAAATTATGAAGACATTGTTATTCGAAATTAAAACTACGCCATCTTTCAACCTGAGTCAATCTGCACGCGGTGTCCAAATTAGATTTTATAATCGGTTAGTAGATAAGTAGTCCACCCGCCAGCGGGACAAACAACGTGACGAGACTAGCTGCGCCCGCGGTTTTATTTGCGTAATTCCCTATCTCGTTATTTTATCTACTTGATAACAAGTTGTGTATGTGGTGTTATGGACATTCAGCCGTTCCGATGTGATTGATCAACAATAACCCAAACACCTATCAGAACACACAAACTTTCCCAGATAAGGAATTAGTAGGGTGTAAAATATGGATATAAATGTAAGAGTTGCTCGTTGAAAGGTTCCGCGTCAATTCGAAGGGAACATATTAATATGTATTCTATTACTTTGAAAGAATACGAAGGTATAAATAATGATAGATAGATAAAACTCTTTATTGCGACACAAAAAAAAAATACAAATAAACACTTATTAACTAGTGCCACAAGTGGTGGCCTTATTGGTAAGAGCAATATCTTCCAGGAAACCAGCAAAAAGGAACATAGCCTACATATACTCGTACGCGGGGGAAGCGACATTAATTTGATAATACAAATATATATATAACATAAATACAACAAATTTATATAACTGTATAAAATAATAAATATTAACCTATAAACATGATACTAAAATTTAACTGATAAATACTAAAAAGAAGAAACAATTACCAACAAAAGTGCGGACATGATGAACAATACATTAAGATAACGATCAGCGGATTACAGCTTCAACCGGCAGATCGGGCACCAACAGCTGCCTCCTACGATTGATACAATGATAATGCATTATTTTATTTTATTATTTTTTGTGTAATGACTTAACCTTAATGACTCAACTAGTAAAGATATACCCTATATGTTGTCGCGGACTTTTTTGGAACTTTGTGAGTGAGCGATATCGTTTTAAATTATTTTTACGTAACTTTAACCGTTTACAGAGTGCACGCAATGAACGTGCTAAATATATATTTTTGTCCCATTTCTACTACCATTATTCATTCATACTACGCTGCTGTTAATGGTAATGTTATATAGCGTATTTCCAAAAAATCATTCGATTTGTTAGTAGTTCCTGAGATTATCACGTTCAAACAAATTCATCAGCTTTAGTACTAGTATAGAAATATTATGCTCGTAGGTATTATGGATTGGTGATAAGCACCTACAGAAGTATCAAGATATATTTTTTAAAACGGAATGATTCGTTAGACCTCGGCTCACCTCGGCCCGCCGAGCGCACGCGAGGTCTGCTGAGGTCCGCCGCCCCGCCCCGCGTGCCCCGCCCAGGGGATACTCCTGTTCTCCGTTCGTTGGCACCCGCTGCCGGCAGAATGTGTCACGTCTCCACGACGTGGATGTCATATTTATTGGATCTTATTGTTAAGTATTTCATTTTACAATTTTGTCGGCAGTTTCCGTCAAATCATTGAACTACCTGTCTACTTATAAGTAAAAATCGGAATGAGCCGTGATGTGATCATCTGTTCCACGGGGCCTTAGAATTAAGGTAATAAAGATAAGTCTGATATTCCGAGAACGGCGTGACGTCAGCCGCGTATCTGGTGCGGTGTTGGCGAGGAATGTCGGCGACGAGCCGTGGAACAGCCCGCGCTCATGGAAACTCTGATAAGGAACTTGAAAATCGGAATTTCGTCTTGAGCCGAAGTTTTCCCACCAGGGCTGACGCGGTCGCCCGCTTGGTGGCCCACCGGTTGTTCGCTTGCCTTGCCCCGTGGTGACCTGTCCTGCGGGGTGTTCTCCAGCTCCCACCAGGCCCTCCACCCGCCTGCCCCGTGGCCTGCCCGGTGACTCTGACTTGCATTATGTGGTTGACACGTAGTTGTGATTTTCGTCCATCGTATTTCGAGGTTTTCTTACTTCAGGTACAGAATAGATATCCTGCTTAGGTAATAAACGTGGTAAATTGGCTGCTTTTTGCTCAATTAGATTAGAACGGCTGAATTGATTGCAGTCAAATTTGGAACACAGATAGATTATAATAATCAGGCTGTTTAAAAATTACGATAAGTAGAGTACATGAGCCCGCGGTAGTTCTACACAGATGGCGACGTCGACTACACCGGACACAAACGTGTTGCTGGCAAGTTTATCTGGTGAGCGTCAGCGCGTGCGCCGCGTGCGGGCGCGGGGGGACGGAGCTATCAGCAGGTCACTTGTAGCTGTAGTGCTGACAGCGGGGAGCGGGGAACATGGACCGGACCGGCGGGGGCGACGGCGGGGGCGGGCGGGGCCGGCAAGTCAGGACCTTCACTACTGGCTATGTATACCTAGGAAAAACACAAACAATCGCCTGTATAACTTAGTCTATGATTACGCAGAATCACATCGAGCCGTGGGTTCAAGCTAACTGGCTGACTGTTGGCTGGTAAGCCTACGTTGAAGTTCTGCTGATTGATATTCACATAAAATATTTATTATGTCCTCACTGCTGGGACTCAGGGCTTCCTGTCACATGGAGAGAGTTTAGGTCAGCCCCCACGCCCACGAGCACGCCTGTGAATGTGAAAGGGGTTTTAAAAATGGTTTCTTAAGAATTTGTCGATTTTATCTGACAAACGAAAAAAAGTACATTTTTCAATTAAATTCAAGCAAAGTTGGATCATTTACCTTAGTAAAAATACTCAAAGCTACCAGCTCCAGCGAGATCTGCATAAAAGAGTCCACACTCGGACATGACGTGTGTCAATCAATGTGCAGTGACCGCGCCGCGCCGCGGGGGTCCGGCCACCATCAACCCATGAAGCAGGCATCAAGCCGTCAGCTTCCTATCGAGCAGCGGCGGTAGTGACGTCATGTAAACACCCCGGCATCCGTTTTATGAGCGCCGCAGTCGGCCACACGCACTCCACCAGCGGTCGGTCGCAGCGCGTCGATACAACTTTTCATTGATTCATTAATTACCTCTCGGCGCTAACGGCATACAAATAAATCAATCTCATTCGAAGACATTTCCTGTGAGGGTCTGTCTGTGCGTGATCCTCAGTACGTATCAAATAGTGTTGGTATGATTTTCGTTAATGAACGAGTATCTTTCTGAGCTTAGTCTAAGAACGTCTCTGCACCTCAAACGCCATTTCATGTCACTGACACAGGTACGATCCGTACCTTCCGTCTTTATGCCCGGTTTACATTATTCCAGTCCCGCGATCGAATCCAGCGAATGCTTACTGGTTTTTTTTTAACCGGCATTGGAAAGCAATGAATCCAGTTACGAGTAGCATTCTAGTCTGCCAGTTTACATTTTTCCAGTATGCAATACAGCACTAGATTCGATCGCTGGACTGGAATAATGTAAACCGGACATTACAATACAAGTCTCACGTAGTGTAGGAACTACAAGTGCGTTGTTAACCTGTGTAACTGTTATGGCAAATAAATATTTATTGTGTTTGGATCGGATATCCCCGAAGTCGGCGTCCACAGCCGTCGACAGTTTTGTTGTAAAGGTTGCTGGATCCGTACTCGCCAGGAGATTTACCCTGGACTGTGGCCCGTTGGAGGACATGTCCGCGCGTGTGGCGGGGTGGAGGCGGGGGGAGGTACCGGTAGAACGGAACCGTTCTATCTGTGATTCCGAGCCATTAGCCGTGGCGCGCCGCTCGAGTGGGTGTTCCCTGATTCACGGGCGTCGTTAAGGAGCGTCGAAAGGTCCCGCCGTAAATCGCGGTACTCCCCCCGCCGCTCTATTAAATGGCCTCACTTCCACTTCGTCTCCGTTAAGCGTGTCCCGGCTCGCGGCCGCACGGTGGCGATGCGTTTTTTATTTGAGTGGAAACCCTTTTGTTTCTTTCGCCTGAGTATTGACGGATTTGCGATGCTGCGCTTTTAGCAACAATGATTTTTGAAATCATATTTTTTAAGCCTCGAATTTTGGAAGGGTCACCAGCACGCAGCCTCAGATTGGGCGTCTGCAGCTAGTAGCGTCTCATGATTATCCCCGCGTTGTTTTCCCGCGTTAAAAATAGTCTACTATTACTAGATATTTTGATTTTTATTTATTTTTAATTTAACGTTTGTGGTTTGCGGTCATGTCCCCTGTGACCTCCCTCGGTTCGGATCGCGCCTGGTTCTACTGGGCCTTACACATGATACGAACGTGAACATTTGTGAGTATGTATAGATGTTTGTAACTCTCAAGTTCTAATCATAGAAGGGATCTTGCAATACGACATAGATAGATGAAGACCTGGAATAACACATTCTCAACGTTTACATAGTTAAATTTACTGTCAATAACTTTATAATACGCGTAAAGTAATTTAATATTTTTACTATAGCGTCCTAGCTTTACCGTCGCTTTCTGAGAATTCGCTGAAGCTATAAACAGTTTAGTCGATAAGCCAGCAATATAATCTATGCCGAAGTATTTGATATACTTTTTTAACCGACTTCAAAAAGGGGGAGGTTTTTAATTCGACTGTATGTTTGTTTTGCATGTTATGAGATAGCTCCGATATTGTGAATCGGTTTGATGGTACTTTTTTTGTTTGGTTGAAAATATTTGAGAATAGGCTCATATAAAAAAACAAAATTATTTACTACGTTTATCTGGACGACGTAGTCTTAGCTTCTTTTGAAATTTAATCAAGAGTCTGAAGATTATTTAGTTCACTCTGTTAAAAAAAAATACAATTTAGGAAAACAGGGAACATTTTTATGCTTTGTTTGCAAGCCTTACAAAAGAAACTAAAGCTAGGTCTGTTAGGTTTCACTAGTTCTGTGGCGCGGCGTCGCTCGCCGTCGGTCAAAGCATTCCGGTGCGCTTATTTTCGAGTCCATATAACACGAAGAATGTAACGACTCAGGGATCAGCCGGGCCGGGGCCGACCGAGCCGGGATGAGGACGGGGCCGGGTCCGGGCCGGGTCCGGGCCGGGTCCGGGCCAGTGCGGTGCCGCGTTTTATTGCGCTCGCTCGACGGAGCGAGGGTGCTCGCCCTCAGCCGGGGCGCGCGCTCGAGCTTTGAACCTCTCCGCTGCAATATGTCCCGGAATGCGGAGTATTTCGCTATTGGAAACGATGTTCTCATTGGTTTCTCACGTCTCGAATATCTCTCAGGTGAAATCTTATGGAAGCGAGAAACAACGCGATCAGGGGATTGGATCCAAACACTCCGAATGCGTTGTCTATACATCGCTCTTGTTTGGAATAGATAGATATGCTTTTTATTGACACACCAATTTGGAATACCTACTGATTGTACCCTTAAGGTGGGTCAGATAAGTACTCGTTGGAGGCTCTACTACCGGCCGAGAGGCGTGCCAGAAGGCTCATAGATATTGAAAATACAGTCTTGAAAATAGAGGCAAGGTTGCAAATTTATAAATTTAATTCCAGAGAATCATTGAGTTGTCTGCGTAGGAATTGATCTGGTTGTATCCAAATCAAGACAAATACAATTTTCCCAGGTCATGTACACCACACTCCATCCTGGGTTAATGTCATGTGAGATAACTGTCCAGCGCAAATCTGGTCCTGAAAAATTAACTATATACTCTTTTCTGTTTTAAACTGTTTCCCGCCAGAATCTTGTATATGTGTAAATCTCTCCACGATGATTTTAATAATGGATACGTGCCAGGTTTACGTTCTAGCTACGAATACAATTATTTTCGAATTTGCCAAAGAGTGGTTAGATATATATAGAATTTAACAAAAATTAATCAAATTAATGGCTTACATCAATTAAACGTTTAGCTTTAAACCTGCGTTTTGATAACAAATTCTTACTCTTTTCGTATTTGTCCTTGGTTATATCAAAGAACCGCCCACAAATTGCGTTTTTAAAAGAGTTACGCCTCTTCGCGAACAAATCGACGCCTTTAGAATAAATAACATTAAAACTTTGAATAGTGCGAATAAGAAATGAATTCTTCCGATAATTCGTGACATGACGCGGAGTGTACAGCTGAAGACTGTGTCTCCGCGGGGCGGCCCTGAGCGGAGTTACGAGACCTATCCGAGACAACAGAGTCGGGCAATCTATCCGACCACACAGGATATTGTGCATGAAGCTGAGATCAGCCACCTCTCTTCTAACCTGAGCAGGCAAAATATGATGATGGAAGCAGACCTCATCATACTCAAACTCCGAACTTAAGATTTGAAATTTGAAATTAACAACACGTAGAAACTTTTTGAGGTCTTTCCAGCATGGAAATGTATTTGCTATAGCTGGGATTCCAAACCTGAGATGCATATTCAAGTTGACTGCGCACTAGAGAACAATAAAGAACTTTAAGGGTTTTTATCATTTTCAAATCTTTAGTTATCCTGAATATGAATCCCAAAGATTTCATGGCTTTATTACAGATCTTCTCGATATGTTTATCAAAAAGTAACTTAGGATCAAGAGTAACTCCCAGATCGACTACAGAATTGGCCCTTGACAAGGACTGATCGTTAATATTTGTAAGAGAGTTTCACTGTCGTGATTAGGGTTGTCAAATAAAATAATAAACAACGAATTTTTTACTTTGTATAGAAAAAAAAATGTTGTGCATTCATGTCTAATATTCACATGTGTGATTCAATACCTAGTATAGATGAACTACAATAAATATTGTTGGACCTTTCCGCCACACGTTGTATACAAACCTCAAAAGCGGTTACATATTTAAACCGTTTGGTGAGACATTGAGCCCGCGGAGGCTGGGAGCTCAATCCGTTTTTAAAGAAAAAAAAAATTTGCCACCTGGTAGCCTAGATGCGTGTTGGAAAAATTTTAGCGGTTTTGTGAATCAAAATATAAACATTGCCATTCAGGGTAGTAATAGACTGTCCACGCTTTTTAATTGATGATCTTCAGATTTTATCGGTGCACGGATAAGTCAGGTGTATTCAGTGCACCTATCTAAGGAATTAGTTAGTGTGTGATGTTGCGTACTTTTTAGCATAATTAATTCGGTTAATAAAGGCTCTGCCCGACAAATAAAAATTGTTATGGTTCAACAACTTTCTGGTACCTTATAATACAGAATATAGTGAAAGATTTGCCCCGTTTTTTTAACATCGGTATCCGAATTGTCGGTAACAAGGCATTCCTATACCTTACTCGGCTGAAATATAGTTTGACTTAAAGGTATTCAAATGCTCAGTGAATCGACCAATATAGTAATTTTATCTCACGAAGCGACCCGCGTTTCACTTAGGTGAACATGTGTAAAAACTAAAAATACACTAATTACGTGAGTGAACACAAATATCGTCTACATACGAGTATTATGTAAGTATGTGTGCGTAAAAAATAAATGCACCATACAGCAAAATATCTTCGATCGAGTATTCCATACTGAGATCGTCCGCGGTCATCACAGGGAAAAGCGTGTTTGTGAACATATTTACCATAATTAAGCAGAGCTCGCATCCCTTCCTGAGATAAGAGAACAGTAACTGAGTGTGTGTGTGTGTGTGTGTGTGTGTGCAGACTGCGTGCAGCTGCAGCTGTACCGCGACGGGCGCGCGCGGCGCGGGCGGGCGCGGGCGCGGGGGGTGCAAGGCGGCGCTGGCGCTGGCGCAGTACGTGGGCTGCGAGGCGGGGTTCACGCTGGACCAGCACTCCAACACGCTGGCGCTCGTGTGCCGCGACCTCACCGCCGTGCTGGCGTTCGAGACCCGCGAGCGGCTCATACAGTGGCAGGTACGGGGCAGCGACCTCACCGCCGTGCTGGCGTTCGAGACCCGCGAGCGGCTCATACAGTGGCAGGTACGGGGCAGCGACCTCACCGCCGTGCTGGCGTTCGAGACCCGCGAGCGGCTCATACAGTGGCAGGTACGGGGCGGCGACCTCACCGCCGTGCTGGCGTTCGAGACCCGCGAGCGGCTCATACACTGGCAGGTACGGGGCAGCGACCTCACCGCCGTGCTGGCGTTCGAGACCCGCGAGCGGCTCATACACTGGCAGGTACGGGGCAGCGACCTCACCGCCGTGCTGGCGTTCGAGACCCGCGAGCGGCTCATACACTGGCACTACAGGCAGGTACGGGGCAGCGACCTCACCGCCGTGTGCTGGCGTTCGAGACCCGCGAGCGGCTCATACACTGGCAGGTACGGGGCAGCGACCTCACCGCCGTGCTGGCGTTCGAGACCCGCGAGCGGCTCATACACTGGCAGGTACGGGGCGCGACCTCACCGCCGTGCTGGCGTTCGAGACCCGCGAGCGGCTCATACACTGGCAGGTACGGGCAGCGACCTCACCGCCGTGCTGGCGTTCGAGACCCGCGAGCGGCTCATACACTGGCAGGTACGGGGCAGCGACCTCACCGCCGTGCTGGCGTTCGAGACCCGCGAGCGGCTCATACACTGGCAGGTACGGGCAGGTACGGGCGACCTCACCGCCGTGCTGGCGTTCGAGACCCGCGAGCGGCTCATACACTGGCAGGTACGGGCAGCGACCTCACCGCCGTGCTGGCGTTCGAGACCCGCGAGCGGCTCATACACTGGCAGGTACGGGGCAGCGACCTCACCGCCGTGCTGGCGTTCGAGACCCGCGAGCGTCTCATACAGTGGCAGGTGGGGCGCGGGACCGGCCGCTGCGGCGGATGTGGCGGCGACAGCTTGAACCGTCGTGCAGTTAACAGCCTAGCTTGTTCACTACATAGTGCCGTTCAACCAGTTTCTTGAATGATATTCAGCTATTTGATCAATAAGCTATACTAATTAATGATTTGGATTGTTGACATCACTGGCCCAGCCTGTTAATTTCAATTTAGTTTCACTTTTAGCCAAAACTCTTCAAACTGTCTAAATGGCGTCGACAATCAACACATTAGACGTATTTTTTGTCTCAATCAACGTAACCTACATTTAGAGGTATTAAATAAATCATTTCTTAAATCAGATGTTTCATTTTTTTATTTTTGTGACATGCTCATCCTATACTACGAGTAGCCTACATGTTTGCCAGTAAATTTATTAAATGTAGTAATATACGAAACGGCTAAATATCATTCAGGTCGCTAGTTAAACGGCGCCGCTTAATAAACAGGGTAAGCTGTTAATTGAACGGCTGGTAAAACAGCGGAAAATATATCCTTATCGAGAATCGTCCTGTTGGGAACGTGTAGCTTACCTCTTAACCGTGGAGATGATTGCACAGGTGAAGGTGAGCGCGCACCTGGGCGAGCCGCGGAACTACCTGGTGCTGGTGGGCGCGGACGCGGCGCGCGGGGCGCGGCTCCCCGCGGGCCCCGCCCGCCTGCACCTGCACGCGCGCCGCGCCGCGCTCACGGCCGGCGTGCCGCCGCGCCTGCTCGGCATCTGGGACCTACACCATCTAAGGTACGGTACTTCCACTCACTCTAGCGCGACTTTGCTTTTTTCATATACAAAATTCTGTGTAGAAGTCGGAATTGGTATCAGTGTATCGTTTTATTTACTTGGACTGATCGGTAATTTTACGAATCTTTCTTGACGTAGCTAAAGCTTTCGACGTCGCTTCGGTCCAACTAAACGTAAACTATTGTGTTTCTGACTTACAGAATCAAATCAAATTATCTTTATTGCCAGATATAATACCCTATAGCCCTATAGGGTATTTATTACAGGTCTGAAATAATCAACTTAAGTAAGAAAAATATAGAACTTAATGAATTCACATAAAATCTGTTTCGATGACTTGATCATCTTTAAACTTCCACATGGATACAATTTAAGCTTCTGTACAATATTCCTTAGAAATAATGGTTTGTTTTAAACTGCTTCGTAAAAAATTTTGTTGCCCACACTGGCTGGTCAATTCTGTAAACATTTTCCACCAATATTTATACAAAAATTATGATATCGGGTGTTAACGAGTTCGTGCGTACCGTGATTCCACTCTGGCCCTCGTTACGAATCTTTGCGTTTGCAGATTTATAAACACATACTAATAAAATGACACGAACAGTCTAAACCGATATGGTTTCCGCATCGCTTTTCAATAATAGTTCAATTAAATGCACCTCATATTACGACACATTCTTAACAACATAAAGTACCAACATAGACGAGCTCGTTGTCAAACTTAGCATCAATATTGTTTTAGAGAATAGACTGGTGGAGAAAAGATGTACGTTTGAGCCAATAAAAGTCTGTGGTTGTAGTTAATTTTACTGATGACAAATGTTATATATAGTGAGATTTAATGTGGATTGATAGAATAAAATGCTTAGAACTCAAAAACGGGAAACAGAAAACAACAGTATTTGTGAGTGTGTTAGACTCGGAGACTGCAAGTGGAGGAGCGCCAGGAGCTGACGTGTTTCCGTGTCCGCAGGCGGTACGGCGTGGTGGAGGGCCGGTTCTGCTTCGAGGGGGGCGCGGCGTGCGGGCGCGGGGAGGGCCTGCACGTGCTGCTCTCCGACCAGGCGCAGGAGATCGCGGCCGCCTTCGAGCGCGCGGCGCAGGGCCGCCTGTCGCCGCGCCGGAGGCCGCCCCACGCCAGGAGAACTAACGGTAACTGCGGGCACACATCCGTGAGGTTTGTTCCGTGGCGTGTTTTGATAATAAGATTTTGTTCTGTAGATGCGGAAAGCCCGAAGTCGCACAAGGCTTACAGACCGGACACGCGGCTCTCTGAGCTGAACACGTTCGAGGGCTCGGTGCCGGCCGGCGAAGGGGTGGGGGCGGGCACGCCGTGCTGGCCGTCCGACGAGCGCCTCGACCTCGGGCTCGGAGACACGGCCTCCGTGCACGAAGGGGTGGGGGACGCGAGCGGGGGCGGGGGCGGGGACGCGCGCTCGAGCGTTGCGCAAGCTGCATGTCCAAGCTGGGCGCGCTGTCTCGCTCCTCCACGGCGGCGCTGACGCCGGGCGCGAAACACTTCAGCCCCGCCTGGACCATGGACGCGTTGCACGAGGCCTTCCCCGCCCCGCACGACCCCGCGCCCGCACCCGCCGAGGACCCGTGTCGCTGCCCCGCCCTGCCCGCGCCCGACCGGCCCCCCAAGCCGACCCAGTTCGACCTCCCCGGCCCCCGTAAGCCTTCTTCGCTCCCGCTGCCTCCGGCCGCTGCCTGCTCGTGCGCGCGCTCGCTGGACGACGCGACCTCGAGCAAAATCGGACCCTACGAGAACTACGACGTGCCGAAACTGTCGGCCAAGGAGGTCAGTCTTCGGAGGTTCTTGCACCGCACACTCCTCGGTTTTTCTCCTTCAGATATATTTCAGGTGCTCAATTCGGTAACCGTATTTCGCAGGTCGACGGCGAGTACTACGACACCCCGAAACGGTTAAAGGAGTGTTTGAGCGACGAGCTGTTCGAGGTGACGAAGAGTTCGTCCTCGGACGCCGTGATCGTGAAGAAGCCGTGCGGCTGCCTGCTGCGAGTCGGGCGGCGCGCGCGCGCGCGGGTCGTGGACTCGGACGAGGCGGCGCCCGCCTGCGCCTGCCGCCGCGTCACCGCCTGGGCGCACGCCTGGATCCGCCTGCCCTACTGCGGGGGCGGGCCCCCCGCCGACGACCCCGTGCCGCGCCCCGACCCCGGCGCGCTGTACGCGACCATCGATCTCTCCAGGAAGACGAGGAGGAAAACGCACCCCGTGGACGCGCCCGCCGCCGCGGCGCCCCCGCCCGGCGCGCGCAACAACTACGAGAACCTGAACTTCGCGCTCTCGCTGGAGTACTACGAGAACGCGAAGGACCTGCTGCGGCGCGCCGGCGTTACGCCGGCCGAGCTCGACGCAATCGGGGACGGCGTGCGGGGGCAGCGCCCCGCGGGGGAGGGGGCGTGTGGGCGGTGCGGGCGTGTAGCTCCGGCCCCCGCGCCCCCCGGTGGTGAGCCCGGCGCGGGGGACGACTACCTGCTGATGGAGCCGACGTCTCTGGACAGCGCGCGGCCGGAGCCGGGCCGTTCGCCCCCGCCGGGGTACACACCCATGTCTCCTATTGGAGGCTTCGCGTGCGGTACCCTGCGGCACCCCGCGCGGGGCCCCCCCGCTCGTCGGCTCGAAGAAAAGTCAGCGAGCAACCCCGCGCTCTGCGCCCCCGGGTCGGTGCGAGAGCCGAGCGGCGAGGGGCGCGGGGCGGGGGGCGAACGGGAACGGATCGAGTACAGAAAGCGCTCGAGCTCGGCGGACTCGTCGCGCTTCCTCGAGGACGTGAAGGAGTTCGAGGCGAGCCGCGGGTCCGGCTCCTCGCTGGAGACCCTGCGAGGCCCGGCGCGGGGCGAGGCGCGGGGGGCGAGGGCCGGGGCGGCGGAGCCGTGCCGGTGCGACGCGGACCACAAGCACTCAGACGCGGACAGCTCGGAGGCGTCGAAGGGGCGGCGCGGGGGCGCGGGGGGCGCGGCGGCCCCGGGGAACCGGGACTCGTCCAGCTCCAACGACTCCGGCGTGTCGAGCTGCTCGCTGCGGCGCGCCGGCGAGTTCGAGCTGCCGGCCACGACGGCGGCGGCGCGCGCCACTACCGCACGGCCCGCCGCGCCGCCGCCCGCGCGAGCCGCCCGCGCGCCGCTCGCGCTCCACCGGCGCCCCGCGCCCCGCGCCCGACCCCGCGCCCGCCAAGTCCTCGTCCGCCGAGGCGGAGGTGCCCATCCTCGCAGCTATCCGGCCTCTGCGAGGTAAGCTGCGCTCCGCCATGCCTTCCTCGTCCCTTGCCTTACTCGGCCCGCACTCACGCCCTCTCCCCCGCAGGTCTGGCGGACACCCACAGCACGTCAAGCGGTGCGTCCGACATCTCGGATTACATCGAGACGCTCTCCATCTGTTCCTCCCACTCCTCCACGGACACGCCCATCACTATGAGGTACTATACTACTATATACGTCATATTCGACAAAAAATCTTTGTCTGTAAATCTGTTTTTCTTTTGGTGTGAACAATAAAGAGTATCTATCTATCTAAAAAACTATTATTATTCAGCGTAACCATGCTCTAAGCTAGAGGTTCCCAAACTTTTTTTCTCGTGGACCACTTTCAAAATTTTACTATATTCGGTGGACCCCCTGCTGCTACATTTCTACTGTATTCACAAAACTTCAAAAATATCACACTAATTTGGAGGTGTTAAGAAGAAAATAAAAGTAATACATTGTGTCCTATTTTTTTTAATAATACTTGTGGTTAGTTGAGGTTAAACAGAACTAAAAACATTTATTATTACAATCAAATTAACTCTGAAATGTAAATAAATCATACCTAGTATAGTCATACTTTTAGTGAGATGGATGAACTTGATGAATTTTCTTTCACTGACAGATTTTTTTTGTGTACCCTCACTGTACAATTTGTGAACCCCTGTTTTCTTTACAAGTCAACGTGGACCCCTACGTGGTCTCCTATGGACCCCTGGGGGTCCACCTGGACCACTTTGGGAACCTATGCTCTAAGCCTGTCGTACCTTGGTAGTAATAGATTAGAAGACCTCAAAGGTTTTAATGACTTTGTCTTAAAATTTCACAAACTAGAAGTCTTCTAATGCATTGCTCCACCTTCTAATTGTTTGCTATTTTACTTAGCTAAGTCTATGACCATAGCTCTTAAATGGGTCCGCTACGAAGTTTGATCACACATACAATTAATCAGAGATCTCGAGATAGCTCTGTACGTATTTTTCTGTAAATATCATTAATTTAGTCTTATTAATTGCCGGTGAATATGTTACAATATTCCATGAAATTATAATCTTGGCAAGTGTGCTTTAAAAAAATCCTAAGAGGGAGCCATGGCATAAGACATGATTTCAGTCCCAGAATAACATATTGGTTACTTTGGGTTTGTTCAAGAATATGCAACAACTAAAAAAAGATAAAAAAGAATCTTGATCAAGCTTGATTATCCAGCTTTCCGTGTGACTTTTCCAGCGAGTCGGCTATAAAAATATGTGTAATATGCAAACATACACATACGATATGTAGACGACATTGTTATAATCATTTAAACGTTGAATGATCAGTCTTAAATTTTGATAAATTTAAGACAATAGTGACTCTTGCTCATTTCATAACACAATTGTAACGATGTTATTTTCTTTTGGACCAAATAAAGTTAAATAAATAAAATAAAAAATAAGGAATAGTTATACCTATACATGGAATTAAAATTGAGTACCTAAGGAGAGGCGTGAATCAGATAATGGAAGCCAGATAATGACAACTATTGTGAGAGGTGATGATGGTGGTAGTGATTTAATATTTGATCAACAGGTATCATTGTACAAATAATATTAATAAGTTAGTTCAGTAATATCTGTTGTGCGATATACCTAGAGTGTATTGGGTTTGGAGCGCTGTGTGATGGATTGTGTGTGCGCAGGGCGGGGCGGCAGACGAGCACGCTGCGGCCGCGCTCAGGGAAGGAGTACGGCAGTCTGGACCCGCGCCTCACCTCCGTGTACCGCGCCGCTCCCCCCGCACTCTCCGCACACCCCGCGCCGCACCGGACCGCGGACCAACACTACTACAACCAAAAATATTGAACTAGTGTCCTTTGCTTAGTTAACAAAACTTGTGCAAGTGTCGGACCGTAACTGTGACAAAAGATTTTTATTGATGAATAAAAAAAAACGAGTCGTTGATGCGCGCGATCCTTTTGTGATACCGCAAGGCCGGTCGTGTCGACCGGCGACGGTCCGAGCCTTACGACCAGACCTATCATCATGGAGTCACATTTATTCTCTCACTCTAATATATTTTGTTCGCGAAAGTGTATCTGCCTGTGGAATGTGGATATGATTTATTGAGTAAGTGATTCTGTACAATATTTACTAAAAGTGATTGTCGTTTGTACTGTAAACGAAAAGGTTGGTCAGAGACATGTGATAAGGTACAAAACTTAAATTTAATTTAATGCTGATCAATGCATTTTGTTGAAGTGACCTCATGTCGCGAGTGTCCGAAGGCGGATCGTGGATCTGAGCCAAATATTGGGAGTCATTAGGAAGGAATTGTATAATTATTTGCTATCTCACTAGTCACACGGTATAACATCGATCTATCCCTGCTGCAAGCTCCGATGAGAACTTTTCTCTTTCAAACTGTTTTGTGCATCAGCAATAGAATGCGCCATATTGTCAGGAAAATGGTCCTAGGAGGAGAACAAACAGCTTTGCTCGAGTCGATACTCTCCGCGATGTGACGTTACTATATCTATGATTCTATATTAAGTGAGATCCGTCCATGATCTATTTCCAAATATATATCTATTTTGATGATTACATTCAGTTTATATTATAATTATCTCGTAATATTTTTGTTGAGAATTTATATTTTCAAAATATTTAATTTTGATTGAACAGATATTGGTGCGCAACAAAATTTGCTAAAACAGCCCATGTTTTTCGAAAATAAATATTTCATTTTAAAAATAAATGAAACTTGTAATTTCGTAACTGTGATCGTTAGTTGAATTATTGTAATCTGACGGCCAATTATTTTCTTAATTTGTCTAACATGTATCTCAATGATAAAGAAATTTTCACAGTTTATTTACTATTATTAAGAACAGAACGAATTAAGAAACAGGTTATAAGAATTGTATAATGAAGGAATCTGTTGGTATCGCTTGCGGCCGACTCGCTAGTCGTGATTCGCTACACTGGCTGCCCCGCTCGCTGGGCTCGTTAGCCCATTCACTAGGCTTGCTAGCGGCGTCCGCGGTGCGAGCGCTTGACTCGCTGGCCAGTTTTCGTCGGTCGCTAGGGAGTCGACTACAAGCTACTCGCCAGATCTTAACAATAAGACTTCTCAGCCAAATATTGTTATTTCTAGTCACTTGTAAACTAAATTTGATCGTAGCAATATTTTGTATAAATTAAGGTCCTGTTATCGGTTTAAGACGATGTACAATGTAACTAGAATCTCTACAACGACTCTTGTCTCTACTTTGTTACGACGATGTATTTTGATATTCGGAGTTTATCTCATTACGTGAGGAACTACTGTGTGCGAGCGGTTGGATGTGTGCGTATAAGTGGATGAATGTGTGCGTGCAAGCGGTTGAATGTGTGCGTGCCCGGCGACGCCGGTGGACTCTCGGTAGCAATAAGCAGCGCAACCAAAGGTGATCTGTATTATATATTAATTAAAAACTATATTGTACTTAATTAATAGTTTATTAGCGAATGTAATAATTCACGGTGTGTGCAAGACGCCGCCACCGCTCATGTCTGGGGTCACTGAATTTTTCCAAGTAAGAAAATTAGTTGTATGTAATCAATTTTGCAATATCATTAATCAGTCTAACATCAAAAAGCAATACAATCATCTAAGATAACAATGTTAAAAACATAGATAGAACTCACTACTTGAGTGATCCGAGACGGGAACGGGACGAGCCGGCACGGGCCGGCGCGGCTCGTGTACACATTACGCTAGCGAATGAATTTATAAAACGACTACCATTTAATTGGAATTTCTGAATAAAACGTCGATAAGAAAGTGTGATCTTTTATTATGGAACTAATTAGCATCGAAGCAACGGCGACGGACAAAACAGACCAAGGAGTAACGACGTCAAGTCGTCGAGAAAAAAGTTAAGGAATTTTATGTCGAGTTACAAAGAAAAATCGACTTGTCGAGACTGTCGCCGGAATGGAAGTGCGGACTGGACTCATCGAGCGCTAATAAATTATAATTAGCGCCCGATGAGAGCGCGACATCAGCACCGCGGGCGGAGCGCCGCCGTCACGAAGAACCAGGGGAGACGCAACGGGGTGCGGGGTGCGGGGAATCACGGGTGTGAATATTCATTTCACTTTCGTTTGCAACCCTGGGATTGCCTCCGCCCCGACCACTGCCGGTATATTTGCATTGGATTTAGCGCCGGGGCATATTCTAATCGACACTGCTTCTCGAGTGGTTTTTTATAGTCAGAGTAACGGTACCAGCATGTGCCTGATGTTAAGCCACACACCAGCGTATAATAACACAGTGATTTGCAAGTACTGGAACATTAAGAGCTAGCACTGCACTGTGCTCGTCACCCGAGATAAATAACACGGTTTATCTCTATTTTCTGAAATTTCTAGAAGCGTTGCCCTTCAGAGTAGAACACAGGAAGGTATGCAAATGTCTGCTTAGGGGTAGAATAATTGACGAAGGTATGGTATTTCTAAAAAAAGTCTTACCTCTACAAAAAACTATCATACAGTTATTAACTAACAGGTATGGTAAGAATGTTAACACACTTGAGAAAGCAAGGAGCCTTGAGGGTAAGATCAAATTGCGGTAGATAGAATTGATCGCCTGTATGTTATGTTATGTAAGTGCTCTTTAAATACTATTCTTAATATGAATGAACAGATTTGTTGATATCATCTACGAGAACTACACGTGAATACGAATTATATCATAACAAACTAAAAGTTTACCAATTACAGTATAACAAAGAGTTATAAATGATCAAATAGTTACATTTTAAAATAAAGTGACACAGTGTTAATATTATAAAAACTAGCATACACTCACTTTTCACGATTAAAATTCATGCTTAGAGACTATCACATATCTACACTCATACATTTTATAGTTTTTAAGAGTTTTTTAGCATGATTAAAAGTTACGATTACAAGGGTTTCAGGTACCAAAAATAATAAAATACAATATTACTATAATATAGTAATCTATAACCAAAGATTCCCAAGTCGTCGTCGTAGTATTTTATTTTAATAGCATACCTTGCAAACCTACAATTGGATATTCTAGTGAGAGATCTTATTTTGAAATTAATGTCAAACCTATAAATAAGCCTCAAAGCGTGATTTTGAAAATCAATTACTACATTTACAATGGCATTGCCCCAAAGTAATAATCCATATGACACCACGGAGTAAAAATAGCCAATGTACATATTTTTCGCGGTATTTTTGCCAAGTTACTCCATCACTTCTCGAGCTGCATAAACAGCCGAACATTGCATTAACATATCTTATATCACCTCTGATCGTATCTTATCATTGGCATTCAAGAGCAGGCGTTATCGTGCAACGAGTCCATATGATGGATTACAGTTGCGATAATGCGCAATATTTGAGGGTAATACCTGATTTGATAGCGATTAAAACACAATGTGTTTGTTTATTATTTGTGAAGGTGCTATATGCAAATAATCGTTATAATCCCCAGTATTCACAAAAAGATATCCTAAAATCTTATATTTAATTAGGTATGAGTGTTCGTTGATATCCGAAAATTCATCCTTGTCTTCCTCATTTTCCGAAGCTAACACAGGACGGCTGAGTCTTGAATACAGGGTACCTCAAAAAGTTCATAATATAATATTCAAAGATTAGATAAGTAAGGTAGCGGTTCACCCGGAGAACGCGACGCGAGACCGCGACAGGCACTTGACTCTATAGAATTGTATGAGCGCCAGTTCACGCCCAGACCGCGACAGGAGACCGAAACTCGTGTCGCGAGACACGTGTCGCGGTCTCGGCGCGAACTGGCGCCCACACAATTCTATAGAGTCAAGTGCCTGTCGCGGTCTCCGGTCGCGGTCTCAGCGCGAGCGTGAACTGCAAAGTCTAGAACATTGCCGGAAAATTGCTAGCTTATCGGTTTTTTATCGGATACACTTCGGAGAGTGTGCGACTGATTTGTACGATTTAATACCACCTTGCCCTTTTTTCTATCGGAATGCTCGTAGCTCGAAAAAGCGACATCGTTTCATGGTTGATGTTCCAAAGACACGAACGAAGAGATTTGACTCTACTTTTGTGATAAGAACGTCTAGGCTGTGGAATACGTTGCCTGAGAGGGTTTTTCCCGATAGTTACAATCTTTGTGTCTTCAAATCGAGAGTGAATCGGTTTCTTCTAGGTAAACACGCTTCATCGTAGTCCGCATCATCGTTTAACATCAGGCGAGATGGCGGTCAAGTGTAAACCTATAAAAGTTAAAAAAAAAAAAGAGCTTGTACCTGTAAATGTGAAAAAAATCGATCTATCACGACTTTTTGACCTGATGAATATTGAAATCTAAAGAAAAACGTAGATGACTGAGTCAGATGTGTATGGAGAGGATATTTTTATCATTGTAAAATGATTCTTGTCTGTTTTGAAATACATTTTTCTATCATACTGCTCGAAGCTCTAATATCAACATAATGTTCGTTGCTCCAAAGACTTCAACGTAGAGACTTGTCTCCATTTTCGTTATGAGAACATTGAAACTGTAGATTACGTTATCTGAGTAGGTATTTCTAAAGCAGTAGATGGATCAAAAATCTTGATGTCTTCAAGTCATGAGTGAACCGGTTTATTTCAGGTAATCACGCTCTATCGTTAGCATCATCGATTAACAACGTTTTATTACTGTTTAAAGCGTTACATTGTTATTTTTGTTCATTATTTTTGTAAATTCCCATTTACATATGTTTACATAACCATATTCTTTGGATTCTACGGTATGATATCGTAACTATGGATTCTACATGAAACCACACACTTGTCAAAGTCCATAACAGCATCCTGCTGAAGCACAAGACGTTGGCGTAATTGTGCTCACCAAACATATCACACTAACATAACACAACGGGATAGAAGCTAGAAATTAATAGACGATGAATCAGATGACATATATGATACAACCGATTAAAAGTTAAAAATGAAAAAAGAAGAAGAAGACTTTATCAGCTGACTATTATTATCATTGTATAAATTCAGACCAATGGAAACTGCGTTGCCAGACATATTGCATGAAGAGGCCAGTTTGTATGGGTCAATTATTTAAATGTTTTGTATCATCTTATTTTACCTGCAAACAGCAATAAAGATTTTTGTATTTGTATTATTTGTATTTGTATTTAAAATAAAACGCTTGGTATCGTCACTTACAGTGAAATTATAGATAAATAATCTGTGTACACAATAATGTAATACAAAAACATAACGTCAAATAAAAAGTAATCAGCTGTGAAGGGGCCTAGTGGAGACGAGTCAAGTGATAACTGATAGTATGGAGATGAGTGATAACAAACTTACTAAGCCTACGTGTGTGTCAGATCAATAGTCATTAAGTTATGGTTAGCAGGGCGCAGGGCCAGGTAGGCTGCAGAGGCCACCGGAGCCTCATTGCCACAGGTTCTTGTATCAAAAGAATCAGTCGACATTGAATATTCCCTTCTACTTGTTGTATCCCACTCAGCCGATACAACGCACAGTTCTAATTATTACTCGGCATTTTCGCATATTCAGTTTACGATAAAAAGTAGCAATTAAGTAAAAAATAGGCAAAACACCGACTACACTATTTTTGTGTAAAATCATCAATGGCCCACATTTTATTGTAATCGACGCCCAAAACAGCAGAGTAGGTACATCTTGGGTCACGCGACTCGTTTTTGCTGAATTATTTCGTGTTTCTACAAATATGATTTGAAGTTGATTTAACTATTATGAATTTCAAGTGTAATCGTGCATCAGTGTCGCCATCTAGGAAATTATATTTTCTATTAGGATTGATAGGGGTAAATAATTATGTTTATCTTAATTTATCAATAAATTTTAAAATTTTGGTTGAGGAGTCGATAGCGATAGAACCCTTATCAGTTTATAGCTCTCCGGCTGATAGCGCGACCGGGGAGCGGGAGCGGGGAGCGGGGAGCGGGGAGCGGCGCGATGCTGGGGCGTGCTGGCCGCGTGTCCCGCGGTCGTCACCAGCCACACTGCTGTAGGCCTGCAAGTGCACAGTTACCAGCACATTCATGGACTCAATGTACTCCAATTAAATTAGATAATAATCATACAGATAGCGTATTTCGTTTTGTTTTAGGATTAACATAAAAATTCTATCTTCTAATATCATGACTTGTGGTCATGTGGTCTTTAGCTTAACTAAAATTAATGTTTTGCCAGAGGCAACAAACTACCACTGATCAGTGTCGGCACCGCCGGCCGGCCGCCCGCCACGTCTATAACAACGACACTATGTATAGACTTCCTCGCCGATTTCGGCTGTGGCGACTATAGCCTGTTTTCAAATGTTGCGACAGCGTTCGTGTGCGCGCATGTGACTGACGTAACCGACTTTTGCCCGAAAAGTTCGTGCGCAGGTAGGACACGTCAATATGCCGTTGTTAAAATTATAACTAATGTTAGAAGGTGGCCTGGTTTTAAGTTGGTCTCTTTTTGCATCAAGGTCACACTTTCTTTCATTCTCAAATAATTGAATGTTGTGTTTTACTAAGCGTCTCCATTCAGTCCTGTTTGACGCCAGATCCTCCCAGCGAGAAGGTTCTACATTGCATTTCTTCATATGTCTCTTCTGGACATCTTTAAATCGAAGAAATTGACCACCCTGTTTTCATTTACCTTCTTGGAGTTCAGAAAAGAAAATGCGCTTAGCTACCCTCTTGTCGGACATTCAAGAAACATGACCGCACTACCGCAATTGTCGTCGCATCAAGTAGGACTCAATACCACCGACATTTGCACGTCGTAAAACTTCGGTGTTCCTGATGCGATCCGACCACTTGATATTCAGTATGTCTCTAAGACATTTGAGATGGAAACGGTCTAGTACCCGTATATGCTTACGTTACGGACACCATGTTTCCGAGGAATAGAGAAGGTTAGGCAGTACGATTGCCATATAAACTTTTATCTTTGTTTCTAACTTTAAATCATGTGTCTGAAAAACAGTTTTGCGCAATTTTCCGAATGCAGCTGCAGCCGCACCAATTCTGCCATTAATCTCTGGATCAAGATCACTTTTAGATGTTAAAGTGCTTCCTAAGTACTTGAATTTATCGACCTGTTTTAATTTATGTTCACCTATCTGTGTATTTAACTGGACACTGGTATTGTGAAATTTCATTGCCATCACCTCAGTTTTCGTAATACTTATTTTTAATCCAAAGCGCTGACATGACTCGTGAAAATTTGATACTAGTTCTTGAAGACTGCTAGGAGATTCGGACACAAAACACAAGTCATCTGCATACATCAACTCTGTTATAATATCGTGTGAGACTTTAGTACGCGTATGGCGTTATTTACCATCTGTACGGAAGCGAATTTTGATACCGTGGGTACTGCTTTTCAAGGCATCATTTACAACAAACGAAAAGTAAAGAGCAAATAGAGTTGGCGCAAGTACACATCCCTGTTTAACTCTGCAAGATATAGAGAAAAACTCAGACGGTCTATCTTTAACTGACACACAGCACATCATATTGTCATGAAGTAATCTTATTAACCTGACAAACTTCTCGGTACATCCCAGCTTCAGTAAGATAGCCCAGAGGGCATTCTAAGGTATACTGTCGAAAGCTTGCTCCAGGTCCACAAAACATAAATACAAAGATTGTTGCTGCTCTCGACTCTTTTCCTGAAGCTGGCGAACAGAAAATACTGCTTCAAATGTTCCTCTATCTGGTCGAAATCCAAATTGAGTTTCTGGCAGTGAAAACTCTGATATTTCTAAGATACGGTTTAGAAGGATCCTAGCAAATACTTTTCCAGGAGCAGATAGAAGAGAAATACCCCTGTAAGAGTTGTAGTCTGACCGGTCGCCCTTATTTTTGTACAATGTGCAAATTTTGGATGTTGTAAAATCTACAAGAACTAGTTCTTCTTGCCACATGCGACACATTAATTTCCATATAGTATTGTGCAACACTTCTCCCCCATACTTCAGTAATTCACCCGGTATGTTATCAATTCCTACAGCTTTTTTATTCTTTTGTTGTTGAATAGCAAGTTTAACCTCTTCGAGAGATGGAGGGTCATTCAAAGTATTTATTTTAGGGCTGTCTTGCAATGAGGATATGAACTCAAGATTTACATGTCTATTTATGTTGAGTAAATTATTAAAGTGTTCTTTCCAACGTTGCAAAACATCGTCTTCATTCGATAGCAGGTTACGAGTTAAAGATCTAAGGGGTACGTTAACTCGACTTTTAGTTTCTATAAGGTTACGAATCTCTCTAAAAAAATCTCCAAGTTGATTAGTATCGGAAAGCCATTGCATATGCTGTGCTTTTTCTACCCACCATCTATTTTTAACCCCCGACAAAAAAAAGGGGTGTTATAAGTTTGACGTCGATGTCTGTCTGTCTGTCTGTCTGTCGGTCTGTCTGTCTGTCTGTCTGTCTGTCTGTCTGTCTGTGTGTGTGTCTGTCTGTGGCACCGTAGAGCGCTCAAACGGATGGGCCGATTTCGATGCGGTTTTTTTTATTTGAAAGTTAATATCCGTGCGGGTGTTCTTAGCTATGTTTGGTTAATATCGATTCAAAATGGCCGCCTCCACAAAATGGCGGACAAAATATTTCTTCACAACCTACTTCAATATGGGTATCAAATGAAAGGGCTTGACTAGTAGAGTACTAAACGCTATAACAAATTTCAAATCCAAGATGGCCGCCACCACAAAATGGCGAATTATATAATATTTTTCACTACTACCTCAATATGGGTATCAAATGAAAGAGCTTGATTAGTAGAATACTTTGCACTATGACAAATTTCAAATCCAAGATGGCCGCTACCACAAAATGGCGAATAACATTTCCTTTTTTCACTAATCCCTTAATATGGGTATCAAATGAAAGGGCTTGACTAGTAGAATGTTGTACAGATAACAAATCTAAGGTAGTCGGGGGTTAATCAAAATTTTTAATTTTGTTCTTGTTAACCATTCTGGTTAGGTTTCTGAGATGTACTGAACTTTCTTTGATTTTATTCCTTATATCTGTGTTACAACTATTATGTGAATGCAAATTCGCTTGCAACAGCTTTCGATGTTGAGCTAAGGCATCGGTAAGTATATCATTGTTCTCGTCAAACCAATCTTTCGTTGTCTGTCCTTTCCTACCTAACGTATCTGAAGCTATTTTAGTAATCTAGGAACACAAGTCAGTCCATATTTTTTTCTAAACTACCTTCTTTAACATCCAGTTGTGAGACGAGGTTGTTGATAGTTTGTTCATAAGTGGTTTTAATATCTTTATTTTGAAATTTGTCTAAGTCTAAACACCATTTCCTTGTCTTGTGAGATCTTCGTGGGAAATGGGGACGGATAGCAAGTTTTGTAATTATTAATCTGTGTCTGACCAACAATTTAATTTAATAGATGTGACCCTATCCGATATATGTACCGGATATTCTGCTAATTTATTGGCTATTTTTGTCTTAATCGCAAATCCCACACCAGAACGCCTAGGTTCGGTTGAGCTTGTTCCTTTCTAATATAAGGTATAACCACCACCATACTCTACCAACTCACCCTCATCAGCTAAATGTGTCTCACTAAGAGCCGCGATATCTACTTTATAACGACCCAGCTCTCGAGCTACGAGAGCAGTTTTTCGTTCTGGGCATATATTACCCGGCCGGTCAAATAGAGTGCGCACATTCCATGCGCCAAATGTCATGTTGATTCGTTTATTTGTTTTTTGTTTTACTTTGTTCGTTCGACCGCGAATAAATATATGCATAGGCAGCCACGGTTACTACCTCCCATTTTGGGGGGGGTGAGCATTTGTTTGGGACATCTTTTCTAGTCTAGTTTTCTAGAGAAGCAGTGCCTCTCTAAATAGAGCTGCTTCGTCGCAGCAGGTGCTGCCGAATTGCACAATCCCCCCAGTGCAGTGCAGAAGCGACCACTCTCCTACAACCGCCTACGTGCAAGCCTTAGACAAAGCCCAACTAGCATCACTGTCAGACCTCTCTACCGCAGCCCATCGCCGTAGGACTTTATTCTCAGGATCCATAAAACAGGCACTATATTAATATTAAAAAAACGATATTAAAAAAGTTAGGCACTATATTAAGGCACTATATTAAAAAAACGACACTATATTACAATGTCAATTGTATGTCATTCGGTCGCATTCTCACGTGCTTTTCAATAGGAATAGTGGTTTAGTCAAATCACTATTATATTCCTAGATATTGAGTTGAAATATAGTAAGAACCGATGCGACGTTTGTGGCAGACAATATTTTAGCTTATATTGGGAGCAAGGAGCGCAAATGCTGGTTCCGGACTAATGTATGCTTTGTGTGCGTAAGTACTGTTAGTTTATTTTAAAAGAGTCATGCACCTGTTCCCTCAGCAATTCGGTACCATCGAGATCATTTGATGCCAGCCGTCTTGTCCGCCGCGGATGGGAAAATCACACTTAAATAATTTTGACAAACGTTTTAGGCTAAGAACTCATGGAGCGCGGTTTCCAAGCACGGCCGCGCCCGCCGTCGCGGTCCGCGCGCGCGGGCGCACACACCTGGCTGGTGAGAAGCCGGGGAACATGTACCCTAGAGAGATTCATGTTTCCCGGATGGATTCAATTGTGTATTCATTTAGACCACCTGGCAGCTAGAAAGTCTCACCAAAATTATCTGTCTCTTTGAAATTCCCTATTTTTTGTCATTCATTCATAATTTAAAAGCGACGCTCTTGTCGGTGGAGTTCCTTCCATGTTCTTCTACACTCCGACTTTTCCTTGACTTCCAGATACGACACTACATTTATCTTCTCCTTCACTTGGTTCATGTAACTTCTCCTAGGTCTACCTCTCTTCCTCCTCCCTTCTAATTTACCTTCCATTATTGTTCTAATGAAGTTGTCGTGTCGTATCAGATGTCCCAACATCTTCCCTCTTCTATTTCCTATTGTTTCCATTAATGTTCTTTTTTCCTCTACCATCTTCAAAACTTCTTCATTGCTCTTCATTTCCTTCCAGCTGATTCTTTCCATTCTCCTCCAACACCACATTTCGAATGCCTCTAATCTTTCCCTATCCCTTTGAGTCATGGTCCACGTTTCGCTGCCATATAATGCAATACTCCAGATGTAGATCTTAATCAGCCTCTTGGGAATATTCTTAGATATTCGGGTTTTAAGCATATGCATTTTATTGTTAAAAATTCTCATAAAGCTGTCATAAATAATACTTAATTAAAATTTCAAATTAATTGATCTTACAGATAAGAGTAACCTCCTCACAGATTAGATACGTAGCAAGTAAGGCTGCAGGTAACAAGGCGGCACATCCGACTGGTCATCAACTAGCTGCAGTTTTAACCGAGCAGTTCCCGTTTCTTTATTTTTCTGCAACATTCAAACATTTACCTTTCCATTTATACTAAATATGTTTATTGCCCTATCATGTCGATAGCCTGGAAACTGCAAAACAAAAACCGCAATGAGAACTAGACGGGTAAAGTCGCGGGGCGCTGCTAGTAGATGTATGTAGCTCGATGTGACGGAGCCGCGCCGTTTGAAGTCGCGGCACTTACCGGCCAGAGCTTACAGCCTGAATTCAATTAATAAAAAATATATAAGACAAAACTATAAAAAACGTGTGTGTGAATGTCGATTTTTGGATCTTACTATTCAGGAACTAAACGAAATAAACATTTGTAATTTGTTAATGAAATTTGGAGTAGATAAAATGCATCTTGTAAATCTCAGTATAAGAGCCGATTCAAAATGTTTATGTGAAATAGTATTGAATGTTTATGTGTAATAGGGAGGCAGCAGTGGCTCCGGATTGTGTAATGTGACGTACGGTGCCGCTCGCCAGGTCTATTAGATTGAACTTGGCTGGACACACTGCCGCGTGTCTAGGTCAGGTATGGACGGAACACAGCATGGAGAGCGAAGTCGGCAACCGCGCGACTCTGGCCTTATCCATCTTGAGACGTTCATGACGGTCTTGAGTTGTAAATCGTAGTCGTGAGGCGTCGTCGCGAGTCGTGGTTGTAAGTCGTGGTCGTGTGTCATGGTCGCGAGTCATGGTCGTGAGTCGTGGTCGCGAGCCATGACCTTGAGACGTATATAAGTCGTTGGCACGTGTGAATTGTTTACGATATAATTTATATGAATTTTATCAGCGAGATATCGCGGGCTGGCGTTTAAGGTATGATTAGCTTCGTCGTACAGTTGTCATTATTTTATTTTAGATCCTGTTTTCATTCCGTATTCGAATAGATCGGGTTGAAATTTGAAACACAGCTCGAGTATTTTTTTTTTAAATAAAGTGTGACGAGACGATCAGGATATGTGACTGATGGTAAGCAACATGCCTGACACATAACAGCACAGTGACACGCAGCTATTGGGACATGAAGAGTCCAAATCATCACCTAGCACTGCACTGCGCTCGTCACAGTATAGTCTGGAACAGACTTTCACGATGTTTATTGCTCAGTCACTTCGTAAAGTCTGAATGAATTAAGTCGACCTTTGGTCGAGAAACAGTTTTGTATTAATATGGTTATGAATAAAACATATCCCGGGAAAATAACGGGATCGTGTACACACGTGAGTAGTCCGCGGGCGCTGGTAGCTCATATTTATTATAAAAAAGATAAGATTATTCCTAAGCCCTCGACGTCTGTTTGTACAAGCGATAGTCTCCAAACAACAAAATAGTATTTTTGATTCTGATTTTTTTCTATTCGTTCCGAGGTAAACGGTTACAGTCGCAGTCCTGTGACGCTGACAATTTTACAATAGTTTTTTAAAATTAAGACTCACTGCGCGGAGGCCTAAAATTTTTGAAAATCGTCATTGTATCAATAGCGATTATATTTATAGTTTTCAACTTTGCGGATTTAAAATTGTTGGGCTGAGGTTTTTAAATAAGCCTTAGAGGTAAATTCTAATGTATATGCAGCATGTATGCTACAGGTAGTCTACGCAAGCAGCATCTTTTCACGAGTACGACGTATACGTCAGACGTCACTCTCCACACGACGTGACGCCGCCTCAGACGAGAAATGCCATAAACGGTCCTGACATAGTCCCTACCTTTTAACGTTATACGTATCCACATACACATTCTTTACAAACAAACAATATGTACACATATCTGTGTATCGAAGGTATTTAATTAGTGTTGAGATATGTAGATAGATAAGTGGCAGGTAATCCGATCAATGTTCACCGCGATTACAGGCCGATAAGGCAGAATAACCGTTTGTTGTCGAGCGCCGGGGCGAGCTGCTCCGCTGGGCCTTTGCTCCACAATAACCGACTTTTATCGTATCTGCCTAACTTATAGCCTGGTATAACTTTACCTGAAGCTTGTTGCGACTGGCCTTAATTGGAGGTCGACGTATTTTGGACGGTTATAACGATGTCCAGCTTTGATGGAGCTCCTATTGCGTTGAGTAGTCAGGACTCCTAAGGTAAAGGTATACTGGTGCATGTTTCGTGCATGCCCCATACTTGGCTAAGAGACGATCAGTCAGGGATACGAACTTGAGAAAAGAACCTTCGTTCCGGTTCAAGTGTTTGCTGCAGTGTGTGGTGGGGACGGAGGACGGAGAGAGGCAGTCACGGGAAACACCTCTAGAAGCAAGTCTGTTACGGTTCCTATGGATATTCTAACAGTCGCCTGAACTGCTTTAGACCTGTTTTCATTATCAGGACATTTATTGAGCAGTTTGCTTAAAAGAACAAAATTAAAAAAAATTATTAACCCCCGAGAAATTTTGAATTGAGAATTGATCAACATATCCGAGGTAGTCCTTGAGATTGTTATCTGTACAGCATTGTACTAGTCAAGCCCTTTCATTTGATACCCATAGCTACGAACATCCGCACGGATTTTAACCCTCAAATATAAAAAACCGCATTGAAGTCGACCCACTCGTTTGAGCTCTACGGTGCCACTGACACTCACAGACAAACAGACAGACAGCATCAATGTCAAACTTATAACGCCCCTTTTTTGGTCTGGGGTAAAAAAATACGATAGAACTTACAAATTGCTACGCAAACGTTTAATAACACTGTAAAAGTTTATTCTAGGCAACAAATAATTTTTTTTCGTGGAACTAAAACTAGAACTTCCACAAAACAATTTTAACAATGCTTCATTCGTTGATCAGGTTGAAGAAATTTTTTTTTAGACTTCAATTTTGGGAGAAAAAAATTAGGTATTTGATGACTGCATTACCACACCAAGAAATACAAGAATAGAAATTTTTAGTATTTTGTATTGTAATAGATTAGATCAAGATGTACATAGAAAGTTACTTGTAGCTCGAGTTAGGCCCAGTCATGTCCAAGGAAATTGTCGCGAGGATCACCAGCCAGGTTCCTGGCAGATAGCGGCAGCAGCTGCGCGCGCGCCGCTCGGGCTGACGCAAGGGATTACAGCATTACCGGTATCTACTGATATTGTTTGTGTTTATTAGTCACGCCTTGCAAATAAACCTTTAAGTCAGTCTTCTTATAGGCCTTTCTTTTTGTCACCTGTAGTCACAACACTTATTATCATAGTACCTGTTGTCAGTCCGTCTGTCGTCGCATAACCTGTAGTCACAACACTTATTATTTATCATAGTACTTACCTGTTGTCAGTTCGTCTGTCGTCGCATAGCCTGTAGTCACAACACTTATTATTTATCATAGTACTTATCTGTTGTCAGTTCGTCTGTCGTCGCATAGCCTGTAGTCACAACACTTATTATCATAGTACTTACCTGTTGTCAGTTCGTCTGTCGTCACATAGCCTGTTGTCACAACGCTTGCCGTTAAACCGCCTATCATAATACCACATGTTGTTATACTGCTTGTCATCACACTGCCTGACGTCACACCGCATGTCACAATACCACCTGTTATTATACTGCCTGTCGTCACACCGCTTGTCGTCACACTGCCTGCCGTCACACCTCCTGTCACAATAGCACCTGTTATTATACTGCCTGTCGTCACACCGCTTGTCGTCACACTGCCTGCCGTCACACCGCCTGTTATTATACTGCCTGTCGTCACACCGCTTGTCGTCACACTGCCTGCCGTCACACCGCCTGTTATTATACTGCCTGTCGTCACACCGCTTGTCGTCACACCTCCTACCGTCACTGTAAAACTAGCAGGCTCTTCATTATGGCTGAACGGAAAAGCTCTCAAAGTGGATCAAATAAATAAAAAAGCGGCCAAGTGCGAGTCGGTACGAAGGGCTCCCTACCATTACCAAATAAACGGCAAAAATCTGTTTTATTTTATGGGAGCCCACTTAATTATTTACTTTGTAGTGAGAATCTTCGGCGTGAGATGCGAAATTGAGAACAACGTGAGAACTTGTAGTATCGGTTGTATTACGAATTCAGGATACATAGACTATCGCTGTTTCTACATACAGGCTTTCATACAATTCGTTTTTCTTAGGAGTCTATCAGACCGGAGTGCCACCTGTCGGCAGAAAAATGTTTGTGCAAAAAGGTGCAACTACCGTGCACCTAGGAAGTCCCTATGAAGCGATACAGAGATTTTCCCTAAAATGATTCGAACGAACAAGTCGATAGCACGTTTTGTTTTTACTAGTGGCGCCATCTAGTTTGCTTGGGACTGTACTAATGGTTGGTAATCAAGTTTGTTGTATAGGAGCCCTCCTTAAATATTTTTAGTATTTGTTGTTATAGCGGCAATAGAAATACACCATCTGTGAAAATTTCAACTGTCTAGCGATCACCGTTCATAAGATACAGCCTGGTGACAGACGGACGGACGGACGGACAGTGAAGTCTCAGTAATAGGGTCCTCTTTTTACTCTTTGGGTACGGAATCCTAAAAAGTAAACTTTATTATGAGAATTGGATAGATTAAATTTCGATGGTCCATTGTTAGCAGATCATCCGAAGATAACCGGCTTTTGTAAGGCCTAGGTACGAGTATCTAGGGAGTACTCCGAGAACTATCCAGGAGTAGTCTCCAGCATTGGGCTATGGTGGATTCAGAGAAAGGTGGGTGTCATAGCGATGTCAGTGTAAGTATGAGTTTGGGTTGATTTTCGTAATCTGCTCAATAAATTGATAAATTGATCAAATCCCGAGTAGTGTAAGGCAGCTCTGCATTCATCTGTCTGTGAACATACAATAAAAAAATGTGTGTACTCTTGTACGCACGCGAGAGGTGAATACTTGCCTCTATTCCTTGTGCAAGGAAATCTAAATTCAACCACAGAATAAATAATATTTTCACAGCAAGAAATTAACCTGAAGTCACAAAGCTAGCTAACTTCAGAGTGCCAGTTCTTCATGACGATGAGCCCACGCATCGAAAAAATTTACTCTCATACATATATTTCCCCTACCGCACTAAAAAAAGTATACCTAACTTCGAAAATACAAAGTTAGCCGAATTTCATAACACTAGCCGCGCCCCGCGGTTCTGCTCGCGTTCTTCCCGTTCTCGTTATTTTTCCAGAATAAATAGTAGCCCGTGTGTTCTTCTTAGATTATAATCTAACTGTGTTCCAAACTTCAACCCGATCCGTGTCTACGTTACGACGTGATTGAGCAACAAACATCCAAACATTTATAATATTAGTAGAGTTAGCTGAATTATACGAGTATTTTACTACGAGTTGGTATATCTTAGGTATAATTAATATTTATTTCCATTATAATAAGTCCGAGGTGCGCAGGAGCAGGCTCGCGCCCCTCCCCCGCGACCCCGCGTCCTCCGACAGGAAGTTCTCGAACAATCCTCTGATAACGAGAATCCTCGTGATATCGGCCGCGGAGCCGAGCGGGTTATCACTTCATGTTATCTGCATCCCAATCCTTCCCATATCCTTTTATAGATGGTATTATGGTATTAAGATTAGATTAAAACAAAAACACTGAAAACATGGTTGGATCACATAAGAAATATAATGTTAACAAAAACTACAAGAGAGGTATGCATAATGCATGTGCCCATCCTTATCGTCCAAAATACTGTACGAATGGTGTTATACCGACTAAAACCACGGTTTTGCGACGCTGCGCTGGTGGCTAGAACTTGTCCCTTTTTGGGACCCCTCGCGGAGAGGTGTCACCGTCTGCTGGTGGTTGGCTGCAGGCTGCCGGCAGTTCCGATGCTCCTTGCTGCTCACTCTTCAGCGCTAAACTTCACCGAAAGATCCCCGGATCTCCGCCCTGGGCGCACAACGACGAGGACGCACTGTGTTCGCTACCCAGTACCAGCGTACCCAGTTATCATAATACCTTGGTCCAAGCTTTATTCGATGTTTCTTTGGTAAAATAATAATTATTAATAAAAAATGATTTCCTGTGCATACAACATGGTCATAATATAACACACACTAACACTACAATAAAATTATAACTGATGTTGCAAAAAAGGCATTGCTATTGAATTGTAACATTTTCGCCGGCTGCAATATTGCGACTTTGGTTCTACAACCTCGTATTTCCATCAGTTAACGCGTCTATGACGAATAGAATTGTTCTGAAGAAAAAATAATTTGATAATGCGTCGATCAAAACTATAAGAGAGAATCTCTGAACGATTAGTCCGCTAGTTAGTTAGCGAGTTCTGAGAGACTGAGTTACTCTGCGTTGACTGTTTTCACATCTCACGTCTTTTCTGTACACACAAAGTAAATCACAACAAATACTGATTTAAAATCACAATCACTAATGAAGTAGTGTTTAAAACGCCTAGATAAAACAACTGGCAAATTAAAATCGGCAAAATCTAAAGTACGCAGGAGCGCAGTGTTGTGTTGTTTAGTAGGATTCTTTCAAGCCGATTTTAGCTTTAGAGTAGGATACGTTGCCTGATTACCTCTCCCCTGAGAAATACAAGTTATAACTTGTCAAGATCGAACTGAAGAGATGTATTTTGTAAGTCAGCGTGCGTCATATTCGATCACACCGTCGCTTCTCGTCCATTGGTGGTCAAACGTGGACCTATGGGGTAAAAAATGACTTTGCTCCCAGTAAAGAAGCCTCTGTGTTTTTCGTAGTGCCATACATTATGTGAAATTTAACTATAGTTTTGCCTGATGCTAAGTGCAGATAGAACTGAATACGAGCCACCTACTTGGTGCGCGAGTAATCCGCGACGCCTGAGTTTGATAACACCCGTTTTGTTTTTCAGTTTCACGCTGTTGATAAGCAATAAAGGAAAGGCGTCAAGTGGAGTTGCTTTTTTGTTCCTAGATAAAAATAGAGAACAGAGTTTTCTTTTACATTGACTAGAGTTATGCTTTAGCGACAAGTTTACTTACGGAGGAGAAGTATTCAAGACTTAGCCCGCCCGGTTCGCGGCTGCGAGGCGAGCGAGGCACCAACTACCAACCATCTGCCAACTCACTGAAACTATCTTGGCTTTGGAGATTGTCTCTTTCTCTCTCGCTTTATTTAAGTCAAAGTCAAATGTATTATAACAATTAACGTACAGATAACTATCAAACATCATATAATATATTTTTATTGCAATTACATTTTTTTAAAAACTTTTATCACTGTTTCAAAAGTCGCTGCCACTATAAAAAGTTTAAATGATATATCAGGGCTTTAATCAGTGGTTGAAGCTGCTGAAACTTGGGGCTGATTTAACCATTTTCTATTTGCTTGGGTAGTTTTGCTTGTAATTGTAGAGACAGCAATATCAAACGCATAACCGATTCAGTTCGGTGGTCGAAAGGCTAGCGTCTTCTCAGTCGGTGGCTCTGAAAGCACCTAGAACAGGAACTAGTAGCACATCAAATAACATATCACAACTGGCATCCCTGATGACCGTGTTGATGATACACAGATGACGAGTGATGATGTTCTCGTCTCTCCGTTCTATACGCATTACGTACCTATGTGACAGCAAGTCATACAGTCCATACTTCTGCCCCTTACGAAAGAACCTTAGCATATCGCAGGTATGCCTAATATATAAAAACTGATATAATCGTTCACTATAATTATGTGCATGTAATGTTCCCGTCTCTGTAAAGTGATGTTTCGGTTGGGATAAGCCGCCCACTAAATGTTCTTACTACTGGGATTCAGCGTCTTCTCTCGCAATTAGAGAGTCAAGAACATAGTCCACTACGCTGGCCCAGGCCGGGTTGGTCGATGATGGATTATCTCGAAAGATTCTTAGAACATGCTTTTTTAGAACCTGACTAACGATAGCTTGCTTGTGTGAGCTCCTACAACCAATCTGACTATTGAGTTAGCGCCGGAGGCTCAGGACTCAAAGTAACCTAACCTGACACTCCTAAACTTACGAATCTGACCTTTAAGAAAACTCGATCTAACACGTAGAGAACTATCTAACTCATGCATACATACCGAACTATAAGCACTCTAGTCGAGTGCTATCGGATTGTCTTGGAACAAGCTGGTTGACTAGGTTTAAATTTCGCATGATGTCGTGGCTGAACATTGGATCAAACCTACCTGTTAACTGGCAAATAAATACGAGTATTTTGACTTTGATGTTGTCTCTATAATATCAAGCGAGAATAATTGAGACAAATTGGATTGTGTCTCCCACTCCCTTACCAAATCTAGTAAGCTGACTTACGTTATGGGTCCTGAAGTATACAACAGACTACCAGATGCGGTGATAGCAGCACCCAGCTTGAGCAGCTTCAAGAGTAAGCTCAAACGCTGGCTTATCGAGCAAACGTTTTACAGTTATGAAGAGTTTTTAGAGACCGACGGTAAAATAATAATTAAATAATTGAAAAGAATTGGTACTATTTTATATCCCATTTGACATTATTATTGTATTACGTTTTTTGTTTGTTATGACATTGTCTGCTCAATTTTAAATTTGATTAATATTTATTATGACATTGTCTAATTATTACTATTTTTTATTTTATAATATTTATATTCCGTATAATTACTGTTATACAATTTATTAGGCCTGACTTGTAAATGTATATTTATCAATAAAAAACTTTGACTTTGAATAAAAGACAGCAATATAAAAGTTAACACAGTTCTATTTGGGCGGGAGGTCCTCGGGTCTCGCTCGGAACACTAACGTGTTTATCTCTCAAAGTGAAACTCATTAAAACTCAGATTCTGGTCGGCGGAGAATTTTTAGTGAGAACCGTCGCAGGAAGTAATACAGCGATGTGTGGCCTTTGTAAGCTTCGGGGGGAGGCGCTTATTGACCCGCAGTGTGTGAGCACGCGGCTTCGTCTGTCTGTCTCGTTTAGTATGGGACAGATCTCTACGATGAATACTTTATTGTGCTCTCTTAGGTGTTGTTCGCATAAAGAGCCGCTTACCTGTCCGTCGAGTGTGTAACATGTCAGCCGGTTCAACTGTGCACTGCGCAGTGATTGTATTAAATCATCTCAAATGTGTGTTTGTGCTACATTGACCTGTATGTTGTACATCTATCAATAAATAACTTTGATTTTATGTTGGACTTTGAAGGGAAAGTGTCACATTAGGTCTACCTCCATAAGGAACTCACCACTAATTACGTGTTAAGTAATGAAACCACTCACATCCCATAGCTTGTGAAGGCAAAAGTTTTGATTTGCTTAATTTATCGTCGCAGCTACGCCTGATGCAATCATGTTCAGTAAAAGTTTGTGTGGAGCTAGATTTCATCAACATTCTGACTGAATCAAAGCCTGCAGACGACGAGTGAACCCGGGGCGTAGCTAATACAGAAACATAATGACAGATTTATTTTTTTGTGTTAGTAAACGAGTGCTACGACTGAATTTGATATAATTATTATAAGTTAGAAGTACTTTTTTGGCACCATAGAAAAAATATAATTAGCGAATTTTTAATAATGCCCGAGCACACCGATGGCCAAAAAAATACGATAAAGTTGCCTGACTGACGAAGCGAGCGCACACCGATACTTTCACGTCAGTCAGTTGCTCGTCCATTTAAAGAAGGACCTGTGACAGCTGGCCGCAAGTGGGTTCTACCATCTACTGAAGGAGCATTATTTGAGCCGTTAGTTATTCTTCATTTAAAGAAGTTATACTTCTTGTGAGCGTACATACTTTACACCCACGTTCGCATGTTTCCAGTTTTTTGTTTTGCATGTTTTATACACCACAACTCGGGACTATCAGATTTTACTTAAGTTACTATTCCAAAAAAGGACGTAGCACCAGCTCAGAAACTCTATGTAGTATAATAAACGAGAAATTTCGATTGCATGTTCAGATGTTCGATCTCCAATCACAAATTAAGAACTTAAAGTATCAAGTAGAAATTCTGAACGCATAGTATTACAATCTGGAATAACACATAAGAAGGTAACTTTTCACGAAGAAACACACGTAAAGTTCTTACGCAGACAAAGTTACGGGCAGACGCTCGTACATATATGTGATATGAACGTGTTTATTGTTTACTATTCAGCGATAACATGGCGCGGGAACACGAAACATGCAGAGGCGAGCGGGGTGCGGGGAGCGGCGGGGCGGGCGGGGGATGAAACCTGAGCTGACGGCTGCACACTGTACTCGGTGGGACTTTGCCCAACCGTGGACTAGGCGGGGTAGGCTGACGATGACGATAATAACACAATGACATTCCACTACAGGTCATGTCGTAGGTCGGCCTACTACCTACTACTACTAGTGTAGGGGTACACTGTGTACGTATATTTCCACACTTGTCAAAATTGTCAGCTTCTTTGTTCCCTCGAATCTAGAACTTTTCAAGGTCAGAGTGAATGAGTACTTTCTAGGTCAGCGTGCGTATTTTTCTACCGCACCGTGATGCACCATCAGGTCTTTTGGTGTCAAACACGGACCTATGCGCGATAGCGAAACGCTATTTTTCATGTTTCTATTTTTTGAGATGACAAATTTAATTTACAACAATCGTCGTAGGCGATGATTAAATTTTCTCCGAAAGAACAAAAACGGTCTTTAATTTAATATTAAACTCAGCCACTGGTTTATTTGTCGGATCGATTTCTAATTTTTGTAAAATCTACGATTACGTCGGCCAGATAAGGCTAAGAACTCATGGAACGATTTTCACCCGCGGTTGCGGAACCGCGGCGGACACCGGTCTTATTTCAGAAGTCACGAGATCGCTGATTTTTGCGGTTTTGCAGCCGCTGTGGGTAAGATTATAGACCATGAACATGACGGGTGACGGGCGGGCGGCTACCGCGTGGGGGCCACGCGGTAGCCGCGCGGGCCCAGGCGTAAAACGCGTCTTGAGTTGTTCTTTTAATGTTTACATAATTATGTACTTATAAGTCGGCATTCAACAAAAGCTGCGGGCTCGTGGCCGGGGCGGGCGCGGCTGAAAACCGCTCCATGTCTCCTTATTAGCCCAAAAGGTAAGTTAGATTATGTTGATATTTAAAAAAACACAATACCGAACCGAATACTGAAAAAAAAATTGTCAAAATCAATTTACAATTGGCAGAGTTCGTAACATAAATACGGAAAAATTATAAAACCAAATTGAGGATCTCCTCCTTTTTGAACTCTGTTAAAACATAGAAGCTATTTGCATGTAGCTCGTCCGGTTCCAAACTTCGTGTGGCGGCCACGTGACGCGTCGTCAGGCGGAGCCGCGAGCCTTATCTGCGCTGATAGCGAGCGCTCCGCGGACGAGATTACACGTCGCCTGACCCTCGCGCGATAATCCCCAGTTTTGTTCCTCCACATTTTCTCAAATATCTCCTCTCTCGCTCCCTCCAGCCCGCGGCTGGCAGCGCCGATAAGCTCGGACCAAAACTTTCAATAGCATCATTGAAATCTTATTCACGACTACTTCCAAAGAGTAATGTACAGAATTGATATGAATCGTTCTAAAATAAACCTTATCCGTGTGCAGTTTTGATTCGAATTCAGTTTTCGATGTCAGTTCTGTACTATTCGATAGTGACGACTGTTGACAATAGATAAAGCAATTCAGATAGCGATCGGATTTCTTGTTGTGATTGTCGTTAATCCGCCGGTTCCCGGGGAAATCGAGGGATTCCTCGGACACTGCAGCTCTGTGGCGGACGCGACACGTGACGATAACGTGCTATGGAAACTGCGCGTTGAATGGTGTAACTGCTGTGATTAAATTATGAAGAAATTTTAATGTATGACGTCACCGCGGGAATCCTGTCTCGCGTTATCGGCCTCAGTATGCGAAGGCCACCGGCTTCGTACTTTCGACTACGTTCCAATACGTTACGTCAATATATTTTATAATACCTAACATACAAGTCCACATGTCACTGCAACCTGCCGAGCATGTGTCCGCGTACCCGGCACGGCGTGGTATGGCGACACAACCTGTACGTATTGTTACATCAACTTGGACATCTTTTGTACAGAACTCATTCGTCTTGTAAACAAACATATTTTTGAAGTGAAAACTTGTTTTGAAGCGGCGCGTACAGTGCTAGGTAATGATTTGGACTCTTCACGTTCCAAAAGCTTTATGTCACTGTGTTGTTATGTGTCAGGCATGTTGCTTACCATCAGGCACATGTCCTGATCGTCTCGTCACTCTTTGTAAAAAAAATACAGATTTTTCGTGGGCTGTGAGTTGAATTCTAGCGTCACGCTCGGGAATAATAAGATACCTTCGGGTAAACTCGAGACCATGGCCATTGGTCATTTAGAAACGCATCACCATTTCCCATTGGCCAAGCTCATGGCCACGTTGTCGAGTCACCCGCGTAGGTTCCAAAGGAAGCTATCAAATTTATAGTTATTAACCCCCGACCAAAAAGTGGGGTGTTACAAGTTTGACGTCGATGTCTGTCTGTCTGTCTGCGTGTGTGTCTGTCTGTGGCATCGTAGAGCTCAAACGGATGAGTCGATTTCAATGCGGTATTTTTATTTGAAGGTTTTTTTTTCCAAAATGATATATAAATTTATTTCCCAAATTAGAATCACAATATAGGTATATTTATTTACATAATGTACACGATATTAGTCTATAAGACCGATGCCAGCAGGAATCGTGCCCAAAATGCTAGCCCCATTGCCACGTTGAATGGCAATACTTATGCGCTGAGCAAAATAAAGGCCAGCATTTTGGTCACGAGTTGCATCACAAAGACGTTTCGCTAAATCTTTGTAAATATTTTTTGGCACTCAGTCCCCACGGTCCCAAAGTTTCGACCCCAAAAGGCTCAAACATGTATCCGCTATCAATACAGCTATATTTGCGCCTCTTGAGGTCTTCAGCTTGTTCAGCTGCCGCGCCAGCTCTAACTTGAAAGTTAATATCCGCGCAAATGTTCTAAGTTATGTTTGGTTAATATTGATTCAAGATGGTCGCCTCCACAAAATGGCGGCCAAAATATTTTGTCACAACCTACCTCAATATAGGTATCAAATGAAATGGCTTGACTTGTTACATACTATACATTATAAAAAATCTAATCCAAGTGGTTGCCACCACGAAATGGCGAATTATATTATTTTTTTCACTACTACCTTAATATGGGTATCAAAACGAAAGGGCTTGACTAGTAGAATACTTTGTTCTATGACAAATTTCTAATCCAAGATGACCGCTACCACAAAATGTCAAAATATATTTATTTTTTCACAACTCCCTTAAAATGGGTATCAAATGAAAGGGCTTGACAAGTAGAATGTTGTATAGATAACAAACCCGAGGCAGTCGGGGGTTAATCAAATTTTTTAATTTGTTCTTGTAAGCTTTCACTTCTATCGGCAGTTCCTATGACTGCCAATTTTATGTTTTATCTTTACTAATTAACACAAAGTTACAAATGACAATTTTATACGAAAATTAACAAACGTCTGTTTAACATTGTTACCTACTCAAGATAATGTTAAACAGACGTTATAACTTTGTTGGCCATAATTGTTTATTATCATTTTATATGATATGTTTAGATATCAAAGCTAGTGGCTGTAATTAGCTTTATTGTACTTTGTATAACGTAGAAAGTGTTAACGCATGAGCTAAGAACTCATGGAGCGATTATCAGTCGCGTCCGCTGCGGTTGCGGAAGCGCGGCGGCGGCGGGCGAAAACCGTTCCGTGAATTTTTAACCTGAGGCTCTACTAAACTAAATATACATTATATTTTTATTTTTAAATTAGCAAACCGTGTGTCATACTCAACAAGTACTATTTCACTTACGAGGACTAGTGTAAGAGCTCTCAGGCTACTTGGCCTTCCGCCGGTGGGAACAAAGATCGACCTGACATCCTGCGAGACTCCTATCCCCCTATCAGAGAGGATTGGCCACCTGCCTACTTATAGCCAGTATGAAGAGCGAATAAATTATTGGTTTACTGTTATCTGATGTCTGCTTACTAATTATTACTAGGACATATTGAATGTCGCTTGACTCATCGTTGATAAGGAGGTATTTGTTGTCGGTGCTACTGAAGTTAAATTGGACGTCTCGTTGTCTGAGTTGTCGCTGTGCAGGGTGCGATGCGCGTGCTGTACAGAGCTTGTATGACACGAATCAACCCCCTCCGGTCGTTCCGTCCTCCGATATGATAGTATGTAGTTTACTGAACTAAACAGTACTCATTTCATTTTAATACCAAATAAGCTATTTTTTATCATGTGAAAATAATGGTAACGAGAGCCACGCGGGGAATCCCGCGGCGCCGTTTATATATGATGTTAGCAGAGTCTGTAGTATTTCTTTATATGAGTACTAACTGTGGTACAAAGAGGGTTTCATCTACAGCTACGGCAGTGTCTCTTCACTCCTAGATCCTAAATATACTATTATGTTGGTTTTCTTCTTGCCGGCCTCATGCCTGCTGGCGTGGAGCGCCACGACCAGCGCGGGCGCCCGTCTGTTACATAAAAAACAAGTTTGAAGCCATTCCTCTTATCAGCTGTATTATTCACTGATTAAATAATGTAAAACCTAATTCTTTTTAAAAGCAGCTGTCTTGTTGATAATCGGCGTTGCACTCGGCGCTTATCGGATCAAAACATTCCCCAAAGCATCGAGTCCCTGTCTAGATTACCTATCGGCGATCTAATTACCGAATGTTGCTATCGAATCGATACGCGACAATAAATTACATGATTTATTTATTGATTGTCTTACGTGATAGCAACCAGAATGGTATCGATGTAATCTCTTCTGTTCCCGGCGGCTCCTCCTGTATCTCGGAAGCTGATCGATCCACACCTTTACTTCCATCGCCGATAAGCTTCGATAGAACCTCTTCACGACGCAGCTCAGTTCTCAAACGAAAATCTCAACCTCCGTATTCAAAGGAATTTTAAACAATTAAGGAAAACACACTCTTATCTGTATACAGCTACGCTCGTAATTAGTGTAACGCTACGCTTTACATAATCAATGAGTCGGATTGTTCGCGACCAGACAAAGCAATTTAGATAAGGAAATCAAATAGATCGCTTCGGTTGCGGTTAATCCCCTCGTTCCCGGAGAAATCCTCAGATTCCGCTTCAATTCTCAATTAGAACTATTTTTTATTTTGGGCGATAAGGAGTACTGGAAATTGCGGTCACAGCGCTGTCACAATGTATTTAAATAAACCGATTTAAGGTGAAGAGTGACGTCACTCGTCATGCGATATTAATCTGCTAATTCGCCAATCATGACAACGCACGCTTGCGGCCCGGTACAGATACAACGAAACGCGAAAGTAATCAGTTATTTTATGTAATTGTGATAAAACAGTCTTTATTTATTAGATTTGGCGCCAGGATACATTCAAGTTCAACTGAACAAATATGTGTTCAAGCATCGGAAGCTGTTTGGCCGCTGATAAACTTTTCAGATAAAAATTGACAATAAATTCATAGATCTGTATTTGTATCAACGTAGGACAATAGGAGGGTGTAGTGGGAAGGGAAGAAATTATGCACCAATAGCTAAATTTGATATTATGTACCTACTATCGGCTTCACGCTATCGGTAGGTATAATCCTGACTCTCTAACTGGCGCCGCTGAACTATGAGGCAGCGGCTCGCTCGGCGCGGGGACTCGGTTAGAGTAAGTGCCGAGGTCACACGACCTGCAGTTTCGGCGCCGCTCCCCGCTGCGTTCCGTCCGCACATAACCGTTCCGGGAACGAGCCCGCTCTCCGGCGTTCATTACTGCTCCGTCCTGCGTCACCCGGCGATCATCTGCGAGCAAATAGCCCGGGTAATAGCGAGCGAGCCCGCAGAGGGCGAGCATTATCTTTAAACTCGCGGGAACCGCTAGCGAATGCAGCACCGAAATCGAAAGTGAGTCGGTTTCTTCTAAGTAAAACACGCTCATTAGTGGACCACTTCGTCGCTTAACATCAGGCGAGATGGGGGTCAAAAAGTCTATAAAAAGTAAAAAAACTTTAGAGCACGGCACGGCTAAAGTGTTCTGGCTATGGTTTGTATCCTGGGTTTATTGCGTGGATATCGGACTTCTTGAGGGATCGATCCATACGAGTCGTCATTGATGGCTGTTCGTCGGATCAAATGGCTATCAATGCCGGAGTTCCTCAGGGGTCGGTACTCTCTGCGACGCTCTTCCTGCTACATATCAACGATCTGTTGAAGCCCGGTATTTTTGGGTACGCAGATGATAGCACCGTCGTAGAGAGTTATATATCTAGCGCAAGAGCCAGTGGGCAACAAACTCAGCTACTGAGAGAGAATATGATCGAGCGTTTGAACTTGGCCCTTCAGGCAGTATCTAAATGGGGCGATGCCAATTTGGCCAGGTTCAACGAAGGCAAGACACAGGCGTGTTTGTTCTCCGCTAAAAGTAGTCCGTTCCAACTGGCTCCTACTTTTCGAGGCGTATCCGTGCCGGTCACTGACCATCTTGAGGTTTTGGGCGTTTCTTTGTCATCGACGCTCAATTTGGGCACGTATATTGAGTCTAAGGCTAAATTAGCCGCAAAAAAACTTGGTGTCCTCTCAAAGGTGCAAAGATACTTCAATTCTGAACAGTTGCTCACGTTATACAAAGCACAGATTCGCTCCTGTATGGAGTACTGTTCGCACCTTTGGGATGGATCGGCTAAGTATCAGCTGGAGACTCTGGAATCGATTGAGAGACGCGCCAAAAGACTCATAGGCAATGACACTCTTGTGCGTAAAAGACTTCAAAGTCTTGATCATCGCCGCAAAATTGCTAGCTTGTCGGTATTTTATCGGAGACACTTCGGAGAGTGTGCTACTGATCTACATGATCTAATTCCACCTTGCCCTTTCTTTTATCGGACTTCTCGTTCCACAAAAGGGCGACATCGTTTCATGGTTGATGTTCCAAAAACACGAACGAAGCGATTTGACTCCACGTTTGTGATAAGAACGTCTAGGTTGTGGAATGCGTTGCCTGAGTGGGTTTTCCCCGATGGTTACAATCTTGGTGTCTTCAAATCAAGAGTGAATCGGTTTCTTCTAGGTAAGCACGCTCTATCGTAGATAGCATCATCGTTTAACATCAGGCGAGATGGTGGTCAAGTGCGAACCTATTCTAGTTAAAAAAAAAATACAATTTACAGCTAGGGCTTATGATTTAAAAAAATTGAGGCATGTTTTCAAAGGAATTACAGGGCAAAGATCTTCATGTGATGAGTGCAATTCATTGCTAGAAAGTTAGATTTTTTTCCATTCAAATACCTGCGGCATAGTATTGTGCGGCCATACACAGGCGTGATCCATCAAGTGCAAGTTGTGCTCCTGTCACTATAATAATGTACTATTAATAAAATCTGCCACGCTCGACGCCCAGGTGTCGTGATGTGGAGTACCCGTGTAGTGCCCGACTAGACGACTCGCGTTCGAGAGAAAAAAACAACCCTGCGTAATTGGGGCACTTCTCTCGACAGAACCTAATTGGTCACGCACACATACACGCTCGCACGCGCCACGGGCGCATGTGTGCGTGCGGGCCCGAGTTAAGATAAAAACCTGTAATATATTCAAAGAGCACATTCCGGTGGATTAATGCCTCGTCCGCGCGGGCGTCGATAAATCTAAATATTCATCAGGGCTGGCGCTCCTCGTTTACCCGCCGGTGATGAAGGGTAAAGAGAATCGCTGCAAAGGGCAACCCTAACGCTCGGTCCTCACTGCGTTCGGTTATACTCGTCACTTCTACTCACGGCACTTACCTGTGTGCGTGCAGGTTTATTTCAAAATTCATTTGTAGAATGGACTGACGCGCGAAGTTGCGGGCAGGCCGTAGGGTGTAGGGTTGTTAAATTTGTATCAAAATAATATGTTTATGTAATAGCAACACCTTGTATAATCTGTATCGTGTCTGATCTATGGATAATAAAAAGAATCTAAATTAGTCTATGAAAAGCACATGAAGTTTTAATAGGTTATGGGCCCAGTCCCAATTTAATATAATAAGTTTTAGTGTGAAATGGCTGGCAGTTATATTGTAAACGTACCAAGACTTCGAGGTCGCGAAAATTACGATGAGTGGTCATTCGCGGCGGAAAATTTCTTAATTTTGGAAGGCGTCGATATCAACAAACAAGATGCCGGCGATGGTAAAGCGGTTAGCGTCGTTGAAGATCGAAAAGCGAAAGCTAAATTAGTGATGACAATAGATTCGTCGTTATACGTACACATAAAAAATGAAAATACTGCTTTGGGTGTATGGAAAAAACTCAAGTCACTATTCGACGACTCTAGTTTTACACGAAGGATTAGCTTGCTAAGAAATTTAATTTCTATTCGCCTAGAAAATAGTGAATCAATGACGGCGTACGTTACGCAGCTTATCGACACGGCGCAAAAATTAAGAGGTACCGGTTTTGAAATAAACGAAGAATGGATCGGATCATTATTGTTGGCGGGCTTACCCGACAAATTCGCGCCTATGATAATGGCGATCGAACATTCAGGGTTAGATATTTCCGCTGACGTCATTAAAACGAAACTATTGGACATGAGCGATAACGTTGGCAGCAGTGAGTCGGAAAGTGCATTCTTATCAAAACGTTGGCAGCGTCAAAAAGGGAACAAAACTGGAGAAACATCACCTCGACCTGTCAAAATCATCAAATGTTACAGATGCAAACAAACTGGCCATTACAAAAACCAATGTCCACAAAATAAGGAGAAGCGAGTAAACGCATTCAGTGTAGTGTTTCTAAATGGTAGTTTTGACAAACATGATTGGTATATCGACTCCGGTGCCAGTAACCACATAATGATCAGCCAAGAGAACATGAAAAATGTGTCACATAACCTCACTACAAAGGAGATTATAGTTGCAAACAAAACAACTATGCCAGTATTGTGCTTAGGCGATACAGAGATTACAACTGTTGTAAACAACAAGGAATATGATGTTGTTGTTAAGGATGTGTTATGTATTCCCAATATCACCACTAACTTATTGTCTGTCAGTCAGCTGATAAAGCATGGTAACAAAGTCAGTTTTCAACGTGAGTGTTGTTACATAAGGAATTGCCAGAATGAGCTGATTGGTACAGCACAGTTAGTTAACGGGGTCTACAAGTTGAACACAAGGTCAGCATGTTTGTTCGCAGCTTCAGCAACAACGACCTCAGATATAATATGGCACAGAAGACTTGGCCATATAAATAGCAGAGATATGAATGACATGAAAAATGGTGCTGTTGAAGGTTTGGAGTTTGAAAAAAAATCTGAGATCAGCAAGTTCAATTGTACAGTGTGCTGTGAAGGAAAACAAACTAGATTACCATTCCCACATAGTAATCACAGGAGTGAGCATGTCCTCGAGAAGATACATGCAGATGTGTGTGGACCAATGGAGACGAAATCAATAGGTTCATCCAAGTATTTTTTGCTTTTTGTGGATGATTACAGCCGTATGTCATTTGTCTATTTTTTGCAAAACAAGAGTGAAGTATACTCATATTTTAAAGAGTTCAAAGCCATGGTTGAAAAACAAATGAATTGCAATATAAAAGTATTACGCACAGATAATGGCACAGAATTTTGTTCAAATGAAATGAGAAATCATTTGAAACAATGTGGCATAATTCATCAGAGAATCAACCCTTATACACCGGAACAGAATGGAATGTGTGAAAGATTCAATCGCACAATTGTGGAACGAGCCAGGTGTTTGCTCTATGATGCAAAGTTCGAGAAGAAGTTTTGGGCTGAAGCAGTTCATACGGCAGTGTATTTAAAGAACAGGACAATAGCCTCAGGGTTGAACCGAAAAACTCCCTATGAGCTTTGGACTGGCTGTAAACCAAATGTTAGCCATGTGAGAGTGTTTGGAAGCCCAGTTATGGCCCACATTCCAAAAGAAAAGAGATTTTTAATGGGATAAAAAAGCCGAGAAGCATTATTTAGTTGGATATGATGAAAATGTGAAAGGATACCGGCTGTATAATCCAAAACTAATAAAGTGATAACAAGCAGGGATGTCACTATCATTGAGCAGGACAATTCAGATATGATGCAAGCTGTGATACACGAAAACATCAATTCATCATCTGAGAATGTTGACCAGTTAAAAGATGATGGCTCAGACTCTGAACTATCAACTATTACAGTGAAGAGTAACAATAGTGACAGTACCTACATAGAAGAAAAATCCCATTCAAATGATAGCTCTGTAGATGAATTTTTTGACATTGTACCAGTAAAGGAGTTACAAAATGTACAGAATGTACAACTAGGCAAAGAAAAAGAGAAAGAAAAAAGCCTGAACGATTTGGTCACAGCAATGTGTGTATTGGAACAGATACAAACCCATATGGAGACCAGCTTATAACATACGAAGAGGCCTTGAATGGGCAAGAATCAAAGGAATGGTGTAAAGCAATGCAAGAGGAATTGAATTCATTTGAAGAAAATGAGGCTTGGATAGTGGTGGACAAGCCAAAGCAAGCTACAGTAGTCAAGTGTAAGTGGGTGTTCAAGAAAAAAGTGGATAGTGATGACAATATAAGATACCGTGCTCGGTTAGTTGCCAAAGGTTGTACACAGAAAGCCGGAATTGACTATACAGAAACATTTTCTCCAGTGGTACGTCACTCAACAATAAGACTATTGTTTGCATTAAGTGTTAAATATAACCTAGATATAACTCACCTTGATGTTACCACAGCATTTTTAAATGGGCATTTAAATGAAGATGTTTATATGTGTTTACCTGAGAATTTCGAATGTCATGATAGGGAGAATAAAGTGTTAAAACTTAAGAGGGCAATCTATGGATTGAAACAATCAGCTAGGGCATGGTATAAACGTGTAGATGATTGTTTACAATCTTTGGAATATAAAAAGTCAGTTTATGAACCTTGTTTATTTATAAAACAAACTAATACTGCTAGAACATATGTTGCCTTATTTGTAGATGATTTTTTTATCTTTTCAAATTGTAAGAAAGAAACTGAATACCTTAAGACAGAATTAAAATCTAAATTTAAATTGAAAGATTTGGGAGATATTAGACAATGCTTGGGTATGAGGGTCAGAAGGAAAAATGGAGAGATTTTTGTAGACCAGGAACATTTTGTTGATTATTTATTGAATAAATTTAAAATGCAAAATTGTAAACCAGTTAGTACACCAATGGAGGTAAATTTAAAACTTAAAAAGGGAGAGACTTGTTGTGATCAGTATCCTTATCAGCAATTAATTGGTAGTTTGCTTTATTTGTCAATGTTAACTCGGCCTGATATATTTTATTCTGTTTGTTACTTGAGCCAGTTTAACAATAATTATAATGAATCACATTAGAAACATGCAAAACGCATTTTAAAGTACTTACAGAAAACAAAAAATTTTGGTTTAAAATATGTCAAAGATGATTTAGATTTGATAGGGTATGCCGATGCTGATTGGGCATCAGATTGTGTAGACCGTAAGTCTTATACAGGATTTATGTTTAAAATGTCTGGCAGTGTCATCTCATTTGAATGCAAAAACAATTAACAATAGCTTTGTCTAGTACAGAAGCCGAATATATGGCAATATGTGAAGCAAGTAAAGAAGCCATATATTTGAGAAACCTGTTATTAGAATTAAAATGCAGAGATGAGTCGCCTGTCATGTTATTTAATGACAACCAAAGCGCACAATTATTAACTAAACATAGTGTATTCCACAAAAGAACCAAGCATATTGATGTTAGATTTCATTTTGTTAGAACAGCTGTAGAAAACAGTTATATTACAATAGAATACTTAAACACAAATGATATGCCTGCGGATATATTGACAAAAAGTTTATGTTGTCAAAAACATTATCATTTTGTTGAACAGTTAGGTGTTACTGTTTTAAATTGAAATCTGTTTACTGCATTTCTGATAAGAAGTTGATTTTTTTTTTTTTTCATATGTAAATTATTTTGATAAGGGAGTGTGTTAAATTTGTATCAAAATAATATGTTTATGTAATAGCAACACCTTGTATAATCTGTATCGTGTCTGATCTATGGATAATAAAAAGAATCTAAATTAGTCTATGAAAAGCACATGAAGTTTTAATAAGGGTGCATTAGTACTACGTCATAGTAATTGATTACTTGTGCTTTAAGGTTTCACTTCATAGACCACAGGACTGGCCAGGGTATTGTGGTAATGAGTAGATACTCGTGTGTGCGTTACATTAGTGTAATAATGCACATACATCTTAGTATATAAATATTGGTGTATATAAACTAACGTAAGTGTCACACATATCCAATAAATTCCCGGGAAACTCACGTCTGATATATATGTGGTAGACCGAATCCGACTCAAGTTTCCGCCGGCGTCGGCGCCGGGCGTGCGTTGTCAAGGAGATCGGTCGATACTCGTTTGGCGCAGGCGCAGGGCGGCCAGTCAGCCAGGCACCGATCATGTCATTCTGTTCAGTACGTTCTGCGTAGAGTCAGAATAACCAAACGTTCCTCATTTCAAACGTTTGAGATCCATTATATGCAGAATAAATGGTAACAAAATTTTGCATTTATAATATTACTAGGGAGTACAAACTAGCGTCCCTCGAGCGTTTTATTTTTGGAGACTTGGGATCTGTAAAATTTAAAACACGCAAAGAAAATAATTTATTTTTTAATTGCAAATTGCCTTCGAATCACGATCAGCAATCGAGTCTGACAGATACATCCATGAGTGAGGCGGTGGCGGTTCTCGAGGTTGTGGCAGGTCTCATTGCTCAGGCCTTGGTCCAAAAAATGAAATGGAGATTGTTTGTAAATTGAAAACTCATTAAAAAAATTATCGGACAAAAATAGTACTCAATTCGCCAAAAAATCCTTTAAGTGCAATTATTTGTTTACAGACGGTATTCGAGTATTTTAATCGTAAGTAGGTATAGCTTCTTGTTGATAAACACATGTTGAACAGATAGTTCTAAATATACCGAACAACGCATCAACTGTATCATTGCATTATCTTCCAATTAGTTTAATATATTTTATCAATTAAAGCGGTTTAGAGACACGTGCATCAAATACTTTGTTTTAAGCTGAGGTGCTTCATGTGATGTATTTGATGCACGTGTCTTTAGAGATAAAATATATTAAACTAATTGGAAGATAATGCAATGATACAATTGATGCGTTGTTCGGTATATTTAGAACTATCTGTTCAACATGTGTTTATCAACAAAAAGCTATACCTACTATTACTAAGAAATCGTAATAAGATAACGTATTTTTTTGTTATTATTTTGCCGCTGCACAGACTCTGGGGTCCGTGACCTTTGTCATTACAATTATCTTTTTTTTACAAATTGCTTGGATTAGGAGAAAAAAGGAAAATAGGGAGGTGTTGTGAACATTTGATTCTAGTATTAGTCCGATTTCGTCTGTTGAGCCGATCACTACCGGTGGGGATTCCGACAGTAATCTCGACATCGTCTTTTGCTTAAGCCGCCTCCTCCCGGCGCAGAGCCTCCACTACGGCCGCGTTTCTGTCTTTTATGTCCATCTGTAGGTTGAACAGATATTCGTTATATAATACGCTACGTGGCGCCATCTGAGCTGTCGTGAGATAGAGAGTTGTCCTCGTCATCACTTCGCCGGCCCCGAGCGACCATATCTGGTCTCTTATTAAGCCAGCCGTTTGTGAGGTCACGGGGCTCGAGAGGCGCCTCGCACGGGACGGACAAACATTGTCACGCTGTATTATGACATAATATGTTTGTATATTATGACACAGAGGGACAGGACGAGCAAAATGAACCTGATGCCAAATCTGCCAGCGCAGCGCTGAGCTGGACACTCGCTGATATTATAAGATCTCGTTGCCCTGGAATCGGAATGACGTCACGACAGGGTAAACAATTTACCGTTCTAATTAGTTCATCAGTGAGATTATGTGACACGTGTTTTTATTTTATCAGATTATCATAACATGATAAAGATGTAAATTAGATCAAACTTCCGGTTCTTTTTCTGGGGGTTGTGTCCATCATAAAAATCGTACCATAGCGTGACGTCACTTGAAACTTCTGAGCACTATCTTCGTCATTTTTAGGGTTCCATAGAAAAAAACGGGACCCTTATAGATTCGTCATGTCTGTCTGTCTGTCCGTCCGTATGTCACAGCCACTTTTCTCCGAAACTAGAAAAGCTATACTATTGAAACTAGGTAAGTAGATGTAATCTGTGAATCGCATTAAGATTGATGCAAAAAATAGAAAAAAAAAAACAAAATATTTAGGGGTGTCCCATACTAAGAACTCAAAAACTCAATTTTTTTTATCAAAACCCTACGTGTGGGGTATCTATAGATAGGTCATCAAAAATGATATTGAGGTTTCAAACATATTTTTTTTTCTAAACTGAATAGTTTGCGCGAGGTTTCAAAGAGGTAAAAGTGTCTCCCCCCCCCCCTTTGTAACTTCTAAAATAAGAGAATGACAAAAATAAAAAAAGCGAATGATGTACATTACCATGTAAACTATCAACGAAAATTGGTTTGAATGATACCTAGTAAGTAGTTATATTTTAATACGTCATAAATTGACTATTGTTAAAACACTGATTAAAGTAACAACGAAGTACAAGAACTTTTATGCTTTGTTCCTTGCTGCTACGGAAGCCTTCATGGGCGAGTCCGACTCGCACTTGACCACTTTTATTCGTTTGTGAAGTAAATGAAAAAATACGTCTATAATAATTTTTTAAAACCTATTATAGACTAATAAGTTTTGACGTGAGAACGTCTAATAAATCGATGAACGCCGGCTGCATGCTCGAAAAAGTGTCCCGTTATACCCCGTTACGCTCATTGCACACTTGCGCCGCACCTACAAATGTTTGCATGACGTTGTCACGCTAAACTACCGTCCGTAAACCAACTTAACAGACAACCAATTTTTTTATGTTAAATAAGTATGCGTTAGATTACCATCTCGAGGCTGTTTCAGTCGCTACCATAACTCACTCGTGGAGCACCAGAGATGCTGTCGTAAAAAAAATCCAATTACCAGATTATCGACATATACCTGAAATCAATATTGAGTATAATGAGAAATGTCCACTCGGAAGGCGTGGTCCAGCGTCAGGGAGCCGAATATTACGAGTATCCCGGAATCGAATGCTGTAATGGGTATTAAACATTATTGCGGAATTATTCTGACACATTCGGGAGCGGGGCCGGGCGGCGGGACTAGTTATATACAATTAATCAATAACGCTAAAAACGTTGACGAGATAGTAAAATTGAACCAAATTTTAAAATATTTTCAACTAAAACAATTTTTTAAAATTGTAAATACGTATATTCTACAACAAATAAATAAATATTGATAGATAATAATGATTAATAAATTATCCATATTTCATGTGTTGTGGACATTTTAAATTCAACGATCTATGCAGGCGTTTGTTTGAACAACCTCAATTTGCCCGCATTAAGATTCAATAAGCGATAAGCTGACTGGATTTCGTTTAGCGGCAGGTGAGTTGGCAGGTCGGCAAGCGGGTTGGCAGATCGGCAGGCACGGCGGGCCGGTTGGCAGGTGAGTCACGTCGCCACAATCCAAGCCTTTCTTATTCAATTCGCCCAAAAACTGCTTCGTTTGAAAAAACGCGGATACTAACGAGACTGGCAAACTTCGTTAGGGGCAACCGTAGCCGCGTTATGGCGCTACGCCGTAGCTCACGTTACCTACGTCTCACAAATGAATATCAAATTGTCGCTCTGAGAGCTACGCGCTACGTGCAGCGCTACGCACCGCGCTACGTGTCGCGCCGGCTGCGTTCCTCGACCCATTTAAGGCCGTCACAGACGTAGCTATAATATATATTTTCATATTTTCGTGACGTCAGCAAAATATACCGTAATATTTTCATATTATGGCATGTTAACATAGCAAGACATATTTTGAGTTTACAGTAATATGTTTCAACATTGTCTGAGCGCACGTCACGAGTCTTTTGAACTGTTTAACCCCCGAAGCAATAACAACGGGTGTTATAAGTTTGACATAACTGTGTACCTATGTGTTTGTAGCATTCTAGCTCCCAATAGGAAGAACCGATTTCATCAGACCAAGACAACTCAAACAATCCCAGATTTGACAAAGTTTCGTCATTTCTTTACAGAGGTCCTATGACACACTCCAAGGTCCATCATCAGATCTTGGTTATTATTGGGATAGGTGAAACTAATAAATATAAGCTTGTAAAACAACTCGTGATGTTGTGCTCGGACAATGTTGACATTACACACGCTGTACATTCGAAATAAATGTCTTGCTATACCATAATTTATATTAATATGCCTTAATATATATTACGGTATAGTTGGGTGACGTCACGAAAATATATATTATAGCTGCGTGTGTGGACACTCGAGGATTTGTATAGAAAATATACGGAAATATGTCCAGCTATGAAACATGAAAATATATATTATAGCTACGTCTGTGACGGCCTTAATGCCGCGGAATAATTCACCCACGTGAGACACTCTACATCACAAAGATCTGTCGGGACCTAGATACTATAAGTATGTTGTGTAGCCACTCTGTTGCTCGCTGGCCATGCTACGAGCGTGCGTAGCGCGTGCTACGCCGGCGGCCGGCCACTCTCCGGGCTCTCAGATTTGATGTGACAACGTGTAATAAATCGATGAACCCCGGCCGCACGCACGATAAAGTAACGCTCATTGTACACTTGCGCCGCGTCTATCGACTCGATTTCATATTCCACTCGATTGCATTGTATACAATGATTGCGTCAATGTAATTTTCCTTTACATTTATTTCTAATCATTTGATCTCGTCTAAAAAAGGGTAAAACAGGACTGGATATGAATAAAAATATGAAAAAAATTCTAAAAAAGACAAACCACTTTTAGTTAATAAACTGTTGATACCGTTTCGATAACAATTTATAAGAATTATCTATAATTAATTATGTTATTTGAAATGTTGTTAATAAAACATTTAAATACTTTTACTTATATAAAACCAAATCAACCGCCCTATAAATACCGAAGTTATGAAATAACACGTAATATAAAACTTTTTAAAAATTCTTCAAAAAAAAGTAAGAAACATCATTTGGTTCTGGTAAATAACATGAAATCGTAATAAATAAATCGTAGATAATCGTGTATAACCCTTGAATGAACACTTACAATTTTGAAGGGCTCCGATAAGATTATAAAACTAAACTTTTATTGAATATTTCCCCGTGGTGGTGTTGCTAGGGTGGTCCCACTCAACGTGATCGAATAACGAGTAAGGTTTATATCGGACGCGTGCGGTGATCTCCCGCGTGGGAGTTCCCCGGGCCGGGGGAGCGCGGGGGGTTGGTTCGTTTGATATCACAAACGATCAAAGAGTTTACATATACTACGTATAGAGTTAGCACAAACGCTTTACACCGAAAGCACGGGACTGATCGCGCTTGCCTTGTCGCTCTTGCGGAGTTGTTTTTTTTTTCTTTTATAGGTTTACACTTGACCACCATTTCGCCTGATGTTAAGCGACGATGCAGTCCACGATGGAGCGTTTACCTAGAAGAAACCGATTCACTCTCGATTTGAAGACACTCACTCAGGCAACGTAATTCCACAGCCTTGACGTTCTTTTCACAAAAGTAGAGTCAATTCTCTTCGTTCGTGTCTTTGGAACATCAACCATGAAATGAGTTCGCTTTTTCGAGCTACGAACATTCCGATAGAAAAAAGGGCAAGGTGGTATTAGATCGTGCAAATCAGTCGCACACTCTCCGAAGTGTATCCGATAAGCAATTTGCCGACGATGTTCGAGACTTTGTGTCATAGTTTTGTCGCGGCACATCATCACTCATTGCCATAGAAAGTAAACACGTCAGCTGCTTACGATTGACACAAAGGAACCGTGCGGAAAATCTAACTCTATACGTAGTATATGTAAGCTCTTTGCAAACGACACACGTACCTATACCGAATACACTTTACTTCTAATTGTATGAAAATTAAAATTAAAATCAACAATGTATGAAAATTATTCATTGCTCATTACGCCTCATTGCTTTTGTAGTGGTAGGACTCTTGGCAGAGTCCGCCTGGGGAAGTACCACACCTTTGCCAGTTATTCTACCGCCAAGCAGTAATGTGCAAACATTACTGTGTTCCGGTTTGAAGGGCAATGTTTCCAGAAAAATTACAGGGCTTAGAGATATAAGATCTTAGATCTCTGGGTGACGAGCGCAGTGCAGTGCTAAGTAATGATTTGAACTCTTCATGTTCCAATAGCTGCGTGTCACTGTGCTGTTATGTGTCAGGCATGTTGCTTACCATCAGGCACATGTCCTGATCGTCTCGTCACTCTTTATTTAAAAAAAAAAAAAAACGCCGCCCCAAATTTATGAATTAGAATACTCTGAGTTAAATAGTAAAACCAATTGCGGTCTTATCATCGAAAGCAATTTCTTTCAGAGAACCTTGGGATGGACAAAAAATCTAGGAAAATTGGACCGCACCGCACCGCTCCGCACCGCACCGCACCGCACCGCACCGCACCGCACCGCACCGCTCCGCACCGCTCCGCACCGCTCCGCATCGCACCGCACCGCACCGCACCGCACCGCACCGCACCGCACCGAGCCGCGAGCTGCTTGTTTCACATCTGAGCTGATCTGTATGTTTGAACCGGCTCAGGTCCAAGTTACACACGGTTAGAGCCAGGTGCTTGGAGCCGGGCACAGATAATAAAGATAATGATGTATTATTAGTACACAGATATTATTACATTTTAAGAGAAAAAACTGCATAACTTCTCATTTCTATAAAAATATAAATATTTTATTGTGTCATTGTGTTGTGTCATGTTATTTCATTATGTTACTATTGTACATTTTATTTATAATTACTTGGTTGACCGAGCTTTGCTCGGTTTACAAGCGTTTATAAAGGGCTCTAAGTAAAATATTTTTTTTAGAAAAAAATTGAATAAAAAGAAAAGACCCGAGTGTAACCCTCAGGATTCGAACCGGGGCCTGTTGACTCCGAGGGCGAGCATATTCCGTCTAAGCCATTTAGACTTAAAGAACAGTGGCGAAATAAGTTATCGTATTCTAATGACATTGTAGGAGTTTTTCATGGTCTAAAAACGCGCATAAAATGATGTTTTTAAAAAATAAAACCGGAGTTTTTCGTGGTCTAAAAACGCGCATAAAATGATGTTTTTAAAAAATAAAACCTAGCTAGATCGTTTTATCGTCCCCGAAACCCCCTCCCTGTATTCATAATTTCATGAAAATCGTTCGAGCTGTTTCCGAGATTAAGATATATATACCTACAACAATTGCTCGTTTAAAGATATAAGATTATTACTTTTCAACAATCATATTAAATGCTGTGTAGGAAATAAACCAAGACAGCGTGGACCGTGATATGGGTACCGGTGGTAACAGCGAACACTACATGTGTTGACCGTCAGCAGTGTAGATACAGCCCACAGGCCGCTGATGGCCGGCCCCCCTGGTGGCTGGTGTCCGAGGCTCGTGTGTCGCACACCATGTTTGCTGATTCCCGAATATTAGTATAGACGTGAAGAATCAAGCCGGGTCCTTCTTATTACATATTCGAGTCGTGTCTTCCTCCCCCCTCGCCACGTCCGTCCCCGCTAGTCAGGACTTGTGTCAACTCGTTGTGGCGATTTCAAACTAAACTGCATTCTTTCTGGTGAACCAGTTATAGTTATGATGACGCAGTTAGCTGACACAATTTTACACTTCTGAAAAAGTGGGATGTATAAGTTGCGTGTCCCTGCTGTGATTGTATCTGTGAGTATTTAGATACTTCAATGTGTGAGTATGTGTCAATAGTCTGTGTATGTGTCTGTGGAATCCTAGTGGAATCATAGTTATTTAAAAATAATAATAAAAAAAAGTTCCGGCACGAATTGATACGCGTGGAAACGAAACCCAATGGACGTCGCATATGCGCTGAGGGAAATATACTCCGGTATGTACTCCTCGGTGCCCCGTGTAAAGTCCCTAGAGCAGAGAAGGTATAAGGGAGCGCAAATACCCAACACCCAACCAAACACCCTCTTTTTAGTTCACACTCAAGAGGAGAAGGACACCCTGATAAACCAGGGTTATGGGTCAGGCACCGGGTCACGCATCCTTACCATCCATGAAGCTCAGGGACTGACATACGAGTCGGTAATCGTAATCAAAACTAAGGCAAACATGAAGCTGCACGAGAGCGTGCCCCATGCGGTCGTCGCAATCTCACGGCACACAAGGGACTTCACGTACTACGCTGACGACAACGACGACGCCATCGGTCGGTTCGTTCGGCGAGCGTTGGCTGCAACACTGAAAACCATCCGAGAGTTCAATTTGCAGATGGCCATCAAAGACAGAAATGCAGTCGTGGTGCCTCCACCACTGTGCTGAGCCGGGAGGAGGCGGCTTAGAAAATAAAATAGGCCTAGAATTAGAATGAAAATGATCCCTACTCCCCCCTATTTCCTTTTCTTCCTAATCCATGATTCATGTAAAAAAAAAAGAAAACAAATGACAAAGGTCACGGACCCCGGAGTCTGTGGAGTTGCTAAATTTAATAAAAAAAAAAAAAAAAATTGATACGCGTTTATTTTAAACCGTGTTCCATGATGTCCATGTTAATCTATGTACAACTCAAACAGTTAACAGTTTCAACTCAAAATTAGGTTGAATGTAGATAAATACTCTACACAACAATGTTACACCGTTACCTGTGAGTAGATACTCAAACAACTACTACTACTGCGCAACTAGCGGTATCCCGCGGGTTCATTCGCGTATTTCCCGGGATAAAAGTAGCCGGAGTATGAGTATGTGTTTTTCCAGACGCGACGTGACGACGTGATTGAGTAACAAACATCCAAATTTCCAAACATTAACATTATTTTATAACATTGAAGGATAAAATAATGTTCTATACACCTGAGCGTCCGGACCATCAGAGCCGCCGACAGATCCGCAGGGTCCCGGCACTCCCGGGCTCACAGATAGATAGAAGTAAACTTATAACTCAGAATTTGATAGGTCATATTGAAAACTACGCGGGTGAAACCGGAGGCCGTGGCCGTGACCATAGTCATCAATGGGAAATGCTGCCGTATTTCTAGATGGCCAATAGCCATTGTCCGAAGTATACCCAAAGATTTCTATCGTTCCCGAGCGTGAAGGTCAATAATTCTCAGCCTACGGAAATCTGTCTGTGGTACGCCAAAAGCAGTTTTCAGTTTCAAACAAATAACAATGAAGAAATACTACTGCGGGAGACTGCGAATGACTCCGCTCTGGCGCGTTCCTGGAGCAAAGGCCGGCCATTGCCATTCAGCGTGGGAACGCGGCGGGCGTCGTGGGCACCTTTGCGCCGGAAGCAGCTCGCGGTGGGTTATTCGGGGATTCGTTTTTAAATGGGAATTGATTGATAAAACGATCCGTATTGATATTGAACTTTCTTAAATCCTCTACAAACGAACCCTAAATCAGAGGAAATTACGTAAAAGTATGGTGCGATGTAGGCTCCTCCCAACTACTTTGACGTAATTTCATGTGATTTTAGGGTTCGTGTGTAGAGGGTTTAGACTTTTTTTTCACTTGGTTTAGGTCTTATGTATCGCATTAATGAGAAAAGTCGTTAATACAAAAAATATACTGTTTAAATGACATTGATTATGTTTAGAAATTAAAGAAATACCATCCGTTTTGACAAGCCACGTTTCCACCGCCATCGCACTATCATTCCGCCGCCGCCCCGCCACCGTCCCGCCGTCGTCCCGCCGCCGTCCCGCCGCCGTCCCTCCGCTAGACGCTACGTTAATGAGCACTGATCCGTTGAATCTAATTTACAAGTTGTCTAATTATCCTTTAAGAACTTACAAAATCCGCGCAAGTTGTTTGGGCGCTTCATCCGCTAACACCCGCGCCGGCCCGGCCCGGACCCGGCCCGGACCCGGCCCGGTCCCGGCGCCCGGCCCGGCCCGGCCCGGGTCTCATTAATATAATTCACTTGCTTTGATCCTCAAACATCTTATAGAGGCATCTTTAAAGAACGCCCGTAGAGCGGGGATGCGCGGATACTTTGTTTGTCGATCATTTTACTCCCAAGAAAACCTATTACCATACTATTATAATATAACTCAATATTTGTATATTATAATGTTTGTTGCTCAATCACGTCGTAACTTGTGAACGAATCGGGTTGAAATTTGGAACATAGTTTATAGTCTGGAAGTACACGTGGACTTTTCATATTTTTTTAACTTTTATAGGTTTACACTTGACCGCCATCTCGCCTGATGTTAAGCGACGATGCGGTCCACGATGAAGCGTGCTTACCTATAAAAAAACCGATTCACTCTCGATTTGAAGACACAAAGATTGTAACCATCGGGGAAAACCCACTCAGGCAACATATTCCACAGCCTAGACGTTCTTATCACAAAAGTAGAGCCAAATCTCTTCGTTCGTGTCTTTTGAACATCAATCATGAAACGATGTCGCTTTTACGAGATACGAGCGTTCCGATAGAAAAAAGGGCAAAGTGGTATGGGAACGTGGGGGGGGTGAAACCGCGGGATGCGGCTGGTAATAGTATAATCTCTACATTAAATAACAGGCAATAAGCTCAATTTTGTATTTTTGAGTTCGTTTGACGTCAGAAATGACGGAAACTTCTGTATCGATTTGAATTTGGTCAATGACTTGACAGATGTTTGGTTCGGGTAAACCCTGAGCAATAGCTAGGTGCACCGCGTGCGGCGTGTGGTGAACGGCTTACCTGGGTAGAAATGATTTTATATATATTCTATTGATGAACTCAGTGGCGTTATGATAAGAACTTTAAATAACCGCTCGCTTGCCCGTCGCTGCAAACCGCGCGACGCACTATGCCCCGCCCCCTGTAGCGTTGCTAACCAAAATGCCCGGGGAAAAATACTTGCACACCTCGCTATGCCCGCGGATTTTACGACTGCGGCGCGCGAGTCGGGATTCACGCAATCGTTCCTTGTGAATCAATTTGTTTTGAAAGATTATAAAGTGTAAATTTTTTTATGTTTAATATGAAACTAGCTATACAATGTTATCTTTTGTTTCTCCGTGTACAACTCTGGTGCAGAGTTATGGTGTGTTGAAATTGAGATAGCGCGTTTTAAAGCTCGTCTTTTTAAAAGCTCATAAGTACCTCTAAAATTAAAGCTATGACATATGGGGTTTAATATTTGATTATGTTTGTTATCTGTCGTTTGTTTGTTGAAACTAAATTTAATAGTAATATCAGAATAACTGACGTACACACCCCGCACTGAATCAACACTCAATGACAAGATTGACAAGGAACGTATTTTATTTAATTTCTTTTCTTTTTTCTATGACTTTCATACTATATTGGGATTAATATGACGGGAAATTTAACATAGAAACGGGATAAATAATAGAAAGTAAGCCTTAGAGCGATAAAGACGAGTATATTTAACTTTTTCCACCGCGGGAGCCATGTTAACCACAGGTTGACACGGGCATTTTAGCATGCCGCGCCATGTCAACTACTAGTTGACACGGGCATAATAGACTGCATCGCGATGTTAACTACTAGTTGACACGGGCATTTTAGCGTTTGGGTTTTGTTAACTACTAGTTGACACGGGCAAGCAAGCGGTTAAAAAAAAAAGCGACTGAAAATAGAGAGAGACGATCTTCTTAGCATTCCATGGATTCACCGTGCGGGTGCCGGGTCCATCGTGTGGCAGAGAGAGAAAAACTCGAGTAGTTCCCGAGACTTGTGACTCGGGCGTAGGTTTAAGGGGCCCCTTTCTGACGTACATCAACACTCACCTTCACCACTCGTTTTTCTCTCCCTGCCCAGCCAAATCTGATATGAGCCTACTAGTGCAGCTTTAGATACACGTTCTAGTATAGAACTTACAGCACTTCTGGATAAGCCAAGGTTTTTCAGTAGGTTATAGAGAGATTTTGCTGGTATACCTCTCGCTCCCACTTCTACAGCGTATAAACTAACTACATAGCCGTTTTTGTTAATTCGTTTAGGAGGTCGTAATACTTATTTTGTTTCATCGCGTGGTCTTTAGGTATATTAGTTTCCCACGGTACGGTAAGTTCTACAAGGACTATGCGTTTCGTAGCTCTAGAAAAAAGGAAAATGTCCGGTCTGGATGACGAAACACCCACATCCTCTGGGATTTTGTAGTGCTTTTCATACGTGTCCATTAAAATAGTCCAATCAGGTGCTGTACCCAGGATTGAGTAAGGCTTGTTCCTGGAGTTTGAAGTTGAGCCTTCTTTTACAAAGTTAATTTGTCTGTTGTTTGTCGTCAATCCCTTTTGGGCTCTAGCTACCGAAAGGCTCATGGCTTCACGTATGATTTCAAGTACTCTGTCATGACGCCGTGAGTAATGACCCCATTAAGAGCACCTTGCATCCCACCAATATGTGCCTTGCTGTACATATCGCCTCTCCACAAGTATAGCAACATTTTTCAGAGGCTTTTCCCCACCTTACCAAGTTACTCTGGTCAGGGAGGGTCATTTGGAATGCATTTAGATAAAATTTTAATAAGGCAGGGGACCAGTCATAGATCAAGGTGCGCCATTTTAGAGCTAATGGGATACAGAACTCACCTATGGTTAACCACTCACTTTGCATTTCTAAATTCATAGCGTGCACTTTGTAACCGTCATTTTCGTCTTGTTGTAGAAAGGTTTTTACCATGTCTCGGTCTTCCCTTTTTTCTCTCGCACCCAACCCAGCAGTATTTACTTGTGCACCTGCCATAAATTGTTTATGGAATTGAAGTCTAGATTCCAGGTCTGAAGCAATTTTGTCTTTGGGAGAGATGTAATTAATTCGTCTTGCGACTTTCCCAAAACATGCGTTTTTGTAACTCTTAGGTGTTTGTAAAGTTCAGACGGTTTCTTTAGTTTCAGCCCAAAACTATTGTGATCCCTAAAAGAGTAGAGGGATCAGCCGGATGTGCCAATCCGAACCATGACTTCAATATCTTTATGACATTGGCATCTAGCTTTGCCAGGAGAGTTTTACCGATGTCATATACTAGGAAAGGCCAAGTGAGACGTGATGTGAGGTAGTTGTCATATATCCATGCTTTTTGATATTGCTGATAGGCTGCTGGTCTACCTTATTGAGGTTGTTCATGAAATTTTCAACAACCACCTCTAATGATGGTGTACGTCCTTTGTGATCTATCTTTCTACCAAAAATTTGAAAGGCACTGCCTCTGCAATTGTGGCAACTCCTTGGCCACTTATGGAGAGTCCCGGATCGTAAGACGTATATTTGGTATTTCTTCTACCCAGACAAAGACAATGACATTTAGATGGTTTTGTCCTCATTCCCTCCGTCCATGTACAGAACTCATCGACTTCGTTCAACAATTCTTGACACTGTTTGGGATTACGTGTAAGTATTGCAAGGTCGTCCGCAAAGGCCAAGATTGACTCAGTGTACTTATTGTTGATTTTAAACCGGTAGCCCCATTTCTTTTCACGGGATATTAATTTGTCTACTAAAATATTTATAACTATATTAAATGCTATTGGTGATAAGCAGCACCCTTGGAATAGTCCTACATTGTATTCAAGTGGTTTTGTGTTACAAGTTTAAAAAAAAATCCGAAGTGAAAAACATTCAAACAGAAGAGGGAAGATGTTGGGATATCTGATACGACACAGCAACTTCATTAGAACAATAATGGAAGGTAAATTAGATGGGAGGAGGAAGAGAGGTAGACCTAGGAGAAGTTACATGAACCAAGGGAAGGAGAAGATAAATGTAGTGTCGTATCAGGAAGTCAAGGAGAAGGCGGAGTGTAGAAGTACATGGAAGGAACTCCACCGACAAGAGCGTCGCTCTTAAAATATGAATGAATGAAAAAACTTTACATGCCAATTAAGGACACTGGGTGATTGAGATGAATCTAACGTTAGCTTAATCATTAAAATACGTCCAGCCGTTAGGAAGATACGTGGGAATAAAGAAATTCACAAATCCACAAGATACGTGCGAAACGCATAACTCTTCTTTCAGTCGGGTAAAAATAAACATAACACGATAACAATCAACAGATCAGCGTATCCCTCCTTGCCGCTGCTCTGCAAAACGCTGGTTCTGGGAATGATAGAGGGTTACTAAAAAAATAGTGTTTCGATTTAATTAAGAGAAATGTACATACATACATAGAACACTTAAACTATCAACAAAATTAATGTTTAGTTGCATTCTTTTCTCCATAATTTAATGCAAATATTGTAGTCAGGTTGTTTGTCTTCATCTTGCTGTCGAATGTATTATTTCTAAGAATGTGTCCAGATTTATAACACAATCTAATTACTTAGGTCCGCAGTTTTTATTATCAAATGGTCCAACAGACAAGACCTAAGCGTTATCGCTTTATTTTGAAGATTAGTTCCAAGTGCATCAAATTTACTTTTATAAAAGGTACGTGCGTGGAGCAGAACTGTGGAATTCTTACCCAATTTAGTGTTTCACCCTGTACACCATGAAAAGCTTCACATCTAGTATAAATTGTTACTTTTTAGGTAATCTTGTTTTATACAATATTGGACTGTAATAAATACGTACTTTATTCAATTTCTGGACATTGCAAAAAAAATGCATGATAAATATGATATGAAAATGAAAAAAGACATATAGTAGATGAGTCTGTTGAAAGAAAAAGAACACGATTTCATTATCATCCTCAGTCTGTATCAAACCACTGCGATTGTTGTGGACCAATGAAGTTGCTAAAAGATATCATACATCAACGGTATCATATTATGTTATCTCTAATAATATACCTGTGTATTATTGTGTGTCAGACTCCTGTGACGGGTCTGTCGACGATTTTGTGGAAAGTAAATTTTGAAAATGTACCTTCAAATGTGGAACATGTACCGTGATAAACTATTGAAACAATTACAATTACCGTTCGGGTTAACCTTGGATGTGTTCTATGTCAAGTAACTGTTCGTGTCTGTAATATTAACATCATAATTATGTGAGAAGTTAGAGGAGTGACAATATTTTATGCGTAAAGCAGAAAGCAGTACCTGGAGAAGAAAAGCAGAGGATTTGAGTGAGAGGAGTTGAGTGTCGTATCATGGCCATGGGAGAGGGTTATGTCCAGCAGTGGAATGGGTTAAGCCGATGATGATAATGACGTCAAATATAAAAATACAAGAAGTATGATGTAAAATTAATCTGGAAAGATTCCTCGGCGAAAATGACCAAGCTATACGAAGCTAGTGTTTCAAGTTAGCATAGCAAGCTAGTGTTAGTAAGCCAGTACTTCCAGCTTCGTGTAAAGAACGCTACACAACGGTAGTTTTGTCTACACGAAGCTAAAAGCACTAGCTTACCAACACTAGCTTGAAAAACTAGCTCGGACATAACAGATATTCGTATCGATAACATCGTGGCCGCCCCGTCTCTAAAAGCGAGGAACACCTCCCCTCCCTCGCCGGCCGGTTATCAGCGATTTGTTGGACATCAGTGCCGCCTTTGATAACGTCTCGAGTCTCAAGTGCGGAGACTCGGGCGGCGGGTCCGGCGGTCCGGCGGGCCGGCGGCCCGGAGAGCAGATCAGCTATCAAAGGCATCGCCACGCGTGTGTGCCTGCTCACGACATACCTTACATGACGTGAAGTGGAAGTTTAGTGCCCCAACAAGAAAGAGGTTGTTAGGCAGTTCAGCGGTTAGCTAAGCGCGGCTTTGCTCGGCGCTTTCTTGGGAGTTTCCATGTTTTCAGCTGAATAATTAATGAGTGTAGAATAAGTAAAACTTTGTATCGATAAAATTAGGCAAAACTTTACTTATTTTTTCAGTTTTAAGGTATTTAACTACCTTGACGTTTTAGTTGTTTAATTTGACGGCCTTATAATATATAATATACAGGTATAATTTTAAATCGCCAAAGCTTAAAAACTATAAATGAAAGTTTAATTCTCGAAGTATGAGGGTTCTTTAAATTGTTAGTAGTACCCAACATCCGTGACACAGATGCCAGACAAGTAGAGAGAACATTGCAAAGTCCAGCTGAATTAGCATAATATCCTGAATAGTAATCCTTGAGGATAGTTATGCTTCAAGCATTTGAAATATTGTGTTATCTATGGTCCACATCGCGGACTTGTGATTTATGATTAGCTTAGAGCAGTTGTGTATTCACAGGTTTTGATTTGGCAATAACCCGCGGGGTGTGTGTGCCGGGGCCGGGGGTCGGCGCCAGGGGACGAATAAAACCCTCGTCCGACCCCCGCGGGCGCCGCCGGGGGGGCTGCCACATGTCGCGTGCAATAAGAGCCGGCGGCCGGGCGATGGCGAGCGCAGCTACAACGTTCGGCAGGTCGCGCGGCCTAACGACTTCCGCTTCCGGCGCGCCGCTGACGGATGAATGGCCGCTCGCGCGAAAACTGCGAATTATGACGTCACTTCGGAAAATACGAGTGTTTTATTATGTTCCCAGGTTTATTCAGTGCAACACAGGGGCGGGGAGAGGGGAGTGGGCGGGTGCATGGCGCAATATTTAATGATGTAGATATTTGTAATTTAACGAGGATATCTGGAATACCGACGGGGCTGATAGCGCGGGGAGCATTGAGCTCGGAGCGCGCGCTGTTTTCGTTTCATTAAAACGTGACACCCTTTTGGGGGCGAAAAAATGTGATCGATTTGAAATCTCAGTCGCTCCTAAACCTGTCCCCTCAGGGTCGCGCGGCGTTCGTGCTCACTCGCGACCTCCGCGACACGCGACACGCGACACGCGACACGTGCTGCGAGGCGACATGTCGCGCGACATTCAGCAAATGAATTGATGCGTAAATACTCACAGACAGGGGTGCAGCTGCACTTCAATCAATTGTATTTAAGAAAGGATCCCTGTCTGAGAACCCGTCTGGCTGAATACACTCACGAAATTTGAAATCGTTCTTATTTGTAAGATGTGGTCGTAATTACAGTCATTCAGAATTACGAACAAATAATGTTGCATTGTGTAAGTTAGATTTTAACGGATATTGCAGTTTGTATGATAAACATGTGAAAACATTACTGTGTTCCGGTTTGAAGGGCAATGTTTCCAGAAAAATTACAGGGCTTAACGATATAACATCTTAGATCTCTGGGTGATAAGCGCAATGCAGTGCTAGGTAATGATTTGGACTCTTCATGTTTCAATAGTTGCGTGTCGCTGTGCTGTTATGTGGCAGACATGTTGCTTACCATCAGTGTCCAGCTCGTCTCGTCACTTCTTATTTTAAAAATCTAACGTTATCTAATGGATTTCGGTCACAGTGCGGAAGACCAACGACTTGCCATGAACTACTGAACTGGTTATTTGAACTTTGTGTCCATTCTATTAAATCTGCGACCCCTTCAAATTATTCACACTAGTCGGATTTTGTTAGATATTCGACGAGCCAATGTTGTTTAAAATCAACTTTCAAAGCTCCTTTAAATATAGAGGACTTAAATAAGAGCAGCAAGTACATGCGGTGTTTGGTGTGTTGTAATCTAACACTTTTAAACAAGCAATTCTTGTATACATGGAATCGATCCAGCTAAGTTGAATGTTTGCGCAGTCCCTTTAACTGGCATTTTTATGCGATCACCCAATACTCTGTGGTGTACACACATACATACAAAAATATATTATTATTTAAATATAAATAAAACATAATGTTTTACATTTCCCGTTAAAATAAATTTTGATTTAAAACGCTAATCACTTATGCGCGAGCCGCTGCGCTTGCGCCGGGCCGAACCTCATTAACCGATATAGGTGGGTTACCGCGGTCCCGGCGAATGCAGGCAGTTGCGAATTACCTGCAGCGCGCGTATTATACTCCCGTTTCGTTTATAACTAAATTAATTGTTTTTCTGGACTGTTTCGTATCAAAATTATTGTGACTGTTTTTGTGTTCATCTTAATAACATTGTGAGCGTCAATAAACATTGGATTGACTGTTTGTGAAGAGTTTTCTTACAACTAGTACCGACGTAAGTGCCATCACCTAAACCCACAACTCTTTCAACTTTTTATTATATTTAGTGTAAAGCTGTTAATTTTGAGTTACAGACAGATTTTCCAATTTAATTTACATGTCTCGATCGTGCTACAAGCGAACGTGTGCGTGGGGTCTACCCGCGCGTGTCGCGAGCGCGGACGAGATCGAAGAAGAGAATCGAATGCAAATATTGTTCACAAAACGTATTCATCAGTATTCATCACCGCGCGAGTCCCGCGGCGCGCGGCGCGCGGCTCGCGAGAGCGCGCGATTGTTTCACAGAAATATCATTATTTTAACATTTTCGTACGCGAACGGAATTATGGAACCATTTAACGTTAACCTTATTTAGCGGAACCAATACAGCCGGATAATTTAAAATTACTGGGCTGTGGGAAATTATTTTGTGCTGAATTTTTTGAGACATTGCTTCAATAGAATTTACTGATTACAGATAAAGATTTTTGTTGTCAAGCCCAAGCCCAGGCCAATTCCATTTCAAACTAGCAGTTTTTGGGTCATTAGAATTTACTGATTACAGATAAAGATTTTTTTGTTGTCAAATTATCTGAAACTTGAAATTGCACCACCTTCTCAGCCCAAGCCCAGTCCAATTCCATTTCAAACTAGCAGTTTTTGGGTCACATCGGCTATTTGAGTTTTTGAACGCAAACTGTTTGTCAGTTATGCTTATGACCTGGTTAAAACCTCGAGTTTTGGAATTTTAAAATCATCAGAAAACCATGACTATAAAATGTTAGCTTTACATTTAGAATGCTGCATTCCTCAGCCCTCTGACAGACTATAAAAATGTACACTTGAAAAAATAGATAACCGACTTTGCGTTCGTGATGCGCTCGGCTGATCTCCTGCCTCCGAGCAGAGTCAATCACTACACATAACAAGAGCTTTTCTATCTGATGTAGTGTGGTGGTACTTCCCCCTCCGCGCTACCGGGTCCATCGTTAGCTTGTAGCGCAGGGGACGAACTAACGAAGTTAGTGTTTGAACTGGAAATGTCAGAAACATACATCTAAAATAACTCGCTGACGTTGGTGTAACCAACACGGATACTTATATATATATAAGTATGTATAGTTTTAAATACATACTTATGATTCATAGAAACACCCAGACACAGTACAAACGTTTGAATTCATCACACAAATATTTGCACTGGATGTGAATCGAACCCACGACCCTCGGCTTTGCAGACAGAGTCACTATAACCTATAATTATAAAACATACGACCTAACTTCAATATATATTTTGTTCGTTGCATGTTTTTAACTTGATTTTTTTAACTTTTATAGGTTTACACTTGACCGCCATCTCGCCTGATGTTAAACGACAATGCGGTCTACGATGGAGCGTGTTTACCTAGAAAAAACCGATTCACTCTCGATTTGAAGACACAAAGATTGTAATCGCCGGGGAAAACCCACTCAGGTAACGTATTCCACAGCCTCGACGTTCTTATCACAAAATTTGAGTCAAATCCCTTCGTTCGTGTCTTTGGAACATCAACCATGAAACGATGTCGCTTTTTCGAGCTACGAGCATTCCGATAAAAAAAGGACGAGCTGGTATCAGATCATGTAAATCAGTCGCACACTCTCCGAAGTGTACCCGATAGGCTAGCAATTTTTCGGCGATGTTCAAGACTTTGAAGTCTTTTTCGCACAAGAGTATCATTGCCTGTGAGATTTTTGGCACGTCTCTCGATCGATTCCAGGGCCTCCAGCTGATACTTAGCTGATCCATCCCAAAGGTGCGAACAGTACTCCACACAGGAGCTGATGATTAGTTTACTGATATTACAATAAAATTGTCAATATTTGGATGTTTCTTGCTCAATCACATCGTAACGTATATACGATTCGGATAAAAATTTTGAACACAGTTAGATTTCATAGTCTGAAAGAACACACAAGGACCAAACACTATTGCAACGCCTCGGTCTAGACGATTCTAGACATCGCTATAATTAAAGAAACGAAGATGAGGTATGCTATAATCTAAAGACAACATAACGTGGCGAAAATTTGTTTGAAAAATTTGAAAATTGAATTGTCAGCGAACGTACACAACTCCTTGTTGCGACTGAGACTAAATCAGGAGACGTCACCTGATTTTGCATCACCATAGTAGAAGCTCGTTTGCCGCTTCTGCCGTTTTAAGAGTTCGATGATTCTAGACTTTCGATTATGGACTGTATTAAATATGATTCGCAGTTGTCGTCGCTAATAGTTTTGTGGGATCTATAGCTACTTTTTAACTTAACAAAGCGGAAATGGAAACTAGGCGGGTAAAAACGCGGGGCGTTTCTAGTGTTTGAAGTGCAATGTTGGAATATTTTACTCCAACTCTTTAAGAAGCAACCAAACAATCTCCCGATCATGGTTGTTCGCGCGGTGTGTCCTCAGCGCCCCACCTGCTGTCTCCGAGATAAGGCTATCAAAATGTAATTCGAGCGCGGTGTTGCAAAACAGCGAGATATCTGCGTCCTCCGCCCCCGCGCCCCGCGCCCCGCGCCCCGCGCCCGCTGCAAGCCCTCCTCGGAGGATCCCCTCCGAGTGCACCCCTCTCCCCGCGAGGCTTATCGGCACAAAGGAAAGGGCCGCCGGATAACAATCGACTTCAAATAAAGTGTAAGCTTTTGTTTTTTAAGCTCGGAAGGGCTCGGGCGGGCTCGGCGGGACTCGGGGCTCGCAAACCGAATAAAACACTAGTTTCCCAGTTCTCCGAGCCGGGTTCAAAGGCCCAGAGATTCCGTCTCTCGTCTCTCGTTAAACAGCGCGCGGATATTAACTCGCGGAAATATTACAATGTAGAGTGTTCTCGGTGACGTCACGTCCCGTCGGAATGTAATATCGCTTGCCGCTCCGACGCCGTAAAAATGTAATTATGCCGCCGACGTAAATGAGAGGAACGGGATGAATAGGTATGAAGGAGTTGTTGCGGGGGCGGCAGATGCGAGCCAGGAGCGGTCGCAGCCTCAAATTTAGGATGAGGTCACTAATAATAACACAATTATAATGTGGTCATATTTTTATTTGACTAAAAGAAGTTTTTCGCGCTTATCTTGTAAGTTTTTAAATTTCTTTGTTCCCACTTATATTTCAAACGGCTGAATGGATCCTGACAACTAAGATTGATAGATTTGACAAATTTGCTTAGATAGTACCTCTGTATTGTACTACGTAACGTTTTTTTTCCTATACATTTTAGGTAGTCGTTTTTTTTTAAATTAAACTTACTTACTGCATAATATTAAGACGCGTTAAAATACTAGTAGTTCTACAAGTAGTACTACTAGTAGTGCCTCGTTGTTTTACCCGTGCACTGGAGGTCGTCCAAATTATTTTTAAGGTGCGAATAGTCTACACTATTCGATATTTTGGTATGTTTTTATATTTTTCAATGTAACGTATACAATTTGCGGGAGCGCCGTGTCTCCTGTGATCCTTCTTCGGCCCGCGCCGACGCGAGCTCGGCGCTCGGAGAGATCAAGCGGCGAGTGCGGTCAGACGTTGCTCCGCCGTAATTGCGGCAATTACCGCCGTCTGCCGCCCCGCGCCCGTCCGCCGTCCCCCGCCCCGCTGCGGTCCGGTTTCAGATCTAAACGTGTTGGAATTTATGTGGGAAAACAGATTCGTGGCTGTAGTGTGTGTTCATGTCTTCATAATGATTTGTAGGAACGTTGCAAAGCGGCCATCCAAAGTTGGCCAACGGCCATGGTTTCGAGTTTTTCCCAAAGATTTCTTATCATTCCCGAACGTGACGCTAGAATTCAATTCACAGCCCATGAAAAATCTGTGGCGCGTCAAAAAAAAATTTCACTTCAATAAGTTATTATTGTTGTCTTTCGGTTATATAATTTTATGTTCTTATTTATTTTATGTTCTCACTTGTTGGTCAAAACTTATTATTACAACTTATTCTTTTTTTATTGTTTTGTGCTCATTATTACAACACAAACAGACCTTCATTTGCAAGGATCAAGTCTATAATCTACCAGGTCTAATACAGGTAGGAGACCGCGAAATATTTAGGTTACCTCGCAATGTTTTCCTTCACCTTTAGAACTAGTGGTGATGACAAATTGTTACAGAAGTGCATCCCTGATCTTCAGCAACTCTGACCTCTAAGCCACACATTTTCAGGATTTGGGAATTTTTGTTTAGAAGGGGTTTCAAACGAATCTTAACAGGAAACAATTCAAATGATAAGTAACTCATAAGTCCAATTAAAGTGACTATAAGTTCAATTTAACTGCTAGTCCGTTTGATGTAATAAACGTAGACGTGAGTTACAAAATAGTTTTCTTTTTTGTAAGTTGAGTTGAGTTGGTTGAGTGTAAGTGAGGTGTTGAACCACGCCGCCGCCGCCGCCGGTCGAGCGCTCGCCGGCCGCGACCGCGGACAAACAACCCGACAACTTTGACAATTATCCCGGTAAATATTGACCCGAGATAATCTATTCAATGCTCGCCCGTCGCGACCCGCGCGCCAAATACATACATACATACATACAGGCAAAACAATAACACACATTCACAATCACTCCGAACAAGATTATACAAAAACTATTGAACCTCAAATATAGGTACAGTTAAAAAAAACAATTTCTTGGTATAGATTTTAGCACAGATTTACTCATCTAGGTAGGTCACGCCGTTTGGCAAAAAAAATACGTTATCAACTAATGTGTGGTCAAATTGTGATAACTTCTAAAATAATTGAATTTGATGAGGTTTCCTAGTACCACACGTATATTTAAGTGTTACGTTTGACTGCGAGTTACCCGGTTTTTATCTATATCCTTACCACTTTATTCTTATCACTTAGCTTACGGCGTCACGCGCTGACCTAGAAACACGGACGTCGGGAAACACGGACTCGGGCAGAGCGTTCTCCTCTCGGCCGCCCTTCGGTGCCCGAGTTGGATGGGGAGTCGAAATTCAAATATCGCTGGTGTTATATCAAACAGACTGTATAAGTTAAGCGATATATTTTTGCATAATTATATTCCCTCAGCGCGGGTGTCGAGTGCTGCGAGTAGCGACATACATTACCTACACATCATCTCCACACATTACTCACACACATTACGCACACAAATAGTGTCGGATGTCAAACAATTTGCATACGAGTTACTCGTACCTGCGAGATGTAAATACAGGAGGCTCATTTCGGAAGTCACTCGCCCACGATCACTCACTTCTATCGCTATCGCAAGTCAGGTGTAAAAAATCTTTTCATTTCGAACTGAAACCTAACGGAACCAAACTAAACTGTATTTGTGTTTTTGGCCGACTTCAAAAAAGGAGGAGGTATTCAATTCAGTTATATGTTTTTTTAAATGCTTTACATACATTCGAGTGTATGTATGTATGTAAAGCGACAGCTCCGCCTATTGTGAATTTTGATGGTTCTTTTTTGATTGTTACATTATAGGTCAGAGGTCTCATATAAATTTTATCGAAATAGGTATAGTGGTTTTTGAAATATGAACAAAAAACAACTAAATTTTACTTATTACTAATTTTGATGACTTATTAGTGATTGCTGCGTATTGAATTTGGTAGTATGACAGAATTTAATTATAAATTGAAACCTGTTCTTGCTTTTTCGGAGAAAGTTAATTATTTCAACCTTGATCTATGACTGGTCTCCTGCCTTATTAAAATTTTATCTAAATGCATTCCAAATGACCCTCCCTGACCAGAGTAACTTGGTAAGGTGGGGAAAAGCCTCTGAAAATGTTGCTATACTTGTGGAGAGGCGATATGTACAGCAAGGCACATATTGGTGGGATGCAAGGTGCTCCCTAATGGGGGTCATTACTCACGGCGTCATGACAGAGTACTTGAAATCATACGTGAAGCCATGAGCCTTTCAGTAGCTAGAGCCCAAAAGGGATTGACGACAAACAAAAGACAAATCAACTTTGTAAAAGCAGGCTCAACTTCAAACTCCAGGAACAAGCCTTACTCAATCCTGGGTACAGCACCTGATTGGACTATTTTAATGGACACGTATGAAAAGCACTACAAAATCCCAGAGGATGTGGGTGTTTCGTCATCTAGACCGGACATTTTCCTTTTTCTAGAGCTACGAAACGCATAGTCCTTGTAGAACTTACCGTACCGTGGGAAACTAATATACCTAAAGACCACGCGATGAAACAAAATAAGTATTACGATCTCTTAAACGAATTAACAAAAAACGGCTATGTAGTTAGTTTATACGCTGTAGAAGTGGGAGCGAGAGGTATACCAGCAAAATCTCCAGAAGTGCAGTAAGTTCTATACTAGAACGAGTATCTAAAGCTGCACTAGTAGGCTCATATCAGTTTTGGCTGGGCAGGAGAGAAAACGAGTGGTGAAGGTGAGTGTTGATGTACGTCAGAAAGGGGCCCTAAACCTACGCCCGAGTCACAAGTCTCGGGAACTACTCGAGTTTTCTCTCTCTGCCACACGATGGACCCGGCACCTGCACGGTGAATCCATGGAATGCTAAGAAGATCGTCTCTAGCAACTCCATAGAAAAGGAAAGTAAGAGAGAGTAGTAAATATTTTCAATCTGATTCTAGTGTTAATTCTATTCCTAAGCCCCTCCCGGCTCAGAGCCTCCATTTAACCTGTTATTGTCAAAAGATGTGATGACAAACATATTAATTCTAAATGACGTCTCAAATCTCTACCGATCTGCCGCGGGGTCATGCGGTGCCTCGCGGGGCGCGCGGGCAGTGATAGGGGACAGAAGGACCCCAAATGTATAATTAGCGACATCTGTGTCATTATCGCCGAGGACGTATTTTATGGGCTGTGCGGGACGCGGCGCCGCCGGTGCCGGCGGCCGCGCCCGAGGCGGCCGGCGGCGGCGGGACTACACGGAAGGGGCATTATTCTAAACATAATTAAAACTGTCTTCGCTCACTCACTACACAAGACTCAGCGTTTCTTTATAGATAAACACAAGCAGCCACGTACGTAATTTTTGGATACTGTAAACTGGATAAGACCAGAACGCTGAAATTTTCGTCATCTAGTAAGCTATAATCACATATTTGGCGACAGATTGGTGCAATGGTGTCATGGAGCATCTGGTTTTATACCCTTGTGTACCCTTCAACGGCCAAGTCACACAACATTAACTGTAATAATAAATAAATCGCAGTAAGGAACCTTAGACTTGGCACGGCTTTGTCTAGATTTAATTACTTTTTAGAGATAAATAAACAGCTCCATCGAAACTTGGCTAGTTTTTACAGAATGTTTTTGGTGGGATAGATATTACTGAAGTATGCGATACAAATGCGTAAGTAACTTATTCCTTAAATGGAATGAAAAACCGAGACCCAGTCAAGCCCGAGTTACAAAGGTACAAAACAGATCTAATTAACAAATTCTCTAGGGGAGAGTTTGAAGTGACATCTGAGACGAAATCAGAGGAGCTCCAAACGAGTCCAGGAACAGCCCGCACTCGGCCGGAGTCGGCGAGTTGTCCCGAGTTGTCCCGAGCTCCCAACGTCCCGGGTTCACTCCACTAAACTAATTAAAGCATAATTAGAGTTTAAACTAAGTGCCTGGAGCAATACTCGTACACATACATGTACCTGTAGCAGTTATACCGGTGTTCTTGTACGGTATTGTCCGATACTTCTATTTACAAAATTGGTGCCTTTATAACTCTCACTTCTTTTCGTGGAAATTTAATTACTACTATTTTTTGTCTTTAGTCTTGATCTCATTTAATTAGATCTTTATTTTAGATTTCTAAACGTAAATGTGGGCTATTCGGAAAATATACAGTCATAGTAACTACCGGTATGCGAAAAAATTCTAGCTCCGCTGAGCTGTTTCTACCAGAGTGGTGCTGACCAAAGCGAGGTCAGTGAAGCGGTAGGATAGGTTCTGTACAAACACATCCCTCGCCACGCACCCTCGCATGTCTCTGGTGGAAAGCACCCTAACAAGAGATGAATAGAACGCGGCCGTGTACAGCGGTGCACCACGGACACATAAAGAATAGACACGGCGAAGAGTAGTTGGCGAAGAGTATCCAGGCTTGCACCGGACCGCGGGCGCGGGCGACTGGCAGCCGTCGGCGCGTCACCGCGAGCCTGAATAATTTACAGCACAGCTGCGTCTTCCGGTGATACTCGGGCGGGTAGTTCCACTTCCACAACTATTTCGTGTGTTCCCGCGGTAATATCGCCTACATTCATCCCGCGTGCATTATTAACGCCGCTCCTCGGCGGTCGGCGGTCGGCGCGGCGGTCGGCGGCGGTCGGCCGCACTCGGCTGTCTCCGCCGCTCGTGGATTATTCAGCGCGGGGAATGTATCGGGTGAATATTACAATCAGTTTCAATTCTGTCGTTAGCATTACATTACCCACGGGGTGCGGGACACGGGACTACCTGCTGGCTGATGTGAGGGGATTCAGATATGTAGGTACCTCTACAACTCTACATGTGTGTGCCCGGCGCTAGCAGCGTCTTGAACTCAGTCATATTTAAACACGGTAACAAACGTCCACAACGAACCGCAACATGCGTGTTCTAGTCTTTAAGACACTTTTCACCTGACAGTAAGAAAGGTTTGCATAATTATATTTATAATTTGCAAATGGATACCGCCTGTCACCAAACATAATAGATAGATAGATAGATAGATAACTTTTTATTGTGACACAAAAACAGAAATATTACAGTAGAACACTTATGAACTAGCACCACAAATGGAGGCCTTATTGCTTAGAGCAATCTCTTCCAGGCAACCAGCTTAAAGGAAATTCGCCTACAAACATGGTTAGGCGAAGTGAGGTGACATTTTTCCTAATACTACAATAATAAATAATAATAAATATTGGTGGACAATTCACATAATGTTAATATTTAACTTACATACGCCTTGGACTGCACAAAATATATGAAACACATTTTTTTAAATATCATGGTTGACCCCATAGTCAAGAGACCAACACGGTACTGTGGGATTACGAGTATTGCAGGCCATTTGAGGGTCTATACTAATATTATAAAGAGGAATTATTTGTATTTCTGTATGCTCGTAACGCAAAACTCAAAAACCACTGGAATGATTTCAAACAGATCTAAAACGATTATCCTGGTGTAAAATAGGTTAAATGTACAGACCTGAATAAAATCGGAGTGAACCACTACTACTTAATGTGTAAGAGTTGGTACTTAAGCAAATAATAACATGGGAAAGAGTCACTTAACTGCTTAAAAGCTCAATCTCTATTATGCCAACGTTTGAGGAAAATCTTTTTTCAAATCAAGAATATCCCGAAACGACGAACTGTTTTGAGTACCACATATCCATCTCAATTTCAAATAAAGTAGCTATTACTACGAGTGTGGCGCCCTCACCGACCCCGGTGGCGGCGCGGTGTGGCCAAATTATGACAAACGAGCGTCCCCCGGCCGCATCCATCCACTGCCGACGATTTCATCGACTTTGTTTTATTTTTGTGATAAGACTCTTTTAAAAGTCTGACTGGAGAAGTAATTCATCTTTCCTAGTTATCCTACTACCAAGCAGTAACGTAAAACATTACTGTGTTCCAGTTTGAAAGGCAATTTTTCCAGACAAATTGTGCGGTATAGATTTAAAAACATTGCATGAATATCTCTGGGTGACGCGCGCAGTGTAGTCTAGGTAATGATTTGGGACTCTTCGTGTTCCAGTAGCTGCTTCACATTGTGCTGTTATAGGCAGGCGTGTTACTTACCATCAGGCACATGTCCTGCTTGTCTCGTTACTCTATACAATACAAAAACAAAATTAAAAATTTTGATTAACCCCCGACTACTTTGGATTTGTTATTTGTATGACATTCTACTAGTCAAGCCCTTTCATTTGACACCCATATTGACGTAGTTGTGAAAAAAAAAAATGTGGTAGCGGCCATCTTGGTTTTGAAATTTGTCATAGTGCATAGTATTCTACTAGTCAAGCCCTTTCATTTGATACCCATATTGGGGTATGTTGTAAAGAAATATATTGTCCGCCATTTTGTGGAGACGGCCATCTTGAATCGCTATTTACCAAACATAGCTAAGAACATTCGCACGGATATTAACCTTCAAATAAAAAAAACCGCATTGAAATTGGCCCATTCGAGCTCTGATTTTGAGCTCTACGGTGCCACAGACAGACACACACACACAGACAGACAGACAGGCAGACAGACATCGACGTCAAACTTATAACACCCCTTTTTTTGGTCGGGGGTTAAAAAAAGGAATCCTCACCTTTTCTATTCCTATACAGATCGTGTAATACGCAGGCGGAATTGATCGGAGCTGATAGTCGTTACCACCATTTCATCTATCCTCTGATCTCTTTGCTTCATGACTTGATTTTATTCGGATTGATCTTTTTCAAAAAGAGATTTCTTTGTATCGCCGGTGTTGTCAAGCTGTCACTTACTGACAGTTCGACAATAAGGTTAAGTTAAGTAAAACAATAAGGTTACTTATATTGATTTGAATATTTATTGTGCATATTATACAAATATAATTTGTATACCACCTAACAAAACTACATGAAATGTCCGTATCCCAAACTTTGGTGGAATCTGGCGGTTTTCTGCGCTCTGACGCATCAACAATTTTTAATTTCAATTCAATTAAATTGAATTTTACTTTTATAATTACCGGATACACTTTGGAGTGTGTGCGACTGATTTGTACGATCTAATACCACCTTGCCCTTTTTTCTATCGGAATGCTCGTAGCTCGAAAAAGCGACATCGTTTCATGGTTGATGTTTCAAAGACACGAACGAAAAGATTTGACTCTACTTTTGTGATAAGAACGTCTAGGCTGTGGAATACGTTGCCTGCGGGGGTTTTTCCCGATAGTTACAATATTTGTGTCTTCAAATCGAGAGTGAATCGGTTTCTTCTAGGTAAACACGCTCCATCGTAGACCGCATCATCGTTTAACATCAGGCGAGATGGCGGTCAAGTGTAAACTTATAAAAGTAAAATAAACCTAGTTTCAAAGACAAATGAAAATATCAAGTATCATTCGGTCGTGGAGCCGACGAGCACACGCGTCCTATGAAGTGAAGTGCAAGCGAAGGGTTATATCGTGTACTACACATTCAGAAAACTTTATAGGTATCTATATTCTGGAACGAAAATATCTCCACTTTGTTGATTGCTCATGTACATGGTTCATGTACCAATGCCAGTTGGCCACAACAACAACATAACGTTACCAGGGTCAGTAGCTACCTGCTACACCTATCGCTACTAGTTACTTGTACATTTAAAATGTTCTGTAAGTGGGGTGCTGTTTTTGTGTAATTAGAGAAACAGAGAGAATAGGCCAGTTAGACTAAAGCGCGTCTCGCGGGAGACCGGCTGCAGTTCCCGCGGAGACCGCGACCGGAGACCAACACACGCACGTGTCTCGCGGTCTCCGGTCGCGGCCTCGGCGCGAAAAGGCGCCCTCGATGATTCATCACCAATAGTCGGTCATCGGTTGTTGATCGTTGGTCTCCAATAGTCAGTCATCGGTTGTTGATCGTTGGTCTCCAATAGTCGGTCATCGGTTGTTGACCGTTTGTCTCCAATAGTCGGTCATCGGTTGTTGATCGTTGGTCTCCAATAGTCAGTCATCGGTTGTTGATCGTTTGTCTCCAATAGTCGGTCATCGGTTGCTGATCGTTTGTCTCCAATAGTCGGTCACCGGTTGTTGATCGTTGGTCTCCAATAGTCGGTCATCGGTTGTTGATCGTTGGTCTCCAATAGTCGATTGTCAACAATAACAGCATTTATCTCTAATTGTACCATTCCGGCTGACGTCACTGATCACGTGACCAGATCAAAAGACAGACAATTAAAACATTCCCAGTCCTCGGAGTCCTCGCTCGGCCGGGACAATCATTGTTGCTTTCGCTTTGACTCGTTCAATTTTATCGTTATAATCAGGTATTCCGATCCTTTTCTCGTCTTGTTCTTGTATCCCCCCCCCCCTCCCTCCCCGCTCCCCTCGCTGGTGTCAAATCTTTATGCTCTTTGTTTTCGTCATCATTCATCAATTAGTGACGTCACAACGAGCCTCGAAATGATGATCGAACGCTGATGAGGAGCGTCTAATACTACCTTGAACTTTTTGTTATGGACGAAATAGGAAATACTGCTCGTAGCTTGAAAAAGCGACATCATTTCACGACTGACGTTTCAAAGACCCGAACAAAAAGATTTGACTCTACTTTTGTGATAAGAACGTCTAGGCGGTGGAATGCGTTGCCTGTGTGCCTTTTCGCCGATATTATAATCTTGGTGTCATCATATCGAATTCAAATCATAGACAATTGCTTAACCTGACCCTAATGTCCCCTTCTGCACGTTCTGAAACTTTTTATGGCAGATCCTTTGCTTTTCAGGCTGTTAAATTGTGGAACGAGCTACCAGTCTATATTAGAAAATTGCAATCGTTGCCTGTCTTTAAAGACCATGTAAAAGAATTATATTTGTCTAAGCTGCCACCTCTGTAATTGTATTTTTTTCTTTCTCTTAGTGTACAAAGAGAATGTAAATTGCCTATGTTAATATTTTAGAAATGGCTTGTCATTAGTATTACTATTTATTTATTTAGCTCGATTGCTGTGATCACGTCAAATATTGTATTAATGTTCTTTATTTCTCTTAAGTTATTTGTCTTATATTAATCATCTTGTCAATTAGTGTGTATGTTTATGTAGGTATTTATTATGATTTGTTTTATCTATTAGTGTATTATGTTTTTGAGTAGCTTAAGTATTTGTGTTTAATGCTATTAGAATGTACGTTTATCTCGTAGTAATAGTCTTTATTGCGCACCACGTTTTTATATTTCCTATCCTTTTCTCCACCCCAAGGTTGCCTGGAAGAAATCGCTTTCAGCGATAAGGCCGCCAACTGTTTCACTAGTTTTATTGTTTTCCTATATTGTATGTGTTATTTTAAGTTGTGAACAATAAAGAGTTTTCATTCATTCATTCATTCATTCATTCATTCAATAGGTATTACTTTTAGCCACAGTAATATTTATTCCGATGCCTCCACAAGTAACGTATGTTGGTGTACCTCCAGAATCATTACTTCGTAGGAGATTTGTTTCAAAGACAAAACATTGAATTCAAATCCTCATTTCTAATGACTCATAACGGTAAATAAGTTTTTTTTTAAATAAAGAGTGACGAGACGATCAGGACATGTGTTTGATTGTAAGCAACATGCCTGCCACATAACAGCACAGTAACACGCAGCTATTGGAACATGAAGAGTCCAAATCATTACCTAGCACTGTTCTGTGCTCGCCACCCATCGTATATCTCTAAGCCCTGTAATTTCTCTGTATTATCTTTGGAACGCTCTTCTGTAAAACTTACGTAGGTAGCATCGATTTGTAGCACTTCGGAGAGTGTGCGACTGATTTGCATGAACTGATACCACCTTGCCCTTTTTTATCGGAATGCTCGTAGCTCGAAAAAGCGACATCGTTTCATGGTTGATGTTCCAAAGACACGAACGAAGAGATTTGACTCTACTTTTATGATAAGAACGTCTAGGCCAGGGGTCGGCAAGTAGTTTTAGACGGAGTCCGGATGAAGTGCAGAAATTTTAACGAGGTCCAGAAAAAAACTAGTGGTAATAATTGCGTAAACAGACCACTAAATGTTCCTACTGCTGAACCTCTGGGTCAGGCCTTCCCTCGCAAGAAGAGGGTCAAGACCATAATCCACCACGCTGGCCCAATGCGGATTGGTAGATGACACATGACTTCGAAAGATTCTAGGTACATGTCGGTTTCCGCACGATGTTAACATGACTTCGAAAAGACAGTGGTGCGCGTGGTTTTAAACCCAGGGTCTCCGGATCTGCAGTCGCCTTTCTCCCGATTAGACCAGCCGTAGCTTGGTAATAATTAAGTGCTACTTAAAGGCGGTTAATCTCGAAAATTATTAGTTAAAAAAAAATATTTAGAAAGATGACCCGTAAGTCGAACCAAACATAGTAGCCAAATTGATAGCTAGTTTTTGCGTTTTTATATTTTTCTGAGATGTTTGGCCCAAAATTCTTCAGTTTTATACATTTGCAAAGAGACATCTTCTTGAATATCAAGTATTTCCATTTGAAGTGAAGCCTTTGACAAATTGAACAATTTGGCAATGTGTCAGCCACAATGACTCCAAAATGGTTCATGAGAGCTTCGTCCACCATAAAACAACTGAAACTGAAGGCGTTCCGAAACCATTTACCAGAGCAGAAGCCATGGTTCGCATTCTGGTTTTGATAAGGTTTCCGACACGGTGCGATAGCTTTTCTCTTAGATCTTTTGGTGCCTCAGTTGTTTGATGGTGTCCTTATCCACGTCGAAGTTTCTAAACACACATGTTGCCTTTCCACATCCTGGAACTCCGTTGACCGACTGTATTCTCGGTATCTCCCAGTTTTCTTAATCAGATTTGACGTTTGCGTTCTCTTCGATGGTCTTGGCCATCTCTAGGATTTTATCGTCCAGCATAATCTTAGTGCATCGGGCAGTAACTACAATTGGGTCGTTTGAGGTGTCGCATAAACAGGTCTTCCCATGCGCTACGTCTCTTTTTGCTCAGTGTCACAAAGCCATTTTCTGCACTCTTCCCTTTCTCTTGACCCGACCCCGTGACGGCCTTGACATGACCCGGGAAGTGACATTATTGTAAACGACTGCTTCAGTCTCCTCGAGTTTCGCCTTTAAGAGGTTTTCACTTCCTAACTTATATGGCTGCATGATGTTTTCGCAGATCTTGAGATTGACTTGTCTTGTCGCTGTCAGTGGGGCTATAAATTCGAAGAAGGCATAAACTGCGTGACTTCGTGGCTCCGTCGTTGGTTGGCCGCGGCTGTCCTCAGCTGGGCTCTTTCGGAGCCGGTTTGGATTGTCGAACTAGGAACAGGTGTCCCCATATGTCAGTTACATTTGTTTGATAGTGCAAAGGGGTCTGAGGAAGTTCAGATTTTTCCCCTATATTCGTATATGACAACCTCATGATGTTTACCAGCACTTCTGCTCAGATGTGCGAGCAGCGCTCTTGCGTAAGTGCAAGGCGTTCGACGTTTCAAGTACTCTATTAATGCAATCGTTTTGTTTTTCGATCGCGCCGTCGCACCGAAATCGGTGGCCGTCTACCTCGCACACATTACGTCGTAGGCTTCCCTCTTCATTGTGACTTTTGCGGTACTGCTATTGAGCAGGCAAGACAATCCAGGTGACAAACGGGCTCGTTTCCGTTCTCAGGTGAGGCAAAAGCTTATTCCCAATGATTCGTTGTTGCTGTCCATGAAGAAAGCTACTCCGCGAATACGCATTTCTACCTCTCTTCTCGGTCTGCGTTCTCTAGTAGTTACTGTACGGAGATGCTCTTCGAGGAGTTATCTTGGGCGGGGACCACATTCCACGTTTGTGTCCACGGACAGCGAGCCAGCGTGTAGTGGCGAAGACGAGCGTGTATTTAAAAGTGTAGAATTTCTCTGAGCCGCTTTGTGGAAAATAATTAATAGAAAAATAATTTATTTACTAAGATATGTGGCAAAAAAATATTATTTAAATTCATAATGGTACAGTGTACCTTATCTACATTTACTGGTCTTACAATACAATTACAATATTTTTTATTGGCGGTCCGAGGTTCGACCCTTCGCGGTCCGGATACGGACCGCGGTCCGCCTGTTGCTGACCCTTGGTCTAGACTGTGGAATACGTTGCCTGAGTGGGTTTTCCCTATTGGTTACAATCTTTGTGTCTTCAAATCGAGAGTGAATCGGTTTTTTCTAGGTAAACACGCACCATCGTAGACCGTGTCAAGTGTAAACCTATAAAAGTTTAAAAAAAAAACATGTTAATAGTGATAGAAAACCAAAGTGTTCTGATGTGCCGGCCCCGGGCCCCGGGTCCCGTGGGCCGGCGCCGGGGCCGTCCCCGGCTATCGGCGCCGGAGTAATGAAAACAAATTAGTTCCGGCAAATTCGGAGCCCGAATATTGATGGGCAGTTATTAATTAGCAACGCGACGATAAATATTTATAAAGCGGCCATTATGGAAATTAAACGGAAATGGATTTATTTGAGGAGCGCTCTAATGATACTCTAATATACCTGCGGGGTGCGCGGGTCCACTCCGTGGGTCGTCATTTTGTAGTAATTAGTATCGATGGGGTGTATCCACTGTGTTCCGGTTTGAAGGGCAATGATTCCAGATAAACTGTTCTTACCGTGTTGCTTACCGTCAGGTAGATGTCTTGCTCGTCCTATCACTTCATACTACAGAACAAAAAGCAGTCATAGGAACTGCCGATAGAAGAAAAAATTATAACATAGAATTAGATAGCTCTCAACGCTCATTCAATCTTTAATCTCGCCTAATGTTAAGCGACGACGCGGTCTATAAGGTCGTGCTTACCTAGGTAAGGTAAGGTGAGGTGTGGTGAGGTAAGGTAATCGGTTTCTTCTAGAAGAAACCCGTTCCTTTTCAATCTGAAGACACCAAGATTGTAACTATCGGGTAAAATCCACTCAGACAACTCATTCTACAGTCTAGTGGGTCTTATCACAAAAGTAGAATCGAACCGCTTTATTCGTGTCTTTGTGAACTCCAGCTTGAAAACCTGTCGCTTTTTACAGCTACAAGCAATCGGATAGATAACACGGCAGCACGGTGGTATTAGAACATGCAAATCAGTCGCCGAGATTTGAATCTACGACTCCAAGTTTGAGAAATCAGATGTTCCAATCACTACACCGCCACGGCATAACTTATTCAAAATTCAAAGATTTCATTCATAAATGTACAATTTACACGTCAATTAGCTAAAACAAAAGTAAGAGCATACTAATAGTTTACAATTTAAAAGTTTTAAAATGAATATTTCACTGCACCATAATAATTATTATTGTCGTACCAGAAATAAATGATATTTATTTTAATTGTAATGACTAATGTGTTTTTTTATTAAGTTATTGTAACTATAAAGTTAAAGTTTGATCGATAAACCAGAATTTTAATCTGAGTTTCTGAAACTACCGAAAAATTGGTACCTATTAATGAGTCCATTATCTTGTGAACGAGACTAAAGAAATCTCGTACTATTTTGAAATACAATTCCAGTTGTTTGTAAAAATAAAATAAAATGTAGCCTGTGGTCCAGTGACCCGAGCGGAGCCTTCGCTGAACAGGTTCATGTGGATATTGTTGATTCCTGAATCAAATATAAAACGCGAGTTGATTTTAATCCGGCGGGGGAGACGGGAGGTGGGAGGAGGGGCGAGAACCAGAGCAGTGGAGGACCGAAACATCCTGTAGGTATTATGACTGTTACATTGGAAGTCGCCGAGGAAACCTAGTTGACGAGGAAACCAAATTGATGACTGCTTTGAGGACGTCAAAAAACGTAAGTTATGATTTTTTAACGCAGGTGGATTATAGACTATAGAATACACATAGGTTATATTCTGTCCCGCGAAGATATTGGAATCTGGAGCTATAAAGTTGAAAGCGGCTCTTTGTTAGTTAAAAAAAAAACTACATAGCGAACTAGTTTAATTTCTGTGTATTATCTGATTTGTTTAGTTTTGTCGAGTTTGCGGCTGTTTACTGTTGATTGAAAAATATCCATCAATACGTTAGTTTAAGTTTTACAAGTAAATAAATCGCGGGTTCGCTAGTTTCCCCCCACTGTGGCGGGAGGTGGCTGTCGATGCATTTTTCATGTACATTTAAAAGGTAAAAGCGCAGCCTCGCTGCGCTGTGTTGTATCAATTGGGAATCAATCGACATCTGCATTGCGATGCGATAAATCTGCAGCCGCACAATCACAGACACGTCATGGGAGAGGTCGCGCTGCACTGCACGGCGAGCCACGATGATGTAACCAGATCTACCGTTTCACTAGCAACCATCACAGAAAAACCCATAGTTATTTCATGTTTTTTCGAGCTAAAAGTAAGTAAAAAAAACGTTTATTAGTATATAAAGAAACTAAACTAATACACTCACCGACCGATATAAAACAGGAAGGTAGACAAATAAACATAAACAAAGAACTGAGTCGGTAAACGCTGAATTCCCACACTAGGGTGACCTGTGTCGTGGGAGTTCAGGCCTTTCCGTTATCATAATATTTGTAAGACGACTAACTCACTAAACTAAAACTAAAATAGAAAATAATTTTGACAACTTAGCTAAATTAACAAATAAAGTGGGTAACTCAGATAAAATGTTTCAATGAGCGGGAGGCGTATGTTCAGGACAAAAATAAATATAAATGTGGATGTGTATGTGGATTTAATATGAGTATGTGTAGTGTGATAGGATGTGAGAGAATAACTAATGTGTGGTGTGTGCTGGTTGCGTTATCCGGATTAAATGAATATCTTTTGTATGTATAATAAATAATTCAAATCAATATAATGATAATTAGATCCATTAATGTTGTTAATCAAATGAATAAACAACAATAAATCCCTTTACAGCGTGAAACTCAATTGAGTGATGACATAATTTTTATTTCTTTATATTTATGACAATATACGACCGAAACCGGAACGGGTCGATACGAATTAAATAATCAAAATATACATAGATATAGTTATACATATAAATAGTATGTAAAAATATGAATATTGCTGATAATATAAATTGTTGAAGGCAATATAATGGTTTGGTAAGAATCACATGAAATTACAAACATGTACTAAAGTATATATTGGAAGTACATATTATAAAATTATTTGAGCCAATAAAATGATCAGGTAAAACATTTGCTCGCAACATTTAATCACTTACAGTTCTTTTATAGGTAGTTGGTTCCGTCCTCAATCGTTTGTTTAGTGTGTTTTAATGTTTACTTTATGATTGACAGATAAATGAATGCAGACTCTATTTAATAGGTATCTAATATAAATCTATACTAATATTATAAAGCTGAAGAGTTTGTTTGTTTGAACGCTAGGATCTCGGGGAGTACGGGTCCGAATTGAAAGATTATTTTTCTATTGGATAGTCCATTTATAGAGGAAGGCTTTAGGCTTTAGAAAATAACTCTACTATTAATTGAAGCGGAGCATGAAACAAGAATGTAACAATATCGGGAAAAAATATTCCCCTTTTGAGAGTTTTCGTACGTTTCGTGCTTCGACATGACACATGACAGCATGTGTCAAAGATTGCGACATTGAATTTCAGTAATCTGTGCATTGAATATAAACCATTGCTAATTTTTTTTTTTCTAAATCTGAGTTGGTACGATTAATTTCCGACAGGTAGCGTAGCAGGTAGCTGAAGAGGTTTTTTGTTTGAAATCGATATTCTCAGGAATGAGTGAACCGATTTCAGTCATTCTTTCACCGTTGGATATGTACGGGATCCCGATGAGTGCTATATAATATACCACGGGCGAAGCCGGGGTGGGCATCTAGTCTAATATAAATTACATTTATTAAAACTAATTAATAAATGTAATTTAAGTTGTTTGTTATAAGGCATAACAGTAGATACCGAGACGCAATTATATGTACTGAATCCGACCTTTGGTTAACGTACGAATTGACTTCGCAAATTATGTAAGTACGTATTCATACTCTGTGTCAAATAATGAATCGATGTTTTCGCGCCTATACATATTATGTATATATACGTACATTATGTTGCGTCTAAAGTTGCCGCGATATCATTAGACATGGGTTTCGTCTTCATTATTGATGATAACGACACTTTGCAGTATCACGGAGTAGACATAAAAAAATTGGTTGCCTGTAAAGTCGGTATACGGGCGAAAGTTTTACGTGACAACGACTTTGAGTGGTAAAATAATTTTACGGAAGGGACGCGTGTGTTAGATTAGGGGTTCCAAGGAACCCCTAACCTAACGTTAAAAGTGAATAAATGTGTGTTTATTATCGATCAAATCGAGAATTATATGATAGTTATGTAAAAAGAAAGGAATTGATGTATTTCCGGAATCATATAATAAGTATAATATTGTTATAAATAATAAGGTTAAATATAAGTAATAAATAATATTGTATAACGTATATTAATAACGAGTAAGTAATTCAACGTGGTCAAATCCACCGCCTATTCCGCCATTACTTGTTATTGTGTAGTTGGAGGGGCGGCGCTATGACTTTGGCGAGTGGGGTTGATCACGACTAGTATAAAAGCGAACGTCGTTCTGTTCGGGCTATTGTATATTATTCTCTTGGTCTTACTTATTGCTCTTGCTATTATGCTGGCTCTTATGTATTGTTATCTCTTGCTGTTCTTGTTCTCCAACGGTTGACACATTGTAAAGATAAGTATTATAACTATTATCTAAGGTTTACTTGTGTACAGATTATGTATGTGATGGCGCAGAGTTTTCTTGGCCACTGTCTTTCTCTGTCGTCTAGGGATTTGCGAAAGTGGTATTAGAGTCTTTTAATATAATGAGAATACCCTCTTGGGGTTTATCAGTAATATAACGATGAACTAAGAATAAACAACATTCAAATATCATCAATTGGTTCTTTCTATTCATCCTACTACCTTTAAGTAAATAACAGCACATACACATCTAAGCTCACAGAATTAAGGCTATCCTGACATAAATTGGGTCATAACAGCACAGAATCCTAAGAGATTCTAACATCAGAAGTGGGATAGAACGGAAGCTCTATGCCTTGTAATGTTTCAGATCCAGTAATTCCCGCGATGAATTGCCGACAACGGGTTTACCGATGAAATGACGACAAAACATTTCCGGTGAATCAGACTCGCTGCACCTGGCCAGCCACCATGTCACTGCCAGCTGGAACATCGTCGTGGAATCTTCCACGACATCCAACACCCAGAGTAAAACAAGGGGAGTACATTTCAATCTACAACTGTATAAAATTTCTAGCCGATTGGCTTACATAATGTAATATCATGACTCAATACACCAGTAAAAACAAAAATTATATATATTTTGTGGATAACTACAAATAATCGGAATTAATTAATAATTTTACAATTACCCACATTTTCATTTCTTTTGTTTGCTACTTATTACGTACTTTTTGTTTTTATTATTTACTTTTATTACTATTATGGCTCGTTATCACAAGGGCAGTACATTTCAATCTACAGCTGAAGTTTCTAGCCAGATTGGCTTACATAACGTTATGATGACTCGACATAGCAATATAGAATATTATGTGGATACAGATAAAATCTAAATGAAAAATATTTTACAAATACCCAGTTTTTTTTCTCTCTCACATTTTTTAGACTTTTTATTTATTTATCATTTTTATTTACATAGCTCGTTATAACCCACCCACCCTGATGTGTCTCGGTTCGACAATTTATATTATGCAAACAATAGCAGTTTGAATGGAAAAACTGAGATTTACCACTTTTAGAATAGAAAAAAATATAGTGTTTTCATTAATATCGCATTGACATATTACGCTGCAACCCTCTTTTTTTTTCATTAGTTTTACTAAGTAGATATTTAAGTCCTTTCACGTGTAGTTTTTCTTGTTTTATTATCATTTCACTTAAATATTTCAGACTAATATTTTAAGAATAGCCAATTTTTTTTTTCTATCACTTTTTGTATTAGGATTCTTTGTGTTTACTTTTTATTATCACAACCCGTTATAGCCCATCCTAGGTATTTTGTTAAAACACGCCCACCCTGATGTATGTTTGGCCATTGGTATGATAGAACCAATAAGAATTTGAGTTTAAAAAGACCATTTACAATGTTCAAAAAGGTTTTTGGAATAACTATCTCAATACAATTTATTGATACCACAAACATAGTTGACAAGTAACATATAAAATAACAAAACATCATATTCTCATAAATTTTAAAATATTTTTGTACCTACCCTCGATTTTTTTTTCTTTATTTTTATTAAGTAGGTATTCAAATCAAATCAAATCGAATCGTTTAGTTGTAAGAAACATGGTCATAGCACATACATTTACTGCCGTACACAGAAGTAATTCGAGTTTTGTATCACACGTTCTTGCCTATTTCGGCCTAAATTTTATTATACATGATTTTTTCAAATCTAATCATTTATTTAGCTTGTGGTCCTGGGTTACAAATAGATACAAAGATAGTAATAGGGATCTCCAGTTCCCCTTTTGTCAGCATGCAAGCTGTTAATTGCAGCTAAATAGTTAGGATACAATAATAAAATATATGAGTAATAATTTGACACTGACATTAAATCCAGAATTAAGAAGTAAGTAATATAATTAAAAATACATTTACTCGCAACACAGCAACAATAAAAATCATCAAACAATGTCATGTTGGGAAAACTAAATAGAGAAGTCAGGAATTTTTAGTAATATTGAATATTATCATATATATATTATAAGTCATGTCAATTAGAATCTTAAAAACAATACATAATTTTATCCTCACTCGTGTCAATTTTACGGCAACTTCATGTTCATCAAATATTCCGGTCCGTCAAGAAATCATTCAGCGAATAGTATGCTTTAGATATTAAGAACTCATTGAGTCTGTTTTAAAACTTACATAGTCACTCCATTTACGGATTGATTGAGGAATTTTACTGTAGATAATAGGTGCCATACAAAACACACTTTTCAACATTAGAGTGGTCTTTACCTTCCATGTAAATTTAACATTGTTTTCCTTTCTGCCACCTTGTTCATATTTAAGAAAAAGTTGAGGGTTTTTTTTTAACAAATAAAGCCACCTCACTAATGCAGATGCAGGGGAAGGTCAATAACTCCATTTGTATAAACTTATATGTTTGTCTACGTCCTAACCTACACATAGCTCTGATACACCTTTTTTTGGGCTCTGAAAACTGTTAATTTATTTGTAGCGTTTCCCCAGAATATCACTCCATATCTCAATATTGAGGTGACATGACCATGGTACGCTGTCAGTAGAGTGTCCTTGTTTGCAATTTTACCTAGCTTGTACAGAGCATGTGAAGATTGATTGATGCGTTTTGAGGTATGTGCCACACGCTGGTCCCAATTCAATTTGCTATCCAAGTATAGACCTAAGAATTTTGTTGAGTCTACTTCATCTATTTTGTGTCCATGATAGTTTGCCTCTGTTTGAAATTTATTATTTTAAATTAGCTTTCAAGTCAATGTTTTTTAAAAACTCAATTGTATTTGCCAATGATTCATTTATTTCCGTTTGCAGCTTAATAATATTCTTTTAGTCACCTGTGTATAAGACAGTACTATCGTCTGCGAATAATGTTATGGGATGTGGTATCACATTAGGGAGATCATTTATATAAATAAGGAAGAAAGGTGGTCCTAAGATACTACCTTGTGGGACACCTGAGTTTATTTTACTGAGTTCCGATGAGTATATTTTTTCAGTGAGGGAATCATAGCAAATTCGATTTATTTTAGTCATTTGAAATCTATCACTGATATATGATCTAATTAGATCATTTGCAACCCCTCTAACACCATAGGCTTGCAACTTGTTGAGAAGTATTTCATGATTAACCCGATCAAATGCCTTACTCATGTCCATGAAAAGGCCCACTGTTAATTTGCACTTGTCCATATTATCAGTAACTCTTAATAGAAAGTCATAAATAGCCATATTTACATCTTTATTTTTCCGGAACCCGTATTGACTCGACGAGTAGATGCTTTGATTTTCGAAATATTCATTAAATTTTTGATATATCGCTTTTTCTATTACTTTAGATAAGATAGGTATAAGGGCTATGGGTCTGTAATTTGATAATTTGTCTCGTTCTCTTTTTTTTTAAATAGGCTTTATAACTGATGTTTTAAGCTTCTCAGGGAATGTTCCCTTCTCAAAGCATAGATGAATAATATGAGTTATTACTGGTGCAATTATCAATTTTACGTACTTAACAACTTTTGTGGTTATCCCATCATACCCCTTTCAGTATTCTTTAGCGAATTAATTATATCAATCGTTTCACTAGGCGTTATTGGAGTTAAGAATATAGAGTTGCATTTATTAATCTTAATTTTAGTGGGAGCACTTTTTTCAGTAAGTATTCACATATTAGGTATATAAAAAAAAAAAAAAAAAAAGTAAATAAAAGCAATGTCAAATTAAGATGTAGAATGTTACCATCAATTAATAAATTGTAGCAATTGAAGTTGTCAAATATCGAATTTAAGCCCTTACATTTTAAGTTTCTCCTTTCGTGTTATGTTTAGTATTCTCGTAGATGCAGATATATTTTTTTTCTTTTGCCAATTTCTACTAGTGCCCATAACAATTTTAGTAAACATGTTCCCTCAAAAAGAAATGGAGATATGAAACGTCAATTGTTGTGGAAACGATACTACAAACACTGTGTTTTTCAGACTGGCTGCTTCCACAACCTGCCCCATGTTCCAAGGAGTCGGGAGATATGAAGAAATTAAGCGCCAATACGATGACATCGAGCTTCCAACAACAATTGTACAGCGATCTACGAATTTACTGAATGTCACACATCTAAAATCAGGTACCAAACTGTTCCTATAAGTCAGGATGGTCAAACGGAATATAAAGTACTCCAGTATAATTGTTTAGTAAGAAATTTTGTGGCCGTGATAAGTTGAGTACCTTTATCGATTAATTTTAAAAAATATAAACATGAATCGCATTAAAAATATTGAAAAAGAAATATAAATGGAATTATAATGAAAATAAATAATAATTTATATTTATAATGTTATTTAGCACGGGGGAGAAGTTGTTGCGGTTGTCTGCTTTTGTTAGCCGAGAAATCTTCTAGGTTCCGGTAATATATAATAAATTTAATATTTATGTATATTGCTAGAGTTTTTAATGATTTTGAGTGGCAACAGTCGATAACTGTGATTGCTCTTTTTTGTGTTAGGTATCATTATTAGGTTAAGAATATTGTAAATCGGAAGCTTTCCATGTTTTTGGCACAGAATTCTGTTTTGTGTAGAGGCCATGTAAAGTGATTATATTACTAACCCTGAGATCGCTGAAGGGCCGATCGATTGGCAGGACAGGTAATGCTATTGCCAGCGAGTAGATGCTACTGGTATCGGTACAGGTTACCTGTACCTGCCGACTAAAAAAAAAAGGACTTGTGACCTACTTGACAGAATACTGCTGATCTCGACTATTGAATTTAACGATCGGTCGGGGTTCTCACCCGTAGTCGCTTTTCAAATTGGCCGGGCGTGTAAGTCCCCCTGTACAAAAACAAAACTGGACCAGTTTGAATAGTATTCTATGGATGGGGTTCGGCCACTAAAAACAAACGGGGCATCACGGGGTTCTCACTCCGTAGTCGCTTTTCAAATTGGCCGGGCGTGTAAGTCCCCCTGTACAAAAAAACAAAACTGGACCAGTTTGAATAGTATTCTATGGATGGGGTTCGGCCACTAAAACAAACGGGGCATCACGGGGTTCTCACCCGTAGTCGCTTTTCAAATTGGCCGGGCGTGTAAGTCCCCCTGACAAAAAACAAAACTGGACCAGTTTGAATGGTATTCTATGGATGGGGTTCGGCCACTAAAACAAACGGGGCATCACGGGGTTCTCACTCTGTAGTCGCTTTTCAAATTGGCCGGGCGTGTAAGTCCCCTGTACAAAAAAACAAAACTGGACCAGTTTGAATAGTATTCTATGGATGGGGTTCGGCCACTAAAAACAAACGGGGCATCACGGTGTTCTCACTCTACAGTCGTTGTTCAAATTGGCCAGGATGTGTAAGGCCTCGTTAATTATTAAAATATAAAACCTTGGTTTAGTTTGAACAGTACTCTGTGGATGGGGTACAGCCACTAAAAACACGAGGCACGGCGTTCTCATCTGGTATTGCTGTCAAAGCCATCTACGGAAAATTATGCGAATATACTATATACGAAAACTGCTCCGGCTTGATTAGCAATCTACAGGAAGAGAAATGCCACTAAACTGAAATAAAATGAAATGAAATGAAATGAAATGAAATGAAATGAAATGAAATGAAAGAAAGAAAAAGTATAAAACCTTATGTATATGTACTATAAGTAATATATCCATATTAACAACTTTTTTTTGTATAAAAAATACATTAGTTAAATTTAACACCTAAGCTAGTATAACTACATAGTAAACTATTGAGCATTCACGTGCTTCGGGACGCAGCACAGTCAGTCTGGCCGTGTTAGATTAGGGGTTCCAAGGAACCCCTAACCTAACGTTAAAAGTGAATAAATGTGTGTTTATTATCGATCAAATCGAGAATTATATGATAGTTATGTAAAAAGAAAGGAATTGATGTATTTCCGGAATCATATAATAAGTATAATATTGTTATAAATAATAAGGTTAAATATAAGTAATAAATAATATTGTATAACGTATATTAATAACGAGTAAGTAATTCAACGTGGTCAAATCCACCGCCTATTCCGCCATTACTTGTTATTGTGTAGTTGGAGGGCGGCGCTATGACTTTGGCGAGTGGGGTTGATCACGACTAGTATAAAAGCGAACGTCGTTCTGTTCGGGCTATTGTATATTATTCTCTTGGTCTTACTTATTGCTCTTGCTATTATGCTGGCTCTTATGTATTGTTATCTCTTGCTGTTCTTGTTCTCCAACGGTTGACACATTGTAAAGATAAGTATTATAACTATTATCTAAGGTTTACTTGTGTACAGATTATGTATGTGATGGCGCAGAGTTTTCTTGGCCACTGTCTTTCTCTGTCGTCTAGGGATTTGCGAAAGTGGTATTAGAGTCTTTTAATATAATGAGAATACCCTCTTGGGGTTTATCAGTAATATAACGATGAACTAAGAATAAACATCATTCAAATATCATCAATTGGTTCTTTCTATTCATCCTACTACCTTTAAGTAAATAACAGCACATACACATCTAAGCTCACAGAATTAAGGCTATCCTGACATAAATTGGGTCATAACAGCACAGAATCCTAAGAGATTCTAACACGTGCCTTTCACTTTTTATGTCTGTCTCTCTCGCTCTTCGCCTCTCGCGGGCTAACCATGCCCGAGTGTAAGGGACGCGTGCCTCTCACTCGCTCTCGTTGTGAGCGCATAACGTGAGCGGAGCGTAACGCAGTTTCTTGAAGTGTCACCCGGCAAACCAATTTATAAGACGTTGTCACGTCAAAATGCATGTTCTAATAATTACGTCAACGACTCTTTAGTGTACGTCTGTACACGACGGAATGCACAATTAAACTGGCTCCACCAAAAAAGACCACGTTCTGGTGTATTGAAACAATATAATAGATTTTATTTTGCGATTATCTTCACATGGCAAGGCATTTCGTATTAAAGTAAGCTTAAAAGGTTAAGGTTATTCTCCTGATATTTCTTTATGCCAGTGTTGCCATTTTCGTGTATCGTTTATAATATTGTTAGCCGGAGCCGTCATTTTATATACATATACATAATGTAAATGTTTTATAAAATGTCTCACGTTGAATGGGAAAAATAGAGCATAGTGAGCTTATAGCTACGCAGTCAAAACGAGGCGTCGGCAGCAATGCAGTGCGCGGTGACCCCAGTATAACTTACTCCATATAAACTGATAATATGTAAATATACCTTCCATCATAAATCATCGAACATTTGTAATGAGCGTGAGCATTTGTTCTGTGTGGTGTGTCTGGGTGCTAGCACGGTGCTATGTACTTACAATATTAATTAAACAAGATTACGGGCGTTGTCTGTGTGTCAAAACAGCGGCGTTTTTATAGGAAACACTCCAATGTGAGCATCTTATATAAAACATCAGACGATATGACGCTCAAGTGTAAATAATGCTCCAGTCAAAAAAAACAATAAGGCCAACTTTGAAGAGTGTACAACTGATTTGCACGATCTAATACCACCTTGCCCTTTTTCCTATCGGAATGCTCGAAGCTCGAAAGAGTGACATTGTTTCATGGTTGATGTTCCAAAGACACGAACAAAAAGATTTGACTCTATTTTTGTGATAAGAACGTCAAGGCTATGGAATACGTTGCCTGAGTGGGTTTTCCCGATGGTTACAATCTTTGAGTCTTCAAAGCGAGAGTGAATCGGTTACTTCTAGGTAAACACGCTCCATCGTAGACCGCATCGTCGTTTACCATCAGGCGAGATGGCGATCAAGTGTGAACTTAAAAAAGTAAAAAAAAAAACTTGGGAATCCTACAAAATACCATTGTTTCATACACGATGCTCTAGAAGTGACCCGTGGTTTCTTCTCTCCGTTATTACAAAGTTAGATTATTCCAGATTATAATCTATCTGTGTTCCAAATGTCAGCCCAATCTGTTCAAACGTTTAGACGTGAAAGAGCAACAAACACTGCAACATACAAACTTTCGGGTTTATAATGTAAGTAAGATAGTTCAAGGCTCAATCAGCACATCCACTAGCAGTAGAATTATTTTTGCGATTTTTAGATTGCAGCGTAGCTATTTTCTCATCTGTGCCCGCAGTGAATGACGTTCAACGAATTATTTATTATTAATGGCAATAATAATCAGTAGAGCGTCATTTTCTTGGTTTGGTATAATAGTATATAATATATTGTATTCCTCATATCAAAATTTCCTGAAAATCAAGCTGAAAGAAGAGCGTTTTTTCTGATCGTACGTATATTGAATTAATTTTAGTTTTAAATGCGGACGGGATGTTACAGATAAAATATTTTTAGAACAAAGATGAAGAACGAAGTAAAATGTTTTTCAATTTCAAGGATTCTTTTAGGTTTTTAGATGATTAGATTAGAATTATAGTTCAATATTTCCTTGTATTTTCGGGTTGTTACATATTTTAATCATTGCACGTGTAACTCAAATATGATAAATGGTTAGTCCACTCCGAGTTAAGCATCGAATACCTACCAATTTAATATCACGAAAACCTACGAAAAATATTAAAATCGATTAAACACATTTTGATGAATTTGGCACTTGTTTGATGAATTTGACACCGTAACATGAATTTTTTAAAGATTTATATGTTATCCTAGTAATATAGTTTACTTTTATTTATAAGGCTGATCAATACCACATCTGGAGCAGTTAGAACTGAAATGAAGTGACGTGAGAAATTTCAAGTGTTTAAGGCAAAACTATTGAAGCAAAGTAAGACAGAACTTTGAAGTTAGTTTCATACTTTCCGTTCAGAAACTTTCTGCATACATTTACCGCAATTAATTTGCAGTCTTGCATAGCGGAGCTAGTGACGAGTGAGCGAGTGGGAGTGGGTGAGTGAGGTAATGTGAGGAAGCGAGTGAGTGAGAAAGGAAACAGTAAATAAGATGATATTTAGAGTGTTTAAAACAAATGTAAAATTTTACTTTGGTCTGCCGGTGGCGGCGGTGCCGGCGTAACGTGGGTGCCGTAGTAACGTGGGCACCTTTGTGCCGGGTGCCATTGGGGGTGGTTTATGTAATAAATTTTGATAACATTCTGAATGATTTATTGTATTATGGATTTATATCAACCACCAAGGTGGCACTGCGTGGGTTGGTGAATGACCTAAATCCTCGAATGATTCTAGGAGCACGTCGGTTTTCTCACAATGAAATGTTTTCCTTCAGCATTTTTTAAGCTAACGGCAAGCACATGAGTTTGAAAAGATTCGCGCGCAGGATTCAAACCAAGGCCTCTGGAACGACAATTGCCGTGTTTTTTAACTATTATAGGTTCGCATTTGACCGCCATCTCGCCTAACACTAAGCGACAATGCGGTCTACGGCGGAGTGTGCTTACCTAGAAAAAACCTCTTCACTCGCGATTTGAAGACACCAAGATTGTAACCATCGGGAAAACCCACGTTCTCTCGACTAGGCCAGCTGTGCTGTGTAGTTTAGATAGGTACTGGTGTACAAATAAATATACAGAGGTACAAAAAATACCTAAGCACTGCTTCAAAAGTAGGCTGACTTTTTAACGATTTTTTCCATTTACTACGTGTTTTTCCCATCTTTTGTGCGTGTCGCGTGCGTTCTTTTGAGAGATCCTGTCATTAAGGTCTCACCTTTTTATGTTAAATTCAAAGGTTTTATTTCTGAGGATCCTTAATGCTTGTAGCGTTCGTTGTAGATCAGGGTTTGTACAGTATAGTATGTAAACGGATCATCGTCAGCCGGCCACTGTTCCGCCAAGTTTCAAACCTACTCGCCATGTTGGAAGTATCGTGTGATACGAGTACGATAGGAACGCACACGCATTTAGAGGAGCGTTAGTAATATTATACTTGCTGTCTTGTTTTGAATGCCATTCGTTCCTTAATATACTTACTTATCGTTATTCTGCTGTATTTGTGTTGTAATGTAATGTGTTCAAATCACGAAAGTTTAAAACAATTAAAAACAATACTGGTCATGATTTTTTTCAACTACTAGCGACCCGCCCCGGCTTCGCACGGGTGCAATGTTGATACTAAATATAAGTACCTACTAATAAAATTCCGGTCCGGTGGCAAGACGTTTTGTTTTACGTAGTCACATAAGTCACAGTTTTTTGTGATGGATACTTTTTTTGGCGCGACGGACGCACGCAATGTGTTGATTGATGGAACGAAACGTGTTTCACACCAAAGATGGCAACAGTGGTTTGTTTGTATAGTGTCATCAAAATTTAACGAAATTCTCCATAATCCGAATTTTGTGGGCATATGTTTTCGACTCAAAATCAATATTTTTTTTGGTTTTGTTATTCATATAAGGTTTCGATCAAGTCTACCGTACCCCTTGACGAAATTATGGTTATAGATAGATTATAGGTTTACACTTGACTCGCATGATGTTGAGTGACTAATGGTCTAATATGGAGCGTGCTTAACTACAGGAAACCGATTTACTCTCGATTTGAAGACGCCAGATTGTAAACATCGGGGAAAACCCCACTCAAGCAACGCATTTCACAGCCGTAACGTCCTTATTAAAACATACATATTTGACGCGATAATGTGTGTTTGCAGTTACATTCCGTTTCAGGTATCTGTGCCGGCGCTCAACATTCGATCAACAGCTGCCGAGCCGCTCGTCGGAAGAATGCCGAGCTGTGTGGGCGCTGTTTCTGTGTGAACTGGTGAGCGATACGTCGGCGCCCGCATTGTTGCTCTCTAAACCGTTATATACACTAATATTCAGAGAACGCCGATGTTGCCATCTGTGTCTATACGAGTGAGATTCAACAAACATCGCTTCGAAAAGAGACCTCGTTTCTTGGTTGATATTCCAAAGAAACGAACTAAAAGGTTTGATTCTACCTTTGTGATAAGAATGCCTATGCTGTGGAAAGCCGGAGTGGGTTTTTTCCGATGGTTATAGTCTTGATGTCTCCAAATCGAGAGTGATTCGACATCGACTGTCGCCCGCATCGACTCTTAACATCACGCACGATTGTGGTCAAGTATAAGCCTATAAAAGCTTAAAAAAATATTTGAACTGTTACAGAGCGGAATAAGAGCTTCATTACAAAAAAAAAAAAATGTTTATAGACAACTTATTGGCCAGAAAAAATACTTCATATACTTCATGGAGGTCCAGACCTGTCTGTGTATTTATGCGCTAGAACGAATGAACGGATCGGGTTGAAATTTAGAACACAAATAGATTATAATCTGGAATATCGCATTGGCTACCTTTTAATGCGATAAAATAACGAGAAAGGGAACTAGGTGGAAAACCCGAGCTAGTTTTCTACAAATCGATGAAAGATAGAGATAATCAAGATGATCAAATTTGCCTCCAATTGGAAACGTGGTGACCCGGCATGACCATGCTTATACGTTGAGTCAAATAAGCGTTAGCATTTGGATCCCACCCAAGGTAGACAAAAATGTATTTTAATCGAGCCGACTTTTGTTTCAGATGTGAATTATTTGGAAGTATATTTACTAAGCTACTAAGATTGTATGTATATTGCGTGTTTTATATATTATATGAAACAGTATTATTGTGGTCAGAGATGTTCGAGTGGTTTCGTTCACAGATCAGTTGAAGGCCGCGAGCACCGCCGGCCCGGGACCATCACCGGCCCGGGACCATCACCGGCCCGGGACCATCACCGGCCCGGGAACATCACCGGCCCGGGACCATCACCGGCCCGGGACCATCACCGGCCCGGGACCATCACCGGCCCGGGACTATCACCGGGCAGCTTCCGGGCCGTGAGCGCCCGGCGTCTGTGGAACCAGCTTGGGCTAAGAATCGGTTATCCGCGGGCGGGCCCGCAGCTTCTGTAGAATGCTGATTCATAAAATATGTAAAAATTAAAATCAAATCTCACAAGGCGGTTTACGCGCGCGGCTTAGCGGCTGCCACGCGGCTTCCGCGCGGTCGCCGCCCGTCCGTCACCCGCCACGTCTCGTGAGTTTTGAAACAAAACCGTCGCCAGTCGCGGTTCGCGCCCGGGCACAGGCGCGGTTGGAAACCGCTCCATAAGTTCTTAGCCTTACAACACAACTACCGGGTCGACTCTTACTTCAATACTACCTTCGAGCGCGCTCTCTCGGGAATACCGGGGTGAGCACACCTGGCGAGTGCTGCCCCGGATCAAATATTATTCTAGCCGCTCGCTCGCTCCACACTCGGTACGGTATTCAATCGGTTTCGGGTTTCATTCCTTTCTCCGGCGAGCTGCGGTCCCGGAACTTGAAGATACGATATCGTTTCACAGTAATCGCTGCGCTGGGTTACAATAATGTCAAAAGCTCAATCTTTTTCTTCTTTTTGAGTATACTGAAAATCCTGTTGTGATATGACAATTTACAGTCTCCCTGGGAAAGTACCACATTTATAAGCTACTAGTTGTAGGTACCCCGCGGCTTAACCCAAGTAGTTTCCGTTTTTTCTCGCAATAAAAATTGTTTAAAAGAAAGATGTACTATTCTAGACTGCCCCGTCCAGCCGTTCCAACAAACAACCAAACATTAGAACTTTGCGAGAAGGAAAATATCTCAAGGAAACTGATTTGTTTCTAGATTCTCTCGAGGCCATATGCCGTCCTCCAACTTACATCATGTCGTGGTGGATTATGGCTTTAACTCTCTTCTTGGAGAAACTGTGTCGAGTACCGGCTAGCAGGGGACACGTTTGGTGGTTTCAATGTATGGTGTGTACGTCAAGTGTTTTATAAGTTTACAACCGTATTTCAAACATTCTCATATCGCTTATGCGAGCTCAAAAAACTGTCAAATTTTCAAGTCAAAATAGTTTATACAGAAATTTTAAAAACTTATAACCACCATAGGTGGTTATAAGTTTCGTATCCTAGGCGAAAACACATGGGTACATTTAATCACAAATTCAAATAATAATTTCATTTCACAAATTCATATCGTAAATTATACCTAGGTACTCCGGAGCGAACTCTGTACGGCGTCGAGTAATGTAATCTTATCTATATCGCAAGGTGGAGGTTCAGAGAAGGTTCTATTGTTACACAATAATAACAGCCGACTCAGCAACACGCCGCCGCCGTGTTCAAGGTTCCGCTGAACATCGCTCAGCCCTCGTCTGACAGCCGCGCTCGGGAATATTGTGTATTGTTATACCTGCAGTTATATAAATACAGTAAACCATTTCATTTCTGAAAAAAAGGAGCATAAATATTGGCAGTCATAGAAACTGCCGATAGAAGTGAAAACTAATAACTGTAACTCAGAATTTGATAGCTCATTTTGGAAACTACGTGGAGGGCGTGGCCAAAACCTGAGCTAATATTTTTTTTTTTCATTTACGAATATGAAGCTTGAACTCAATTCACTTCACTTCAAAAATTACAGGTTGGAGTGTGGAGTGAAGCAGGGGGAATTGACATCTCCAAAACTCTTTAAATCTGCGTGCAATCCTAATAGCGGAGCTCAGCAGTTAGCCAGTAGCATGCTGAGCAGATGGTGGCTTGGTCAGCTACGCTGATGGCATCCTGCTCCTGGGCCACGCTGCGAGGTCTATTGCAGAAATGTCGATGGCACCTATGTTGACCGTCTTTTAGTAAGTTTAAACTGAATGTTTTCTGATTCGTTCACTGTACGGATCAGGCCAAGACCACTCTTTTTTAAATTTCTTAATGTGCCCCAAACCAAGCAAGATGATCTGTGGATCAAAATTTTGTATTGGCTTTGCGTATTCAGTATCTATATTAATAATTTCGTCAAGGGGTACCCCTGTACCGTACGGTAGACTTGATCGAAACCTTATATGAATATCAAAACATAAAAAAATATTGGTTTTGAGTCGACAACATATGTCCACGAAATTCGGATTATGGAGAATTTCGTTAAACTCTGATGGCACTGACAAACAAACAGCTGTCGCCATCTTTGGTTTGAAGCACGTTTCGTTCTATTAATTAACACATTACGTGCGTCCGTCGCGCCAAAAAGGTACTTACCCCTCACAAAAAACTGTGACTTATGTGACTACGTAAAACGAAACGTCTTGCCGCCGGACCGGAATTTTATTATGTACTTGTCGGCGACACAGAGTCTCGCCATCATCATTATTCTTCGCATCCTTCGGCTGTGGGCGCAGCGGCGGGTAGTGTTGGATGAAAACTCGCTAACACCATCGAATTTATGAAGCACAGGTAACAACGTTGGTTATTCAGCTAAGCAACGTATCGTAGAACGCGCGATGATTCAGCGCCGACCGCACGCGTCGAAAGCCAAGAGAGAACTGACTCAAACAACCCGTCCATTCGACAGCGCGCGCGCCACTAACTCCATCGAGCGCCACCAGGTGGCGCTTGCGTCCCGGACACTATATGGCAACTCTATTGAGATTCGATCGAGACTCGATTACGATTCGATTACGATATACTTATATTTAGTATCAGCATTGCACCCGTGCGAAGCCGGGGCGGGTCTCTAGTAATACTATATTTCTTGGCAACTGCTGCGGTTTTGTAATGCTGCCCGCATTATGTCACTTTCATTCATAAGGTACCATTGACATAAGTTTTCCATATTGTTTTTGTTTTCAGCATAATTTAGTTTTTGTACCGGAATATATTTAGTATACTCGAACATGAATTTCGAACTGATGATAAGTATAATTTATTAGAATTTGATGATTTAACGAAACGAACTGTTTGTATTTGATTGTTTGTGCAAACCCTATATTGTATCAAATACAAATTCTATATCACTAAAATGGAGCTATGCGTTAAAGAAATGAATCGAGCATAATTCATTTTTATGCTTCTTTCATGATTTTATCGGATCAGTTACAATCGGCGGCCGAGCTGATGACCCAGTTATTAAATAACTAATAATAATAATAATAATAAAAAAACAATTAATGAATTGTTTTATTTTTCGAAAATATTTTAAAATTGCAAGAGTGAAAATGCAGAAAGGTTTATCGGACCTGTTCTGTGCTCCTTGTACGGGCGCTGACAGACAGCTGTTCGGTAGAACATGATACGGTGAACGCACTTCGGTGCATTATGACGCGGTTATTAAATCAAAGCAGTACCTAATAACGTTATCTATTCAGGTAGGTTTGACGAACACTGCGTCTATTTCAAGAGTGGTGTCTTTACCTACAATATAGTATTTAAAATGTTTACGGGCGAAGAATCTCAGCAAAACCACGATGGATTAGATAAGAAAGCGATATAAATACGTGGTACGGTTTTGCCAAAAGCATCAGAAGCGAGCAGCATGCGGCCGACGGCGCTAAGTCTTATGGTGGTGTGCGTAGCGGTGGCAGTGGCTGGGGAAGACCGGTACCACCCGGAGCTGCCGGGGGGAGCGGGGCGCGCGGGGGGCAGGCCGGCGGACCCGCGGGAGAACACCGCCGAGTACTGGTACCAGGAGGCGTGGCGCGGGATCCGGGCGCGGGAGGGGCGCGGGCTGGGGCGGAGGGGGGAGCGCGCCAGGAACGTGGTGATGTTCCTGGGGGACGGCATGTCGGTGCCCACGCTGGCCGCCGCGCGCACGCTGCTGGGCCAGCGCCGCGGCGCGCCCGGGGAGGAGGCGCAACTGTTCTTTGAACAGTTCCCCACCATTGGACTCGCTAAGGTATACCTACAAATTTTTGTAGCCAATCCTGATATGCCACTTCAAATCTTAAATTCATTACACAAGATTTAACTCTGAATTGTCATTTTAAAGAAAAATATGTAGTAACAGGAGTGACAATGCAGAATCAGGTCATTCACGAAATAATTATTGTTGAATTCACCTTTTCCTCCTGAATCCGCTTTGATCAATCAGTTGCAGCTTATTTTCTCAGGAGATAATATCTATAAATAAACTAACACATCGGCAGTCAACTGACAACTGTCTCAAGAGTGGATCAAACGTTATGGAGCGGGATGAATGCGCAGTGTATACAGTCACAACTGTGTACAAAAAGGCGAAAATTTGCAGACGTACTGCGTGGACGCGCAAGTCCCTGACTCGGCGTGTACGGCGACGGCTTACCTGTGTGGGGTGAAGGGCAATTACGGGACCATCGGCGTGACGGGTGCAGTGCCCCGCCGCGACTGCGCCGCCTCCACCCTGTCGGCCGCCAGGGTCTCCTCCGTCGCCGAGTGGGCCCACGCGGAGGGACTCGACATTGGTGAGAGCTCTCTCGACATAATCAGATTAGATTATTTACAGAAAAATACTAGTTTATATTGCTGTAAAACTGGAGTAGTTTTAGTTGACTGGCATACAATTACAGATTGATTGATCAAAAAACCTGTATCACAGACAAAAAAAAGAACGAAAGAGCTTTGTTGAATTTTGTATAATAGAATTAACTTTTGAACAAATAGTTGGTAGGTAGATGGGATATGAATTGCATATATACAGAGCAGTTTAAGCAATATGCAATAGATACAAGTAATTGTTTGTAAATTTTGGTGTAGGGTTCGTGACGACGACGCGCGTGACGCACGCGTCCCCGGCGGGCGCGTACGCCACCACCGCGGACCGCGGCTGGGAGACCGACGCGGACGTGCTCACCGCCGGCGCGCACCCCGCCGTGTGCCCCGACATCGCGCACCAGCTTGTGCACACGCATCCTGGAAACAAGTTCAAGGTCGATCTGAATCAGCTTTTAGCACATTTTTTGTATCTCTTTATCAATAATCACTGTTTTTTATTTGTTATTGCAATAATCATTGTTTTATCAATAATCAATGTTTTTGTTACTTTTATTTGGATTGCAGGTAGTTTTGGGTGGCGGCAGGCGGGGATTCCTTCCCAACACTGTCACCGACGAAGAAGGCGCACGGGGACGAAGAAGCGACGGCCGCAACCTGATCCACGAATGGCAAAACGATAAGTCGGCGCGAAACGCGAGTTACAAGTACGTGTGGAACCGCGATCAACTTTTGGACACCCTGCCGAATCCACCCGATTATTTGCTGGGCTTGTTCGAGAGCGGTCACATGCAGTATCACCTAGAAAGGAATCCGACTACCGAACCAACTCTAGAGGAACTCACCGAAGTGGCGATCCGATCCCTGAGCCGGAACGAACGTGGTTTTTTCTTATTTGTAGAGGGCGGTCGTATCGATACCGCACATCATGGGAACAATGTAGAGCTCGCGCTCGACGAGACCATCGAGCTGTCGCGCGCCGTGCAGCGCGCCGCCGAGCTGCTGCCGGAGGAGGACTCGCTGCTGCTGGTGACGGCGGACCACGCGCACGTCATGGCCTTCAACGGGTACACGCGCCGCGGCGGGGACGTGCTCGGGCCCTCGGACAGCAAGGGCTCTGATGGCGTGCCGTATATGACAGTCTCTTACACCAATGGACCTGGCGCCAGGAATCACGTTAATGGAGTTCGTCCTAATGTTCTTGAAGATCCCGACTACAGTAAGCAACATAGTTTCTCTTACCAATTGACTCTATATTTAGCCTTCGGGTAAAATAAAACATTTGGAATAAATCATTTTCTTACAGGGTCTTTGTTTTGGGCGTCGCACGCAGACGTGCCACTGGCGTCGGAGACGCACGGCGCCGACGACGTGGCCGTGTTCGCGTGGGGCGCGCAGCACGAGATGTTCTCGGGGCTGTACGAGCAGAGCCAGCTGCCGCACCTCATGGCGTACGCGGCGTGCCTGGGCCCCGGTCCACGCGCGCCTCTTTGCGATGCCAGGAATTGATTTTTCTTCTACTTCTTCTGAACATGAAGCTATAACAATTAAATTATTAAAATATATTTTTGTAAATTTAATTATTTTTTTCTGAGATTTCCTCTAAAAATTTCTAGCTTACAAAATAGCTATGTTGGACTCGATGGTATACAACACGTCTGTCCAAAACAACAAATTTACTAACTAGTTCGGATAGTATAGTGAATCTATAATTACTAAAGTGGGTGCTTCCGAAGCAACGGCACGAGGGTGTCATTTTCCACCTTTAAGGTCGCTGGATCTAAAACCCATGATTATAAATATTTCACTTCTTTTCTTGAATCAATTTAATTATTAAGCAAACGGCGATTTGGCTTCTGAAAAGAAAAAAACACTACACAGCCTTTTTTGAATTTTTACACAAGTATGGAATAATAGTTGCATTACTACTAGACATATCAAAAGCATTTGACAATGTGATACACATTATTTCAACTAGAAGCGTCGATCGAAAATGAAATAATAAATATATTTCACTAGGTGTACTGCAATGTAGTATACTGAGTCCATTACCGTTTTCTAATTGATCTTAACAAAATACATAAATAGATTGAAAAAAAAACGAAGTTCGCAGATCTTATTACACCCATATCTATATATATAAATCTCAATCTAAACATTGTTAAAACGAAGCTCATGCGATCTCAAAACTATTACAGGTAATGAATACGTGACTGACGGCCGCTCCCGGGCGTTGGTGGCTGCATTGCATTCAAATTATTTTTTGTTTTGATACTTAAGATCATACTTCATAGGTAATCCCACACAAATTTTACCGAAATCGGTTAAGTGGTTTTTCAAAAATCAACAAAAATATAAGACTTTTATTTGTCTCGATGATATTTTCACTTACTGCGAAACCTTGCTGCCTCAGTTTCTTTAATTTATTTCAGAAAATTGAAAAAAATTGTAGAGGTTAAATTTAAAATAGAATAGTTGATCGTTTTACACAAAAAAAAAAAAAATCATGTGTACGTACTTGATTCCATCATATTGACTGTAGATAAATAATTATTGGTATTCTTTTCGTTTGCTGGATCATTTTGCTTAAAAGGTCATTAAACAAAAATTTACTATACTGCTAATAGTCTGAAGATGCTTTGAATGACAATTTGGAAATTTCCGTCAGGGAAACACCGGCGTGATTCTCTTATTATAACATTAGTATCATTGAATGATTTGGGGCCATCATGTTTGTTAAAACTATGGTTCTATGTGTAATTTTTTCGTTTAGTTTTGAAATCATCCCACCTATCGAGTAGTTTGAGTGAGGCTGGTTACTCGTTGGTTTTGCTCGCTTACTTTCAAAGGTAAAGTTTTAAAACGTCCGCTGGAGTGTAACTTCCTTAGTTAACAAGTTCCGGGAAATTAGTGAAGTTCCTCCTGTAAGTTTGCTTTAAAAGTAAATTGAAGAATTTTACAGATTTTAATTACAATTTTGTAATGTGCTAATAAAGTATAAACACAAGCAAGCCATTCAATATTTATATTGCTGGGCTCAAATCCTTCATTCTCAAGGTGAGAGCTTAGTTTTTTTTGTCGTGTATTATTATAATATTTATTTATTACAATTGTAATAAACAATATAAAATATGTTTTTTACCATTTTATCATATCTTTACAAAACATCACTCTCTGAAAACTCTCTGTAACTATTTTAAAGTTTGATCGATGAGCTAATATTTTTATTCCATATTAAAAACTAAAATAAATTATCAACATTTTTTTTAATAATGTTAAGAAAATGTTAAAAGCATACTAACACCTAGACATCCGTTTTCATGATACAATACATGTTTGATGTGTGTGGGAATCCAACTCAGGACCTACGGCTAACTGAGAAGACTCACTACCAACTAAGCCACAAGGCCCTTCAGTTCTAAAACTTCCTGAGTGCCCTCGGCTAGAGCAGGTGACTTTATTTTCATTGTAATACAATGTTTCTGTAAATACGACATCCGTAAGACGTGACGGAGCTCCGGTCACGTGACGGGGAACACTGGGGTAATGGTTCAGGAACTCGGAAAAAAGCTTAAGGGCGTGTGGGCCGTAATTTTGAATTTTTAAAACAACTTTACGACCTTTAAAATAGTGTATTAAACTCTGAAAAAAATATATGTATTAGTTAAGGATCTAATCTAGTGCAATTCGCAGTCAATAACACGATTTATTGAATTTTACTTGATAGAAAAAAATCCCAAAGTTACCCCTTTTCAAAAGTTTTTCAAGTTTATGACTAAACTAATGAATTTTTTACTAAATTTTGTACTCAACGAAAGCCACTAAAAGTTATAGATGCATTCGCAGAGTTTGACTTGATAAAAAGTATCAGTTATTCACTATGTTTTAATATCTACCATATATATAGCGCGCCGTTCGGCAGGCCTGATCAGTCGCGTTTCGGCGCTCACGGACGACAGGCCTGTGCTTGATTTTGCAATTTTGACAACCAATAAATTTTAAATATTACTATCATAGTGCCACAGTATAACAATATCAGTAGGTATTACTAGTGAAGCACGCTATGATCATGATTTTTGATACCGTTTTCATTGGAATTGCAAATAGATGCTGATACTAATTAGTACGCTGTTTACTTTATGTTGTAGACCAATAAGGGAGTCTCAAAAAACTGACGTCGATAACACATCAGTAAAAAATCAATGCGGATGCAATGGAAAATAGATAAGTATCGGTAAAATATTCGTCCGTCAAATCAGAGATCGGGATAAGGAAATAATCATCATCATCATCATCATCAGCCACAAGACGTCCACTGCTGAACATAGGCCTCCCCCCTAGATTTCCACAACGAACGGTCCTGCGCAACCTGCAACCAGCGGTTTCCAGCGACCTTTGTGAGGTCATCTGTCCATCTAGTGGGAGGCCGTCCAACACTGCGACTCCCGGTTCGTGGTCGCCACTCAAGAACCTTTTTTCCCCATCGGTTGTCAGTTCTGCGAGCGATGTGGCCTGCCCATTGCCACTTCAGCTTGCTTACTCTTTGAGCTATGTCGGCCACTTTCGTTCTTTGCGAATATCCTCATTACGGATTCTATCGCGCAAAGAGACTCCGAGCATAGCTCTCTCCATAGCTCGCTGTGTGACTTTGAGCTTCGTTATGAGACCAAGGAAATAATGAGAGGGGAGAAATCCCCTGCGTAAAATCTAATATAAATGCAAGTTAGGTATCATTTATGATACCATTTAGGTAAATTCTTTGGTAGTAAGGTACTTAGTAATTGGAAGAAAAGTCCTCACATCCAGATTTTACCACTTTGGAAGACTCTTGTGCAAACTATTCAGTTTAGAAAAAAATTTGTAAAAAATTTGTAACTTCAATACAATTTTTGAACACCTATCCATAGATACACGTATGGTTTTGATAGATTTTATTTAATTTCTTTTCCAAGTTTGTGACACCACCAAAATTTATTGTTTTTTCTTTTTTTGTATGAAAATGTTCATATTGTTTATAGAATACATGTACTTACCAAGTTTTAATAGTATACTTCTTATAGTTTCGGAGAAAAATGGCTGTCACATACGGATCGACAGACATAACGTATATATTAAAATTTGTCTACGAATCCCTGAAAACCCAACTTCGGTCATTTAAAACATATTTAAAATGAAATTTAGACACTCGACCAAATTTGATAAGAAGCCTTTTAGGCAGTAAAATTACTCGTAGAATTTAACTCTGTACTAAATTTCCGATTCGTATTTTTATATAAGGTTTAGAATCATTTCCTGAGCATAAAATTACAAAATAATAACAAATCCAGGTGGAGCTTCAAGCGCCAGCTCGAAAAAACGTTTTTGGCCGATATTCCGAAAAAGTTATAAAGTCTATTATTATTGTAGAAAATAAAATTTCCCATCTTTTGTTGCCAGTAAACTTTTTTTTTCGAACTTACCGATTACGATTTATTATGTCCAATTTAATGATAACAATGTAAAAAAATAAGATGTGAATTCTGTTCCCAGTAGCATATACATGTCTCTTTTTACCGGAATGGAAGAAGGGTTATGTTTTTCGCGCGTATCTTTATGTTTGTAAAACTTTTATTTCCACATATCTTCCAAACGGCTGGATGGATTTTGGTAACTAAGATATTCTAAGACTAATCTCATTCGCCAAAGTGTCCTTAGATAGTAGGTATTTTTTTTAAGTGTAGTTTTTTGTAGTCGGGGTTTTTAAATTAAAGTTATTCTATCATATTGCTCGTTGCTCGAATAAACAGCACCGTTTATCATCATGATTGAAGAGTTGAACGAAGAGTTTGTCTCCACTTTTGTAATAAGAACAACTAAGCTGTGAAACGCATTGCCAGAGTGGGGTTTTGTCGTAGGTTCGAACCTTGGGGTTACGAGGTACACTGTGTTTGTTTCTATTAGAGAAGCAAGTTCCATCGTAGACCACATCATTTTCATCCACTATTATCGGCATCATCGCAACCGTATCATTAAATGGGTTATAAATCGTAAACGGTAAGTTTTACAAAAAAGTTTACTAGCAACAAAAGATGCAAAATTAATTTTCTACAATTATTGTCAAAATATATAATTTACAAAATATCGGCTAAAACAGTTTTTTTTTCAATTGGCGTTTGAAGCTCTACCTTGATCTGTGAGCATTTTGTAATTTTATGCTCAGTAAGTGATCTTTACCTCACAGAAAAAATTGGATTAGAAATTTAGTGCAAAGTTGACAAAAAACCTTCTATTTTACTGGCCTTTCATTACGTTTCAGCACATTTTTAAAATTTTGACGAACTTGTGAATTATTAGGAACCATTTTAAAAGATGCATGAAATTGGAAAAGCCGTTCTCGACTTATAGTGTGACCAAAAAAGAAAAGGTTGAGTTTTGTATACCGACGAGTATAGATAAATTTAATATTTCTTCGTTTATATAGCAACAAAACTCTTATCATAAACAAACAAACATAAACAAATTTTGAACAAAAAATTAGCTTAAATTACATAGTCCAATATTTTATTTCTGCACTGTGGCACCAATTCCGCGGTCGGTGACGGTCGCGAGAACAAGACGGCGTTAAATGCCTACTTTGACAGAATTACCTGGCCTTAATTAAACTTTAGAGTAATTGCAAATGCTTTAGTCCTAATATTTCAAATACTTTTTTTATGTATTAAGATTCTGTTTATTAATAAGATAATTAGTTCCATTCAAATCCGTTCAGCTGTTCCAAGTATAAATTATCTGGATATTGTTATGCATACTTACAAATCCACAATCTGTCGACTTCACAATATTAGTGTGATTTATGTTTCCTCAAATCTAGAGAACCAACTACAGCAAGTTCAAGTACAGAAAGTTTTACTTTAAAATAATCTGAGAAATGACTGTTGAAAAAAATTGACAGTCATAGGAACTTATAACTTAGAATTTTAATATTATTCAGCACAAATGTTGCAACACGTTATCTGTATGCTATACATATGCCGGTATTATGTAAGTCTGTGAAGCGAACTCACAGTATTTCACTATCACATTTTTTATTCAGTGAAATTACCGGGCATAGAGATACAACATCGAATATCTCTGGGTGACCATCGCAGGGCAGTGCTAGGTAATGATTCGTCGTATTCCAATAGACGCGTGTCACTACGCTGCTATGTGGCAAGCATGTTGCTTACCATCAGGCGCATGTCCTGCTCGTATCGTTATTCTAAACTATAAAAAACGCATATTAATGACACGAATCCATAATATTTCCCCCAACAACAAGGGACCAACGCGGCTTCCAAAGTTTTCACTTGGAAAGCAATTTACTGAAACAAGAGTGAATCCACGACACATCAAATACATCTCTCGTATTAGTGACGCCATTTTGGTTCGAGCCTCTTGTAACTTTATTCGCTCAATGAGTTGATACAAAGTCAAATAGAGCGGAACCGATCTTTAAACCATTTACCCATAAAAATAACAAGCCAATAACAATATCACAACTCATAGCCTGAGAGCAGCAGGAGTGGTATTGATTAAGCCGGGATTTCCTCAGCCTATTCCGGGGCTGGATTGCCATGTGCACCGGCGTTTGCTGCATTTGGGTAATAAGGTATTTTTTCTATGATCCTTAGGTCTTAAATGAGACATATTTCTTCCGTTACTTAATTATACTGGACATCTAGACAGAGAGCGTTCGATTCAAGTACATTGTAAAGGTTTTAAGCTATTGCTTTTATCGCGGGCCTGGAGACCGAATTTTAGTGATCTTGCATCTCTTTTTAACCGACTTCAAAAAAGGAGGTTTCTCAATTCGACCGTCTGTATGTTCCTTTTTTTTTTTTTTTTTTATGTGTGTTCGCGGATAACTTCGTCGTTTATGAACCGATTTTGATGATTCTTTTTTTGTTGTAAAGGAGATATTCCAAGGGTGGTACCATGATAAGGAAACCAGGATCTGATGATGGTATTCTAGAGAAATCGAGGATAACTTTCGAAAATTGTAAAGATGACTAGTGCGTTAGTTAAGTTTTTGCTTGAGCATTTTAAAGCAGTATAGTTTAAAGATGGTCTGGAGTAGATCTGATGAGGGAACGGGAAGACGGTCGAGGGAACTCCTCGACGGTACATAGTAGTTACCTTGTGTTTGGGCTCGATGAATTTGTATTGATGAGAACTTTTTACATAGATGAGTTGTGACTGTCATTAGTGGTCTGATGATGAAGATAAAGGACAGTCAAGGGAATTTCTTAACGGCTTACAGGAACTACCCAGTGTTTGGGTTTAATTCATGTATTGAGATCTCAAAACGAAATCGTGTAAATGCATTAGTGTAAACTTGTTTAGCACTAAAAAGGGTAAAATAAACAATTTTTAACAAAAAATTAAACCGACTTCAACACTACAAATAGGCACTCAAAAGCTAAAAATAATTTAATATAGGTAATTATTATAACCGCTACTCACTCATCTATATGAAGTCGGTGCCAGCCAAATCTAACAGGTAGTAGATAGATACTACTTACCTATGCCTACTTACTTACTACCTCGTACATAGTATATCTACTAACTTTTTAACTAGCCTGGCACCGACTTCATATGGATGAGTGAGTAGAGGTTATAAAAATTACCTATATTAAATTATTTTTCGCTTTTGAGTGCCTATTTGTAGTGTTGAAGTCGGTTTAATTTTTTGTAAAAAATAGTTTATTTATATTCACAACAAGAAAGAGGGATGGAAGAACGTATTGCCGTCCTCCCCACTCGGTCATTCGACTTTGAATCTTATTTGTATTAGCTTTACAGACTAAATGCTCTTAGCAGTGTTGCCTACTTAACGGATTTCCCGTGATATTTTTTATGGTAAACAAATGTCACTTATGATGCTTATGTTGATAAAAATGCATGCAACGTGCAATAGCTTTACCGCGGCAGTCCCCGAGTGTCACACTTCTTTTTTTGTGTTGTTTTTCATAGCATAGAGCGAAAAGACGATCAGGATATTTACATGATAGTAAGCCGCATACATGCCTGCCCATAAGAGCACTGTGACACGTAGCTATTGGAACATGAAGAGTCCTAGCATTCCACTGTTTTCGTCACTCAGAGATATAAGATCTTTTATCTCTATATCCTGTAATAGCACTGGAAACATTGCTTTTCAAACTGAAACACAGTAATGATTGAACTTTACTATTGCGCGGTACAATAACTGACAAACGTGTGGTTTCTATGTAAGATAGATAGATACTCTTTATTGGACACACCAAAATAACAATAATTTACAAATTGAAACAGGTTAAACACTTAAAGTGAGTGCGACAGACGGCAGCCTTATCGCTAATAGCGATCTCTTCCAGGTAACCTTAGGTTGGAAAAAGAAAGATGGGATCTTAAAATGCGGGGTATGCAGATGACATAAATAAATAAAATTATGTACAAAACATGCATATATGTATTTATTTATAAAAATAAATTGAAATATACCCTACTCAAACATATTTATTTATTACTAAATATAACTAGTACTTATAATTATTATCATAACATACAATAATACATATGTAAAATAATAAACAATTATGTATCTATATTGTGAAGGTCTAATAGAGGAAATACAAAACAATGAATTGATAAGTATCACCAACGCCATGTTACATACTATGCATACTATGGCTACAATTTTGACAAATATAGTTCCTTGACATATGTTTTAAAGGTATCTAGTGATGAAGAACGTCTGACAGACACTGGTAATTCGTTCCACAATAAACCCGCCTTGAAAGTGAACGACTTTCCATAAAAGGTTTCAGTTCTGGCAGAAGGGATCATAATGGTGAGGTTATCTAATTTAAGTTGCATTTGAAAGAAAACTTCCATGTTACTAATATATTTGACCGTTGTGTTTATTTAATTTATTTTATATAGCAATGTTTGCATGATGTAGTGGCAGCCCCGGCCATAATGCTCCTAGCGCCATTATTGGACGCCCGCGCCGGCAGCCGCGCCGCCATCAATCACTCTCTGACGTCGGCTGGACTTACTTCTATGAGATTCACAATTTTTAACAATGAAGAACCATAAAACTAATTGTAAATGGAAATCTGCTAAACCGAGTCATGTTTAGAGAATACTAGCAGCGCCCCGCGGCAGCACCCGCGTAATCCCCCGTTCCTCTTATTTCCTAGAGATAAAAAGTAACCTATGTGTTCTTGCTTACTACAATCTAACTGCACTCGTATTTCAAATTTCAGCCCAAACCGTGTATACGTTACGATGTGATTGAGCAACAAGCATAACAATATCCAAACATCCACTGACACATTGACATTTATAATATCAACTCTTTACAGTAACACACGGAAAATGATTCTTGAAGGAAAAATAATTAGCCTAGATGCTACAACGAGTGATTTCATAGTCTTAAAATTAGACTGTTGGCAGCTCTGACTGCCCAAGTGTAGATAAACAACTTTGTCATCACCACTGAAAACATCGTGAGGAAACCCCCGTACTCCAAAATGGTAATGTTTCGAGGTCATGTGTCCTTCACAATAACGGAACAATCGTTTTCAGATATGTGATATTATGCGGTGATTATAACGGAATTTATTTGACATCACGAGTTTTGATAATATTTATGAATTTGTACTCATTTTGACATTGTATTTTCGTTGACATTATTTATTGATTTTATTGTTCATTGACTTATTTAAAAATTCGCGTTCATTGACATTTCATACATATTTTTACTTTGCCTTATAACATTTAACTATTTATTTAACAATTTTATTTTATTTAATGTTAATTAGATAACATTTGACATGTATTATGTATACTTCAAAAACAAAAATATTATTTTTTATTTACCTATCTATAGCCAGATAATTTGTGATGACAAATTTTTAAAAATATTCAATATTGTAAATTTCAATTATTAATTTTCAAATTTTTTTTTTTTTTTTTTAACTATAATAGGTTCGCACTTGACCACCATCTCGCCTGATGTTAAGCGATGATGAGATCTACGATGGAGCGTGCTTACCTAGAAAAAACCGATTCACTCTCGATTTGAAGACACCAAGATTGTAACCATCAGGGAAAACCCACTCAGGCAACGCATTCCACAACCTAGACGTTCTTATCACAAATGTGGAGTCAAATCTCTTCGTTCGCGTTTTTGGAACATCAACCATGAAACGATGCCGCCCTTTTGTGGAACGAGAATTCCGATAGAAGAAAGGGCAAGGTGGTATTAGATCATGCAGATCAGTTGCACACTCTCCGAAGTGTATCCGATAAAAAACCGATAAGCTAGCGATTTTGCGGCGATGATCAAGACTTTGAAGTCTTTTACGCACAAGAGCGTCATTGCCTATGAGTCTTTTGGCACGACTCTCAATCGATTCCAGAGTCCCCAGCTGATACTTAAATAACTTATGTAGGTACTATATGTGTTTCTAGTATTGATTATTCCTGTATCCATGACGTACCTTGTATAACTAACATGTTGTAATGGTGAATAAATGATCTGAATCTGAATTGAATCTGAATCGCCCATCTGCAATTAGCCGGCGTGGAGGATTTCGGTTTTGAATCTCTCCTTGTGAGAGGTCTCGAGTCCCTGCTGTGGGAACGTTTCATGGACGTAACTTATGACTAAGAATTCAATAAGTTTTTTTTGGAGCGAGACACAAACACACCGTCTATCTAAAGTTGTATATTAAGACTCACGATAACAATAACTAGTTGACAATTAACACGTTGTCTTTGCTGCCAACTAGTTGTAGGTATACTCATAGATATTTAAAGAGAACAATTTTACTGATATCGACTGTTGTAGGTTTTGAACCACAAATAACCGAGCTGACTTATGAATCTTCCCCCGAGTGGATATTTCGGCGCCGGCTGCGCATCGGCGTTGCCCGATATCGACAGGAAATGTTGAACGTTCGAGATAAAATGTTGTTCATTTGTTGGCACAGAAATACGTAACTTACAAATAATTTTATATAGCGATTTTCGAATGAATCTGAACCATTTTTTTATTTTGATTGTGTATAAAGCATAAATTGAATGGGCAATCGATGACTTAATTTAACAGTTATTTTATCTAAGAGAACTCCACTTTCATAATGGAACCTCGAAAACGTCATAGTGTTTTTTAATTATAAAGTGACGAACAGGAATAACGCCTGATCGTAAGCAACACGCCTGTCCATAACAACACAGCGTCACGCAGCTATTGGAAGATGAAGAGTTCAAATCATTACCTAGCCCTGCACTGCGCTCGTCGCCCAGGGATATAAATAAGACTATTTATCTCTGTGTCTTGTGATCTGTTTGGAAACATACCCCTTAAATTTTTCTTAGTAAAACAAACTTGGTATCATCAAGATGAGAGTGGTTGGTTTTTGTGGTTTGTTGGTTTTTTTGTTTAATGGTTTTTGCTAGACTGCATCGGCGCCTAACGAAATGGCGGTCAAGTGTAAGCCTATCATTGTCAAAAATATATAATTACCAGTTACAAGGACTGTCAATAGTAGTGAGAAACTCACCGATATTCGAGAAACTTTTACTTGTACCTCAGATTTGTGCCCAACACGTCAGCGGTATACTAAAATACGTTACGTTGGAGTCACGGCTGGTCTAGTCAAACCCCACGCGCACCACTATCTTTCCAAAGTCATGTGCGTAATGGCGCTAACTTAAAACGGTGAAGGAAAACATCGTGAGAAAATCGACATGTAACTAAAACCTTTCGAAGTCATGTGTCATCCACCAACACGCACTGGGCCAGCGTGGTGGATTGGCCTTAACTCTCTCCTTGCGAGAGAAGGCCCAGCAGTGGGAACATTTTGTGGGCTGTTGATGTTGATACCAAAATATACAATTATACTGTAGTTACGATATCAGCGACTGGTCACCTGTATATCTGGATATCACACAGAAAAAAACGTGTGGAACCAGCCGCTTCAACTGCACATTAACATGTTGAGAATGCGAGGTTATACGATGTCACCCTACCACAAAGTGCTCAACAACCTGAACATGTTTGCTAAGTTGCAGGAGTAAATCTTTGTAGGTAGCCTAACACCTGGGAGGCGAAAATGTCGACTAGAGCAGACAAGATTCGCGCGTTAGCAATCCCTTATCAGATCTGTGTGTTGTGTGTCGAGCCCGCCTGGTGGCTCCCCCGGCTGCACCTGAGGATACTCGCAGGGCTGACTCTCGCTCTCCTGCAAACATGTGAAAGGTTCAATAAAGTTAAGAAGTTATCCAAAGAGGTTGTTTAATCTACAAAACTCCATGTTAAAAAATTATGGATGACTGGCTGAAATACGAAAAGTTTGGATGGTTTTGTTATTCAGAGTCAAGATATCAGCAGAGTATCTCTCTACTTATTATGGTCTGTGATATCAGCTTCAAAAATATGTTAGATATAAATATAGAGGTATACTGAGAATTAAGAAAGATATTTGATTAATTAGTTTATAATTAAACCCGTGTTTTACGCTGATTATAATTAATAACTATTAATAATCATTATTGGTTGACAATTCACACACAACACCATCTGACTCCAAACTAAGCAAAGCTTGTACGAGAACTATGGCGGCTAGATAGCTGATATAATACTTATATAACGGGTAGATTATAGTATATACCACATCATATGGTAATAGATCCCCAAATAATGTCATTTTAATATACGTAGCATAATTGAGTCGCAATATTTTTTGAAATTATCAGGAAAACAACCAGCCGCAAAGAATCGTCGAGCGAGCAGCCCTACTCCAAGACGTTTCCGTTCCGTTTCCGCTGCGTTTGTCTTCCGCCGCGTTCCACTCGAGTCACGTTTGCGTCCCGTTTCCGGCGGACGGACGCGTGTAATCGCGTTACCTGCAGCCGGCGGCTGAGTGGCTAATTGTTGCATTCCTCGGGCACTCGGCCTGCGAGCGTCGGACAGCTCCGGCTGCAGGACGAGCTGTGATTGAATCAGTCTCAACAACAACCATTAAGACGTAGCACAACCAAACACTACCCTGCGGCTGCCCTATTTTAAAACCTAGTATGGCTTCTCAACTATTTTAAAACCAAGCACATTTTTCAATCTTCCTAGTGCGCGTGTGATTCGAACCAGGAGCTTCTCTCGACTAGATCAGTCGTAACTTTAAATATCAATATAATCAAACTATCAAATTGTTTAGCAGACATTATTGCCTGTCTCTAGAAGCAGAGGCCAGTTTGTATGGGTCAAATAAAATGTTTTGTATCATCTTATCTTACCTGCAAACAGCAATCAAGATTTTTGTACGTATTTGTATGGAAAAATTAATAACCGAAACAAATAGCCTATCGTCTCACAACAAACGATTGAGAACGCTTGCATGCCCGCTTGCCCGCGCAAACAGTATTATAATAATGATGTGTTTTGATTGTGTTGTTCCACGAAAGCGAATATTCTAGATTCTGCGAGGCAGCCTCCAGCCGGCGTAGTTTCTAGGGTTATTTATTTTTAAAGGGGTTATTGTACTGTTATTAAACCTTATCATAACATTCTTAAATATACTGTCGAAATAATAAATAAGCAAAGTAAAAAGGTGATTGACGCGACGTCAAAAAGTAGATAGCATTTAAGTTGAACCTGAAATTTCCGAACGAATTTAGTACTTTTTATAATTTTCGTGTTTTAAGATCTGCATTGTGAAAAGTGCGTGTGTAGTGAAAATTTAAAAATAATCCTACTAATATTATGTGTGTCAATATATGGATGTTGTTTGGATGTTTATTGCTCAATTACGTCGTAATGTTTGACCAGATCTGGCTGAAATTTGGAACATATTTATATAGATTCTGGAAGAACAAATAGGCAACTTTTTATTCCGAAAAAATAATAGTAACGGGAACTGCGCGGGTAGCACCGCGGGCGGCGCTTGTGTTTCATACATTTTTGGTTGTATTATTAATAATTATGTTTAATTTTTATTCTCTCCTAAGCCTAAGTATCTATTTGTCCTTATATCTAGAAAAGGCTTATTACTTTTGGCTAAATTAAGTAGCTACTAAGTTTGCATTCAGTAGTAGCCAGCATACTAAAATCAGAAGCGAATTTTGCCAGCTATTTACTTGCTTCTAACCTTTTTTTTAATTTCAGTCGACTAAATTTAGCTACGTGTACGTGTGAGTGTACTAAATAAACCTTTGATTTTTGTAAAGGGCGGTAGATTTTTCTCTTAACGTCATAAAGTAAAAATTAGGCCTGATTTTGATTAGAATTTTTTGTTTATATATTCGAGTATGTAGTCTTTAGTACATAACTTCCTGTACTTGAAGGCAATATTCAGTAGGATGATTATACACAAAATAATTATACAAGCGTAGTGTATCTGCAGCAGGCGGCCTGTGCTTGCGGTAAGTAGATATCATAGCGAGATACATGAGCACGTAGACAAGGAACAAGCTTCACGTTAACGCTCAACAAACAAACACAATGGGCATCTAAACCCGTCGGAAACTCAAGTTTACCTGATATTACCGTCAGAGCGGTTATTTTCGGAGTCGCTGTTTCGCGTCGCTCCCAATTTGCAGCGCGCTACGACACGCGACAACTACTCGCGACAGTCGACAACAGCTAGCAACAGCAGTGTTGCCATAGAACCATCTCAATTTCTACCAGATTTTTGGTAGAAAATCCTCCAAAAAATGGGATTTTGAGAAAAAAGAACAAAATAATGTTGTAATTAATGCTTAATGTTAAATTTGTATGTAATAAGACAATTAACATAATTTAACACTGTTTTAGATATTGTTTCAATCACTCCATTAGTCACATATTTTGTATTATTTCGTTGTATTATGTGCAGTATTTGGTAAGACCTCGGAGAAACAGCAAAATTTTGGTCATGACAATCACAATTTCTCCATCTCCGGCCCATTGTTTGAAGTGAAAACATATTTTGGCGTTTATACAAACATTATATTTCTCGGGGACTGTAAACGAAGCTCAGTGTTACGTTTGAAAATTAAATAAATGTTCGGGAGAATTTAGTACCGCCGAGCAACCGCCGAGTGTGCCAGAGCGAGAGAGATGCACAGCTTAGCAGTGCGGCTGCTGCTACATGTCTGCTGTCACTGTCTTTTTAAATAAATTTATTCTTGGACATGGATAATATTCTTTCAGCCACTTCTCTCACTGTCGTATTGTTTGTTGTGTGTACCATATTCCATTTATATGTAATTATTTTTATTTATTAAAATTATTCAATAGTTATATTTTATTTTCGTTTTCACGTCTGCCGTGGTCATACACAATTTTTTTCGCTGCGTTAGTCTCCCCAAAAATGTTGTCCTCCTAATTTCCCTTTTTTGGGGGATTCTTCCTAATCTGGCAACAGCGTCAGCGACGACAGCCGGCAACAGGCGACGACACGGCGCCCGCGTATTCTCGGCGCGGAACTTCGCACCGTGATACCTGCGTCCGTCTCCATTAGAGGGTAATTCTAGAGTGAGACGATCTTGGCAAAGTTGTATTATAGTCGTTGGAGCTACGTTATCTAATATAATATTAACAGTTTCTATTCGTGAGTTTAATCGCATGTAACTGTAGCGCAGTTGGGAATGCGCGCCACAACATTTTCTCGGGAAACATCTCGTTATTAATATAATATGTAATGTAACTAGTAGAGCCTCGCTGGTTTACCCGTGTAGTACCCGTTCCTGTAGTCTTCCCGCGATAATAACTAACCTATGTGTTATTTCAGACAATTATCTAAGTTCCAAATTTCAAAATGATCCATTCATTTTCTATAATAATTGAGCAATAAACATCCATTTTTGTACTTATTTTTAACATCTATACTTAAATTATACTAATATTATGCGCAAAACCGATCGTTGTGGAAATCTAGGGGGGAGGCCTATGGTCAGCAGTGGACGTCTTGCGGCTGATGATGATGATGATGACTAATATTATAAAGCTGAAGAGTTTGTTTGTTTGAACGCTAGGGCCTCGGGAAGTACTGATCCGAATTGAATGATTATTTTCCTATTGGATAGTCCATTTATCAAGGAAGGCTATTGTTGACGACTGGCTGGAACATTTCTTTTTCTATTTTTAAAATTGTATTTTATATTCGATTTTTCCTGTTAGTTGTTTTTTAGTTACCTTGGTTACGGAGCGTTTTGGTTTGATTTTGTAAATATTTTAAATAATTATAATATTTTTACCATCATTGTGTGCCTTTCTCATTTCCTATATTCACCAGTTAGTTACAGTCCACCGCTCGCCAACATTTTTTGGTCCTTCGTCGCCAGTTTTTGAACCATTTCATTCCATTTCATCTCATGTGATTTTCATTCCATTTCTTTTTGCGCACAATGGTGGTCACTCGTAACCGCTAAGCCTGTTACTGCTCCGACCGCGGAGCCAGTTCCGCCACGCGTAGTGCATTCCCCTCCGCCCATGCCGTGCAGCAGCACCCAGGCGCCAGGGCCATCGAGAGGCGAAGATAATGTGATGTGCAAGATTGACGACCGGGGAGATAGCAGGACCGTTGCATCTCAGCAAGAACCGTGCGCCCTCCGGACCAGTCAGAGTCTACACGCCCCAACATCGCGTAAGTCAAAATGCACTCACACAACTTCAAGTTCAGCCACGCTGGCCAAGAAATTGGCAGTTAAAGCTGAGTACCAGCGGCGAAAATTAGAACAAGAGCGTACGCTCTTAGAACATGAACGTCGCCTGGTTTTGTTACAGCAACAGGCAGAGGAAATGGAACTTAAGGCAAAACTCGCCGCATTAGACGCACGAACCGTGTCCAATTCATCGCGCAGTTTTAGTTCTAATTCTCCTCAACGTGCTCAAGAACGTGTCGTGACATGGGTAGATCACCAAACCGTGCCCGACTCTCTTTACCCATGTCCGCCAGTATCGACACATCATAAAGTAGTTACACAAGATCCAGTAACTCAACTTACGGCCGCTATTGCTGCGTTACCCGACCGCATTAAACGGTCCGAGTTGGTTTTATTTTCGGGAGATCTAAACGAATGGCTTGCCTTTAAATGTAGTTACGAGAGAACTAAAACATTTTTTCACCTGCAGATAATTTAGCTCGCTTAACTGCTGCGGTTCGTGGAGCCGCCAAAGTGGCAATCTCATCCATATTATGGGCAGCGACAGATCCCGAAGAGATAATGACAGCTCTAGAACAGAACTACGCACGACCGGGTTGCTGGTCGCACACGAAATCGCCGGTCTAAAAATCTAAAAGTAAGTAGCGGCCCAGAACAATTAAATAATTTAGCTAATAAATTGAGAAACTGTGTCACTACCATAAAACTACTCAATCAACACGAATATTTGTCTTCAATTGAGCTTTTCCGCACAGTGCTTCTCAAACTAAGCGAGAATACAAGAGATCGCTTTACGGATTTCGCTGCTACGCACAAACCTTTCGAGCCGTCGGTTACCAAGCTCGAATTACTTTCTAGATTTTTAGTTATCGAAGCTCAGCGACAACTTACGTACAACTTCGTGGCAGACGTAGCTCCGGGTTCTACTAGACAAGTCTCATCTTATAAATCTTTTGTAGCTAAGGATCAGGTGCACACGACTTCAAGCGACGAAATGGCTCATGCAGTGACGTCTACCAGCAAAGCTGTAGTGTGTCCTATTGCAAACAGAAACGTGTTCAGGGACCGCACTCGGTGCTAACATGCAAGTCGTTTTGTTACTCTCTGTTGACGACAGATGGCGCTGGATTAAGGAATCAAAACTTGTTACCGATGTCTTAAGTCAAATCCGCACAAATGGAACGACTGCAGAGCGAAGCGTTGCGGTTTAAATGGCTGTGATAGGCGGCATCACAAGCTTCTTCATGGCGGTAATGATAGCGTGTCTTTGTCACAGAACTCGAGTCATCACACTACTACCTCTATTTCTCAACAAAATAGCGATACCGTAACCGCTACGGCTACCAATGAGTCAAACAATATTTCTGAATCTTTGAATGTTACTAACCTCTCTGACATTTTATTAGGCACAGGTTTAAAATCGTCTGCTGTATTTAAACGAGGCTTATTAAAGGTGTTACCGGTCATGTTGGAAGGCCCGAGTGGAACAATTGAAACGTTCGCACTTTTGGATGAAGGTAGTACTGCCACCCTAATCGACGGCAACATAGCCACGCAAATTGGCGCAGAAGTTACTGGACAACAGCGACTACGTGTTAACGGCATAGGTGGTATGTTTTTAGACACGGAAGTGTGTTATGTAAATTTTCATATTAGGGGGCGCAACTCATCTGATCGACATTTTGTTCAAGGCGCACGCAGCATCACACCACTTCACCTTGCACCGCAGAGCACAAACATGATTAACCTCGCTAGGTACGATCATTTAGCGGATATTTCTAATTTGCTGACGTACGAAAACGCAACTCCAACCGTTCTCATTGGAGCCGCGGATTGGTACCTGTCTGTAAGTCGTGAGATGCGCGTAGGGAGGAAAGACGAGCCTGTAGCGACAAGAACTTTATTAGGTTGGGTGCTTCACGGTGCCGTGTCTACGTCATCCAAGCCCGTGGATTTTACTCATCATGTGTCCGAAAACGACTACGCATCACGAACAATTGATAGTCTTGAAAAACTTGTCAAACAACAGTATGAGATTGACTCGTTAGGTATTCAAAATCATACTCCACGACATAATAAAGACGACTTACGAGCTATTAATTTAATTGAATCTTCAGCCCGTAGACTTGATTCTGGACGTTTTGAGGTTTGTTTGCCCTGGAAGGAAAATGTATCTAATAACCTTCCCGATAGTTATCCACAAGCATTGTCGCGCCTTAATGCAATCGAAAAGCAAATGTCAAAGGATGAATCCTTTGCTTCCGCTTACAAACAATTTATAAATGGCATTATTCAAAAGGTTATGCGGAAGAATGCGATCCATCCTCTTACCACAAAATCATCCAAGAAGTTTATCTGCGAAATCCTCGTTTCCAAAGTGGTACTTACCACATTTCGGTGTGTACCATCCGCAGAAAAGTAAGCTCAGAGTAGTTCACGATGCTGCAGCTGTTACTAAAGGTGTGAGTTTGAACAGCATGTTGCTACAAGGCCCTGACCTATTACAATCTTTGTTAGGTATATTGTTTCGTTTTAGAGAGGGACCAATAGCGTTTAGCGCAGATATTAAGGAGATGTTTCCACAGATTAAGATAAGGGAACAAGATCGAGACGCGCTTCGTTTTTATGGCGCGATGGTGGTAATACACAGAGCGCGGTAAAAGAATTTAGAATGTCATCGGTAATTTTGGTGCTGTCTCTAGCCCTTTTATAGCTTTGTATATAAAAATAAGAACGCGAAAGAGTTTGAACATCAGTATCCCGCAGCTGTGCACTCGATCATACACGACCACTACATGGACGATTACATTGGTAGTGAATTCAAGCTTTCTAATGCCGCACGTCTAGCTTCCGATATAGTCACGGTCCACAAGTCGTGCTGTTTTGAGATGCGTTCTTGGGTTTCAAACGTAGCCGAGGCGCTCAATTTAGTGCCTGATGAACTGCGTAGTATTTCAAACGCTGATATTAGTTTACCTCCTAATAGCGACATAGGGGCATTAGGAGTAAAGTGGAATCCTTATGACGATAGTTTAGGTTTCCGCACAGGCCAGAAGGACACGCCACAACTAACCAAACGCGGTTTACTTTCTAGCGTTATGAGCGTTTATGATCCTTTAGGTTTACTTTTACCTCTAACCATCCAAGGCCGTATTTTAATCCAAAAGTTGTGGAGAGAGGGATTAGCTGGGACTCTCCCATATCTCCTAAGTATGAGACCGAGTGTAAGAACTGGTTTAATCAACTTGCATCAGCAGCTACTCTTCGCATCCCACGCTGCTACAATGTTAGACCAGACCCTTGTGATACACAACTTCATATCATAGCGGATGGGGGAGAACAAGCCTATGCCTGCGTCGCGTATTGGCGTTATACATTCTTGGACGGTTCCGTTAGTCTTGCATTGATAGGAGGCAAAGCGCGTTTGCCCCCTGAAGCCACTCTCTGTTCCGCGTTTAGAATTACAAGCGGCTATTATTGCTACGCGTTTCGCTCAATCTATATTGAACGCCCATCGAATTCGACCGTCCACTGTTTATTACTGGACTGATTCTACTACGGTCCTTAAGTGGATTCGTAGTGATGCGCGAATGTTCAAAGCTTTTGTAGCTCATAGAATAGGTGAAATATTAGAATTTTCAAATCCATCTGATTGGAAATGGCTTCCTAGCATACTCAATATTGCAGACGATGCTACGAAGCCAAAAATTTGCAACTTTTCAGCATCTCACAGATGGTTTGCTGGCCCTTCCTTCCTCATTAATTCACCTTCGGAATGGCCATGCGAGGTAGATAGCATCACTGACGAAGCTTCACGAATTTCTGAATTGAAGCCAGAGTTTGTGGGGTTTCTAGTAGAAATTTCATTGCTAGATCCGCCGGTTCCTGATGCAAACCGTTTTAGTAGCTGGTTACGATTAGTAAGAGCTACGGCTCGTGTTTATCAGGCCGTTAAAACTTTGCGCACGATCTCATTCACCGCGATTAATTACCAAATATGTTGAAAACTCTACGTCCCTGTCACAAATTTCTACTGCCGACATGATTCAAGCAGAGAAAATGCTTCTCCAACGCATTCAGACAGATAGCTTTGCCGAAGAACTTAAGTATCTCAAATCTTCACAGCCACTACCTAATAATAGCAGAATAGTAGCGCTCGCCCCTGTTCTCGACACAGATGGCCTGATCAAATTAGATTCGCGCATAAAATCTGCACCAGGAGTACATGACAATGCAAAGTCTCCAATAATCCTTGATGGTCGTCATCGCATCGTTCATTTGATGATTTTACACAAACACGCTACAGCCGGTCATGGCAATCATGAGCTTGTATTAAATGAAATACGACAGAAATTTTGGATTTTACGAGCCAGAACTACAATTCGAAGTGTGGCCAAAGGCTGTTTACAATGCAGAAGACAAAATGGTCGTCTCCCTACGCCACCAATAGGCAATCTACCAATAGAACGCCTCGACCACCACACACGGCCGTTTACGCATGTAGGCCTAGACTATTTTGGTGCCATTGAAGTTTCAGTGGGTCGACGAAGAGAAAAGAGATACGTGGCTTTATACACATGCCTCGTTACAAGAGCCATCCATTTGGAGATCGTCTCATCGTTGTCATCTGATGCTGCCATAATGAGCCTTAGACGTTTTATAGCCCGCCGTGGAACGCCGAATACAATACTTTCTGATAATGGTACTAATTTTGTCGGTGCAAGTCGGGAGCTTGCAGCTCTTTATGACGAAGCTATTCATGATTTTGCAACAAACCGCATGATCACATGGCGCTTTATCCCACCCGCTTCTCCCTTCATGGGTGGGACATGGGAACGTTTGGTACGCTCTGTTAAGACAGCCCTGAGATCCACTCTTAAAGACAGAGCACCACGAGAAAAAGTATTGGCGACTTTACTCGTCGAAATTGAATCCATATTGAACTCCAGACCTCTTACGTACGTGCCAAGTTCTCCTGATGCACCTGAAGCCATTACACCTTTTCATTTTATCCTTGGTTCGTCATCAGGATCTCCATGGCCTATCACATTATCAGACGCAGATTTGGTACGCAAATGTGACTGGAGGCGCGTGCTAAGGCTTGCTGACCACTTTTGGGAGAGATGGCTTAAGGAGTATCTACCGACGCTAATACCACGAGGACGGAAGAAAAATGATAGATCAAGCATTTGTGAGGGGGACGTAGTTCTGATCGCTGATAAAACTTTGCCCAGGGGTCTTTGGCTTCTTGGCAGGGTAGTCAAAACATTCGTAGGTAATGATGGTTTGGTTCGGGTCGCAGATGTTGCAACCAAGGGTGGAGTTTTGCGCCGTCCACTTAAAAAACTTCTACCACTTATAACTGAACCCCAGCCAGTGGTCACCACGGTTTAGTGTTCCACTAGGGGCCCGGAATGTTGACGACTGGCTGGAACATTTCTTTTTCTATTTTTAAAATTGTATTTTATATTCGATTTTTCCTGTTAGTTGTTTTTTAGTTACCTTGGTTACGGAGCGTTTTGGTTTGATTTTGTAAATATTTTAAATAATTATAATATTTTTACCATCATTGTGTGCCTTTCTCATTTCCTATATTCACCAGTTAGTTACAGTCCACCGCTCGCCAACAGCTATTACGAGTATAAGGCTATAGAACATAAAGCTACTATCAATAGAAGCGGAGCATGAATCAAGAATGTAACAAAAACAGGAAAAAATATTCCGTTTTGAGAGTTTTCGTACTGTGCTTTGACATGACAGCATGTGTCTAAGATGGCGTCATTGAATATAAACCTTTGCTCATCAAATTTGTTTCTAAATCTGAGTTGGTACGACCAATTTCCGACAGGTGGCGTAGCCGGTATAGCTGAAGAGGTTTTTTGTTTGAAAGCGATATTCTCAGGAATGACTGAACCGTTTTCAGTTATTCTTTCATCGTAGGATGTGTACGGGATCCCGCTGAGTGCTATATATGTACCACGGGCGAAGCCGGGCGGGCATCTAGTTGATTATAATTTTAAGACACAAATTATACCCTTTATTTCTTACAGTGTGTGCGTGCATTGTACAAGTGTATTCTTGTTATTTTTGACTAACTAATACACCACTGACAGACATACTACGATAAACAAGCACGGATCATATTCGTATTTTTAAATGAAACTTGCTATCGCTCTCCACAACAAGTCGGACAATAATTGCGTCATATAATAATGCGCCTCACAAAACTCCTCCAATAATTGTTCGCGTCCGTCGGCGGTCGTCGGCGGCGGTCGGCGCCTGCGAGGGTACCGAGCGAGGCTGCGAGACTCTGCGAGTGCGGTGCGGAGTTGGGTTGTATTACCTAATACTAGTATTTTAGTATTAGTTGAAACCTTATTAATACTGAAAATGTGTTTCGGTTTGAACAGCAATGTTTACAAAGAAATTACAGGGTATATGGAGATTAATCATATTGTTTTTAAGCTTTCGCGATTTGAACACATAATGTTGATATAGTAGGTACCTACAGGGCTTCATCACGAATAATTCATTGTATAAATACCTCGACGTTTCGGCAGCGTTACAACCGCCGCGTTACAACCGCCGCGTTACAACCGCCGTGGTCACGAGGAGACTCAAACTCGATCTATTTAAACAATGAATTATTCGTGATTAAGCCCCGTAAGTCCTATAGCAACATTATGTGATTAATCATGTTTGTATTAAAATGAACGTGGTTGTAACATAATTTATATTTAGTGATGTAAACGAGTAGCTCACGTGTGACATGGCCGCCGGACGCGGCTGAAGCTCGAGTCTGATTCTACCGACCATATCACAAACATTTTACCTAAAATTAAATATGACACAAAACATTTTATGTTTTTAAGTGAAGAGCGTAGGGCAGTGCTAGGTAATGAGTCTCTGTGTTCTAATTGATGAAGGGCAGACGTTTAGCTTAGCAACAAGAACAAACCCTGCTCAACCCGTTCCTTTGTAGCTCTGTTCTATAAAACAAATGTGCATAATTGAATTCAATGATTGTCTAAATAGATGTTTTTCGAATATTTTATGGTATTTTTTCATATTCACATGAATAATTAAGCCATTGTGCAGTCAAGTGCCGTCAAATAAAGCCAATAATATCTTAAAACTACTATTATTTCGGTTGGTCATAGATTACCAAAACTTTATTCACATCCAAAAATATAAAGGAATACTATACTTTTTTGTAAAATATAAGAAGAACAAAACATGCACCTGGTGGTACAAAGCACGCCTGTGGATAACAGCGTTACACCACTAGCACTGCTCTTATTCAGCTCGTTGCCCATAAGAATGCAATAACTTTAGTTTTCTTTTTTCTGGAAACATTGCCTTTCAGATAAAGATTGTGTACAGTTTGCAAGTTGCAGTTTGTTAACAATTACGTGGTATATTTACAAAAAAAAATATCACAAATATTACAGATAAATATTAGTTAATATAATACGAGTATTACAACCTGAATTTATTTATGAATATTAGTAAATACTAATAAAAATGAATATCGATATTATCTCGGTCCTGCGCTCGGAGGTCCCGCGGTCTCGCTGTTCCACTAATGAACCTCTTGCGTTGTTAAAAATATCCGCTCGACGGATCCGCGCGAGCCGAGCCCGAACATGCCCGAACACACCCGAGTACGCCCGAACACATCCGAGCACGCCCGAGTGGTGTGTTCACTGTAATGTTCACAGTGGTGTAATATGTAAAATGTACATATGTGATTTTTCAAACTCAGGATCATGACGATATTTAGTCACAGTTAAAAAAAAGTAGTGATTGCAGATTCCACTTCATACGAGTACCTACGTACTTAGCTTCACACAAGCGCGCAAAGTTTTAAGAAAACATTTGATTTATAATTTAAAAAAAATGCTTTCTACTTACAAAATAAAACATTGGGTTAATCTAATTTTTTTTTGTTGACTTCCTTTGACGCCAGTATTGTCAAAAATGACTAACGATTTGACTTTACAAAATATTTAGACATTTTTTTATGTAGAGTAACGAAACGAGCATGTTATGGACCTAATGGTAAGCAACATGCCTGCCCATAACAGCACAGTGACACGCAGCTGTTGGAACAGGATAAATTCAAATCATTCCATAGCACTGCACTGTGATCGTCACCAGATATTTTGAATGTTGTATCTCTATGTCCTGTAACTTCAATGGAAAGATTACCCTTCAAACAGGAACTGGCGGAAGAATAACTAGCTGCCCCAAGTGCATTATGCAAAAAGTCCTACCACTACAAAAGATTACTTGATTAAAATACCAGGCTTGCGTAAGCTTGAACGTTATTTTTTGATTTGCTTGTTTTTATACGATGCCAGAAGTCACGGCTCGTCTAGTTGGGAGAACGACGATTGTCGACTCGGAAACCCCGGGTTCAAACCCGCAGCACTGTTGTTTCGAAGTCATGTGTGTAATGCTTCTAACTTAAAAAAAAATTGGTTGCCTGTAAAGTCGGTATACGGGCGAAAGTTTTACGTGACAACGACTTTGAGTGGTAAAATAATTTTACTTAAGGGACGCGTGCCTTTCACTTTTTATGTCTGTCTCTCTCGCTCTTAGGCTAACCATGCCCGAGTGGAAGGGACGCGTGCCTCTCACTCGCTCTCGTTGTGAGCGCATAACGTGAGCGGAGCGTAACGCAGTTTCTTGAAGTGTCACCCGGCAAACCAATTTATAAGACGTTGTCACGTCAAAAAACGGTGAAGTGAAATTTCGCGAGGAAACCGACACTTTAGTAGTACTGCCCTATACTCTTTCGAGTTTACGTGTCAGCCACCAACCCGCACTGGGCTGGCGTGGTGAATTATGGCCTTTACTGTCTCCTTGCAAGAGGAGGTCCCGAGTTCCAGCAGTGGGAACATTTAGCCGCTTGTTTAAAGCTGTCCCAAGTCACTGCCTAGAATACAACTCGGTTAGAGCTTAGCTTAGCCTTGAAGCAGCATTGCGTCGTGTTTTCTGAAGAGGCCCTCGAGCTCGTCTGTCGCCGCGCGGCTTCACGTTTAGAAGATGAAGGTTCGCTGTAAAAACTTTAACGGAACGAAATATGGACACAAAAAAACATCAAAACGGATGTTTTATAAATTGCATTATATTTACTTTGTATTCATTATATTTTTCGTAGGGGCAGGACTCCTAACAAAGGCCACCAGGGCAGTACCACACCTTTGCCAGTTATTCTACCGCCAAGCAGTAAGGTGCAAACATTACTGTTTTCCGGTTTAATAGGCAATGTTTCCGGAGAAATTCCAAAGCTTAGAGATATAACATCTTAGATCCCAAGGTGACGAGCGCAGTGCAGTGCTAGGTAATCATTTGGACTCGTCATATTCCGATAGCTGCGTATCACTGTGCTGCTATGTGACAGGCATGTTGCTTACCATCAGGCACATGTCCTGCTCGTCTCGTCACTCTTTATTAAAATAATATAAAATACATTTTTTTGGAATTATGTATTAGTCGAAACAGCAGGGAGTCCGCATTAACAACGTAGCTACGTAGCTAAGCAAGCTCACAAGAACAAAATTAAAAATTTTGATTAACCCCCGACTACCTTAGATTTGTTATCTGTACAACATTCTACTAGTCAAGCCCTTTCATTTGATACCCATATTAAGGGAATTGTGAAAAAGGAAATGTAATTCGCCATTTTGTGGTAGCGGCCATCTTGGATTTGAAATTTGTCATAGTGCAAAGTATTCTACTAACAAGCCCTTTCATTTGATACCCATATTGAGGTAGTAGTGAAAAATATTATATAATTCGCCATTTTGTGGTGGCGGCCATCTTGAATTTGAAATTTGTTATAGCGTTTAGTACTCTGCTAGTCAAGCCCTTTCATTTGATACCCATATTGAGGTAGGTTGTGAAGAAATATTTTGTCCGCCATTTTGTGAAGGCGGCCATTTTGAATCGATATTAACCAAACATAGCTAAGAACACCCGCACGGATATTAACTTTCAAATAAAAAAAAAACCGCATCGAAATCGGCCCATCCGTTTGAGCTCTACGGTGCCACAGACAGACACACACACAGACAGACAGACAGACAGACAGACAGACGGACAGACCGACAGACAGACAGACAGACAGACATCGACGTCAAACTTATAACACCCCTTTTTTTTGTCGGGGGTTAAAAACTACATTTAATTACCCAATAACCTATTCGTTTAATATCTTTTTATATCTTTTTTGCATTGTATCGGCCGTGTTGAACCGAGCGTGTAGCGCGCGAGCGGAGGCCGCGGCCCGCGGAGCACATCCCCGCGCCGGTATTTGCATATCAAACCGATTTGCGCCGCGTGAGGTTAATGCGCGCGAGGAGCGCCGCTGACGTCTCCTCCTGTCAGAGATCTATAGCCTTGATAACACGTTATTTTAAAAAAACTTGATAAACCTCAAAGTTAAAGTATTTTTTAAAATACAATGTATATAGTGCTTGCGATAAAAAAACCGATAGGCTAGCGACTTTACGGTAATGTTTAAAATGTTGAAATCTTGTTCGCACAAGAGTGTGAGCCTTTTGTCACGTCTCTCTTTCTTTTGTTTGGTTTTGTATTATAATCTGCATGTAAGTTTGCACTCGGGACCCAAGATACAAGTCTTACTCTTGGCTCGCAGGTTTTGTACCTGTATCTATGTAACGTTGTACTTTAACTGTTACACATGTTATTTTAAGATGTACCTATTCTGTATGAAAATAAACTTATACTAATTCTCAACAAAGATAACCCCGCAGTTTTATCCAGGTAGTGTCTGATCTCGTTATTTTTATGGCATAAAATTAGCTTATGTGTTATTCTAGATCATTAACTATCTATGCGCTAAATTTCATCCAATACCCTTCAGTAGTATTTGTGTGAAAGAGTTACAAACACATTATATTCATAAATGCTTACAAACTTTCAAGTTTCTAGCATTAGTGCAATGTGTCTATATTACGGGCAATATCCAGGGAAGCTTGAACCCAGGTCCTGCACACACAGGGCGGAGGCGGCGGAGAGAAGCTGTGTTTGTGTGGAAGAAATTTACGGTTATTCCAGCCTCATCTACATACTCTCACAACTCAAGGAAATGTGATTTACAACGAATTGCTATGTTTTTGTTGTTGCTTTCTTGATACATTCTTGGTTACTGGTATCTTTTTTTCTATCGGAATGCTCGTAGCTCGAAAAAGCGACATCGTTTCATGGTTGATGTTCCAAAGACACGAACGAAGAGATTTGACTCTACTTTTGTGATAAGAACGTCTAGGCTGTGGAATGCGTTGCCTGAGAGGGTTTTTCCCGATAGTTACAATCTTTGTGTCTTCAAATCGAGAGTGAATCGGTTACTTCTAGGTAAACACGCTCCATCGTAGATCGCATCATCGTTTAACATCAGGCGAGACGGCGGTCAAATGTTTTTTTTTTTTTAAATAAATGGTAACGAGACGATCCGGACATGTGCCTGATGGTAAGCAACATGCCTGACACATAACAGCACAGTGACACGCAGCTATTCGAACATGAACAGTCCAAATCATTACCTAGCGCTGCACTGCGCTCGTCACCCAGAGATCTAAGATATTATATATCTAAGCCCTGTAATTTCTCTGGAAACATTGCCCTTCAAACCCGAACACAGTAATGTTTGCACATTACTTGGCGGTAGAATAACTGGCAAAGGTGTGGTGCTTCCCCAGGCGGACTCTGCCAAGAGTCCTACCACTACAAAAGTGTAAACCTATAAAAGTTTAAAAAAACAAAATCTCCTCGTGGTGGTATAGGCTGGAACGTCAGATGTTCCTAATCGTGAGGTTCTTGGTTCTTGTCCAGCCTGCAACTTTAATAATATTTTATAAGTGCAAATGTACGAACTTGTCGTTACTGGTTTAAACGGTGAAGTACAGCATTGTGAGGAAACTGGCGTACCAAAAACGATATCTATCGACACGATGTGTAATCTTCCAACTAGCTCTTGGCCAGCATGGTTGATAACTTTAACTCTCTCTCAGTAGAGTAGGCTTTGAAACGCAGTAAGAAAGTGGGCTCCTTAAGCATGAAATCATGTCAGGAAAATAATTACGTAAGATTTTTTGTTTTGCTTCAACTCCGTAATATACTTTTCCAATTTTTATAGATTTTTAAAAATTAAGTTTACAAAATAAACCGTAACATGTACATGATATATGTACCTACATGTACTTATATCTTAAAAATGGTGAAAGAAAAATCCGGAGACAATAAAACGGACCTGTTCCAATAAAACTTCAAGGTCATGTATTATCGGCCAACCCGCACTTGGCCAGCGTAGTTACTCATGGCTTTACTCTGTCCTTGTGAGAGAAGATCTCAGTTCCAACAATCGGGAACGTTTATTAGGCTACTAATGTGTGTGTGTGTTAAATTTATCACAAATATCATAGAGTAGCAAACAATGAAATTACAAGATCCGTGAGCTTGCATGCTACAAAACTACTCTATGGATTTCGAAGCACAATTGTAGAGCTAATATGCTTATCATACGACGTAGTATCATGTCATACCTCTACGACAACCCAAGAGATTGAATACATTATATCAAAACTAATGATAAGAAAAAAAATTTTTTTTAAATACCTAATAGATTTGCTCTTGAGCGTCATTTTGACTGATGTTAAGCGACGATGCTGTATACGATGTAGCGAGCCCAGCTAGCAAAAACTGGTTCACTCCCGTCATGAAGATATCCACACTGCATCCAACGGGAAAAACTCACTCAGAGACCGTACACCACAGCCTAGACGTTCTTATTACCAAAGTGGAGTCAAACCTCTTTGTTTAAGTCTTTAGAATGCCAAACATGATACGTCGTAGTTTTTTCGATACAGAGATTACTTATAATTACAAGGTATATATAAATCAGTGTTTGCTGCGGAGGCAGTAACAAGAACAAAATTAAAAATGTTGACTAACCCCCGACTACCTCAGATTTGTTATCCGTACAACATTCTACTAGTCAAGCCCTTTCATTTGATACCAATATTAAGGGAGTTGTGAAAAAAGAAATATATTTCGCTATTTTCTGAAAGCGGCCATCTTGGATTTGAAATTTGTCATAGTGCAATATATTCTACTAGTCAAGCCCTTTCGTTTGATATCCATATTGAGGTAGTAGTGAAAAAAATAATATAATTCGCCATTTTGTGGTGGCGGCCATCTTGGATTTTTTTTTATAGTGTATAGTATTCTAATAGTCAAGCTCTTTCATTTGATACCCATATTGAGGTAGGTTGTGAAAAAATATTTTGTCCGACATTTTGTGGCGGCGGCCATCTTGAATCTATATTAACCAAACATAGCTAAGAACATCCGCACAGATATTAACTTTTAAATAAAAAAACCGCATCGAAATCGGCCCATCCGTTTGAGCTCTATGGTGCTACAGACAGACACACACACAGACAGACAGACAGACAGACAGACAGACATCGACATCAAACTTATAACACCCCTTTTTTTGGTCGGGGGTTAAAAAAGAGAAAAGAGGGAAAAATACTATATTATCTATTATATGCTATAAGTGAGGAAATTGCCCAAAAACTACAGTAATCTATAAAAGTGTTATCGCGGCGAGCGCGGGAACCGTTTAGCGATTTATTGCCGCAAAAACGAGGCTCGGAGCCGAAATTAATAATATTTTTTGGATATTTTGCGGCTGAACCCGACCGGAACCGAATTACTCGATAAATTAAAGAGTTTCTTTATTATTTATTACAATAATCATCAACAGCCTATTACAGTTGTCCACACCTTGAGATATGCTTCTCCTAATATACGCCATAGATATTGATCGCCCTCTCATTCATTAAAAATTTTGCGCGCTCAATTAAAATCGAAATTTAAATTATTTATTGCATTACTAGGTATCGTATTATCTAAGTACACCTTATTTAAAAACAAACCTGTCCTATGGTCCCTCCCTATGAGATGCTGCCGGCAGTTAGTTAGGGTCAGCAAATGTGTGAGCCAGCGAAAAAAATATCACTCATAATTTCGGTCAATGTGACAAATTAATATAACACAATCGTAATTACGCAGTTGCTATTAGAACATAAACATAAGTATACACTTTATTCTTCAGCTGCTAGAGTTTAGGACCTTCTCTGACAAGGAGAGGGTCAAGATTGTGATCCACTGTGCTAGTCATGTTCGGATTAGCGGATAAAAATGTTTGAAATACGTTTTTCTTCGAACACGTTTTTTTTACTTTTATGGGTTCACACTTGGCCGCCATCTCGCCTGATGTTAAACGACGATGCGGTCTACGATGGAACGTGTTTACCTAGAAGTAACCGATTCAATCTCGCTTTGAAGACTCAAAGATTGTCACCATCTGGAAAACCCACTCAGGCAACACATTCCATAGCCTTGACGTTATTATCTCAAAAGTACACGTTGTCGTTTTTTCGTCCTACATTAAAGCTCATGATGAAGAGAAAATTGTGTATTGTAAGCGTAGGTACTTGTACTTGTGTATGTGTAGGTGGAAATTGAACCTACGACCTTAGAACATAAAATGTGGTTTTATTTGCTATTAAATTGAGCCTCGCAAACGCAGCTCCACTTGCAGTCTGCTCTCCGAGCATGAATCAGCAAACGGCGAAGTGATGTGTGATGTGGTGGAATGTGCGGAACGTTACATTCCCCCGACCAGCAGACCGCCTGCCGCCTACCGCTGAGCTATCGATGTGATGATACATACCACTTGTTAGCCTTCCGGAGTGCTAACGTGCAGATGCGATAACTTCCAAAATCAACATGTTACGAGAAACAAATTTTTGGAACGAAGTTCCTTATCGCGCGTTGTGAAAGAATTTTTACGAAAAGTTGTCACGACACTTTTTGCTATTGTAAGCTGTGCGGCGTCGCATGTTTCTCTGTCTGTCTCTCTCTCTCTCTTATAGAAAGCAAGCCAGATATTTTCATTTCTATTTCGCATTGAACAGCGTGGTGTCGCGACGATTATTTTTGTTGAGTGTATACAGGTTTTTTGTAAATAATAAATAATAACAATAATTCCTTCACTAATTAATCGAAAGGAACTTCGTTCCATCCGGGTGTCCCTTGACACCTCTCAAGTTTTTTTTTCGTGCCTTTGTCGAAAAATTTGTGCCGTCAACCTGCTCTTAGTAAGTGTAATGGACGGTCTTGATTCTCTCATAGTGAGAGAAGTTCCTTTTCTCTGTAGTGGGAACACAATTTGGGATGCTTAAGATGCACCCTGTGATCGTTGCCACGCCACCTATCGAAAATTAGTCGTACCAACTCAAAAACCTTCTTTGACCCATGCATAACAACTATACCAAAGCTGATCACATGATAACTCACATATAGTTTACGATTCTATAGGGCCTACAGACAAACATTCATTTTTATAAATATACATTTGAAGGACCTCTTCTTAGTAGTAGCATCTTCAGTCGCAGCACCGGGCGCGGCGCGGGTTGAGCGAGCAAGATGACAAACCTAAACAGTACTCACAGTACAACTGGGCCGTCTGGTCTTTTACGACTTCAAGTCTGACAAGGATAAAACAAATTAAATAAAATACCGTGCCGTTGCCGTGGATACCTTGGGTTGTTTGGGGACAGAGCCTAAAGGGTTCCTCTCAGAATTAGAGCACAGACTCAGGGAGAACACGGGTGACTCCCGCTCCGGCGCGTTCCTGGAGCAAAGGCCATTGCCATTCAACGACGCGACGTGAGAACGCGGCGAGCGTCATCATCAGCTCTAGGAACATGCTGGAGCGGGAATCACCCGTATTCTCTCTTAGCCTGCGCCCTAATTCTGATAAAAAAACCCTTTAGTCTCTGCCCACCAACAACCTAAGGTCTCCACGGCAACCGGTACAAATTCGTACTGCGACAGTAACAAACTATACTTTCGCTTTTTTTATCAGCGGCATTCTCTATTATCTAAATAATCCTCTTTTATCTATAGTATCTAAATAATACAACATCTACATAATATACAATAATCACGGTTAAAATTGGACAACTTCATACCGTTTTAATCATTTTCTAAATGATTAAAACAAAATTTCATCGAAAAAAAGGACCCCGATTTCTCTGAGTAACATTATTACTGCTTTTCAAACCTGTATCAAAATAGAAATATTCAGCATAAATCCTATTTTCAAACACAAGCCTTATTTAATCCAATATCCTGTTCCCTAGAATTACGAGACATTTAAAAGACAAAAGAAAACAGCAAGCGCCTGCGGAGAGCGACGCGCGGGGAACTACCATCAGTTAATAACATCCCGCTACATTCCGCCAAGCTAAACTCGCAGGGGTTTTATTGCTCTCATGTCTTCATTACAAAGAGACAGTACAGTGGAGAGTCAGTAAGAAAAGTTTGGACCAAGCATAGTTACAATAGATCGAACCTGGCCTCGATTGGCACAGGACCGAGGAAGATGGCATGGAAAAGAGAGGCCTATACCCAGCAGTGGGATAGAGAAGACTGTGGATGATGATGATGTGTTAGGTGTTTTATCAAACATGAGTAAACAAACAATATTTTCGTGCATGTAGCGTATAGCCTGTGTACGCGTATAATCATATTATGTATGTAGAAGTTGTGTTTGTTTAAGTTGTTGTATATTTGGTGGCAAACAAACATACATGTTTGTTAAGGTACATTTTAGTGTAAAAATACATTACCACTGCACTTATTAGCACCAGATTCGATTTTATTAATATTGAATAGTTCCCTACTGACGCTACTGTTGTTTGTTGTGTAATAACTCGCTGCAAAAGCATTTAATTTCGTTTTGTGCAGTGAAAAGTTTAGTTATTTGCGTGTGGACAATGTAGACAGACGACTGGATGAAAATAGTAATTCCTCCTCACTTGCGCGCCGGAGAACAGAACTGTCAGTGTTATTGTTTCCTGAGACACATAATTTAAAACTTTTCAATGGTCAGAGGTAAGGTAGTTTTTATAGTATCAAGTAACGGGATGGTAGACAACACGCCTGCTCATTACAGGACAATGCTAAACAACAAACCGGGACACAGTAATGTTTGTACAGTCCTGGCGGTAGAATAATAGGCGAAGACGTGGCACTTCTCCAGCCGAAGCCGGTAAAGAGTGCAACCGGTACAAAAAATATGCATCCAAGTCATCAATTTTTTTTTATTCAATTTATTCAAAAATACTAGGAACATAAATGAAGTTACACATTAACATAGTTTCAATAGAACAATAGCAGTGATCAGCATAGTTAACTTCATTTAGGAGGTGGACCCTGCATCCCACACTAGGGATGTCCTGTGTTGTGGGATTCAGTGTTTTCTTCCATATAGTGAAGTTGTTAGTGATATTGTAGTAGGTACTTGGTTACATTAGACATGATGGTACATTCTTGTTCCAGAAAAGAGAAAGTAAACAATAAAAAAATAAAAACAGATAAGGGCAATGTGGAATATTAGAGATCAGGGAAGGCCCGTATCAGTAAAACAAACAAACAAAAAATAGACAGAAAAAATACTATAAATAAAAATATCTCAAGTTCATGGCTTCCATTTCATGGCTACTTATTGTGTATGACGGGGTGTATGTGTGTGTGTGTGCATGTATGTGCATGAGAGTATGGGATTGCGTTTGTGGTCTGCTTATACCTACTTACAACTCAAATTTTGAGACCACACTGCTGAAGCATCTATTGAGCAGCTGATGCTACGAGTATGGTGGATTAAATTTTGCTCTGGCTCAAACTGTTGCAGTACGCCCAGGGTCATAATACGTTTGACACTAGTATTTTCTCAGTTTCGATGTAGTTTAGAGAAAATAACCAATGTTTTATTTTCCTCTTACATAAAAATCGCGACAGGTTCAATATAGTCAGAGAAGCATCAATGTTTTGGTATATAGAAGGACCCATGAAGGAAAAGGAGCGTCGTGCAAACGAAGTTTTAATGGGGGGGATTTTCCAAACATTACGTCTGGATGATCTTGTGGTTTGGTTAATTGAGACAATAGCTGTTTTGTGAAACTTTAAGGTGACCATTAGAATGTATAGTTGGCGGACTGTCATATATTTTGTCTCGCTATATAGTAGGCTTGTGGGGTATTGGTAAGACTTTTTGTAAGCAACTTTTAGAACAAGGCGTTGTGCTCTTTCCAATTTGATCATGAGAGTCTTATTGGCAGAACCCCAGCAGATGGTGCAGTAATTAAGTATGGATTCACATAGTGCTGTGTATACAATTCTTAGGGTACTAGGGTCTGCGACAGAGCCAATCGTTTTAAACAAGTATGCCATTTTACGAAGTCTTGTGCATAAGTTTTTTATGTCTTTAGTCTATGGTCTATCGTGACCCCCAGGTATTTTAATGTCTCAACACGTTCTAGTTCCGGGCACATACACATCTGAGTTCCATTTGAAATCACATTACATGTATGCAGCTGAATACTCAGAGGAGTCGGAAGGGCTTGCTGTCTTATTCCAAAAGTTAGGTATTTTGTTTTGCAGCATTTAGAGTCAGTAGATTTTTTGGAGCCAATTAGCTACTTCTTTGAGACCATATTGTGCGTGCACCGTAACTTCAGGCCAGTCTTTCCCTTCAAAAATTAGCGCTGTGTCATCAGCAAAGGTAAAAAACCTGGCACCGTTGACCTTCAGCTGGCAAAGGTCATTAATATATACTAGAAATAGTGTGGGTCCAAGAACGCTGCCCTGAGGCACGCCGAAAGAGACAGAAGTATAGTCACTATGCAAGTTGGACAGCCGGACTCTGTGTTTCCGGTCACACAAATATGAACGAAACCAGTCTAGTGCTGTGCCGCGAATACCGACAAGTTCCAACTTCCGCAGCAATATAGCCCAGGACACCCCATCGAAAGCCTTAGCCATATCTAAAAATACCCCAATGCATTTTTGTTTTTGATCGAGACAGTGCGTAACATGGTCAACCAGGGCTACTACTGCATCTTCTGTTGATTTGTTAGCTCGAAATCCAAACTGGTTAGGAGACAATACGTTATTTTTTTCCAAAAATCCCAACAACCTTTTATTGACAACTTTTTCTAAAATTTTTGAGAGAGATGGCAGCAAAGATATAGGTCGGTAATTTGTAACCACCGACTTGTCACCCGCTTTAAAGATGGGGCAAATGTCTGCCACTTTGAAGCAAGTCGGGACAACACCTTGAGCAATACTTAGGTTACAGATGTGCGCTATTGGTGAAGCAAGAATAGGACTGGCTTTTTTGAGTAGTTCGTTACTTATGTTATCGCTTCCCGGAGCTGATGCAGATTTGAGACCGGAAATAATTTTCAAAATTTCAAAACTATCAGTGGGTGAGAAGTATAGTGAATTAGTTGGTGGGTTGTCTGATGTGACAGATGAAGCTAAATGGGATTCAGAAGTATTTAAATCTGTTAGAATATTTTGTGCAAGATTTTGACCTACGCCAGAAAAAACTCATTCACGGTGTTTAAAGATTCAACGGGAGATGATTTGATGTTTAATAAGTCGTTAGAGTCTGATTTTGCTGACTTTAAATAGCATATATTTTTTACAGTACTCCATAGCTTTTTACTGTTGTTCTTATTAGTTGCAATTTGGTCTGAGTCATATTTTTCTTTTCGGATTTTAGCAAAAATTGCATTGGTTTCGGAGGTTTTATACCTATTTTGAAGTTCCAGGTCATCTGGAAGTTTCTTAGCTTTGAGGTGCATTGAGTCTCTTCGTCTAATGCAGTTCAATAATTTGTGGGTCATCCATGGCTTCTTTACAACGTCTGAACATCTAAGCTTACTTTGGACAGTATTTTCCTGCAGCGACAGGTTTATTTTGTCGATCAGAAATTCTGATGCTAGTGAGACATCTGTTTCTTGGTATAGTTTATCCCAATCGACGCTCTCAAGGTTAGCCATAACTCCAGTAAAATCAGTTTTGGTAATTAATTTAGGGCTAGGCAAGATTTTTTTTACTGAACTCTCAATGCCGATTATGAGGGCATCGTGATCCGTAACGCTTGAGTTGCAGACTAAGACGCGCGCTGCTCTCTTAGACCTTATTAGGCATGGTCCAAACAATTAGAGAATCGGTCGGATAGTATTCCCAGGAATAAAACCGTAGGAAGTAATGAGATCAAGGTAGTCTAAAGCCTTAGGGTCGTCGTTATCTGGTTTTATATCTATATTTAAATCCCCAGTAATTATACATGAGTCGCCAGAAATTCCATTCAATACGTTTTCGAGAGATACTAGGAAGTTTGAAATATTATGTTTTGACGGGGATCGGTATATTGCTAAGATGGAAAGCTTGGAACCTAATTTCATTACTAAACAACTAGCGTCATCAAAAGGGGTTCTGTGATTTCAACTTTGAGGTCAGATTTGTAAAAAATCATAACACCATCATTTTGATTTCTAAAAGTTGTTGATGAGTGGCACCTATAATTCGGAATTAAAAAATTCTGTGTTACGTTTCTGCCCCAACATTCCGTGAAAATAATTATTTTAGGTTTGAAGTGAAGTCGTGATAGGTATAAAATAAATTTGTCAAAATTTTGTCGCACGCTCCTAATATTTTGCACAATGATAGTTGTGTCATTAACATAACTGCCGAATTTCTTTTTACATTCTTCAGCCGAGTTTACGCTTAAGTTATCGATCAACGTGGTGTCATCTATTCTGTCCATAAGATCTATATTGTTAGACATTTGTTATGGTACGTTTGATAGAAATACATACCAGTACAAAATTGCACTGTGTATTTCAAGTACGTACTTAATGTAATATTTTGAACGGATGACTGTGGGTTGGCCGACATTTTTTTACAAGCTAGGATATTTGTACAAGCTGATATTATCGAAAGTAATTGAATTAAATATGACAAAAATAAAAAGTAAAAAATAGCAGAAACCGGGTGAAAAAGGTTGTAGTCCCTATAGGCCGCCGCTGGCGCAGCGAGCTGCGGTGAATTGATACATACACTGTGTCTATTATAATTGTGAATCGACAAAGCGGCAGTTGCAGCGCGGCCGTGGCCGTGGGCGCCTGCGCTCATGTCATAGTATGGTGTATTAGACTGCAACAAATCTACGAGCGTTGTAGCTCTTCGTAGGTAGAATCTTTTTAGCAGTTTTGTGTGCTGGCTTGCGAGGGTTAAGTGTGTTACGATGATTAGTCGACCAGGTTTTGGTGTGATGTTGCCGGTGTATATTAGCACCTCGCAAGCATATAATATTAGGCATTCCAGACGAAAAACAACACAATGTTTGGTTACGTATTGAAGTGTTTTATTTAGTTGATAGTTTGTCAGGAAGATTAAAGTGCCCAATAGTAAAATAATGTTGTAACTACGTGAGATACCGTCTCGGTATAGGTAAAGCGACATTAGGGACGTTGCTTTAATTGTGTGTTTAGGGATTGAAAGTGTGCTTGTTTTGAAATTGTGTGTATGTGTGATTGTGTGAATTACAAGGATCAATACCATAGTAAAACGGAACAGCGAGTACTTGAGATAATTATATTTTGCCGTAGTTAATTGTAATTTACATAAAAAATAAGAAGGGTAAGTTAATAAAAAATATTACACGGTAAAAAATAAGTGAAAGAATTAATAGTTTGTTCGTTGTACACTTCAAGTAATTTGAGAATAGTCATTGGTCCTTGAGGTTTTCAAGGTCCGCTTCGTTTGAAATACGGATGAGGGGTGATCCTTCTTCCTTGCGTAGAAATAGGCGACCAAAAGAAACCCAACAAAATTTGTAGTTATTGTTTTTGGCGAATTCTCGAGCTAGGTAGTGTAATTTTCTTGTTTTAGGAGTGAGGTTTTCAGATAAATAAATAGGTAGGCGAGGTCCTTCAAAACGAAGCAAGGTAGTATTAAACTTATCTTACGGGTGTTCTTTGTTATATTTATGATAAGAGTTTAGAATCGCATCCCTCGTGCTGACTGTCATGAAATCCACAATAATGGGCCTGGTAGCCGCTTTGTTGTTTATGCGGAGGGCACTTTAATGTCAGACTCACGTAATGGCACGTTTAGTACTTGTGCTATCTTACTAACGTAGATTTTAGATCGTTGACATTTTCGTTCGGTTTTGCGGACGCTTCTTAGTTCTATTGTTGTGCACCGAACGTGTTTTTGTAGCATTTCAATTTCCGTTTGCAGCTGTTCAATTTGGGCCTTATGACGCTTTCGATCCTCTTCGAGGAAGTTGATTTTGTTTATGGCTTCGTCATACTTAGTTGTAATTAAATTTATACAGGTCTTTACTTCGTTGATCGAGCAGAGTATGGAGTCAAACTTCTCATCTTGTCGAAGCTGGATAGTAGTAAACATATCCATCATTTCCTGTTTAGTGACCTCTTCGTCGCGCCTTCGCTTGGACCGCACAGTCGCATTATAGCGTGTAGGAGCTGCACTCGCCCCAGCGTCTTCTCCAGCTTCGGAGACGTTGGAATCTGAATGGTAGCTTTGTAGTCCCTGCAGCGGCGTTGCGAAGGCCGATGGCAATGGAGACATTGGCGGAGTACGTTTGAGAGGCATTCTCTGACCAAACGACACAGGCGGCGTATAGTGCGAAACGGGGTAGAATGCAACACTGAATTTATATGTTATTAAAGTCAGGTAGGAATGATAATAATACCTGATGACGCAGGAGAGCGAAGCGTGCACGTCGGTATGTGAGCTAGGTAGTATGCGAGGCTTACTTGTGTTTTCAAAAACGTCCACTCATGTCGACGGCGCAGAGTCGTATGATCATCGTATCCCTATTTCGAGCACACTGTAGCTATCAGACGCATAAGCAGGCCACTTTATCTTTCCTTCTCTGAGACTTGAAGTCTTCTCTCTTGGGGTGCGGGTTAGATGGACACGAATGTTGTTGAAAATTGTCTTTTTAAAGAAGGAAGAGAAAGAGAGAGATACATTTTGACAATACTGTCTACCTATCTACTGATAAAGTTTTATATAAAAGTCAAGCTCTCCTATTGTTATCTAAAGTCTGCAACTAAACAATTTTATTTTCCTTACATTGTAGGAGTAAAAGGCGTTGTCAAACGTTTACGAAGAAGCCCCGTAACAACGCAGCGTCATCAGTTATCGCAGCTTGTTTAAAAGAAGTTAGACAGTGGCCGCCATTACAGCTGCGAGCCACGTCAGCGTCCGCGCGGCGCGCCCGTGCGGGCGGGGTACTCTGGAAGACACGACGTCGAGCTCACGATGAACTCGTCTAACTTTATCTGGGACTCCTTATGACACTGCAGTGTTCGGAGGTCCATTAATGTTGTTCATTTTGGATAATTTGTGATGTTTACAAGGTTACAGTTATGTTCTTTGTTATGGATACGGATTTTTTTTTTCTGTCTGAGTGTTTATCTATATCACAAGTAAGTTTACAAGTAAAAAAAGCATAATGACAGCAGAGCAACTGTATGGTGTAGTAAAAGTTTTCTTTCATTTGATGCTAGATAGGTGTTTTTCCGGAACGACTTAAAAACAATAATTAATCCTCTTTTCAAAAAAGATGACGAGCTTGATTTGAATTGTTACAGGCCGATAGCAGAGATTTAGTCCCTATTTTCTCCAAAAATTTTGAAAAGACCATGTATGAAAATATTTGTAGTTATTATAAACAGAACAAATTATTCGCCTCCGAGCAATTAGGCTTTAGAAAGAAGACAAGTATTAATTTGGCTATTTACAGTTTTATAAAAACTATTTTAACTAATTTAGATGCTAAATTGCCAGTATGCGCGCTTTATATGGACCTTACTAAAGCGTTTGATTTTGTCGATCACAATATATTATTAAACAAACTAGATGCGTACGGTATTAGAGGCAATGTGCAGATGTGCACAACCTTATGAACTCACGTGTATCCACTACCGTCGAGTTGACCTTCCAGAATCAGGCCGGAGGAGACGACAGATAAATCACAACTGTCGGAATTAACTCGCGACAAAAACGAGCACGTCGTTAGTAGCGAGGTCTCCGACCATCTCTCCGGACGAATGCTCGCCGAGTTTCCGGCGCTGAGAAGATCAGGGACAAAGAAAAATGTTTTTATTGACGTCCATCTTACAGTATTTAACGTTGGCTTTGATTTCTCGTTTGCTATTAAAAAAAGTTGTTTCATGGGACGGACACCGTCCAGGTAGGAACGAAGTTCTTTCCTATAATACAGAACCAACTCAATTGGAAAAACGAAATGACTAACTTTTGTTATTAAAATGTATGGTACGATCATTTGAAAAATAGAGTTGGCAGCGCTGGTCGCGGGCAGTTTTTGCGTTACCTCCGCTATATATTTTTTATATATTTTTCTTATAGTTTTAGTCTCACATTTTTTTGGTTCGGTTGCGCAGTAAAATCCCTATCTGTATCGTTATCTCTTCCAACCCTACAATAAGGAACTTTGTTCTATTACCTACCACCATTAAATAGGGCAATGTCGCCAACGTTATTATAGCATTTACCCCGGGCGCTGTTAGGAGTCTTTGGTAGGTATACCTATATACGAGTATTTAAATCTTCTGTATTTTTTGCACAATAAAGTTTAAATTCAGAAAAGTAGGTTTCAAAAGCCGTTTTCGTAAATGTTCCAGATTACCATCATATTGAGTAAATCAGGCTAAATCTGCGGATTTAATTTGTCTACGAGTATCTCTGGAAGACTTAGGCGATTTCGCTAAGATAATGTTTACCTTTAAAATTCATGATAGTTTTCAAAAGTTTGTGATATATCAGATTTAAAAAGTGTTAAGTTCTATAAACGTAGCGTAGGGTGACCTGAATCCGATAGAGTGATGATATGCGTAAGGCTGCAGGCAGTGGTTGGAGAAGAAAACCGAGAACAAGGCTGAATGGCGTATCATGATAGAGTCCTATGTCTAGCAGTGATAATGTTGATAATGATAAAACTGTTTGATTTCCGATTAGATCAATTTGAGAAAATATGCTATCTACATGTTTTCTAAAAATTGTAATTAATTGATGTTATATTTACTACATTATATTGTACTACGCAAGTAGTTGGATTTTTCTATTAGTAACTACTTTAGTCGTCACTAATATTAAATTATTTAACTCGGCATACTTCAATTCCTTTACTATTGATTCATTCACAGCATTTTAAATGTTCTACCATTTGAGGTAACATTCCTTAAAGCGTCCACATACGAGTCCTAAAATCAGAGGAAATTACGTAAAAGTAGTGGGGCGGAGACTACATCGCAACATAAATCACCAATCGTATCCTGCATCGCACCATATGATAACCGCTTGCTTGCCCGTGTCAACTAGTAGTTAACAAAACCCAAACGCTAAAATGCCCGTGTCAACTAGTAGTTAACATCGCAATGCAGTCTATTATGCCCGTGTCAACTAGTAGTTGACATGGCGCGGCATGCTAAAATGCCCGTGTCAACCTGTGGTTAACATGGCTCCCGCGGTGGAAAAAGTTAAATATACTCGTCTTTATCGCTCTAAGGCTTACTTTGTATTATTTATCCCGTTTCTATGTTAAATTTCCGTCATATTAATCCCAGTACAGTATGAAAGTCATAGAAAAAGAAAAGAAATTAAAAAAATACGTTCCTTGTCAATCTTGTCATTGAGTGTTGATTCAGTGCGGGTGTGTACGTTAGTTATTCTGATATTACTATTAAATTTAGTTTCAACAAACAAACGACAGATAACAAACATAATCAAATATTAAACCCCATATGTCATAGCTTTAATTTTAGAGGTACTTATGAGCTTTTAAAAGACGAGCTTTAAAACGCGCTATCTCAATTTCAACACACCATAACTCTGTACCAGAGTTGTACACGGAGAAACAAAAGATAACATTGTATAGCTAGTTTCATATTAAACATAAAAAATATTACACTTTATAATCTTTCAAAACAAATTGATTCACAAGGAACGATTGCGTGAATCCCGACTCGCGCGCCGCAGTCGTAAAAACCGCGGGGCATAGCGAGGTGTGCAAGTATTTTTCCCCGGACATTTTGGTTAGCAACGCTACAGGGGGCGGGGCATAGTGCGTCGCGCGGTTTGCAGCGACGGGCAAGCGAGCGGATAAAAACGACTTTTGCGCCTTGATATTGTGGAGCAAATTAAAAGTACTCTTTGCAAAGTGGTGGGATGAAAACATTATTATTATTGGTCATGAAAGATTTGTCGAGCCTTTTCGGAGATGTACAACCACACATGTTTGTACATAATATGATATTAGTAAAATCATTGATGCAGGTCTGGTATTACGTAGAAATAATTGTGTTAAATGGGTAAAGTCTTGAACAACAATACATCACAACAACAATGCGTGTCAGGTGGACTCGATACAGGATGGCAATAACTTAGGTAGATAGGTACAGACAGATTATTCTGCATTTCTCATAAGAATCTCGTTATCACTCACCGTCTAAGTAATTTGAGATAACACGAGGATAAATATGATTATGGTGGATAAAGTGAAATAAAGTGAGGTAAACACATTTTACTAAAATTAATTATTTATTTAATAATATCATTTACACTTACTATAATATTGAGTATTTTGTAATTTTAGTACCGCCTTAACTAGTAACTAGCCGTTCGTTTGTCGAAAATATTTTTTTTGTTTCTAGTACATCCTTTTGCTTATCGTATATTGAATTTTGAATATCATCTATGAGCGTTTAGACCGTAATGGCTCCTCTTCACGATCGGCCATGATCGACATTCGTTGATCGTCTGTAATCGGCAAGGTAATCGCCACCATCATCGTGCAAGCATCCACATGATCGTCGGTGATCATTAATTAAGCGGCAAGCATTCAAGGTGGACGTGGAGGTTATAGCTGCAGTTATTATTAATTTGATTTCCGTTTACAATCATTTTATCAATGTAGTTGAACGAAAAGTTTCGAAAAAAAAATGGAAGAAGAGAAGATGGTGGTGTTTGAGCATTAATCGTAATAGAACAAAGTAAATATACCTATACAACTTAATACGCGATCTTACTGCCCAGTTCTTAGTTTAAATATATATCTATTTCAGGCATTCAATGGATAATCAGCTCTCTGAGCTATTGGCGGAACCTTCAGGGGAATTTGAAAACTTTCTTCGCATGTCAATTAACCGATTTCAATTATTTAGTCAAAAATATCCCCATTAGTTGCAAAACAAAACGCTACTTGGAAGGATTATATACCAGTTAAAATCCAGTGGGGATAGTTATAGAAGCTTGCATTATACGTTTAAAGTTTCAAGCCAAATTAATTAAAAACGACGCGACGTACGCACGGCTCGCTGGCCTCTGGTGAATGAATGATCGGCGATCGTGTGGCACGCGCACGCAATTACAAGCGATTCCCTTTGATGTGTGCCCGAAAAACCGAAAAGTTACCGTTCGCCACGATCACGACGACGATCAACGACGATGATGGGCGACTACAGGCGAGTAGCCCTCTACACGATCGTGCTCGCGTGGAATCGCCCATCATGGCCGAACGTGAAGAGGAGCCATTACATCTCAGAGCAGTGGAACCGCACAGATTAATGTTCCATTCAACACAACTAAAGCAGCTTTACCGTTTCTAGGCTTACGTTTGACTAATATTTCACCTGTTGTGATAAACGGCGATGCATACCACGATGGACCGTGTTAATTTAGAAATAAACTGATCCCCGAGATCTGAAAACTCAAGATCGCATCTATGAGGAAACCCCTAATTTATCAGATATATATTTAGAACTATGGCATTATTATTTTGTCCACCAATATTTATTTATTTATTTGCTAAAATAACGTTGCCATGGTGTATTTTTAAGACGATGCTCCTTCTCAAATATTGCAACATTTGATTGAAACGTCTCAGAATTTTTCTGATGTTTACTTGAAATGCAGCGTGCATATTCTACAGTATCTAGACGTGTGGTCACACACCACCTTTGTTACGTAGTGTCTCACTGTTTCGCTAGTCTCACTGGAACAGTTTGTTGATAGAAGCCAGAAGGATCAGCAGTGGTGCGACCTGCAGGCTGACGGCGGCATTGCAGGCCGGGGCGCGCGCGCCGGGGCCCAGGCACGCCGCGTACGCCATGAGGTGCGGCAGCTGGCTCTGCTCGTACAGCCCCGAGAACATCTCGTGCTGCGGACCCCACGCGAACACCCCCACGTCATCCCCACCGTGAGTCTCGTACTCCAGCGGAATCTCCGCGTGAGACAGCCAGTTTATGTCACCTGCAACCAAAGTGGCACAAATTAGAATTTCCACCACACCCCAAACAAGTGCTTATTTATAACATTACATTTCATTGATACAAAAACTGAACTGTCATTGGTAATATGAAAGCAGATTTTTATTGAACAACAAAAACTCACCAAAGTTAGCTTCTTTTGTAACATCTGGTCGGACACCATCGACGTGAGGCCTCGCTCCGGGCCCGTTGGTGTAGGACAGCGTCATGAAGGGCACGCCGTCGTCCCCGAGATGCCAGTACGACTGCCCCAGGATGTTGTCTCCTCGGCGCGAGTAGCCGTTGATGGCCAGTACGTGCGAGTGATCCGCCGTCACCACGATCAGGGTGTCTTCCTCGGAGACCAGCTCCGTGGCGCGCTGCACAGCTTTGGCCAGCTCAATCGTCTCGTCCAATGCTTTTGTCACTTTGCTGTCGTGATGTGCGTGGTCAATGCGACCTCCTTCTACGAACAAGAAGTAGCCTTTCTCGTTCCGACTCAGCGACTTTATCGCAACCTCAGTGAGCTCGGCCAGAGTTGGCTCAGTGACCGGATTGGCGTCCAAATGGTAATCCATGTGTCCATTTTCAAAAAGTCCCAGCAAATATTCTGTCCCTTCTTCCGAAGCCGCTAATAGATCGTTTCTGTTCCACACGTAGCGGTGGTTCAAGTTGCGTGCTGCTTTATCGTTTTGCCACTCTTGGATTAAATCGCGACCATCGGTTCTGTAGCCTCGAGAACCTTCCTCGTCAATGGTTGTATTCGGTAAAAATTCTCGTCTTCCGCCTCCCAAAATGACCTTAAGACGAAAATGTGTTGTGATTATAATAATGACAATATGCTAACGAAACAAAATTTCACAATAGCCTGTCTTTAGATGCATTGATGCAATAGATAGTTTTATAAAAGGTTCATAATTAATCAGCTAAATCATCATTCTATAAAACTTTTTTGCTACAAGGTATAATGATGGAACAAATAAAACGTATAAGTAACAAAAACACTTAATCTTTAACAAAACAGTGTCATGCAGATAATAATATGAACGAGCATAAATAATTCAAAGTATTCCTTAGTTATGCGTTATGCTCGTCACGTGCGAAGGTTTTGGAAGATTTATCTCTTTGAATTCCTGCAATTTCTTTGGAAATATTACTTTTGAAATCGGTACCCAGTAGTTTTTGTACATTATTGATAGTCGGTAGACCAGCTGGCGAAAATGTGATACTTCCCCAGGTAGGCTTCAAACAATTCTAGACGTGAAACATGATGGCTGTGAGTTCCAACCTTGAAGTGTTTCCCGGGGTGGTGGTGCACTAGCTGGTGCGCGATGTCGGGGCAGGTGTCGGTGTCGAACCCGCTCGCCTTCACCTCGGCGTCGTTCTCCCAGTACCGGGACGCCACCTTGGCGTACGCGCCCGCCGGGGACGCGTGCGTCACGCGCGTCGTCGTCACGATACCTGACAAGACCGACGGATATGTTTACATAAAACTGTACTGTTTTACACAAATTTACCAAAGTTTACTTCTATCATTTTGAGAAAATAATGTCGTTTGACGTTAATGATATTGAATACTTCAGTAAGTAGCAATGTGTAAGTTTTTCGAAGAAAAATTTGTCAAAGCCTTTAAAAGTATAATATACTTGTGAAGGCTTACTATACAATAGACCAATACCTTGACGATAAGTCATTTATCAATCACATCATAGAGCCACATGACATGAATTATATTACCATACCCAATAAGGGTCATTATGATATCTATTGCACATGAAGACCGACAAATTTAATGTACTCGTACCGTAATGCTAGCAATAAAATTACTGAGTATTAAGTACTCTTTCCTCAAAAATTACTGAGTATTAAGTACTCTTTCCTCAAAAATTTGAAAAGTTTTCGACCCGGTACGGTATCACATGAATGATTTTTGACTGCAGACAATGAGCAAAAAGTGTTGCATTTTCTTTGGTTTTAAAAATTAAAATGAAAGTATGAATATATTATATATATTTTCTCATTAGTGTTGGTCGTTAACGAGCATTGGCGTTTACAAATTCCAATATTTATCATTAAGCAATCATTTTTGGCAATAAGCCACTGTTCTGCCTTACAAGATAGGGTTAAAGTCGCTCAATGAGTGGTCGTTGTACCCTCAATTTTTACGGCAGAGGATTTTGAGAGATTTTTATATTTATTTGAGAACTACTCACCCGCATCTTTCCCCTCGGCGAGCGCCCACTCGGTGATGGACTCGACGTGGGTGGCCTTGTCGGTGGAGGCCAGGCAGGCACGGCGCCGGACGGCCGCCGTCACGCCGATGGTGGCCTCGTTGTTCTTGACCCCGCACAGGTAGGCGGTGGCCGTACACGCCGAGTCCGCGATCTGCGCGTCCACGCAGTACGTCTGCGGACAAGCGGACATGCCGGTATAATGCAGCGTGACATCGAAACAATAGAAGCGCACAAGCAAAAGTAAAGGATGAAAAGGAGACGTCCCAAGTATTTATAAATTATAAACGAATGTGTTTAGAAGTGATACATAAATTGAATGATGCCTTTATGCTAATAAAATCCTTTCCAGGAAAATTTAGTTTGTCTGTAGAGCTTTTAAAACGTGAATTAAAAAAAAGTTTAACACAATCAAACTTGAATGTTTGGATATAATGGTGTTAAAGGTACTAGATATTTTATTAAAGCAAAAATTTTGCACCCCTTTTTACGAAAGTTTTGTTGGAAGGAGGAGTATGAAAATTCGTACACTTATGCAAAATGATATAATTTGAAAACAATATCCGCTTGATACACCGAGGGCACTACATTACATTAATGACGAAAACCAACAAACTTACCAACTTAAGTTTATGGTCGGGATTTAAGCGGGAATTTTTTTTCGTATCTTATTTGGTGTATATTATTATATTCCCATAAATTTGATGGCGTCTGCTTGAACCGTTTTTAATATGAGATAACCCACGTTAAAATTAACTTAAAAAAAACGAAACAATAATTTTTTGGCGGGAAAATGATACTCAATTATTGATAATTAAAAAAAACCTATTTATGATATCGAGTGCAATTTTTTGTGTTTTCGTGTATTGTATTGTAATGTATATCGTATACAATTAATTTAAAACATAAAATCACTTTGTCTTCCTTATAATTTAAAACGTAATAGTCCTTGGAACACTTAAGAACTCGAAAAAATCCAACAAAAGTGTAAAAAATTATTAATTTACATTTCAAGCACATTAATCATAAACAAACGATGCCGCCAGAAGCGTTTTGAAAATCTCTTGAGAATAATGGGCTTATACAGTTACAAGTAAGGCGGCACTTCATAATATGCTGAAGCGTAAACAAATGCACTTAGGTAACCTGACACCCGTTTTCCTGCTAAAATTGTAAACGCGAGCCACCGCCAGAAACGCAAGCGGATGTACATAAAATCCATTATATTAATTTAACACACGCTATCTACATATTTGTACTTACAACCAAAGTCGTCGCATTAGCAAAAAAACGAAATCTATTTTTTTGACTTTTGAAGTGAAAATCTTCGTTTGGCGCACCACACACATAATTTTTGTGGGCTATGAATTGACCTCAAGCGTCACGTTTGTAAGTGACGGGTTGAAGTTCGGGATACCTCGGACCACTGAGGGCGCCTGTAATAACCTATACGCCTATTGCACTCAAGGATCAAGTATGTATAAAACGTTGAAAGAATTTTTGAAATTGGTCCCTAGTTCTTGAGATTAGAGCGTTCAAACAAAACACTTCAGCTTTATATATTAGTACTTAAGTGGGTATATAATTATTATATTTTTATTGAACTGAAAATCACTTTTGGCACACTACAGACCAAACATGACATTTTTTTTGGCCATATAGGTGCCTATTCTATACTTCTTCAGTCCTGTCAAGTCACTGAGTTAACTATATTAAATTTTTAATAATATGTTATCGTTTTTATTTTTATTTATTAAAATTATTCAATGGTTTTTGATAGTTATTTCTTATTTTAGTTTTCACTTCCCCCGTATGGCACATTTTTTTCTGCTTTAAATTGTTTCACAATAAAATCTGTAAAGCGATTTTAGATTGAAGTGGGTTGTTTTGTTTTTCAAATACAAATACAAAAATCTTTATTGCTGTTTGTAGGTAAGATCAAATTTATTTTCAGAGATTTTTGATCACTATTTTTCTATACAAAATGTTGAAGTACCTTAGTGACGCCGACGGTGGGGAAGTCTTCAAAGAACAGCACGTCCTCCTCCCCCGCGCGCCCCGCGCGCTGCCCCTGCAGCGTGCGCGCGGCCGTCAGCGTCGGGAACGACATGCCGTCCCCCAGGAACATGATGACGCTGCGCGCGGGGGCGCGCGCGGGGAGCCGCGCCGCCCGCCGCCGCACCCCCGCCTGCGCCTCCGCGTACCAGAACTGCGCCGACTCCTCGGCCGCATCGAGCCCGGCGCGCGCGCCGGCCGCGGGCGCGCGCGGGCGGTGCTGCGCCCGCGCACCGCACACCAACGCAACGCACACATACAACATCACCACGTTCATGTCTCCGCCGACTGCTCAGTACAGCCTTCGCGCCAAACTCCCCGTTTATAAACTAACACTAATCTTATCTCTAGGTTTAAACGTTTTATCGCACTAATTGTATGTTGGTATTTTATGTGATTATACCTCTACAATACCGGCCGCTGGAATCGATCCATTGTTACAGATCTTCATTGCTTATTGTGACGATTGTGCGAGGTTCCGTGATAAGTTTTTCATGGTCACGATTCTTGTATCGTTGTTGGATTCTTTCAGATTGAGATTACTTGGAAATCAATAAACGATTACTTTTATCAAACATAGACTCGCTCCTAACAGCCATCTCATCTGACGCAGACCGAAAAAAATGTTTGAGATTTGGACTTGTATCGAAAAAAAATCAAATGCACTAGTTGTTATAATAAGTAAAAAAGATAAGATAAAGATAATTTACTAAACAGAAATACAATTACAATGAATTGTGTGGCTCTGCCTTTTGATTTAGTAAAAATACTGTGGTTTTTGCACCACCGTATTCAGGCAGCATCTTCCATTGGATCACATTATTATGATGTTTAACAAAATACAATTTAGGAAGAAAAACAAACTTATCATTAATTTGCAAATAAATAATACTGTTAGCAAAAAATAAAATGAAACGTAGTTAACTTCAACTTATTTCAAGATAAAGACGGCAGGTGCTCGGTGTGGGACGCTCCGTGTGCCAGCACTGTGGCGGCTCCGTGTGTCAGCACTGCCGCGGCTGCGACCTCGGGCCGCACCATCCATACTCCGGCAGCAGCAGCGGAGGCGGCAGCAACTAAAAAGCGCCAGAAATACGCGGCTATGGAGCCGCAGTACATTTTTGTTCCGGTGGCCGTGGAGACTGGGCAGTTGGGGAGCTGATGCGAAGGATTTAATCCGTGAGATGGGGCGTCGTATATGTAACCAAAATTGTGACTCCCGCTCTGGCTCGTTCCCGAGGCAGAGGATAGCAATCGCTAGTCAGCGAGGCAACGCAGCCAGCGTTTTGGGCACATTTGCACCAGGAGCGATCCAGGGTGGGTTATTTTAGTTTATGACCCTGTATGTGTCGTGTATTATTTAAAGATTTAATTTAATTTTATATGGAACAATAAACTTAAATAAGATAAAGAAACAAATTATAATAAAAATATTTTAATCAAATTAAATTGTCCCTTTTTTTCGTGAAAGAACAAAATAATCGCATCAAAATTGCTACGATACAGTTAGTTAGGTAAAGTAACACAAAGACAGACAAATAATTTAACGAATCAAAGATTGGAAAATCTCATATTTCTCGATTTGGGTTTCTTGGCTCACCGCTATTTCACTAACTTAAATTTAGCTCAACTGGATGTTTGATTTCATGAATCCATATTTTTTTCTTTTAACTTTTATAGGTTTACACTTGACCGCCATCTCGCCTGATGTTAAGCGATAATGTGGTCTACGATGAAGCGCGTTTACCTAGAAGAAACCTAGAAGATTGTAACTATAGCGAAAACCCCACTCAGGCAACGTATACCACAGTCTCGACGTTCTTATCACAAAAGTAGAGTCAAATCTCTTCGTTCGACTCTTAAGAACATCAACCATGAAACAATATCGCTTTTTCGAGCTACGAGCATGCCGATAGGAAAAAGGGCACGGTGGTGTTAGATCGTGCAAATCAGTCGCATACTCTCCGAAGTGTATTCGATAAAAAAGCGATAAGCTAGCAATATTAACATTGCCGGAAAGTCTTGAAAGACTTTGCAGTCTTTTTCGAACGAGGGTGTCATTGCCTATGAGCCTTTTGGCACGTCTCTCGATCGATTCCAGAGTCCCCCAGCTGATACTTAGCCGATCCATAGCCATCCCAAAGGTGCGAACAATACTCCGTACAAGAGTGAATCTGTGCTTGATATAATATGAGCAACTGTTCAGACTTACTATAAATAACTTTTTACAAACAACTCTTATAAATAAACAAGTCACAACGCCAGACAAATAAATCTTCTGGAAGTGATTTTAGGTAGACGAAGCATTCCATTTTTGAATTCACGGAATAATGAGGATGTGCGGGCGGAAGCTTAGGAAATTATCTGATAATTGTAAATATGACAGTTCCAATGACACAAACGTTGTCCGCAAGCAATTGCTGTTTAAATTACCACAGGCGTGAACAAACAGTTCTCTAGTAATGTTAAGTAAAGGCTTTCGTAATTTTCAAAATTGGTTTTTGCAGAGAAAGTAAGAAGATAAACAGAAACCATAGACTAAGTAGAGAGATCCACTGACAAAACGATAACAGTAATGAATAGAGGACTTGTTTTTTAATCATATCATCATAGATAAATCTACGTAAGTACTTTACTTATAAATGTACAATTTACACGTCAATTGGCTAATAAAAGAAATAAAAGACAAAAGTAAGAACACACAAAAATGTTTTATTTTCATATATTTTAACTTCAAAAAATATTCAAATTCACGACAATTATCATACAGATAAGCGTCAGTTATCTTAAACGTATAAGAACTGTAATAAACTATACTAGTTATTACAATTTTATCCTAACTGTATATTAGCTACTCACTAAGACCTCGCAATAATCTTAAGAACTTTAGTCGATCAGCATTTTAATCTGTTTTTCAAATCAAACGTGGAGTAAATTTAACAGTTTCAGAAAGATTGTAACACCACTTCTATAAATAGAACCTAGTGAGATATTGTGCTCTATATATTTATGAATAAATATTACAAAGTTCGTTACGAGTTACAAGATCACTATTCTAGACTTTCGTTTATTTACGCCAAAAAATGTACTGGCACATAATTATAACAAACACCTAAGAAAAAGATTAGGGTTATTTTGGATTCGATAAAACCTCCAGACATTCGGCGGGTACTCGCGACACCGTGGCTTTCAGTAGCGAACCCGCATAGTTTTCCCTATTTTTCCTGGGCCTCTGGCTGCTGCAACGTCTCGTTACCGGTGCACCATAACCTCCATGGTTTGCTAAAGTTGGAGGATGCCATATATTGTCACTTCTTGATACCGTAAATTCGAAAGTCGGTCTCAGAGCTCTGGTAGCAGAGTACAGAAAAAGTGGCGTACCGCAACGTTGTCAATGTCCAATGTTCATGTCTCACCTGTACCGGTTATTGTTGGGAATACTAATTGGAGAGAGCTATGCTCGGAATCACTTTGCGCGACAGAATCCGTAATGAGGATATTCGCAAAAAAACGAAAGTGTCCGACATAGCTCAAAGAGTAAACAAGCTGAAGTGGCAATGGGCAGGCCACATAGCTTGCAGAACTGACAACCCATGGGGAAGAAAGGTTCTCGAGTAGCGACCACGAACCGGAAGACGCAGTCTTGGACGGCCTCCCTCACTAGATGCACAGATGACCTCGAAATTCGCTGGAAAAGAAATTCGCTGGAAACCGCTGGTTTGCTGGTTGCGCAGGACTGTTCGTTGTGGAAATCTAGGGAGGAGGCCTATGTTCAGCAGTGGACGTCTTGCGGCTAATGGCGATGATGATTGGAAAACTTTAACCATTCTTTGTACGTGACGTTTCATTTTTTTAATTTTGCCAAATTTCTATTTTATGTATTATCTACATACATCTATATATATTTTTATTGTTTTCTGTAGTGAACATGTTTAGACTAAAGTCGATACAGAGATCAGTGGTTTGCTATATAATATATAACTATTGGGTGCTTTGTTACAATCACAAATTTGAAAACTCAACAGAAGGCACAGAAGCAAAGAACGCAATATTATGATGCTAAGCAGGATTTACGTTTTGACAATAATGTTTCTTTCAATCTTTATTATGAATTCCTTCATACCACTTTCCATTTTGAATTCTCGAGAGTCGCGAGTCTCATTGAAGTAGTTGGAATAGTGTAACCGCTAGGAGCAGTAGCGGAGGTCCGAGCAGGCCGGCGGCGGCGCTGCAGGCGGGCGCGTGCGGGCCCGCGCCCAGGCACGCCGCGTACGCCATCAGGTGCGGCAGCTGGCTCTGCTCGTACAGCCCCGAGAACATCTCGTGCTGCGGACCCCACGCGAACACCCCGACGTCGTCTCCCCCGTGGGTCTCGTATTCCAGCAGAACTTCAGCGTGGGACATCCAATTGATATCGCCTGTAAGCAAAACAACGATATTAAAATAACAGGAAAAGACTCTTTGGCTTTGCTTATAATTATTCAATTTTACTGAAACTTGTATGTACCATAAACTGCACTAGTAAAGGAAAAACGTTAGGATACAACAATTTTATCACTCCCATTAAACCTAGAGTACTTAGTATTCATGAAAGTGGGTAAACAGAATACGCGAAAGGCATATTTGTGGGATTTGCTCTAGTAACACATGTGCTTCAAATTATATTAATTCGTCTTCTACGAGTAAGTAAAAAGGTCAACCGATACAAAACAATTTGATATTGATACAATTAAATATTATTTAATGAACTCATTTGATAGTATTTATTGTCTTAAGCTGCCAGGTTGAAACCCTATCATAGTCTCCAATTCATAAAAAACGCCTTGTGTTTCAAATGTTTACAAATAGCTGAAAAAAATAGACGTTTTGATAATAAGAAGTGTTTCTTACCATAATTTTCATCTTTAGTGACATCTACTCGGACGCCGCCAACCTGAGGTCTTGCTCCGGGACCGTTAGTGTACGAAAGTGTCATATATGGTACGCCATCTTCGCCTTGATACCAATATGAAGGCCCCAGAATGTTTTCCCCGCGACGAGCGTAGCCATTGACGGACATGACGTGTGAGTGGTCTGCCGTTACCACGATCAGAGTATCTTCTTTGGAGACGAGTTCAGCAGCGCGCTCTACTGCTTTAGTGAGTTCTATCGTCTCGTCCAAAGCCTTTGCAATCAGGTTATCGTGATGCGCGTGGTCGATACGACCTCCTTCCACAAACAAAAAGTAACCTTTTTCATTTCGGCTCAGGGACTTGATTGCTACTTCAGTGAGTTCAGCCAAGGTCGGCTCAGTGACAGGATTAGCTTCTAAATGATATTGCATGTGTCCACTCTCAAACAATCCCAACAAGTAGTCGGTTTCGGCTTCAGAAGCTGCCAGCAGATCGTTTCTGTTCCACACGTAGCGGTGGTTCAAGTTGTGTGCTGCTTTATTATTTTGCCACTCTTGGATCAAATCGCGACCATCGGTTCTGTAGCCTTGAACACCTTCCTCGTCAATGGTTGTGTTCGGCAAAAATTCTCGCCGTCCTCCTCCCAAAATTACCTAAAATGAAATGAATCGTAACTTTATCAATACAAAAACTGGATAATTTTCTTTTGTATAATTTAAAGGAGAAAGTCGTATACTAGCGAAAACTAAACTTTTTGGGAGAGTTAAACAATTCCAACCTTAAAGTGTGTTCCGGGGTGGTGGTGCACTAGCTGGTGCGCGATGTCGGGGCAGGTGTCGGTGTCGAACCCGCTCGCCTTCACCTCGGCGTCGTTCTCCCAGTACCGTTCCGCGGTGGTGGCGCACGCGCCCGCCGGAGACGCGTGCGTCACGCGCGTCGTCGTCACGATTCCTGAAAATAAAACTTTGCTTTAAATTGCAATGTATTTAAGAACATTTTCAAAGCTTTATAAAACACTATTGTTCATTTAATTGTAAATAAATTTGAGTCTCCATGTGTATGATACTTTTATTCCAGTTCGCTGAGCTCATTCTCCTTAAATGTGATCTTGTTTGTATTTAGAGTGTTTTCAGATATATTTGTTCTATAGTATAAATTAGTGACAGCTTAACAAATCTAATTAGCAAAATGCGTGTTATGTTTTCTTTGACACTTACAAATACAAAATCTGGTATATTGTTTTTATTTGAGCCATTGACACTGTTTGGTATCACACAGGATTCAGTTGACGTCGTTTAAGGACGAGCGGTTGTCGTACCTTCAGTTGTGATGTCAGAGGTGTCGACGTCAGAGCTACTCACCCGCATCTTTCCCCTCGGCGAGCGCCCACCCGGCGACGGACTCCACGTGCGTGGAGGTGTCGGTGGAGGCCAGGCAGCCCTGGCGCGGGACGGCCGCCGTCACGCCGATAGTTCCCTCGTTGTTCTTGACGCCGCTCAGGTACGCAGTGGCCGTGCAAGCTGAGTCCGCGATCTGGGCGTCCACGCAGTACGTCTGCAACCAGATAGTAATTCACCAAGAATGTATTTAACATCATTGTATTCTTATGTTAAAGTTTGGAGAATGGTGATTTACAGCTTTCATTCTTTTGGCTTTAATAGATTCTAATAAAATTGTGTTTTTGTTTTCTTTTTCTTATTTTGTAACATAATTTGATGGTTCATAGATAGTCATTCGAAACCAATACCAATGAAAGATTTTCAAGCAAAGTCGATCATTATCCATATTATTAACTAGCTGAACCCGCTACTTCGTTCGCGTAAGCAGATGTTACTGACTTATACATTAATTGGAAGTATCGTATGTCAAATATTTGGATAAGTAGTCATTGAAAACCTTTTGAGTTTGAGTGAATTTGTTTTTCCACACAAAAATTATTTAATTTTATCATCTTTATTTTTTTTTTTAACAAAATCAAACATACTTAGTAAGATTTCATAGTATCGAACATAGCCGCAAGTGTTAAGTTTGTAGGATTTTATAGGATACGTTATGAAAATTCTGAAGCTAATGTGCATGATCTGATACCTACTTACCTATTTCTTTTTATCCGCAAGCTGTTTTCTAGCCTACCCGCCACTTCGCCGGCGTAAAATTTTGAACGAAGCCTGTGTGGAATCAAAATAATTAAAATTTTGAGTTTTAATGAGATTCAAGCAAGTTGAACCCGTAAATCTGAGCCAAGTCCTAGTGAAAAGTTAATGTATGAATTTATTTTATTTATTTATTTATTTAAGTATACAAAACAGTACAATAAACTTAAATAATATATAACAATTTACAGTTTTGACCTAAACTATGCACCTAACTATGTATACACCACATGAGTAATTAAATGACATCAGGAAAGATACTAATTAAAATTAAGTTAAATCAATATAAATGACAATATAACCATATAATAAATCTAAATTCAAGTTATTAATTGTAGGTAACACAGAAAAAATCAAGAACGAAAGAATCCAAATTCGGCATCATAATCCTTTTAGCAGCAAAACTTATTAGTACAATGTAGAATACCAGTAACGCCACCTAGTGATGAAAGTAAAAATACATACCACAATAGCAAAACATCGATTTAAATGGCCTTTAGTACTTTTAGATTTAAACTGGCATTAGCGCCGTCTAATGAGAATATTATGTTGCTTGTTATTTTGATTGTGAACGCACATCACTTATATTATCTACGCCAAAACGGGTGCATATATTTTTTATTTTTGGCTTTTACCTTACCATCACATCAAGTTCCTTACGAAAATATATGCTTATATTAATATGGAGTTAAACGAAAATGTAGACTTATTAGCCCATGTGAAATTTTAGACTCTAAACTATATGTGTTTCGTATATCAACCCATATCGTTGTGCCGTTTTGACGTGATAGTTAATGTTTGTTTCTTTAGGGCCCATGCTTCTTTTCAGGTTGATAGGTAATAAATACATAAATGTGGTATTTCAGACTATGAGTTATCTCTGTTTCAATTTTCTACCAAAATTGCTTAGTCTTTCCTACGTCACAGTAACCTATAAGTAACCGATTTGCTATTTCTGAGTTCAAACTACGTGTGTTTCAAATTCCATCCAAATATGTTCAGCCGTTCCAACGTTGTCCTGTAAATATTATGAATGTCACTGTTTGGATGTTTGTTACTTAATCATGGCGGAACGTATCAAGTGATCAGGTTGAAATTTGAAATAGAATTAGATTACAGTCTGGAAGAACACATGGGCTAACATTGCCTATGTATAAGTACTCTATGTATTACTTAAGCTAAACCAAGAATGTGTCTTTAATTTTAACTCGATACATTCAGCCGTTCCAACGTAAGTGAATAGTTAAAGCGTCTACCTGTGACGGGTACGTTATTATTAGTATCGAGCAAGAAACGGTAAAAAATCAAGTTTGTTGTATGTATGTAGTTGTGGGTGCACCTCTAAAACATTTATTTTATTTTTATTTTTTGTTAAAGCGGCAATAGAAATACATCATCTGCGAAAATTTCAACTGTCTAGCTATCACCGTTCTTGAGATACAGACTGGTGACAGACGGACGGACGGACGGACGGATAGCGAAGTCTCAGTAATAGGGTCCCGTTTTGACCCTTTGCGTACGGAACCCTAACAACGGTCTGCTTCGGTCACCGAAGCTTGTTGAACACTACCTTTAAACTTTAAACAGTATTTGTATTGAAATAATACGTTTTCTAATAAGTTACGGCTGGTCTAGTAAGTTACAGCTGACCTAGTCGGGAGAATGGCGACTGTCGATCCGGAGACCCAGGGTTCAAAACCACGCACCACTATCTTTTCAGAGTCATGTTCGTAATGCCGGTAATTAAAACGGTGAAGGAAAACACCGTGAAGAAACCGCAATCTACCTATAATCTAAGTTCTAAGTTAGTAAGTTCATCCACCAACCGACACTGGGCCAGCGTGGTGGATTATAGCCTTGTCTCTCTCCTTGCGAGAGAAGGCTCCGACGCCCAGCAGTGGGAACATTTAATGGGTTGTTTATGCTGCTACTTATTATGCTGATATGTTTTCTCCAAAATACAAAAATCTACTTCAATGACAGGTAATTTAATTCTGTCATTCGACTAATTTTTATAAGAAGGTATAACTATGTCGTACAGATAAGTATAAGCTGATTTTAGTTTTTTGTTGATATTTGAAAAACTACTTCCCTGTTTTCCATATCTAAGATCACCTTTGAAGTATTTTCTACCAAACAAAAAAGGAATTATCAAAATCAACTAACAATTAGCGGAGTTGTCGCGTAAAATAAAACCAAATAAAAAAAACATGCAACCGGATTGAGAACATCCTTCTTGTTTGAAGTCGATTATAACAGTGTATCTCTCTACTTAGTCTGTGATTATAACCGAATGATGTTTGTTTTTCCACACAAAAATATTTTTTTGACAATTATTTTGTCATCCAAGACGACGCGACGCGATCACGTGGGCACTTTCTAGAATCTAGATATTCTGTGGATCGCCTGTGATACACAGAATACTTAGAAGTTAGTATGTACCGAACGCGCCGCGCGTGTCGTTATGATTTAATGTTTGTGTAATTTCCGAACCAACAGACGGATATTGTTCAAATTTTGACGGGACAATACAAAAAAATGTGTTCTTTCTAACAAAAAAAGAATTAATGAAATTAAACAACGCAAACATGAGTTACAACCAAATACACATTCTGACTTTCACCCCCTCCCGCAAGAAAACCGATCAGAATTTGGGGATCAAAAGTAGCCTACAGCAATTTCCTTAGTATAAACTAAAGTCATGCCAAGTTTCAGCTGAATTGAATCAGTAGTTTCGGCGTGATGCGTGATCCCTATACAGAAAGACAGACAGACAGACAGACAGACAGACAGACAGACAGACATGAAAGAAAAAAAATGCAGTTTCGCCATCAGTGTCGCCTATGGAGTGCCCCAAAAAAATTTTTTTCAAAATATCTTCAATGTACAGAATTCGACCCGTTACAGTTTTATTATAAGTATAGATTTAGGTATTTGGGGCTTTCATAAACAAATTTTCGACAGTTCACCTGTTTCGAGATGAACTGTCTAAAGCTGATTTTTAGAGCTGCAACCAATGAACGGTTGATACTTCGTAACAGAATCAACCTGCAACTTTTTGATACAGCTCAGGAAGCTCTTCCCCAAACGGTGGAACTAAGCAACCAGCCACCTGATTCATACTTGATACCTTAGACACGCCAACAGTGGGAAAGTCTTCGAAGAACAGGGTCTGTTCCTCCCCGGCGCGGCCGGCGCGCTGGCCGAGCAGGGCTCGAGCGGCCGCCAGGGTCGGGAACGACATGCCGTCCCCCAGAAACATGATGACGTTCTTAGCGGCGGGGGAGTGCGGGGGGAGGTGCTCCGCGCGTCGCCGGATCCCCGCTGCAGCCTCATCGTACCAATACTGCGCCGTGTCTTCAGCAGGGTCCCGCACCCCCAACGTCCTTCCCGCAGTCGACGCAGGCGCGCGCGGGTGGTAATGCAGCGCGTCACACACCCCCACACGCACTAATCCCGTCACACACACAAGCAGTATTATGCTGTTCATGTCACCTCTCTCAGCTTTCCAATAGAGTGTTGTCTCGACATTCGACCTTTATAAGTAGACAATAATCTTATCTTCAGATTTAAAGCTTTATCGAGTCTAATTACAGCTTTGGTATTTGATGTGATAGTGTAATTTGGTGTCGATCAATTTTCTCGTCATTATCGGTTTTGGTGGCCGCTGATTGTTATAAACGTGAGATCATGGAAAGTTTGTTGTTGAGCCAGTGGTAACGTCTCGAAGATTTGACATGGCCAATGTGAATACATTGGGATATGGTGGATCATAATGAAGTTTTATTCTGTCCTGAGTTGTACCCAGCCGTACAGGCTTAAGCCCCGTACAGTGATGTCGTCCTTAGTCTTTCCGTCAAAACCGGACATGTTAAATCTTACACTTGTTGCTTATTGGCAATTAATGTCCTCAGCAGTATCCCATAAGACTGAAGCTTCAATCCCATACTGGATCAAACTTCGTAATTTTCATCAAAATCTGACTTTACTTCTGACTTCAAACCTACGTTTAGTTCATACAGAGTAAGATCGTTGACCCGCCAAACGTCACGTATTTTCTGATGAACTGATGTGTACCATTGAGTAGTTAGTTAGTTAGTACGTACTAAGAACACATGCTTACCCGCTAACTTGCTTAGACGGCCAATTTTGAGATATGGGGTCTACAGGATATGGGGTAATATTGTGCATGTTAAAAGGTCTATTCGATTGTAAGTCACTATACCCAATTATGTTCATTTATCATGTTTTCATTTTCGCTAAGTCTGCTTAGCTGTCGAGACTGACAGGCTGTATTCTTATTTTAATAAGTAAGATTCAAAAACATTCAGAACAAACGTTGTTATGGTTGTAAATAAAAAGAGATAATAAAAAATAAGGGAAAATTACTATAATCATTATCTATCCCCAGACTAATTCAGTGCTCTACAATGCGTGGTGTTTTGTTTTTCTGTGAAAGGTTCAATACCAAACCATTGGATGTGCCCTCCCAAACTTCAGGCGCACGCAATTATGTCATGGAAGCGGTGAACGCCAGACGTTTTTAACTATCACTATTCGTCGGCGACAACTAATATAAGTAGAACCACAGCATATCTCACCGCTAGCAATTCTAGGGGTCAAGTAGATTGGTTGTGTATAAACCACTTACGATACAGACAGAGACGCAATTTATTACCAATCTCAAGGTGCTGTGGGCATTCATCCATTGATTTATATCGATGGTATTGATTATCAACAGGCAAATGTCTAGTTCGTTCAGTCATATAAAATAATAAACTAATTATGAACATTTGAACATTCGAACGATTACTATGTACCTTTTAAAATATTTTGTATCATCTTATCTTACTCAACAAAGAATTTTGTATTTGTACGACAGTACCAATGGCGACCGCACGTTTTGTCATTATTCTTGTGTTGTTTAATTTACTGCAGCTGCGTCCCACCCGAGGCCACGAGACGACTGACGAATATTCCAGGGGTCTCTTTGAGGAGGAGAGGAATCGTTAACTTGACTTGAATTAATAACTTGGTCTTGTAAAACTTAGAAAAAAATGGCATTGACCGTGTAATTGGTTTCTTCAAAATGACTCAATCATATAGTGGGCTATTGTCGATTCGCAAAATAAATAAACAAATGAACAACGTCAAAAGGTAAATGAAGTAGTTGTAAATTCGTCACAGATTCTCGTTATGTTTCATTGTTGCATAAAGTAGGGTTAGCAAGTAAAGGTTATTGTGTTAAGTATTACATATAATTTGTTTGTCAGAGAATGGCTCGATCATCCAGTGTCAGGTAACAGCTCAGTGCAGCTCGACTATGCTACCGAGGACGAGTATATCCAAGTTAGTGCGGCCAATAGATCTAATACGGGAGCTTAGCCCCGAGCTGTGAGGCGCCGAATTTGCACATAGACGAGGCAGCAGTCGATTGGCGCGGATTAGACCCTCAGCGGACGGCGGAGACTACGGACAGATGTAGCTTGGGATCATCGGCCAACAGTTGAAGCCAGAAGGTGCGATATGTTATGTGTAACGAACAGGCATTGTTGAAGTAATACTTCTCTTGGCCGTTATAGAAAAATAATCAGAGTAAATTTGTACGATACGCGCATACCTTCACAAGAAATCGACACCCTGAAGTTGGCAAACAATGTAAATGAGTGATCGGCGTTTTGCTTACCATCAGGCGTGTGTCCTGATCGTCCCGTCACACTTCACTAAAAAAGTGTGAATGTGAACATACTTAAGAAAAACTGTCATTTTCTCATCAAAAAAAGAATAAATTCAAAAAAAATATACGAGTAACTTTCTTGCGACATATAAGCCGGAAAATACCGGTCAAAATAGAGTTACAGAAAATTTTCGCTGGACAAGTCGTGCATCCCGCGGCCGGCGTCCGATACTTTAATGTGCTTACAAATGTGTTTATAAGTGTTTATTCAAATGTAACGACCCTCGGGCGGCGCACTCCACGTTATTACCGCAATATATTGAAAGGAGACTCGCAGGTATATTTTACAGTAAAGTCTTATTTACTAACGTTGCGAGAGTACTATCGAATAAGAATGATGAAGGGTCTGAGTAGAATTCAAACCATTTCCGTTAGTGCAGCGTGGACGATGCCAAATGTCTGGTCAGCTAGTATTTGGTAGGGATTTCATTCGTAGGAATTATGAATAATCGTTTTTGGACGAAAAAAAACAAAATAACGATTTAAATGTACAAACTGCTCCACAGATTTCAGTTTGACAGTTTATTTTGACAGTTTATTTCTTTCAAACATCAATTTAAACCTAATAATAGTTTATTGATAGTAAACTTACATTCCTATCTAATTACACCAAGACGTCATAACTAATTACACCAGGACGTCATAACTAAATTACACCAAGACATCATAACTAAATTACACCAGGACGTCATAACTAAATTACACCAGGACGTCATAACTAAATTACACCAGGACGTCATAACTAAATTACACCAGGACGTCATAACCAAATTACACCAGGATGTCATAACTAAATTACACCAGGACATCATAACTAAATTACACCAGGACGTCATAACTAAATTACACCAGGACGTCATAACTAAATTACACCAGGACGTCATAACTAAATTACACCAGGATGTCATAACTAATTACACCAAGACGTCTATAACTAAATTCGTCATAAACGTCATAAAAAAATTAAGTTGATATAGGACAATTCCAGGAGTTTTAAGAGGAGTAAAGTAAAGAGTTACCAATATCGGTTTACCAAGTCAAATGTTCTGAGGCAACAAACATAAAGAATATCATCAAACATCTACATTTATACCAATAGTATAAAGCTGAAGAGTTTATTGGTTTATTTGAATGCTATATATAATCTCAGGAGCCGTTGCGCATTGAAAGATTATTTTATGCTGGATGGTCAATTTATCGAGAAAAGCTATAGGCATTACGATACTCGATAGGAGCGGAGCATGAATGAAGAATGTAATAAAAACAGGGAAAAAATCTTGTTTAAAACTCTTAATTGCCTGCGCTGGCTTCCGTGACAGTTCTGGTCCGTTTTGTGACCATTTCCTGTCCGTTTTTGACCACTTGGGATCAGTTTAATGACCATTTTGAATCCGTTTTGCTTTCTTTTGTTTCATTATGTTTTACTTACGACATTTATTGAAACATCAGTAATCCCACTTAACATAGTAGACTCAACTTAACGCATCTGTGATTTTCAATAGAAATTTACAAAGTTTTAAAGAAATATTGCGAAATTTTACTATTAATTTATACCTTTATTCTACAATTTTGAGATGTTTCTTAGATTAAATGTACTTAACCGAGCTATCATTATGGGTTTCGTGAAGAGATTACTTTAAATTGTAATATGTCTCTTCGTTTGTGTCACAAAAAAGAGTATCACAAGTACAGTATAGTAGTGAGGTACGAAACGTAACTTTCCTAAACCGAGTCGCTCCGCCGTGATTCCGCAACACAGAGACATGGTGAAAACTACAGCCAGAAAGCTCTTAACGAAATTATTCTCTGTCCGCGTTTTTCGAGAGACAATTCAATTTGCATGTAGTTCGCACCACTGCTCGATTCCTGTGACGAAAAATGTACACTAATACGTTTTTGTGTTATTTGGTAGGGTAGCTCGATAGTGGCGCCTCAGTCTTAGATCAGTGTGCGGTAGTTCGGTGATGCGATGCATCAAAAGTTTTATATTCCGTCTCCACGCGACACAACGCGCCGCGGCGCCGCGTGGCGTGGCGTGGCGGCCGCGTGCTTCCGCGCGTGAAATGGAAAATCATACCGTCTGCTGCCGCCGGATATTGCGTCATATTCTTTCCTCGTGTTGCTCCTGTTTCCACCAAATACAATAACAATGGCGGCCGGCCAGTTCCCTGCAGACCACACGGGTTTATTACATTTTTTTCTTAGGCCGAGTGTCCACACGTAAGTCAAATTAACTAATAAAATTATAACTTCCTACATTTTGTGCTTGATTTTTTTTTGTAGGTGGAGGAAATGCCTATACGCATACCTTTCTGCTTGGGCAAAGCGGTAGGGTTATGTCGGATTGGCCACCATGTATGAACATAACGCCCCTACCAACTAAAATCTCCACGGGGTTTTATACTTGCCGCTTACGGCGGGAAAGCGGCGCTGCTCTCGCATTTTTCTGCGAACCTGTAGGGCCTACCTCCGTCACCGGCCCTTGAACCTCAGACACGCTGGGACCACCTCGCAGACTAACCAGTAAGTGGATGCCAAACACGATTACAATTACATACCTACATATGAACAACCAGACACAGAACTAACACTTGTATTCATCACACAAATGTTTGTACTGAGTGGGAACCGAACGTTGGACCACCGGCTCCGCGGGCAGATTTACTAACAACGCTTCGAGTTTAGTCATCAAAATGGTTTACTTCTCTGAAATGACAGACTTGGGACATTAGAATGACCAAAATATAATAAACTAGATGTCCGCCCCGACTTTACGTTACAACGGTGAAAGATTTTTTAAATCGGACCAGTGATTCCTGAGAATATCACGTTCAAACAAAAAACCCTTATATAAAGTATAGGTAAAAAAACCTCTTCAGCTACCTGTTACGCCACCTGTCGAGAATTATAAGGTAGTAGGGCGTAAATCACATTTTTTTAAATTAGTTTTCTTGTTCTATTTTCTAGTCGCTCGAAAAAGAAACATCGTTTCGTAGTTGATGTTCCAAAGACTCGATCGAAGAGGACTCTATGTTTGTGATAAGAACGTTTAACCTGTTGAATGCGTTGACTGAGTGGGGTATTCCCGATGATTATATTCTTGTTGCCTTTAAATCGAGAGTGAATGAGTTCTTTATAGGCAAGTACGTTGCAATGTCGACCGCATCATCGCTTAATAACAGAACAATTAAGAACAGTGTTATAAGCTAGTACAAGTTTAATTATTTCCACATATGGAGGCGTGTCCATCGACCTTTCAGCCGTGGAGTCGGCCACGACACACGCTTTCTGTGAACACATGAGAAAAACATTTCAATAGTCTCTAGCTTCGTTTCTAAGAAAAGTAATCAGAGGAGATTAGGGTCCGTCCCTGCGTGCTCCATCCTCCGCTCATGAGAGCGAGTAATTGTTGCCAACCGCCGCACCGCTCTACACGACATTACTGGATTGTTTCTAGAATATTAAACCTACCTTGAGAACCTACAAGATAATATTACAAAGTGAATATTTTAGCCATGTACATATTATATATCTCTAAAATTAAATAATCATAGTAGCAGGAGTCCTAACGGGGTCATTTTATAGAGTTATCTAAAAATATATTAAGCTAACTTTAGTTTTATTACTTTACTGTTATACTTTATTAATATAACAATTTCCTAGTTTAGATTATTGTTACAGATAGATAATACCTATAGAAGTTGTGGGTTTGTAAAAATGAAAAATATTTTTTTTGTAATTCTTCTCAGTAATTTGTATTACCTATTTATTTGTTTTAAAGTTTTTAAATCTCAAGATTCAAACTACAAACTCTTTTCTATTAAAATGTATTGAAAGTATTGTTATAACCTGACGTAAATCCAGAAGTTTTGATACCTACCCCAGTTCACCCTTTCAGGAAAACCTACGAGTAGATTTTCACTACTCCGAAAATTAGAAAAACCGACTGCGGGACTGACCGACCTTAGAAATAATAGTCCTTGAATCTTTATTTCAGAATATAAAGAGTTACTTCGACTTTAAATTAATTTCTAAACAAATAATTTTAACGATAAAATTTCGTACATTTCTCCTCATAAATCTAAGGCCGTAGTTAACTCTGTTTGTAGCAATCGAAGCGAGAATGAATAACGAAGCTCGCGGGCTCGAACAAAGCCTTCAGATAATGAACACTAATTAAACTCGCCGCCGCCTTTATATTTTTATCCTAAACAAAAGATTGTTGCGAAAATAATTTCCGATATCTCGAACGGTGGGGGAAGGATTGGAACCATGTCGTAGCGAATAAGGGAATTTTCATTTTTACGTAGCCATGGACCGTAGCACACAAACTATCTGCTGTATTCAAGACTTAGAGATGTAGCACACAGGAGCCTGGAGCCGAAGTGAAGTGAAGTCGAGGTGAAGTGAAAGTGGCGTCGAGGCGAGGTTAAGATGGAATCGAGGCGAAGTCAAAGTTGAGTCGAGGTGAAGTCAAAGTGAAGTCGAAGCGCAGTCGAAGCGAAGTCAAAGTGGATCTAGATATTGAAGCTAAAGTAAAGTTAAGGTGCAATCGAGATGAAGTCAATAAGGGCTCTATTCGAAGTCAAAGTGGAATCGAGGCTCAGTCGAGGGGAAGCCAATGAGGAGTCGAGGCGAAGTCAAAGTGGAGTCGACGCTCAGTCGAGGAGAAGTCATGGTAAAGTCAAAGTGAAGTCGAGGTGAAGTCGAGGTGAAGTTAAGGTGGTGTCGAGACGAAGTCAAAGTGGAGTCGAGGTAGAGTCGCGGTGAGGGCGTTGTGTTACTTGCTTGTTTAGGTGAGAGAGTATATTTTCATCTTCTGAAAACGATGTGTTGAATGAATGTATAGAAAGTTTAATCGCCCGCGCCTCGATAGCAGTGTGCTATACGCCTTAGGAATAAACATGTCAGTACGCGTATACACATACACAAATTCGTAGCACAGGCAAAGTGGAGTCGAAGTGCGGAAGCACAAACGTCATGATGCTTATGTGCATATTCATGTAGTTTGAATAAGAAGCCTTCTTAATGTTTCCACTGCTGGGACTCGGGACCTTCCAACAATCCAAAATATGGGAGGTTCAGGAATGTCACTCGACATATTATTGTCATACAGCGGTTTCCCCACGATGTTTTTCTTTTCCGTTAAAACCAGCGGTGATGGAAAAATACTCAAAAGTCTACGCGGCATTAGAAGGTACGACCTCAGGACTATGAATCGTACGTTCTAGCTACTATGCTGACACCGCTTCCATTAATCACTTATCGTCCCTAAAATAATGACATTCGATAATTTAAATAATACTTGAAAACACATGTTGAAACATGGTTTTGGTGTTTTAGTCACAGAAGTTTCATATACAGGAAACTCGGCAAAGAAGAGTTGTTGAGCTTTGTTACGACATGGTTCTTACAAAGCGATGTAATTTGAAACCGTTCGCTTGATTGCAAAATAACAAGCGCTGAAAACCTTTGGAATGTTATAATTGCTTCATTTACATCGCGTCTTTTGCCGCCGATGACAAACATCGTCTATTTTTAGACGATTATCATAATCTATAATGTGGACGATTATTTTTATAAAACGATTACTTCATCTAATTATATTATTGTGATGGAAATAAACTACTTATTATTGGTTGATTAGATAATTTTGGTGTTACAAGGATTTCCCCCTGGTTTGTGATCGGTATCGACGTAATTACTCCCATGTGTCGCAAACATCACGTACAACGCGATTGTTACCTATCGTATTATAGACTGCCCGTGAACAAAATATATGGGTCACATGAACCACCAGGAGACCTATGTAGGATGATAGAAGGGTATAAAGTAAAAAGATTCAGCACTATGCTGTCACTTGTAAGCTGTCCAACTGAGTGCAGTTGAAGAGGGGGGGTTCTAACCCTCGATAATTTCTCCTTGTCGCATGATTTTTGTACTGCATTGCGAAATAATTGATTAGAAGAGGCATTGAAACGGTATGGAACCAATGCCGTACATAATCAAATGACCAAATTTACTGTGTAAGCCGTCGGAAAATCATGAATTTTTCCGACAAACTAATAATTTTAAATTAAAATGTATATTTTTTATAGTTTCAATGCCTCTTCTAATCTATTATTCCGTAACGCCGTACAAAAATCATCAACGTACAAAAGTCTCCTGGTGGTTCATTTGACCCATAAATTTTGTTCACGGGCCTGCAGTCTATTAGTTCCTGAGAAGGTGTCAATGCTAAACACCCAGAGTGACTTAGTAGTAATAACTTTTGGTTTAGTAAATCCTCCTGGGGAAGTACCACATCTTTGCCAGTTATTCTACCGCCAAGTAATAATGTACAAACGTTACTGTGTTCCGGTTTGAAGGTCAATGTTTACAGAAAAATCACAGGGCTTAGAGATATAATATCTTAAATCTCTGGGTGACGAGCGCAGTGCAGTGTTAGGTAATGATTTGGCCTTTTTATGTTCCAATTAGCTTCGTGTCACTGTGCTGTTATGCGGCAGGCATGTTGCTTACCATCAGGCACATGTCCTGCTCGTCTCGTCACTCTATATCAAAGACAGGTTATGTTAGACACATACAGTCAAATACTTTAGCGACGGAAGTAATTCGGGATGGGTTATTCGGGGATTAGTTTTTAAGGTGGAAATTGATTGACGATTTGATGTTAACATTGAAATTTGAATTTGTTTTCTATTATAAAGTTGGTTTGATTCCGCTTACACCTTTGAATGTTTTTCCATGTGTAGTTGTACGAAATTTCAATTACCACTGGATTTAACTGTGAAAAGGAAAACGTTAATAAAGTGTAGTTATTGAAGGAAGACGTATTCATCAGCCAACCCGCACTTAGCCAGCGTGGTTAGTTATGGCTTTGACTTTGCTTTATTTTTAAACCCCCGACCAAAAAAGGGGTGTTATGAGTTTGATGTCGATGTCTGTCTGTCTGTCTGTCTGTGGCACCGTAGAGCTCAAACGGATGGGCCGATTTCGATGCAGTTTTTTTTTTATTTGAAGATTAATATTCGTGCAAATGTTTATAGCTATGTTTGGTTAATATTGATTCAAGTTGGCCGCTTCCACAAAATGACGGACAAAATATTGCTTCACAACCTACCTCAACATGGGTACCTATCAAATGAAAGAGCTTGGCTAGTAAACTACTATACTTTATGACAAATTTCAAATCCAAGATGGCCGCCACCACAAAATGGGGAATTATATTATTGTTTTCACTTCTACCTCAATAGGGGTATCTAATGAAAGGGCTTGACTAGTAGAATACTTTGAGCTTTGACAAATTTCAAATCCAAGATGGCCGCTACCACAAATCGGCGAAATACATTTCTTTTTTCACAACTCCCTTAATATGGGTATCAAATGAAAGGACTTGTCTAGTAGAATGTTGTACAGATAACAAATCCGCGGAAGTCGGGGGCTAATCAAAATTTTTTATAAAATTTTTGTATCAGACTAGGCCCTGAGTCCCAAACGTGAGAATATAAGTAGTCTGCTCATGCTAAGGTTCCAGTGATCTTGAAGTTTTATCAAGTCGAGTATATAATTATGGCAGTATAGGAACACACAGTCTCATCGTCATCAATTAGTTTGATATTCATACACTGGTGGGTCATAAACCTCTCCCAACGAATGGCAATGTTACTTTTAAACGACTTCGATGAAGAAGGAGGTTCTCAACTCGGTTGTATGTCTTTTGTATGCATGTTACGTGATAGCTCCCCCAATTGTGAATTTGGATGGTTGGTTATTTAAGGGTAAATTATAGTTGAGAGGTAGTCCCATATCATTTTGGTCGAAATTGGTGTGATGGTTTTTGAAGAAATATATGTATGAACAAAAAAACTAAAATTTACTTTTAAATATACCTCGATGATTTCGTGATGACTTCATAAGACATTTGGTCGAGTGTTTATATTTAATTTGAGTCGATTTTTTCGGAGAAAATAAATTTTGTACCTAAAGACTTTTTTTAAAGTATGATGAGACAAGCAGGGCATGTGGCTGATGAGAAGTAACACGCCTGCCCATAACATCACAGTGCCATGCATTTATTGGAGCACACATATTTCAAATCATAGTGCCAATTACAAACATTAATTGGTTACTGACCATAATCTAGAAATAGTTTTCATAATATTATGGTTCTATACGAGAGAGTAGTAGTTGTATACAAAACAAAAATGTGCAATGAATTCTGTCACTAAATCACAAGAGGTGGTACAGATTGTCTGTCAGTCAGTACAGCGGCCCATTTCCTTTGTCTAGCGGCAGACGGACGCTGTGATTATTTTTGATATATTTCCGGCATGTTTCCGCGAACTCTTTCCTGTTATTATTTCGGCTACGTTATACGTAGATGGATAGTTGCTGCGCCTCAACTGGTTTATCAGGCCGTGTGTACACATCATGCAAATCTGAAACGCGAGGCGTTTATAATATTTATAATATAATAAATATTTATAAAACAAACTCCCAACAGAAATTCAAACCCTGACAAGCGACACAGAGTTTCTTAAGAAAGTTAAGGTTATTTTATTGGACAAGACGATTTATTAAAAAGCTGGCTTAACGACAAAAACCGATTAAAAAGCTGGCTTATCGATCAAACTTTTTATAGTTACAGCGAGTTTTTATATAGTGATGGCAAACTCACAATAAAGTTGTAAAAAATTGACATTGTTCATTACAATTGTAATAAGTACATATATTTTAATTTTTGACACTTATTTGTACGATACCTTTTTCGTACAATATAAAGTTCAATTTAAACTTTAAAAATGTATACTCTTTGAATACTCTTATTTTGTTTTTTTATAAAATTGACGTGTAAATTGTACATTTATCAATAAAGAACTTTGACTTTGACTATACCCTAAAGGAATATTTAAGTAATGACTACACCAACTACAATTCGACTAATGCCTGACATACCTAATAATTTATTAAATCAGAAATGTTATTTATATGCATTGACATATATGTATTTATTGAAATAATTAAACTAGTTAATTGAATATAATGCCCCTTTACAGCATTTTTAACTGTAAAAAATTGTCAAATGTATTATACCATTTTTATTTTCAAGTTTAGATAATGATAGATGAAAATTTAAATTGGAATATTTATTGTAATTTTGTATAAGTTATTGTAATTTATTGTAATAATGTATCAATGATTGTATAAAAGGTTGTATTTTAATTTGACGTTTTCGTAGTGTACCATACAACCATTTTGTTAAAAATTATGTATGTGTTATCTACGAAATAAATAATATTCTATTCTATTCTATTTTTGAAGCGAAAACCTATTTTCGCAAATAATTTGATTGCCATTTTTCGTGGGCTCTGTACGAAGCTCATCGCCACGCTCGTAAATGAAAGAAATGTTAGAATTAATTCGGGACCTAACGCTTTTCTAGATGCATAAAACAGCCCACTAAATGTTCCCACTGCTGGGACTCGGGGCCTTCTCTCGAAAGTAGAGAATCAAGGCCATAATCTACCACGCTGGCCCAGTGCGGGTTGATGATTGGCATATGACTTTCAAGATGTTTTCCTTCACCGTTTTAAGTTAACGGCATAATCAATGCACATGACTTCGAAAAAAACAGCGGTGCGCGTGGTTTTGAACCCGGGGTCTCCGGATCGGCAGCCACCATTCTCCCGACTGGACCAGCCGTATCTTTCTAGATGACTATGCTTATAATACTAATCTAGACAGCTACTAATACTAACAACACACTAATACTAAAATTATAAGTTTTCATTAAAGTGAAAACTTATCATATTAGTATGAAACACTTAACTCAACATCATCATCATCAGCCTATATTCGTCCACTGCTGGACATAGGCCTCCCCTATGATACGCCACTCAGCCTGGTCCTCGGTCTTACTTCTCCAACCTCGGTCTTCTACATTTACGCATGTCATTATTGCCAACATCTGCAAGGTTTCACTCATCAGAAAAGCGGCTAACGCACACGACCCGGGGGTCTACCGTCTAACTAGAACTGTCTTAGCTTTGATTTACCTCTCTTTTCTTTCCGCTTGTAATGATAGAGACCGCAATAGCAAAGCGAAAGCAGATTTAGTTAGGCGGTACAAGGGCCGCCCTTCTATCACTTAACTGAATCGGCTTTGGGTTTGTTATTGCTGTCTCTATAATTTCAAGCGAATAGAAAAGAGAGAGCTATATCAACGATAAGACAGTTTTAGTTAGCTCACCCGCAGCTCTTACGCTACGCCGCCGCTTCATTAAGATGTCGGTGACGCGGTATTACAAGGTTTCTGAGCAAAAATTAAAACCGACTTCAATTTAAAACTAAACTAGTAGACTCGTCAATTATTATTTGTGTACTCTACGATCAAATCAAATCAAATCATTTTTTATTCTGTCAACACATACAGTGCACTTAGAAACGTCATTTTATACAATTCTTACAATTTATCCTGTAAACAGGTCACGATTACGTATATATTCTAATATATACGAACAACTGGTTCGAATTGAAAGATTATTTTTGTTGCATATTCCAGATTTGGTTTTTTGTTTGTATTTCAAAAACTACGACACCAATTTAGATGATATGTAGGTATATAGGATCCCTTCTGAGCTACGTTCTACCAAACAAAAAAGAGCCATCAAAATCGATTCGCAATTGGCGGATCTATCGCAGGACATACGTACAACAAGAACAAAACTAAACATTGTGATTAACCCTGACTACTTCGGATTTGTTATCTGTACAACATTCTACTAGTCACGCTCTTTCAGTTGATACCCATATAAAAGGGGTTGTGAAAAATGAAACGTATTTCGCCATTTTGTGATAGCGACCATCTAGGATTTCAAATTTGTCATATTGCAAAGTATTTTACTAGTTAAGCCCTTTCATTTGATACCCATACTGAGGTAGATTGTGAAAAAATATTTTTTCCGCCATTTTGTGGCGGTGACCATCTTGAATCAATATTAACTAAAAATAGCTAAGATCATCTGCACGGATATTAACCTTCATTTAAAAAAACCGCATCGAAGTCGACCCATCCGATTGAGCTCTACGGTGCCACAGACAGACAGACATCGACGTCAAACTTATAACACCCCTTTTTTTTGGTCGGGGGCTAAAAACCAATCGAATTGAAAACCTCTTCCTATTTTTTGAAGACGGTGAAAAAGTGCTCAACGCGGGTGAATTAAAACCTTTGTTTTAATTCAAAAAATGCTGTAACTGTTATCAGTGCAAACATTAACAGCATGTTGTATCTTTAAAATACGAGTAACATGTAAAATGCTAGACATCTCTAGTTCCACACTCTCACGCAAGCACAATATGACATCACGTGGGAATCCACCCAAAAGCAATGAGTCACCAATTCGCAAACAATAAAGAACCGCCGGGGCCCAATAAACCGGGAATACAGCTATATCGGCGCGGGGTCACTTCGATTTATATGAAAATGCGGCGATAATTGCGGCCTTTAGATATTACAATCATTTTATTATCTGCGAGGTCTGCGCGCGCCTCGCGAGAACGATGAATAATTGATGGGGTCATTTTGTTATCATTATGTCACAGAGGTTCGATTTTTAATAGAAAATTATGGAGTTTGGACGCCGAGTCTTCGAATTGGGGGTTGGTATGTTTGACATTTATTTTCACAGATTTATAGTCGTTTCAGGGTTCCGTACCCAAAGAGTAAAAACGGGACCCTATTACTAAGACTTCTCTGTCCGTCTGTCACTAAGCTATATAATTATCAAGAACGGTGATAGCTAGACAGTTGAAATTTTCACAGATGATGTATTTATATTACCGCTATAACAACAAATACTAAAAATAAAACTAATTCAATATTTAAGGGGGCTCCCATACAACGAACTTGGTTTTTTGACCGTTTCTTGCTCGATACTAATAACGGTGACAAGTAAACGCTTTAACTATTCCCAGAATATTAAGTTTTGTGTTTTCTTTAGTTATAATTAATTGCAATAAAATAAAATGAATAATCCCTTCCATAAAATAATAGAGGTTTTTCCCGTTTATTTGCTTGGCTTGGAACCCTGCGAGCGCGAGTCCCACTCGCAGTTGGCCGGTTTTTTTAATATAAAAGTGTGTGTGTATTTATAGTTTATGTACTTTGTACTGATATAAATAATAGGCGTGATAATTAAACAACCTAATTAGACCGTTAAACCAAACTATAGTCTAACTGTGTTCCAAGTTTCAACCAGGTCAGTTTGGACATTACAATTACGACGTGATTGAGCAACAAACATCCAAATACAAATACAAAAATATCCAATAAATTACATTGATAATATTAGTAGAATTTCCTTCTACTTAAATAATTAAATTTGTTCTATAATATTATGTAATGGTCTCTATTTAATAACACGAAAAACAAAAACCTAGAACATTGATTATCTGTAACGAACCCGCAGAGTAACTCTACAGAAGATAGTTCTGCCTACTACTAATGAGTTAAACTATACCAACGTACTGAACGCCCGAACAAGGCAAACTAGCTCTTATTGCATTAGGAATAAAGTTACCAAAGGTACAGAGATAGTTTCGATCTAGATTGAAATGACAAAGTTAAGCGTAGCTCTCGGTCAGGTAAAATTAGACCTTATTACAAGGTGTAAAGAAGTATAGCTAGTGATGTACAGAAGTAGAATAAAGTTCCAGATGTAGGAAGCTGTCGCCACGGTCGACAGCGTCCCAGTGAACGCCGAGTAGGACCTGTATTCCGTAATTGTTAAAATCTTAACGCGAACACTCACCGGTATATCTTGAGCCTAAAACTCGTCGCCAAATCTGCTGAATTGTAGGTCTATCTATACTTGTTAATATGAGGACCGATCCAGCAAAATTAGTTACATTGTGTTCCTAACATCCAAGCAAGTTATACCTACACGGCTACAAGCAGTTCATGTATTTTATGTTTTATTAGGAGAATAAAATTAACATTTTTGACAGAAAATATGTAATCTTACGTTGTACCGCGCAACTTTGCTGTGTTTTTAACATAAACAAATAAATTTGGCTTAAGACTTCAAAGCCAAGGCAAGGTAAGCGGAGTGTAGGACGTCCAGCCGCAAGATGGGTCGACGATATCGTTTCTATCGCGGGTCGAACCTGGACTCGATGGGCACAGGACCGAAGAAGATGGCATGGGAAAAGAGAGGCCTATACCCAGCAGTGGGATAGAGAAGACTGCGGATGAAATACTTCAATTTCTTGAACATCACAGCATAGATAGTATTAGCTTATTGGTTTTTCATCGGATACATTTCGGGGAGTGAGCAGAAAATCTGTTATTTATACTTTGTTATTTTTATCAGACTACTCATAGCACCAAAAAACTGACATCGTTTCATGATTGACGTTATAAAGATTCAAGGATGTTTTACTTTCATTCTTCTACTTAATAAAAACGTTTAGAGCTCTAGAGTATGGAACGAGTTTTCTGAATGAATTTAAAAAACAGGAAGACCTAAAACGTAATACGTTAGAACAAAGACGCTGCAAAATGTCTACCTGATATGTCATCATCATCCTAGCATTAAATCCCGGTTATATCTCAAGCTTTCGCTTCGGAGCCCAGGGTCCGCTTTCCTACTTCTACTTTTCCACTTCGCACGGTCTTCGGCATCCTTCACTGTGAGACCATTGGCACGCATATCATCCCTTACGACGTCAAGCCAGCCTCTCCTGGGCCTTCCTCTTCTACCAGGTCCCGGCGGAGGCGGCATGGCCAGACATTTATTTACCACGTGGCTTGCCGGTCTACGTAAAACGTGGCCGTACCAGCGCAAGCGACTCTCTTGCATTTTGTCTGCTATGTCACGAAAACCTGACCTGATATGTACTGTGTAGTTATTACACTTGAACGGGTGCGTGTTTTGTGTTTGAGCTAGAGAATACAAGGCTAAAGGCCGCTAATCCCGCGGAAGTGGCCACACTGATGAATCCGCCGCATTGTTCGTCACTGGAGATAATTCCAACGGAGTGAGAACTTTGACTACTCGAATTATCTTACAGCTAAATTGTTAGCTCTAATTTGAGATGCTCAGAACCTCAGAACAACCGCATCCATAATCGTCTTACTAATTTATTACAGATAGGCGTGAGACAGGGAGATGTTATATCTCCGAAACTGTTCACTGCCGCGCTGGAAGATGTTTTCAAGCTGCTTGACTGGAACGGATATGGCATCAATATCAACGGTGAATGCATCACTCACCTTCGGTTTGCCGATGCTTATTCCCTGAGCATAGCACCGAGGTCCTCAAGCGACTGCGCCTAGTTCAGTTCTGTAGAGTTTTTCAGTAGAGTATCCCAACAGGTAGGTGAGAATGAATATGGACAAGACAAAGGTCATGTCAAATGTTCATGTCTAACCTGTGCCGGTTATTGTTGGAAACTCACACTTGTGGATGTTCTTAGCTATGTTTGGCAAATATTGATTCAAGATGGCCGCCTCCACAAAATGGTGGACTGAATATTTCTTCACAACCTATCTCAATATGGGTATCGAATGAAAGGACTTGACTAGTAAAATGATATACATGATAACGAAATTTCAAATCCAATATAAACAACATTGTATAAAAACTGAGTATCGGAAGGTGAGTGCGCGCCTGCGATCAAAGTTCATTAGGTACAAATTCCTCTTTTGATCGTTATATTTTTATCCTATTACATCGCCAAATAAAATGAGAACAAAATTAAAAATAAACAGCTCACTTACACTTCAAACAATATCATAATTTTTGGGTGAGTCGAGCACTTATAGTGCAAGAGCCCGTGGCTGATGAGTTAAGCTCTTTTTTGTGTTACCTCAGTTGTTGTGCCGCTGCTGGATAAAGATCTCTTCAAATTCTTGCCATTTATTCTGGCCCTGAACTTTATTTGCCAAATTATTTTTTGGGATAAAGTCGATAATTAAATACTAAAGGTGAAATACGTCGCTACCATGCATTTCTTAAAAAAATGTTATTATACTATTGCTCGTTCTTTTGGTCAACGGCCACAAGTTTGTACCTAGACATCAGTTAATGCTACGACTAGAGAAACTTTAAGACGTTAATAAAAAAATTGTGAATTAAAAATATTTGTGTACTACTATGAAAGACAGGAAGCTGATATACTTAGTAAATTTAATTACACATTTTTAGTACATAAAACCACTAAGACACATGCCATACACCCGCCGTATTCATTACAAAAAATGTTGGGTGGGAATTGAACCAACGATCTACACCTTATTGAGTAGACTCACTGCGTCACGAGACCAGTGATCTAAGCTTGACAGCCACGAGCTCTTAGACCACGAAGTAAATTCTCCCTCGAAAGGTCGCAGCCACAGCGTAGGCAGTAGTAAGTGGCGCGGTTCAAAGGTCGCCTAACTGAATTAGGGTCCTTCGCCAAAAGGTTTTTTACAACCAAACTCATCCATGCAGATTATTCTGGCAGTTTCTGCTCGGCGCTGTGGAGGGATTCCACCTCACAGTTTGCTTAATGATACGACGTTCTCATTCATTCGACTTTTACGTTATTACTAGTTGACCCGATGAAGTTCTTATCACCTTCGCTATAAAGGCGAAAGTTTTAATGATACAAAGACGAAAATTTGTTCTTTAATGGAGGTGCCATTTTTGTATGTGCATATGGTTTAACTGAAGAAAAAGGATAGTTAACCATTGAGATCATCGCTAGAGGCGAGGTGTTCCGTGGTTCTACTTATTTTGGTTGTGGACAGCGAATATTGATAGGTGGAAGCGTCCGGCGTTCACCGCTTCCTGCAATCGACTGGAACGGAAAGAGTGAGCTCCCTCTTCCCAATGATGACATAATTCTGTGGGCCTGAGATGTGAGAGAGCACATCCATTGGTTTATATCGATGCTTATAGTGCTTATTGTCTTATAGTTTTATTTTGTAATGGCTCTTCAGTCCTTTTATTATTGTATAAAATTAGGAGAAGCCTGGATCCCACAACACAGGTAGCCCTAGTGTGGGGTTCAGTGCACACTAACACAACATGTATTTGTTTTTTTATTTTCTTCTTGTAAGAAACGTATGCCATATATTGTGTTTTTGTTTATGTCTCTCGTTATTGCCACAATAAACATTTTTTCATTTTCGTTTTCATCAATTAAAATAATCTCTTGATTACTCAATAATATTTGTTCGGTGTAACACCAAACACACAATTTACCAACGCGCGCCATGCGTTGTCAGCATTGTCGGCGCATGAAACGCAAACATTTTTAATGCACTTTACGGAACCGCCGCGACCGGGTGCATTCGAAAACAATTAACATTCTATTAATATTATTAAACATTAGTCAAATCCAAACCACTTTTCTCTTGCAATCCTCACCCTTTAAGAGCTACCGAAACATTGGTCCTTCGAGCCGGATACATTGGTCCTTCGAGCAAACGCGAAACATTGGTCCTTCGAGCAAACGCGAAACATTTCGTCCTTCGTAAAGGGTCTCGCGATTCGTGTGAACTGTGAACTGTGAGGCAAAACGAACTTTAACATTAACATTTGAACATTAACATTAGTGAAAGAGTGTGGATTACAGTGTCATAAGGAGAGGTTTCAAGATTTGACGCAACATCTAACAATTTCAACGACTTCAAGTAAGATCTTTCCTTACTAAATTATCAAGTCAAGATGGAAGGTGGACAACATTACGAGAGGCAGCTGGAGATTAAACAAAAGATTATAACACTATTTACTAACTTTAAAAAGATGGTGCTGAGAGAAAGTCAAGATTGGAATATTTTAAAACACGTTCCGAAACATTAACTAACCTATGGGCAGAGTTTGAGTCAATTGATAAAATATTATGTACTTCCGAAAGTAGGACACATACATATTTTTCAACACAATGTTATGCGAAACGCGTGATATTTTCTTAGAACTTTCCACCTTATTAAATGATGGCTAAAACAAATTAACAAAAGATTCTGCTTCTATGGACTTTGCGGGAACATCCAGTCAGAACAAGCCTGAATCGGGTGGCGAGGAAGATGACGAGCAGCCGCCATTGCTGCCACCGTCTAACAAGACCGATAGAAATGTTGCCTTTTTCTCGCCAAAGAAACAGGACGCAGGCTCGCCTAGCAAACTTGATGAGATGTACCGCAAGCAACAAGTGAATATGAGAGCTTTTGCACGGACTGTGAACAACATCGATGTGGAATTATTGATAGAAAAGTGGGAATTCGACGATGCTCTCAAATCACTTGAATATCGTTGGTCAGTTATCGATTCGTTGCATTGGGAGATTGAAAGTGAAGCATACGAAAGAGATATCATGTATGAGGCAGTATTTAACCGTGAGGAAAACACATATAATAACTTAAAGAAACAGATTAACAAAAAACTATGGTCGGTCGCACACAGGGACAAATCAACTCCAAAACTTGACATTCCAATCTTCTATGGAAATTATAACTCATGGGTGTCTTTTAAAGACTTGTTCATTGAGGCTATTCATAACAACACAGCTCTATCCAATGCACAGAAGATGCAGTTTCTGAAGAGCAAAGTTAAGGGAGAAGCCGAGCGCCTCATCCAACATTTGCAAATAAGCTCTGATAATTATTCAGTATGTTGGAGCATTTTAAACAACAGATATAACAATAAAAAAATGATATTTACTTCTCACATGAACATTTTATTCGGGCTACCTAACATACAGCAACAGTCATTAGGCCTAATTAAAAAATGTATGACACAACTACGGAGTGTCTACATGCGATTAGGAATCTAGGAATAGATATTAGCACTTGGGATCCCATGCTAGTTTATGTTTTATCCCAAAACTGGATTCAGAGACACACAAAACTATATTGAGTCTCTTAAAATTCAAGAGAAATACCGGTTTTGCAGGAGTTTTTAGACTTTATGGAAAGTAAATTCACTACGCTAGAGTCATCCCGACGCAAACAAGAGTCTACGGCGCAGAAAGCCCATTCACAACAACCAACGCCCACGCCGAGAAAATCTTTTCAAATTTCAATAACCACAACAAATTTAATAACCAAAATCATGGAATTAACCGAAGTTATGCAAATGCAAACCCCACAGTTGCAAAATTGCATCATGTTTCCAGTATCAAATGTCCTCTATGTAACAATGCGCACGGAATTTATAATTGTAAATTATTTTTGCAAATGCCAGTGGAAAAGCGCTATCATACAATTAATCGACTTGCATTATGTGTTAACTGTTTATTCACACATAATGGAAATGCATGCAATTCACTAAAACTTGCCATAAGTGCGGTGATCAACATAATACACTTATACATGAGGCTTTTGTAAAGTCTACGTCAGCAAACCAGACAACAGCTTCATTAACTAACACGGCGACAGCCTTAACAACCGATAAGAAAAATGCGGTAAACACGTCTCAACTATCACCTAACGACGATACGGAAGTTTTGTTAGCGACTGCCTTATTAAACGTGCGAAAAGCGGATGGAACATTTTATACTTTAAGGGCTCTTATCGATCAGGGCTCTCAAATTTCTCTAATAACGGAACAAGCTGCTCAGATACTTAACATTAAGAGAGAAAACTGCAAAGGAGTTATATATGGAGTAGGACAAAGAGAGAATAACTGTAAGGGAAAACTTAACATTACTTGCGGTTCTATTTACAACAACTTTACCTTTAAGGCCGAGGTAATAATTATGAATAATTTGATTAAAAGCCTACCAAACAAAACATTTGCTAAACCATCGTGGCCTATTATACAAAATCTTAACCTAGCCGACCCCAGTTCTACGTCAGTCGTCCCGTAGACTTACTACTCGGGGCGGACATATACAGTAACATTCTTTTGAGTGGGATAATTAAAACAGAAGATGCATCACAACCAATAGCGCAACATACGCAACTTGGCTGGCTTTTGTGTGGTAATGCGAGAACTTACCATTGTAACGTGGTAATCAACTGCTTAGAGGACATCAAACATTTCTGGGAAGTGGAAGACATTGAGGAACAGGAGAATTAACGCATGAAGACCTCAATTGCATTAAACATTACCAGGAGAACGTGAAACGAAACATAGATGGACGGTACAGTAGTAAGACTTCCAATGAAGGCTAATTTTAAAGAAGAACTAGGAGAATCAAAACGAAGGCTATAGCGCAATTTAGAAACATGGAAAGAAAATTTGAACGACAAGAAAGGTTAGCAAAAGCCTATAAAACATTTATCCAAGAGTATAGTGATCTAAAACATATGACACCAGTCAACAGTTATTCGAAGCAAGAGTGTTATTTGCCTCACCACGGAGTAGAGCGCGCCGAATCTACCACTACAAAATGGAGGGTTGTATTTAATGCCTCCGCCAAGACATCTTCAGGGCGCTCATTGAATGATTTAATGTTTACTGGACCTAACCTACAACAAGATTTGATGTCTTTGCTGATGAAGTGGAGACAATACAAATATGCTTTTACTGCTGACATTGAGAAAATGTACCGACAGATATTAATAAACGAACTTGATCAGCCACTACAAAAAATTATATGGAGAGATAGTCCCGAACAACCATTACAATCATTTCAACTTTCAACAGTAACATATGGCACTAGGGCTGCCCCCTTTTTGGCCATGATGACATTACGGAAGCTAGCAGCGGATGAAAGGGCAAACTACCCCGACGCGGCGAAAGTAGTGGAGGAGTCGTTTTATATGGATGACTTAGTACACGGAACTTATACTATGGAACAAGCAAAGAAACTGATCGATGATTTAATTAATCTTTTGAAGTCGGGAGGATTTAACCTGCGAAAATGGTCGTCAAATAGTGAAGAAATATTAGAGAACATTAACAAAGAACTGAACAGTAAGAAAGAAGAAACCGTTTTTAAATTTAAAACCGACACTGTCTCGAAAACACTAGGGTTGTGCTGGAACCCAACCAATGATACGTTCACATTTAAATGTAAAATAACCAAGTTAACATCTAAACCAACAAAAAGAAATCTACTGGCCGAAATATCCAAACTCTTTGACCCATTAGGTTGGTTGACACCCCTAAGCACAAAATTAAAAATTATATTTCAAAAGTCTGGAAAGAAAACACGCATTGGGACGAGCGGGTGTCAGATAACATTTATAACGAGTGGTCTAAACTACAAGCGGACATTGACAAAATAAATGATTGCAAAATACCTAGATGGATATCATCGAATGAACGTGACGTCATTGAACTACACGGATTCTGTGACGCTTCTATCGAAGCGTTTGCCTGTGTAATATACGCGAAAGTGAGAAAAACAAACAAAATTGTTCTTATCGCCGCAAAATCCAAACTTGTACCACACAAAAAAACATTAACATTGCCGAGACTAGAGTTGAGCGGTGCATATTTACTGTCAAATCTTATGAACAAAATTAAACAGTCATTAAACCAACATGAAATTGAGATGTATGGCTGGACTGATTCTAAGATAGTTATCGGTTGGTTACAAGGTGAACAGAGCCGCTGGAAACCCTTCGTTGCCAACCGAGTGAAACATATACAAGAGGTGATGCCTGTAAAGAGTGGAGATACGTGAGATCGTCGGAAAATCCGGCGGATGCTGCAAGCAGAGGTTTGACTGCATCTCAGTTAGTTGAACATACGCTGTGGTGGGAAGGTCCGTCGTGGCTACCCGTATTTATACCTCAAACTGCAAAACAAACATTTTATACAAAAGAGTGGAGATACGTGAGATCGTCGGAAAATCCGGCGGATGCTGCAAGCAGAGGTTTGACTGCATCTCAGTTAGTTGAACATACGCTGTGGTGGGAAGGTCCGTCGTGGCTACCCGTATTTATACCTCAAACTGCAAAACAAACATTTTATACAAAAGAGGAGGAGAAACAATCATACACGTCGCATCCAGTTCAACAAAATAAAAATGATAACGTAATTGACCATTTGTTAGAAAACATAGCACATTCACAAAATGCAACGCATCATTTCTTGGGTTTTGCGCGCTGACCCCGAAACAATGCAAAGTGCCTACAACATATCTCACATTACGAGAATTACAGAAATCAAAGTCCGTAATAATAAAACACGTACAAATAAATGGATTTGGAACGGAAATAAATTTCTTACGTAAACATGGTAAAGTTGAATCGAAAAGTATGCTACTGCATTTAAATCCATTTATTGACGGTGAAAACATATTGCGTGTTGGAGGTCGCTTAAGAGAAGCGAACATTTCAGCTGAAATGAGACATCCGAAAATAATCCCGAAGGAGTGTCGTTTAACTACCCTACTCATTGATAAGGCCCATAAAGAAACATTTCACGGAGGAGCTAAGTTGACCATGGCCAAACTGAGACAAGAATATTGGATAGTAGGAGGAAACAATGTAGTGAAGAAACAGCTAAGGCAGTGTGTGACGTGCCGCAGGAGTGAAGGACGAACACAAAAACAATTAATGGAGATTTACCCTCTGCAAGAGTCAACGAAGCCATGCCATTTTACCATACCGGAGTAGATTATACCGGTTTTGTGAACATCAAAGCCAACAAAGGACGCGGAAGTAAAACTCTAAAGGGCTACATTGCCATTTTATTTGTATGGTAACTAACGCCGTACATTTAGAGCTAGTGACGGATCTAACAAGTTCAGCATTTCTCGCTGCGCTGCGACGTATGTCGGCGAGAAGAGGAGCCCGCGACACTTATACAGCGACAACGGAACCAACTTCGTTGGCGCTAACCGAATACTGCAAGAAGAATGGCGACAACTTTGTAACATTTTCAACGATGGTTTTATACGGAAATAACAGAGATGAAAATAGAGTGCCATTGAACGCTCCTTCCTGGCCAAGCGCCGGAGGTTTGTGGGAACGAGCTGTGCGGAGTTTAAAATACCATCTTAAGAGAGTTATAGGCGAACAAAACTTACCTTTGAAGAGTACGCGACAATCTTGTGTCAACTAGAAGCTTGTCTCAATTCACGTCCTCTCTGTTCGCTGTCTGAAAACATAGATGACATTGAAGTTCTAACACCAGCTCAATTTTTAACAGGAAGATCAGGTATAACTATCATTGACACAGAAGAAGATGCGAGGACACGATGGAGTCTAACTCAAAAGATATTTGGAGATATCTAGAAGAGGTGGAAAATGGAGTACTTAAGCCAATTGACCGCTAGACGCAAATGGCAAACACCACAACATAATATTGAAATAGGAGACGTAGTAGTCATCCAGGAGGAGAATTTACCACCAGGAAAGTGGGCGTTGGGCAGAGTTGTGGAAGTCCATCCGGGACACGATGGATACGTTAGAGTAGTGACTTTAAAAACGAAGAATGGAATGCTGAAAAGGCCGGTAGTAAAATTGTCTGTCTTACCTCTAGAGAAATCGAGACAAGAAAACGAGACGCAACCTGGAAACGATAAACATGACAAGGCCGATAAAACGAGTGATATAAGAAAGAGAAGCTATTTAACAACATTCTGGATCATGTTACTATTTTTTATAATGATTTTGATATTGATTGTAAATTTAATAACTCTCGGACAGCTATCTCGTTTCACGTTATATATAAACGAGCAACTCCAAAAGTAGGTACTGAATAAATTAACTACAAGTCGACTTGATAGAGCCACAAAAATCTTTACTTTATAACATTAATAAGTTACTCGAAGTCCGGGTCACTTAAAATCTAGTTTTCTAGCGTTATCACAACGAAGTTAGGAGCGGGTCAGAAGTGGCCCGAGTGACTCTCAGGCTAGCGGGCGACTGTGCATTTGCTGAAACTACGAGCAAACTTAGAAGGACGCTGCCGAACTCACAGATACATTTAAAATTAGCTAAAACTTAAAATTGCTGTTGCTATTTCAGTATTTTTAGTTGTACTTACATCTTTAAAAAATATGTTTACATTAACTGCCGTTTTACAAAACCTGGAAGTCTCGAGTAAATATTTGGGAGACTGCTTAGTTCCAAATTTCAAACTATCTAAACATATTAATTACGGAATTTTCACAGTGGTTGTGTACATAATGCCGAGGACTGACTGCATCATCTGACGTATATTTATTATCTTTTAGTATGGAAACTAACGTGGTTGTTACCTACACATTGTAAATGAATACACGGTTAACTCACGTGCTATTATTTTAGTCAGTCCGACTAAGTTTCGGCCGCGTCCGGCGTCTCAGCTATATTAACGTGTCAGAAACGCGAAGCCACTAAATTAACCCACACGTAAAAGTGTGGAAACAAGTGTGAAGAAGTTTTATTTCAATAGTCTGCCCTAGTGGCTTAGTTGGTAGTAGCTCTGCCTGCGAAGCCGAGGGTCGTGGGTTCCCGATCCCCACCCAGTGCAAATATTTGTGTGATGAATTCAAATGTTTGCACTGTGTCTGGGTGTTTCTATGTATAATAAGTATGTATTTAAAACTATATAAGTATTATATCAGCTATCTGGCTGCCATCACACAAGCTTTGCTTAGTTTGGGGTCAGATGGTGTTGTGTGTGAATTGTCCAGCAATATTTATTTATTATTTATTTAATAATACCTACCAGTGTAGTAAACAATCGTGAGAGCTAAGAATAAATTCGACGGTAATTTAGTTATCATTCCAATTGCAAGCTCCGAACAGGCCCTTCGTCCAATCAAATTACCTGAGATAAGGACGGTCATATCTCGCGTTTAGCTGAAAAGAAATAAAAGCGAATTGTAAACAAGATGGACGCCGCAAGCTTCAAAGGTAGCCGCTCACCCGGGAGAGGAAAATGGCCGACCGACTGGTATTCCATAAGGCGAAATAATTTTATTACAGCCGATGGGCTTTATTCCCGATTAATGGAGCTCGAACCTTTCACTCGCAACTCTGATTAGAATGGGGCACAAATAATATAAACTATATCTTGAGACGCGCATGCTGCTCGCGGCCGTGTCGCTACTGTCGTAAAACTTTACCGCAGTTTTTTCTTCAGCAAACTGTATTTGTTAACACAAAGTAGGGATGATGAAAGAATTCTTTGGTGTATATTTTAAAATTGACAATTACATTTTAAAAGTAACAAATAATCAGTAGTTTACGTGTTTGATTTCTACCCAAAACAAATATTTGCGTGAGGAATAGGTACAAAGAATTGATCTGTGTCTGAAACTATGTACCATAGGTAAGTATCGATATATTTTCGATTCAATTAGTATTATATATCAGCTGTCATTATGGCTTCCATCGTCAAAACTTTACTAAGTTTGGGCTATTTCGTGTGACATGAGACACATACATAGATACCCAATATTAAATTTATTTTTTAACAAAATAAATTTGACAACTTTACATTATGAAAGGAATACAACAATATTTATTCACACGGCAAATGTTATAAACCCTGAAAATTAACTTATAGTTATTTTTTAGATAATTTTTAGTTATAGAGTCTAAATCCAATACAACCCAAACTTTTGCAAAATTGACCAAATTGTTTTATATATTTATATACATAAAATATTAAGCAATAACTTAACGTTTTTAGTTCATCGATTTGACCGTGGTTCTCCGTTAGAAGCGCGACCATTACTTTGAAGTCTCGGCTGCACTATCGCGTATTCTATGGGTAATCTTTGAAGGGCTCCGGAAAATAACTTTTGAAATATTTTGCGGAAGGGAAAAGGAAAGGTTTATTGACTGTTGTGTAATGGGTATCTTGTTTATTGATGTGTTTATATGCTGGGCACTGGGCGGGAGTGGCGGGACGCGGGGCGCGGGGAGTGGGGACTATTGTTTAGTTTTTTAAAGTATGGAATAACGAGATGAGCACGACATGTGCCTGATGGCAACCTACATGCCTGACCATAACAGCATGCCACGCGCCTATTGCAATATGACGAGTCCAAATCGTTATCTAGCAATGCACGCAAACGCGTCAGTATATCTAGATGGCCATACTCATGGCCACGCTCTCCGATTTCGCGTTCCGGTTTCCGTAATTTCCAAAGTATGCTATCAAATTCAGAGATTGTAACTTTTCACTTCTGTCGCCAGTTCCTATAACTACCATTTTAGGGTTCCGTAAAACGTTAAAATGGAACCCATGTCTCAGTCACTTTTTGCCGAAACTATGAGAATCAAACTGTTGAAACTTGGTAAGTAGATGTGTTCTGTGAACTGCATTAAGATTTTTACAAAAAAAATACATATATGAAAAAAAAACTATGAATTTTGGGGGTGCCCCATATTAGAACTGAAAATTAAAAAAAAAAGAATAATTTGCATGAGAGATACTTCCAAAGTGGTGATGATAAAACTAAATATATATATATATATATATATATATTATGTACATAACCATCAAACTGTCAACAAAAATTGGTTTGAACTTGATCTAGGTAGTAGTACGTCATAAATACACTATTATTAAAACATCGATCAACGTTACATCGAACTACAAGAACTTATCTATATATATAAAACTCAAAGGTGACTGACTGACTGACTGACTGACTGACATAGTGATCTATCAACACACAGCCCAAACCACTGGAGGGATCAGGCTGAAATTTGGCATACAAGTAGATGTTATGACGTAGACATCCGCTAAGAAAGGATTTTGATAAATTCTACCCCCAAGGGGGTGAAATAGGGGATGAAAGATTGTATGAAACTTTTTATTCCTTTGGCATATTTGCATGAACTTTCATATGAATTAAGTTTGGCTAAAATCATGAGGTACGTATTACAGCTTTTATCGAAATTCATCCCTCAAAGGGGTGAAATAAGGGATGAAAGTTTGTATAGAAACTTTTTATTCCTTGGGGATATTTTCATGAAATTTCATATAAGATGAGTTCAGTTAAAATCATGAGGTACGTATTACAGCGTTTATCGAAATTCAACCCTCAAAGGGGCGAAATAAGGGATGAAATTTTGTATCGAAACGTTTTATTCCTTAGGCATATTTGCATGAAATTTCATTACAGCGTTTATAGAAATTCAACCCTCCAAGGGGTGAAATAAGGGATGACAGTTTATAGAGAAACTTTTTTATTCCTTGGACACTTGGACATATTTAGTGTGGCCAAAATAAAGAGTTTTGTATCACATTTTTTTCAAAATTTAACCTCTAAAACAAGTTAAATAGGGGATGAACGTTTTATAAATATTAACGCACCGGACAAACCCTTAGGACATTCTTAAAATATTTCACACACGTATTAATTTTATAACGTAACCAGCCAAGGGAGGATTTCTCAAAATTCAACCCCTAAAGAGATGAAATAGGGGATGAAAGTTTGTATGAAACTTTTTATTCCTAAGACATAATTGCATGAAATTTCATATAAATTATGTTTGGGTAATATCATGAGGTATGTATTACAGTGTTTATCAAAATTCAACCGTGAAAGGAGTGGAATAAGGGTTGACAATTTGTACGAAACTTTTATTCCTTGGACATATTAGCATCAAATTTTGTAAGAGTTGAGTACGGCCATAATAATGACTTACGTAGTACATTTTGACGTGACAACGTCTTATAAATTGGTTTGCCGTGTGACACTTCAAGAAACTGCGTTACGCTCCGCTCACGTTATGCGCTCACAACGAGAGCGAGTGAGAGGCACGCGTCCCTTCCACTCGGGCATGGTTAGCCCGCCTAAGAGCGAGAAAGACAGACATAAAAAGTGAAAGGCACGCGTCCCTTCCGTAAAATTATTTTACCACTCAAAGTCGTTGTCACGTAAAACTTTCGCCCGTATACCGACTTTACAGGCAACAATTTTTATCAATTCATCCTCTAGGTTTTAAAATAGGGGATGAAAGTTTTATGATAACGCACAGGACGTACCCTTAAGACATACTTAAAATTTCACACACGTATTCTTTTTATGACGTAGGCATCGACCAAGGGAAGGTTTTTCAAAATTCGTATGAATTGATTTCAGCTAGCATCACGAGGTACATATTACAACATTTATCAAAATTCAACCCTCAAAGGGGTGACAAAACTATCATAGCTTATTTGAAACTTTTTATTTCTTGTACATATTTGCATCAAATTTTGTAGAAATTGAGTACGGCCTAAATAATGAGTTATGAGTACATTTACTTCCAAAATGTAACCCCTAAGAGGGTAATATGACATTCTTAAATTGTCACACACGTATTCTTTTTATGACGTAGACATATTCAATAAGGACGGATTTCTCAAAATTCAACGCCTAAAGAAAATATGTTCGAAAGTGTGTATTATGAAACTTTTTATTCCTTGGACATATTTGAATGAAATTTCGTATAAATTGAGTACGACTAATACGTGTAATGAGTTATGTGTTTCAGTGGAGTTTTCCTAAATTTAATCCCAAAGAAAGTATGAAAAGAGGGTATGAAAATTTTATTTATTATAAATAATATTACACACAGGAGATACTTACATTTTCACACATGTAAATATATGTGTGAAAATGTAAGTATATATATGTATATATTATGAAGCAAACAAGAAAGAAAGATATTTTTCAAATTCATACTAGGTACTTAATAGTGGATAAAATTTTGTACGAACTTTTTACCCCTTGGACATGTTCTAAAGACTATAACGAAGAGCTTTGACGGACTACTTTTGTTACAATAACGCCTAGGCTGTGAAAGGCGTTCACAGACTAAGAGGAGAGATACTCTAAGACGTTGCCTGAATGGATTTTTCATGATCATTAAAACGCTGGTGTATCCAAATTGAGACTGAATCGGTTTCTTCTAGGATAGCAAGCTCTACCGTAGACCACATCATCACTTAACTTTAGGCGACATTGCGGTCAAGAGTAAACCTATAGCAGTTAAAACATTTATTTGCATGAACATTAAAAATAATGAGAGTATTAGTTTTCCAAAATTCAACCCCTGAGATGGTAAAATAGGGAATTAAAATAAATAATAACGCATAAACTACCCTTAGACCTATTATAGACGAGCATTAGTTATGTTATTATTTGACGCTCATGCTATCCAAGTAGGAATCTACAATAAAAAACTTACTGAACGCGAGCGAAGCCGCGGGTTAAAGCTAGTCTATTATATTACTTGCTGCTACGGAACCCTTTATGGGCGAGTCCGATTCGCACTTGGCCGCTTTTATATTTTTTCCTTTGTAATTGAGATGTATGTAAGTATGCAAATGAGGGAGCAATAAGGCGGTGTGATGGTCGCCCTGTGTGAGGGTGTCTCTGTGTGAGGGTGTCTCTGTGTGAGGGTGTCTCTGTGTGAGGGTGTCTCTGTGTGAGGGTGTCTCTGTGTGAGGGTGTCTCTGTGTGTGTTCATTCAGACGATTGTTTGTTTGTTGATTGATTGTTCGTCGACCGGCCGGGAACACGACGTTTAAATTCATAGCAACAGTTACCGAGCCGCACCACTACCTATTATTCCTACGATATCACTAAATTGACGTACGAAGCAGGGTAGTTCAGTTGTTTCATCGCAAGGTTCGAACGTCGGTCGACGTTTACACTAGCAGCATTCAGTGTAAATAAGCGCATTATGTGGGTAACAGAGCCAGCGCCGACGATTAGAAGGTTCAGTTGCTTACAAATGAGACGCGATTGATAAAGACGGCGAGACAACGTGACATGGATCCTTTGAACGAGTGAGTTTTATGTACAGCATAAACAACCCACTAAAGGTTCCCACTACTGGGACTAGGGACCTCCTCTAGCAAGGAGAGAGTCAAGCCGATAATCCACCACGTTTTTTTCGAATGAGTTTAGTTTCATGTCGGTTTCTTCACGATGTTTTCCTTCACCGTTTTAAGTTAGCGCCATTGTGCACAAGACTTCGAAAAGACAGTGGTGTGCGTGGTTTTTGAACCGGGGTAATTTCACTGAAAACATTATACTTCAAACCGGAACACAGTGAAATTATATGAACACAATGCTCGTAGCTCGATGGTTGATGTTCCGAAGACACAAACGAAGAGATTTGACTCTACTTTCGTGATAAGAACGTCTAGGCTGTGGAATACGTTGCCTGAGAGGGTTTTTCCCGATAGTTACAATCTTTGTGTCTTCAAATCGAGAGTGAATCGGTTTCTTCTAGGTAAACACGCTCCATCGTAGACCGCATCATCGTTTAACATCAGGCGAGATGGCCGTCAAGTGTAAACCTATATAAGTTAAAAAAAAAAGTTTCACATTACTGCCTGGCGTTAAAATAACTGGCTAAAGTGTGGTCCCCAGGCGGATTCAGCAAAGAGTCCTACGATTACTTGAGAACTCGTCGGTAGCAAGTCAAGCTACAAAGTCTCAGTGGCCGAAGTTATAGGTTTTTAACTACTTCCCAAGTAGTTGGGTTTACTGCCTGCTTTACTGCGACGGACGGTGAGTGCATTTATTTCGCTGCCTAGTATCGGGGAGTAAGAAGTTGGCTGATAAAAATATAATGAACCCTTTTTGTGCACAGATTCATTTTTTTTTGATAAAAGAATATATCTATCAATATTTATTAACTACTTAATTTATTTGTGCATAAAATATTGTAGATTTTTTAAATTTACAATTGGAAATGAATGATTCTTCCTTGACACAGGACCACGTTAAGGTTCATAGGCACCTTGTTCGAAAAATGCTTCAAAGGTTTGAACATCACTATACTAGTTGGATGTTTTTTTTCAAATGCATTTCGGCGAGCATCCAACTACTTAACCTACGTGATTTTGTTGTCTTCAAATCGAGAGTGAAACGATTTTTGTAGGCAGCCATACTCTATCGTAAACCACATCGTCGCTTAACATATAGGAAGCTAATGGTCAAAATGCAAACCCAACGATTAAAAAAAAGGTCAACCAAGCTATACTTACCTAGCGTGTTTAGGAATACATGCGGGCCAACTTGGTGGTGCTTCAGATAAGAATCTGAAGCATAGACTTAGGTTAAGGTAAATATCTATATTAATAATTCATAAATAATCATAAATCGTCAAAGGGTACAGTAGACATGATCGAAACCTTATAAGAATAACAAAACATAAAAATATTGATTTTGAGTCGACAACATTATGTCCACAAAATTCGGATAATGGATAATTACGTTAAATTCTGATGGCACTGACACACAAACCGCTGTCGACATCTTTGGTGTTAAGCAAAGACTAAGTATCACGTTTCGTTCCATCAATCAACACATTGCGTGCGTCCGTCGCGCCAAAAAAGTATCCATCACAAAAAACTGTGACTTATGTGACTACGTAAAACGAAACGTCTTGCCGCCGGACCGGAATTTTATTAGTAGGTACTACTTATATTTAGTATCAGCGTTGCACTCTTGCGAAGCCAGGGCGGGTCGCTAGTTTTTATTATTCTTCGCTTATTATAAAACCATGAAACGCAGCGGAGCAGGGCCCGAGCTGCTGGTGGCTAGGACTGCAGACTGAGGTCGAGGAGCCTCCTGACGATGCGCGCTGTGTCGAGGCTCGAGGCTGACCGCCGCGCGCACCTGACCCGCCATCCAACCTTCAAGGCCCAGCCTGTGGTCTTCGTCGAGACTTTTTACCCCTCTGCAAAGAGGGTTATTTTATTCGCGCGCATCTTGTATGTTTGTGATACCGAGGTATCTTCCAAACGGCAAGATGCATTTTAATAAATAAGATATCATTAGATTCGTATCAATCATCTAATAGTATATAATAGTATAAATAAAAAATAATAATACATCCAATAGTATGTACAAGTATAAAGTACATAATGTTTTTTATGTGTTGATTTTTTGCAGACGGGTTTTTAACTTAAAGTTATCTAATATTATTTTCATCTTCGAGCAAAATGGCGGCTAGGCGCAAATTTTTTAAATTAAATGTCAGTTGTCTAGTATCCAAAGTGCAATTTTCTTTTGCATTAGTTTGTAGTCATAAACTAGCATTGGGAAAATTATCGCCCGTAAATTTTCGTTTTGATGAGCAAAATAGTCATATTATGTACTAATTTTTAACATAACACTGTAACTACTACGTCACACTAGGTAAGGTTATACCTAACGTGATCCACCTTAGATGCCGTATGAGAAATGTCCACGAATGCTCACCCAGGGCTACTTCATATTAGCCCGTGAAGTTTTGAATGCTGGACGATAAACGATGCAGTTCAGTCGGAGAGCGACATCTCTCGCGCTCCCCGCCCCGCGCGCCTCCCCGCCGCGGTCCGCACATGCGGGTCAGGGTACTAATTAACACAGAACTGCTGCTTTTAAACAGAAATCAAATGCAGTGAAAATTAAATTAAATGAGACGAACAGGATAGATACCGGATGGTAAGCGACATGCCTTCTCATAACAACACATTGACACGCAGCTATTGGAACATGAAAAGTCCAAATCACTGCTTAGCACCGCACTGCGCTCGTCCCTCGGAGATATATTTTATTTATTACATTCGTTATACGTCTGTATTCGTGGTGTGACTCATTGCAGAGTACATTTGTACTAAATATTGAGAGTACTTCAGGGTGTTTCCGTGGCCCGGGCGCGCGTCGTTTAACTTTACTCTCATATTTATTCCTTAAGACGATTAAAGAAGTAAACTTCAACAACACTTACTTATTCGAGTAGAGTGTTGGTGGACGATCTATTTCAATCCAGCCGTTCTACCGCGGCTGACAGCTGGGGCCTCGTTTGCAGATCGGTATCTGTGACACGCGGCCGCGGCGTCCGCGCCTCTGTCGGACATGCGGGAAACTACTTCGGAAACTAACAACAACTAACTAAATATCTTAAAAAAATTGGTTGCCTGTAAAGTCGGTATACGGGCGAAAGTTTTACGTGACAACGACTTTGAGTGGTAAAATAATTTTACGGAAGGGTGCCTTTCACTTTTTATGTCTGTCTCTCTCGCTCTTAGGCGGGCTAACCATGCCCGAGTGGAAGGGACGCGTGCCTCTCACTCGCTCTCGTTGTGAACGCATAACGTGAGTGGAGCGTAACGCAGTTTCTTGAAGTGTCACCCGGCAAACCAATTTATAAGACGTTGTCACGTCAAAATACAATTTAGTTTCTTCGAAATTCTAAAATAGACTTCAATTTAAAGTTAAATTAAAAGGTTTGACCAAATGTCATAAGAAATTATGATAAACTAGCTGTACTATGTGCCACACTTCGCTGTGGCACATTGTGATGCAAATATTATATTAAAACAATCCTTGATGCGGATTTTATATCATTGTTAAATTTCAGCTCGATCGGTGCAGAACTTTTTGAGTTTTTGAAGCGTACACAAACCAACATAACATTTTTATTGCAAATTTTAGTTTTTTGTTGATATAATATCAAAAACCACCATACTGATTTCGATTAAATTTATTTGGGACTATCACTGAACTATGATTTTTCTAACAAAATTATGACAGACTATAAGTTAGTATTCTAATATCAAGCTGGGGGAGCTTCACCTTCGACGAAAGTCTCCTTTACAACTTTCCAGATCTTCCTGTCTTTTGCGAGTCGCATACAATCTCGGCCGGTAATTCTTTTCAACGCGTTTCCATTGTTCTTGTTGTCGTCGTTTGACGCAAGAAGCTAAAAATGACGAATCCAAACATCCAATCTTTCGCATTTATTTTAAAATATTAGTGGGATAAAAAAATATTTGTGTCTCCCACAAACGAAAATAATTCATAATGTATAATTGCCTTAATGTATAATTCGTGGAGTTTTTAGAATATTATCAGTGTTATATGCCGATGGTAGTACCCTCGCCAGCCGGGTGGGTAGTTCGCAACATGACGTACACGCCAGCGCGCGCGGGTGCGGGCGATGCTGTGACGCTATTCTCTACAACCAAACTTTGCTTAGACGTATTTAATAAACTCTACTCTGTTACAACTTTAATTGCTTCTTATATCTTTTGGGAGTCATGTGCGTAATGTCGCTAACTTAAAACGATGAAGGAAAACATCGTGAAACCGACATACTTATATAAAATCTTTCGAGGTCATATCATCCGCCAATCTGCACTGGGCCAGTGTGGTGTATTATGTCCTTGACTCTCACCTGGCAAGAGAGTCAAACATAAACTTTTTTTTCATTTAAATCAATGTTAGTGGACATTTCACAAACAATACGGTCTAACTCTTGTTTCCGTTTATTGTTCGTTTATTATATTTAATATCATCTGGTGTACATAGTTATAGCAAAAATAATACTGGTTTTTTGAAAAATGTCTCCAGGAATATAATAGGTCATCGTTTAGTGTCAGTTTCACCGTACAGAATCACCGAGCAACACGGAAGGACATACACAGCGTTTCCCCTCTGTCAAAGTACAAGTCCGCGTGGACCATGGAGCTTGATAATATACTGTGGCTGAGGGTGGGGCTAGATTTGTGAATGGTGCTTTATTTTTTATGGTTTAGTGATTTGGCTGTGTGAGTATGATCGGCAATGGATCGGTATATGTATGTTTTCTATGTAACAGTGTGACTTTGCGCTAGTATGCAACTTTCCCTTCCCGCAAGAAATGACAGAAAGATTTAAAAATATTTTTTAGCTAAGGCTACTTACTCCCTTCCGTGCTTGCGCGGAAGATCGAGTTGCTCGATGTACAGAATATAGGCCCCGGTGGGAACGCAGCCGCCGGTCGCACATCGCAAACAGTGCTCGTTTGTTGTTCAGTTACGTCGGCTGCCGAGGCCCGCAGGCTCCGACCAAATTTTTCTACATTTAAACCTGATTTAAAATACAAAATCTTTTATTCTACGTTATTAAAATTTGAACAAAAATTTGACTAAAACCCATTGGCTGCTAGTTAGCTAGTTATACATTAATTCAGATCATCATTAATCTTGTGTATTGTTTTCAATACGCTACCAAACCCTAGAAACGTATAAACTGATAACTTTTACTTAATCTATGAAAATAACAGTTATTATTTACCTAATTCAGTACAAAACTATCATCCTTCATATGAAAAAAACCTGGCAACGAGTGGACTAGTTGTAATAAACTACCCGTCGACATGTAGTGCAAGCAATAAAAGCTCTCCGGCGGCGCCCGGGGGCGTGGCGGCGCCACTAATGTATTTCTCGACACATCCGACACTAACTAATGACTTGATCTTGCCAAAAACTTGCTTCGAAAAGCAAAACCATTATGGAAATACAAGCCGGAATTGAATTTAAGAGGTTTTGTAAAACACCTCGAGAGAAAATAGTGAATAATGTTAGGTTTACGTAAAAACTATGTCCTTTCACAATTTCTATTGATTATTTTGTTAGTATACCTCAAAAAAACTTTCTGCTATTACCATGTATACTTTAAATTATAGAGCTGAAAATGATTTTTTGTTTGAACGCGCCAATCTCAGGAAATACTGTACCGATAAAAAAAATTCACCGTCGGATATGTCCATGATACTTGAGTTCGGTTCGACTATCAGAGACTATTCATATTTAAATGTATTATGTAACACGAGCTAAGCCGGGGCGGACCGTTAGTATATTATATTGGTGCTACTAACGGTGCTAAACGTATGCTATCAAGACATAGTTCTGTCTGAAAATTTGGTGTTGAGTTGTTCAAAAACAACCTGAACAAGAACTAAATTAAAAAATTTGACTAACTCCCGACTGCCTCGGATTTGTTATCTGTACAATATTCTACTAGTCAAGCCCCTTCATTTGATACCTATATGAGGTAGGTTGTGAAGAAATATTTTGTCCGCCGGAGGCGGCCATCTTGAATCGATATTAACCAAATATAATATACTGGTTAGCTGGTTACCACTGGTTACCATAGCTAAGAACATCCGCACAGATATTAACTTTCAAATAAAAAAACCGCATTGAAATCGGCCCATCCGTTTGAGCTCTACGGTGCCACAGACAGACATACAGACAGACACACACACAGACAAACAGACAGACAGACATCGACGTCAAACTTATAACACTTTTTTTGGTCGGGGGGTTAAAAACGAGACTTTTCAAGATGTATCTATGCTGGTTACTGACAAACTCGAGCTATTGGGCGCCACTTTAACATTGACGTTGAAAGTTCTTTAACATTAACAACTAGACAAATGATTTCGAGAGCTGCTAGCAAATTTTGGTTAGGTTTTTGAAACAAGCTCAAAACTTAATGTTTATAATGTACTTAATATTTCAAATACACTAATTTTTTTAAGCAATATGCAATTTTTCATAATATATGTTGTTGGTTTAATATTTAGAGTATAAAAATAATAATGAGCCAGACGATTTAGTCGGGGTTTAAACAATGCCAGGGGAGTTAAACATTTTTTCCAAAAAAAAAAAAAGAAATGGGTTTGAGATAATTTGTAATTTACGAGTAAATTGGGTATCATTTATAACTAAAAAATGGGGATTCTCAAAAAGAGATATCAATTTGAAGGGACTATCTACCTGCCAGGTGATCTAAATTAACTGATTAATTATTTTGTCCGCTACTCACCAGCCAGGTCGCCACCTCCGTGTAGGTATGTAATAGAAGAACTGTGTGACAAGATTTCACTTCACAAGGTTACTTCAAAGCTGAACAGTTGCTCATGTCATTCTAAGGACAGATTTGATTTTATATGGATACTGTGTGCATCTTTGAGGTTAAAGCCATACCAGTTGGCGGTCATGTGCAAACATTTGCAATCATGTTTCGTCAACTTGATACATTTTCACATAATATTTCATCATCAATACGTATTTGCCTGAGAGGCTAATCCCTCTTTCGCTAACTTACGTTTCCAAAATCAAAATGAAAGCCGAGATTTTACTTCACGCAATATAATTCATGATAAATGTTATACACGAGTTGATTTAAACTCAAGACATTTATTTTGTAAGACAAAATATATTATTGTAACATAGCTTACTTACTCTAACTTTTAAGTCCACCTGCCTCAGCCCTGTCTACGAAATCGTCCAAAATATTACAAACTAATTCCCTTTGAACCTATTTCAAAGTCTAGCTCAGGCGTAAATTAAATTATAATATGTTGTTAAAGAATTCCACGAAGGATCTATAAAGTTTCTGTATATTTCTTTAATAAATTAGATTAGAGAAGTTTGGCTCGCACTCGGCTGTTGTCGGGCGCCCTCGTGCCGTAACGAACCTCCTCCCCCCGCGTCCCGCTGCGCGTCACGTGACTTCATCAGTGACCACACTGACATAACCAACAAGATATAATTTCATTTGACTTACTCTCCCCGTTTGTATCGCACGCCGGTAGCACACTGTCGACTTGCGACAGGTTTGGGAACAGTCTACATGTCCTCACAATAACTCAGCTAAACAAAGAAACAAGAAAAGTATTCGTATAAATGTCAGAATTATCGATCTTAATCAGTCGTTCAATGTATATTCACTTTCTGTGTACCTACCTAGTACAGAAACTCTCCAAACGGTGTTGGCAAACAACAAATTTGATGTTTTTATTTTCTAAACTTAGCATATACATACATAGCATACACTTTAAAAACCTACATTTAAAGTAATAAATAAAGATTTTCTTATGTGAATTATTACATATTTTCTACTACAAGAAAATCATTTTGCAATTAGCCAGCCAGCTTATTAAATGTTGTTATAAGTCGTTTTTTTTTCAAGTTAACGAGGAGAAGCAAAAATTAGTTTTTTCGCATGCTATTTCATCGCTTCGCTATTTTGAACATAAAGAGTTCAAAACACTACCTAAAAATAACTATGATTTCTTGATACTACAGTAAGTCATTTTAGTTTTTAATTGTATATTTAAAATTGGACCCTCAACTGAATTGTTTAAAAAAAAAGACCCAGGGGACAATGAATAAACTACATTAACCCCCCGTTTCCAAAACATTAGCTGAGCACACTTTTGTTCTATTAGACAATGTCATAACCGTTGAAATTTTTATCAACCGTTGAGATTTGATAGGTTGATTCTTGAATAAAAGTTGATTAGGAGCTAAATGAGATTAATTTTCGAATATTTATAATTTAGTAAAAGCTGTATTCGGACACTGCCTGATGATGATTATATTTAGACACTGCCCGCGCGTATAACGCTCAACGCTCTACTATATCGTAGAGTCATTTGCTTTGTTTTTTGGGTTAACACAGATTTTTTGATCGCGAAATTTTCTAAATGTTTTGTAAATAAGTCGACAGTGTGCTATCAGTCGTTGGCTTGGTACTCAGAGTATGCGAGTCACATGCGAATTATACAATTTGGTTTGTTATCGCATCACATTACAAGATTACCGCTGCACGTCCGACACCCCGCGCCCCGCACCTCCCCGCACGCCCCCGCGTCTCCCCGCGGGGTACATTTTTGTCGCGATGAGCCACTTACATATTCCACACGCGCTGTCTGGTAATTACGATAACGTTAAATGAATTTGCTAAAAATGTTACTTCTAGTACATTTTTCGAATGAAAACTAGCTTATTGTTACACATATTAGTCACGAATTATTATAATTTAGTCGCGAGTAGCTCACGTGTGATCTGACCGGTCCAGCCCGACTTAAGTTTTAGCCGCGTGAGGCGGGCTATTTTTAAAAACTTAAGTGTACCGCGTTGATATAAAAACTTCTTCAGTTTTATAATATTAGTATAGATAAATATACTGGCTATAACAGAGAGCTAGTACAATTTAACACTATTAATAAAAAAAAAGGAAATGTCATCTGTGGTCCCGGGAGAGGGGCGCCGCCGCCGGTCGCGGGGTCGTGACGAATCAGCTAATGTCACGGGACACGCACACACGCGCCCGCACGCACACACGCGCGAGACACGTGCACATACAAGGGAGACGTGTAATGCTGTGTAACGAATCATAGTTCATTCGGACTACATAATTTGAAATCGATACAAATATTCGGCGTTTTAAAAAAATATATATTTGAGAGAGTCTACGAGGGAAATCTACGCGTATAATGCACCTACATGTTATTTATGTTATAGAGTCACAATCTCCTTTAGCTTTAAGCTTTCATTCAAATCAATTTATTGAAATATCGAGCAGGACAATGTCAATGTCTGAGCGTAGTCGTGGTGACACCATTTTTGATTCGTATTGTGGACAGAGCAACGATATGATATGATGGGGTTTTTGGAGTAATCTCTGAGAGTACTCGATTTATAAGAGTATTGTGAAGACAAGAGTGTGCTACTATAGTTGATGCGATCCAATAATGTTACTCCATCGAACACGCTTTTCGTACATGTCTGTAATGTTGAATGTGACGCTAAATATAAAATTGTGAAGATTTCAATGATTTTCATTTATGTTAGCACTGACCATTACAATAAGATAATACGACGAGTGACGCCCACAATAAGAATCCTATATGCCATGATAAGGCCCTCCTGATGTCGATAGGAAACTAACAAACGTAATGTTTCCCCGAGATATCGAAATTTCGTAGTATCTAAGTTTGTGCGAAGCACCACACCATACCGTGAAACAGTAATATGCTATTTGTACTGTATCTTGGCACTCTATCAGAATGAATATGATCGCTCCTGTCCCTGCTGCCTACATGATCTCGCACAAGGTTATCAAAGAGACCTGAGGACGCAGATGGTCGTTTACCGAATTGGAAAACCAGCGTTGTTACAAGGTCTTTTACCGATAATTGGTTTGTACTTGACCGCCATTTCGGCTGATGTTAAGTGACCATACAGCGAAAAGTGGAGCGTGTTGACATCATTCACTTTAGACTTAAAACACTCATAAAAATTCTGGCGACCAGTAGTTAAGTTAAGGCTGGTCTAGTAAGTAGTGGTTTTGTAGTGGTAGGACTCTTGGCAGAGTCCGCCTGGGGAAGTCGCCAAGCAGTAATGTGCAAACATTACTGTGTTCCGGTTTGAAGGGCAATGTTTCCAGAGAAATTACAGGGCTTAGAGATATAAGATCTTAGATCGTTGGGTGACGACCGCAGTGCAGTGCTAGGTAATGATTTGGACTCTTCATGTTCCAATAGCTGCGAGTCACTGTGCTGTTATGTGTCAGGCATGTTGCTTACCATTAGGCACATGTCCTGATCGTATCGTCACTCTTTATTTAAAAAAATAAATTAAAAAAAGTCGGGAGAACGGCGTCTGGCGATCCGGAGCCCCCCGAGTTCAATCCCACACGCACCGCTGTCTCGAATGCCTCGATGTTTTCGAAGTCATGTGTGGTGTGTGCAATGCCCACGGATAATGCCGCTAACTCAAAACGGTAAAGGAAAACATGAAAGACGAAACCAACATATTCCTACCTAGATCGATGTCATTTATTTATTCATTCATTAACTACTTGTCGCACTTACAGACATGCCACCACGCACGACAAGCCATAAATTACATTTATTAAAATATTCCATAACTAAAGATGTACAAAACTATACATTTAAAAATAAGATAGTATTATAAATCATCCACCTTTCATTAATATATGGAAAAAAAAATATTGATAAATTGAGGAGAAACGAAACAAAAATCAAACAAATAACAATGTCATGTGTCAGCCACCAACCCACACTGGGCCAGCGTGGGGAATAGTCTTGACTCTCTCCTTGCAAGAGAAGGTCCCGAGTCCCAGCAGTGGAGGCATTTAGTGGGCTGCTCTGCTTATGTTGTTTGCTGTTTTGTAAAGAAGCTTGGCTGTTAATTGAACGGCTATTTATGACAGTTGACTACGACATATACTCGTAGATGACATTTGTTTTTTAGATTTTCTTTGCCGCAGATTACTAAATTAGTTTGATTTAGCTGGAAAATTTGACAAATTTGCTTACATACACGTTCAATAAATGTTAGTAGTACGTTGACTTAAAACTGTATGTCGTTCATTGTCTTCAAATCTCCACACGCAAGGGCAGGTTTCTAACCCCAAAGACAATCTGCAGTAAACGCGGACGAACAATGAAACAATTTGACACAGTTTGTGTTTTACCCATTGATGTGAACACTGAGGATTTCACGAGGGCGTTTAAAAACGTCTTCACCAAAGTTTGTCAAAACGGCAAACGTAGCAGTCTTTTACAGCATTCGTTGTTTGACATGGCGCTACCGAGGTGAATGCTGATTTAAGGCGTACTCCTTGAAGGATGTTGAAGCTGTGAATATCGTCGTATTTGCTTTATGAAGCTTCTTCAACACTAGAAAAGAGGCAAAAATGTGTATTATATTTTCAGTAAAAGCATAAATATTTTGTCAATTTAAAGCGTAATGACGCTAAAAAAGTAATTCTAAAACAATTATAAATAAACCCGACTAATTCAAAACGTATCCCATTATTAGACTGCTTGTTTATATGTCGAAATTTATCAATCCAAATTAAATATTGTTGTTAGGAAACCGAGATATATTTTAAACTTTTCAGATCATAATAATTAATCTACATCTAAGCATCTATTTACGTACATGAAGTAAGGATGCTACATTTGTAACTTTTGTTTGAGACGTTGTGTCCATATGATATAACGTCATTGGTTACTACCGTAGCGAGCGGGAACCAGGCGCGAGCGTGAGCGCGAGACAACGTCCGTGATACAGAAATAATAGCAGATAATAAATAGCGCGAGGGAGGCGCAAGGGGCGGGAGGGGGTGTAAAGGGGATTGTTTCGTTTTGTCTGATTGAATGCCAGAATATTGTATTCCGAGTTTGACAACAATTTATGGGCATTCTCAGACACAAAGCTGCATTCAATGCTCACTGGGACTGAAACAGAGATGGTTTTTTGGGTGGAACATTCGACAATAAATATGCGCAAAGGATATCGATATTATTTTTCTTGTAATATTTATTAAACAAACATTTCATGGATACATACGATTTGAGCGAAGAAAACTTTTCAGATCTCAAACTCATCCGTTCGCTCCTTCGGTTTTACTCGGGTAATTTGATTTAGTGAACTAATCATTTACAATAACAAGAACAAAATTAAAAATTTTGATTAACCCCCGACTACCTTAGATTTGTTATCTGTACAACATTCTACTAATCGAGCCCTTTCATTTGATACCCATATTAAGGAAGTTATGAAAAAAGAAATGCCATTCGCCATTTTGTGCTAGCGGCCATCTTGGATTTGAAATTTGTCAAAGTGCAAAGTATTCTACTAGTCAAGCCCTTTCATTTGATACCCATATTGAGGTAGATTGTGAAGAAATATTTTGTCCGCCATTTTGTGGAGGCGGCCATCTTGAATCGATATTAACCAAACATAGCTAAAAACACCCGCACAAATATTAACTTTTAAATTAAAAAAACCGCATCGAAATCGGCCCATCCGTTTGAGCTCTACGGTGCCACAGACAGACACACACACAGACAGACAGACAGACAGACAGACATCGACGTCAAACTTATAACACCCCTTTTTTTGGTCGGGGGTTAAAAACGAGACTATATGTTAAGCTATTAACTATTCTATTGGTTGACTTGGACTAATTTACATTTAAATGTCAACTTTCGTGAATATTTGTTGACATGTTAAAGAATTCACTGGAAACAAACATCAGGTAACTGGACTTTTATGAATTAAAATTGTCATATTAATTTAACCACTAGCAGCCCCCGCGATTTTACCTGCGTAGTTTTCGTTACAGTCGTTTCTGTTATTTTACGGGCAAAAATAGTAGCTTATGTATTTTACAAGAGTACAATCTATCTGTGTTCCAAATTTCAGCCCGATTTATTCATAAGTTACGACGTAAACGAGCAACAAACATCTAAACATTGACATTAAATGTCAATGTTTTATTATATTTGAAGGAAATAGCATAGTCCTTGTCTCGGGGTGTCGAATCCCGCTCCGTTGTCTGGAAGCCCGGCCGTAGATGTTCGCGGCGCAATTAATCCAAGTCAAATTATTCTTTATTAATAAATCACCAGCGATTCAAAACGCGAAACTGAACTCTCAAACAAATTGAATTATTCTCTGGTATTGTTGAAATGTTCGCTGAAAAATGACTTGCAGTTCTGATACATTACCGAGTGAAGTGGTGCGAGCCGCTGGAGAATAATGGATCATTAAAGTGAGCAATGGTCAAGGAGATACTATTCGCAGGCAGCCATGATGGCCTAGTAGAAGCCATGGTGCTCTAGTAGTAGCCATGGTGCCCTAGTAGAAGCCATGGTGCCCTAGAAGAACCCATGGTGCCCTAGTAGAAGCCATGGTGCCCTAGAAGAACCCATGGTGCCCTAGTAGAAGCTATGGTGCCATAGTAGAAGCTATGGTGCCCTAGTATTAGCCATGGTGCCCTGGTAGTAGCCATGGTGCCCTAGTAGTAGCAATGCTGCCCTAGTAGAATTCATGGTGCCCTAGAAGAAGCCATGGTGCCCTAGTAGGAGCCATGGTGCCCTAGAAGAACCCATGGTGCCCTAGCAGAAGCTATGGTGCCATAGTAGAAGCTATGGTGCCCTAGTATTAGCCATGGTGCCCTGGTAGTAGCCATGGTGCCCTAGTAGTAGCCATGCTGCCCTAGTAGAATCCATGGTGCCCTAAAAGAAGCCATGGTGCTCTAGTAGAAGCCATGGTGCCCTAGTAGTAGCCATGGTGCCCTAGTAGAAGCCATGGTGCCCTAGTAGTAGCCATGGTGCCCTAGTAGAAGCCATGGTGCCCTAGTAGTAGCCATGGTGCTCTGGTGAAATAGCTGGTGCCCTATGGTGCCCTAGTAGAACCATGGTGCCCTATGGTGCCCTAGTAGAAGCCATGGTGCCCTAGAAGAACCCATGGTGCCCCCAAGCTATGTTGCCCTAGTAGAGCTATGGTGCCATAGTAGAAGCTATGGTGCCCTAGTAGTAGCCATGGTGCCCTGGTAGTAGCCATGGTGCCCTAGTAGTAACAATGCTGCCCTAGTAGAATTCATGGTGCCCTAGAAGGAACCATGGTGCCCTAGTGCCTGGTGCCCTAGAAGAACCCATGGTGCCCTAGTAGAAGCTATGGTGCCATAGTAGAAGCTATGGTGCCCTATAGTAGCCATGGTGCCCTGGTGTAGCCATGGTGCCCTAGTAGCCATGCTGCCCTATGGTGCCCCATGGTGCCCTAGAAAGCCATGGTGCCATGGTGCCCTAGTAGTAGCCCCTAGTAGAAGCCATGGTGCCCTAGTAGAAGCCCTGGTAGAAGCCATGGTGCCTAGTGAGAGCCATGGTGCCCTAGTAGAAGCCATGGTGCCCTAGTAGAAGCCATGGTGCCCTAGTAGAAGCCATGGTGCCCTAGTAGAAGCCATGGTGCCCTAGTAGAAGCCATGGTGCCCTAGTAGAAGCCATGGTGCCCTAGAAGCCATGGTGCCCTAGTAAAGAGCCATGGTGCCCTAGTAGAAGCCATGGTGCCCTAGTAGAAGCCATGGTGCCCTAGTAGGAAACCATGGTGCCCTAGTGAAGCCATGGTGCCCTAGTAGAAGCCATGGTGCCCTAGTAGCCATGGTGCCCTAGTAGAATGGTGCCTGGTAGAAGCCATGGTGCCCATGGTGCCCTAGTAGAAGCCATGGTGCCCTAGTAGAAGCCATGGTGCCCTAGTAGAAGCCATGGTGCCCTAGTAGAAGCCATGGTGCCCTAGTAGAAGCCATGGTGCCCTAGTAGAAGCCATGGTGCCCTAGTAGAAGCCATGGTGCCCTAGTAGAAGCCATGGTGCCCTAGTAGAACCATGGTGCCCTGGTAGCCCTAGTGAAGCCATGGTGCCCTAGTAGAGCCATGGTGCCCTAGTAGAATGCCATGTAGAAGCCATGGTGCCCTAGAAACCATGGTGCCCTAGTGGAAAGCCATGGTGCCCTGGTAGAAGCCATAGTAGAAGCCATGGTGCCCTGGTAGAAGCCATGGTGCCCTTGCCATGGTGCCCAGTAGAAGCCATGCTGCCCTAGTAGAATCCATGGTGCCCTAGTGAAGCCATGGTGCCCTAGAAGCCATGGTGCCCTAGTAGAAGCCAGGTGCCATGGTGCCCTAGTGCCTGGTAGCCATGGTGCCCTAGTAGAAGCCATGGTGCCTAGAGCCATGGTGCCCTGCCATGGTGCCCTAGTAGCTATGGTGCCCTAGAAAGCCATGGTGCCCTAGTAGAAGCCATGGTGCCCTAGTAGCCATGGTGCCCTAGTAGCCATGGTAGAAGCCTCATGGTGCCCTAGTAGAAGCCATGGTGCCCTAGTAGAAGCCATGGTGCCCTAGTAGAAGCCATGGTGCCCTAGTAGAAGCCATGCCATGGTGCCCTAGTAGCTTCATGGTGCCCCAGTAGAAGCCAGCCCTCATGGTGCCCCATGGTGCCCTAGTAGAAGCCATGGTGCCCTAGTAGCCAGCCATGGTGCCCTAGTAGTAGCCAGTGCTGCCCTAGTAGTAGCCATGGTGCCCAGTAGTAGCCATGCCCTAGTAGAAGCCATGGTGCCCTAGTAGCTTCATGGTGCCCTAGTAGCCATGGTGCCCTAGTAGCAGCCATGGTGCCCTAGTAGCCTATGGTGCCCTAGTAGCTTCATGGTGCTTTCTAGTAGCCATGGTGCCCTAGTAGCCATGGTGCCCTAGTAGCCATGGTGCCCCAGCCATGGTGCCCTATGTGAAGCTTCATGGTGCCCTCAGTAGCCATGCTGCCCTAGTAGAAGCCAGCTGCCCCAGTAGCCATGGTGCCCTAGTAGCCATGGTGCCCTCAGTAGCCATGCTGCCCTAGCCATGGTAGTAGCTAGCCATGGTGCCCTAGTAGCCATGCTGCCCTCCAGTAGCCCCTAGTAGAAGCCATGGTGCCCTAGTAGCTTCATGCCATGGTGCCCTAGTAGTAGCCATTACATGGTGCCCTAGTAGCCATGGTGCCCTAGTAGCTTCATGCCCTATGGTGCCCTAGTAGAAGCCATGGTGCCCTAGTAGAAGCCATGGTGCCCTAGTAGATGTCATGGTCCGAATTCGTAATTAAAATGTCGAAAATATACCATTCCAATTAATGCTTCAGATAGACTATGGAAACATAATCTTATAAACTTTTGACTTTGACTTTGATATATATGGGATACGTATATTTTGATTTATCGAAATAAAAATAACCGACAAAGACAAACATCATCGAACGTCCGGAGTGTGTTGTGACGTCATGTCTTCGTAAAAAGTGTACAGTGACGTCACTTCACGTTCTAGTGCATTAGTGCATTCTAGTGCTCGTCTGTAGAGCCGATCACTACCGGTTGGGATTCCGCTAGTAATAGGCTCGACACCGAGTGTTTGCATAATTGCCTTTTGCCATTTGCCTAAGCTGCCTCTTCCCGGCCCAGAGCCTCCACGACGGCCGCATTTCTGTCCCTGAGGCCATCTGTAGGTTGAAATCTCGGATGGTCTTCGGTGATGCAGCCCACGCTCGGCGCACGAACCGACCGATGGCGTCGTCGGCGTCGTCAGCGTAGTATGTGAAGGTCCCCGTGTGCCGTGAGATTGCAACAACCGCATGGGGCACGCTCTCGTGCAGCTTCATGTTTGCCTTGGTTTTGATTAATTTAATTTGATTTAATTTGTATTTCTAAGTGTGAGGATCTTTTAATTACGAGCTTATTGTTTTAACTATCGCTTTCCGAGCATTAAGTTGCTTTACCTAAAGCTACATAACCCTCAACTGACTAGACACTAGTGAAAGCCTCGAGAATGATTAAAAACCTCATTTTCTCATCTCATATTCCGTAGATCAAACAGCGCCCTCTAAACCAGATTAGACATATTTATCGTCAGACATGTGAGCCCGCTGCCGGATATTCTTACAGAAGACAAACGAACGTTGCTAATGAAATTTACACCGTTTGCTTTGAGAATGAACTGATTTCAAGATGTGTCGCGGTTCGCCCGCGACTCTCGCTATTTTTCAGAATTTACGGCTCTTGGAGGAGATTTAAGAGAAGTTTGTAAGTAAAGCTAATGTTTTAAAAAGGCAGGCGTCTTTATTAACGAAACTAAATTACAATTGTACAAGTTGGGGTGGACGTTTGTTGAGTAGAGATTGAGAAGCAGTGAACGTAGTGAAGGACGTCCTGAGATTAAATCTAGTGATAAACGGAAGACAACAAGCAGGGAGTGACGAGCCATGGGAGAGGCCGATGTGATGTACAACAGTGGGTTCAGGCAGACAGGCTGATAATAATGAGATGTTGTACTACATTATTTATACGTATGTTTGCTTAGTTTGGGGTCAGATGGTGTTGTGTGTGAATTGTCCACCAATATTTATTTATTTATCGATATCGGATTGGCACGAAAATTTAACAAGATAGTTGAGATTTTTTATAAAACAACGGTTAGAGATGTTTTAAGCGAACTTTGTCAAACTCATTAATGATTCAAAATCCTTTGAAAATTGCCTTTTTGTAGTGGTAGGACTCTTTGTTGAGTCCGCCTGGAGAAGTATCACACTTTTGCCAGTTATTCTACATGCAAGCATCGTACCTATATGTGCAAATGTTGTTGTGTTTCGGATTGAAATACAGTGTATCCAGTGAAGTTACAGGACATAACGATAAAACGTCGTGTATGTCTATGTAACGAGCGTAGTGAAGGGCTACGTAATACTTTGAATTCTTCATGGTCCAATAGCTGCGTGTCACTGTGCTGTTACGGGCAGGCATATTGCTTACCATCAGGTACATGTCCTGTTCTTCTCGTCCCTCTATTATATAATTTACAAAACTAACCAAAATGCGGCGGAGACATGAAACTACTACACCATCCTTGTAAAATGTTTCCTTCGCAGAATTACTAACACTATGGATTTTATATTTCAAAGTATAAATACAAGTGTAAACGCACTTTGTGTAGTCAATGTTGTTTTCCAGGAAAACAAGAACAATGTAAATATTACAAAGCTTTTGAAGGCAGCCATTACAGTTGAAACCACGACACGATAACACGGCTCGTGCAATAATATAATGCTCGCGACACACTTCCGACCACGACGTGACGTGCCGAGTGCAGCTCTGTATGCGGCCGAGTCGGGTGGTCGGGTCCTCATAGCTGCACATTTTTATTTGTATGTTTTTGAACCCCGGTTCGAAGTGAGATAATAGTTTTTTCAACACACTTGCTCATAAAGTGGTTCTAATTTCACCGCAATCGGGCATATAATGACACCTATAATCAAGCTGTGACTTTTTTATTACTTACTAGTCACTAGTGAGTTTTATAGTATACGTTTTGGTTGAATTGCTTTGTTCTTTAAAAAAATCCATACTAAAAAGATCGTGTTCAATAGAACAAATTAATTAATGTAGCTATAGCTCGGTCACTTCATGCAACTTCGTATTTAAATAGATAAAATCAACTTAAATAATACGTGTTTAAAAATAAAACTTACACTCAAATATAAACTTTTATTTTCTTTGTAATAAGGAAAACTTTTAATATTCCACTTTTTGTACGTGGCTTAAACGCTATCCGCCGATAGACAAAACAAAGAAACCTATTGTTTTTATACTGTATCTGGTGGCCATTGTTAGTGGCGCTTTTTGACAACTGATTATTTTTTCCCACCATAACGAAACATTATTAACAACTCGTTTTCATTGTTGAAATGATTTTATTATTATTTTATTAGCAAATGTGTTGAAAAAAGTCGTATGACACATGTGTGTATGATTACCGTCCTCGGCTATATTAAAACCCTTGCCATGGTTCGAGTCTCAAATCTCGTTAGCACCTTAGCGGTAATCACCAACTTTACCCACTTGTGCCGTAATCTACTATTAAACATAATCATATTTGAGATCATATTATTTATACTAATACTTTAAGCCTAAAAAATCTTGTTTGTATAAACACTCTCATGTCAGGAATTACTGGCCCGATTTCTAAAATTATTTCACCGTTAGATATGCACGTAATTCCTAAGTCCCACGCTATACATATTTATATGTACAACGAACAAAGCCGGGGTGGACCGCTAGTGTAAATATGACTCAGGTTACAAAAAATTGGTTGCTTGTAAAGTCGGTATACGGGCGAAAGTTTTACGTGACAACGACTTTGAGTGGTAAAATAATTTTACGGAAGGGACGCGTGCCTTTCACTTTTTATGTCTGTCTCTCTCGCTCTTAGGCGGGCTAACCATGCCCGAGTGGAAGGGACGCGTGCCTCTCACTCGCTCTCGTTGTGAGCGCATAACGTGAGCGGAGCGTAACGCAGTTTCTTGAAGTGTCACCCGGCAAACCAATTTATAAGACGTTGCCACGTCAAAAAACCAGTCTTCTCGTGTTGGCTGTAGTAAAGCTGACGAATTGTCGAGAAAATCCTATTAATATCATAAATGTAAAATGTTTGGATATTTAGATATGTGATCTTCCAGACTATAATCTTCATAATTTAAAGCCTGTCCCTTCAGTCGTGTCAACAACAACAGTCAATTATTACCTAAGCTTTCACATTTAATGAAATATATTACACAAGATACATTTTCTTGAAATTAATTTGAAAACAATAGACTGCAGGCCCGTGAACAAAAATTATGGGTCATATGATACACCAGGAAACCTATGTAGGATGATAGAAGGGTATAAAGTTATAAGATTCAACACTATGCCGTCACTTGTAGGCTGTCCAACTGAGTGCAGTTGAAGAGGGGGGTTCTAAACCTCGATAATTTCTCCTTGTCGCATGATTTTTGTACGGCGTTGCGGAATAATAGATTAGAAGAGGCATTGAAACTATAAAAAATATAAATTTAAGAATTTAAATTATTAGTTTGTGAAAAAAAATCATGACTTTCCGACGATTTACAGAGTAAATTTGGTCATTTGATTATGTTCGGCTTTGGTTCCATACAGTTTCAAAACCTCTTCTAATACATTATTTCGCAATGCCGTACAAAAATCAGCCGACAAGGAGAAATTATCGAGGTTTAGAACTCCCCCTCTTCAACTGCAGTCAGTTGGACAGCTTACAACTGACGGCATAGTGCTGAATGTTATTACTTTATACCCTTCTATCATCCTACATAGGTCTCATGGTGTATCATATGACCCATAAATTTTGTTCACGGGCCTGTAGTCTACAAGTAAAGGTACAAGTTCGCGCTGAGACCGCGACACGAGACCGCGACAAGAGACCGCGACAGGAGACCGCGACCGGAGACCGCGACAGGCACTTGACACTATGGAATTGTATGGGCGCCAGTTCGCGCCGAGACCGCGACATCGTCTCGCATCGCGGTCTCCGGGCGAACCGCTACCTTTAAAGTTATATTTTTAGATTCTCTAAAAGTCGCGCTCAGGCAGTTCGGTACAACCAGCTCGCTCCTAAAACTTTGTCTCGCTATATAAACCCCAGCGCACACTTTTGCAAATTGGTCGTCGTTCTTCGCGACACAGTTTCTTTGGCGCGAACTTTTGAAGCGGAACTCCGCGCTCCGTTCAAAGGCCTCCACTTTGCGTCGTGTTTAAGTTTTCGTCGCGAACATTCTCGTTCAACTAATGCTTAATTAGAGACGAAACCCCGTTTACGACTCGAGTGCATTCAAAATGCTTGGTTTTTTTGTTTCTTTTTATTTCTGTGCATGCATATAAATTGGGCCCAATGAAATACAGTTAATGATATGGAAATGTAATAAATATTGGGCTTTAAATTGTAACTGGTAATTGAAAACCAGGGGCAATACAAACAATTTTAAACAAGTCACTTAACCTGTTTTTCATTCATATAATATAAAATTGAATGACTTATATTTTTAAAGTAATGTAACGAAATAAATTTTGTGAATGAATAAGTGTATGAGTCTATGTTACTGGAAATAAAGGAATTTAGATTAATTAAATTTAATTTAATAGCATGTGCATAGACACTGTTTAAAAGCTTGTGATTAACTAACGTTTACATGTAGGTATCTGAAAATAATTGTAAATCAAATACTGTAGTCTAGTAATAAGCCTATCTTACGTCAAACTCCTGTGTTTGACTAGTAAAACAAAAAAAAAAAAAAATAAGATGTTTTTTTTGGAACATGCTGCTTTCCACTAAAGCCAGGGATGATGACAAACTTGTTCACAAGTTTGTTATAATATGTATACGAAAATTAAAAAATGTATAAGAAACTTAATCCTATGATCTCACGATTGGAAAACATGACATTCTAGCCATTAACCTACCAAAACATGACATTCTAACCATTAACCTACCAAAACATGACATTCTAAAACACATTCTAGCAAAACATGACATTCTTCAGCCATTAACCTACCAAAACATGACATTCTAGCCATTAACCTACCAAAACATGACATTCTAGCCATTAACCTACCAAAACATGACATTCTAGCCATTAACCTACCAAAACATGACATTCTAGCCATTAACCTACCAAAACATGACATTCTAGCCATTAACCTACCAAAACATGACATTCTAGCCATTAACCTACCAAAACATGACATTCCTAAAACATGACATTCTAGCCATTAACCTACCAAAACATGACATTCTAGCCATTAACCTACCAAAACATTCTAGCCATTAACCTACCAAAACATGACATTCTAGCCATTAACCTACCAAAACATGACATTCTAGCCATTAACCTACCAAAACTGCTACTTGCTGTCATAGCTTTTTACCGATAATTACCAATATTTGTGTTTTCAAACCGAGAGTGAAATGTTTAGATATTTTGATGTTTAGATGATGTTTGGATGTTTGTACCTCACCCACGTCAGCATGTCTCAATAAATCGGATTAAAACTTAGAAAACAGTAAGATTATAGTAGTAAATAGCTAATACGTTTTTTTATCACGAAAAATAATCGGGATTAGAAATAACGCAGGTGTAACCACGGGGCATTGCTATCAATAACATAAAATTGGGGAAATAAATACGTTGAATTAATTTAAATTATATTCACGTTTTTGGATATCAAAAATATCCTCTTATAAAGAGTAAGCGATTACTTAACCCTCAAAACGACAACACAATGACGACAACGCGTAAAGAATTGCCATTATAACCGCATGATAGGGCGCGCTGTAATTACGCGCGCGTCGCGGCGCGTATCAAACGCTCGTTCGCCGCGCGTGTGCTCCGACCCTAATCTTATATCACTCGGGAGGTGAGAATTTGGCGTAATATATTATTTAGTAATGAGGATATACATTACAAGGTTAATATATTCTGTACTAGCAGCGCCGGACGGTGTTTTGGCGCAGATCCCGTTTTAGTTATATGGCGGATAAAAAATAAAGTATATGATATTCCAGACTATAATCTAAATGTTTTAAATTGCAACTCAATCCGTTCTGAAGTTCCGAATTGATGGAGCAACGACCAATCGACCATCCAAACTTTGACAACAATAAGTGCCTACGATAGTAGATTTTATATACAAAACTATAATTTAAAAAAAATACTTGGTCGTTAAGAATGATCTTTCGAGGGAAGCAATGAATGAAGTAAAATATTCGGTAGATAAAATGGTAAGATAGTGGATGAATGTTATAAGGTATACAAATACTACAGCACGTGTCTAATAGACACTCCATGTTATTTTTGGAGATGTAGAGACACGACCAAAAGGAGTGTTTTCAAAATCTCTATCTCTGAGAACACTCTGCTCGTTATCCGAGCGTACAAGAGTTTTTCTCTATGCACTGTCATATATCTGGTTAAATTGCCCTTCAAACCGGAACACAGCAACATTACCGTTTCCGGTAGAATAGTTGGCAAAGAAATGATACTTCACCCGGCGGAATCTGGAACGAATCCTACCATTACAAAACTTTATATTTATTTAATTTTAACCCGACTATCTCTACCAGGGTCCTGCAAGCCAGCGAAACTTCTTCAACAAGGAATCAAATAAAAAGGAATATTTAAACCTCTCCAGGCTGGCAACACATCCACAGCATTTCTGATATTCATTAGTGATAGATACCATTTAGCATCAGGTGAACGGTATGTTTAATACCACTGATCCTAAAAAAATAGGGAAAAGATTTCAGGAAAAAACGAAGTGCTTACTTACTTTTATAGTATAGACAAAACGAGCAGGATGTATGCTTGATGGTAAGTAACATGCCTGCTACATAACAGCACAGTGACACGCAGCTATTGGAACATGGAGAGTACAAATCATTACCACACACCAGCACTGCACTGCGGTCGTCTCCCAGAGATATACGATGTTTCATCTCTGCCCTGTAATTTCACTGGAAACATTGCCCTTCAAACCGGAACGTAGTATGTGTTTGCACATTCGCGGTAGAATAACTGGCAAAGGTGTGGTACTTCCCCAGACGGACTCTGCAAAGAATCCTACCACTACATAACCACTAATTTATGAAAAAAATAATTAACGATCAGTGTAAACGGTACTTATATGTAACTTTACTGGTTAAAACAGCAAGAGAGAATGGAAGCAAAACACAGTTAAACGTAAAACAACCAATTAAACAGAAATAATGAAACCTAATGAATAGGAAACGAGGGAGGATCGCAAAACGGTCGTAATTCCCGAAACGAAAAGACAATTAGTTCGGTAAAAAGTCAATTTCCATATTGAAATGAGGTGAATCTTCGAGGCATGAAGTACGGGCCAGTTAATTTTATGCAAGCCAGTGTTATTAATTCCGTGAGTGTCGCCCCCACGACGTCCGGGCCGGCGGGTACTGCGGCGTGGAGAGCCGACGACTGCGGCAAGTAAGGGGCTCGGACAGAGATTTAATAGTTTTATACAGGTAGAGTTTGGTGAAGTTGCAGTTGGTCTAGCCGGGAGAACGGATCCTGGTAATTTGGAGCCTCTGGTTCGAATCTCACGACGAGACCATCAAAACAGGGCTTAGAGATATAACATCTTAGATCTCTGGGTGATGAGCGCTAGGTAATGATTTGGACTCTTCATGTTCCAATAGCTGCGTGTCACTGTGCTGTTATGTGGCAGGCATGTTGCTTACAATCAGGCACATGTCCTGCTTGTCTCGTCACTTCTTATTGAAAAAAAAAACATAGTTATTGTTGCTAGACAGCGAACACTTTAATTGATATCAGGAAATACGGTTTTCATGTCTTAAAAATTTTGATTATATTATGTTATTCTTGACTACATGTTATCCAACCAAAACGTGTTCTACGCACATTTTTCCACTATAACTATTCATACTACTCTCACACTCTCTCTCTCTCTCTCTTTCTCACTCTCTCACACAACTCACATGTTACTCCCGTGTGATATGTTTGGTTTGTGACGTAGTGCGATAAACGGTAACATCAACCTGACTGGACCAAAAAATAATAAAAAAAAGTGTTTGACTTTACGTTAAGTTTCATTGTAAAATGTTATCTCAGCCTGTCACTATTTTGGACGCTTCTTTGGTAGATCCATGCACAGAGGAAGTAATTGGATCCATGGCACCATTTAAAATCTCAACATTATTGTACCCACCTCTTGCACCACTGCCAGTGCTAGGAAATGAATATTATTGGGGACTAACGGAGTTAGAGACATAAGTACCGGAGTTGGAGCTTCTATTTTATTATCGAGATTAGGTTCGGCGCTCACTTTGCATTCCAGATCTTACTCGTGCACTGCGGGGAGCCCGCGACTCAACGGTTCACGGGACATTGGCCTTCGTTAATGCGTTGGGATTGCATTCATTTGGCGCGATTAACGTAGCTTAAAGAACCTAGTACTATTTAGCATTTATAGAATCATGTATTTTCTAAGCAAAACTTTTTTTTTGACAGATCTTTCGTTGGATGTGAATTGAATTCTAGCGTTACGCTCGGGAATGTTAAGAAATCTTCGTGTAAAATCGGGACCATGGCCATTGGCCATCTCGAAATGTAGAAATGCGTCATCATTTCTCATTGGTTGTCTTGGATGAGTTTCTAAATGGCCATGCTTATATCCACGTCCTCCGGTTTCACGTTCCGGTTTCCGTAGTTTCCAAAGTGAGTTATCAAATTCTGAGTTCATAAGTTTTCACTTCTATCAGCAGTTCCTACGACTGCCATTTTTGTCTTCTAATATTTACAGTTAGAATTCCAATAATTACAATCAAAAACAAAAATCTCGTTTCAAACAGAGTTAATTATTATCAAAAAAATAAAATGTCAAATAATGTCATACAAGTATTATAATTTACACAAAAATATTTTAAATATTCTACGAGTACAAATTTTATTGTGCCTATTGGACACGAAACATATATTACATTCTGGGCATTCTAGGAATGCGTTCCGTGCTATGTTTGGGATGCAGATAACAGAGAGCTGCAGACATGTATTCACAGACAATCAAATCGGAATATTTCCGTACCTGTGAGTTGTCGTGGATATGTGTCGTTCAGCTATTGTTTACAACTGCCCATATTAATGTTAAGTTACGGGTGGTCTAGTCGGGCCAAGGCAACTGCCGATCCAGAGCCCCGGGTTCTAATCCCACGTGCACCACCATCACTACGAAATCTTAGACGTAATGCCACTAACGTAAACAAGAACAAAATTAAAAATTTTGATTAACCCCCGACTACCTTGGATTTGTTATCTGTACAACATTCTACTAGTGAAGCCCTTTCATTTGATACCCATATTAAAGAGTTGTGAAAAAATAAATGTATATCGCCATTCTTCTCATCATATCATCTTGGACTTGAAATGTGTCATAGTGCAAAGTATTCTACTAGTCAAGCCCTTTCATTTAATACCCATATTGTGGTAGTAGTGAAAAAAATAATATAATTCGCCATTTTGTGGTGGCGGCCATCTTGGATTTGAATTTTTTTATTACGTGTTGTATTCTACTGGTCAAGCCCTTTCATTTGATACCCATGTTGAGGTAGGTTGTGAAGAAATATTTTGTCCGCCATTTTGTGGAGGCGGCCATCTTGAATCGAAATTAACCAAACAAAGCTAAGAACATTTAACAAGAAGAAGGTTGATATCCGCACGGATATCAACCTTCGGTTTGAGCACAAACCAACGGTTTGAGCTCTACGGTGTCACAGACAGACACACACACACAGACAGACAGACAGACAGACAGACAGACTGACAGACAGACAGACAAACAGACAGACAGACAGACAGACATCGACGTCAAACTTATAACACCCCTTTTTTTGGTCGGGGGTTAAAAAAAACGGAGAAAGAAAATATATGTGGAAACCGGCATGTTCCAGGAATCGAACGTTTTAGCTAATAGGCCTTATGGGTATCTCTTAATCAATATAGAGACTACCGATTGAAGTGAAAAGTTATACCACATTTAAAAAAATATATAATATATAGAGTAACGAGACGAGCTGGACATGCCTGATGGTAAGCAACATGCCTGCCACATAACAGCACAGTGACACGCAGCTATTGGAACATGAAAAGATCAAAATTACCTATCACTACACTGCGCTCGTCATCCAGAGCTCTAATATGTTATATCTCTAAGCCCTGTAACTTCTCGGGTAACATTGCCCATCAAACCGGAACATAGTAATGTTAGCACATTACTGCTTGATGGTAGAATAACTAGCAAAGGTGTGGTACTTCCTACTACTTCTGTTATAAATATTAAACAACAGTAATGCTATACAATATGTACATGCAATATGTATGTACCTATATACTATATAGCTACATAATAAATGAATATTGGTGGACAATTCACTGATATACGAATGTCAGGATCACGAGCTCACAAGATACACCCACCCAACCATCCCATCCCATGCAACGCACACGTCCCGCGACTTTGCTTTTCCGCCGCTCCCACACTACACTACTACATCGACATGTGTAATTACGCAAACCAATAAGATTTCCATTACAAAACTAAACTTAATGAAAGTAAAAAAAAAGTTAGTTAAAAGTATTCTATAAGAAAAAAAAAGTTGGCAGTCACAGGAACTGCTGATATGTTGCCGATAGTGAAAACTAATAACTAAAAATTTAAAACCTTACTTTGGAAATAACGCTGGTGAAACCGGAGAGCGTGGCCATGCTCAATGGGAAATGTTCACATATTTTTAGACGGCCAATGGCCATGGTCCCGAGTTTACCCGAAGATTTGTTATCATTCCCGAACGTGACGCTAGAATTTAATTCATAGCCCACGAAAAATCTGATCTCAAAAATCTGTCTCTGGCGCGCCAAACGACGTTTTCACTTCAAAAACTTTCCTACATTCTAGAACCACTTTTCCAAACAGCCATCCGTTAAGAGCGGCCACACACAGCAAGCGTGACTCGCCGTAATAGCTGAAAAGTCTCTATGATTCCATTTTTAAAATCTCGAAGAAGTGAGAAAATAAAATGGCGGAGTGCTTCCTCTCCTCGGCGAGTTATTCTAAAAGTTTCCACAGCTTCATAATGGCGCAAGTTTTGCCGGAAGTGAGCTGCACTGGTTTTATTGTTCATGGTAATTTGTAATTTCAATTAGTTGGGGTTGAGAGTTTTACACTGAGTCCGACTTCTCGTGATGTGAATTAAAAATGGGGATTCGTACAAAATTGACTGCGAAAAGCTACTTTTTGACTTTGTTTTGATACGGTCTGTGTCTTAGATATTAGATAACGTTTTTGTCAACTAAACTTTACGCCCGTACATAGAACTTTATGGCTTTATATGCGTAAATATTTTTAAAAGAGTCTCGTCAACTCTTATCATTCGCCGGTATACTCTAGATTAATATATATGAAACTGCTTCAAAATATCGGGAATACCACAACTTGGTCATGGTAAATATCCCGGAAATACTAAGCCACTGGAATAGCATATGGGCTACTATTTATTGAGGGAAATTTCTGAAATGAAAACTGGTACTGATATTTAAGCATGAAAACTAACGTGGTTATTACATGTTTTAAATAAATACCCGGGTAACTCACGTTTGATATAGTCAGTCCAGTCCGACTCACGTTTCGATCGCGTCCGGCGATCTTTTTCAAGGAGAGTGCGCGCGCGTGTTCGCTGCTCATTTAGCACTGCGGGCAGCCGCACGGCGCGCACGCAAGCTCAACGGTTGTTGCGGGGATGCAGGTGATGCGGAGGGGGGGGGGGGTAAATTTAAGTCGGACTGGGCTGACTATATAAAACGTGAGTTACCCGTGTATTTATTTAAAACTGGTACTGATAATTGCTGGGAGCTGCTTCTAATGAATAATGAATAAAGATGATGTTTTTGAGAATCTCTGTCTTATCATTAACACCTAAAATCTACCTCTATAGGAACAACAGTAAATGTAGTCAAAAAATAAAAACACTTTTAATATTTGAAAAATAACTTAGAAAGAGACTTGGAACAAAACTGAAACAAAAAAAAGATACATAATTCATTTAATTTTTAATTACGTGAAGTGTTTTACATTAGTCTTCATATGTTATTATACAGAAGTAGGTATAATTATCTATATACTTCTTATTGTAAACCCCCTCTTCTAATAGGTATTCAATATTTATATTATCTTCTTAACCATCTTACGGTTGCGTAGAAGAAGACGTTGTTGTAGTAAAATCGCTAGTTGCTACTTAGTTGTTTAGATTTTATTATTCAAGTGTAACTAGTACTACTAGTGTATGAATCCATATATCTCATTTCATCATCATCTGTAGCCTGCAGACGTCTACTGCTGGAATAGGCCTCCCACAATGATTTCCACAATGGTCTTGTGCCGCCTCCATCCACCGACTTCCCGCGACCGAGACAATATCATCGGTCCATTGTGTGGAGGGCCGTCCTACACTACGTCATATCCATATTCATTCATAATTTAAGAGCGACGCTCTTGTCGGTGGAGTTTCTTCCATGTACTTCTACACTCCGACTTCTCCTTGACTTCCTGATACGACACTACATTTATCTTCTCCTTCACTTGGTTCATGTAACTTCTCCTAGGTCTACCTCTCTTCCTCCTCCCTTCTAATTTACCTTCAATTATTGTTCTAATGAAGTTGTCGTGTCGTATCAGATGTCCCAACATCTTCCCTCTTCTGTTTTCTATTGTTTCCATTAATATTATTTTCTCCTCTACCATCTTCAAAACTTCTTCATTGCTCTTCATTTCCTTCCAGGTGATTCTCTCCATTCTCCTCCAACACCACATTTCGAATGCCTCTAATCTTTCCCTATCCCTTTGAGTCATGGTCCACGTTTCGCTGCCATACAATGCAATACTCCCAGATGTAGATCTTAATCAGCCTCTTGCAAATATTATTTGATATTCTGGCTTAAACAGATGCATTTTATTGTTAAAAGCTCATATCCATATACTAATGTATTTAATATATCCTAATACGCTTACTTATAACTAAACCACGAGTATATGTAATAGCACAGTCAATTAAATCATATTTCACGTAGAATTTCTTTATACATACTGAGGTAATTATTTAGTTTCCTTCCACCACTAGTTACGTTCACCATGACTCTATGTACGAGTATTTAAATTAAGGGTTTAAACGGGACTTTTATATTTGGTGACTGTGACGGTGACAAAACTGTAAAACTATTTCTAAAGCCACAACGTCGCAGCAATCAACATTTCCATATGCGAAAATAACTTTTCACGCGATTTTCGCACAATTTAAAACTAAAAAGCCCAGTTCAAAGGTTCAAAGTGGCGGCCGGGGGCCGCACGCTCCCGTCGAATTATACTCTGGAGGCGGCGATGCTCCGCGAATATCAGCCTAAAGGTAACACCGGATCAAATGCACAGAGCCTCAACTACTGACCTACCGCAATAGCAGGAAGCACCGCATAGTAAGAACTGTTTACTCAAGAAAATTCTTAGCTCGAAACAGCGACATTTTTTCATGGTTGACGTTCTTAAGACTCGAACGAACTTTTAACTCTACATTGTTTATGATAGAATGTCTAAGCTGTGGAATGCGTTGCCTTGGTGTGTATTGTCACGCTTTATTAGACGAGATAGCGGCAAGTGTAAACTTGCAACTAAATTAAATTAAAATTATTCATGCGTACCTAAGTCCCAGTCGCTATATGAGCAACTGTAAATAATTTTAATAGGTGTTTTACAATCTTGCTTGAAAATGTAGCGAGATATACAGAGATTTATCTACAAAGTCATTAATTATAAAATATTACATACACCAATAACAAATACATTTTGGAGCTAAACGAGAACCTATTCTTTTAAGCAAAAATAATTGAAATGTTTCAAACACAAACCTTACTTTAAATTTAGATTAAGTGAAAAATTGCATAATGCAGCATACGAGTATGTGTGACTTCTAAAGGGATCGAATACATGAATCGTAATAGAAAAGTTCGTAAGTGTTACTAAGCTTAGGTTAATAGAACCCTGCGCAATGCCAAACTTCGGTACGCAGTAAATTCAGTAGAAGCAAATTGAGACCAAGTGTCATAGTCATAGGCTCTATTATAAAACTGCAGGGCGCTGCTAGAATACTATGACAAATTTCATGGTGGAAGGAATACAACATTTTAAATTTTGTCCTTGTTGCAGTAAATTCTGAATGGAACATCTGTTAGAATCTGGCTGCATCAGGTGAGGCGGGAGGCTCCGGATATGATTCCCGCGCGGCGGGGGGTGCGGGGGGTGCGGGGGGAACATTCATGAGCGGCCGGCGCGGCGGAACAAAGCCGCCGACGGTTGCACCTGACTTATCCGAACGGACGGTTCGCGCGGATTTACTGTAGGTGCAGCGTTAGGACGATTGTAGAAAAACATTTTCATTCGTTTTTTCTGTATAAGAACTAATGCGCCGTTTTAACTTCATCTTATTTGAAGGGCAATGTTTTCAAATACGAGCCGCTAACGAACAGCGCGCTGCCCGAGCGTGTGTTCCCACGGGCCGCGGTGCCGCGCGGGCTCGCTGAGGGGACACAGTGGGACTGTCCTGCCACACAAAATATTTATATTTAGTACACAAAATTACAAACAGAATTATAGAAAATCTGAGTATACAATACTTATTATTTATTTATTAATCCAATGAGCACACAAAACAGAATGTAATAAATATAAACTATAACATAAGAGTATACTGTACAGAACTGTATTACATTCCAAACTATGTGGGCCTAGAAACAACAATTATTTAAATTCAATGGTTATGGTTTAATTATCCTATACCATCATATTACTCGTAGAATTAAGTTTAAAATTTTGGATGTTTAGCTATTTGGAGAACGTCTGAACGAATTGGATTGAAATTTTAAACACAGTTAAAATATAACTACTCAAAACGAAACTCCATGGATAAACCCACAAGATGATGCTGGTATTACAGACTCGTATGTGAAAGTTTGGATGTTCAAGAGTTTGTTGTTCAATTGAAAAACAAACGGCGAACAATTGAATGGCGAAGAAAAATTAATTAATTTTTAAATAATTCTCGTCACCAGCGGTGCGGTGGTACTCTTGGATATCTATGAGATGTCGTGGCGGAGCGGGGATTCAAATGAGAAACAATAGGAGGAGGAAGAAACAAGGGAGTCACCCGAGAGTGGCGTGAATTCCCAGGCAAAGTACCCTCTAAGTGAATCAGAAAAAAAAACAGATGTCAAAACGGCCAAACGAATCAGCTGGAAATTTGGATCATAAATTATTTTTCGTCGCGGGAAAACGGGAACTACATGCGTAACTCCACGTCTCTTATTTCTGTAGTATAAATTGATACAGATTTTACACCATTGTCTTATCAGTCAGATGACATCTGCTACTAGTCCAATCGGTCAGCCGTAAAAGCGCTTCCTTTGCTTTTGCGGGTAACCCCCAATAATAAGTCAGTCAATATAGATTCACGCGTTAGTAGCGAGTTCGGTACTGACTTAAGTCGTAGGGTGTCTCACCCCCACTCCGCTAAGACACTAGGAGATGCCAAACACTCTGTCCCCCGGCACTAGCCCGAGCCGAGGTCGAGCCGTCTGAGACACCCTCGTGCTAGCAGCCGTAACGCGCTCCATGTATCATCCCATGCTATAGCACTAGCATATCATTAGATTTAACATAGTTTAGGTTCCTTTTGGGTCCTACGCCTTCGGTGTTAACCCGAATAGAGCTCGGTAGTATAGGCATCTCGTGGCCAGCTGCCATAAGTTAATTAAAGAAAAACTCCATTGTCTTATCTCGGTCAAAATACTGCTACAATTTTAAAATTCCCGTCAACAAGCGAAAGATCGAGTAACGTTGGTGGGTGCAACAAAGGCTCGTTAGCGGGCGGGGGCCGCGGGCAGGAGGGTGGGGGGGAGGGAAACGGAAAAATGTATTTGTATTGAGTGCAATCTCCGGCGGAAACCGGGGAGCGACCACACCGGCACTCCGCGCGGCGCGAGGCATGCCGGGGCAGGTCTGATAAATAAGTGTATGATGAACTAAAACTTATTAATCCTAATAATAATTATTTACGCAAAAGTTTGGTGTTTAGATGGTTGAATGTTTGCGTGTTTCGAAGTTTAAAGTTGCGTTTTGCTGAGGGACGCATTTTTACTTACGGCTCTGTCCAGTCAATTACGGCTGGTTTAATCGGGAAAATGGGGACTAATGATCCGGAGCCCCGGGACAAACCCCACGAGCACTAGGGATGCCCAAAAAAGGGTATTGTATCGATATATCGCATCGTAACTGTATCGAACTTGGTTGTATCGATACGCGATATTATCGATTTCCTTTGTATCGATATATCGTATCGTAACCGTATCGCATGCCTTTCATTTAATATGCGATATAATAAGTATATATCGTGCAAAGGGTTATCTTTTTAGTAGTTTTACTATATTATTTTATTTTTTTTAAAGAAACAAATAATTATATGGATTTAGAATAGTTTTATTCAACAGAAAATTATTAAAAATTAAAATAATTGCCATTGATCAGCACTTAAACAACGCAAAAATAATAATTTGGATAAGCGCTGTGGATTTTAACCTATTACGGCTTTCGGAAAGTGTGTGCCCAGCTACGAACGGAATGACAAAGGAGAACATAAACTAAACATTTATTAATCATATTTGACGGTACTACAAAGTTCAAAGATTATTTAAATCTACCTCCAAGTCTAAATAAAAGCCGGCTGTTCTTGTTCCGTAAACAATTTTGTCGACGTTATCATTATCTTATTACTAATAACAATATATTCAATGCCACTGTCTATTATCGTTTAGTGATGTAATAGGTACTTTAAAATTTTACAAATTAATCACCGACATAGTTTGATACGATATGGTAATGCGATATTTTTATAAGAATGCGATATATCGAAGCGTATCGTATGGTCAAAATATCGCATCAAATATCGATATATCGTATAGTGCTGTATCGATATTCCGATATATCGTATCGTAACGGGCATCCCTAACGAGCACCACTTTCGAGTTCACTTTTCCGTCTTTCCGAAGTCAAGTGCGTAATGCGCTTACACCTAAAAAGCATCGCTAAGAAACCTACATGTACCTGAAGACGTGTCATCCACCAGCCCGCACTGGGCTGGCGTTGTATGGCCTTGTCTCTCTCCTAAGAGAAGGCCTTGAGCCCCGAGTCCCAGCAAAGGAAACATTTATGAGCTGCTTCTTACAAGTAGGTACATTTTAAAAACTACAACAAAACTGTAGCTAAATCATTCAAAACAAAGCAAACGTGGTAGTTGAAAAATGTAGTCCATTTTAAGGGGTGTTCAAGCGCATCACTAGCTCCCCCACTACGAAACTACGTCTATATAAGCGCGTGTAATACGCGCAGCGAATGCATGACGTATTATTCGAAATTAAATCTCAAATTTCTCAAAGTTTCTATAAAATTGTTTAAAACGCAATAAACGTTAATTTTGTACGATTCAACATCATCAGAAGCATTTTTCATTTCTGCGAATCAAGAACCTATCTATACGAAGTCGAAGTCCTCAACATAATGGTCCTTCGAGCCGGATAAACGAATAAGAAGACCAGCATATTAAGAAACGCATTCCAGCAGGCAGAAGATCAGCATTACCAGAGACGGTCAGGCTATTTTATCTTTCCTTAATACCCTCCTGTGCTAACTTGTTTTAATATCGTGCTGTTCTTAACTTGCAGAGTTCAAGCCAGCCAACTACCCTCAATTCGCGCGTGGCAACTCGACTCCGGGTGATTTTTGTAAGTGCTTTTACTTTTGCCTCCTGTTTTAGCCCCAAAAATGAGTGAAAGTGATAAAATCTCTGTAGATTCGAAATCGCAAAAAACATATCGTAAAACCTGTGACATGTCCGAACTTAAGAAACAACGCGGTATATTAAAGGGTAGATTAACTTTATTCGAAAAGTATATTAATAAGTTTACGGATTCCGCCTTAAGCGAAATTCAAAAGGCAGATTTGGATTGCGTATACAAACTACTCAATCAATTTATGCAGAATTCATGAAATTCAAAGTCACATCGAAATGCTTGTTGATGACGATGACTTGCAAAATCAGTTGGATTATCGAGAAATATTCGAGGAACAGTTTTATACCTTTATGGCGCTTGGGAAATCTTTATATAGTGAATACGTTAAATCCAACAGCTCTAATTGTAATCATTCGCAACCAGCAAGTCCAACAAAGCAAATGAATATCAGACTACCTGATATTAAGTTGCCAACTTTCGATGGCACTTACGACTTATGGCTCGAGTTTCGTAATTCTTACATAACGATGATACATCAACGCATAGATTTAGATTCGATTCAAAATTCCATTATTTAAAATCTTCACTTAGCGGCAGTGCTATGCAAGTGATAAGCGCCTTAGAATTCACAGCCAGTAACTATGCCCACGCGTGGGAGCTACTTAACAATAGGTTTCATAACGAGCGACTTTTAGTGCATAATCACATAAAAGCATTATTTTCTTTACAATCGATTAATAAGGAGTCTCCTGTGCAAATAAGAAAGTTGATTGATACTATTTTAAGAAATTTACGCGCTTTAAAATCTTTACATGAACCTACAGATACGTGGGACACTTTGATCATTTATTTAATAGTTTCGAAACTAGATCCCGCTACGGAACGCGATTGGGAAAACCACAAAGGTACAATCACGTCTAACTTGCACAACGACCCGTGTCAAAGATTGAAATTGGAAGATTTGTTAGTTTTTCTTAAAAATAAAGCCGACATGTTGGAAATGATAAATCATCAATCTCAAACTACTCCCAACCGGCAATCTTTGAGAAAACAAGGATCAACACACAGTTACGTTTCAACTTCCGAAAACAGGGTAGACACAAACAAACACGCCTGGAAAGGTCGCGAGTGTGTCATGTGTAACGGAAAACATGCTCTTTACAAATGTAGTAGTTTTCTAAATTTGTCAGTTTTCGAAAGACAAAAAATAGTTAAGAAACATAATTTATGTCAAAATTGTTTGCGCACAGCCGGGCATGCTTTGTCCGATTGTTTATTCGGTCCGTGCAAGCAGTGTAGTCGGAAACACAATACTTTGATACATCCATTAGATAGTGATATAAACGGATCGCCAGGCACTAACGCGTCTACCGCGCTACACTCTGTTGCATTGAGTTCGATTCTCGGTGAGGAACACTCACACTCTCAGCCGCTATTGCAACCGGTTTTGCTTTCAACTGCGTTAATCGAAATTGCGGATAACAATAATAGATTTCACACAATTCGTGCGCTTTTAGATAATGGAAGTCAGCATTGTTTCATCTCAAAAAAATTATGTAAACGATTAAATACGTCTTCGATACAGTCCACTGTTCAGATCTCGGGTGTCGGACAATCGGTCTCACATTCGAATCAGTCATGCGATATTTTTATACGTTCAAAAGTATGCGATTATAGTACACGTCTTCAATGTTTCGTTTTACCGTGTATTACGTCAAGTTTACCATCAACGAAAATCGATGTTGATTTTATACGTATCCCAGATAATATACCACTAGCAGATCCCACTTTTCATATGCCTTCAGAAATCGATTATACGAAAATAAAATACGTTTGCCAAGTGGTCCCTATTTACAAAATTCTAAATTGGGTTGGCTTATTTCCGGTCCGATTTATATGCGAAATTCTCATTCGAAATCCGTAGTTCAGTGTAATTTTACACAAATGTTAGATTCACAATTACGTACATTTTGGGAACTTGAAGACATTCAAAACAACGTTAAAGTTCTTACAATTGACGAACGTAAATGTGAAGAATTATTTGACTCGTCAACTAAACGTGAAAAAGACGGTAGATTCGTGGTTCAAATGCCGTTGAAAGAGTCGGCCGAATGTCTCGGTGACTCATACACGTCAGCTAGCAAGCAATTCATGTCGCTAGAACGTAGATTAGAACGGTTGTCTGATCTTAAGGAAAAATACGTTGAATTTATGCGAGAATACCGCGAGTTAGGTCACATGACACGAATAGACGATTCTGTGTTGTCTGTCCACCCGCATTATTTTCTACCCCACCACGGAGTAGTCCGCGAGAGTAGTACTACCACTAGACTTCGCGTCGTGTTTAATGCTAGTGCCGCTACTACGTCAAGTAAATCGCTAAACGACATCCAATACGTAGGTCCCTCACTGCAAACAGATATATTCGCTATTTTATTACGGTTTAGACAACATAGGTACGTCGCTTGCGCCGATGTCGAAAAAATGTACAGACAGATATTGATTCAACCCGATCAAAGAAAGTTACAATTAATTTTGTGGCGCGAGAATCCTACGGATCCACTCGGTATTTATCAACTTAACACGGTTACATACGGAACCACGTCCGCCCCATACCTCAGTATACGTTGTATAAAACAACTCGCGAACGAATGCACCGATGACGTCATTGGTAACATAATTAGTAATGACTTTTACGTGGATGATTTAATCACGGGGTGCGACGACCTTGACCAGTTATTAGAAATATGTAAAAGATATCACGCGTGTTAGATTCGGGTTGTTTTCCGTTACGTAAGTGGTTATTTAACATTGATGTTACCTCTCCGACCGTTAAAGAATTATTAGCGGGTGGACTTGCTCAAAATAAAACATTAGGTTTAGGTTGGCATAATATTGATGACACGTTACATTTTACATCAAAGTTTGAGGTGAGCAGTGCCTCCTTAACTAAACGAAAATGTTATCTATTATCGCACAAATATACGATCCGTTAGGCCTCCTGGCACCGACAGTAATAGTGTCAAAAATATTATTACAGAAGCTGTGGTTAAGTAAAATAGGTTGGGACGAACCAATCCCTGACGACATTATTTCTATCTGGACTCGCTTCATTCATGCACTCGATTGTTTACCAGATATACGTGTTCCGAGATTCGTAAGGAGCTTAGACACTCAACGAACTGAACTTCATATTTTTTGTGACGCTTCGCAAGACGCATACGGCGCTTGTGCTTATATCCGTACATACAACGACGACTCATTAATTACTGTTAATTTACTATGCGCAAAAAGTAAAGTCGCCCCGTTAAAGACCGTTAGTATACCGCGACTTGAGCTTTGTGCAGCGGTAATAGGAGCGAGATTATATAAACGTATTATCGATTCCCTCAGATTAACATTTGATAATATTTACTTCTGGACCGACTCCACTATAGTCATCGGATGGTTGCGAATGTCACCTCATTTATTAAAAACATTTGTACAAAACCGCGTGACAGAAATAAATGAATTGACGCGAGATTCACCTTGGTTACATGTGAAGAGTCAAGATAACCCGGCCGACCTAGTGTCTAGGGGTCTTAATCTCAACTTGTTAATGAACAATGAATTGTGGTGGATTGGCCCGACTTTCCTACGCGAACACAATTTGAAGTGGCCAAGCAATCATACTAGTCCTATTACGGTAAATCAAAATCAATTACCTGAATTAAAAAATAATGTAATTAATCTGTTGTGTACGGAATCTAATAATATGTTTGATTTTAATAAATATAGTTGTTTTCGTAAAATAATACGAATAGGCGCATATATATTGAGATTTATAAGCAATTGCAAACTCGGAGCGGCGACGCGCCGGCAAACCGGTTCCTTATCAGTTGAGGAGCTCAACGCGTCCCAGCTGATGTTAGCGAAAATAGCTCAGTCACAGTCGTTAACCGCCGCGATCGATACTTTACTTGATAACACGTCATTAAAACATAAAAAACGCAGTGATTGTCATAATATTTCAAATTTAAATCCTTTTTTGGACGAAAACAATATTATTCGTGTCGGTGGTAGACTATGTAATTCGTCTAATTTCAATTATGACAAAAAACACCCAATATTGTTGTGCTCTAAACAAACAGTTAACTGTGTTATTATTCGAATACGAACATAAACGATTGCATCACGCTGGTCCTCAGCTTTTGCTGTCGACCATTCGCGATCAGTGGTGGCCGCTCGGCGGTAGAAATTTAGCACGAAAAACGACTCGTCAGTGCGTGCAATGTACACGTATAAAAGGTAAAACTTTGTCACCTATAATGGAAATTTACCAAGTGCTCGTTTGGAATCTGGGTTTCCATTTATACGTACCGGGGTCGATTTTGCCGGCCCAGTGTTTATACTTAGTCGGAAAGGCCGCGGAGCAAGTCTTATTAAGGGTTATATTTGTTTGTTTATATGTTTTACAACGAAATGCATACATTTAGAGCTTGTTAGCGGGTTGTCCACCAATGATTATTTACTAGCGTTAAAACGATTTATTTCCCGTAGAGGAAAACCCCTCGAAATATTTTCCGATAATGGAACGAATTTTGTTGGTTCGGAAAAGGAATTATCTTCAATTGTTATGTCTCATAACACGTCGGATGTCACAGATTATACGGCTAATGAAGGTATAAAATTATCGTTTTCGCCACCATATGCACCTCACTTTGGGGGCTTAATGGAGGCAGGGGTGAAGTCTTGTAAATATCACCTGCGCCGTATAGTCGGAAATTGTAATTTAACTTACGAGGAGTTCAGCACGGTTTTAACACAAACTGAAGCCGTCCTCAACTCCCGACCTATGTCACCTATGTCCGCAGATCCAAACGATTTAATGCCTCTTACTCCCGCCCATTTCCTAATCGGCCGACCGCTGACGACACCAGCCTGCGACAGCTTGACTGCTGTGCCCAGCCACCGCCTGGGGCGCTACGAGAGAGTGGAGCAGTTACGCCAGCACTTCTGGCGGAGATGGTCGACGGAGTACGTGTCAGAGCTGCAGCTTCGCACCAAGTGGAAGACGAAGAACGAAGACATCGCGCTTAATAGTCTGGTTCTTATAAAAAGATGATAACCAGCCCCCCTCTAAAATGGAGGATGGGCCGGGTTATCCGTGTTTGTCCAGGAAACGACGGCGTGGCGCGCGTGGCCCACCTTCGCACAGCGGCGGGCGTGGTCCAGCGTGCCTTCTCGAAGATCTGCCCGCTACCTGTGATGTCTGGTGCTGCTGGCGATCTGGTCTCCGCGTCATCCCCCTCCGAGCATCATTGAAACTTGGCAGTTTCAAGGCCGGCAGGATGTTCAAGCGCATCACTAGCTCCCCCACTACGAAACTACGTCTATATAAGCGCGTGTAATGCGCGCAGCGAATGCATGACGTATTATTCGAAATTAAATCTCAAATTTCTCAAAGTTTCTATAAAATTGTTTAAAACGCAATAAACGTTAATTTTGTACGATTCAACATCATCAGAAGCATTTTTCATTTCTGCGAATCAAGAACCTATCTATACGAAGTCGAAGTCCTCAACAAGGGGTATACAGTGATATCACGAAACGAGGGTGCGCTGCGTTCCTAGCAAGCGCCCACAAACGACTTTCCCGCGTTGACAACAGCCACAAGTGTTCCCGACACACTCGCATTACCTACAAACGGTTATAACTTTGTGAAATCTACAAATAATGCTCTGTAAATTCTATTAAATGATATTCAGACATGTAATGTTCCCACTGCTGCAACTCGGGCTTTCTCTCGCAAGGGGGAGTCAGGCTGGAATCCACCACGCTGGCACAGTGCAGTTTTGAGTGACAAGACGAGCAGCACATGTGCCTACAGGCAGCCCTACGTGCTGGACAGCTATTGGAACATGAAGAGTCCCAAATCATTACCTAGCACTGCACTGCGCTCGTCACCCGGAGCTATAAAGTGTTTTATCTCTAAGTCCAGTAACTTCTCTAGAAACATTACCCGTCAAACCGGAACACAGCAATGTTTGCACAGTACTGCTTGGCGGCAGAATAACTGTAAAGGTGTGGTACTTCCCCAGGCGGACCTCAGCAAAGAGCTTTTTTTTATAAATAAAGAGTGACGAGACGATCAGGATATGTGCCTGATGGTAAGCAACATGCCTGACACATAACAGCACAGCGACACGCAACTATTGGAACATGAAGAGTCCAAATCATTACATAGCACTCCACTGCGCTCGTCACCCAGAGATCTAAGATGTTCTATCCTCTAAGCCCTGTAATTTCTTTGGAAATATAGCCCTTCAAACCGGAACACAGTAACGTTTGCACATTACTGCTTGGCAGTAGAATAACTGGTTTAGGTGTGGTACTTCCTCAGCCGACTCTGTCAAGAGTCCTACCACAACAGAACGGGGTGATGGGTGACGTATGACCTCGACAGATTCTTGGAACATACCGGCCTCATGATATTTTCCTTCACTGCTAATAATCAAAATTAAAATGTAGCAACTTCTCAGACTCCTAGGTCCATGACCAGAAATTTGGAGAAGAAAATTTTGGTAATTACTATACTTTTGTATTGTTTGTGCTCTTCGTCCGCCTAGAGGAATATTACACGTAAGTCAGTCATTCTTTATTCAACTACCTAACAGGCATGTGGGTTCCTGTATTTACTTTATTACTGAAATCCGGTTTAAAGGGGAACGCTTTCAGAAAAGAAAACGACGCAAAATGATAGATCAAAACGAAAACATTGCCTGTAAAGGTGCGTTTTATAAGTTTCTCCACGAACATGCTGAATGAAACTGCACCGCAATATAAGTACGCCATAGTAGTAACTCTATCATATGACCACAGTAAGTTTAGTACAAACTACAGGACATATATTTGGATCTTTGATCAAAGAAAATCTCTTATTGAATAATAATTGGCTCAATCCAAGTTCGTTACACACAGATCTCATCAGTGTAAGCCGCAAATCTAATGAATAGTTTGAAAGCCGCGTCGGTTGGCCGCGCGGGGACGAATGTGGCTTGTATCGGAGACGGGCGGATCTGACGGACACTAGGAAACGGGGAGTGGCGACACTCGTAGCGGACAGCGAGTAGGAACTTATACTGTATGCCTATATACTCCGCCAGAAGGGTATGCGCCATATGCATTACACAATACAATAATCTTTATTAAAAAGCACAAAAAAAAAACATAAAATAATACAAAACAGAAAAAAAATATCAATTTAATTGGCGGTCTTATCGCTTAGAGAAATCTCTACCAGGCAACTGTGCAAGCACAGGAGATGGCATACCAAAATGGCCCTTGTAAACTATTATATATAGTTAAAGTAAAACACACTTAGAATAAAAAAAAACTTGAAAGGTGTCAAGAGACACCCGGATGGAACGAAGTTCCTTTCGATTAATTAGTGAAGGAACTATTATTATTTATTATTTACAAAAACCCTGTATACACTCAACAAAAATAATCGTCGCGACACCACACTGTTCAATGCGAAATAGAAATGAAAATATCTGACTTACTTTCTATAAGAGAGAGAGAGAGACAGACAGAGAAACATGCGACGCCGCACAGCTTACAATAGCAAAAGGTGTCGTGACAACTTTTCGTAAGAATTTTTTCCGTCTAGCCCCTTTCACAACGCGCGATAAGGAACTTCGTTTCAAAAGAAAAAAAAACATACTACTACATGCATTCAATATTGAATAACTGATAATTCTATGTAGTGTAATGCCTCCTAAATATGGAAAAACAATATTTGGGTAAGTTGTACTCCTACACATGGTGTACGAATCTACGTATATTGAAATATTGAGGACTCGTTCTACGACTACGGTTTCTTTTTATTTTATAGAGTGACGAGATGAGCAGGACATTAATTTACACCAGAGTGACACGCAGCTATTTGAACATGAATAGTCCAAATCATTACCTAGCACCACAATGCGCTCGTAACCCAGAAATATAGGATGTTTTACCTCTATGATAATTTCTGGGTGATGAGCGCCATTCATGTCCTGTAATTTCAGTGGAAACATTGCACTTCAAATCGGAACACAGTTATATTTGTACATTACTGATTGGCTGTAGAATAACTGGCAAAGGTGCGGTACTTCCCCAGGCGAACTCTGACAAGAGTCCTACCCAGGACCGGATTTAGAGGTGTGGAGGCCCCGGGGCAGGGGGTAATAATCTTGTCTTTAACTTCGTACGTTGAAATACACACCCATGTTAAGTCTCTATTGTGGAGGCTCCTCGTTTGTGGAGGCCCCGGGGCATATGCCCCGTTTGCCCTCCCCTAAATCCGGCTCTGGTCCTACCACTACTATTATAAATATTAAACAACAGTAATGTCGTACAATACATCCCCTGTATACTGTATAGCTTCATAATAAATACGATATTACGCATGTTTGTTAACAAATGACAAAAGTCATGGACCCCGGAGTCTGTGGAGTTGCTATATTCAAATAAAAAAAAAGAGTTTACGCATGTCAGGGTCGCTAGGTGGACCCTGCAAAGAGTCCTACCACTACAAAATTATTTATTCTTATGTGAATGGTAGGTATTTTGACCCAGCATTTCTTATACCCGCGCTCACTCGCACCCCACCCCGCTGGCAGCCCCCCCCCGCTTGCAGTAGACCCCGCCCGCTGCACGCGCCATAAGCCGATTTAGAAATGCTTTCACGATAAATTCTTTCGCCTTGATGTGATAATCGAACGCTTTTAATAAATTCTAACGATCTCGGATGAAATGTGGGGTGAAGGGTACTTTGAGGGTCAATTTGGATTGTAACATTTAGACAGTGAACGGTTATATGATTTAGATTTTAACGTTTCTCGATTGGAACTCACTTCAAAACTAAATTTCGTAAAGCGTAAAGCGATCAAATGTCTGGAGGTAATTAAAAATATTGAGATCCTGTTATTGACTGTTGACTGATTAAGCGCTGGGTAATTGTTTTATTGGGTTTACAGCTGATGGTTTTATTTCTTAAAGCTCTTAAAGCTTTTTAAAGTTGCTGGTCAGTTTACCCGTGACTTTGGTTTATGAAACAGCATGTACAGGGTACAGGGATCTCGCTCCTCCACATCAGCATGGTAAATATCGTATTTATATTTGATAATACTAGTGCAGGGAGCAACCATGATCTTCAAAATTCATCTTCAAAAGCCTATCCGAGCGCTTGATCTACGCGACGCGTGACCAAAATGCTAGCGTTTATTTGCCCCAACGCATAAGCATTGCCATTCAGCGTGGTAATTCCATGCCAATGCATGCCAGCATGCTGGGTAGGCTTCCCATTGGTTGTGGGCTTGAACATCTTGATTATCTGTAGACCTTCATTGGTCTATGGATAATTCAGGTCTGCTTTGTGTAAGTAGTTAGGTATGTAGCGTTGTGTAGTTCTCATTGTATTTTAGTTTTGTTAATAAAGCTTCTGCCCTTTTTAAAAAGAAACATGATCACCTAACACAATGTTTGCGACAAAATTGTCAAAAAAAAGTATTGTCTTGCAAAGCGCAATTTATCCAGCAACTAAAGACAATATACGCTTTTGACTGATCGTACGACTGCCCCTCCTTAGCGTTGTGTAAGTATAATTGCACTATACCTATTAAGAGTTCGGTCAGTCAGGCTTTTGTTTTTGACCGAAAGAGTAATGGTAAAAAACGGTAAAAAAACAAGATTTCTGTTCAGAGAAATGGTGCGCAAAAAAAATAGCAGGACGACCAGCCAGCAGGAGATCCAGCTTTACAAAGGACGGTATGTCATTTCACAAGTAAGTAATTTAATGTAATAATTTAAAAAATATTATCTGTTATATTATCTACAAAATTATAACGAACATTAAAAACAAAACAAAATGAAAACCCGTTGATGTGTTTCTTTGCACCCTGCTCTGTCGTTAGAAGTTTGCATAACTCTATCTCGTTTTGTCCGATCATTGGTCGAAAGTCGGCTTATCACAGCGCGGCTTTTTACCTCGTCCTGCGCCTCCGCTGGTGACTTGTGAATCTAAGCGAGATTCGTTTCGTTGCCAATCAACAGGCTATTTAATCTGTGCGAGCAACCGATCACCGCTCATTGCGTCCGCTCACCGCTCACCGCTTACCACGTTCACTCACTGTTCACCGCGTTCGCTCGCCACTCGTCACGTTTAGTCACCGATCCCCGCGTCCGCTCTAGCATCCCTAACCTAAATTCAGTAATTAAAAGTGCGGCAATAAGCAATTTAATTTAATGAGTATCGCGGCTACAGTTCCGGCGCGGGACCCACCACGATTACTTTTTTTTCCCTCAACCCGTGCCCTTACTGCGGAGACAGTACTGAAATTTCTACAACAAAACTGCAAAGTCAAAGAAATTTCTTTATTGATTAATGTACAAAAATAAAAAAATAAATAAGAGCATACAAATAGTATACATTTTTAAAGATTAAATTGAACATTATATTGTACGATAATAAATATCGTACAAATAAGTGTCAAAAATTAAAATTTATGTAAGTACTTACTACAATTGTAGTGAACAATGTACATTTTTACAATTTTACTATGTGTTTGCCATCACTGTATAAAAACTCGCTGTAACTATAAAACTAACTGTTTATACTTATTAGTGGTAGGGCTCTTTGCACAGTCAACCTGGGGAAGTAGTACTACACGTTTGCCTGTTATTCCATCGCTAAAGAGTAATGTAAAAACATCACTTTGTTCCGGTTTGAAGAGTAATGTTTTGCGTAAAATTACGGGGCATAGAGACAAAACTTTTCATATCTCTGAGTGACGAGCACACTGCAGCGCTAGGTGATGGTTTGGACTCTTTATGTTCCGAAAGGTGCGTGTCACTGTGCTGTTATAAGCAGACATGTTGGCACGGGCACATGACCTGCTTGTCTCGCCACTCTATACCTACTATAAAAAATACTTTTGCCAAGCCTTGGTGATTTAGTAAGAGAACTACCAACCTCACAGTTGTGAGATCATAGCTTCTGAGGAACTGAGCATTTATCAAGGTGGACTAAAAATTATCATTCAATTATTATTAATGGCTGTTGCCTTCATGACTTGAAAATTTTTTAAACGAAATAAAAAAAAATGACTAAATAAATAATAATAAATAAAAATAAATCAAATAAGGACGAGTTTTTCTCCATTCGTCCGTATATGTTAATGTTTCAGGTTAAACTGATCAATGGAAATTGGGCTTGTTGACTCACATTTTGACAAATTAGTTCCTAAAACTCAGAGGTTTGATTCGATATGGCTAGTTATGTTTTCGACGGTTACGTTTCATTGTGATGACTAGACCGTTGTTCCCTTGAAATGTATTTATTTATGCTTTAAATGGCATAATCATTGAGTTTGTGTTTCTGAAATGTCACTGTCCACATCTGGTACGAAAATAACTTTATTCAGAAAATGACTCATTTATGCAATACATTACTTAGTCGTGGTTTGAAAGTCTGACTTGCACTTGACCTGCTTACTTTTTCTTCCTGAAATATAACGCAAATTTTCAACATTTATTTTGTGGTAATTGAGCTGCAGAGTAAAGCAACTGACTTTCCTTCCATGCTGAGTTTTGGTAGAACCTTCGAATTAATTAATTCGATGAAACAAGAGGCGAGCAAAAAACTCGATAAGTGTCCGACGACGGAATTACAGACAACGTCACAACCCTACCGAACGTGGGGGGCGCGGGCGGCGGGGAAACCTCATTGAGGCTTTTATTCCGTAACTACCAAAATTGTAGAAAGTCAGATTATCCAATACAAAACCTCCAAAAATCAGCTCAAAAAATATGTAAGGCACGAAGAGTGATATTATCTTGGCAGTAACCCGTGGTTTCAGCTGCGTAGTTCTTTACGGTTTTAGTACAATATAACATTTAGTCCAAAAAGACCGCAACCTTCTCGGTCTCGTTATTTACCTGCGATGAAAAGTAGTCTATATGTAATTCCGTATTAGAGTCAACCTACATTTTAAATTTCAATTCGATTCGTTTAGGCGTTCTAACGTGATTAAGCAAAACAAAAAATACTGAACGTTACTGAAATACCCCAAAATTAGCTCAAAAATCGATGATTAAAACAAAATTAAACCATTTTAGGGTATGAAAAGTTAGTAAAGTTATTTAATATAGTGTTTGGATTAACATACTAAAAGTCTCCAAAGGTGTGGGACGAGCCAGCAGTGGACAAGAGGCCGAAAGGTATTTGATTTCTCCATGTATCTTTTTGAGAACTCTTCTTGAGAACTTGGCTTGGCGGTTACGCGCGTGCACTCTGCCCGCGCCGCTAATTGTTAGCTTTGAAAAAGGCCTCCGCTCGCGGTCGAAACTTAATCGCACTAGACTGACTATAGCGAACGTGAGTTACCCGTGTATGAATATACAATTTGTAAAAACCTCGTTAGTTTTCATGCTAAAATATCTTGAAATTATTTAATAACACTCATGCTAATTTTACTCTAATAATTTACATTAATATTCCTATAACAGTTTTGCTGCAACATAAGTAGTCAGTACAGAATAGAGATCCAAGACGAAAACTGAAGAGGCAAGGATTAAAACATTATAGGGTGTCTTCACGGGAAAACTATTTTGTTACCAAAATATTTTGACAGGGTTGGTAATTGGTGAATTTTATATTAAATTAATGAACGAAAAATAGATAGCTAAAAAAATATTTACTATGACACAAACAATAATAAACATATTGTAGTAAAACACTTACGAACGAGCACCAAAAGTGGCGGATTGTTGAGGGACCTTTTCTAGACAATTTGCCACTACAGTACTGTACGTGAATGGTAGGCAGTGTTGTTAAAGATAAAATGTATTATTCGACAATCTGTTAGTACTTGTGATTTGTTCAGATATTGATAAGTTGAGACATAGTTCTTTAAGTCTCATCGCACTTTGTGTGAGGTAAGCCATCTCAAAAAAGCGGAAGTGGAAATTGAAACGTCAGGGTTAACTTTGTCATGGTGTTTTTTTACAGACTCCACCTGGGGAAGTACTTCACCCTAGCTTGTTATTACACCCTAAAATAATAAAGTACAAACCTTGCATGTCCTGGGTTATGGACAAAATTTACAGAGAAATTACAGGTTAAAAATTACACCTCAATCTTCGGGAGACAAAATCAGTTTAGAACTAGATAATGATGAGTCGTTGGACAGGCATTTTGTCTACCTTCAAGGCTATCTACTCCTAGGATATATTGTCCTCTTTTTATGAAAGAATTAAAAGTGTACATTCTTAGTGCCCATTTACGCAATTTTTTTTCATAGAGTACCCTGGATTATTTCATAGCTAATGTGTTATTTCAGTCTTATCAATATAAAATCTAATAGTTGTGTTCCGAATGTCAACTTGCTCCGATGAGCCATTTCAATGCAATTGAGCAACCACCATCCACAGTTTTCGATTCATAGTAGGTATTAGAAGGATGTATTCCGTTAAAGTAAACGGTTCGTCTCGCGAGGAACCGAAGAGCACAGGAGGTGAGAATAGAAGGACCTAATGCGGTGTGGATCACAATAGTCCCCCCATCGCTCGATCTCGGTCAAGTGGTGCCACGCATGGCGATAGCAAGGTACCAACAACTGCAAGCAATCTACCAAAACATCGAGCTACGACGAATGAATACCAAATAAATGAAAGTTTTTTATTTCTAGCTTTAACTTTCATAATTTAACAATAAATAATGACAACTCCTTGACTTGATACATAGATATTTGCGTAGGCTGTAAGTGAAACTGACTCATCAAGCTATTAAGTGAAAGGCTCGTGCGGGTGATCTCGGGAGCGCCGACTGTGCCCGAGCGAGAACCACCTCGAACACATTTTTGGTAAGCTCTAAGAATGAGAAAGATACAGTCAGTTGTTATTCACTGCTGTTATTATTAATTATGCTCGAGATTTCACTTCAGCCGTGCGGTCCTAAACAATTACTTTTTTATAATTTTTATATGGCCTTAAATTACAAATGGAGATCTAAAAACAAATCACGATGATCAAGCCCACTACCAGTCGGAAGCATGTCAAGGTTGCTGGCACCTCTACCACGAAGCATGGAGATTCTTATACGTTGGCCGAAATAAACGCTTGCATTTTGGTCGCATTTACATTTGGTTTCGCGTTGCGTTGACCTAACCCTCGGGGAGGCTTATGCAATCGAAACATGAGATCGTTAACTATTTTTTGCACTTAATTTAAAAATAAAACCAAACTTAAAAGTAATGATTAAAATCAAGTGTTATGTGAACACAACAAGTAAAATATACGTCGTGCCTAGCCTAGAGCCCTAAGATACTCCTTACTCTTAGTTTGGGGCTCACAGATAATAAATCTATGTAACGTACTCGTATAACCTACACCGTCATTTAATTGTAAAACGTGTTTGTAGCAGTAGGTATTCTCGTATTCTATGCGTTGTTTAAAATAATGAAATAAACTATTCCATTCTATTCAAAATGCGTGACGTCGACACTCCATCACGTAACACCAGCCACAAAGAGCTAAGTAATAATAGAGTTAACTGATCCAGTTTTATCGCAGACAATTGAATAGTTTCTTCCTGGAGAGACAATAAAGAACGAGGCAGCTCCTCGCGCCTCGGCTTCCCACATGCAGGTGCTTTGAAAAATGCGCCCATTGTGGGGGATATGGGTTACAGGGACGAGACGCGGTACAAAGCGCTTTCGTATACAAACTCGAAGTACATAAACTGCTCTGAAATAAACTATAAATCTCTTTTTTACTCTAAAAAACAAGACAGCCGACTTTGATTTCAGAATCAAAATTAAAATTTAAAATCTACTGATTTCCATAAAATTTTAATGGGATCATCTCTTACCTCATACCTACAAAATAAAAAATCTATGTCCACCCACAATTGACAGAGCGTAGGTACATATTATGTAATACGTTTCAGAGACCATACTGTTCTTTTTTTACATTTACATCCAAAATTAAAAACCCCAAATTCTCTTTTTTTGAAGTCGATTAAAAAGTTCCAGTAAATAATTATACTACTTGTTTTACAATTATGATAAGTCGTACTTCCATGCAAAGGACTACCATTTTAGTATGGAGACTAACGTGGTTGTTCAATCTTTCGATTAATTCACGAGTAACCCACATGATATGGTCCGTATAGTCTGTTTGACTTAAATTTCAAATGCATCTCATAGATTTTTAATAGAAGAGTGGAAATAAATATGGGGAAAGTGTGATAATTCCCCAGAACAAGAGAGATTCTGCAAAAAATCTTATGACTATCATATCACTAGTTGAGCTTTTGTTCTAGAAAAGTATTTTTGCTAAAAACTACAGTACTGTCCAAAGTTACACACCATCGCAAAGTTGCCGCACTATTCTTTACTGCAGTCGCACCAGCCCATACAAGCTTGTACCTTGCACGTTGGCAATAAAGGTTTGAATCGCATCAATTTCTCAGCAAGAGTGCTGAGCGTGCGATGTATTTGTTGAAAGCGGCTTCTTCATTCGATTGTAGACTTCAACCAACTTTTGCGTAGTGTTGCTCACACGATAGAACATACATTCGGTGTCGATTGAGCGATAGGAAGATGATAGTGGCTCCATATTGTGATTGTTTTCTAGAGTTTGTGGGAATATAGGTAAGACATGTGAGGAAATTGGATCATTATCGAGTGGGCGCGATTGGAGTAGAGCGGTAATGTTCCTGACACAATGCGCTCTATTGAGGGTGTCTGGAGTGTGGACGCCGCGCCCACGCCCGCGCCGGCCTGACGTATGGACTGCAGGTAGCGTGGCCACGCGTCTGAATAAAACCGGGCATGCATAAGCATAAGCAACTAAATGTTCTCGCTGCTGTGACGTGGGGCATTCACTCACAAGAAAAATATTTCACACTTTGAAGAGTCAAACCCATAATCAACCACGTTAGCCCATAGCGGGTTGGTGGGTGAGTGGATGGCACAATAACCTCGATAGATTCCTGGAAGATGCTGGTTTTGTCACTGTTTTTTTCACAGTTTTTAAATTAGCTGCATTACGCACTTGGATTCAGTATGACAGTGAGGGGTGTGCGTGAGATTCGAACCAGCGGCTTCGGATCTGTACTCGCCGTTCTACCGACTAGACCAGCCGAAACTTTAGCCGAAAATGGTGAAGTTTTTTTGGTTGCGTGTCTCGGCAAAGTAAGCTTTTCCGGTTATTGTAAGGCTGTTTCCTTTTTTGGAAAGAGCAAGCGCTGAGCGTGATCGAGAGTACATGAGCCGACTGCTTTGGTCGCTCCCGCAGGCAATACCGATCATGCCTTTATTTGTCGTATCTATTAATTATATTGTAGAAGTGGATTGGATTTTTCTTGATGTACATAATTTATCTTTAAATAAATAATTAATCAGTTTTTTCTAGGTAAGCACGCTCAATCGTCGACCGCACCGTCGTTTAACATCAGGTAAGATGACGCTCAGGTAACTTAACCTGTAAAAAGAACTAAATCCTCAATGACGTGGGATGTCTTAGGATGAAGCCTCTTGACCCAATTTTTTTGCCAAAGGGTAGTTTGTTCTATTATCTGGCTTTTAAATTTGCCGAGCTGGCAACACTAGCGGAGGAAAACCGTCTCGGCCAGACTGAAGCTGACGGTAGTGTCCCCATATATCACACTCCGCGAAAACGGGTTCTGTTCGTTTTTTTTCTGTACTTCATTTTTATTGAAGTGAAAAGTTATTTAGCTTGACGTTTATTTTGCTAGTAATAGTAGTAGGGCAGTATGGTATCAGCTATCTAGCTTGCATAATACAAGTTGTGTTTAGTGTGTGGCTAGGAAGGATTGTGTGAAAAAATAGCCCATAAACGTTTATTTTATGAATCCTCTTAGCATTACAGCAGGCTTCGAACCCAGTAGTCAACTGGTAAGTGAATCCATGACAACCAAGCCCACTGATCAGGTTACTAAAGGGTCATTTGACAAACTTGCTCATGTCGATTCAATAAGTTTAAACCACTAAGAGCGATCCACCTAATACCTAATCTAATAACCTAATAATATACATAGTCCTAGGATCTTTTGAAGTTATGCGTCAGCCGCCAACTCACGCTAGGCCTGCGCGGTGGATTAAAGCATTGATTGATGATTCTCTCCTTGTGAGAGAAGTCTCAGCAGTGGGAACATTGAGTGGGCTGGTTCTGTTGCACAGAACACAAAAATCCCGGCGCGACGCGCGACGAGCCGCGAGCGCACCGAGCGAGCCCGGCGGCCGCGGTGGGGACACTCGCCTGGAAAACGGTTAACGGAACATCGCACCGCGAACCGCGAGGCGTTAGGTTATAGCAAGGGCGGATCCAGCTTTGGCTCCAGGGGGGTCACATGCTCTACCAGAGGGAGGAGGGGTTCTTTTGTAGTGGCAGGACTCCTAGCAGAGTCCGCCTGGTGAAGTACCACACCTTTACCAGTTATTCTACCGCCAAACAGTAATGTGAAAACATTACTGTGTTCCGGTTTGAAGGGCAATGTTTCCAGAGAAATTACAGTGCAGTGCTAGGTAACGTTTTGGACTCTTCATGTTCCAATAGCTGCGTGTCACTGTGCTGTTATGTGGCAAGCATGTTGCTTACCATCAGGCACATGTCCTGCTCGTATCGTCACTTCTTAATTTAAAAAAACATAGTCGTAGGCAAATCATAAAACTGTGCAATAAGTATCATCAGTATCATCATCAGCCGCAAGTCGTCCACTGCTGAATATAGGCCGCCGCCCTAGATTTCCACAACGAATGATCTCGTGCAACCTGCAACCAGCGGTTTCCAGCGACCGTTGTGAGGTCATTTTTATCATCAATTACCTGTCGCACTTGCAGACACACCAACACGAGCGACAGTCATAATTACATTATACGTATTCAGTTAATTCCTATCTAAATAATAACAACCATACACTATAAATGTTACATTAATTATCCAGCTTGACTGTTCGTCATAACATCAAAAAAAAATTTAAAAAAAACAGTAATATGTCCAAAACATCGAGCAACTCGATCTTCCGCACAAGCTCGCTGGTCCAAAACGATCAACAACTAATTATACAATAATAACCATCAACCATCTTCATCATCTGTCCATCTCTTGGGAGGCTGTCCAACACCGCGTCTTCCGGTTCGTGGTCGCTACTCGAGAACCTTTCTTCCCCATCGGTTGACAGTTCTGCGAGTGATGTGGCCTGCCCATTGCCACTTCAGCTTGCTTACTCTTTAAGCTATGTCGGCTACTTTTGTTCTTTTGCAAATTTCCTCATATGGATTCTGTCGCGCAAAGAGACTCCGAGCATATCTCTCCATTGCTCGCTGTGCAATTTTAAGCTTTTTTATGAGGCCCACAGTTAAGGACCACGTCTCAGTTTCATAAGCCATCACTGGTAGCAAGCTCTGATTAAAGACTTTGGTCTATGAGCATTGGGGTATTTTGGACTCAAAGATGTGTCGAAGTTTCCCGAACGCTGCCTATCCGAATTGGATTCTTCGCTGAACCTCTTTTTTAAATCTTTGTTTGGATCTACCTAATTGGATCTTTTGACCCAGGTAGACATATTCGTCAATAACATCGAGTGCGCTATTCCCAACAATAACCGGCGCAGGTGATACATGACCTCCGTCTTGTCTATATTCATCCTCAGACCTACCTCTTGGGATACTCTACTGAAGTCCTTGAAAATAGCACCAAGGTCCACCAGCGACTCCGCCGCAATGACTGTCGTCGGCAATCCGAAGGTGAGTGATGCATTCGCCGTCGATATTGATCGCAGTCCAGTAGCTTGAAATCATATAACATCTCCCTGTCTCACGCCTTTCTGTAGCCAGATATGCTTTGTACGCTGGTCATATAATCGGACAGACATTGTGGCTTTGCTGTAAATACACTTCAATACTTCGATTTAGCGATAATTGATGCGGCATCGCTGGAGAGTTTGAAGCACTGCCCAGGTCTCGATGGAATCGAAGGCTTTCTCATAGTCCACACACGCTATACATAGTGGCCGATTATACTCCTCGGTTTTCTGTATAAACTACCGAAGCGTATGGATGTGGTCTATGGTGCTGTCACATTTTTGGAAACCAGCTTGTTCGGGTGGCTGGGAGTCGTCAACCCCGCGTGTGAGACGATTTTTGATTATCTTAGAAAACAACTATAAACGTGTCTGAGAAGTGAAATTGGTATGTAATTCATCAACAAGGTGAAGTCACCTTTTCTGAAGCAGAACACTACCACTATTCTACTCCACGCTACTGGCGTATTACTGGCGCCAGGTGCTTTGTTGTTTTTAAGTTCTTTGAGGGCCAGCCTAGTCTCGTACAGGCTGACTTCCGGGATATCTACGGTAAACTATCGGTTCAGGTCAGGACAGGTTGTCCTTGCTTAGAACAAACAAACAAACAAAACCTTATTTATCAAAAATACTGAGTAGAAAAGATTGCCGATGAGTCCCAAACTAAGCCTAAGCTTGTGTCTTGGAACTCTCGAGATAGAGGTGTATAACTATGCATAGAACTTCTCAAGCTCTTCCAAAATCTCGGGCTTCGACGGAACTACACTATTAGCCTTCAGTTTGGTCAGTTGACTTTGCCCAAGAGGCAGATTGTTTGCGATCATTTTCGAGCCTTGTTCCGCTTGATCGCTTCGTCAATACTCGTAGTACCTATGTAGAAGCAGCGTATGTCGCGTCGCACACAAGTCTCTCTATTGTGATGATCTATCTATTGAGCCATGGTCATGTCGACTGAAGACTCCAACCGCATATTTACCTCGCCTAACCGTCATGAGATTTAGAGTATGATCGGGGAGGTTTTGGGTTCCATTTTGGCGTCGGCTCTTATAGAATTTTCTTCCAACTGCATGAACAGTTTCCACTAGCCTGTCCATTCGGAGTGATTTTAAGTTCGAGTATAAAAGTATCGAGATTTCACATTTGAGCATAATTTGGTCAGAGCGTGGACTTCATTAGACGTGATCTTTCAAACTTAATCTTTAGATTCAGCGTGCCTCTTACCATACCTACAGTGATCGCTGCCGGTCTACTATTAGTACATATCGATAAGTACGATAATATCGATACACGATAAGTAGGTACACCTAGGTACCTACTGGACCCGGCCCAGGGGGGGGTCATGACCCCCATGACCCCCCCCCCTGGATCCGCGCCTGGATTATAGTAGGTTAATACCTATTGTTACTTAGCGCCTCGCAGTTCGCGGTTTTACCCTCACAGTTCCCGTTTCTGTTAGTTTCCCAGGAAAAAAGTAGCCTATGTGTTCTATACTTTAACTATGTTTGTTCGTCCGACGTCTACTAATACTACTAGATCCGTTCATACGTTACGACGTGATTGAGCAAAAAATTGCCAAATGTTGACATTTCTAATATTAGATAGGGTTTGGTGTATGGTACATAGTCAAAGTTAAAAGCACAAGGTACAAAGCTTTTCTTAGTTTATGTAGGTAGTAAAATGTTTCAATTTATTTTTGAATTATTTATTATTGATTTGTAGTAGACTTAAGATAAACTGCCGTTCTAATGATCTCCGAGCGACTCCTTCTACTCCGTGGCTACTCGTAATACCGTACTGTACTCGTTTTTTTTAATTTGCAGATAGCTAATAAATACATCTCCGCCGACTTGCGCGCGATACTCCCCCCCTCCTTCCCGCCACTTCCTGCCCATTAAATCTGGCGGCAGCTCCCAAACGGCCGTAAAACAAAGCTCATTACTCCGGTCCTCGCACCACACACCACGCACGCTACACACTACATACAGACTACATAATACACGATACACGCGTCTTATCGTCATCTTTAACTCGTTTTTATTGAAAACTAGCGACCGCCCCAGCTTCGCTAGGATGCAACTAAATAAACTAATACACATGATTATTGTGGGTTATTCCTAAGAGATAGACATATACAGATAGACATATTTGACTGCCCTAGTGGCTTAGTTGGTAGTAGCTCTGCCTGCGAAGCCGAGGGTCGATCCCCACCCAGTGCAAATATTTGTGTGATGAATTTTATTCAAATGTTTGCACTGTGTCTGGGTGTTTATATGTATAATAAGTATGTATTTAAAACTATATAAGTATTATATCAGCTATCTGGCTGCCATCACACAAGCTTTGCTTAGTTTGGGGTCAGATGGTGTTGTGTGTGAATTGTGCACCAATATTTATTATTCCAGATTTTTTTTGTAGATCTTTTGAAGGGGTACAATACCGCCGTACAATATTTTGATCTAGCTTATAGGGTTCAGCCTGCGTTTGAAGTGTAAGCGCAAAATGTATGTTTATTTATGACATTACATTACAAATATTTATCTGCTATTGTATGCACGTATTTAACATATAAACCTTCCTCTTGAATTATTCTATCTATTAAAACCCTGCATCAAAATCTGATTGGTGGTTTTAAAGGTCAAATCATATATAGGGCCGGAGAGACGCGAGAAGTGACTTCGTTTTGCTCGTATGTAGTATTGCACAGATCTAATAATTTGAATCACTATTAAAATTATTTCATATTGTACGTTTTATTCACACAGTTCCCGTTCTCTTTTGAGAGATAAAAGGTGTATATAGAGCTAGGTGCTGTTACAAACTAACTGCGTTCCAAATTTCAAACCAATCCGATCAGCTATTCCGACGACATTGACCAAAAAAGACAAACACTTCCAAACTTTTGCATTTATAATACTAGTTTTCAATTCAATTTATTTATTCGAACCATTATTTCAAAAGAACACTTGGTAACGTCACTTACAATAAAATTATATAGTACATAAATAATCTGTGTACATAATAAAATAATACTAAAGAATAATGTCAATTAAAAAATAATCAGCTGTAAAGAGGTCTTGTCATTTAGGTGCAGCTGTAAAAAGGCTTTGTCATGGTGAAAAAAACAAATCATCCAAATAATGAAAACATACAGTACTTAAACAAATTTACATTAATGTTTAGTATTATTCTACCTTACTCGATAGTTCTAATTTTGACATATTCCTTTTCCAAATATTGCTGTCCTTTACAAAATCATCTACAGTGTAATATGCTTTGCTCATTAGGTAGTTTTTTATTTCGGTTTTAAATCTAGTTTCATTCAGACCTTCCACTTGTGCAGGTATTAAATTATAGAAGCGAATACCATTACATTTGAAAGAGTTAATGGTTTTCTGTAGTCTACATTTAGGAAATACAATTTTATGTTTATGATGTGCTTTTGGATTCAAATCAGACATTTTCTTCAGTCGAGTACGGTTTTTTCTCACATACATTATACGTAATATTTCAAGCACAAGATAAGCGTAAACAACGTACTGGTATAACTCGGGGCAGTGTATCTCTCTACTTAGTCTGTGCTCGGGGCCAAAGACTTTGAATGTAAAAAAACGAAATTATAAGAAATCGGGGCATAAGATGCAAAAATGTCTCTTTCAAACATTGGTTACTTCCAAAGAGCTCACATATACTACGTATAGAGTTAGATTTTTCGCACGGTTCCTTTGTGTCAATTGTAAGCAGATGACGTGCATACTTTCTATGGCAACAGAGTGATGTGCCGCGATAAAAGTCAGCCACTTCCACAAGAGCGACAAGGCAAGAATGATGCTACCCGTGTTTCGGTGTAAAGCGTTTGTGCCAACTCTATATACGTAGTATTATATTTTTTATTAAACAAAAAGTTTAACTTTGGCTACTTCTATCTCAGAAAAATAACGGGAATGGGTTATGGAATGGCTGGTTTATCGGTTGGATACACTTCGGAATGTGTGCAACCGATCTACATGATCAATCTAATACCAACTTGTCCTTTCTTTTATCGGACTTCTTGTATCTCAAAAAAGCAACATCGATTCATGGTTGATGTTCCAAAAACACAACGAAGAGATTTGACTCCACGTTTGTGATAAGAACGTCTAGGTTGTGTTATGCGCTGCCTGAGAGGGTTTTTCCCGATAGTTACAATCTTGATGTCTTCAAATTGAGAGTGAATCGGTTTCTTCTAGGTAAGCACGCTCCATCGTAGATGGCATCATCGCTTAACATCAGGCGAGATGGCGGTCAAATGCGAGCCTATTGCAGTTTAAAAAAAATGTGCGGGTAAAATCGCAGAGCGCTACTACATAAATGTCGGTTCACATTTTTTCATACATCACCATCTAGCCCCAACTAAGCAAACTTATTTTACTCGTAGCTATGTTCATAATATTAGTTTTAACTCATCTATCCCTTTTTCATATATCCTGAATACTGAAAGAATATAAAAACGCAGACCGTTTTATTAAATTTTTCGTCTACAAAGAGACAGAGAAAACAAAACACAAGCGACGTTGCGTGGTCGGAGCGTCGCAATATCGTCACTTCATTATCTTCACAAAAAAGTAATGTAAACTCTTTGTGTCCCAAAGTTAATCTTTAGAGTTGTGCAACATACTGTACCAGGGCTAGTAACCGATTAGTTACGGTTCTTATTTTAACCGCTTTTACCGTTTAATTGAACAAAAAATAGCTTTTATAATTAAACTGTTTTATTTTCGTCGGTGTGTCAATAAAATGCGTTTATCATTTAACAAAATTAAAATATCATTTATTATTTTTTAATTAGGTCATAAAATCATGTATTGTCTTAGCAAAGTTGAATAAAATAATTTTATACAAATACATTATTGTAATATCTGAACATGTTTTTAGTTAGTTATTCACCATCATACTGTATTCAGTACAGTAAAAATCAATCTTAAATTTATAAAACTTATTAATTTATTTATGTTTGTTTTGAGAATTCGACAGAATTGGATACTAATATTGAATTTATTTGCTCCAACTTTAAGCTATGATGGTGAATAACTAACTAAAAACATGTTCAGATATTACAATAATGTATTTGTATAAAATTATTTTATTCAACTTTGCGGTGGCTTTGTGGTGGTTTTATGGTCGATGCCCTTTGCCCTTTGCATGCAATTCCGTTTGCATGTAATGAGTCACTGTAACAGCATGAATCATTTGTTGTTTTGGCGCTCCACTGCAAGGTACTACTTACGCCAAAAACACAATATAAGGGTCAAAGGTCAGCTTTTTTGGCCCGAGCAAGCCTCAAGATGGCACAAAACACCATACTCAAAAACGGGAAAAGCCGTTACGATGTCACACGTCGTGTTTTGGGTCACACAAGAGTTTGCTGACTATGCCAGAAGTGTTTTAAACGTTTTATGTCGAAAAACAATGCTTAGAAAATTTTCACACATATTACGCCGCTGTACCCAATTGTGTACACCCTCCTGAAAGAAACCCTAATTATTTTTTTCAGGTTTTTTCTTAATTTTGTATTCATTTAGTGTCTAAATAACAGCAATATAAACATTGTGTAAAAAAACATCGCTATTTTAATTTTGGCTGTAAATGGGTTAATAGTTTACAACTATAAAATTTACAGTTAGTAGTTATAAAAAAAGTTTTCGAAAATTTCTCTCTTACTGATATTATTTCAAACAATAAACTAATACTAACCTTTATTATTTATCTTTATATAGATAAATATTATACAATTACTCGATATTTTGACTGTGATGAAACATGTTCTATTGTAAACTGACGGATAATTTTAAATTTTTTGAGTGAACAAGTGAATGGTCAACCGCAAATCCAATTGTCAATAAACAGAATCCCATAAATTTCCCCTTTAAGGGCGTGTGGGCCGTAATTTTGAATTTTTAAAACAACTTTAAGACCTTTAAAATAGTGTATTAAACTCTGAAAAAAATATATGTAATAGTTAAGGATCTAATCTAGTGCAATTCGCAGTCAGTAACATGATTTAATGAATTTTACTTGATAGAAAAAATCCCAAAGTTACCCCTTTTCAATTTTTTTTTCAAGTTTATGACTAAACTAATTAATTTTTTAATAAATTTTTGTACTCAACGAAAGCCACTAAAAGTTATAGATGCATTCGCAGAGTTTGACTTGATAAAAGTATCAGTTATTTACTATGTTTTAATATCTACCATATATATAGCGCGCGTTCGGCAGGCCTGATCAGTCGCGTTTCGGCGCTCACGGACGACGGGCCCGGCTTGATTTTGCAATTTTGACACCCGATAAATTTTAAATATTACGATCATAGTGCCACAGTATAACAATATCAGTAGGTATTACTAGTGAAGCACGCTATGATCTTGATTTTTCATACCGTTTTCATTGGAATTGCAAATAGACGCTGATACTAATTAGTACGCTGTATACTTTATGTTGTAGACCAAAAGGGGAGTCTCAAAAAACTGACGTCGATACCACATCAGTAAAAAATTCAATGCGGATGCAATGGAAAATAGATAAGTATCGGTAAAATATTCGTCCGTTAAATCAGAGATCGGGATAAGGAAATAATTATAGGGGAGAAACCCTGCGTAAATCTAATATACCATAATATATGATACCTAACTTGCATTTATATGCCATTTAGGTAAATTCTTTGGTAGTAAGGTACTTAGTTCTTGGAAGAAAAGTCCTCACATATAGATTTTACCACTTTGGAAGAGACTTTCGCGCAAACTATTCAGTTTAGAAAAAAAATGTTAGGAACTTCAATACAATTTTGAACACTTTTCCATAGATACACGTATGGTTTTGTTAGAATTTTTATTTTTTTATATCTTTTCCAAGTTTGTGACACCACCTAAATTTATTGTTTTTTCTATTTTTTTGTATGAAAATGTTAATATTGTTCATAGAAATTTAAACACTCGACTAAATTTGATAAGAAGCCTTTTAGGCAGTAATATTACTCGTAGAATTTAACTCTGCACTAAATTTCCGATTCGATTTTTTTTATATAGGTAAGGTTTAGAATCATTTCCTGAGCATAAAATCACAAAATAATAACAAATCCAGGTGGAGCTTCAAGCGCCAGCTCGAAAAAACGTTTTTGGCTGATATTCTGAAAAAGTTATAAAGCCTATAATTATTGTAGAAAATAAAATTTCCCATCTTTTGTTGCCAGTAAACTTTTTTTTCGAACTTACCGATTACGATTTATTATGTCAAATTTGATGATAACAATGTAAAAATAATAAGATTTGAATTCTGTTCCTAGTAGCATAAACATGTCCTTTTTTACCGGAATGGAAGAAGGGTTATGTTTTTCGCGCGTATCTTTTATGTTTGTAAATCTTTTATTTCCACATATCTTCCATATGGCTGGATGGATTTTGGTAACAAAGATATTCTAAGACTAGTCTGACTCATAAAAGTGTCCTTAGATAGTAGGTAATATTTTTTTACGTGTAGATTTTTTTGTAGTCGGGGTTTTTAAATTAAAGTTATTCTATCAAATTGCTCGTTGCTCGAATAAACAGCACCGTTCATCATCATGATTGAAGAGTTGAACGAAGAGTTTGGTCTCCACTTTTGTAATAAGAACAACTAAGCTGTGAAACGCATTGCCAGAGTGGGTTTTGTCGAAGGTTCGAACCTTGGGGTTACGAGGTACACTGTGCTTGTTTCTATTAGAGAAACAAGTTCCATCGTAGACCACATCATTTACATCCACTATTATCGACATCATCGCAATCGTATCATTAAATGGGTTATAAATCGTAAACGGTAAGTTTTACAAAAAAAATTACGAGCAACAAAAGATGCAAAATTTTATTTTCTACAATAAAATTATTGTCAAAATATATAGTTTCCAAAATATCGGCTAAAACAGTTTTTTTCAATTGGCGTTTGAAGCTCTACCTGGATCTGTGAGCATTTTGTAATTTTATGCTCAGTAAGTGATCTTTTACCTCATAGAAAAAAATTGGATTAGAAATTTAGTGCAAAGTTGACCAAAAAACCTTCTATTTTTACTGGCCTTTCATTGCGTTTCAGCACATTTTTTTTATTTTTGACGAACTTGTGAATTGTTAGGAAACATTTTAAAAAGATGCATGAAATTGGAAAAGCTGTTCTCAACTTATAGTGTGACCAAAAAGAAAAGGTTGAGTTTTGTATATCTACGAGTATAAATAAATTTAATATTTCTTCGTTTCACTTCACAATTCACAAAATTGTTATCACTAGTATAAACAGTATAAACAAATCTTGAACAAAAAATGAGTTTAAATTACATAGTCCAATATTTTAATGTTATTTCTGCACTGTGGCACCGATACCGCGGTTGGTGACGGTCGCGAGAATAAGACAGCATTAAATGCCGAATTTGACAGGACTACCTGGCCTTAAACCCGTAAAAATATCGAGTGACCTAATTTGTCTGGTTTAGAAATCCGGTAATGTTGTCATTCCGGTTCCCAGCCCATGCGGTACAAACTAAAGAGCACTGTACACAGTTTACCGTCTGCCGTGAGCCCCACTTGGTCTCTCGTATCCTTTGAGAGGCCTAAACGAAGGCGCCGCTCGCTGAAGCGGCTGCAAACGTTTTTCACATGCCTAGACTTAATTTCGACTTAAGCTGCGATGTAAACACACCACTAGATTGCTGTTTGTGTGTTCTGGCTTTATACCGGTCTTGTATAAGTACAAGGGGAGTGTTGTGGAGCAAAATTAACACATTTTAATAGCCGTTGGCCGGAACATTCAATGATTATAAAGAATAGATTTTTCTACCAAACAAATATTCTTATTATATAAACTGCTCTTAAATAGACAGCAGTTTATAAACAGCCTACATCATGTCCCCATTATTTCAACGTGAAATCTCTCACAAGGAGAGGATAACGACTAAAACACACCACGCTAAGTGCGGAACAGCGAATGACCCATGTCGTCGAAAGATGCCTGCAAGCATGCCGGTTTTGTTAGGTATAATATTTTTCTTTATTGCAACTAGTATACTTACTATATTATACATTATCAGAGGTGCAGTCGGGTTTCGATTCATTGTCGTCGCGTTTCTGAAATAACGATAGAAATAAGGGCGCAGTCTATACACTAAAAAAATAATATTGTTGGATAATTCACACACAACACCATCTGAGCCCAAACTAAGCAAAGCTTGTGCTATGGCGGCCAGATAGCTGATATGATACTTATAGAGTTGTAAATACATACTTACTATACATAGAAAAACCTAGACGTGGTACAAATAATTTGAATTCATCACAGAAATATTTGCACTCGCTTTCGGCTGAAAGACACCAAGATCTTAAAACTTTCGAATAAAACATTGGGATACTTTTTAACGCGGGGTAATTACGGGAACAAAAACTACGCAGGTAAAACAACGGGACACAGTTTAATAAAATTATTGTAGTTCTATCATATTCGTCCGCAGGATATGACGTGTGTCGACGCGTGTGATCAATTTGTCGCACGTTCGATCCGACGCTCCATCGAGCGGTGCGTGCCTGTGACGTGTGACGTGTGACGTGTGACGTCAGAACCACTACTCTCAAATACAACTTTAATGTGACGGAGATACAAAAATATCAAAGATCTATAATTATCTTCATTCATGTTTCAGAAACGTGAAATATTGTTTCAATATTTGATTGAGTTCTTTATTGGAAACTTTTATAGAACAGTAATTTGTAAATAAATTACTCTAAGATGTTTTGTGATAGTTAAAAATATAATTTTAAGTTATAATAGAGTTTTAGAATGTGGCAAAACATTGACACACGACGGCTTGTGTGAGACACTTAACCGTTCATGGTGTCGTTCGTTCTTTCCTACAATGATATTTATTTCGTAGTGGTAGGACTCTGTGCAGAGGCCGCCTGGGGAAGAGCCACACCTTAGTTATCTCACCGTCGAGCCGTAATGTCTAAAAGTCACTGTGTTCCGGTTTAAAAGGCAATGCTTCCAGAAAATTAACCGGGCTTAAACTTTTTTTACATCTGGGTGCCGAGCGCAGCGCAGTGCTAGGTTATGATTTGGCTTCTTCATGTTCCAATAGCTACGTGTCACTGTGCTGTTATGGGCAGGCTTATTGCTTACTATCAGACACGTGTCCTGCTCGTGTCGTCACAACGTATACCATAAGTATTGTGATTCAGAAATAAATACCGTACTTTGTATAAACGTTTGTTATTACACAGACAACAATAATTACTATACAAGGGCTCGATTACCAAGCACGGCACTGCGCTCGTCACCCAGAGATATTAGATGTCTTATCTTTACGTCCAGTGGTTGGACTGGAAAAACTGCCCTTCAAACCGGAACACAGTAAGATTTGTATATTACTGCTGGGCAGTAGAATTACTGGCGCAGTTATGGTCCTTCCCCAGGCGGCCACTGCAAAGAGTCCTACCACTGCAAATTTCAAAAGTACAAGTTCTAGTCTCGTATGGTATCCGATGATGCATCCAACGCTCGTCGTACTGTTAGACTGGAAATCACTGATTCTATAAAAAAAAACAATTTGTACTTATTCACTTTTTATTTGAGTTTAAACAAACACTTCACAAGTTTTTGGATTTAGTGAGGGGCCTTTCCTAGACCAACCGAAATAGAAACAGACGCGCGCGGCACTTCTCTAGGGGTATCTGAGGTCTCAGGTCCGGCGGGCATGAACCAGGTCCGTAGGCTGAGAGGCAGAGTAACCTTTCGAGAACTGACTGGAAGATTTATTCGACAATTCGACTTTATATAGCAAAATACTGCAGAATCGCCAATATCGACATCGAGGAATTGACTTCCTGCAGGATCAGCAGTTTTAAGGTTGTAACATCTCCCCCCTTAAGACGGAACATACTAATCGGTTAGTATGTGAGTAGGATTTTGGTCTAGCAAAGTTCACATGATTTAGAATTAGAAAAATTAAGTTAAGGATTACACAAAACAATAAATTCAATTAAAATTTTAAAATGAAAATAGAAAACGAATTAAAAGATTACATTAAAACAATATACTCAATTAAAGTTTAAAATGGAAATAGTTAAAAATTACACAAAACAATGCACTAAATTAAAGTTTAGAAATGGAAATAAAACTAATTGAAAGATTACACAAAACAATATACTCAAGTAAATTTTAAAAATGGAAATAGAAAACTAAGTTAGTAACACTGGAACGGACAAGGCTAAAACACAGTAAAATTGTTATTACTAGACATGATAATAAGGCTTAGCACTAAATTATGTAAACAATAATTAAGCAAAATTTGATAATAATATATTAGAAAAAATAAATGATGTAAAAGATTCAAAGAGTAAAAATAACAAAGTCGAGCTTTTTAAATTTGAATGTTTCTTCTTGGGCTAGACATAGAAATATTTGATAAAGAAGTATCATCAGAATTGGAAGATTCAGTGATATCTCGTTCATTTAGTTCGATAGCCGTTCTAGATCGAATATTAGTATTAGGCCTTGAGTAACATTTGTTAAATATTTGTACACAGCAGTTAGAGTTAGTCAGTTTACGTTTTGGACATAGGCATGAATATAATTTGTAAAACATATAAGAAAATACAGAGAGTGATAACAGGGTCGTCAAGAAGCTGAAGTAGTATCCATACTTAATGTGATAGGGCTGGTTTTCGATTTTGTAAGATCATCGTTAAATTGATTTAACTTATGTGTTGCATATTGCAGTGAGTCTAAGTTAATGTCAGAAAGCTTTATCGGCGTTAAATATGGAATACTTTTGTTTACTTTAGATTTAGAACAACAGTCATCGTCAATAATATTAAAATTAGGTGACGGAATATACAGATTTGTATCGTATTCGTGCTGTGGAACAAATTGCAATAGTTTGTGATAGGCTTTACAATTTTTGGAAGGTAGAGTATACCAGTTCCGACTACATCATGATCGGTCATATGACTATCACTACATTTCACAGAAACTTTTGTTAGATCTGATTGGACATAGATCCATCTATTATTGGTGAGTTTCTGCCAAATGTCAATATCACCAAACATTATTTTAACATTACAAGATTGTGGAATACTAGTGACGTGTTCGCGAAATAGTTGCACTTCACAGATTGGGTTTGACACACTGGATTGAACACTTTTCAATTGACACAGTTTGTTGTATCTAGATATCGATTTGCACTCACTTAAATCGTTTATCACGGAATAAGTTAATTTGTCCTCTGTTATTGCTAGATATCTTGCAGATGGATTAATTAGGGCAAAAGAATTTGGCTCTTGGATATTATGAGGAGTTGGTAGAGCATAAATATGGTAGAGATTGTATTCTGTCAGAATAGCTAATGGAAATTTTACTACAAATACTAATTTGTTATCTGAAATAAACGATGAGACATCTGACACATCCAGTAGAGTGTGGATGTTGTTAAGATTTACGGAATTGGGAATGTTCTTACGAGTTCATTATTTCTTGAGATTAGCTCATCGTATAGTTGAGACGGGCTCAAGATAGACGGATAAACAAGATTTTGTTTGCCGAAAAGAATTGAGTCTATTAGATCTTTGAGACGGAAGTTGAGAATCATAAGAGAACTTTCTAGTGCACTAAACGTCATTGCGAGATGTGAACTAACTTCAAGTTTGTTGGCATTTGAAGAAATCGTTTCTAAGATTACGTTGAGTTTAACCATATTCTCATTCAACGCTATTTCATTATGATTTAGTTTTTGAATAGTACTATTGAAAGAGGAAATAGAAGAGGTTAAATATGAATATTTTGCTTCATCAGAGAGGCCATGTGACGTTGATCATCCTGTACTGCGTTAATAGCGTCAGTGAAGGATTTGGCATCGTCTTCATCTAGAGTTCCGAAAAGCTGTTTTAGAATGGGACCTCCTACACCAAACCACGAGGATCGTTTAGTTCTGAAGCTACTTTTGTTATTATTATCTGTGAGATGAGACAGTGCTAAATAGTTGGAATTTACATTATTGTAGAGACTTTCTAGAGGGTTAAGAACATTTGTACAATCATTGTATATGACAGGATAAGTTTTGCAAATAACTTTTGAGTTTTCTAGAATAGAATACAGATTTTCGAGGTGAGGCTTAAAATAAGAAATATCAGAGTAAGTAATAAGGTTCCAGTGATCATTATAAAATCTTAGAGTTCCTAAGGATCGTAGTAAACGCCGGGACTATTAGTAATCGGCGTCGTTAGGTTGAAGGCTGAGACGGCTCCTGGCGCGATGGCCCTGAAATAGGGTGTGCATGAGCATGTTTGATTTCGTTGAAATGGTACCTTTAAATCTACGATTAACTTGAAGAGTGACATTGCTATTACCATGAACTTTGATGACGCGATATGGACCTTTCCATATTGAAGATAATGCCTTACGCAATCTATGATGTTGCTTAAGGTAAACCATATCTCCTACATTATAAGACTGGTCCTTTGTATTTTTGTCATAATAGGTTTTAGATCTTTCCTTGCTACGGAGGATATTGTCACGAGCTAGATTTCTGGTGTTTATTAACTTTTGTTTGAGAGTTTTATATAGTCAGGATAAGTTGCAGTAGGGTTAGTATCATAAATAGAGCTAGGTATATGAGGCTTGCAGCCAAAAAGAAGTTCGTGTGGCGAAAAATTAGTGGAAGAGTGTACACAAGAATTATACGATATAATGGCAGTGGGAGGAACTTATGCCAGTTATCTTGATTCTCATTGACATAGGATTTCAAATATTCTTTGAGAGTGGCATGACTCTTTCTAGAGCACCGTTTGTTTGTGGGTGATAAGGAGTTGAAAAAGATGTTTAATTTTAAAAAGTTGAGCAACTTGTTTATATACATCGGCAATGAAATGTACTCCTTGGTCTGATAGGATACTTTTTGGGATGCCAAAGTGACTTATAAATTTTATTAGACATTGGGTCGTTTTTTCGGCTGTAGATTCAGTGATAGGATAAGCCATGGAATATTTCGTTAAGTCGTCCTGGAATGTGACTATGTATTTGAAATTTTCACTACCAGAGTCTGGGAGAGGACCAACAATATCAGTATAAATTTTTGAAAGGGTTCAGAGGATGTAGTGGTAATCTCCATAGGAGCTTTGTTGATTCCTCGTAGAGCTTTTGTTCTTTTGACAAGAGGAACAATTCTGGACATATCTCTCAATTTCACCTTTCATTCCTTTCCAATAGTATATGTCCTTAAGTTTGTTATACATTTTGGATGCGCCAATATGACCACCTGTGGGACAGTCGTGGTTTTCGAGAAGTATAGTTGGCACTTCATTTGGTTTTGGATACTTCATTAAGTTATGATGAATGTGAATTTGAATGCCAGTGTTATGAAATAGAAAAGAAAGCATTTCATGGATTAGAATGAAATTGAGTTTGTCGAAGGGATTGGTAAAGTCAGACATGGCAATCGATTTTACTTCGGGATATAGTACAATAAGGTTATTCCGTAGATCTTTGAGGACTTTGAAAATTTCTTGGTATGTGACGGATTCAAAATGGTGAACTTTGGTGAACATGTGGAAGTATGTTTTATTGTTGACTTGAGATGCTCTGACGGTATAGAGTTCCTTTTCAGACATTTCGAATTCATTTTTATCTTGAAGAAGATTAAGAATGTTTTCAGAAAAAGGGTTAGAAGAATCTAAATCGATGGAAGTAGGGTATGCGATAATTGAACAATGTGAATCTAGGAGACTTTTGTTATGTTTTAGAATAATTGTATCATTCAAAATTGGGCTAGAGCGAGATTTCATAAATTGTTGGTATGTGAGTGTGTCGGTTTCGATGTTGTCTGTAATATTGTGAATAGGAGGACGTGACAAACCGTCGGCGTTTGAATTTATTCTGCCGGGCTTGTACTCAATTTTGTAATCATACTCTTCAAGTTTTAGTCTCCAGCGTACTAGTTTACTACTGGGATCTTTACAGTTGAAGAGCCAAGTTAAGGGCGATGGTCAGTGACTATTTTAAATGTTCTGCCATACAAATAAGGCCTAAAAGTTTTTGTTCCAAAGATAATGGCTAAGAGTTCTTTTTCTGTGGTACTATAATTACCTTCTGCGCTATTAAGCGTTCTAGAGGCATAAGCAATAGGTAGATCTTTGTTTGGTTCGCCTTGAGAAAGAACAGCACCTATAGCGTAATTAGAGGCATCGGTAGTGAGTGTAAATTCTTTAGAGAAATCTGGATATTGTAGGATCGGTGAATTAGTAAGCAAACTTTTGAGTGAGTTGAATGAGTTTTCTTGTGATTCTCCCCATATGAAATCAGCATCTTTTCTGAGAAGAGAAGTTAGAGGTTTGGTAACCTTGGCAAAATCTTTGATAAACTTTCGGTAGTATCCAACTAAACCAAGAAAACTCTTGATTTGTTTTGGATTCTTAGGAGCAGGGTAAGCAAGTACTGCTTTGACCTTCTCGGGATTAGGAGACACGCCTTTGTCAGTGATGACATGGCCAAGATAGGCGACTTCTTTCTTTAAAAACTCGCATTTATCAGGCTGTAATTTAAGATTATGACGTCTGAGAGCATCGAATACTAGACTAAGTTTTTGGATATGATCTGGTAAATTATGGGAATATATGATGACGTCATCGAGATAGATAAAACAGTGTAAGCCTTGTAAGCCTGAAAGGACAGTGTTCATTAATCTTTGAAAGGTTGCAGGAGCATTTTTAAGACCGAATGGCATTCTTGTGTATTCAAAATGTCCATTAGGGACAGAGAAAGCTGTCTTGGGTCCGTCTGCTTCACACATCTTTATTTGGTGGAAACCAGACGCCAAGTCAAGAGTTGAGAAGTATTTACTATGACCTAGTTGGTCTAGAATATCAGCAATGTTTGGAATAGGATAAGCATCACCAATCGTAACATCATTGAGCTTTCTATAGTCTACAACGATGCGCCATTTTTTCTGGCCTGATGCATCCTGTTTTTTAGGGACTACCCATATAGGGGATGACCATGGAGAATCAGAGGGCTTTATTATCTGTTGATCTAGCATTTTCTGGATTTGTTTGTTGACTTCTAATTTATGAATTTCAGGATATCGATAGGTTTTAGTTTGAATTGGTTGCGAGGAAGTAGTTTTATTTCATGTTTTAGGGTGTTAGTACAGGTGAGAGTGTCACCTTCGAGATGGAACAGATCAGAGTATTCGGTGCATAGATCTAGAAGCTTACAGGACTCTTCAGTGTTGAGATGTGAGGTTCTAATTTGACCTTTACCTCATCAATACGATTCCTTGGGACAGATGAATTGGAAATAGAAGGGTTAGAAGAGACAGTGTGAATCGGTTGCACATTTTTTTGAGGTCATGTAGGGTATCGCAAGGGTGAATTTCTACAGATAGAGCTTGAATGATAACATCTTCATTAGTAGTATTAAGAATAGAGACATTGGCATGTTTATTAGGTTTGACTTCGACTAGGCAGTTGGACAAAAAAACACATCTTTGGACTTCCTGTTTTCTATTAGTCCGCATGAAATTTCAGGGTTAAGTATACCGCATTCGATCATCATTTCTGAGCGTGCAGGAATGGTATACTGAGGCTTAGTAAAATTAAGTTTGATGTTGTAGTTACCAACTGTGAGGAGATCTTTTCTATAGTCTATGTTGCAGTTATAGAGTTTCAATAAGTCATTACCTATTATGCCATCAAATTTAATGAAGACTGAGTCTGATATTAGATGAAATTTGGCATATAGTGTTTCTTTCTTGGAAATTTGGAGATCTAGTTGACAATATCCCAAGCTAGTTGAATATTCAGAGTCATTGTCGATACCCTTGAATTTAATTACCTCAGGGTCTACGAGAGGTAGCGTTTGGAGAGATGATTTTTGATAAGAGACACAGAGGAGCCAGAGTCGACCAAAATACTAGAATTTTATCTGAGTATTGGCTTTTAACATAAATGTGAGGCAGATGAGTTTTATTATTTATTTTTATCTCATAAGTTACCTCGCATTGATCTGAAGAGTTGAGAGATTTAGAAAATGTAACAGTTTTACTCTTATTAGGTTTGGACTTAGTAGAGAGAGTCGGTTTGGTAGATTGAGACGATTGAGGCGATTGAGACGATTGGGTCGCTTGAGACGATTGAGACGATTGAGGCGATTGAGACGATTGAGACGATTGAGACGATTGAGACGATTGAGACGATTGAGACGATTGAGACGATTGAGACGATTGAGACGATTGAGACGATTGAGACGATTGAGACGATTGAGACGATTGAGACGATTGAGACGATTGAGATTGGATTAGAACGAGACCTATTAGAACTTAACCGGCAGGTCGTTATTGAAATAGAAACTTATGTCAAAGGCGTCGGTTTGTGTTGATGATTCCGTACGACGCGGGACCGGAACCAATTTTAGTTTAAATGCGACTGATCATAAAAATCATCTTCCTGGATGGTGTTGTCATCCTCATCTTGGGAAAGATGATGCATTTGTTTAGGGTTAGAAGAATTAGGAAGCTGGCGGCGAGAGTTGTTATATTGTCTTTTACGACATTCGTGAATTTCATGACCTATATTTTTACAATAGCGACAGGTCTTTATAATGTTTTGAGATACCGTAGGGGTCGCGGTGGAGATAGTGACGGGTTTATTGTATTTATTGAGCGCTCGCGGTAGTTAGGAGGGGTACGGTTGTAGCAGTTACGTTCAGAGTGACCGATTTTGCCACAGTTTTTACACTTTGGTCTCTCCTCAGGATGTTTTCTAGCTTGTGTAACATAATTGTACAATTTTTCCTCTTGTATAGCAAGGTTGACCGCTTCATTTAAATTGGAAGGATTCCGACATCTTATAATATTGGAAATATGGCCTGGCAATCCTAATATAAATGTATGGAGAGCGAGATCCTCCGTGTTGGCAATTCTACCTTTTAATTCGGAAGGATCTTTAGTAGAATGCGTAATATCAGTTTGTAGGCGAGTGAGGCAAGTTTCCAAACGTAGACTGTATTGGGTCACGCTTTCGTTATATTTTTGCCTACACTGCTGTAAATCTATAAATAGATGGTCTCTGTGCTTAGATTCCCCGAAGGTAACTCTTAAAAACGGTTTCAGTTCTAGCCAGTTATCAAATACCTTTAGAGAGCATGCTGAATCAGCTTTGCCTTCTAGTTGTGATAAAATATATTTGAACAAAAGGTCTTGTTGATTGTTTGTAGCTAAAGATAGCGCATTCTCGCAATTGCGCAAAAATGAGGATAATTTATTTTATCACCATCGAATGGTTTTATAAATTTCGTGAGAACAGTAAAGTTTACTTCCTCTACCGTCAATAGAGAGCTAGTGGAAGTTGTTTTTTTGTCGGTTTTAATATCTTTAGCCATTTTCTTTTGTTATAAAAATTCAAATACAAGAAAAGCAAAACAGAGAAACAAAATTAAATTATTAAATAACTTACAGAGCGGCGATTATTAAGACACTTGTCATTGGAATTCGGCGCGGTGTCGGGTTGCGGTTCTCCGTAGTCGGGCAGCTGTCGTGTTGTGCAATACGCAAGTGAGGTTGCGCAGTTAAGCAGGTATCGGTGAAAGGGTAGCTCGGCAACAGACGGACAGAAAGCCCGCGTCGCAGGTGGAGCTGGTGAGGTTACGGCGAGGCAGCTCGGGAAGAGGCGGACAGAAAGCCCGTTTCGGAGCTGGAGCTGGCCGGAGTCAGTTCAGGGCGGCTCGGTGCACTGGGTTCCAGGGCACAGTGGAGCTGCACAAAGGTTCTCTACCTTGAGGCGAGCTGTGGTCAACAGAAGGGCGGTGCGGTGTACATACGGCACAGCGGCTGACGGCTCGGTACTTCTACGGCGATGGAGACAGTAGTGGCTGGTTGGCGGCTGGCTCTAGCTCAGAGCGGAGCAAGCCAACAGTTGAGTCACTGAGAGACCCGAAGTGGCGCGGCGCGTTGCGTGATAGGAATAGGCGACCAGGGATAATAGATCCCTTTTCTTCTGACACCAATAATGTTAGACTGGAAATCACTGATTCTATAAAAAAAACAATTTGTACTTATTCACTTTTTATTTGAGTTTAAACAAACACTTCACAAGTTTTTGGATTTAGTGAGGGGCCTTTCCTAGACCAACCGAAATAGAAACAGACGCGCGCGGCACTTCTCTAGGGGTATCTGAGGTCTCAGGTCCGGCGGGCATGAACCAGGTCCGTAGGCTGAGAGGCAGAGTAACCTTTCGAGAACTGACTGGAAGATTTATTCGACAATTCGACTTTATATAGCAAAATACTGCAGAATCGCCAATATCGACATCGAGGAATTGACTTCCTGCAGGATCAGCAGTTTTAAGGTTGTAACAGTACGAACCGACCGATGACGTCGTCGGTGTCGTCATCGTCGTCATTTCTCCAGATTCAAATTACATACATTTACAAGCTACTTCGAAATGAATTAAAACTCAAAAATTGAAAACTTCCGCAGACAGATGTAGAGTAGCACCCGCGAGCCATCACCCGGTATAAAACAATATTAGATGGAGCCGACACGTCACCCGTGACGTCATCTGTCTGCCACACCGCCGCGCCGTCGAGCTCAGGACCTCTCTGTTCATTGAAAGCCTTTTTGCACAGATTTTAGAGAAAAATGCGGACAGATTGACTTTTTGATGGTAGGTCAGTTTTTGCACTGGCTTAGAAGATTTTTTTACCTAAAATATATAAATTAGTATCTTCAAGAACAGAAACAAATAAATTTGGCAGTCATCCATAACTAAACTACGGAATCCGGAACGTGGAACTGGAGGGCGTGGCTATGAGTACTTCTACATTTCTACGGGCCCATGACCCAAGTTTGCCCAAAGATTTCTAATCATTTCCGAGCGTAACGCTAGAATTCAATTCACAGCCCACGAAAGATCTGTCTGTGGCGCGCCGAAAGAGGTTTTCTCTTCAAAAGTCTCTGAAAGTTGTCGCCTAATATCAAAAAAGCTGAACCAATCTCGGACCAACAACTTCCTAGGTCCTAAAAGACTAGGTAGAGATTCATAAAGAGTTCAAAAAGAGAGACAAAGCTGCAAGGATTTATTTATATTATATTTATTTTATCGGGTTTTATTGGATACAATTCTTTGAGAGCTTGCAGCTGATCTGCATGATTTATTACCATGTTACCCTTTTTCTATCAGACTCCGGTAAGCAACATCGTTTCATGGTTGATGTTCGAAACTCGAACAAGGAGGTTCCACTCTACGTTCGTCTACATGTCCTATAATTTCCAGTGAAATTACGGAGCATAGAGATAAAACATCTCTGGGTGACGAGCGCAGTGCAGCGCTAGGTAATGATTTAGGCTCTTCATGTTCCAGTAGCTACATGTCGCTATGCTGTTATGTGACAGGTGTTATCATCAGCTACATGTCCTACTCGTATCGTCACTCCATACTATAAATACATAACAAATAAGACATCTAAAGTTTGGAATGCGTTTACTGAGCGGGTATTTCATCAGGAATGTTATTCTGTTAGCAAAGCTCCTCATACAGACTTTGCAAAGATTCTTACAATATTGTATACTGATTGCTAATAGACAACGAATGTAGTGGTACCAGATGCCACAGATCATTTTACTGAATATAATACCACACACTAGTGTTATATAATAAGCAATTTTTCGCGCCTGAAACACAGGTTCTACCTAGTTCAGGCTGATAAAATTAATATACCTATGAATAGCTGTAAGAAAATATTGTATAGTTAAGATCTATGTTATTGAAATTTTTTATTTTTATTTTTATTAATTACTTGATATTGTGGAGCGAGGCCCGACATGCCGATGCAGTGTCACACACCGCGTTCACGGAAACCCTGAATAAAATGCGGTCTGACCATACAACCACGGTAACTCAGACCAACTAAATCCTCGAAGTACGGTAAATCCCCCGCAATGTGCCCGCAATCGCAAAATACAAATGTACTGTACAATCGTGACAGTTTAAAATAAGGTGTTCTACTAATATTATAAATGTGAAAGTGTGGGTGTTTGTTGCTCAATCACGTCGCAAGAACAAGAGAGATTCAGCGAAACTCTCTTAAAATACGATCGCGTATGAACAAAGAAACCGACACGAGTATTGGGACTACGGTCGTGGAATCAACATCCCACATGGAAATAATGTTCTATGTCAAGGTACTTGCTAAGCATGTTTTTCTTGGCTTTCACGAGGTTCTTGTCATGTGGTATGGTGATATCGACGATCACAGCCCGGCACGATATCAGGCTATAGCAGCCCTTTCCACTAAAGATGTGCCATGCAGCTATGCTGGGAAGATGTGAAATCTAGGATACGAAAATATACGACCGTTACTAATACTAAGCTATGTAGCTGTCTGATGAAGATACGCTATGAAGATGCGCCGCCGCAAAGTAGCTGCCTAAGAATGATGCGCAGTTTGAGCTGTGCAATGTAAGGATAGTAGGGAAGCGGCGCGGGGAGAGGCTCACGCGTCCCGCCGAGCGTCTCTCAGGCGCCGGCGACTCGTTCAGTTCATCCATAGTTCCATATAAAAAACATATCGTAGTTGAATTCTGTTCCACCAGTGCTAAGCTATGTGCTGCAATGAATATGATTGGTGGATATCAAACGCATTCATAGCAACGCAGCATAGCACATCTGGTGGAAAAGTACCCTTATTGGCGACATGCGATGCACTACACCACCGGTAGCGAGGGCCGCGCGCGAGGCGGAATGCCTTACAAGCTCCAAGCGAGAGAAGGCGCAGAGTCCCAACCGTGTGAACATTTAGTAAACTGATTTTGCATTGCTTATCCATTCATAAAATAAAGTTTTTTAGAGAATTATCATTTTCTAAATTTGGTGCAGACAAAGTCGCGAACAGATCATAAATTCAATTAAAAATCTTACGTGGTAAGATCATAAAGTATGATAAATTGTAGCATTAATTTATCAAAAAGAGTTGCCGTTTTATGATAAATCATAATCAGATTACTTATTACGAATAATTAATCTGAGATAAGTGTTAACTCGAAGTGCACGAGTACCGCGACGGAAAACTACTCGAATCCTTTTAAATGTAGATAGATAGATAGAAACTCTTTATTGCAACACAAACAATTTAAAATATTACAAATAAACACTTATGAACTAGTGCCATAAGTGGCGGCCTTATTGCTAAGAGCAATCTCTTCCAGGCAACCAGCAAAAGGAAAATAGCCCACATATACTCGTAGGCGGGGGAAGCGACATTAATTTAATAATATATGTAGTAGACATATCAATAACTATAACTAGGTATATAAAATAATAAATATTAACCTATAAACATGAGACTAAAATTTAACTGATAAATACTAAACATAATAAACAGTTACCAACAAAAGTGCGGACATGATGAACATTAAATCAAGAATATAATCAGCGGATTACAGCTTCAATCAGCAGATCGGATACGAACAGTGCTACCATCTACAATTTGCTGGTGTCAACAGTTTTGCACTGCGATAAATAAAAATCTTTTAATCTCCCTTTAAAAATGCTCAAGGATTGTATTATAATATTAATATTGGGCTACGCAGAATGGTTGTATTAGTTGAAAGAGACATGATGTACCTGTCGAGTTGAAGGAGGTAGGGTGAATAAATAAATAAATATTGGTGGACATTTCACACACAACACTATCTGACCCCAAAAAGCTTGTACTACGGAAGCCAGATAGCTGATTTAATACTTATATATTTTTAAATACATACTTATTATACATAGAAATCACCCAGGCACAGTACAAATATTTGAATTCCTCACACAAACATTTGCGCTGAGTGGAGATCGAACCCACGACCCACGGCTTCACAGGCAGACTTACTACCAACTAAGCCACCAGGCCAGCCAGTAATGTGATTTTCGTTTCACTATTTATCAGGCATCAGGCAATAGCTTACTCCTGTGTCCTGTGGTATCATGCTGTCTGATGGCTAGTACCTGCCAGGGGAGAAGAGAGTGTTATATTCGTGAACCTCGCTCTTCGTAGGTCGCATGTATGTGCCCGTTCGGGGACTTGATAGTTCTACCTGGCCGAGCAACTGTCCACAGTCACTTCGGAAAAGCGCTCGTTAAGCTGGGGGTCTTCAGACCAGAGGTGGGTCCGTTCGCCAATGATTGGAGCTCTAAGTTCACACGGTGATGAAGACAACTTCAGCGGTGGTTGCGCGGTGTAGGTGGCGCCGGCTCGACCGAGTACGGGCCGCTGACGATGGATTTTGACAATTAAGATATGGGACTCGTCTCATTGACCCAAGTCTCTTTAGATAATTGTTGTGTCACATAATGTTTATTTAATCGGTAAATTTTTGCAGTCAGATTTCTTAAATGAAAGTTCCAAAACCTAAGATTAGAAACTTTACTAACATTATAAATGCAAAAGTTTGGGTGTTGTTGTTTGGATATTTGTTCCTCAATCACGCTGGAACGAGTTGAAATTTGGATCGCATGTAGATTATAGTTTGGAATGGCACATATGCAAATTTTTATAGCGAAAAAATGACGGGAACCGGATCAACTCGGTAAAACAGCAAAGCGCTGCTATAATATAATAAAAATGATTCATTCGTAATTGAGGACCATAAGCATAAACAGCCCACTAAATGTTCCCACTGCTGGGACTCGGGGCCTTCTCCCGTAAGAAGAGAGTCAAGACTATAATCCACCACGCTGGCCCAGTGGGGGTTGGTGTATGACACATGACTTCGAAAGATTCTAGGTGCATGTCGGTTTCCACATGACTTCGAAAATATAGTGGTGGGTGGTTTTGACCCGGATCGGCAGTCGCTGTTCTCCCGTCTAGACCAACCGTAACTTATTACAGGAGTATTATTAAAGTGGTAACCCCTACCAATCGTTTTGGTTAGTCACGGGTTTATTACAGCAAGGAATAGTTTATTGAGCATTTTTTGAACAGTTTATTGAGTTATTTTTCCCGAACAAGTCGTCAGCGTTGCTCTGCAGGTTAGCCGGAGGTTCTGCCCGATGAAGCGGAGCGAGCAAACACGCGGCAGAACAGCGCAGCGGCAGTGTCCACACCCGCCCCGCGCCCCCGCGCGCCCCGCGCAAACATCCTAAACAAACACGGATCATACCTGGATCATATTCTCGAGCGTCACGGTAACAACTCATTCGCTTCGAGAATTGATCACCTGAACAGATTTCTGTTAGTTAACAATTTTGAAAATGAATGGGCATGATGACTAAAATACTGGTAATACTGATAAAATACTGTGTGGTCAAAATGTTACCCAATACCCACGTTACGGGAATTGTGCAATACCAATTTAATTATCCATCTTGTGGTGGCAGCCATCTTGGATTGAAGTCAATCATATTGTTATAGTGTTTTACTAGTCAAGTTTGTTTATTTGTGATGGTCTCTTGGCTGTCTGGTGTTGGCGAAATTGTCCTCATCGGAGATGTCATACATCATGTCATGTCTTACATCTTGAAAACTTGCCCGCCTAATTTACTTTTCAAACAAAAACAAAATGGGTTAATCCCTTCTGAAGCCACAAACACTCTGAATAGTTTTTAGCGCCAGGGGTAAGTAATAATCGAAATATAAAGGTATATAAAAATGTGTGACTTACTCACTTCATTCTAGCGTCCCGCCATCGCCAGGACATTTCATTACAATTATTGCATTACTCTGAAGTCAGAATACTGATATGGAGTCATAATGATACCGGAACTGGCCATTCATATTTGAACTATCCCTTTATCATTTTATTAAATACAGCTCAGCAACACGAGCAAGGTATGCCCTGGATGATAAGCATCACACCTGCCCATAAAACAAAGAGCCACGTAGCCATTTGAGTATGAAGGGTCCAAATCTTAGCACTACACTGCGTACGTCTATTAGCAATAGAATATGTTTAACCTCTGTGCCCCATAATAATTTCGTAAGTAACATTAAGATCATAACATCTTAACAACCTTACAAATCGGTACACAGTAATGTAACATTGCCTACTGCATTGGCGGCAGGGGAACAGTTAAAGTTGTGACTCTTCTCCATATGGACTAAAAAGTATTCTTTATACGGATATAAATTTTTTTCTCGAAAAAAATTGAGTTGGATCGTCAATTTTACAATAAAATCAGTTAAGAATCGCATATAACGAGAATAGGACCCCGGCCGACATAACCTCTACATTGAATGGTCTCGAGTTTCTTTCGACTCGGCAGAAACGTCATGACGTTTGTTTTAAAGTCACCGAGCGACTCAGTGGGTCGGTAATGAAATTATGTCAACGTTTGTAGATAAAGGTACGCTTTTGCCACGTTTCAACGTCTGCGGCAAAATATGTGAACTGCTCAATTTAGTCTAGAGGTTGTAAGTTACATGGGAATATGCAATTGTGGTGACATTGGTCATGAGTAGCTTGAGTGGTAAGGAAGGCAGGGAGCAGGAAGACGAAACAAAGCGATACAATGGGAGGATTGTGGCGCTCAAACGTGTTTGCTGACTTGGCTGTTTTATTCAGAATGGAATATATTGAAATTTGTTTAGAGTTTGAAATCAAATTTTAAAGAAATATTCTCAGGGTTTTTCAGGCACTAGTGACTTTTCCCAACTCTTCGCGATTAAACAAGGTACAGGTTCCTTCCCAGGAATTAGCCAGGTTCCCAAAACACTCCATTTGGCAATCGCGAGAAGATGGGTCCGATACGTGGTATAGGTTTATCATCACCACTATATCTAAGAGCGAAATAAAATATCGTGAAGATATTGGCATGTACAATAAAGACATTTTTTTTAATGACATAATTGTCATGTTTTACAAGATGGTTAATCAGCTTTGACTGTCTCCAGACTGTTTGAGCGTACAGTGAGTTGGTTATGGTTATCTACTAAGCATTCTAAATGATCTGTTAATTACAAAAAACATCTACGTAAAAAATAAACACGGCGTGCTCTGGCACCATTAATACAGCTGTAACTAGTTCAGGTGCCAGACGCCTGTCATTACTAAAAACAGTTTTACTGTGTCTGATTTTACGAAACTTTGTTTATCTGTTAAATCCGGCTAGTTTGGGCACTTATATTCCCCATATTTCTGTACGCCGCAGAAACGTGGACCCTGCGTGAAACGGAGAAGAAGAAGATAGACGCCCTAGAGATGTGGTGCTGGAGGAAAATGCTCGGAGTTTCATGGACTGAGTTCCGTACCAATGACTCTATACTTCGAGAACTCGGCATCAAGCGGCGTTTGTCATTCTTGGTGCAATGTCGTATCCTCACCTTTTTTGGGCATGTATGCCGCCGAGGCGAGGTAGCTATTGAGTGACTTGTGGTCCAGGGAAAGGTTGAGGGTACCAGACCACGACGGAGATCGCCTATGAGGTGGACTGACCAGATAAAAGCGGTGGTGACTGGTTCATCATCAGTACACGAATACACAAGAAAGGCGGCCATCAGAGAGGACTGGCGCCGTGTTGTGAAGCTTGCCACTAACGCCTAAAGTGATGACCACGACCACTCTGCCAAGAGTGATACCGACGAAGAAGAAGTTAAATTTCCAAATACCCAAACATCAACATCCTACTAATATCATAAACGGAACATCAGAACGGGTCGGGCTGGAATTTGGAACATAGATAGATTATAGTCTGGAGAAACACATAGGTTAGTCACGGAAAAATAACAGGAACGGGAACTACACGGGTAAACCCGTAAGGTGCTGCTAGTGGTCAATGTAAGTTCTTATTTTGATTTGACTTTCTTGGTCTGTAACATATTTAGTATAGGTCTCATGAATTAGAGACTGTAACATGGAAAAGTTGCAGTAGAATATACCAGTAGGTATATATATCTACAGTGCATCCGCACCTCTTTGATGTCTCTCGTGTTTCTCGCTGCTAGACGGAGTGGAGTGTTTCAATGAATTGCAAATTATGTTTTGCTTAAATACCTTTGACGTTGTATTCTGCGACACTCTAATATACAGGGTTACACAGTACACTTGCGCTAAACTAAATAGGACCTCTGTGTTAACTACTGTATTAAGTGTTCCGTACAAGTTATGACATTCATATTTTATCTAAATGGTAAAGTTTTCAACATTAATTGTATGAAATGCATATGTGAAGCACTTCATATAAACGAATTTACGATAATGAGCGACGGTTGAAATATTTGGACGATCAAATCAAATAATTTGTATTCCAGTTAACATAGTCCATCCACATAATGTTCAAACAAAAATAAAATTGTAATTAGAAAATCAAAGGGTGCTAAACCTTCGACCAATTTATTATCAAACCTACAAAAAAAACAGATGAAAATATTGGTATAGCAGCTTTTTTTTCGAACCATTAACAAACATAACAGATGAATAATTGATTAAATCAGTCCACGCGTGATACCGGGACCAAGGAAATTATGCATTTTTTCATAAAATACACATAAACATAATACATACAACTCTGTAAATAATTTACTAGAAAAATCTTACAACCTTATAAACTAAGTCTGAGACTAAAAATGTTTCACCAATGTACTTGATACAATGTATTTATATAAACCAAGTCTCGTTTTTGCAATGAGATAAGATTTTGGAAGATTTCTTCTAAGAGGATTAAATAGGGATAAATGCCATTCCACGTGATAAATATGTCTGTACATTTAGTTGTAATTATTTTTAGGTAAATGTTTAAAATGTAGTTTAACTTAATATAAAATAGTTATTTATGTAATGGACTGGTCTCGTGGTTTAGTGGGTAGTAACTCTGCCTGCGAAGCCGAGGGTTCGATTCCAACCCAGTGCAAATATTTGTGTGATGAATTCAAATATTTGTCTGTGTCTGGGTGTTTCTATGTGTAATAAGTATGTATTTACAACTACATATATAAGTATTATACCAGCTATCTGGCCACCATAGTACAAGCTTTGCGTAGTTTGGGGTTGTTTAGTGTTATGTGTGAATATTCAACCAATATTTATTTATTTATTTAGAACTAAGCAAGTATAAGCATAAGGAACATACTTGTAATTTTCCGCGATGTTTTCCTACTCCACGACTAGTGGGTATTTCCTAGTAAGTATAAATGCACCTGTAAAAGTACTCTGGTGTAGGCGGGTGTGAGGCAGGCGACTGTCTTATTCGCCATGTCACTACATTGTATCTTAAAGAATACACAATAACATTTTATACGTTAAGAAACAAAATATCACAGAAATTTTTAATGTTTATGACGTAAACTGAACTCAAATAGATAATACTGAACAAAAATCAGATTTTGTAACACGGCAGTGTTAACCTAAAGCACTTAGACTAACCGCTAATCTTTGAGCGGTCTGATATTGCTATGTAGCGGTTTAGCCGTTGAGGAGCCGCAATTATCCGCACCTGGCAACTTTATCCATACTGCAGTGTGGCTAGAGTAAACGAAAGTTACATTTTAGAAGAAAAATGTATTTTATGTGAAATGCGTGCCATAGCATAAGCAGGTCACGAAATGCTCCCCACTGCTGAAATTCGAGCCATTTTCTCGCAAGAAAGGCTAACTATTATTGAAGACGTTGGCGTAATTGTACTCATCAAACATATCACACTAACATTACACAACGAGATATAAGCCAGAAACTAATAGACGATGAATCAGATGACATATATGATACAACCGATTAAAAGTTAAAAATGAAAAAAGAAGAAGAAGACCTTATCAGCTGACTATTATTATCATTGTATAAATTCAGACCAATGGAAACTGCGTTGCCAGACATATTGCATGCCTCTAGAAGAAGAGGCCAGTTTGTATGGGTCAACTATTTAAATATTTTGTATCATCTTATCTTACCTGCAAACAGCAATAAAGATTTTTGTATTTGTATTTGTATTTGAATCCATCACGTTGGCCCATTGCCGAGTTACCGATTAGCAGATAACGCAGGACCTTGAATGATTCTTGGAACATACCCGTTTCTTTGCGATATTTTCCTTCACCTTTAAAGCCTGTGGTGATGAGAAACTACACTTGGAGATATACTCAGAGATACAAGCGAGATTCGAATCTGCGACACCACGACGGTGAATTTGTGCATTCTAGCTACTAAACCATCACGGTTTTTTTCCGCAAACAATAAAATTGATCACATGCAAATAAAATTAGTTTACCACTGAAACCAATCAATATAGCGAGACAAAACCCAACTACAGCGAATATTGATGAACCTCGCATCAGCTCGCCGTATCAAAAATGTTTCCATCAAACCAAGCAAACATTCCCTAGCGCGACATATTTCACCAATATCAATCTCCGATACTCCATCAAACTGCCCGCAAAAAAGCTATTAAGCGGCTTTGTTTGACATCAAACCCGCATCAAGCCGACTGACAGACCAAACATATTCGTCAAACAGTTTACACGTCCAAACATCTCGATCTACGAAGACCCTTTGAGATTTTTAGAACCATCTTAGCTTTACCGCTACCCATTTTATACCTCACTCTTACGGTCTTAATCTTAAGATTTGAATTCGTGTTTTGTTTGGTTTTTGAAGGGTGTGGTTTGTGTTGGTTAGGTAAAGATATGTTTGGCTTGGATTTTACGGTGGCGAGACAATTTCTGCTGTTAAACAGTGAGCCCGTAGATATTGTGATGCGATGTAAACGAGCGGTCGCGGTCGGCGGCGGGCGCGGCGGGGAATCGATGGGAGCGTACAATGGGCCGGCTCGGGATTATGAGCACGGGAATCGAACTAGCGCGTATAATGCGAGCCCGGGCGGCGGGAGCGGCGGTCTACGTACGGGCTGAGAGGTTTGATGGTTGTTTGACAGGCTTTGGACAAGAACTTCATATAGTGTTTATACCTCTAGATATGCAGCGTTTATTCGTTCAACTTATAGTTTATTAGGATCGTCCCGCTGTTTTAGCCGCGTAGTACCCGTTCCCCTTATTTTCCCGGGATAAAATGTAGCCTACGTGTATCTTCTACACTATAACCTATACCTATGTGTTCCAAATTTCAGTCCAACCCGTGCATTCGTTACGACGTGATTGAGCAACAAACATCCAAAAATTTACTTTCATAGTATTAGTAGCAATTAGGATAGGATAGTAGAATTGGCAGGATTATAGTAGAATTGATTTCTGTGTACTAGAATGGCAAGCAAACCTCGCAAGTCTCTGAATTCGGTTGCTAGTTACTTTGTATTTAAGTTTTTTTTTTTTTTTTTTTTAAATAAAGAGCGACGAGACGATCAGAACATGTGCCTGATGGTAAGCAACATGCCTGATACATAACAGCACAGTGACACGCAGCTATTGGAACATGAAGAGTCCAAATCATTACCTAGCACTGCACTGCGCTCGTCACCCAGAGATCTAAGATCTTATATCTCTAAGCCCTGTAATTTCTCTGGAAACATTGCCCTTCAAACCGGAACACAGTAATGTTTGCACATTACTGCTTGCTAATGGTACGCGAAATCTCCGCCTATTACTGAAAATCAATTTTTTTTGTGGTAAATTATATTTCAGGGGTCTTCGTAGTGTTACCACACACTATCATCAAAATCTGTGTAGCGGTTTTAAAATAATTACATAAATCTTCTTGAAATCGGTTAAAAAGACTTCAAGATCACAACGCGATAATACTCTAATCCTGTCAACCTACACCTTCAGATCTCTTCCACAAGCGCTCCCGCTGCCTCGACACACAATACACTCAGCAATTAACAAACCTCTTAAGGAAATTCACCTCAAAATACTCGACAAGGCCGCATTTAATTACCAAGTTCGTTACAAACCAAACACGACAGGTAAGAGAGAATCCTCTAAAATGCACATTCAACAGTTTTCGCGTCATTTTCCAAAGCGTTACCGGAGTGTGCTTCAGAGTAACGAAGAGTCGCTCTCACATACATCTTACCAGTTTAATGATACAGTTAAATTACGGGAACATGAGTTTTGTGGTCGTAGAAATAGGAGTTTTGTGTCGGTATAAGATTTCGCAGGATAAGTACACTTGTTACGTACGGGCAAGGCTGAGCGACAAGGAAACGTCAAGGATTTTTCTAGAAATACGCGTCTAAACTTTACACGGTTTGTGCGGAGGGCGCGGGGTTTTATGTCCGTTTTATGCAAAGCGGAGATGTTGCGCCTCGCGGGCTTAACACGCGTTCCAGGATATTGGAGCTCGGAGCTTCCTTGTAAACAACGAGGATTATAAAAGACTCATCTTCATCAGACTTGATGTAAACTTTGACAACCTCACTGACTTAGTTATTCTTGACTTAGCAATTAGGTGGTTGATTGAAGTGTAAGTGAAGTGGAACAGTAGAATGCGCCGCTATTTAACCCGTATTTATCCTGTTCTAGTAATGTTCCTCTTAGCAAAAGGTGGAAGTTTCGGCTGGTATAGTCAGGAGAAAGGTGACCACCGATTCGGAACCCATAATAGTTCGAATCTCACGAAAACCACTGTCTTTTGAAAATAATGCCGCTAACTTAAAAACGAAGAAAGCCATCGTCAAGAAACCGACACACTACTTTCTGAGTCCGCCAACCCCACTCGGCCAGGGTGGTGTATGGTGTCTTAACTTTCTCCTTGTGAGAGAAGAAAAAGCCTCAGCAGTGAAAAACATAAGTAGGCCTGCTTGCCATCTTAAGCATCAGTTTGGATTTATCCTCTGTTAGCAACACACTTACTGTATTCAACGCTATGGCGTATTAATAACACAGTAAGTGTGTTGCTAAATTGCTAAGGTGACTACGGATTCTGGTGTTCGGCGGAATCCTAAACAACATTTTTGGGGTGGTTTACCACAGTCCACCTCTTGAGACAGCTTACTTTTGTCCATCTGGGTGTTACATGGAAATATTTAGTTTCCACCGTCCACCTTGTTAAAACTAAATTGGACCGGGTAGGTTATATAGGACCCAGATCCGACTCGGAGCACCCCGACTTCGCCTAGTCTTGTTGCAACTACTTCTAGAGCTGGACACAGACTAGATGGAGTGACGAATCATGAAAGGTGACGGTGGCTGGTGGCGGTTGGAAACGTAAGATCGAGGAACGGGCTGACTGGCGTACCATGGGAACCTATGTTAATGTAACTACTAGTAATTTCGAATATTAGAACTTACTGTATAAGTCTTAATGGGAGATTTTTAACTTTAATTAACAAAAGTCCCCCTTTTTAATTTCGTGTACTATTGAAATTAATGTGAAATTAAAGTTTAGCCTAATTAGCCTAAGGAAACTTATTAACGTTCGTAAGTTATGGCGAGCGTAGTAGCTGATGTTGTTAGCTACAGAACGCAACGTCGAAACCAAACGTGAGTGCCCCTACAGGTATACATAGGTTAGTACAAGCCAAATAACGGCCAAACCAAATAACCTAAAACCTAGTTATTACAATGTCGGTGGCCACCCGCCAGTCCACCAGCGATGTAATGCGCGGTGGTCGGACCACTCTTCCGTCTGCCCGGACGCCGACCGCGGACCGTTCGACCGCGGACCACTCCACCGCGGACCACTCCACCGCGACCGGCTGAAGCGCGACCGGCGCGACGACGAAGCATTCTGTTGATAGAACTGACAATATGCTTGAGCAAAGAGTTTACATATACTACGTATAGAGTTCGATTTTCCGCACGGTTCCTTTGTGTCAATCGTAAGCGGATGACGTGCATACTTTCAATGGAAACAGAGTGATGTGCTGCGATAAAAATATGGCACTTCCACAAGAGCGACAAAACAAGAAAAGTGCTACCCGTGCTTTCGGTGTAAGCGTTTGTGCTAACTCTATACGTAGTATATGTAAACTCTTTGCTTATGATGTTTCCGTATTCATCACACAGGTGTTTGTTCTTGTTGTGAATCGAACCATGACCGACCGATTGATGGTTTAGTGATTTTAGTGAAAAGCCTCACTTCTATTTGAGCCGCGAGTCAAGTCTATAGAATACAACGTCGGTGGCAGCAGTGAAGTGCGCGCTATTGAAACGTAATTTATTAATTAAGTTAAACGGTATTTGCTGTATTTTAATGTTTCCTAATTACAGTAATGAGCAGGCGCGCGGACCGCACGTGACGGGCAAATTAATCATTTTGAACATTATTGTAGACAAATATAACATTACTGTGTCCTGTTTGAAAGGCAATGTTTCCTGAAAAAAAAAACAATGTTTAGATAAATCCTACAAATACTAAAAGCTATCTGTGCCTTGCGAGGTTAAACGCATAGTTGCCGTTCCTGTTTTTTTTTGTTTGAGAAAAAAATAACTTAAAAGTGTGATATTTCTGACTAAACTCTGTGTTTCAAATTTCAACCCAATAAATGTATGTTGTAGAGCAATTTCTTCCCGTACCATATCGTGCTACGTTAGTTAGTAGTACGAGCTACGAAATAACCAGGCACGAGCTACGAAAAATAGTACTACGGCAGGATGCTACGTCACTGTGCTGTTATGTGGCAGACGTGTTGCTTACCACCAGGCACATGTCCTGCTCGTCTCGTCACTCTTTATTAAAAAAAATTGCGTACACTAAGGTATTTTCAATTCATCAATATCAAGGTAATATTGGGATTAAACTGACTTCGTTCAGTCAGTAGTGAGTTTGCCCACTTAGTCATATGTGGGTTTGAATCCCAGCCAGAACATAGAAATAAATAAAAACTACCTAATGAGCAAAGCATATTACACTGTAGATGATTTTGTAAAGGACAGCAATATTTGGAAAAGGAATATGTCAAAATTAGAACTATCGAGTAAGGTAGAATAATACTAAACATTAATGTAAATTTGTTTAAGTACTGTATGTTTTCATTATTTGGATAATTTGTTTTTTCACCATGACAAAGCCTTTTTACAGCTGCACCTAAATGACAAGGCCCCTTTACAGCTGATTATTTTTTTATTTGACATTATTCTTTAGTATTATTTTATTATGTACACAGATTATTTATGTACAATTTTATTGTAACGTCACGTTACCAAGTGTTCTTTTGAAATAATAGTTCGAATAAATAAATTGAAATTGAAAATTGTACAAACAAATATATATTATGAAAAAAAAAAAAGTATGGATGTTTGTTCTGTTTTTGGTTGTGTACTTGTTTAATGCAAATATAGTTTATATACTTTTGTGGTGAATAAGAATCTTCAGCCTTCAGAGTCTGGCGAAGTACCACACCTTTGGAAAGCATCACCATTTTACTGTTCAAAGAATGATTATAGAAAAATTTCAGAGAAAACAGATAAATCACTTTATATTTTGGGTGATAAGCATAGTGCAGTGCTAGGTAATGATTTGTACTCTTCATACTCCAATAGCTGCGTCACGATGTATTCTTACAGGCAGGCGTGTTGATTACCATCAGGCACATGTCCTGCTCCTCACGTCACCGTATTCTAAAAAAAGTAAAATTATATAAGCATTATTTTATTGTCTACTTTTCCTACTACAAGATTTACTAGATCATTTTGAGTGAAATTGATGTCAATCAATGCACAAAACGGTAGAAAAAAGTAATTCCTAATTATACATCTATCATAATAATAATCGTATAATTTCGGAAATCAATTGAGTCTTATATCAGTAAGTAGGTATATAATAATTCAAATTTAATTAATTTATATCGAAATAATAATGCGGCTCAATATGAGTTTAAACTTTGGTATGCAAATGACAGATTTCTTAATTTTTTTTTGGGTTCTGTACCCAAAGGGTAAAAACGGGAGACTTACTGACTACTGAGGCTTCGCTGTCCGTCCATCCGTCTATCACCAGGCTGTGGATCTCAAGAACGGATCGATGTTGTATGGGGGACTCCCATACAACAAGGTAATTTTTTTACCGTGTTTTGCTCGATACTAATAACAATGACAGGTAGACGCTTTATCTTTAGACATAATGTTTAGTTTTATGTTCTCTTTAAATATAATTAGTTAAAATAAAATAAAAAACGGAGGGGGCTCCCATACAATAAAAGAGGTTTATTTGCCAATGGTACAGAACCCTTCGTGCGTGAGTCCTACTCGCATTTGGTCTGTTTTTATTAATAAAACATTCCGCTGTCTATCAGACAGTTTCCACTGCAGGCATGTTTAAAGACAGTAACGAACGCTCCAATTAAATGAGGCAGCTTATGATGACGTCACCGTGACGCGCGCTAACGATGACGCAACAAGAGGATGTTCATTACGGTGTGACGAGCGGCCGACAGTCGCTCTCGGTGGTAATGAGGTCGACAGATTAACGCGATGCTATCCGACATTCTTGTTGAATAGCTGAAGAAAGCCGGCTATTAATACGGTTTGGCTTTCTCTTTACAGCGACCAATTTCTCCAGAACGTATATATCAATGGCGTCCAAAATCTCTATAGTTTCTGATATTTTTAGAGCATGCAATTTCACAAATGTGGGGTCAAAGGTTTGATTCCTGTCTGCACTCGTAACAATGCTAGTTTACTTTGAAAAATAATGTACTCTGTTTTTAGTGACATTACAGGACATAGAAATACAACATCTTAAGAGTGTACATCTGGCTGATGAGCGCGGTGTAGTGCTGGGTAATGATTTGGAACAATCACACTCCAATAGCTGCGTGTTATTTCTGTTATGGGCAGGCATGTTGCTTACCATCAGGCACATATGCTGCTCGTTTCTTCACTCCATACTATAAAAAAGTTAGTTCATATTTTTAACTCTTATGAGTACTTTTATACTTGCCATTTCGCCTGATTTTAAACGCAGATGCGGGCTACAAAGGAGCGTGCTTCCATACTAGAAACTAATTCACTCTCTATTTGAAAACGTTAAAATTAAAACCATTGGCATTTGGAATGATTCAGGCAACGCATTTTGAAGCCTAGACGTTCTTAGCACAAAAAGATAAGTCAAACCTTTTTGTTTGTATCTTTGGAACGTCAATCGTGGAACGATGCCGCTTCTCGAGCAACAAACAGGTAAGATAAGATGACACAAAACATTTCAAAGGTTGGTTCAAACTGGCCCTTCGAGAGACATGCAATATGTTTGGCAATACACTTTGTTATAGTTTTATTTTCTGTTACGAGAAAAAGAAATAGTCAGTTGATTAAGGTCTTCTTCTTCTAATCATTTCTGTCTTTTATTCGGTTGTCTGAGGTTAATTTTTTATATATCCCGGGAAAATACGGAAATAATAAAGGTAAAAATATGTGGGTAAAATCGCAGGTCACTATAAAATGCGTATGTACTAAATCTTTTTTATTTTAATAACTACTCAAATTAATCCATATCCAATTGAAATCATTGTTTAATTTACTAGTTGACACGTCTAATAGCATTATCTAGCACTGCACTGCTCTCCTCACTTATACATTTAAGTTGTCTTATTGCTATGCCCTGTGATTTCACTGGAACCATTGCCATTCTAACCGGAACACAGTGACGTATTCAATTCACTGTTCGGTGGTACAATAACTAGCAAAGGTGAACTTCCCCGGGCGAACTTCGCAAAAACTGTTAATTTTGGCTCTGCCGCTTTAAATAAACGGTTTTGCTAAATAAAACAGATTTAGTAAAAATAAGAACAATAACTCGAGACAATCGTTTAGTCCTGAAGATAGTTAGAAAAACTATTAAGGTTGTGTCATTCCCGGCAACAAAGCCTGAAGCTTTTCTCATTCCCTGTGAAGATTTCCATCCGCTGCTCTCGGCCTGTCAGCCCCAGTAATAACTAGGCTTTCTGTGAACCTCTGGGACCATTCTGATTGCGGATGGATTCAAAATGACAATCAGTTGTGTTCCATTATTTTGAGCGGAACCCATTTCACAGATTGTCATTATCTTGGGAGTAAAGATGTGATCGCTAAAAACTTGATTGTTAATAATTGTTGCCTGGGTTTGTCCTTAATGTAGATTGTGGAAATGTATGGAACATGTATTTTAGTTTTGTCAAATTATTTATCAAAAATCGACGTAGATATAGTTCATAAAACTTTCGGAATAGGGGTTGTGACATCACGACTATTTAAAATGGACGACATCAAATGGTATATAGACTTGATGACACTTGAAACTTCTATCTGAGAGGAGGTCCCAGGGCCCAACGGTGGGCACATTTAGTGGGCTGCTGATGTGCACCTCTGTAAGTCCAGGTATGCCAGCGGGGTGCGGGGTGCGGGGCGCGCGGGGAGAGAGATCCGACAACATAGTTTTAAAGCCTCCAACTCCGCCGACGAACCGGCAACAAGCTTCACCAAGTTGTTGCACTTGGACGAATTACTTTGGGGCATGTTCTTTATGTGTACATGCATGGTATATAATACGTGTATACTATAATTATGTATGTGTGTAGGTTGTGCATGTGTAGATATATATATATATATATATATATATGTTTCAACGTAAAACAGTAGATGTCCTCGGTTTGTAAGGTTACGCGCGGAACTTTGAATCTATGGTAGGTTATTTTATAATTTAATGTCGCTTGATTGTCAACTTACGGTTTTTAAATTTTTATGATGTCATATTATCCATGTTATACAAAGATTTTCTAAATCTACACAAAACGCAGAGGGTCTTTTTCAATGTGCGCCATGCATAAGAAATTTCAAAGCTAATTTTGGTATTGCGAGCTGCTAGGAGCTGATATACGTCTAAGCAGATAATATATGAGTTGGACACAACAATCAGAAGAACCACAATCTGTTACTTCTTCTGTGCAAAATCGGACTAATTTTACGCGTTAAAATCAAAATCCAGCGCTCCTATTGATTGATCCTGAAAATTGACTGACTCAAGACTATCAGCAGATAATAAACTGTACATTTTAATCAATGTACATGTTCATAGCAGTATCCAATCAATTCATTGAGACTTAGCGCCCAACCCCGCTACCTAAAGGTAGCGGTTCGCCCGGAGACCGCGACACGAGACCGAGACGCGAGACCGCGACCGGAGACCGCGACAGGCACTTGACTCTATGAAATTGTATGAGCGCCAGTTCGCGCCGAGACCGCGACAGGAGACTGAAACACGTGTCGCGAGACATGTGTTTCTGCGCGAACTGGCGCCCATACAATTCCATAGAGTCAAGTACCTGTCGCGGTCTCCGGTCGCGGTCTCGCGTCTCGGTCTTGTGTCGCGGTCTCCGGGAAAACTTGTTCTTTAAGGATTAAGACGAAGTCAAATGCCATTAAAATGATAAATTTGAAAATGTAGTCAAAATAATAGTATGAGTGTACATATAATTTCACCAACCGGCAATGGGCCAGCTACTTTAGGCATTATGACCTTACTTACTCTCTCCTTGCGAGAGATGGCCTCGAGTCCCAACAGCGGGGAAATAGAAGGCTGCTTATGCTTCATGTGTGTACGTATCCAAGAAGTTACCATTTCTTCTCTTTATACCTCATGCTAAAAAGTCTAACATCCACCTCAGAATAGATAATATCTTCATTGCAAGAAGTATACACTTAAAGCTCTACTTGAAGAATAAGAAGTCCTACTAAAATGTGGACTACGTAACTACAGGGTCTCTGTTTATCATACCGGTGTACGCGCGCATCGTAAGTATTTACTCTCATCAATATGAGTATAGCTTCAATAATGTTCCTATTTCACGTCCTAGCAGGAATAGGTCCTAGTTTCCTTATGCTGTTGTTATAATTTTTATTCGTGCGCCCGGCGCTCGCCGAACTTCGCTAATAACTTAATACTTATTAAATCTCCAGTTTGTGTACTTTGAGATACAATTTGTGAAGACGTGTTGTTATTTTGTTACTCGAGACGATTATTAAATTGAGTTTTGTTCTTCGCGTTTGGTTTCTTTATTGGTTTAACGAAATGAGAGAAATTGTGGGTATTTTTTATCGATAACAGGTTCCTTGCAACTATTTGAATATGACGTGTTAAATCAGACCAGCACTGCAATGTGCTCATCACCCAGATACATAGGGTTGCCACCATACTTTATAATAACGTATCCTACTTAATTTTTGGTAATTATACTTTGTACTCTTAACTACAAATAACGTATGCAATCATACTTTATTTCCACTCTTTACTGTGATGGGTAAAACAAAATAAAATACTCAATATGGGAATCGTTTATTAAATTTATATAAATTTAAATGTTGATTTTCAAACAAGATTTGCAACATTTAAAGAAAATAAAAATTGTTAGCATTTGCAAACACAAAATTTGATAAATACTTTTTTTCTTCCTACCTAATACTTTATTTTTTTCATATCCAAAACAGTTTATACGTTTTTTTTTCTCAAAAAAAGTTGGCAACCCTAGATATACAGGTTGATCAAATTATAATAATTTGTACAGAAACCAAATTCTATTTATAATTATATTCATACACTTGACCAAGTTTCAATCACAAAGTCGTCTAGATAAATTATGTTTTTGTTTTTCAGTGAAATGACAAAAGATGGATATAAACTGAATATATCTGGGTGACTAGTAAAGTACAGCGGTAGTTAATGTCTTGGAATATTCATGTTCCAATAGCTGCGTGCCACTGTTGTTACAAGCAGACATGGTACTTACCATCAAGCACATATGCTGCTCGTCGCTCGTCGCTCGTCGCTCTGTACGATAGTAAAAAATATAATAGCATACGATAACACCACAGAAATCAAGATAACTTAGATTTCTGTGGATAAACAGTCGAAAGATTTTGAGAGATCCCTGACGGATTTTATCAATTTGTTTAAATCCCTTTCCCAATTTAGTGAAACGCTATATCAACACTCACTCTTTAGTTATCATCAAATCTTTACCCAACGTGACAACGTCATAAAAATCATTGATAGATGGGGCGCAAGATTATAATGAGCGTAACGGGACAATGAGCGCAACGAGATATAACGGGACACTTTTACGTGCGTGGAGCCGGCGTTCATCGATTTATTAAACGTTGTCAAGTCAAAGTATTATAGAGACCGTTTGAGAATAATATCAAAGAATATTTTTTAAATTTGTGGGAAATCGCGTCCTCTTTTCTCTCCTCACGCCTTGACAAAGTGAATATGTTTCATCTGCTAGTTTTGGGCTTGAAGTGTCATCGTCTGCACATGTCGACCATGTAACCACAGTGCACATCCCGCAAGTACGTGACCCACACGTATTACCACGGTAAATATCCATTTATAAATAAAACTGGTATAACAGGTTATTATATACAGATTAAATAATTATTTTAGACGAATAAAAAGCTCGTTTTAATTAGAATCCGAGCACCGCGTGACAACATTACAAACAGTTCATTGTAACCATTTTTGTCAGGTCTGTTTGTCTTTAATATCCCCGGGAACGTTTCCCGCTGATGTAATTTCTATCTAAAAACAGCGGTGTTGTTTGGAAATTAATTAAGTGTAAGGAATTTTGAGAAAAAATCTTCTAAAATGTAATATCTGCCAAAATATGAAGTAGGTTCTGCGAAGGATTATTTTTATAACATAATTAAGAGAAATTTCTTTGTAGTCCTTAACGAGGGGCTTGACAGGAACTGTTTATACAGAAAGCTGTTTGGTGTCCCAGGTGAGGTACAGTAAACGATAATATACAAAGCGATGCGATGAGATAATGTTTTTGAAGTTTACAGCAGCGTCTGGGTGTTTCTATGTATAATAAGTATGTATTTACAACTATATAAGTATTATATCAGCTATCTGGCCGCCATATTACAAGCTTTGCTTAGTTTGGGGTCAGATCGTGTTGTGTGAAAAAAAATGGGCAGTGGAATTGTTTCCCTAAACGAAACTTATGTTGTGGGGGCCAGGTACATAATAATGATATTTGCATAATTTTAAATACATATTTACAATATGTACAAACCCCTCGCATACAGAACAAATATAGGTATGCAGAACACAGATTATTTGCATTTTTTATTTCTATTGAATGGGCTTACGTATAACCTCCTCTTACTTAGTACTTAGTAATACAAGGTTAAATAAACAAGGTCCAATGTTAAAAAATAAGCCTTTCCTCAAAATGCTTATTCACTTTTCATAAAATGTTCCTAGATTGGGTATTATAAGAGTAAGTGACATTGCAGGCGGAAATTCCACATTCCTTATGAGTATCAATTGGCGTTAAGTTACGGATTCTCTAGATTCTTTTTGAGGTCATGTACGTAATGCTGCCAACTTAAAAACGGTGAAGGAAAACATTGTATGGAAACCGACGTGTACCTAGAATCATTCGAGGTCATGCATCATCCACCAACCCGCACTATGTTAATGGTGGATTATGGCTTTCACTCTGTCCTTTTGTTCTGAATACCCCGATTCCAAGTAGTGGGAACATTTAGTGGACAGCTTATACTAAAATATTGTTGTTGGAATAGGATCTAAATGCTTATTTGAACAGCTTTATTTTACTTTGGTTGTTGTAGAAGCATACGCGATAGAACAGCGAGCGCCGGGCGCCGGGCGCCGGCCGTCACCTACAGCGCCGCTTTATCAATTTGTCAAAGTAACGCAGCAAGGCGTTGGAACTTTCTCGCTCCTCGCTGGGACCGAGGACTCTTTCTACCTCTGGAATGGATCAGAGGTATTCTTCTTACAAAATTATGAAACAAATAACGAAATTCATTACACTGTAGTTAGTTGCGTGTTTATTTTAATTATCTATGGCCTATTATTGTCTCTCTCAACTCCTTAGCCAACTTAAGGCTAGCGCGGAAGGAGCGTTAGATTCGCGTTAGCTTTTGTAATACTTTTTCTACCGCACACATACATTTTTAAAACTTAAAAAAGCAACAGAATATTAAACATTTGCTTAATGCTTATGAAAATCTTGCCACTTTTTTATTCAAATCAAAGTCAACGATACAAAAAGTGACGTCAAAGAAACTCATCAAACACAGCGTTATTATGTCAGGTGTACGCTAACATTATCAATATATTTTTAAAAATCAGGTTTGTGATTTTCGAAAACGTGAATAATTCGTTTTATTTTTAACTTTTCTAAGTTTTTTAGGTTTAAACTTGACTGTAATCTTGCCTGGTGTTAAGCGATAAAGCTGTCTACGCTGGAGCGTTTTTACCTAGAATAAACTATTTCACTCCCAATTTGACGACAAGAATTGTATTCATCAGGAAAACCCACCCAGGCAACATATTCCACAGCTAAGACATTCTTATCACAAAAGTAGAATTAAATCTTTTCATTCGTGTCTTTGAAACATCAACCATGAAACGATGTCGTTTATTTGAGCTACGAGCATTCCGATAGAAAAAAGGGCAAGATGGTATTAGAGGTGGTCATGGAGATCAGATCAGATTTACTCAATCGTAGAACTGATGGGTAACTGCTAGTCAGTACTTTTGTAACTACTGCAAATGCTCATACTTACAGCGTCGTCTTAGTAGTAAACAGAATCATCTTTTCTATTCCACTAGCTTTCCAATGTAGTTTTACAGCTTCATTGAGTATTTGAGCTGTGTTCGATATTTTCTAGAATATTCCGAAGCCCAGGGTTGAAGGGGAAGGGTGGTTAGCGGGGGGAGGGTTATCAATTCATCGCGAGAGGACCAAATCCAGGCTTTCAAGGAAATGCATTCAATCACGAACCTTTGAGAAATATTACACTAATGTATTGCATTCCGTGCACTTCACTGGAACTGGTTATGGGTGAATGGAGATATTGGAATTGCAACTAAGTACCTGGACGGAAGAAATGCTGATGTAAATAAAACTGAGTGAGTTTTTCCCGATGGTTACAATCTTTGTGTCTTTAAATCGAGAGTGAATCGGTTTCTTCTAGGTAAACACGCTCCGTCGTAGACCGCATCGTCGCTTAACATCACGAGAGATGGCGGTCGAATGTAAAAAAAAAATACTAGGTTGGAAATTATTTTCCGAGTGAACCACACTAATACGAGTACAAAGGGATCTGTTTATTGGAAGACTGGCAATACGCAAACGGTTCTTCTGAAGGCAAGCGGTAGAAGTCACTTTGGACATCAGCTACATCGAAAATATTGACGACGTTTTACCAGCCCGTATAAATACTCCTTTTAATTTATGATTGAAGTTTTTAATATTTGTTTTATTAATTTTCTAGTAGAAATTCCTAGATGGAGTTAAAAGAGGTAGGACCATTACAATTTCAGATATCTTTGTGTCTTTTTTTGTCTTGGTATCTTCAAATCGAGAGTGAATCGGTTTCTTCAAGGTAAGCACGCTCCATCGTAGATCGCATCATCGCTTAACATCAGGCAAGATGGTGGTCAAGTGCGAACCTATTCTAGTTAAAAAAAAACAACAAAACATGCAAAAATGTATGTATGATATTACTGAGTTTTTGAAAAGAAGACAGTTTATTAATAATTTTATTAAAAGTTACAGTGAGTTAATTTTTTTTTGTAATATTTACCTAAGTATATAGATATACTTAGTTGCAATTTTATAACTTACATGTAAAGTTTGACATATCAATAATACGTATTTATGAATAAAAAAAACATATAACTCGAACTGAGAAACCTCTTTTTGTGAAGTCCTTAAAAATATAGTATAACTGCATTTTACACTTAAATAACAGAAGAACTAACAAAACTTCAAATAACGAGCTCGTTCATAATTCCACCTTCATTAAACACATTCAGAAAGTTGTACTTCGACCCGTATTCCGATTGAACCACACACTCAATTTTCCGGCAGTTTCATAACTATAAACTGCACGTGAACATTTTCCTCCAAACTATCCCACAAGCGCCGACGCGATGTTTCTGCACAAATACATCCATTGTCTGCTGCCAGCGACCTGGCGATGGGGTGATTACCTAACATATCTATAACTAGTATTTTATAATAAGTTAGGTAAATTTTATTTGTAGTGGTAGGACTCTCGGCAGAGTTCGCCTGGGGAAGTACCACACCTTTGCCAGTTATTCTACCGATAAGCAGTAATGTGCAAACATTACTGTGCTCCAGTTTAAAGGGCAATGTTTCCATAGAAATTACAGGGCTTAGAGATAAAACATCTCAGATCTCTGGATGACGAGCGTAGTGCTGTGCTAGGTAATGATTTAGACTCTTCATATTCCAATAGCTGCGTATCACTGTGTTGTTATGTGGCAGGCATGTTGCTTACCATCAGGCACACGTCCTGCTCGTCTAGCCGCTCTTTATTTAAAAAAAATATTAAAAATCAAGTATTCTGTTCGCGACTTCGCTTGCGTAGTATTTATAAAATGGGTATCCTCTCAGTAACTCTACATTTTATTACGATAAAAAACCTACATCTTTTTCTAGACTACAATATCTAAACAATATCTAAGTATCCGAATTCTAAATTTCAGCGTGTCACATTTCCATAATAAACCAGCAGTATGTACCCCGCAGTTTTAGTTCTCGTTTCCATTATATTGTCGTATATTTCAGATTTTAATTTGTGTTCCTTTCAACCGGAGGGTCTACCGTCTGACTAAAACTGAAGCTTTGAAATTCCTCTCAAAGTCAAAGTTCTTTATTGATAAATGTATAATTTACACATCAATTTTATATAAAAAAAAAAATAAGAGCATACATTTTTAAAGTTTAAATTGAACTTTATATTGTACGATAATAGGTATCGTACAAATAAGTGACAAAAATTAAAATATATGTACTTATTACAATTGTAATGAACAATGTCAATTATTTACAATTTTATTGTGAGTTTGCCATCCCTTTATAAAAACTCGCTGTAACTATAAAAAGTTTGATCGTTAAGCCAGATTTTTAGTCGGTTTTTGAAGCTAGCCGAACTCGGTGCTGATTTAACTATTTTAGGAAGAGTGTTACAAACTTCTCTCTCTCTAACTTTCTTTTCTTTCCGCTTGAAATGATAGAGACCGCAATAGCAAAACAAAAGCCAATCTAGGTAGGAGGTAGAAGGGCCGATCCGTTCGAAAAGCGAAAGTTTGGATTTTTAAACGTTTGTTGCTCATCACGTCGAAACGTCTGAATGAATCTGGCAGAAATTTGGAACACAGTTATATAATAGTCTGAAATAACAAACATGCTACTCTATATCCCGAAAAAAAAAAACGCGAATGGTAACTATGGTGGTAAAACCACGAGGCCCCACTAGCTACAGATGAATGCCAACTTTTGTGATTTATCGGATGATTTGGTGTAGAGCTCACGGAAAACAAATATGATATTTGGATTGGGTTTTATATATTATATTACTAGCAACCCGTCCCGGCTTCGCACGAGTGCAATGCTAATACTAAAAATACGAATAAAAATGGTTATTGTGGGCTATCCCTAAAGGCTTGTTCGCATTAGGCTAGTAAATTAGTCTAGTAGCGAGTAATTTACTAACTAAATGTGTCTGGACACTGAAAATTTAGTCGAGTAGTTTAGCAAGAGATTTAGTAGAGTCAATCCATTTTGTTCTATTTTCAACGGGCGAGTAGCACCCCCCACCACGCGTTCGTTGGGAGCGGGGCGCTCATTGGCTCTCCGACTAAACAGGTTCGAACTTGTCGAATTAGTCTGGAGAGAAAAATAACTTCAAACAATTTTCCAAATACGAAATTGTCTGTGGAATAACTTATTTTAATTGATCACACAAATTTCCTCATTCACCTCTTCTAAAATAGCCATTACGATTCGATAAAATTAGCTTATTCATTCATTTATTTTATTGCGTTGTAGGATCTTCATGTTACAAAACGCTACTCACTTGTGAACTGTACTAAAGCACGGTGCGAACGATTTTTGAATAGTAGCGAGTATTTTAGCTACTAAATTTCTCTCTACTAGACTAATTTACTAGTCTAATGCGAACAAGCCTTAAGAGATAGACGGTATATGTCTATATTACGGTATATTATTTTTTAACTTTTTGTAGACCTTCTTAAGGGGTACAATACTGCAGTACATTATTTTGATCCATCTCGTAGGATCCAGCCAGCGTTTACAAAGTAAGCGCAAAACATGTGTTTATTTATGACATCACATTGGAAACTTTTAAATTATTAGTGTTGTACGCACATATCATACATATAAACCTTCCTCTTGAATCACGCTATCTATTATTTAAAAAAAAACCCCATCAAAATCTGTTTGGTAGTTTTAAAGATCTAAGCATACATAGACAGGACAGAGAAAGCGACTTTGTTTTATACTATGTAGTGATGAAGATTACTAGGATGTCAAAAGTCGCAGCTGGTTACGTAATGAGGCAGCACAGGTCGCGGGGCCGGTGGGCCGCGTTGGGCGGTATTGGGCCACGTTGGGCCTCACTGGGCCGGCGCCATAATCCCATTAATTGAAGCAGTTAACCCATAGAGCGCCCGATTACGTCATTTGTTGGGCTCCATCTCTGTTTCGCCGCGCGAGGGTTAAAATACATCAGCTGTTTTGTATGAATTACACGGTGCGTGAGTCGATAGTTAAATGATTTTACCATGGGTGGTTTAAGAGACGAGGCTAAGAACCTGATGGGAGTAAAAAATTCTAACGTTGCCTGGAAGAGAGTGATAAGGCAGTAATACTAGTCTTTATTATTTTTCTTTTATTGTATTGCTTTGGTTTTGGTGCGTACAATAAAATAGTACCTACCTACAAGAGTAGCTCATCTGTATTATCTAATATCTCCTGGCCTTTTTCTATCGGAGTGCTAGTAGATCGAAAAAGCAACAATGTTTCATGGTTGATGTTTCAAAGACTTGACCGGTTTGACTCCACTTTTTGTGATAAGAACGCCTGTGACGTGGAATGCGTTGCCTGAATGGCGTTTTCGTGGTGGTTACAATATTAGTGTCTTCAAACCGAGAGTGAATTGGTTTCCTCTTGGCATGTTTAGTATGCACCATCGTGGACCGAATGATTGCTTTACATTAAGCAAGCTGAGGGTTTGAATATATTTATTTATTTAGGAATGATAACCAGCACAAAGTCATATAAAAACTTAATAAAAGTGGTCAAGTGCGAGTCGGACTCGCCCATGAAGGCTTCCGCAGTAGCAAGTAACCTAATATAAAAGTTCTTGTAGTTCGTTGTTACTTCAATCAGTGTTTTAACATTAGTCAATTTATGACGTATATTATAAACAATTTTCGTACAAAAAATTAAACCGACTTCAAAACCACAAATAGGCACTCAAAAGCGAAAAATAAACTAAAATCATTACTAGAAGCGCTATTCACTCATCTATTTGAAGTCGGTGTCAGCCAAATCTAACAGGTATAGGATAGATACTACTTACCTGTGCCTACATAGCATCAATCTACTAACTTTTTGACCTGACTGGCACCGACTTCAAATAGATGAGTGAATAGCGCTTCTAGTAATGATTTTAGTTTAATTTTCGCTTTTGAGTGCCTATTTGTGGTTTTGAAGTCGGTTTAATTTTTTGTACACTGACACTGAAACCAGTGCCAAACGGGCAGCCACCGCGCGTGTGCACTCGCCTCGAAAAAGGCCGCCGGACGCGGCCGAAACTCGAGTCGGATTGACCGACCGTATATACGTGAGTGTCCCGTTATCCAATTAAATATTTGTTATGGTATTAACCTTGAAATAAAAAAAACCGCATCGAAATCGGCCCATCTGTTTGAGCTCTACTACGGTGCCACATCAGACAGACAGACACACAGACAGACATCGACGTCACTTATAACACCCCTTTTTTTGGTCGGGGGTTAAAAACAAGTTTTTATTAAAGCATTTACACAATTTTGTATTGACAGGGTCGAGATTCATAACTTTTGTGAAATCTACAACTGCGTCATCCAGATAATTGTACGCAAATGTTCAGTTTTTGGTTCATATTTCAAAAACCACTTGACCGATTTCGATAAGATTTATATGCGATCATTCGGGAAGCATACCCATCCGAACACAAAAATAAATTTTAAAATCGGCGTAGAGGTTCTCGAGAAATCAGGTAACATACATAAAAAAAAAAACATAGGGTTCGAATTGATAACCTCTTCCTTTTTTGGAAGTCGGTTAAAAATAAAACTACTTACTAGATCTCATTCAAACCAATTTTTGTTGATAGTTTACATGGTAATGTACACTATCAACAAAAATTGCATACACTTTTTTTTAATTTTTGTCATTATCTTATTTTAGAAGTTATTTGGACACACTTTTTACCACTTTGGAAGAGTAACTATTCAGTTTAGAGAAAAAAAAAATGTTTGGAACCTCAATATCATTTTTGATGACCTATCTACAGATACCCCACACGTATGGTTTTGATAAAAAACTTATTTTTTGCGTTTCAGTTCTAAGTATGGGACACTCCTAAAATGTATTGTTTTTTTCTATTTTTTGTATCAAAATCTTAATGCGGCTTACAGATTACATCTATTTGCCAAGTTTCAATTGTATAGCTCTTATAGTTTCGGAGAAAAGGGGCTGTGACATACGGACGGACAGACAAACAGACAGACAGACATGACGAAACTATAAGAGTTCCCTTATTTTGCTACGGAACCCTAAAAAGTAGTTATATAAAAGAGCTTTTAAAACTTAATGCCCAATAACAGCCATACGTATAAATGTAAGTTGAATTTTAATTCAATTGTAAAGAATGTGACATGCACAATGCTTTCTTTATTCTTAATATTTATCTTATTATTTTTAATAAAAAAAATTTTCAAGAATTATTCTAAATCTATTTGATTATTTTGTTGTTTGATAGATCACACTTCATAGGAGGTCCCTTATGTATTTTAAATATCAATAACAAACTAAAATGTGCTTACCTTTTCTGACGTATTCGTAGATTTCTCAAAAATTATGAAATTTAGTCGAAAATTTAGTTAAATATTAATTTTGAAGTCAGTTTTTATGTTATGGATAAAATTGAGGTAAATTATTATGGGAAATTGGAATTATGCGGGTCAAACCGTGGGGCACGACTAGCATGTAATATCACTAAAGTGTAACAGCCTACAGAGTATTGTAGGTCTTTTGTGTTCAGGTCTCAGATGTTGGTTTCAATTACCGTAACGCAAACTATGGCGGCTGTTCCCAGGCCGGGCGGGGTGGGGTGAGGCGGGGGAGGACAAAGGAGAGGTAATACAGTTATCTAGTCAGCCGGAACTACAACAATGGATGTGATAAACCCTAACATGACTTACAAATTTACAAATATACGAGCAGCGCTTAGTGAGAGTACGAGAAGTCTTCTCGTGACCACGGCGGTTGTAACGCTGCCGAAACGTCGAGGTATTTAAACAATGAATTAAATCGTGATTAAGTCCTGTACATTATAAACATTATGTGTTCAAATCGCGAAAGTTTAAAAACAATACAGCGCTTAGTGGTTTTAAACTTCCTGCATTCGTCACACGGAGATTCGAGGTGGTTGATGAGATGATGAGTTAATGCAAAAAATAGGCAGTCATAGGAACTGCTGATAGAAGTGAAAACGGATAACTTAGAATTTGATAGCTCACTTTGGAATCTACAATGGTGAAATCGGAGGGCGTGGCCATGAGCATGGCCATCTAGAAACGCAGTTTTAGATGGCCAATGGGAAATGCTCACGCATTTCTGGATGGTCAATGGAAATGCTGACGCATTTATAGATGCCCAATGCTCATGATCCCGAGTTTACCCGAAGATTGCTTATCATTCCCGAGCGTGACGCTAGAATTCATTTCACAGCCAACGAAAAATTTGTCTTTGGCGCGCCAAAAGAAGTTTTCCCTTCAAAAATAAAAAGTTAGGGACGCTGAAATTGGGAGTTGAGATTTGGCGTTAGGAGAGTTTTGTTGAGTTCGGGAGAGAACGATGGCGCTCCTAGTGTTAAAATAAAATTCCTGAACTAAGTTCCTCAATCATGATTTAATATAAAGTCGTAGGACACTATAAACCGCTATAATGACCTTAACCCCGTAAGTTTAACAATGTTGCTCAATCTCTTGCCAGAAAATTTTGTCAGGGATACTTTTTAATAATCATAATCATATTTATTCTTAAACAATATTACACGTTTCATTCATTATAAAAAATTACACAAAAAGTAATTAAAAAAACATAACACCCATGTGGAAAAAAAATCAATAACTCAAATAAATCAAAATGTCAGTCATTAGTTCAAATCACTATGTCAATTCAAATAGTTCATTCGTTCATAAAATACAAAAAAACATAGGGGTCGAATTGATAACCTCCTCCTTTTTTTGGAAGTCGTTTATTAAATTAAAATAGATGTCAGACAAATAATGTAAAAAGGGAACGTTCAACACTAGAGCCAACATAGAAACGACTGAACGTTTTCGTAGCCCACGAGGACAGCTACGTAAACACACGTGTACTGAAAAATGTTACTCCCTTCCATCACAATTATTGCTCAAGCGAAAGTTCGTAGGTTAACCCTCGAGTCACACAGCGGGGAGCGGTGCTCATATTTCCACAGGTTTCAATATTTTATTCAAATAGCTTTAAAATCTATTTGGGACGTAAGCCCAGTAAATAATACCGTGATCCGCACACCCGCTCCTTGGCGCCTGCATCGAGGGGAGACCCGCGGCTGAAGCCTAACCGCGCGGTAAGCCTAGCTCGACGACTACTGAGAGAGGATAGAATAAGGCGGAAAATGGAAAATATGAGTATTGAGTAGATATAATAATGCAAAATAGCACACAAAATACACAGCAAAAATGTTACTCTGTTTTTGTAAATTTTTGTTGTAATATTAAACTCATTTGAATTGAAACACAAAAAAAACATTTTGTTGTCAAAGTTACAATGAGTTTAAATATCCATAAAAGTTTCCTGGTTGCAACAATTATAACGAATTCCATCGGGCTAAACTGATGGTCCGTTCAACCGATAATCACACGTTCTGGTAACTTGTAAATTAATTAAAACATCCAAGGATTGACCTTTGTTATATATAATTATTTATGTGTAGGATGACATAGATACTCCTGCAGACACGGGTATTCCCAGATACAAAACCAACATCCATATTTATCACTTTACAGCCTTTAACATCCATCGTATCATTCCTGCACGACCCGGCGCCATCGCCCGGTATTTGAATAAAACATGTACCTCTAACATCGGCACTCTCGCCCTAATGTATTATTATTTACCAGCCCCTTGTTCGAGCATTCCTAAACCGAGGAACTTTGCAACTAATCAAACTGTCTTAAAGACCGCCTTCGACATATCGACTGCCCAAATTACTTCGAGCTTCGTTCATCTTACATGCACCCTCTGCGGTTGCTACACAGACTAGACAAACTATAAACCAATTTTCTTTATTCTGACTGTTCTGGTAGAGTTTTGGTTGGTAGTTCTGTAGGCTGTGGCAGTGGGGAAAGTAAAGAGGAGGTAAAGTTGAGCCCTCGCAGTCAGTCGGCGGTTAAAGTTGCCGAATAAGTATTTAAGGGATTTGAAGTTGTACATAACGTAGTTATATTGCGAAAGGGAAGGTTTAGTGGGATTTTTGTTTGTAAAGTAGATAATGGGTTTAGCTGTAAAAGTTGCAAACTCCCGATAGTTTGGGACCCGTTTATGGTGGCTTCCTTTATGAGATGGGTTCGAAGAGCGAGCGATGGCTGGAGAGATAACTTGGCTTGTACGAACTCAATAGATAAATTTAGTAAAGATCGCCTGCACTGATTAGCCTATTATGTATCCTAAGCCGAGGGTCGTGGGTTCGATCCCCACTCAGGGCAAATATTTGTGTGATGAATTCAAATGTTTGCACTGTGTCTGATGCTTCTATTTATAATAAGTATGTATTTAAAAAACTATATAAGTATTAAATCAGCTATCTGGCTGCCATCACACAAGCTTTGCTTATTTTGGGGTCAGATGGTGTTGTGTGTGAATTGTCCACCAATATAATAATATAATATAAGTAATTATCGTTTTTCGTTACCTTAATCGGTTTTTAAAGAGTATGGCTATGAAGAATTATCTCTTTATCCATATTCGTTGTTGGTTACAAAACAGAAATACACAAACAAAAAAACGCATATTTATAACCAGTGAAAAAATCTAATTGAATCGAACAGCGAAAATTATATTTCAGGTAATAGAGAGATAGAGGGCTGCATAAAATGAAATAACGGTGTAAATGCCTAGAATACATATTTTTTTAAGTTATACTGAATCACATAATACAACATGGCAAAACATAACATAACATGACGTGATCTGAAGACGTGGTGTAACGCAGGTGCGGTCCGAAGGGGGCATGACTCCAAAATCGTATTCGTTAAATTAAAAACCTAAAAATATATCTAATAGTTCATAGACTATTTTTCAACACACGAAAACAACTCAAATGGAACGACAATATTTTGTACCTATTTCTACTATTGACCCCCGCAAATCAAACGCTGCGTACTGGTGACCCCCTCCGAAATTCGAGGCTGGGACAACGTGACTTGACAAGGCGGAATTCTACGCGACGCTGTGCAAGAAAGATAAATACAATACATGTATTTAGATCATTTCAAAATACTCGTAGCTTTGATCTGGATTTAAATCCAGAATATTTTGATTATTTCCTGAGGGAACGATATTATTTGAAAGCCGAACTCTAGAAATAAATTTCAAATGAATAGAAAAATAAGTAACAACCCGGACCGAGCCACCGCTCATACATTGTAAATTATCCTCCGAGACTCGCCAAATTACGTTTCTGATCCACACAACCAGCGAGAGGAATAATACACAACCTACAAGCTAGCTACGAGTATTCCCCGCAGGCGTAAGATATACCTCAGTAAGGCTCTTTTAAGGTCAGATTGAGATGATGCCTTATCAATCTATCTATTCATTATTATAACAATATTGTAAACAATTCCAAAGATAATTAGGGTCCAGGTAAGAACAAATACAAACAACCGTTGTGGTTTTAATGCATATCAAATATTTATTCGTGAATTATGTTTATTGCAGCCGAAGGTCGCAAAAAAAAACCAATTTACTTTTAAACTAATTTAATAAAAATGAAATTACAATTATAACTAAAACTAAAATGAAGTGATTCGATCGAAGTTGGATCTAAGAATGCGCTTCGCGGCGGGCCGGCCGCGCAGGCAGCTTCGGGTGTCGCGGCGTGGTCACGTTCCCACGGCACGTTGCGCTGACGCCGCGATTCCTGCTGTTGCTCGGAATTGAGGTTGATGCCGACGTAGCTATTCCTATACATTAGGGTGGCGTAACACCACCCCCCGTAGAACAGCGACTGTTGAAGACCTTTGTTGTAAACGGAGCTGAGGGTTGATTCGGGGTTGGCTCAACCATCGTTGTAGTCGGTGTGGCGTAGACATCTTGTAGCTGGAGTTGTCCTTGGTAACTGGACTGGCTCGGCGAATTATCTAATTTCCTTTGGCGGTGTCTGCGATAGTAAAGGCCACATATTATTAATATTACACCTATCAATACCACATAAAGTGGGATAGTGGTATGATAGAAGCCATAATCGACATCTTCAATTAGTTTCACCGGCGACTGCTTGGAGATTCTTGTGTTCAGTTCATGAAGGCTTTTCAGGCTGATGGAGTTCAAAGTGATTTCAGGTGCGGCCACTGAAGTGATGATGGTGTTATTCGGCAGGTCCATTAGCTTTAGTGCTTGTCCTTTCAGACGATCCTTACTGTTGGAGATCGTAAACTGAGGCATCTCTAGGTAGCACTGCTGCGGAATAATGGCTAGGTAGCTACCTTGTACAGTCTCGTATACATGTCGGTCGCATGAGAGATGAATCTTAGTTGGATGGGGAAAGCTGATAGTGTAATGCTTTTCGTCTAACTCTTCATATGCGGGATTCTCGAAGGCCACGGTGACTGGGTTGCAGAGGGGACTCCGCTGCTGCGTCTCGATGAGGTGGTGTATGCAGTCTCCAGATGTTCGGCTTTGCGGGTTCTTGTTCGCGTCGCATAAGTACCACTTGCTGGTCTTCGGGCATTCTGCCTCTATGTACCTGAATTGTTTCTCATGGATAGCCAGGAAGGGATATGGGGGAAATAATATTTGATTATACATATTGGGGACTATAGATAGTTTATAAAGATCATAAATGGATGACATGACGATAGGAAATTTAAAAACTATAACTATAGTATTACCTACATAATATGAACCTATTTTAACTATATCGAAATACTCTCTATTATCTAACTCTAACACCTTATCTCTGCCATATAATATGCTCAACTTGCTAATTACAGCTCGTAGTGCATATAAATCTAAAACCGAATGATGTAAAGTGGAAGTCCTGATGAACGCTAGAATATTTTGTAATTTCATTATTTCAAACGAAATTGCTTCAACATTGTCACTCAATATCATTAAAATTTGAGCAAAGTGTGCGTTTTTAACTAGATCGTCTTCATTTGTTGCTTCACTATTGCGAATTTTGCTAATTAGGCCAACCATTTTGTTTTGGTTGTCGATTATACTGTTAATAATTTTGAAATATTGCAAAGTCCAGTTTTAGAAATACTTATATGGTTGTTGAATTCATTTGCCAAATGATTTTGATTTTCCTGAAGGGATTTTAGAGCCTGATTAAAATGCTCTGCATCTGTGTAGTCAAGATTCCTGTAACACTTTTTATTACCGAACCGAGACCATCTATCAGACCTCTTTTACACGTTTTGACTCAAATGTCTCTAGTTGTTCTAACACACTGTTAAGTAGGTTTTTAAGGTATGTAATATGAGGCTCGTACAGAGACCTAGTTTTATTATTAAAGTCAGGGCTAATAGAGTCTAGTTGTTCTTTAACGGAACTAATTCGGTCTCTCAAATCCTCTAGATTTATATGTTGTAGAAAGGAATGGTAGTGGGTTATGATCCTAGCAGGACCTAACTTGAAGGGTAAGATACCGGGGCCATCATTGAGGCTTTCAAGTTTTATGTCCTGCGTTAGAGCTGGTTGCAGGATCAGATGGAGAATCAGGATCAGTCTGGAACAATTGGTTAGATTTAGGGACTCTCTTTAACCTATTTTTGGCTATAGGACCTCTTCTTCTTTGTGTAGATGTGAATAGGGAGGTTAGCCATTACTACGTCATGAGTATATCTAGGAGCTAACTTCTGTCGTGATGCGACTGGATTTTTAACAAAAATCTGTTGCTCTGGGGAATAGTCAGTTTCTGGTTCCCGGTTTTGTTTCGGTTCTCAGTCAAGTCTTGACGCGAGGCGTTAGAGAGTTCGTGAATTTCTTTATACGCTATGGTCATTTTGTCTTTGTGTGTTGTAATGTATTGCTGTAATAGTTGCGAGGATATGTCAATGTCAAACGGGTCTCTAGGGTCAAAATGTCCAGTTATGACCTCAATTGGTTTACATTTAGTGAGGCTATGTATACTACTGTTATATGCAAGTAAGGCATAGGGCATTAGGTTTATAACTGATTCAGACTTAAGGTTGATTTTAAGTATGCGAAGGTGTTCCAATATCGTTGAATGGAATCTCTCCACTATACCGTTTTCGTTTGGTGCATGCGGAGCAACCCTGTGGTGGTGAATTTTATGGATACGCAAAAACTCTGCCATTAGTTGGTTGGTGAACTCGGTACCATTGTCTGTGACTATAGTCAATGGTAGTGAGTGATGTGCTAAAGCTAAGAAGGGCTTGTACTACGCTAACTGCGGTCCCGTCTCTTAGGTAATAGGCTTGGGCGTATTTAGAAAATGCGTCAACAATTGTAAGGAACTTTTCACTCTCTATTGTCAAAAGGTCTAAGTGAACTAGTTCAAAGGGCTTAGTAGCTGGTGGCACTATTTTAAATTGTTGTTTTATAGGATTACGGTCGTATTTGGCTCGACCGCACACTGTACACTCATTTATAAATTTAGTAATATTTTCTCTCATATTTGGCCAAAAGTACTTATGTGAAAGGGCTAAGTAGCATTCGTTTATACCGCGGTGGTTGGTCTTACCATCGTGGTACTTGTTAATAATTTCCTGTTGACGGAGGTACTCCTTAACATTTTCTAGTTCCCTTTTAGTGAGTGTCAGGCTCATGGATGAGCTTTTGAATGCGCTTTGGATAACAGGTATAATTTTGTATAACGCTAAAGGCGGATTTATTAGCAACCCAGTTTTGACTTTAGGGTGGACGTACTCTTTGATAGCATTAATTACATCCTCCTCAAGGTTAGACTCAGATATTTGAACGGATGTGCGTGTGTGTTGCAAATGGTTTTGAGACGATTGGTCTGCCTTTTATATCACCTACGACATTTAGAATTAGTTGCCTAGTAAACCTATTCAAGGGGTCGTCTGAGATAGGGACTTCCAAAATAGGGTTTTCAGCGCTAGAGTGAATGGTTTCGGTAGATGAACCAGACACTGATCTATTTGACGGAGGGACTTCGTCAGAACTGTGAGCTGTTATAGTGGTAGATCCTGATCTAGATAAGGGTTGTTCAGAAGGGTTTGCAATAATAGAGCTGACATCTTCGTTGATGTTAATTTCTACTCTCGACAAAGCATCGGCATTTGTATTAGCCTTGCCTTGCTTGTATACTGTGGTGAAATTATATTCACTTAGCTTAAGTCTCCAGCGTGTTAAGCGAGACCCTGGCTCTTTAGGTTCATAACCCATTGCAATGGTTTATGGTCTGTAACAATTTTAAACTGTCTTCCAAACAGATAAGGGCGGAAATATTTAGTTGCCCATACGATAGCTAAAAGCTCCTTTTCTATTGTACTGTAATTTATTTCACTAGAGTTCAAAGTTCTTGATGCGTAAGCTATGGGTTTATCGCTGCTTATCGTTCCTTGTGATAAAACAGCGCCTACGGCGAAGTTCGATGCATCCGTGGTTAGTACAAAGTCCTTAGTGAAATCAGGGTATTGTAGTATGGGGTCATTCGTCAAAAGTAATTTGCATTTCTCAAAGCACTCTACATATTTCTGGTCTAACGAAATTTTACTTCCTTTTGAGACATTGGGTTAGAGGTTTAGTCACACGTGCAAAATCTGGGATGAATTTTCGATAATAGCCAAGTAGTCCGAGAAAACGTTTGATTTCAGTGGTTGTTTTTGGCAGGGGATACCTTTGTATTGCCTGTATTTTATTAGGGTTAGGTTTGACACCCTCGTTTGAAATGACATGGCCTAAAAACTCAGTCTCTAGCTTCAAAAATTCGGATTTGTCCATTTGAATTTTGAAGTTAGATTCTCGCAGTTTTTTGAACACTTTCTCCAGATTTAGGATGTGTTCTTGGAGTGACGTGCTAAATACAATGATGTCATCGAGATAGACAAGGCATACCTCATTCTGCAGGTCTTTGAGAACATTGTCCATCACCCGTTGGAATGTGGATGGAGAGTTCTTTAACCCCATGGGCATTCTTAAGAATTCATAGTGCCCGTTCTCTACGTTAAATGCAGTTTTATGTATGTCTTCCAAATCCATTTCCACCTGGTAGAACCCACTTGCTAAATCAAGCGTGGTAAAATACTGACATTTGCCAAGTTTGTCAAGTACGTCAGTTATGTTGGGAATTGGGTACTTGTCATCAACCGTTTTCTCATTAACTTTTCTAAAGTCCACAACAAGACGCCATTTAACCTTGCCTGAAGCGTCGGCCTTTTGGGTACAATCCAAATTGGAGAGCTCCATGCAGAGTCGGAAGGTCTTATAATATTTTGTTCCAACATTTTATTAATTTGGTCTCTAACTTCTTGTCGGTGGACATAGGGGTATCTATAAGTTTTTGTATGTACTGGGATTTCATCGGTGGTTCTTATTTTATGTTTTATTTTGTTGGTGAATGTTAAAGATTCTCCTCAAGATAAAACACATCAGCATAGGCCGCGCATAAGCGTTCTAAGTTAACGCGTTCTTCCACATTTAGATGTTTAGTGCGGAGGCGGGAAACAACTTCACTAACGCGATTCGGTAAAATTCCAGTACGTTCACTTTCGATGTTAAATATCTCGGCTTCTACCGGTCTATCCATAGCAAAAATAATGTCGTTAGATGTGGGGTTAGTAACTTCTACCCAACCGCGGTTATTTTCAACTGTGGTTAAGCAATCGGAAATGAGACAATTACAAATAGTCTGAGTTTCAACTACCACGTCTCCGTCTAGTGAATTTACTGGTAGCCTAATTAATTTGGAAGAGTTGGCTGGAATAATTTCCTCATAAAGATTAGCGTTACGAGAGTCATACATCCGAATAGGTATCTCAGCATTACGAGTAACCAGAACTTTACTACTAAGGTCTATTTTAGAACCCCACACGTCAAGTAAATCAAAGCCAATTAGTCCATCAAAGTAATTGTGGAACTTGTACACGAATAACGTAATGTCATCTTGCTCACAGAATTCCGAGAAACAAGGTAATGTTATCGAGTAATCGTTCTTACTCGTGGCGTGTACATTTGTCACCTCAAAGGGTCGTAGTTCAGAGGGACATCATTGAAATATTTTTCGACAGCGTCTGGGCTTATAAAAGACTGATTAGCGCCCGTATCAATTAAAAGTTTTAATGGTGGGTTAGATATTTGAATGTAACCCAGCTGTCTTTGGATGTGAAAGTTCAATTCTATTTTGGCTTTTCGCACTTCGACTCCTGTTGAAAATTTGTATCATTTACAGGAGGGGATTGTTCTACTTCCTCTAAAATTACCGATTCAGCATAGGGCTGAGGCTCTGGGTAATACCCATAGTCGGTATAGTCATAGTAGGGGTAATAGTACTGTTCTTCATAATCGGTACAATATGTGTCGTGGTCAGGGTAGTTAAAGTCGCACTCGTTATGGTTCATTTCGCGAGTTTTAAAGTAATTAGTCGGGGCGGATTCCCGAATTTCCGCCAATCGTGTCCCTGCATAGTGGGTGGTAAAGCTCTAGGAACAAAATGACTGACCCGCTCATCGGACGAGTTTGGTTGCCGAATCTATATTGCTGTTGAGGCCTATTATTCATAGAAAAGTTATTTTGTTGGTTATTGTAATTTGGTGGTGGAGCACGCATCATCTGCTGTGTCCTGGTTAGGCCACGAGGCTGTTGCACTTGGTTTGGGTAGCTAGGTCTCCAACCTTGAGGAGGTTGAGTCAACATTGGCATTTGCCGCGATAGACCGGGCATATTAAAATTCGGCTGTCTAACAGGCATACCGAATGTCATGGGCTTGGGAACAAAAGTGTTTAAGGGTAAATTTTGTGCAAATTGTGACGGTTGATGGTATTCCTTTTTAGGACCACTACCATCATTGCGCTGTTGCAAATACAGCGTATTTAACTCCTCTTGGACAAATTCCAACGCCTTCTCCATAGATTCAGGTCGCATACAGCGTATCCTGCATCCTAGGGGATCTTTTAGACCTCTTAAATATGCCTGAAGGGTTAGTTTTTGGTACAGTGTACGTTTAGCCTCCATAGTAGATGGAATATGCTCGTGTAGAGTCACATACGTCATAACTGTGCTAAAAAGATTTTGACAGCGCTCGTAAAATTCCTGAGGTGTACTAGACCCTTGGGTCTGTAGGGAAAGGTCACTAAGGTCACAAGGTCACATACAGAGCAGTTTCATCGCGATGGTCTGCGAAATTGTTAATAAGGGCACTCCGAATACCCTGCCAGGTTTCCGGTATGCCATTGGCGTTTATCAATCTAGACGTGGGTCCCGTGATTTTATTTAGTATTCCGTTAGTGAGGGCTAAGTTGGATAGTTCGTGCCCAGGCTGCGGATTCACGTGAGCTATAATTATTTGATCACACAAATTAATGAACCGCGTAAGGATATGCGGGTTCCCGTCGAACTCGGGTAACAGTCTAAGTGACTTGTAAATGACATCTATATTGTCATGCGCGGATGGAGCTAGGGCCTGAGGCTGAGGTTGAGCTTGGGGCTGCTCCATTTCTTCTAGATTTCTACTCGCGTCAACTAAATTAAACCTATTATACGACCTACTTCTATCTACTCTAATGTCCTTAATTTTCCTCGGATGGAAAATTTTGGAAAAATTTAAATTAATCTAACACAATATATGAGCCTGGAAAAATCACACAGTACACATATAGCACACACAAAAATTACACAGAAATAAATGACACAGTATAAAAAGAAATTACACACAAAAAATTTAAACGAAAGAAAATAAAATAAAATATGGGTTCAATAAAATTAGGATGGAATAAGGCTAAAGGAATAAGGACTGAGAAAAATTCAAAGCACTTACAACATGGTCTCCTTTTGCCGAATCAATGTCTGATTCCTTCGACTACAACCGTAAGTTCTTTTATTGTAAAAAGCCGCGATTTTAGTGACTTTACTTTACAATCCTACCGACTGCGCCAATTATGTTTATTGCAGCCGAAGGTCGCAAAAAAAACCAATTTACTTTTAAACTAATTTAATAAAAATGAAATTACAATTATAACTAAAACTAAAATGAAGTGATTCGATCGAAGTTGGATCTAAGAATGCGCTTCGCGGCGGGCCGGCCGCGCAGGCAGCTTCGGGTGTCGCGGCGTGGTCACGTTCCCACGGCACGTTGCGCTGACGCCGCGATTCCTGCTGTTGCTCGGAATTGAGGTTGATGCCGACGTAGCTATTCCTATACATTAGGGTGGCGTAACACGTGTGAAGTGTCTTATTTCACATAAAAATAACGTTACCGCGACTTAATGTTTTCGGTGGCGCCATCTGTTGATACATTTAGTAACGAACTAATATTTGCATTGGACAAATATAGTCATCTTTGAAACACCAAACGAAGTATCTACGGAAAAAATAAATACAGGCTACTTTAAACTAAAGTTCAATGTCAATATATTAATCAATTTCCCCCTTTATAAACTAATACAAGTAACCTACCTCAAACTACTCCTGGCACAAAGGGGTCCATGACGCTCGCTGCGTTCCCGTGTTGAAAGGCAATGGTCAACCTTTGCTCCAGAAACAAGCCGGAGTGGGAGTCATTCGTAGTTTCTCGGAGCCTGCGCCTCAAATCCAAAAGAAAACTCTTAGTCTCTGCACTACTCTGTAGTTCAAACTAGTTATTTAAAAGATAATGCGACGTGATTGTGCAAAATATAGCGAAAAATTGAAACTTCCATATTTATAATATTAGTAGAAAATATATTTCTCATGACAAACAAACTTCGTAATAAGTACACGACATTAAATTTACTTTAGTCGGACACGATATAAACTCGACGAGGTTTGAAGTGAACATTATTTATAAAAAAACACGACAAAGAAAATCAAAGATATGAATAGAACATTATTTTTTCAATCATCTTTTTGTTTGACGCCTCGATTCAGCTGTGGATCAGTAATTACGAGACTGGAGCCGACTCAAGTGACGAGCGACAAGAAAATGTCTCATTTGCCAACGAGTGCCGTCTTTTGTTAAATATCTGTATTTGTCTTTGAGTTGCACAATTTTGAGATCAAAACCATAATATGTATATTGATGTATTGCAAGCGCCAATACCACACCCCGGACACTCCACTAATACTCCATAAAAACGCCGCTGTCAAGTTACCTACTCTTCATACAACTACGCAGATGTCGTTCGTACACACGCGTGAATGTGTGCGTTAGCGCTAGGGCTACTGAATTGTTTTATTGAATAGTTGTGCCCCTTGAGTTCACCTGGTGACGTGAAGTAGTTTACAAACTTGCTATAATGTTGAGTTACATAAATAGAATGGAGACAAATTATACTATTCTAATTAAAAGGGTGTATATATCGCCGCGTAAAATCAAACGCAACCGATGATACACAGGTACCTAGATATTTATTTCTGTTAGTAGGTACAAATTCGCATATTATTTTACACTTACCCAAGAAGGAAACTTTATTCTGACAAAATAATTAATCCTCCAGGCATTATCAATCCGTGCCCAAAACTGGATGCGCGAGTTACAAGCTTTGAGTTAAAAATTGCTACGTTATTATAAAGCAACGTTATTTAAAAGTTTCTAATCTTACGTTATTTTATCCTTAAATCTAATATATAAAATTCTCGTGTCACAGTTTTCGTTGCCATACTCCTCCGAAACGGCTTGGCCGATTTTGATGAAATTTTTTTGTGCTTATCCGGTATCTATGAGAATCGGCCAACATCTATTTTTCAACCCCTTAAATGTTAGGGGTAGTCCACCCCTAAATTTTTATTTTTAATTTTTAGACAAAATTTTTAATTTCTATTTTTTTATGATACAACATACAAAAATACATACAATCCTCAATTTTCACCCTTCTACGATCAACCCTTATTTTTTAATAGCCATTTTAGTAATTTAATAATTTTTCTAGGAAATTATTTATGTGGCAAAACAACGTTTGCCGGGTCAGCTAGTAAAGATATAAATACTTTTAACCTTATCCCGTTAAGTTGACAGAACACCCCACCATGATGATATTTCGTTAGGAATTAGATGTTCGATACCAGCCCTTCGTTGAGTCCTCCTAGCGTACTCGAAACGGCCTGAGGGGTGTGGAAGCTTGAAATTGGCGGGGGGTGGGAAGTGTCCGTTCTATCTATATCTTAGTGGTGGACAATTCACACACAACACCATTTGACCCCAAACTAAGCAAAGCTTGTACTATGGCGGCCAGATAGCTGATAGAATACTTATATAGTTCTAAATACATACTTATTATACATAGAAATATCATGCTACCTCTACTACACAATGCGAGTGCAGTGCTCTGTCGCAAAACAATACAAGCTATAGCTTGTTTGAAAACTAACGTGGTTTTTAGACAATTTATAACTAGTTAACGTACGAAAATAACATAAACCAATGAGTAAATATTACTGTGTTTCGGTTTGGCATGTTTGCATGTTGCAATAATGTTTTCACATTTTGTAGTGGGACACTTTACAGAGCCTACCTGCCACGGCTACATACTATACATATTCTACCGTCAGCGCTAATCAGTAATTAAAAAACATAATCCGGTTTGAAGGACAATGTTTATAAATAAATTACAAGGCATAGAGATGAATCGTCTTATCATTGGGTAAAGAGCCCAGTGCAGATGGTCATGATTTGGACTCTTCATGTTCCAACAGCTGCGTATGCTGCGACACTATGCTGTTATGGGCAGGTATGTTGCTTATCTTCAGACACAATTCTTGCTCGTCCTGTTACCCTTTACAAAAAAATCTATGGTCTGGTTTGAAAGGTAATGTTTCCATTATAATAACAGGGCACAAATCTACCCCACCAATTTCGATAAAACTTTTATGGAAATACCTCTAAATTATGATCTACCAGAAAAAAGCGAATCATCAAAATTGATTCACAATTGGCGGCGCCTATCGCGCAAAAACATAATCCAACCAAATTGCCGAACCTCCTCCTTTTATGCAGTCTGCTAAAATTGTAGTAAAATAACGAGACAAGCGAGTGACGCGCGCCACTAGGGCGCGGGCGGTTCGAACAAAATCTCTCATTTGTCAGCTGCGCTCCGTCTTTTGTTAAACATTTTGATTTGTCGTTGAATGCCACAGAGCAAGTAAACAGAACGAACTAACCACCTTTGTAAAAGCAATGATCATACCTACACATTTATCTACAGTTATATTATAAAGCTGAACAGGTTTCATGTTAGAACACGCTAATATCAAGAATTGCAGGACCGATTTAAATTTTTTCACCGTTGGATATGTGCGCAATCTCTGAGTCATATATATACTCGTACTATGAGCGAAGCCGGGTTGGACTACTAGAGTTTTATATTAGTAGGATGGTATACGTATAGCTTTCTGGCTCGTGTAAGCCTTGGAGCGTGTGTTTATTTTGTGCGATTAAAAGATTGATTTTTAAAGTTTCCCATTTTAGGCGCTTGTGAATAAATCAATCATTTTTCTTATTTTGTAGTAACTATAGAGCTAAACAATTTGATAATACTGATTAGAGTTAATAAGTTTATTACTAAATGTCCGCCCCGGCGTTGACCGTGGTACATTATACATATAGCACTCATCAGGATCCCGTACATCACAGATTTCTAAAACAAAAGGCAGATGGAACGTGCAGAACACAGATCCTTAGGTCCGGAAAGCAAATATCAAACGCCAAAGCAAATACAAACTCCAGTCAGTACGAAACTGACTTCCGTCTCGTACGGGAGTCCCGTGTGATTTTATGTTTTGTTTAAGATTATGCCGTCTTGTGTCATCAAACATTGCAAACATTGTTCCCAAAAATAAAAAAAGGAAATTTCATAGGAAAGTTTGAATATTTTTACTGGTATTTATATAATTTAGAGGATTTTATTTCGATTGATGAATAGAAACACAACACCTCAACGAAAATAGGTCAGTGTTGCTATACTAAATTGAAATTATTTTCCCTGAAGTTAAGGTAAAATATAGATTCTAATTTTGTTTTGAAGATACTCGTAGACCAAATTATTGATGAACATTGTATAATTCAATTTTAAGCCCTATTTTTATAATCGTTATTTTTTTTTTTATTTAATGTGAATCGATGCCTAGAACAAATCCTCGCCGTTACTAGGGTTAATAAAAATACTAATAATAGTGTTGATGAAAACTATAGTTATGAAACGAATAGATAAGAACAAATCCTCGCCGTTATAAAACGTCTCGTCTATGACCCGTGGATTCTAACTTGATCTGTGCAGTGCTGTTAGCATATATATTTTAATAATTCGAACATATTTATTTCTTACTCCTTGTTGAATTAGAGCCTCCAGAGCAGATTGTGTTTGATTGAGTCGAAAGCTTTATTGTAGTCGACAAATGCAATGTATAGGTCTTTCCCATACTCTTGAGATTTTTCTATTAACTGTTTTAATACATGCATATGATAAATAGTTGAAAACCCTGCTCTAAAACCAGCTTGTTCAATCATCATCATCATCATCAGCCACAAGACGTCCACTGCTGAACATAGGCCTCCCCCCCAGATTTCCATAACGAACGGTCCTGCGCAACCTGCAACCAGCGGTTTCCAGCGACCTTTGTGAGGTCATCTGTCCATCTAGTGGGAGGCCGTCCAACACTGCGTCTCCCGGTTCGTGGTCGCCACTCAAGAACCTTTTTCCCCATCGGTTGTCAGTTCTGCGAGCGATGTGGCCTGCCCATTGCCACTTCAGCTTGCTTACTCTTTGAGCTATGTCGGCCACTTTCGTTCTTTTGCGAATATCCTCATTACGGATTCTGTCGCGCAAAGAGACTCCGAGCATAGCTCTCTCCATAGCTCGCTGTGTGACTTTGAGCTTCGTTATGAGACCAACAGTGAAGGACCACGTCTCAGTTCCATAAGTCATCACTGGCAACACGCACTGGTTAAAGACTTTCGTCTTTAGGCATTGGGGTATTTTGGACTCAAAGATGTGCCGAAGTTTCCCGAACGCTGCCCATCCGAGTTGGATCCTTCGCTGGACCTCTTTGCTTGTTCAATAGGTTGTTCTTAATCTATGTATAGTCCTTGATATTCTATTTAGGATCAGCTTTGAAAAAAATTTGTAAATGTTTAACATGAGGCTAATAGGTCTATAATTTTCAATTACGTTTCTGTCTCTTTTTTTGTGTAGCAAGTTATTAACAAGAAATCCTTGCATTATATATTATCGGTGTAATAATAAATTATTTAAAATAATGTTTTATGCGTTTATTATACGTGAAAATTTCCAAAGCTTAACAACACATATTAAGGCACATATTGGTGGGATGCAAGGTGCTCCTTAATGGGGGTCATTACTCACGGTGCCATGACAGAGTACTTGAAATCATACGTGAAGCCATGAGCCTTTCAGTAGCTAGAGCCCAAAAGGGATTGACGACAAACAAAAGACAAATTAACTTTGTAAAGAAGGCTCAACATCAAACTCCAGGAACAAGCCTTACTCAATCCTGGGTACAGCACCTGATTGGACTATTTTAATGGACACGGATGAAAAGCACTACAAAATCCCAGAGGATGTGGGTGTTTCGTCATCCAGACCGGACATTTTCCTTTTTTCTAGAGTTACGAAACGCATAGTCCTTGTAGAACTTACCGTACCGTGGGAAACTAATATACCTAAAGACCACGCGATGAAACAAAATAAGTATTACGACCTCTTAAACGAATTAACAAAAAACGGCTATGTAGTTAGTTTATACGCTGTAGAAGTGGGAGCGAGAGGTATACCAGCAAAATCTCTCTATAACCTGCTGAAAGACCTTGGCTTATCCAGAAGTGCAGTAAGTTCTATACTAGAACGAGTATCTAAAGCTGCACTAGTAGGCTCATATCAGATTTGACTGGGCAGGGAAAGAAAGACGAGTAGTGAAGGTGAGTGTTGATGTACGTCAGAAAGGGGCCCCTTAAACCTACGCCCGAGTCACAAGTCTCGGGAACTACTCGGTTTTCTCTCTGCCACACGATGGACCCGGCACCCGCACGGTGAATCCATGGAATGCTAAGAAAATCCTCAACAATAGTGGGACTTTTTTCTTAAGACTGGGAACATTACAAGCACACCAACGTGAGTAATTTGACAACGTCTGTGAGAGCTGTCACGCATACATAACTAATGACTGGCCTCACAGTGTCGTTCACGAAGGTTTCATCTGTTTAGAAATCTGTGCCGTACATATACAACGGTGAAAGAATGACTGAAATCGGTTCAGTCATTCCTGAGAATATCGCTTCCAAACCAAACACCTCTTCAGCTACCTGCTACGCCACCTGTCGGAAATTGGTCGTACCAACTCAGATTTCAAACAAAGATTAGCACAGGTTTTATATTCAAGAGGTATGTAATCTGTGATATTCAATGACGCAATCTTAGACACATGCTGTCATGTGTCATGTCAAAGCACGAAACGTACGAAAACTCTCAAAGAGGAATATTTTTTCCCGATTTTGTTATATTCTTGATTCATGCTCCGCTTCTATTAATAGTAGCGTTATGTTCTATAGCCTATAGCCTTCCTCGATAAATGGAATACCCAATAGAAAAAGAATATTTCGATTCGGACCAGCACTTCCCGAGATCCTAGCGTTCAAACAAACAAACAAAACTCTTCAGCTTTATAATATTAGTATAGATTCAATAGTTATTCTAGAGTGTTAACCAAAAAAGATCTGAACAGAATTTAGTTTACAAATACGTGAAAATTACAACTACAATAATTATTTTCTCGGCTGCAAATAATTGATGCTGTAATTCGGTTTGCGAACTGAAACGTTAATGGCATCTGACAGATGTAATTTAAATAAAGTTCAGTCAAAAAGCAATTACTTCAATCACCAGCCTCACTCCGCCACTTGTGAATTATAAATAGTTTGAAGTGTGAAGCAAACAGATATTTTGCTTAGGTCTGGTTTGTTAGCATCTGGTAGACAGTTTTCGTAATACAGCAAACGGGTTTTTAAGAGACCGTGATCTGTAGCGGACGAATGTATGTAGTTATGTGCATAAAATCATTTCAATTAGATTCAATTTTAATCTAAAAGTATTATGAGTTCAATCCTACCAATATTGCTATTTATAGATACATAAGTTTGGGTGTTGGGATATTTATTTTTGACAGATTTAGAGAATAATCTGGAATCGTACTACACAGACTACCTATTCAAAAAATTAACAAATGCTCTTTGTTTGAAAGGAAATGTAAAGAAGAATTTGTGCCAAAGATCAAATTACGGTCAGAAAGTTATGAAAAAATATGACTTGGTAGCTTATCTGATTGTTCTGATTTGTTTATTTCCATATATTTTTAATTAACAGTAAAATAAATAAGAATCACATCAGTCACCCTCAAAGACTTATGGTATTTCGATGGAAAAAAGTAATCATAAAATAACTAGTCCATTTTTTTAACCTTCCGATAACTTTAAGCAGTGTTATCTTTCATATATACATATATAGTAGGCAGTATTATTAGCACTTCAATAAAATGCCTTAAGGCCAGGTAATTCTTTCAAAGTATGCATTTAACGCTGTCTTGTTCTCGCGACCGTCACCGACAGCCGAATCGATGCCACAGTGCAAAAATAACATTAAAATATTGGACTATGTAATTTAAACTCATTTTTTGTTCAAGATTTGTTTATGTTTGTTTGTTTATGATAAGAGTTTTGTTGCTATATAAACGAAGAAATATTAAATTAATCTATACTCGTAGGTATACAAAACTCAAACTTTTCTTTTTTGGTCACACTATAAGTTGAGAACGGCTTTTCCAATTTCATGCATCTTTTTAAAATGTTTCCTAATAATTCACAAGTTCGTCAAAAATTTTAAAAAAATGTGCTGAAACGTAATGAAAGGCCAGTAAAAATAGACGGTTTTTAGCCAACTTTGCACTAAATTTCTGATCCAATTTTTTTCTATGAGGTAAAGATCAATTACTGAGCATAAAATTACAAAATGCTCACAGATCCAGGTAGAGCTTCAAACGCCAATTGAAAAAAACTGTTCGAAAGTTCGAAAGTTCGAAAAAAAAGTTTACTGGCAACAAAAGATGGAAAATTTTATTTTCTACAATTGTTGTCAAAATATACCTATAGTTTCCAAAATATCGGCTAAAACAGTTTTTTTCAATTGGCGTTTGAAGCTGTACCTGGATCTGTGAGCATTTTGTAATTTTATGCTCAGTAAGTGATCTTTACCTCATACAAAAAAATTGGATTAGAAATTTAGTGCAAAGTTGGCTAAAAAATTTTATGCTCAGGACATGATTCTAAACCTTATATAAAAATAGGAATCGGAAATTTAGTGCAGAGTTAAATTTTACGAGTAATTTTACTGCCTAAAAGGCTTCTTATCAAATTTGGTCGAGTGTCTAAATTTCATTTTAAATAAGTTTTAAGACCGAAGTTGGGTTTTAGGGCTTCGTAGCCAAATTTCAAAATATGGCACCCTATATACGTTATGTCTGTCCATCCGTATGTCACAGCCACTTTTCTCCGAAACTATAAGAACTATACTATTAAAACTTGGTAAGTACATGTTTGCATTCTATGATCCATACAAAACATTTCCATACAAAAAAAAGGAAAAAACAATAAATTTTGGTGGTGTCACAAACTTGGAACTGCAACTCAAAAAAAAATCTATCATAACCATACGTGTATCTATAGGTGTATATAGAGTATATATGTGTTCAAAAATTGTATTGAGTATTTAACAATTTTTTTTCTTAACTGAATTGTTTGCGCAAGAGTCTCTTCCAAAGTGGTAAAATCTGTACGTGAGGACTTTTCTTCCAAGTACTAAGTACCTTACTACCAAAGAATTTACCTAAATGAGATATATATGCAAGTTAGGAATCATTTATGATACCTAACTTGCAATATTAGGTATTTATGCAGGGGATATCTCCCCTCTCATTATTTCCTTATCCCGATCTCTGATTTGACGGACGAATATTTTACCGACACTTATCTATTTTCCATTGCATCCGCATTGAATTTTTTACTGATGTGTTATCGACGTCGTTTTTGAGACTCCCTATTGGTCTACAACATAAAGTAAACAGCGTACTAATTAGTATCAGCGTCTATTTGCAATTCCAATGAAAACGGTATCAAAAATCAAGATCATAGCGTGCTTCACTAGTAATACCTACTGATTTTGTTATACTGTGGCACTATGATCGTAATATTTAAAATTTATCGGTTGTCAAAATTGCAAAATCAAGCACAGGCCCGTCGTCCGTGAGCGCCGAAACGCGACTGATCAGGCTTGCCGAACGGCGCGCTATATATATGGTAGATATTAAAACATAGTGAATAACTGATACTTTTTATCAAGTCAAACTCTGCGAATGCATCTATAACTTTTTAGTGGCTTTCGTTGAGTACAAAAATTTTGTAAAAAAATCATTAGTTTAGTCATAAACTTGTAAAAACTTTTTGAAAAGGGGTAACTTTGGGATTCTTTTCTATCAAGTAAAATTCATTAAATCGTATAATCGACTGCGAATTGCACTAGATTAGATCCTTAACTAATACATACATTTTTTTCAGAGTTTAATACACTATTTTAAAGGTCTTAAAGTTGTTTTAAAAAATCAAAATTACGGCCCACACGCCCTTAAATACTTATTTTTTAGCGCTCTTTGCAATTCAATGTGTTCTATCAGACTGAAAATTAAGATAATATTAATGATTTTTATTATACTTACATTGCAGTTATCCTTCTGAAGATTTTATGTTCTACGTCACCCTTGTAGGCGGTGACTCAGGTGTGCCGAAATACCGGATCTATTATTATAACCGTGCACCTCAGTCGGTCTACCGCTGCTGATTCTCTGTCACTCTTCTTGATTACATGAGATTTAAAAGTAAAGTTAGATGTGTATGAATAATTGTTTGAATAATGTCTGTATAAAGATACTCGTAGTACCTACATATTTTGTGTGAATGTATTTCGATGAAAACAAATCTACAAAAGCGTGGGATTGGTTTTACCATCCATATATTTGGTTCATGATTTTGGTGCATGACTCCAATTTTGTAAAATTTAGATTCAATTCTACTTAAATTTTCAAAAACAATTCCCAAATTATCAACGTTGGCAAAAGTTTCGGACGTCCCTCGCGAAGCGGGCAACCACGGCGAGGGCACTAAAGGCTAGTCAATACGACTCGCCGTAAATCTCCCGCAGATGTGCGGCCTTACCGCTATAAATTCACACGGCGCCTCTTCACGGGGCATCGCAACTCATACCAATATAGCAAGGCAAATCTCGGGAACATTTGGGAAGAACTTTTGAAGATAAATGCCCGTGGCTATGAATTATGAAGTAAAATGCGCGTAATTGACATTGTGTGAATTTGAAATTAATATTCATTTGACACTGTATTATAAAAAGATATCTATTGTATACCGAATTTTCGTGCTATAATTTGTGTATGCTTTAAAAATTCTGACATGTAAATTGGTTTTATGAAATAAAAAAATGTTTTTTTTGCAGTATATGATTTTTTCAATACACTTGCTTATAAAGTGGCTCTAATTTGAGCTCGATCAGGCATATAAAGACACTTATGATCAAACTGTAACTTTTTCATTACTATTATTCACAAGTGAGTTATATAATTTTTGAAACGAAAACTTCTTTTGGCACACTGCAAACAGATGTTTCGTGAACATTTAGAAACGCTGACGCATTGTTAGATGGCCAATGGCAACATACATACAAAAAAACATAACTGAAGTGAGAACTTCTTCCTTTTTAAGTCGGTTAAAAATTAACAAAATGTAATTGTGTAATGTTTCAAAGCATGGACAATTTTGTTTATTGAACCTTTTTTCGAATACTATTATTTTATAATAATTATCTTGTGTGAAATCAAGTTTTTTTTGTGGTTCATTAAACGACAAGAAAACCTGGGTTTTTTTTATTTATTTTATTTTTTAAAATGAGTTTTAATAAGATAATTAAACAATATCGAAAATAGAAAAGTTTCCTTGTTTACACTTATTACATAGAGATAAAAATATAACTCTATACGCGATAACTATGATTTCTATAAAAACATTATCCTTCAAACCGGAACACAATAATTTCCATTAATACTAGGTGGTACAAAAGGTAAGTATGGTAGTTCTTCAGACGGATGCAAATCGCTCTACCACGACAAAACAAACTTGAAACTTTCATACAATTCCAGTAGATCATCAGAGAAGAGCATCAAGAGATCCCTCCAGCGTTCATCCCTCCCCGGGCGGGATATCAGCGCCGAATAAAAGATAACGATTGAAAGATTCCGGCGACTCGTATCGCCGCCGTTACCGGACATGTGTTTTGATGGCCACCCGCGCCGACGCTCGGAAGCCTTATTTTTGAAATCGCACGACTGTGAAAGTTATCTTGAGCAGCCCACTAAATGTTCACACTGCTGAGAATGACATAAAAGTAGCGGGGGCGGAGCCTACATCGCACCATAAATCACCAATCATATTATATTTATCATACATCGCACCATATGATGATTCAAGTCTAGAGTAAATAAGTACAAACTTTGTAAAAATAAGTGTTTTGTTTTCGGTTACAACGTCGCTTTCCACCAAGCGTCCAAACATTATTTCCTATTATTATGTACTATTCCCTTCCAATTATTATGTACTATTCCCTTCCTATTATTGTGTACTTTTCCCTTCCAATTATTATGTACTATTCCCTTCCTATTATTATGTACTATTCCCTTCCTATTATTATGTACTATTCCCTTCCTTTTATTATGTACTATTCCCTTCCTATTATTATATACTATTCCCAAAAAAGTGTGTCAACAACGCACATCAAATTTGTTTTTCAAATCCCTATCTGCGTGACTACCAGCTTATTTCGATAGAAACAGAACCGATCGCCAGCACATGAATTCAAAGATACGGCTCCAACACCTCGCCCCCCCTGAATACCTTCCTCCTCCGAGCCCTCCGGCCGAGGTGTTGATGTTTGGAAATCACATTTTTCTCGATTTTCCCCGATGTTGTTGGACTTTATGACGGTTTGCCGACAGCCCGACACTCACACTATATGTTTTTACTAGCGCGGGGTGAGAGGGGGGAGGTTTATGATCGGCACTTAGTCACGAGTTTGCTGACGTTTCGTCGATTTTGTGAATAGAAAACATGAAGTTTTAGGGTTAGACTAACGTATTCCAAACTTATTGCAAATACTAACAGCGCCCCGTGGCTTTGCCCGCGTAGTTCCGGTTTCAGATATTTTCCCGGAATAAAAGTAGTTCATGTGTTATTCTAGATTAATCTGTGTTCCAAATTTCTACCCGATACGTTACCACGTGATTGAGCAACAAACATGCCACTATGCGAACATTAAAATTTATATAATTTGTCGGATTGCAGGAAACTTAAGGGTGCTCCAAATACTTTTAATTATTTCCCGAAGTTTTGATTGCGTAACATCGACCGCAGAATCTCGAAAAGTAACAATTGTTACAAAAAGTCATAATAGTTTAGGCCGCGATCAACTCCGATTGGTAATTTGGGTTTGAATCGCGAAAATTTAAAAGTCTACCTTCCACCTGTTTCCACCTACCTACCCTAGCCTAACTGCTCGTAACTTAAAAAGCGACATCGTTTCATGGTTGACGTTCTAAAGAATCAAACAAAAAGATTTGACTCTAAATTTGTGATAAGAATGTCTAGGATCTGTAGTGCGTTGCCTGAGTGGGTTTTTCCCAATGATTACAATATTGGTGTCTTCAAATCAACAGTGAATCGGTTTTTACAAAGCAAACATCAGGCCACATGTGAAGGTGATAAAGAGTAAAACCATAATAGTAAAAAGGTATATTCCAAACAATTATTATAACCGCAAAGCTGTACATATATGTATTGTGTACATCCAAAACGGTACGGAAGTTGTCAACCATAGGGCGTTAAATATATGTCGCAGCCGGATCGTATAATCCGCTGTATTACATTACGGCTAGCCGTTTTGAAAAACAGGGCCGTTTTGTAAAGCGGCGGTTCAACGATTAGCCGCATTGTCATTGCGATACGTTCTTCAATACGGCAGCCAACGTTTAGCCGCTTTGTACTACTATTAAATTGTAGGGTGACCATACTTACAAAATAAACAATGAAAATTAATTGTATTAATCATAAAAAGCTGACAGATTATCTCTTGCCACATTTCTTACCCTTTTTTTTTAAACATCACACCTACCTCTCAGATAAAACTTGAAACCCCCTAACTTGATATTGGTGATGGTACACCTAAGAAATATGGTGCACTTAGACAAGGGTCATCATTCAGATTTGACTCCGGGTGGGCTCCCGCCAGAAGCTCTGCGGTCAGCCCTGAGTATCGCTTCTCCATACTCGGCCTACGCTCCACTACGGAGGTCGCCGGCTCGCTTCGCTCGCCACCTCCCCCCTTCGTTGCGCTCGGCCTCGCATGGCTCGCTCCACTCAGGACCTCCCTTGAGCTTCTGGCTCCCGCATTTTTTATATACACTCTAGGGGTAGTAGCGACAAGACTAGGTGGGGTCGGGGTGCTCCCAGTCGAATCTGGGTCCTATCTAACCTACCCGGTCCGATTACCAATTATTAGTGATAAACCAACCCAATAGTATTGTGTAAGATTCCGCCGAACACCAGAATCCACAGTCACCTTAGCAATTTAGCAACACACGTACTGTTTTCAACGCCATGTTGTTGTTATGTCAGACAGCGGCATGAGTGTTAAGAATCGGAACTAAAAATTTTCAAAGCGGCGGCTAATCTTTCGCATTATTACATTACGGCTAGCCGTTTTGAATGACGTATGGCGTCGAATACATTCCGGCTGTTTTTCAATCAGCCGCATTCAATCTGGCTAATCGTCAAACCGCCGCTTTACAAAACGGCCCTGGTTTTCAAAACGGCTAGCTGTAATGTAATACAGCGGATTATACGATCCGGCTGCGACATATACATATACACTGTGAGGCATAATAAAGTATAAACTCAAGATCTCTTGTAAACGTACTTACAGCTAATTTTAATTTGAGGTAATTTCTTTTCAAATACTTGGAGCACGTATAATGACAAAGTACCTGGTTGACCAAGCTTTGCTCGGTTTAAATGCGTTTATAAAGTAAAAGTTTTTCGCAGAAAAAAATAACAAAAAGAAAAGGCCCGAGTGTAACCATCAGGATTCGAACCGGGGCCTGTTGACTCCGAGGGCGAGCATATTCCGTCTGCGCCATTTAGACTTAAAGAACAGTGGCGAAATAAGTTATCGTATTCTAATGAGATTGTAGGAGCTTTTATTGTCTAAAAAACGCACATAAAATGATGTTTTAAAAAAAAACCTAGCTAGAACGATTTATCGGCCCCGAAACCCCCTGTATGCATAATTTCATGAAAATTGTTCGAGCCGTTTCCGAGATTCAGATTCTATATGTATATACCTATATACCTACAAGATTTACTCGTTTAAAGGTATAAGATAAGATGTAGAAAATCAGTTATCAAATGCTACACTAAAATACATCACACAAACGTCTATGATAGAAAATCCAAACAGTAAGGACAGCAAAGATGACAAGACCTCCTTTGATGGGTAGACAGAATAGATAAATACGGGACCGGTTCCACCCAAAACATTTTCAAAAACCTTTCACGTGATAACAATTCAAAAGAACATCAAGACAGTCAAGAAGTAACAAGTTTTAATTTTTTTTAAGTTAGCTCAAAGTTGGCTAATCTGTAACAGCCACGTATCCAAATGCCATAGCTTCCTTTCAAATACTCACTATTCACTTCAGTGTGTAAAATTGCAGTGTGAAAATTCCCTCTCATCATTTTCCCCAAGTGCAAAAAGAAATTTATAACTTCAATCAATAAATAATTTCCGCTAAAAGATAGTTTCAAAAAGCCATATTTTATTTTCATCCAAACTCCTTCAAATATCTACATAGATATAACAGCTCCAACATGGATAGAATACCCGGTTGTCCGGTTGTCTCCTCCCGGCTCAATCAATCAATCCCGCCCAACTGAGCGGACGAAATGACGGATGCATATTCAGGGCGCTTTGTGAGGCAAATGAGGAAAAGTGCTGAGCCTGCGGACTCCGTATGCATAGGGATCGGTTCCGGATTTTAGTATCACTATCACGAAGTTAGAACAGTGACCAACTTATCTGCGAAATGGAGCGATGGCGCCACGATCAAAAAGTGTTGCCTAATAGAAGATTCCATCAACAGCCCACTAAATGTTCCCACTGCTAGGATTTCGGCCTTCTCTCGCAAGGAGAGAGCTAAGGCCATAATCCACCACGCTGGGCCAGTGCGTGTTGGTGGATGACACATGACTTTGAAAGGTTCTAGGTACATGTCGGTTTTCTCACGATGTTTTCCTTCACTGTTTTAAGTTAGCGGCAATACGCACATGACTTCGAAAAGACAGTGGTGCGTGTGGGGTTTGCACCCGGAGTCTCCGGATCGGCAGGCACCGTTCTCCCGACTAGACCAGCCGTAACTTATTAATAGTAGATTAGATTAGACAATTTCTGTGATCTTAAATATAATTATTATCAACGGCACAACTGACCTCACCTACGGCACAACTTGCCCCAAATTGGGGTTGCAAGTGTTATGCCGCCGCTGTATAAAAAAACACTTCTTGTTAAAAATTATTTAAAATATGCAAGATTTGTACGTAAATTCGTATTGTAGATTAAATGTGGCTTAGAATGAACAATTAAGTTCTAACATAATACTTGATTTATCCGAATGATATAAGGATTTGTCAAAATCGGCACTTTCAACTCTGCTCTCCCCTAATCATAACTCAGCAGTTCCGCTTTTGGCCGTTGGGCGGCTAAGTTGGTGGTACTGTAGGTACCGAAATATTTTAGGTTGATTGTGTCTTCTACTTCGAAATAAATATTGGTGTTTTTTTTTTTTTAATGTCAAACCTCAAATTTAGCAGACTTTGTACTATGAAAAGTCTATCGAATATCACGTGGACCACTGTCTTTTTGTAGTCAAATGCACAATGCCGATAACTTAAAAACAGAGAAGAAAAACATAGTAAGGAAACTGGAATGTTCCTAGAATCGTTTTAGATCATGTGTCATCCATCAAACCACACTTAGTCAGATTATGGATTATGGCCGTGACTCTCCCCTCGCGAGAGAAGGCCCCGATTCCCAGGAGCGAGGATATGCAGCTGCTGAAAAAAAATTTTTTTTCAGAAAACAGACGCAGAACAAATATTTATTTTTTAACTACAAACGTTCGTAATATGAGGAATAATTACTGCGAGTGTAGTACCTGGTCGTATCCGTGTTCCCGTCAAAACTATTCGAATGCATCGTGACGTCACGTGACTCGGGTTTTATTAATTACTGTAATGATTTCAACATCCGCTCTCAGCCACGCGGCGGTAGAGAGGGGACACGATGAACCTGGTAAATCGCATTCGATAGCAATCTGGAGAATCTGGACTATCTATGAAATCGAGATATTCCGAGAGTTGACAGAAAATTTTGCGTATTTGAAACGAGCTGAAAACTTGTCATATAGCTCTCCTATCAGCTATGCCTCAGCCCGGAGCTGCAGGCCAGGCTGGTAGGTAGTGACTGCCAGCCACTACCTACCAGCCACTATCCACCAGCCACTATCTACCAGCCACTACCTACCAGCCACTACCTATCAGCTACTGTAGGTAGTCTACCAGCCACTATCTACCAGCCACTACCTACCAGCCACTACCTATCAGCTACTGTAGGTAGGTACTGTGGGATCAGCCAGCCACTATCTACCAGCCACTACCTGCCAGCCACTACCTATCAGCTACTGCAGGTGGTGGCTGATAGGCTGGCAGTGGCTGGTAGGCAGTGGCTGGTAGGTAGTGGCTGGTAGGTAGTGGCTGGTAGGTAGTGGCTGGTAGGTAGTGGCTGGTAGGTAGTGGCTGGTAGGCTGGTTTTTTGTGTTCAGTAAACATTTTTGAGGCAATCTGGAATGTTTCATTAACGACTAAAGAATAACATAACATTGTGAGACACATAAAAAAATGCAAAAACATATTTATTTGAGACAATTTGAAACCATTAATCTATTACTAATAGAACCCACCCTGAGCAGCACCCGGTGCAAAACTGCCCATTACACTGGCCGCATTGCCTCGCTGGAGTGCTATGGCCGGCCTTTGCACTAGTTACGACCCCGCGCAGGAGTTTCCCAATTTATCGCGTAGTTTACGCTCCAACTCGCTAACCAAAGTTTTGGCCTCAGATCCCCCAACTGCCCAAAGTCTCCGTCTCATTTGAAATTATATTAAAAGATAAAAAATAGAATTTTCAAAAAGTAGATCATGTTGGTAGGACTTTCTACCTGCCAGGGATTAATTGAGGGATTCATGTAGCCCCGCTACTCACCAGCCAGGCCTGTGGCTCCGTTTTGGAGTATAATAGAACAAGTACGAGTATATCACAATTTTTCAGCTTTCTTCAAACACCTACCCAAACGTACGTGCCAGCTCTCGGAATGTAATGGTAGAAGGATTATTCAATAAGTATTTCTATTTCACTATTTATAATATAATAAATGCGAATGTTTGGATGTTTGGATTTTTTTTTTTAAATAAATAAAGAGTGACGAGACGATCAGGACATGTGCCTGATGGTAAGCAACATGCCTGACACATAACAGCACAGCGACACGCAGCTATTGGAACATGAATAGTCCAAATCCTTACCTAGCACTGCACTGCGCTCGTCACCCAGAGATCTAAGATCTTATATCTCTAAGCCCTGTAACTTCTCTGGAAACATTGCCCTTCAAACCGGAACACAGTTTGAATGTTTGGATGTGCATTGCTTAATCACGTCGAAACGAAGAAATTGATCGGGTTGAAATTTGGAGCACAGTGAGTATAGATATTATAGTCTGGAATAGCACAAAGGCTAACGCTTTATCACGTAAAAATAACGGTAATGAAAACTGCGCAGGTAAAACCACGAAGAACTGTTGTGTATAACACTATACTATATATACTTAAATATTTGCATGCATCGTAGAAAATGTAGTATCTCTTGTCATGTTTCCCTCCGAGTAGTGTCGCGTCCCTATTGCACGGCGCCGGTAACTGGAGCGAGCGGTTTTAATTAATGGAATGCTGCAGCCGGCTCCGCTCGCGCGCGCGACTCCGGCACACTACTGCTTGCTTATTACATTGTACTCTGTGCGGTGCGGCCACAAGCCTATCTGTCCCGCGGAATGGCGGTTACATCGGAGTGATGCTTAAAACACAATGGTTGTGAACACTGAAACGTACAAACTCACAACATACGCAACGAGATCGTTTCTCTCAGTTTTGTCTGTTCAATTTCTACAAAATTTATTTTGAAGAGTGTGCAGATGCAAATTTTCCCTCTGCAGGATATTTATCCTTTTATAAGACACTCATACCCATCAGAAGCGGCAAACGCGCTTCTACTATGGCGATGCAAAATCAGGTGACGTCTCCTGATTTAGTCTCAGTCGCAACAAGAAGTTGTGTGCGTTCGCTGACAATTCAATTTTCAAATTTTTCAAACAAATTTTTGCCACGTTATGTTGTCTTTAGATTATAGCATACCTCATCTTCGTTTCTTTAGTTATATCGATGCTCGTACCTGTTTGCTTGGTTTGAAAGGCAATGTTTCCAAATAAATTACAGGGCTTAGAGATATAATATCTTAGATCTCTGGGTGACGAGCGTAGTGCAGTGCTAGGTAATGATTTGGACTTTTCGTGTTCCAATAGCTGCGTGTCACTGTGTTTCTATGTGACAGGCATGTTGCTTATCATCAGGCACATGCCCTGCTTGCCTCGTCACTATATATTAAAAAAAACTGTTTGCTTTGAAGTGAAAATTTTTAAGCCATGTTACGTACTTTTTGGTTTAGGAATATTATATTAGGTCACGTCACTGACATGCTAATGTCGGCGTAGTGTCGCAAAACGTGATTTTGTAAGCAATACACCAGCGCCACATAAATTACATTTACTACTAGCAACGCAACCCTACGTTACCCGCGTAGTGCCCGCTCCTCTAATTTCCCCGTGATAAAAAGAAACCTAAGTATTTTTCCAGATAATACTCTATCTGGGATCCAAATTTCAACGCAATCCGTTCCTACGTTTTGACGTAAATGAGCAAAAAATATCCGAAATACCAAACATTCGCATTTACAATGTTAGTAGAATACAATATTCTTTTTTGACATAGTATTTTATCATCCAACGTTTCCCTTTTCTCATCAAATAGGTAATTTCTGTGCCAGTAATTTCTCTAGAAACCTGAAACAGAAATACAGAAAAAGAATATAACAATGAATAGCAAAAGTTGTGACATTTCCCCGGGCGGGCTTTGTAAACGGAACCCTGCCAGCGAGCTGAGCCCACGCAGCGGGTCCTACATGTACGCTGTTTGTGTTTCAGGTACCGAGCTATGTATGGTTTTAGTTGCGAGGTCGATGCCCTCAGGTGAGATTTGGTGATGACTAGCTACGCCCCGCCGTTTCAGTCGCGGATGCGGATTACCATAAGCAAATAAATGTTCCCACTGCTGGGGCTCGAGGCCTACTCAGGGAAAGAGTGATTGCCATCCACCATGTTGGCCCAGTGCGGGTTCTTACCTAAAAAAAACCTATTCACGGAAGCTACTTTATATCGTGTTAAAGTTTGTAGATGTTAGGGGGCATCCATAAATTACCTGAGGTGTTTAAGGGGGGGAGGGGGTCGAGTCAAATCTCATGTAATCTTATGTTGGAGAGAGGGGGGTCTCGGGAAATATCACGCAATTTTTTTTCTGGTTAAAACAATAAATGTTGTTTCCAATAGTCTCTCTTGAGACCGCGCTTGACTCTCCATAGACCGAATTAGAGTAGACATTATTTTTTTAATCACAGTAGTTTCGATTAAAGTTTTCTATTGTAAAATTTTTATTACACTTATAATTAAACTCTCAGTAATATTGATTAGGTACTGGTCTTAACTAGTCGTAAATAAAAGCACGAAGCATTTTTTTTCTTTTGACAATAACAATCCAATGTGTTTACGTAAGAAACCCACATTTTGAAAAATCTCACGTGAGATTGGGGGATGGGGGAGGGGCTTGAATAAAATCTCACGACATCTCATCAGGGGGGAGGGAGGGACAGAAAACTTAAAAAAACACGTCACGTAAGTTATGGACGCCCCCTTAAGTTACGGCTGGTCTAGTCGGGAGAACAGATCCGGAGCTTCTGATTCGAGTCCCACGTGCTGCTATATTTATTTATTTATTGAAGCAAAATTTACGCTCCTTAAAATAGTGTTTAAATATCTTACACGCATCTTAAGGCCAATAATAGATTAACATTCAATTTTACTACAAGTTTACTGTGAAGTTACTGAAACATAGAACCAATGAGCTTACATATACTACATATAGAGTAAGATTTTCCGCACAGTTCCTTTGTGTCAATCGTAAGCATACTTTCTATGGCAACAGAGTGATGTGCCGCGACAAAAGTATGACACTTCCACAAGAGCGACAAGGCAAGAAAGATGCTACCTGTGCTTTCGGTGTAGACCGTTTGTGCCAACTCTATACGTAGTATATGTAAACACTTTGCATAGAACTGTAGACTAAAATGAAATTAAGAGCAAAAATATAAAAAAAATACAGATAAACAGCAAAAACACTGTGTCAATTTGTAAATATTTATGTAAGTGAGTGTGAAGAATTTTCCAAGTCATGTGCGAAATTCCGCTAACTTAAAAACAGCAAACGAAAACATAAAGAGGAAACCGACATGTACATAAAATCTTTCAAGATTATGCGTCATCTAATAAGCTGCATCAGGCCAGCAGCGTGTTGAATTGTAGATTTGACTCTCTCCTTGTTGACGCCCCAGGTCGCGGCAATGGGATCTTTTAGTGGACTACTTATATGCTATTCAAGTTCTAGTAACAAATATGATGTAATTTAGTTCAGGGAGGAGTGCGGAAGGTGACATTCTGTGCTCATTGTGGAGCGACGAACACGAGCGAACACAAAGGGATTTGTATGTGAGCGGTGTACGACAGACATCGCGACAATTTGTACGCATCTCGCGCGTTACCAGGCTTCACGGGCCGACGCAGTGAAGACAAACCGGTGGGTAAACACTCATAGATTGCCACTAATAGTAGATTATGGCACAAGTGTGTAAAGTTGGTGATTACCGCTGAGGCACTATTGAGACCATGGCAAGGGGGATTGCCGAGGACTGTAATCAACAATGAAGACGTGTGTTATACGATGTTCTTCTACACACTTCTGAATAAAATAGCCTATGTTACCCATCATCATGTATCTGCCAGTGAGTCTTGTTAAAATCGGTTCAGCCGATTCAGAGCTTAGCTGGAACAAACAAAGAAGTCGTAAGAATATTATTGTACATAAATATATTTAAAAAAAGCACCGTCAACTTATCCGACAACAATTGTGGTGTTTTTGGAGTGTCCGTCACCTTGAAAATGTCGATATGATTATTAGAAATCGCAGCAGCGCCGAAACGTCACTTCAGAAAATTTGTCGAACTTGCAAAAAAAGCCACAGTCACAAAGTGTCATGATGTGTCAATAAAAATATTTGTTGTTAATTATACAAGCATTAGACTTAACGGAAGAAGAACAAGGAAGGCTAAAGACAAGACGAGGAGTTAGGCAAGGGTGTCCACTTTCACCATTTATTTTCAATATTTTTATAGAATGTGTCATAAGAAAACTAATAGAGTCAGGAAGGGGTGGGGTTAACATTCACGGGGAAAAATACAATTTATAAGATTTGCGGATGATATCGCAGCTTTAGCTGAAAACTCTACACAATTAGAAGAACTAATACAAGATGTAGACTTAATATTCACAGAATTCGGAATGAAAATAAACGTTAAAAAAACTAAAATTTTAACTACTTAAAAGAAGAAAGCAATAACTAAAAGCCCAATTAAACTTAACTCTATTTCCATAGATAACGTTACACAATTCAAATATCTAGGCAGTGTGATAACTAATGATTCCAGGTGTACACCAGACATTATAGCTAGAATAGCAATGGCAAAAAGAGGTTTTAACAATAAAAAGCATCTGTTTAAAGCCCGAATATCAAAGAATATTCGCAAGAGGCTGATTAAGATCTACATCTGGAGTATTGCATTGTATGGCAGCGAAACGTGGATCATGACTCAATGGGATAGGGAAAGATTAGAGGCATTCGAAATGTGGTGTTGGAGGAGAATAGAGAGAATCAGCTGGAAGGAAATGAAGAGCAATGAAGAAGTTTTGAAGATGGCAGAGGAGAAAAGAACATTAATGGAAACAATAGAAAACAGAAGAGGGAAGATGTTGGATGGTTGAACATCCGATACGACACGACAACTTCATTATAACAATAATGGAAGATAAATTAGAAGGGCGGAGGAAGAGAGGTAGACCTAGGAGAAGTAACATGAACCAAGTGAAGGAGAAGATAAATGTAGTGTCGTATCAGGAAGTCAAGGAGAAGGCGGAGTGTAGAAGTACATGGAAGGAACTCCACCGACAAGAACGTCGCTCTTAAATTATGAATGAATGAATAGACTTAACGTAGAGCAAAATCCTCTCTTCCTTCCGTTCAATGGTCCTTACCGAAAGCTATTGTGGTCTGATCCTTACTGTGAGCGTAAACCTCATTTTTTCCATCTCTTTCTGGGCATAAATATCCTTGGTTGTCCATCAAAAAATTGAACTTATTCAATATGGGAAAAAGTTGAAACCCGAACTTATAATGAAAATTTTTGAAATGTTTTGTATGAAATCGTCCCGAGGTAACTTCCTGCCCTATCTGTGCGCTGTGTCCCATCTTATGAGTGTCTTATCAACCTTGACAAATTCGAGCGGGCCCAGGTTCGCGACACAAATGTGCTGCCTTGTCGCCGGCTGACAAATGACAAGCGGGCTGTTACCGTGGCCGACACCCTGCAGCATCGAGCGCGCTTCACAATAACACAGATGTTATAATATTATTACATGATACTTGTTTACATTTACCTGGAAATATGACTTTCGCTATTTCAAACGACTAAACGACTTCTAAAAAGGAGAAAGTTCTCAATAATAATTTGATTGTACTTACACTTTGTTAAGATATTTTTGACGCACTACATACAGATCATTTTGTACGCTGTAAGTGAACCAGCCCGTCACGCTCGGAGGTAAAAGGCTCGATTAAGTGAACTCGGGACGGCTGAGTGTACACGAGCGATAATAATATAGTCAGTTGCTCTTTACTGCTGTGTAACCAACTATATTCATTCTACATATAATAATTCTCATCATTAATTATAATTAAATTTTCTCTTTTACCAATTTTTTCTTGTAAATTACGTGAAATATAATAATAATAATTGTTAAGCGATTATTGTATTTTTTTTTGTTTGGTGGATAAGAATTTAGAAGTAGTCTTTATAAATTTAAATGAATTAAGTAAGCTATTTGAGCAAAAATAACATTAAATGACACGTAATGTAAAAACTTCGTAATCAAACAAACTTATCAAACTATCGCCACGTCTGTGGTTGGTTTGAAACTTTATCAAAAGCCACAAAATGAATCCTTGGTTTGATCCCGCCGTGTCTCCATAGTTCCGTAGCTCGTCGTTATCGGCGGACCTTAATGAAATTCGGTGGGTTCGGGCCGCGAGCTTTCCACTACGCTGGAGACATTACATCACGCCGTCTGCGCGGGCCTTTAACTTTATTAAAATTTAGAAATAAGCGATGATTTAAAACTTTTCAGGTTCGCGTCGTCTAAAGAAATATATTACTAAGATGTTTGATAAAAATGTTGTAGTAGTAAGATTTCGTGCAATGTCCACCTGGTTACCCAGGTACTTATTTTTGTAAGTGATTTTACCAACGATCAGTTACATGCAACATTGCTATATTCCCAAGTGTAGGTAGTAGTTTTTTTAGTAATGGTAGGACTCTTAGTTGAATCCGCCTTTACCAGTACCACACCTTTGCCAGTTATTCTACCGCCAAGCAGTAATGTGCAAACATTACTGTGTGTAATGTGCAAAGATTACGAGGTTGTAACCATCGCATGAAACCCACATTCATAGCAAAAATTACAAATCATAAACAGACGTACTAATCACTAAAGTAGAAATTCTAAGTCTAGAGTCATATCTACATCGTTCGAGTGTTTGGAGCGTTAACCATCAACCCCAAAATGAATGTTTTTTGTAGCATAGAGTGACGAGACGAGCAGGACATGTGCCTGATGGTAAACAATATACATGCCACGTAGCAGCACAGTGACACGCAGCTATTGGAACACGAAAAGTCCAAATCATTACCTAGCACTGCACTGCGCTCGTTACCCAGATGTCTAAGATATTATATTTATAAGCCCTGTTATTTCTCTGGAAACATTGCCCTTCCAACCGGAACACAGTTTGCACATTACTGCTTGGCGGTAGAATAACTGGCAAAGGTGTGGTACTTCCCTAAGCGGACTCTGCCAAGAGTGTTACCACCATATAAATAACGAATGTAGCGATAATAATGGATTATCCACAGTTTTTTCGACAGAAAAACAATTTCATTATATATATATGTGGCAGTAAGCCGGGCGTTCTGTTTGTCTGTCGCGCGGACTCCGGCTGCGATACTGATTTATCAGTTCACTATTAATTTTCGAGAGCTTTTGTTGGCACAGCTTTGCAGCTTTATTTTTGTGTATTTTACTTTTATTTGCAGCAATAATTCCGTGCTTACAGCTTTATGTATCGTTCGAAGAATGAGAGTCGCTTGTTGACCATTTCTGATGTAAGTTTTAAAACTACGTAGCGGTTTAAAAATGTAGCGATCGTAGCGTAGCTGAATGCTACGACACTTTGTAACATTTAAATTTGTATTTCATTTATGGAATAAGACTACGCTAACTTTACCAAGGTTAGATATTTTAGTGAATACATTTCAAAGAATATGCAACTGATTTGCGTGATCTAAAAATATTTTACTCTTTTTCTCGCACTGATCAAAGTTGCGAAATGTTATATGATCCAAGATTTTTTTAAATTAAAACGTTTGAGTTGTGGAATACGTCTTTGACTGGATACTCCTAGATGAATATTTATGATCTGGATGTCTTCAAGTCTAGAATGAATGACTTGTATCGTGGCTTAGCTGGTAGTACCGCTGCCTGCGAAGTCAAAGGTCGTGGGTTCGATTCCCACCCAGTGCAAATATTTGTGTGATGAATTCAAATCTTTGTACAGTGTCTGGGTGTTCCTATGTTTACTAAGTATGTATTTAGAACTGTATAAGTATTATATCAGCTAACTGACTGTCATATTACAAGCTTTGCTTAGTTTACTATGCTTAGTAGCATGCTTGCATATTTATTTTATAATTGTTTCTTTCAAATAAGCGCGCTTAATAGTGGACTGTATCGTTGTTTAAAACACATAAAATGGAGATCAAGTGACAAATTCTTTTAGATTAAAAAGATATGTGAGGACAGCCGAAATAAGTAAAAAGTTATCACTTTGAATTTTAGTACTAAACATTAGTTAGTAGTAAACATTGAAGTAGTAAATCAATACATTTCCGTATAGCTTCAGATCTACTGCTATTAAGTAAGAACTAAACGAATGAGTCTGATATTAAGAACGTAGATATATAAGTATTATATCAGCTATCCGGCTTACATAGTACAAGCTTTGCTTAGTCTGGGGCTAGAATGTTGTGTGTGAAATGTCCACCAATATTTAATATTTATTTATTTAGATTTTAAGTCTGAAATCATTATTGTAAATAAGTTGTTTATCTTAAAAACGTAGTTTCCTTAAAGAAATATCACCTTCCGCATACATTAGCCGCCACTGCACCCTTCTAGCTAATATAATTTATTACACAGTCTATTTCTAAAATTTACGCAAACATATAGTCTATGAATATTTGTAATCAAAACCTTATACACCTTTCAAAAATAATTTTGTAGCATTGACTTATTTTGGTTCAGTAGTTTCGACGATTACTTTACATATGAGAATACAAGAGAAGCATAGAGGAAAGTAATTTCCTCTGTACGTACTTCCAGAAAATCTGGAATTATCTCTTTATTATAAAAGAAGGATAGACATTTAAGTAAACCCAGATAATCACGATCCAATAACGTAATTAATACTTATCATCTCATCTAGAGCAAATATTAGTACTATTAATACGTATATTGGGCCTGTCTTGTTATCTCTATTACATGAGTATGCATAGACAAATATAGAGGTATAACTATTATACCAGCTATTATATTATAACTATTATATTATATCAGCTACTCGTCTTTAGTGTCCTCAGTAGAAGCTTTACTTGGTTTGGGCTAAACAATTTTGTGTAAGAAATATCCACATACACTTAATTTTGTCATAATGGCTTATCTTAAACATTTTTCTTATTACACGTAAATCACACAAAGCATACTAAAAAGCTTTAATAAGTACACATAATATATTGATATCCACGCTCCCATAAATAGAGGCTTTGTTTACTAACAGCGTTCTAAATGATGTAAAATGTATGTTAAAATCTGAGTAAAAAGTAATTACAATAAAGTTTACTAACACAATTTGAACCGAGCATTTATACAAATAACAACAAGTAGATAAACAACCCTCCAAACTAATAACTACCCGAAGTTCACAAGTCCGCCCACAAGTTACAAGTCACAAGTCCTCGCCGAGTGAACTCGCGTCGGATCTGCAATCATTTTAATTGGCTATCTCGACTCCGCTCATTATCTCTTAGATTACTCCGGAGCATGAATATTTCCTTCGGCAAATGGGCTTGTGTAAGCAGACGGGCTGCGATTGTTGCTTGTCTCGGCCACTTTTGTTGAGCCAAATAAGAGACTAAGATGTAATAAATCACACAAAACTATTTGAAAACTAAAATACTTTTGTGTGATTTTTTGAAATAAATATAAGTTGTCCACTCTATTTTTTTTATATTATAATTTAGAATCTGTACCTTGTACTGCAAAGGCTTACCAACCCTTAATGTTCATCTAACTTCCATCTTGTGTTCCCCAGCCTCCCAAGGTATCTCCCAACCTTATATTGTGTAGATCGTTCTAGAAAAGTCTTTATTTAATACATAAACAATAGATACAAAACATCAAGAGAAAACTGCCACAAGCGACAAGACTGGCCTCGTGGCTTAGTAAGTAGTAACTCTGCCTACAAAGCCGAGGGCTCGATTTCCACTCAGTGCAAATATTTATGTGATGGATTCAAATATTTGTACTGTGTCATGGTGTTTCTCTGTATACAATAAGTATGTATTCAAAACTATATAAGTATTATGTCAGCTATCTGACCACCATAGTACAAACTTTGCTTAGTTTGGAGTTGGATGGTGCTGTGTATAAAGTGTCCAGCAATATTTAATTATTTATATTTAATGCGGTCCACAATGGAGTGGGTTTGTTCCTTGCAATTAAATGCAAGCTTTTAGTAATCAATTTTCTTTTTTAATTTAGTTTCTGTTCTGTACAAGTCGCGCGCCACAAAAGTGTCTGATCACCGGCACTTAGTTTAATTACCTCGCCTGAACTTGACCCCGTCTCAGCGATTTCATTAGTTCAGGTTTAAATTGAAAATCTCGAACTAGCGCTGGAGCTAATTGCCTTTTAGCGTCCAATTATTCAAATCTTCTAGAAAAATTACAAGATGGATCAGAAATTATTTTGGAATATCCATCTCTCGAAATGACTAATTATTTGGAGAATTTGAAATAAATTTTATGTTGCTTTTTAAAGTTGAACATTTATGTTAAAAGCTATATCACTTTTTCTGAAACTTTCAAATGTAAACTATTTTACAGAAAAGCTGAAGCAGACACTTCAATCTTAAATTTCTCGAACTCGGAGTATCTTTTCGCAATGCCTAGACCATAATCCAGTACATTGGCCAAATGCGGGTTAGAAGATGCCAAATAGGTCCCCTTGAAAGCTATATCTCTAGGAATTCATACGTACGTACGCCTATTTTTTGTAGCTGTGGTAGAACTCAAACCTTATAATCGAAAAATTTATAAAGTTACGTGAAGGCTTTTAAATTTTCATTTTTTTTTTAACTTTTATAGGTTTACACCTGACCGCCATCTCGCCTGATGTTAAACGATGATGCGGTCTACGATGAAGCGTCTTTACCTAGAAGAAACCGATTCACTCTCGATTTGAAGACACAAAGATTGCAACTATGGGAAAACCCTCTCAGGCAACGTATTCCACAGCCTAGACGTTCTTTTCACAAAAGTAGAGTCAAATCTCTTCGTTCGTGTCTTTGGAACATCAACCATGAAACGATGTTGCTTTTTCGACAATTTGTTGTATACGTGCTAATAGAGTATGATCCCAGGGCCCCCAGTCGTCACGTATTTTCTGATGAACGAAATGGGTACCATCGAGTAGAGTTCCTACGTACTAAGAACACATGCTTACCCGATAACTTGCTTAGCTAAAATTTTGAGATATGGGGTCCAGAAGGTACATAAAAACATGTATGTACGAGATTATGAGTTTAGGGGATGACTGGGCCCTTAGATTGGTCTGTCTTTTCGGAAAAGGCTTTAAAATAGTTGTCTGACTAACATATATATACAATAGGAGTATGAGAGTTTAAGTGAAGTTAAGTCATTATTTTGGGAGTTTTAAAGCGTCTGTTAAGCAAACCGGCCGACGGAAAGTGTCTGGGAGTATATTGGGGCCGTAATTTAAAGATATTGCCTATAACATACGTGAAAATCAGTTATTAGAAAATACGTGAAGTAATGTATCTTCTGGACCCCATATCTCAAAATTTGCCGTCTAAGCACGTTAGCGGGTAAACATGTGTTCTTAGTACGTACTGACTCTACTCAATTGTCAACATTTCGTTCATCAGAAAATACGTGACGTCTGGCGGCCCTGGGATCTTGGACTATCATAGAAAAGTAATGTACTCGTGACAGTGATGTACAATATACATGATGTCTAAACAGAAAACAGAACAGCACAGCACTAGGCAGTATTCGCAACACGGATTTCAAATCACTGAGTCATGGCTGCCTGCCGGAAACAAGATAGTTTATGTCTTTTCGCTACAGCATATATCAAATCAAATCAAATCAAATTAATTTCAACTAAAATAACAAATAAGCATTAGAAGTACAGAAATATCTTATCTATTAGTTTAGTACAAAATGCCCATAACATCAAAAACACCCACTTTAAGCTAGGCTTGTCCTGAGGGTAGTTTTAACTTTAGTTTCACTTGAGGTTGCGTACTGACGGCACACGAGTGATTTAATTTACAATCGAGATATAATTATAAGCATAAAAATACATAGGAACTAACATCGATTAAAATCATAAAACGATATGAGAATGGGGTATGAGTGAATATGTGAGATTATAAGAGGGTGTGTGTGTGTGTATGAGGGTGTGTATGTGTGGGTGTGAGTAGTGTCTAATTCCGTTGGTCACCAAATTCCCCTCAAATTAATATCAAGAGATTTTGCCCTTCAAATCGGATCATAGTACATGATGCTTGCATTACTGCAGTAAAATAACTAAGAAAAGCATGCTACTTTCTCAAGTGGATATTGTAAAAAGTCAACAACATTCGATCCAAGTCCACTCACCCTGCTGTCTTCCGTATATCGTCACTCCATCTAATCTCAAGGCATTCTACGAACCTACGATACGTATGCTGACTTGTGGCCTCCCCTCAAGAACACGTCTATTACAAAGACCTATATTGTACAATTTTACCTAATTTTACAGACCAATAAAGAATTGAATTGAATTGGAAGATTATAGGTTGAGAGTTACCACCGCCACTACTGGTAGTAGGCTTTCCAATAACTAGAATGAAAATATTGCAGGCGTACTCCGAGTATTCGCGGCCACCAACTAAGGCTCCTCGCGACGGTGTCGTGTGTCTACCTGAAAGTATAGTCGAGGTCTGGTCTATAAAACATATGTATCTCATAGTTCTATATTTCAAACGAGTAAATAACGTTCAAATAAATTTCATTCCTTCCTGAGTTGCAGAGTTTCTTTCAAAAGCATTGAGTTTCTGTCTTTAATCTGATACAATAGGACATGGGCTGATTTTTATCCTCGAAAACTAATGGCAATGGTTATTACGGGGATAAATCGACGAAGTGCTGCTATTATTTTAAAGTATTGACAAACCTACATAGCAACAACTAAAAACTAAAAAATACATAAAAGAATTAACTATTAACTTTAAAACCAGTGTGCCAAATAAGCAGCCTTATTATATAAACAAGCGTTATTAACTTACAGTTCGAAAATAGTATAATAAAATGTAGACGTCCAACCTGTGTTGTTTGTGTTGCTGGTTCGTAAAACCAACAGCGCAGTAACAAGGGACGGTAAAAGGCATTCCATCCTCGATAGTGTTTGGTTCCCAGCTCGGGCGACAAGGCAAACCGCCGCGGCGTCCACTCCGCGGAATTTCAATCGCGTTTTTACAGGCGGCGGGCGAGCCGCGCTCGGCTTCAATCGAAGCTACGCACTGAAGCTGAAAAACACGGCATCTAAGCATAAGCAGCCCATTTAATATTCCCACTGCTAGGACTCCCTGCCTTCTCTCGTAAGGAGAGAGTTTAGGCCATAATCCACTATGGTGGCTTAGTGCGGCTTGGGAAATCGCATTACCTTTACAACATTGTTTGTTTGTGAAAAGTTACATGTTTAAAAATACATTTTGGCCGACGCTTTGATGCTACGCCGTCACGCAAATTGGAATGTCAGTAACGTGAGCCCGTAAGGTTTTACCATACCAAACCTACCAACCTTGTTCCTTTATAAAAGAGCGCAACGTGTCTTTTTTTAATGAAAAAAAATGATAGTCCTTGTTTTGTTGTTCACACAACTGCTACGTTTTTCAGTCGCAGTGCGTGTCAGCAGCGGCGCGTCATCGCCGCGGTAACAAGCGAGCAATCAGCGCGGTTTGTAAAAACAAACGTGGCGTTTTGTGAACGGACGAAACGTTTTGTTTCCGCGTCGCCGCGCAGCGTGCTCGCTGGTGGGAACGAACTTTTATAGGGCCATTTTTCTGTTTTCCATTTTAATAAACAGAAAACACGCCTATTATATATTTATGTAGAGACATTAAAAACAACTACAAAAATCAATTTTATGTTCTACGTGTTTAAAAAGTACATTACTTACAATTACTTACCTGTGTAATTTCAACACGACCCGTTCATACGTTACGATGTGAATGAGCAACAAGCATCCAAACGTTGACATTTATAATATTAATAGGATAACTTCATCCACGTAAATAGCATCAGTAAGATTAGCTGCAGCAGGCCTAGGATTAGTTCTGCTCGCCGTCCAGCTCCAAGATAGAGTTGAGTGCAGTTTGACGCCGGTATTAATATATCGGGGAACGTTCGCTGGCTTCCCTGGGTGCCGACATTGCCCTTTGAATCCTAAACGAGTTTAGTTTTCGAAATTCGAACGTTGAATCTGTCCGCTAGCCGGAGTACGCTGACGGTAAAACTATTTAGTAAACTGTTTTTGGAAGTTCTGTCAATTTGTTTAACGCTAAAATTTGCATTTTTTGCTCTTATTTATACCGCGTTAAGGTTCTTTATGTTATTTGGTTTTTTACATTTCTATTTTGTCGATACGGAGCTCCGGGTAAGTTCCGGCTGGTCTGGCCGAGACACCGGTGGTTGCCGGTAGCGTAACGCTCGGGAATGATAACAAGTCTTCGGATAAACTCAGGACCATGGCCATTGGCTGTCTAGAAATCTGTCAGAATTTCTAGATGGCCATGCTCATGGCCACCCTATCCTGTTTCAACCCGCGTACTCTCCAAAGTGAGCTATCAAATTCTGAGTTATAAGATTTCACTTCTATCGGCAGTTCCTAAGACTGACAATTTTTTTCTTTTTTTCGTATAGAGTGACTAGACGAGCAAGACAAGTATCCGATGGTAACCAACATGCGTGTCTACTCCGCAGCTATTAGAACATGAAGAGTTCAAATCATTACCACTGCACTGCGCTCGTCACCCAGATATATTAGATGTTTTATCTCCACGACCAGGAATTTCACTAGAAACTGTCTTCCAAACCTGAGCATAGTAATGTGTTCTCATTCCTGCTTGGCGGTAGAATAACTGGCTTGGTCCGCCTGGGGAAGTATCACACCTTTGTCAGTTATTCTACGACCTTATCTCTAAGCAGTAATGTTAATTTAACATTACTGTGTACCGATTTGAAGGGCAATGTTTCCAGAAAAATTACAATGCTTAGAGATATATCTTAGATCTCTGGGTGACGAGCGCAGTGCAATGCTAGGTAATGATTTGGATTCTTCATGTTCCAATAGCTGCGTGTCATTGTGCTGTTATGTGCAGGCATGTTGCTTACCATCAGGCACATGTCCTGCATGTTTCGTCACTCGTTATTTAAAAAAAATACTGGTAAAGTAAAGAGTCCTACCACAACATATCTGTATAACATAGCTAGCGGTCGGTCCCGGCTTAGCCCGTGATACACAATATTTATCTTATAGCACACAGGAAACAAATACATATCCAACGGTGAAAAACAATTTGCAATCAGTCCCATAGTTCCTGAGAAAACGCGTTAAAACAAAACACCTCTTCAGATTTGTAATTTTAGTGTAGATATAAATTATTAAGAAAGTGATCATTCGGTATTTGTGTTAACAAATAAAAGCAAATCGAGCAAAGCCTCTCGTCGCCTGCAATCGCCACTTATCGGCCGCCATCACTCGCCCGAGCCAAATATACGGAAAAATTGGAAGCGACACATATTGCTTTGTCCCACGCCACTCACATCAAAAACGCATTTTGCGCCGCCGTGATAAGGTTCGATTTCGATCATCGAAATAGTTAATAATGAAAGAAAGATTGGTAAAGTTAGTTGACACAGTCGGGTTGGGCGTAATCTCTTTTGGAGTATTCATTTTGTGTATTCAAAGATGAGAGGTTTGTGTTGCCAGCTCACGCTGTCGAACCGCCGGGATGCTGGGAACACATTGCCAGCGGATGTTCTTTTGTTACGCTCAGATATTGTATAATCTTGAGACTTTTACCCAAGTCTTTGGCTATTTTATTATGACGACAAATAAAATGTATCTATCAATATATTTTGACGTGACAACGTCTTATAAATTGGTTTGCCGGGTGACACTTCAAGAAACTGCGTTACGCTCCGCTCACGTTATGCGCTCACAACGAGAGCGAGTGAGAGGCACGCGTCCCTTCCACTCGGGCATGGTTAGCCCGCCTAAGAGCGAGAGAGACAGACATAAAAAGTGAAAGGCACGCGTCCCTTCCGTAAAATTATTTTACCACTCAAAGTCGTTGTCACGTAAAACTTTCGCCCGTATACCGACTTTACAGGCAACCAATTTTTTTGTTTGTTTTGTTACCGAAGGTGTTAGAAATAGTTTGCGAAAGACGACCAAAAAGCCACGTTCTCTTACATCATGACGACGCTTCTTCACACATGAGCAACAAAACAAAGTCATTTTTAGCTTCTGAAAAAGTATAACTTATCACCCTCCAGCGCATAGCCCCAACCTAGCATCCTGTGATTTCTGTATTTTCCCCAAAATCAAAGATTTGATGAGAGAGAGAGACTTTTACCAACTCCGAAGAGGCAGTGACAACGTTCAATCAGCACGTAGAAAATACTCCTTCAGATCTGTGGTCCTCCTGCTTTAAAAACTATTTCAATCGCATGAAAATATGTTTAAAATGTAAAATAGAGTATTTTGAAAAGCAATAAACATAATACTTTGGTTATAGCATGTTTTTTTTAAGTTACGCAAAACTTATAGTGTAACCTACGTGTTTTATGGGTCATGAGTTCCATTGTATGAGTACGTTACATGAACTAATAAGTAATCAATCCATTAATCATTATATAAACATTCATTTGTTGTATTATAGCATTTATTTTTGTTTTTCTTTTAGTCTAAATTTGAACATGGTTATACAGTAAGGGTATTTAATTATATTTCGTTAATTATTATATTCTAAAAGACACGTACAGAAAAAGCTGTCATTCATATTTTTTTCATGCGTTTGTTTGCAAATAATGATCCACATTTATCACGGCGGTTACATTTCACTTTGTCAGTCATTAGAGGGAAATTATGGATTATGGGGGGTTTCCCTGATAAAAAAGACGCTGACAACACAAGAGACTGCTATTAGGTGGTGCCTATACAAGTTCTTGCAATCGGAAAAATGTAAACAAACAGAAATAAAATCTATACTCTATACAAATAAATAAAAATTGAAATGTCTGTTTGTAATACTAAAAGACCCGCATTAAGGTACTAAGTTCAAATGAAAATATTTACTACAGGACAGCTTTTACTAAGTTCAAGTGAAAGTATTTACTACGGTACCTATTGTCTGCAATCTTTTATTTTGTCTGTCTGTCAGCTTGTTTCGGCTAATCTCTTTTTTTTTTTTTTTTTAAATTAGCCACTCCACAGACTCCGGGGTCCGTGATCTTTGTCATTACAATTATCGTTTTTTACACATATCTTGGATAAGGAGAAGAAGAGGAAAATAGGAGGGAGTTGGGTACATTTAAAATCTAATTCTAGTGCTCGTCTGTAGAGCCGATCACTACCGGTTGGGATTCCGCTAGTAATCGACTCGACATCGAGTGTTTGCCTTGTCATTTGCCTCAGCTGCCTCGTCCCGGCCCAGAGCCTCCACAACGGCCGCATTTCTGTCCCTGATGGCCATCTGTAGGTTAAAATCGCGGATGGTCTTCGGTGATGCAGCCCACGCTCGCCGCACGAACCGACCGATGGCGTCGTCGGTGTCGTCAGCGTAATATGTGAAGGTCCCCGTGTGCCGTGAGATTGCCACTACCGCATGGGGCACGCTCTCGTGCAGCTTCATGTTTGCCTTGGTTTTGATTGCGATTACCGACTCGTATGTTAGTCCTTGAGCTTCATGGATAGTAAGGATGCGTGACCCGGTGCCTGATCCATAACCCTGGTTTGTCAGGGTCTCCTTCTCCTCTTGAGTGTGAACTAAGAAGAGGGTATTTGGTAGGGTGTTGGGTATTTGCGCTCCCTTATATCTTCTCTGTTCTAGGGACATTATACGGGACGCTGAAGAGTACATACCGGAGTATATTTCCCTCAGTGCATATGCGACGTCCATTGGGTTTCGATGTGTGCAGAGCAACTCCTGGCTGATCTTTGTTACCAGGTTCGGGCGATGATACCTCATTTCGAAGAGATTTTCCCTGTCGATATAAGGCAACTGATTGACGTTTCCAATGAGGACAATTTCACCAACACCAGACAGCCTTGAAGCCATCACTAATCTATAATCTACTACATTAATCTATAATCTACTACACTAATCGGCTAATCTCCAAAACGGCTGGACCGATTAGGACGGAACTTTCGTTAACAGATAGCTGATATTTTAAAGCATATCATAATGTACTCTTTAATTGAAGAAAATAATTATGGTTCCGTAAAAAATCTTTTAAAACGGGGGTTTATTTATAGTAATTTAGATAGTGAACTATATCGTGACAGCCATCAGTTTGCAAGAAGGCGGTCCTCCAATGAACTCGGCACCAGCTTCTTCCCCCAACTCCTTGTACTGAGCCTCGTGGACGGTCTCCCAGCCGAGCCGCGCGGCCGCCCGCTGGGTTCCCACGGACGTCATCCACGCGGAGCTCAGCGGGATCCCTCGCTCGGAGCATATCAAGGATCTGGTAACCATATCAATATCACGTAAATTATACTAGTGAACAAAAGCAAATAAGAAAAATTGGTAGTCATAGGAACTGCCGATAGAAGTGAAACCTTATCACTCAGAATTTGATAGCTCGTTTTGGTGTACGCGAATGACACCTGAGGGCGTGGCCACTAAAAATGTTGGCGCATTTCTGCATAGCCAATGGGAAATAGTGACGCTTTATAGCCAATGACCTTGGTTCCGAGTTTATCCGAAGATTTCTTATCATTCCCGAGTGTGACGCTAGAATTAAGGCCGTCACAGACATTGCTATAATATATATTTTCATGTTTTCGTGACGTCAGCAAAATATACCGTAATATATTCATGTTATGGCATATTAACATAGCAAGATTTTGAGTTTACAGTATGTTTGAATATTGTCTGAGCGCACGTCACGAGTCTTTTGAACTTTTTAACCCCCGAAGCAATAACGACGGGTGTTTGACAGTTTGACATAATATGTATGTGTTTGTAGCATCGTAGCTCCCAAAAGGAAGAACCGATTTAATCAGACCAAGACAACTAAAACGATCCCAGATTTGACGAAGTTTCGTCATTTCATTACAGAGTTTCAATGACCCACTCCAAGATCCATCATCAGATCTTTGTTAATATCGAGATAGGTGAAACTAATAAATATAAGCTTGTAAAACAACTCGTGATGTGTGCTCGAACAATGTTGAAACACGCTGTACATTCGAAATATGTCTTGCTATACCATAATTTATATTAATATGCCTTAATATATTTTACGGTATAGTTAGGTGACGTCACAAAAATATATATTTTATTAGCTGCGTGTGTGAACACTCGAGGATTTGTACAGAAAATATACGGAAATATGTCCAGCTCTAAAATATGAAAATATATATTATAGCTTCGTCTGTGACGGCCTTTCAATTTAAGCTGGAGCAGCTTTAAATACCGACGCTAAAATAATAATTAAATAATTGAATATAAATTAATTGGTACTATTTTTATATCCCATTTGACAGTATTGTATAATAATTATTGTTCATTATGACATTGTCCGCTTAATTTTAAATTTGATTATTATTTATTATGACATTGTCTAATCATTATTATTTCCTTGTTTTGTTCCTCCTTTTCCAATTCCATTTCACAATATTTGTTTTATTCTAATCCGTATAATTATTTTTATTCAATTTATTATGCTCGACTTGTAAATGTATATTTATCAATAAAAAACTTTGAGTTGACTTGACAGTCCACGACAAATCTGTCTTCTGATAGGTCTTCTGTCTTATGGTAGGATGAAATAGGTCTTCTACCTATTTTTCGTTTAAGAAATTGGTGCATTCGTAGAGTCACGTTTACATTTCATAACTGTTGTGTTTGTGTTTAATGCAATAAATATCATGGCCCATCCAGACTCAGGCGATACGAGAATATACGAGTCCGAGAGTGAGGACGAAGCGCTCGTGTCTCCTCATATTTCCTCGCTTCGCCTCGTTGTTTTTTTTTAATTCCATAATTATATAGATTTATAAAAATAAATTCGCCCTTAAAACTTCAACAAGGTTTGTCTAGAACAAACAGTTCTCAATACGTTTCCTAAAAAGTGAACATTATATCTATATAACACCAAAAAACTAAAGACTAAATATATACCTATTTAATTTATATTATAATTTATATATAAGTTTAGTAAGAAACCGCTCCGTCTTGTGTCGGTCACCCAAAGTTATAGGACAGTAGGAAACATGCTTGACTTAACGCATTTAAAACTATTGTAGGCAGAGACATATCCAATAACAAGAACAAAATTAAAAATTTTGATTAACCCCCGACCTTAGATTTATTATCCGTACAACATTCTACTAGTCAAGCCCTTTCGTTTGATACCCATATTGCGGTAGTAGTGAAAAAATATATAATTCGCCATTTTGTGGTGGCGGCCATCTTGGATTTCAAATTTGTTATAGCGTATAGTACTCTGCTAGTCAAGCCCTTTCATTTGATACCCATATTGAGGTAGGTTGTGAAGAAATATTTTGTCCGCCATTTTGTGGAGGTGGCCATCTTGAATCTATATTAACCAGACATAGCTAAGAACACCCGCACGGACATTAACTTTCAAATAAAAAAAACCGCATCGAAATCGGCCCAACCGTTTGAGCTCTACGGTGCCACAAACAGACACACACACAGACAGACAGACAGACAGACAGACATCGACGTCAAACTTATAACACCCCTTTTTTGGTCGGTGGTTAAAAAATAAAATAAAGTAAGATATTACTGTGACTGCAGCAGCTCAGTTAAGTAATTATAAAATGACCCTTAAAAGAATCGAGACACACCTGACTCTGAGTAGTTCTGTAGCTATCCCCAGGCCTCTGTACCCGGTGTCCACGGCCAGCCCTCTCCCGATGTAGCAGGAGTTGACTCCATACTTGTCGAGCACGCTGCACTTGCCGTGTAGAATCGTTGACAGATTTAACAATGTCTTGATCTCTTCAGCTTGAATCATCTGAAAATAAATCAGTTTAAAGCCATGGTGGCTAGTCAGAATTTCCGGTTTGACATTAGGTTGGATGTTCGATTCCTGTAAACAGCTCGGTGTATTTTGCCAAGTATGTAAGTGTTTTTTGAATGTGTATGTAGCAGTATGAATGCCAAGTAGAACTTTACTTTTATGTTTATCACATTTCATTGCTAATTAAGATAAAACTAATGCTCTTTATCATGACTTTATTTGCGATTTTGATAACCCTGTCTGGTTGAAGAAATTACTCGTATTAACACGTTATCTTAGCTTCATTAAAATTACTAACCTTACATATGTGACGCTGATCCATCATCATCATTAACATAAGCCTACATCACCGCCGCAATCCAATTTTTTTATTAGAGTTTTTAAAAAGTTAAATGACAGTACATTTTGGGTCTAGTCTAAGGTGTTTAGGATACTTCTGACGTCAAAAATCTTAGCAGAGCAACCCAAAGTGGGCTGTGTCCATGTGTATGTAAACAATTCAAGTGCACTAAAAAGTTTATCCATCCATGTTTGTTTACCGAAAGGTTGAGTATGGTAAAAGATCTTTTTAACCCCGACCACAAAAAAGGTATTATAAGTTTGACGTCGATGTCTGTCTGTCCGTCTCTCTGTCCGTCCGTCTGTGTGTGTCTGTGGCACCGTAGAGCTCAAACGGATGAGCCAATTTCGATGCGGTTTAATGCTTATGCTAATGCTATATATATAAATGATAACGTTGTGTATAATAATATAAATGTTATTTATGCGAAATATGTATTTCGCTATTTTGTAGTACCGGCCATCATGGATTTGAAATTTGTCATACTACATAGTATTCCACTCCTTTTAATTTGATATCCATGTTAAGGTAAGCTGTGAAGAAACACTTGGTCCGCCATTTTGTGGAGGTGGCCATCTTGAATCGATATTTACCAAACATTGTTAAAAACATTCGCACGAAAATTAACCTTCAAATAAAAAACTGCATCGAAATTGGCTCATCCGTTTGAGCTCTACGGTGCCACAGACAAACACACACACACTTTCTTTTTTCACAACTCTCTCAGTATGGGTATCAAATAAAGGAGCTTGCTTGACTAGTGAAATGTTGTACAAATTACAGATCCAAGGTAGTCAGGAGTAATCAAAATTTTTAATTTTGTTCTTGTTAATAAGTAGATATGTATTTATTACTATATATCATCCATCTGACATCTAAAGTGCAAGATTAGCTTAGTTTGAGTTCTTGGTGGTGATGGTGTTGTGTGTGAAATGTCCGCCAATATTTATTCATTCTATACCTATTTTCTCAAATAAAGATATTCTGAACAATTAATTATAAGCTATTTAATTCAGCTGGCAGTCGATGTCGTTAATTCGCATGGATCTGTTTTTACACCGGACAAATACTTGATGATTATGATACTTGTTCTTTAGCTTCTGTGTGTTTCAAATTATTTTTTTTTGAACATCATAAAATGCTTAAAAGTTAATTTCACAAACGCACAGATTTCACAGTTTCCAGATCATCGCAGGGGTCATCCCTCGTCTCCAGCGCCATGATGGAGACGCCCACTAGCTGCAGCCGCTCCGTGTCTTCATCCACGCAGCACGCGTCTATCTGGTACCCCATCTTCTCAGTGGTCAGAGTAAACCCTTGCTTGTATTCTGAACACGCTTCTGAATTCTCTGAAATCTCTGCAAGTAAGACCGAGAAACGTTTGGTAAATTGAAATGATTTTTTTTCCAAAAAATACAGAACATAGTTCCTATTTCCTATACATTATCAAACCTTGAAAATGTATACAATTTGTTTGCACTTTCTTTTGTTTGTTTTGTCAATTGACGTGTGATGTGTACATTATGAATAAAGTACTTTGACTTTAATTAATAAAATTAATTAACTAGGATAAATAACAAGTTAAATGACTTTAGGAGCTTTTTCTGCAATAGACTTTGGTCGTGGTTTCATAATGAAATTAGTTAATATTAAGAGAAACAAAACATTATTAGTTAAAATTTCAAATTTATTATCAAAGAGTAGAATTATTTTAACTTATTTATGTATTGGTAATAGCGATTTATCTTTTTTTTTTTAAAAAGAGTGTCAAGACGAGCAGGACATGTATCTGATGGTAAAAACATATCTGCCACATAACATCACATGGCACGCAGCAATTGGAACTGGAAGAATCCTAATCATTATCTAGCACTGCACTGCGCTCGCCACCCAGAGATCTAAGATGTAATATCTCTAAGCCCTGTAATTTCTCTGGAAACATTGTCCTTTAAACCGGAACACAGTAATGTTTGCACATATCTGCTTGACGGTAGAATAACTGACAAAGGTGTGGTACTTCCCCAGGCGGATGTGTGGCAAGAGCCATACCACTGCAGATTATCTATTCTAAATATCAATGTTTTAAGTAAATTTGATAATGTCAAGGTCAGTGCTAGGCTGCTAGGTAAATTTCAATTACGTAGTTCGCTGCTTAATCGCGTCCATCTGTGAGGGCGCTTGATTGTATCTTAATCAAACAGAGTACCGCAATCGCAACTTCAGTTAGAGGAAAGTAACCAAATATGGAATACTATTTTATTTTTGAGTTATTATAGAAAAAAAAAGAAATTTTTTTTTTTATTTATATTATCAGTCAGTCTTGTTTTACATGTTTTAATTAAAACATAAAATTTTCCAAAAAACAAAGTCTACATGAAGTTACCCAATTATGGAACAGGTACCCAAATATGGAGTACTATAAAACAATAAATAATAAACTTACTTCTATGAGATTACTAACAGTAAATTTGGACAATTTTAAAAAGTTACTTATGTTACTAATAAAATTGTAAGCAATGCATAATCATAAACATATAATATTATTTATAACTACGTATTGAGGAATACCGATATTTTTACGTTCATTTAAAACCTTCCTCACAATACCAAAACAAAAATCTCTCACCGCGGCTACAAGCTTCGCTCGACTGACAAGCCGAGAATTGTATGCGAGTATAATGAATGATATGAAAAAATAGAAGAACACAATTTTAAAACCAGGAGTATTTATTTACGCGTAAACACTGTACTCCATTTTAGGATACTATTCCATATTTGGTTACTTTCCTCTAACGTTCTTATAGGCTCAACATCAGGCAAGATGAAGAGCTAACCTGTCATAGTTAAAAAAAAAAGAATTACAAGACTTACTTGACGCTTTATGGAGTTCCTCTTCGGGGACAAAAAACTTGAACAAAAACTCAAACAGGTCTTCGAGTTTATCAGCAGGTAATTCTTGTACTCGCAACTTTAATTCATTTCCATTGTGTGATGTTGTGAACCTACTCCATACTTTTGGCGGCGACATATTTACTCAGTTGTACACTGCACTGTAAGTTAGTTTATTCACTGCACTGTTAATAAAAAAAATATAATAAATAATTACACTTTGTTTTTATTTACTTCATTTTATTAACACGATATCACCACAGTATAAAAATTAATTGACTGTGATATCACTATGTCCTACACTTTCGAAATAGCTGTGCATGTAGTGTTTATAGTTGATGAAGACGGTGTCGATGCGCGGACGCCGAGACGAGACTGCGAATTGAATTGATTGTGCTGACCGGTTTATTCTGAGAGGCAGATAAATTGCGTAAGCCAAGAGCTGTAGTCGAAATTAACAAAGAACGTTGTTTTCTCAAAATGTTTTGTTTATGTAACATAAGTTCTAAAACCACTGCCAGAGCCCTTACGGGCTCGTCTCGCGACACAACGCCCGCATTTGGCTTCAGTGACGCGTCGAAAACCATCGATGTGTCACATTCTCAGGAGAATCTATCCCTAATTTTAATAATGAAATAAATTATATTAATTTATATGACATTTATATTTATGCTACTCTTAGGTGTTATATTACTATTATACAATTTCATTTAAGCACCATTTTTTAAGAAATGTGTTGCATGATATATGACGAGTAACAGGGATTAATAATAAATGATTATGACTGGCCTCGTGACTTAGTGGGTAGTAATTCTGCCTGCGAAGCCAAGGGTCGTGTGTTCGATTCTCGCCCAGTGCAAATATTTGTTTGATGAATTCAAATATTTGGACTGTGTCTGGGTGTTTCTATTTATAATAAGTATGTATTTACAACTATATAAGTATTATATCAGCATTCTGGCCGCCATGTTACAAGCTTCGCTTAGTTTGGGATTAAATGGTGTTGTGCGTGAATTGTCCACCATTTTTTTTTATTTATCGATAAAAAATGTAAAGCAGCGCTCTTATCTTTTTTCCATTTAGGTCAAAATCAGTGCGAGCTCTTTTTATTTTAATACAACGGTTGATAAGCCAGACGACTGAGTCATCCGACGGTTGATACAAGGCGAAGTGAAACTGGCCGGTTAGTTTCATTTCGTTATCTGTGGGAATGCGTTACAATGATAGTTGGAATGCAATAACCTAAAAGAAATCGATTCAATCTAGACTTGAAGATATCCAGATTATATTCATCAAGAAATATCTACTCACGCAACGCATTCCCAAGTTTCGATTGAGGCTTTGAAAGATGAAACGGCGTCACTTTTTCGAGATACGATCATACGAAATAGAGCAAATTGGTATTAGTTTTATTAAATGGTGAAATATGTTTTTTTGTTAAGTAAAGAGTTACGAGATAAGCCGGACATGTGCTTGATGGTAAGCAACATGCCTGTCACATAACATCACAGTGACACGCAGCTATTGGAACATGAACAGTCCAAATCATTACCTAGCACTGCACTGCGCTCGTCACCCAGAGATCTGAGATGTCATATCTCTAAGCCCTGTAATTTCTCTTTAAACATTGCCCTTCAAACCGGAACACTGTAATGTTAGCACATTACTGTTTGGCGGTAGAATAACTGACAAAGGTGTGGTACTTCCCCAGGCGGACTTTGCCAAGAGTCACTACAATCTAATATTTCAAGAGTTATCGTCCGCGACAGAAAAACCGGTTCATTAAATGGGCCATAGATCTTAAACGGTAAGTTTTACAAAAAATACTAACTAGGAACTAAAAAGCAAGGTTTTATTTTCTACAATGATGGTGTCAATAACTTTTGCCCTAAAGTATATAGCTTCAGAGATGTCGGCTATGAAAGTGTTTTCAAGATGGCGCTTGATGCTACACCGGGATCTGTCAGCATTTTGTGATTTTATGCTCAGTACGTGATTTTAAACTTAATAAAAAAAAAAAACAAATTATGTCGGAAATTTTCATTTTTTGTGTGATAGAATAACATAAATCCATATTCGAACCGGCAGACGCAGTGTAGGACGGCCCCCCACACGATGGATTATTACTATCTCGGTCGCGGGAAGTCGGTGGATGGAGGCGGCACAAGATCGGTCATTGTGGAAATCATTGGAGTACTGATCGCACCTTTGGGATGGATCGGCTAAGTATCTGCTGGAGGCTCTGAAATCGATTGCGTCTCGCAATCGATTTCAGAGCCAGTGCCAAAAGGCTCATAGGCACCGAAACTCTAGTGCAAAAAGACTTCAGTCTTGAACATCGCCGGAAAATTGCTAGCCTATCGGTTTTTTATCGGATACATTTTGGAGAGTGTGCGACTGATTTGCACGTTCTAATACCACTTTGCCCTTTATTCTATCGGAATGCTCGTAGCTCAAAAAAACGACATCGTTTAATGGTTGTTGTTCCAAAGACACGAACGAAGAGATTTGACTCTACTTTTGTGAGAAGAATGTCTAGGCTATGGAATATGTTGCCTGAGTGGGTTATCCCCGAGTGAACTGGTTTTTTCTAGGCAAACACGCTTCATCGTAGACTGCATCGTCGCTTCGCATCGATAAAAGTAAAAAAAGGGAAGTTTATGACCAGCAGTGGACGTCGGCTGCAGATGATGATGACGATGATACACATTCACAAACTTTCACTTTTATAATGTCAGTACAGATTCTATTCTATTACATAAATCCTGGCACACAATTCAGTTTGAATCAATCTACGAAACTTAACCTAAAAAACTGCGAACTATTGTCGGGTTGAGTGACGTCACGCGCAGGCCCGTGACGCAGATGGATGGATTATGTAGATGGCGCCAGCGGCCGCGATTCTTATGTAGATATTCCTTTATTCACACTTACCGCGCTTTTTCCTCCCGATGTGCGTTATATTTCATTGAAACTGATGATTTATCTGCCGTAATGTGGTTATTGTGATGGTTGGTACTTATCGGCTCTTGACAGCCTCGCGTTTCGACTTCCCGCCCTATTCCAAATATTTGGCTCTATTGAAAACATAACTCAGGCCTTCATCGCCTTAGCATCTCATGCCTCGATTTCAAGACGTAGAGGTTTTATTACAAAACTAATTTACAAATAAAGCCACACTTCATTACATGATTAGCAGTCCACGAAATGTTCCCGTGGCTGAGACTTGGGGCTTTCTGTCACAATGAATGAGCCAATTCCATAATCCACCGTGTGTGTTCTGTGTGGCTTGGTTGATCACGCATTATTTCAAAAGAGTTTTAGGTACATATCGGATTTCTTCATGATCTTTTCTTTCACTGTTGAAGTTTAATACGACTTTGAAAACTAGTGTGCACGAAAGCATTCTCACGTATTACGACTTTTACATCGATACTTTTACGACCTTATTTTTTTTATTCTTCATTTAATTACTATTCAGTCATTTATTTATGGTTCTTAAATTTAGGTTTTTACAATATAAATAATTGTATAAAAAAAAACAACATAAAAACATTATGAAAACCTAAACCTAGTTTGCCGCGAGCAGCGGGGCAGGACCCAAGCTACCGGTGGTTAGGGCTGCAGAGAGAGGAACCTCCTGACGATGCGCGCTGTGTCGAGGATGACCGCCTTCTGTATCTGACCCTTGATCCAACTGTCTAGCGAAAGTCTCTTGAGATGTTGGTCGAGGCTTTTCGCTACAAGGCCGTTTGCCGACACGACTATGGGGACTATGCTCGTCGAACCAACATCCCACATGGCGGTAACCTCGTGAGCCAATTACTATTACTATTAAATGAAGAACAATATTTCCAGCGCCTCGTGATTTTAGCCGCATAGTTCCTGTTCCTAAAGCATTCCATAGCGATATCCCCACGATAAAAATAGCCTATGTGTTATTCCAGACTTTTAATCTGTATTTTTCTAAATTGCAAAACAATCCGTTCATTCGTTCCGGCATGATGGAGCAACAAACATTCTAACTTTGGCATTTATAATATTAGTAGGCTTATTATACTAAAACGAGTACATTTTACTAATATTAATAATGTAATAATAATAATGTTGATGGACAATTCACACACAACACCATCTGACCCCAAACTAAGCAAAGCTTGGAATATGGCGACCAGATAGCTGATATTGTACTTAAATAGTTCTAAATACATACTTATTATAGATAGAAACACCCACACATTATACATATTATAAATACGGATTGGTATAATTCAAAACTTTGGATGTTTGTTGATCAATCTCGTTTGAAATTAGAACCCAGTTGGATAACAGTCTGAAATAGCACAAAAGTTAAGTACATCAGTCACTTTTTATCGCGGGAAGGAAGAGGACCAGGAACTGCTCGGGTGAAACCGCTGAGCGTCGCTAGAGATAAACATAAGTGACGTGTTCCGTGTGAACTACTACTGTAAGACCTTGGATTTAAAATACAAACTTATCAAAGTTCACAACATCATCCTGCTGAAGTACAAGACGTTGGCGTAATTGTGCTCACCAAACATATCACACTGACAGCACAACCGGATAAAAGCCAGAAATGAATAGACGATAAATCAGATGACATATAATATGATACAACCGATTAAAAACTACAAATGAAAAAAGAAGATGAAGACTTTATCAGCTGACTATTATCATCATTGTATAAATTCAGACCAATTGAAACTGTGTTGCCAGACATATTGCATGCCTCTAGAAGAAGAGGCCAGTTTGTATGGGTCAACTTTTAAAATGTTTTGTATCGCCTTATCTTACCTGCAAATAGCAATAAAGATTTTTGTATTGGTATTTGTTTATACTTTGTGTATTTAAGTAAAATAATCGCATCTTAATCGCAGCCAATGGGAGAGGATCGACTACAAGTGGCTGAACGTAGAATCCTCACTAATAGCGTCTCGCAGGTCGCCGCTAATCCTCGGATCGCATCTTCGAGCGGCGACCGACTCGGGATAGTTAAGAACTCACGGAGCGATTTTCACCCGCGACTGCTACCGGTTGCGGGCCCGCAGCTTCTGTGGAATTCAAATATACATGTAAAAAGACATAGCAAAACTTTTAAACGCGTTTTACGCCTGCGGCGCGTGCGGATGCTTGTGGCTCCCGCTGCATCGGCGGGCAACTAGTAGAAACACGCAGACCGCGGTAAGCCGTAATAATAAATAACCGCCAAAATAAGCAGCCGCGTGAGTCTTGATATTAAATCACAGTTCCACAACCGCGGCGGGCGCGGGTGTAAATCGGTCCGTGTGTTCTTACCCTAACGACTTGGCCGTCGCTCGCCGACTCGCTAACGACTTGGCCGATTGTTCGACTAATGTCTGATGGATTCGTCGACGATCGAAGGAATTACTCCCTTGATCAACTAAATGATTGAGATTTGCATCGGATGTGGTCGGGGCTTAGTGGATTTCATAACTCATGTTGAAATGTCTATTAGGTTAACTTAATCGAATTTGATTAGCACGTATTTTTTTCTTGAATTGTAGATTGATTTTTACGAACGTTTTGCAAACTTACAAATAGGTATAGGTTCGCAATTCGGTTGGATGTGTTTTTACTGTCCACCAATATTTATTTATTCTTCGCACGTACACATGCATGTAACGTGATAATTCCGCCAATTGTGATTCATTTTTTTTTGTTTGATGGAACATGGCTTAGTCGTGATCACATATAAATTTTACCGAAATCGTTGAGATGGTTTTTGAAATATGAACAAAAAAATTTTACTTTTAATTTACCTAAACAGCTTATTGGGGATTTCTTAGGAAATATGTTCGAGTGTTATCTAAATTGTATCTTAAATTACGCTCGGTTCGCAAATACACAAGAACAATGCGGAGCGTTACAAGTCTTTTTAATCCTTCTTATATTATATTCTTAGAATTAAATAAATAAACTTATTTTCATATTAGAATTTGAATTGCGTATTCAATTTGGGAATATTTTTACATAATACAACATTCATAATTTGATTTTCGACTGTACACACTAATTAATAAAGCTCTATTCAAATCGAACTTGAAAAATCAAAGTCAACTCGTCCAGGGGTGGAGTGAGAATTATTCCAAGATTAAGTCAAAGCGGGAAAATGAGTCCATGTTTTATTCATTGCGGCAACCGGACGCGGACGGGGTCTCGCTATCGTCATGGCTTTGATATTTATCTCTTTTTTTTTTTTAGCTTGAAATGAAAGAGACAGCCATAGCAATGACAAAGCCGTTTAAGTAAGGCGGTAGAAAGGCCGAAATCACAGCAACCTGCTCAATATTAACATTCCTTCTTTAAATACGGCCGTGGAAATACAGACGTTTTACTTTTGTTCCCGATTTATACGCAAATACTGGCAGGTAAAAGTAAATTATTTCGATTTAAGGGAGGTACATAGTTGGGGCGTGCTGTTTTTTAGGGTTTCTTATAAAATTAGCTGCACTCCGCGGTTTATTCCGCGGAGTTCTCATTCTCGTGATGTTTGCACATTACTGCTTAGCGGTAGAATAACTGGTAGAGGTATGGTGCTTCCCCGAGCGGACTCCACAAATAGTCCTACCATTACTACTATCTTACGTAGGTCTTTTGAAAATACGTTTTCATTTACTGTGTATAAGAACAATCATATTTCTTTACACATCCCCATTCTCAGAATGTGTCGCCAATACAATGATATCCTCAAAACCCACTTCAATCTATTGTTATATTTGAACGTAATTTAAGCGAAATATATTATTCATTATTTAATTTCAGAGCAAAACCTTAAACTCATCAAACATATTATTAACTCTACTTGCTAATTTTTCGTGATTGTTATAATATGTTTTAGTCCACTCTGTGTACACATATTTTAGGTATACGATGTAGAACCTGTTATTTTATAACCTTGTTCATGTAATTTGATTGTTTACTATTTTTTTGTGTACCTTAACAATAAATATATCATAATTTCCTTCTAATTTTATAAATGCAAGAGTTAGGATGTTTGGATATTTCGATGTTTGTTGCTCAATTACCTCGAAACGTTTGAATAGATCGAGTTGAAATTCAGACTAGAGTTAGGAAAAAGTCTGGAATAACAAATGTGCTTCTTTTTATCATGAGAAAATAATGAGTATTTACGGGAGCTAACTTTAAAGGTGTTTTAAGACATCTCTGTCCTTCCATGGACATAATGTCATCCACTAGCCCGTACTTACGCAGCGTGGTGGATTAGCATCTTGTCTCACTCCTTGCTAGAGATGGCCCTGACTTCAAGCTGTAGGAACATAGAGTGGGCTGCTGATAGCTTTTGCAGATCTTAAATCTAAAACAGTGACAATGATTTCCATGGCCAATTTTTATTACAACAGACCTTATACTTACTATATTTTTTGGAGGATGGTTCTACAAACATTTTTTTTATTTTAGAGTGACGAGACGACCAGGATATGTTTGTTTGTGCCTGATGGTTTACAACATGCCTGCCACATAACAGCACAGTGACACGTAGCTATTTGAACATGAAGAGTCCAAATCATTACCTAGCACTGCACTGCGCTCCTCACCCAGATATCTAACATGTTATATCTCTAAGCCCTGTAATTTCTCTGGAAACATTGCCCTTCAAAACGAAACACAGTAATGTTTGTACATTACTGCTTGGCGGTAGAATACCCGGTTAACACGGAAGGCGCAGTACCCGAAACCCTAATTCTAACTTGGAAACTAATATAATTACGCTAATTATTATACAAATTATACCTGAAAAAGAGTTCAAGCTAAGATCGAGAGCTCTAGCTAAGATCGTACTATCTGCCACATACACCCATACCGAGAACAAGCACTGTCCAATGCTACCAGAGCGTACGTACTCGCACGGCGAGCAGTAACGCGTGAGACGGTAAGCGCGAGGGCGCCGCGACGGCACGGCCTCGGCTCGGGCTGCCGCTGGAGCACAGCACTTTATGCCTAACGGAGAGAAGTCCATAGATATACATTTATTACTGGTTGCATTTAAGATAATCCCCACCTCATGCCCCGCCCCCTCCCGCTAACCGCCGGAAGCAGCGTCGCATCCGCAATAATCTCGGCGCCGTCGGTTACGGGAAGTGGAAGACGTTTAAATATTAAAGTTCCGCGAGACTCGCGAACCACAGACCCACCCTGGCGTAGACGGTGCATACTCACTCGCAAATCTGTTGCAATGGTAATTGAGGTAATCATATTTTTTATACATTATAATTATAAATATAAATTCAAATGTCTGCACTGTGTCTGGGTGTTTCTATTTATAATAAGTATGTATTTATAACTATATAAGTATTATATCAGCTATCTGGCCGCCATAGTACAAGCTTTGCTTAATTTGGGGTTAAATGGTGTTGTGTGTGAATTGCCCACCAATATTTATTTATTTGGTGGACAATTCACACACAACACCATCTGACCCCAAACTAAGCAAAGTTTGTGTGATGACAGCCAGATAGCTGATATAATACTTATATAGTTATAAATACATACTTATTATAAATAGAAACACCCAGACACAGTGCAGACATTTGAATTTATCACACAAATATTTGCATTGGGTGGGAATCGAACCCTCGGACCCTCGGCTTTGCAGGCAGAGTTACTACCTACTAAGCCACGAGGCTAGTCTAAATACTATTTTATTGCGTCTGGTCTAGTCGGGAGAACGGCGACTGCCGACCCGGAGCTCAGTTCAAATCCCACACGCAGCACTGGCTTTTCGAAGCACCTTGGGTTACTAAACCTCCTTGATGGAGAAGAGATAGCTCCAACCCTGCCTCGTTGCTGGCGGTAATCTAGGTGTAAGTTTTCGTAATGTTTTTATTTAATTTCATTTTCATTTCGGTTCCAAGTATTTCTTAAACGTGTAACGTATTATTCTTAAATATCATTCTTCTATTATCGTTTGAACATCCAAGAGACTAATGGAATTATTTAATTATTTACGTAATTGCTAAGAACCCAGATGATAGGTTAAGTTTGTGATTTAAATAAATTTCCATTTATTTTTTCTAAGAGTAGTTGATAGAGGCTATGTATTATTAAAACCAACGAAAATATTTTTTATTGACAGCAAAAAAGAATTTAACAACTTTGTATTTTTCTTAATAACTTTATTTTGTTTGATAAAAACATGGGAGTCATAAGAACTGTCGATGGAAGCAAAGACTTAAAACATAGAATTTTACTTTAAAACACACCAATGTTGCGGAATACGTCTGTAAGCAGCCATAAGTGAATCATCACTAATTCTTTGTGGAAATCGGAGATTCTCTATTCAAATGTATCAGTCGACGGTACGCAGCAGATGAAATATTCAGTTCTACATCACTAATACCTGCGCTGAAGTTTAAGATATCTCCTTTGAAAGCGATTCCTTAAATAAAACCACGCGATGGGGAATGTCTCAATTAAGGCAGCTCGAAAAAGCGACATCGTTTCATGGTTGATGTTCCAAAGACTCGAAAAAGCTTAAAAACTCCACCTCCGAAATAAAAAAATCAATACTGTAAAATGTGACTTTCTCGATGTATGGTGGTGACGCCCTCCGGTTTCACTCGCGTAGTTTCCAAAGTGCGCTGTCAAATTGTAAGTTATTAGTCTTCACTTCTGTGGGTAGTCTCTGTGACGGCCATTTTTTTTAATATAGCGTAACGTGACGATTAGCACGTTTGCCTGATGGTAAACATCATGACTGCCAATAAACAACGGTTTGAAGGGCAATGTTTCCAGAGAAATTACTGGGCTTAGAGATATAAGATCTTAGACCTCTGGTTGACGAGCGCAGTGCAGTGCTAGGTAATGATTTGGACTCTTCATGTTCCAATAGCTGCGTGTTACTGTGATGTTATGTGTCGGGCATGTTGCTTACCATCAGGCACATCCCCTAATCGTCTCGTCACTCTTTATTTAAAAAAAAAATCGGACGGATTTATTTTAAAATAATACTGTGAATCTTTTTCTACTGACTAAATAGTATACAACATACAATCCCTCCCAGGTGTAGCTCACTCAACAAAACCACTGCCGTGTGCAACACACGTGCACCTTATTCCATGACAATAAAACAGCTTTTACATTAAACTTAGTGTTAGTATAGTGTGGCTTAGAGTAACAACTTGATATAGGACAATTGACGGAGGTACGGGCTGGAGGGTACTATCGAGCGAGGTTTGTTGATGTTTTTACTCGATTTATTTTGATGGATGTATCAGATTGTTTGCGCGATGAATTGGAAATATGGTAGTTACTTTTATATGTAATTGGGAACATTTCTCTCATAATGTCATGCAGCCCAGCCCGAAATTCAGCAAAGCTTAAACGAACCGAAAGACGCAGTGTTGGACGGCCTCCCACTGGATGGACAGATGACCTCACAAAGGTCGCTGAAAACCACTGGTTGCAGGCTGCGCAGGACCGTTCGTTGTGGAAATCTAGGGGGGAGGCCTATGTTCAGCAGTGGACGTCTTGGGGCTGATGATGATGCTGAATAGCTGATTTAATTGGAAACACTATAGTGATAAGACTAATTGCAAAGTCCACTAGGGTGAGTACACGATTTTGTCAGGTACTCTACCGCCAAACAGTAATAGTCAAACAATACCGTGACCCGGTATAAAGGGATTTTTCCAGAATAATTACAATGCAAGGAGAAAAATACAGTGCCAACAGTGTAATCAGTGCTAGGCGGTGACTTGAACTCTTCATATTCTAATAGTTGCGTGACACTGACCTGTTATTGACAGGCGGATCTCGCTTGTCCCATCACTATATATTTTTTTTAAAATAACATCCTGTTATATAATAGCTCATTTAAAAATTACTTTACTTACTGTTAATTAATAATAAATTTCCAAAGAATAATTTTCATAATTAAATCCACTAATGTTATAAAATACGTTTATACGTTTTACTGATAATATACTCAAGACAACCTTTACTTTAAATAGGTTTATAATTATACTTGTACTTTCGTAACAGCGATGTAATTACAGAACTCAATTATAATCCCAGAAATTTTAGGTAATTTCTAGGTATTCTAAGCCTATTAGTACCTGCCAGAATATACCTTGAATACCACACTTGTGCTATTATATAGAACATGTGGCGAAAATCTTGATTTACATATTTCTTTACACAAGTTATCAAATATTGGTCTGAAATGGTATAGTAACGCCACGGAGAGATTTTCTAGGGTAATGGTAAGGACGCTAAACGTAAATTAGATCCTTTATATCAGAAACAGCGTGTTATTCCTAAAGCAGTATTACGTGTTTGTGAACAAGATTACAAATCTGTTTGAATTCAGTACAATGTGAGCAAATAGCGCCACTGTTTGCTTTGAGCTTTGCTCTCTGTGTGAACTGGCTCAAACAATACGAATAAACTTATTATACCAGTCACATTACGATATAAATATCAACTACGAGTATAACCTTTAAACTAGTGTCATGATTTGAACTCATTTTGCGAACGTTATAAATATTTTTTACCTACAATACGTTTGACTTACTTGACTGATGTTAAGCAACGAAGCGGTATTCAACAGCTCATGCGTATCTTACAAAATTTTTTTATCTGGGCAGAGCCTTTATTAACAAAACTAAAATACAATGAGAACTACATACACTACACTACAAACCTAACTACTTACACTAAGCACACCTGAATTATCTATAGACCACTGTAGGTCTATAGATAATCAAGATGTTCAAAACTGATTCACTCTCTACATGACACCAAGACTGTATCCATCGGGAAAAACTGACTCAGGATGCGTATTCCACAACCTAGACATTTTTTTTTGGGAAAGTGGTTCGATTCTTTGAATCGTAACTATCAAATTTATTGATTGTGTAAGTAATGTAGATTGAAATTGTTTTTTGTATTATTATTATTTTTTTGCATGCCGAAAGGCGGTGTATGGCGATCTGCTTCCGAAACTCTTCTGACCACTATTGTACCCATACTACGCAAATAAATGAATCTTTACCTTTATCTTTATCAAATTCCCCTATCCTTCTAATCTTAAGACACACACTAATATTATACACAGAATTTTAAATGTTTGTTTCTGAATTACATCGGATCGTTTGAACATGATAATATAGATTTAGAACACAAACAGAATATAGCCTACAATGGCAAATAGGCTACTTTTCGACTAAAGACTGCCCTCGTGGCTTAGTGGATACTAGCTCTGCCTGCGAGGCCGAGGGTTGTGGGTTCGATTCCCACCCAGTGCAAATGTTTGTGTGATGAATTCAAATGTTTGCACTGTGTCTGGGTGTTTCTATTTATAATAAGTATGTGTTTAAAACTATATATGTATTATATCATTATATTATATTTGGCCGCCATAGTACAAGCTTTGCTTAGTTTGGGATCAGATGGTGTTGTGTGTGAATTGTCCACCAATATTTATATTTATTTTCATAGCAGGAACAAAATGAAAATAAGGAATACGCGCTAAAACCGTGGAGTGCTGCTTTTAACTTTTTTTTTATTTGTCCCTATACCAGGTAGAGGTCTCCTCCAATTCTTTTCACTTTGTCCGTTCCTGACCTGCCATCGTCCAATCATTTTTAAACGCTCCGAAATCTTCCTTCCATAGCGTTGGAGGACGACCCTGGGTTCGTCTGACCGCTGGCGTCCACCGTAGGAACCCTAACCCACCGATCAGGGTGCATTCTGGTCACATGACCCGCCCACTCCCATTTAAGCTTGACAGACCTAAATCCCACACCCACAAGCATTGTAGTAAGGTATTACGAACACATATTAGATTTGATTAAGGGCGTGTGGGCCGTAATTTTGAATTTTTAAAACAACTTTAAGACCTTTAAAATAGTGTATTAAACTCTGAAAAAAAAATGTAATAGTTAAGGATCAAATCTAGTGCAATTCGCAGTCAGTAACACGATTTAATGAATTTTACTTGATAGAAAAAAATCCCAAAGTTACCCCTTTTCAAAAAGTTTTTTCAAGTTTATTACTAAACTAATGAATTTTTTTACTAAATTTTTGTACTCAACGAAAGCCACTAAAAAGTTATAGATGCATTCGCAGAGTTTGACTTAATAAAAAGTATCCGTTATTCACTATGTCTTAATATCTACCATATATATAGCGCGCCGTTCGGCAGGCCTGATCAGTCGCGTTTCGGCGCTCACGGACGACGGACCTGTGCTTGATTTTGCAATTTTGACAACCGCTAAATTTTAAATATTACGGTCACAGTGCCACAGTATAACAATATCAGTAGGTATTACTAGTGAAGCACGCTATGATCTTGATTTTTGATACCGTTTTCATTGGAATTGCAAATGATACAATGATACAATGATACAATTCTTTATTGGCCTGTGAAGACTAGGTTAGTTACAGATATTTGGGTTTGCACACAGTTAGGATCTCTAGCTTCTGCCGTAATTGGCATACAGACATGGTATTACAAATTTAAAATTAGTTACCTTTTGCTAATTTATCATCAAGTCAACATTTAGTATACACAAAAACATTCCACCAATCATTATCATTTAAGTATACACAAAACAATCACCGCAATCACGTATTAATTAAATAGTAAATACCAAACAAAAGCAAAACAATAAATACAAAACAAGTAAACAAATAGAATTGCGGTACTCATATATCATACGTCAAATTTCAAAAATGTGTCTATCTCATTAAAATAACAGTGATGTAATCGATCATAAAATGTGGAATCGATTTGAAGGAAAAAATAAATTATAATATATTAGCAAATTAGAAAATCAATAAATCACAATACGTACATGTCAGAGATAACAAACAAAAACAAAATACAATGTCAAATATAGGTCCGGTATATGTCAATTAAACTTAGTTTTCTGATTATTGCTTCTCTACCACAGCATTTTTCATTTAAATTAGAAAATAAATAAAAGTCAATAAATCACAATACATACATGTCAGAGATAACAAACAAAAAACATATACAATGTCAAAAATTTTACGTCTGGTATATGTCAATAAAACTTAGTTTTTTGATTTTTATCTCTCTACCACATTATTTTTCATTTCATTTTATTCAGCTCATCGTCATTTAAAAACATGTCCACAGAATAGTAAGCTTTTGCTATTAACAGATTATTTAACATATTTCTAAAGATATTTACATTTTGTTTAGATCTAATAGATTTTGGTATTTTATTATAAATAATAGGTGCCATACAAAAACACTTTTATTTAGAAATGTCGTTCTAGACGGCAGGCAATAGAGATTGCCCTCACGTCTACTACCTGCAGGCCACATCTCAAAAGGTCTAGATTAGACTTGACAAAAGATGCAACTTCAAAAATGAACAGAGACGGTAGGGTAAGCATCTTCAATCGAATAAACTCTTTTTTACATGAGTCACGTTTTTTCAGGCCACAAATTGCTCGAACACAACGCTTTTGAGCTCTAAATATTTTCATACGGTTAGTTGAGTTACCCCAAAACATAACCCCGTACCGTAAGATAGATGCAGCATGTCCATAATATGCTGTTAGAAGCGTCGGCTCATTAGCTACTTTACGAAGTTGGAATAAGGCATACGAAAATTGATTTATTCTTTGCAAATATTTGTTATATGGGGTTTCCAAGTCAATTTGTTGTCAACAGTAAGTCCTAAAAATCGCGTAATTTCCACTTCTGAGATATTGTCACCTTTATGCATTATGTTAGAGTTTAATAAATCATTATGTCGAATTCTGAATTCCATTAAATTTGTTTTATCAACGTTGATATTTAGATTATTATTACTCAAATAATTCGTTAGTGATGTCAGTGTTTTTTCAATGTCATTTTGTAAATTAAAATTTTTACTGTTGATAAATAGTATAGTGCTATCATCGGCAAATAGTGTGACTGGATGACTCGTAACACTCGCGAAATCATTGAAGTAAATCAAAAACAAAGAGGCCCTAACACACTGCCCTGTGGCACTCCGTATTTGATTAATTTGGCTTCTGATGAATGAGTTCTAATTGTGGATGTTTTCAGGCACATTCTATTTATCTGTGTTACTTGTTTCCTGTTTTGTAGATATGATTTAATAAGGTTATATGCATTGCCTCTAATACCATAGTCATGTAGTTTTTGCAAAAGGATTTGATGATCAACCCTATCAAATGCCTTCGATAAATCCATAAATAAAGCTACTGTTCTCAATTTTTATCCAAATTTGTCATTATGTTTTTAGGAATTGTGAATTGCCATGTTCACAGTTTTCCCTTTCTAAATCCATACTGCTCATTTACTAGAATGTTGCGATGTTCAAAATAGGAGTATACTCTATTATATATAACTTTTTCAAATATTTTGAAAATACTGGGACAAGAGCCACTGGTCGGTAGTTTTCCACTTTACTTCTATCTCCTTTTTAAAAAGTGGTTTAACCACAGATATTTTAGAGGTTCCGGATATACTCCATATTCCAAGCACAGATTAACAATATGGCTAAGCGCAGGTGCTATAAACAGTGACACGTCCTTCACTATTTTTGTTGTGACTTCATCAATTCCCACGCTATTTGTGTTTTTAGTGAGTTTATAATTCTGATAAGATCGAAAGGAATTGTAGGAGTCAAGAAAAGCGATTGGGAAAATTGTCGCTTAAATGTTTTTTGAGGACTAGAATTTTGCTCCTTTTTGTCGCTGCCTGCCACGTTAACAAAATAATCGTTCATCAGGTTAGCGATATCTGAAGGATCATTAACAGTATGCCCCTCAGAGTTTTTAATGTCAGTAATACCAACCGCAGGGAAGCTCGATTTACCTTTGTTTATAATGTCCCACGTGGCTTTAGATTTATTTTTTGCGGTTTGTATGTAATGATTATAAAAGACGCTGATACTAATTAGTACGCTATTTACTTTATGTTATAGACCAAAAGGGGAGTCTCAAAAAACTGACGTCGATAACATAACATCAGTAAAAAATTCAAGGCCTTGTCAATAAGTGCAGCTGTATAGGGGCATTGTCAGTCAAATTATAGTCATTGTGTATAAATTATGTCATGAAATACAAAAACAATAATAGTATAATAATAGAAAAAATAATAATAAAAATAGCTAAGTATCGGTAAAATATTCGTCCGTTTAATCAGAGAAGAGGGGAGAAATCCCCTGCGTAAATCCCCTGATATAAATGCAAGTTAGGTATTCATTAAGTCATTTATGATACCTAACTTGCATTTATATGCCATTTAGGTAAGGTAGCATAGTACCTTTGGTAGTAAGGTACTTAGTACTTGGAAGAAAAGTCCTCACATACAGATTTTACCACTTTGGAAGAGACTTTCGCGCAAACTATTCAGTTTAGAAAAAAAATGTTAGGAACTTCAATACAATTTTGAACACCTTTCCATAGATACACGTATGGTTTTGTTAGAATTTTTATTTTTTTATTTCTTTTGCAAGTTTGTGACACCACCAAAATGTTTTTTTTTTTTGTATTAAAATGTTAATATTGTTCATAGAAATTTAGACACTCGACCAAATTTGATAAGAAGCCTTTTAGGCAGTAAAATTACTCGTAGAATTTAACTATGCACTAAATTTCCGATTCGTATTTTTTATATTAGGTTTGGAATCATTTCCTGAGCATAAAATCACAAAATAATAACAAATCCAGGTAGAGCTTCAAGCGCCAGTTCGAAAAAACGTTTTTGGCCGATATTCTGAAAAAGTTATAAAGCTATAAATAAAAGTTATAAATTATTGTAGAAAATAAAATTTCCCATCTTTTGTTGCCAGTAAACTTTTTTTTCGAACTTACCGATTACGATTTATTATGTCAAATTTGATGATAACAATGTAGCATTGTAGTTATGTCAAATTTGATGATAACAATGTAGTTTATTCCCAGTAGCATAAACATGTCCCTTTTTACCGGAGTGGAAGAAGGGTTATGTTTTCACGCGTATCTTTTATGTTTGTAAAACATTTATTTCCACATATTTTCCAAACGGCTGGATGGATTTTGGTAACTAAGATATTCTAAGACTAGTCTAACTCGCCAAAGTGTCCTTAGATAGTAGGTAATATTTTTTACGTGTAGATTTTTTTTGTAGTCGGGGTTTTAAATTAAAGTTATTCTATCATATTGCTCGTTGCTCGAATAAACAGCACCGTTCATCATCATGATTGAAGAGTTGAACGAAGAGTTTGGTCTCCACTTTTGTAATAAGAACAACTAAGCTGTGAAACGCATTGCCAGAGTGGGTTTTGTCGAAGGTTCGAACCTTGGGGTTACGAGGTACACTGTGCTTATTTCTATTAGAGAAACAAGTTCCATCGTAGACCACATCATTTTCATCCACTATTATCGGCATCATCGCAATCGTATCATTAAATGGGTTATAAATCGTAAACAGTAAGTTTTACAAAAAAAGTTTACTAGCAACAAAAGATGCAAAATTTTATTTTCTACAATTATTGTCAAAATATATATATTTTGGACACTATAGTGTCCAAAATATCGGCTAAAACAGTTTTTTTCAATTGGCGTTTGAAGCTCTACCTGGATCTGTGAGCATTTTGTAATTTTATGTTCAGTAAGTGATCTTTACCTAATAGAAAAAAATTGGATTAGAAATTTAGTGCAAAGTTGACCAAAAAACCTTCTATTTTTACTGGCCTTTCATTACGTTTCAGCACATTTTTTTTTATTTTTGACTAACTTGTGAATTATTAGGAAACATTTTAAAAAGATGCATGAAATTGGAAAAGCCGTTCTCAACTTATAGTGTGACCAAAAAGAAAAGGTTGAGTTTTGTATATCTACGAGTATAGATAAATTTAATATTTCGTCGTTTATATATCAAAAAAACTCTTATCACTTCACAATTCACAAAATTGTTATATCACTAGTATAAACAAATCTTGAACAAAAAATGAGTTTAAATTACATAGTCCAATATTGTAATGTTATTTCTGCACTGTGGCACCGATTCCGCGGTCGGTGACGGTCGCGAGAACAAGCCAGCGTTAAATGCCTAATTTGACAGAACTACCTGGCCTTAATGGCCAATGTACAAAGTACTAGCCGCGTCTGTTGCAGCCTGTTTTCATTAAACCCGGCAACAAAGCATCGATCAGCCGCTAACCTTATAACAAAACAATCACGCTCCTCTTAACTTTAATATTTCATCAAAGAGTTATTAAATTAATCCGAACTATGCACGAGCATCGCAGCTAGATAAAACTTTGATCACGCCGCCTGTACAGAAGCTGAACTAGGCGGAGGAATGACGTGCAGATATACAACTTTAGCCATAGAATAGAATAGAATATTTTTATACACATTTAAACAATCTATTAACATTATTCACTCCTAAATATTGTTAAACCATGAGTAATAGCGCTTAAAATATGTATCGTCAATAAAAATAAACAATTAAAATAATATGAATTAATATCTCAAGATTGCTGTAGAGAGGCAATACCATTAATGCATTCGAAAATAATAAATTAATGGATAAATTAACAAAATTATTATTAAAGGCATAGTTATTTTAATATATTAAATTTGGATGTCATATAAATCGTAATTAGAATTCATATACTCTTTTATGCTGTACAGTGTTCTCTCTGATAGAAGTTTTATTACTTTATTAATAAAAGAGTTTCATTGGTGATAGCTTTGAAACTCTCCAGCAGTTTATTAAATAAAGTACATCCCATCTGTAATGGGGACTTTCTTGATACAGCTTGTCTGCGTGGTATTGTTAGCAGAACAGTCTGTTTTAGACCTGACCTTCTGTCATGTGTATTGCCTCCATCAAATTTATCTAAGTTATTCCTAGTATATTTAATTACGTCCAATATACAAAATGCGACTGATGTCAGGATACTCATTTTTTTAAAATGGTCTCTACATGTTTCCCTAAATTTAGTATTGGCTAATACCCTTATGACTCTCTTCTGCATTTTGGAATTCTCTGGTAGTCTGTAGAGCAACCCAAAAGATAATTCCGTAGGTCATTATTGAATGTTAATGTTATTTGTACAAATAAAACGTTTTTTACTTAGTTTATTTTTAATTTTCATTTATGCTACAGGACTATTCAGATACAGATTCAAGTTCGTCATCTGTCTTCGCTTCCTCTAAAAGTAAGGGAAGTTGCCCCGAAATATTTAATCAGCGCTATTAATTAGAGCTCGCATCAAAGATAACCGCTGGTTAATTAATATCTGAAGTTTACATAAACCGTGATTAGCGGTTGCGACGCGGCGCAGGCCGCGGGGAAGGGGGATACACTTACTCGATAACGTTTTTGTTACTACAGAATACAAATTATGTGAAATTACAATATTAATAAGACCTGTAACTTTTCCACGCAAAGTAGCCGATCTGGTCAATTTATAATTAAAAAGCTAGCTTGGTATGTGAAAGAAAATATTTTGAAAAAAGCCAACATGCTTCAAAAACGTATTGTTTTAATTGTGATTGTGTAATTTAATTGTGACATTTGCCACACAAAATGTACCCGCATACTGTAGTATGGTCTATTCTTGTAGGAAAAGACGCCGTGAGTCTGCAGTGGGTACATTAAAGAGGCAGCTGATGTTGAAGCTAGATTGTTATCTTCTAGAAAAATATGTCGATTATTAATTTAAAATCCAGGAGGGGCTGCAAATATTACGATTAAAAAGTTTGTTTGTGTGTTTGTTACTTTTTTATGCAAATAAGAGATCTCGATGCTTGGTACATAAATAGATATAACAGTGGCATAGCTTACTTTTTACCTCGACTACATTATGCATTACCTCGAATGTAGGGATCGAGAACTACGCAAGTAACACTCACTATGGAATGCTAGTTACGATAAAAGAATATGTGGCGTTCTATCAAACAACTGAACGCTGTTTAAGAGTTCATGAGACTTTTATCTTGAATTAAACCTTAAAGTAAAAATTTTATGAAATAGATTCGTTAAAATTGTTAGAATACTAAAAATTTAAAATTTGTTTTTAAAAAATGCTGCAAATTTTTCAAGCATTGTCTAGAGATAATGCTTGAATAATTTGTCATATTGACTCTCTTTTTGGAAGAAGAGGGGAGTGCTCTTAGAGCTGTTTGAGGTAATTCAGTCTGATACACATTAAGCAATGAAAGGTAACATCAGGTACAATGCTTCTTTACACATTACTTTTATGCACACCATTCATACACACTCTTTTTACGGAAAAAATTAACGAAAGCGTGTTTAATACAAACATTAGCCGGGTACTTACCAACCCGTGAAAAAAAATTAATGAGAAACTACGCGAGTGAAGTATCTCATAAATCTCTAGTATATTTTTATTAAATCTAGTCGTGAGCTCTTCCTCAAAGTTCTAATAGGCGGTTAACTGGCGGGTCGTTAATCTTGTTTTAATTAACGTTCGGAGAAGCCGCCCTTACTGATGACTTCTCGCTTTACACTACTGATAGTTTTGACAAGAAATCGTGGATACCATGGATAGTAGTAATGGCGCAGTGGCCAGAGCTTCAAATTATTGTCCTTAAGGTCTTTGGTTTGAACCCCGAATGCAGCTCGGAATTTTAGTTTGTTTTTGTTTTTAAGCTATTGCATAGCTTTTATCGCGGGCCTGGGGACCGAATTTAATGATCGTGCATCTCTTTCTTATGTTCACAAGAAAGAGAGATGGAAGACCGTAACGCCGTCCTCCCCACTCGGTCATTCGACTTTGAATCTTATTTGTATTAGCTTTACAGAATATATGATCTTAGCAGTGTTGCCAGCTTAACGGATTTCCCGTGATATTTATTATGGTAAACAAATGTCACTCTTCAAAATAAAAACAATTCCGAAAAGTTGTTAATATCCCTATTGCTTATGTTGATAAAATGCATGCAACATGCAACAGCTTTACCGCGGCAGTCTCCGAGTGCCACACTTCTTTTTTTTTATTGTGACGGTTGTTACGTACCTGCTTGCACATGTCCCTTCAACGTGAGCTACATTCCATCACGAGGTTCAAGTCAGCAAATTCACCAGAACTCGGCATCAGCAGTGACCCGCCTCGTGCGAACTACAATTTGCTGACGTTCCTATTTAAATTGTGCTCCAGATAACCCTTCATCAAAGCTGATTTCAATAAAGAAGCCAGTGTTGTTCGATCGTCGAAGGCATTTGCACCTAAGTTAGATAGGCTTAAGATCCTATGATGTGAGTGTCGTTATCACATCGAACGCATTCGCGTCTATGTTAAACAGTTTTAATATATTTTAATGTGAGTTTTAGTATAGTAAAATTCGATCTAAGCAATTCTGGTTTCCTTTCGAACCCTCCGTCTGCAGCATTTCGTAATTCGGTGAAGGAAAAAATGACAAAAATAATAAATAAATAAATATAGGTGGACAATTCACACACAAAACCCCAAACTAAGCAAAGCTTGTACTATGGCGACCAGATAGCTGATATAATACGAATATAGTTAAATACAGACGTGATGATACATAGAAAGACCCGGGTTATTCCCCACCGCACTACTGGTAGGTAGAAACATTTTAAATCTTCACGCAAATATTTGCACTGTGTGGGAATCGAACCAACGATCCCCGGCTTCGCAAGCAAGTAGCTATCTACTACCCACTAAGCCACGAGCCCAAAAAAACGATTTTTTTCTCAAAAAACATATCTTTTGAGCTGTCACTGAGTTGAAAGGTTTGTCGTATTATAAAAACAGTGCACAAAAAATCACCAGTGGTTATTTCCCTTAACAAAGTTACGTAGGTATTTGAACATTAAGTTTCCATATCACACTACACGAAACTGCGTTTGCCACGGGGAGACAAGGTGATTTAGTAATTTGTTCTGAAACATACCGTAACATAGAAATGTTTGCATTTTACTGCTTAGCAGAATAATTACCGGCAAAGGTAATTAATTCTTTGTATAATTGTGTAATACTTCCTCAGGATACATTACGAAATCACACCAATAATAAATAAAAAACTGGTTTGTGTGTATCTTTGTTCACTCATACAAATGTATGGGTATACATTATGAACGGATTTATATGAAATCAAATGCGTGGTAAATAAATATCCAGATTACATAGACAACTTTTAATTTCGTTAATGTTTTTAGTAGTTAAGCCATGGATTACGTCGCAGATTGCAATGGATCTGAAAAAGACTCCTTCTTTTTGAAATCAGTTAAAACAGGAAAAACCGTGTCACGTTACTTCTCGCTTCCCGGATAACAGCGAGTAAGAACAATCCAGAAAGGGGCGACAATACATTTTTATTTTAATATCTCGAACAAAGCGACGTAGCGAGTGAAAAATAACCGAGCAATCTGTAACAATATCTCGGGAATGTGTACATTACAAGTAATGTCGCGCGACAAAAAGACGGTAATGGCGATGACAAAGCGCCGGGGACGGCGGGAAGGAACGACATCGGTTACGATCTTGATAGACCGACGGGCTATTTCAGGCGGCAGACTTGCGCGCGGGCTTAATTCGCAAGTGTCAGTCTACAGTCTAATTCCTTTTGGGAATAGACATTGGGCATGTACATTTTCACTGGTTTCTTGTACAGTTTTAGAGACTAAAATTATCTTTTCACGTAGGTCTAATACGAGATACGATGCGCCAGATAAAAAGTGGATGAGTCGAGGGATTATTGTATGTAATAAATCTAACACGTTATTATCTTTTTATGTAAAATTTCTTCAACTACTTGTAGTATTTCTACAAATTTATTTACTGTCAATCCCTGAAATGTAGCAGACCTAGAAAACTGTAAGATGTATTTTATATTTATCGCTACCATGTTTCTGACTGGTAGTGAGCTAAATTATCTATTTGATTATCTCGGTCTGAAGATAATTCAGATCTAATGAGTATAAAAAAATTAGGTATATAGTAGTAGTATTAACCTCTACTAAAGATATCCGCTAAAAAGTACAAAGAAAATAGCAAAACTCTTTGCAAATGATAATCTCGCGGTCTTGCTCGCCCGTTTCCCGCCCGCAGCAAGCCCGCCGGTAAGTTGCGCGCACGATTCATTAATCACACGGCGTCGCGCCGTGTCGCGCGTCACCGCGCGCGCCGTTTATCATGATAGCTGGTGTTTTGACGCGCGTGGAGCGGACTTCTTATATGTATAGTGAGATACATTGCTGTGATCTCTTGAATTCTGTAGTGGAACTAACAAAATTATGACTGGCCAAACAATGAGTTGGTAGTAAGTCTGCCTACGAAGCCGTAGGCCGTGGGTTCGATGTTCAGGAAAGATTATTGAAATATAATAGGATTTGACGTCTGTGATCCCAAAAATAAGGTGAAATAGTGGTCAATTGTAGCCCTATCAATTGCTTAAAAATGTTTACCTACCTACTGTTACCTAGCAGAAGTCCCAATACAGCCCAGTTTTTTTGGAAAATTTGGTGCACGAAATTACATATTTATCGAAATATCGAGACTCATTAAACCATATTACAAGAAACCTACTTTTTTGTTTTTCAAGAAATGTATCTGAAATTCGTTCTTGTACTTTAAAATGGTTTAGGTAGATAATTAGAAGTGTATAATTAAGAAAAATACCAATAGAAGTGCATATAAATTAAGACTAAAACAAATTGGTTTCCCAGACAATTTGCATGTGTCTAGAAGAAGAGGTCAGTTTGCTTGGGTCAACTTTTAAAATGTTTTGTATCACCGTATCTTACCTGCAATCAGCAATAAAGATTTTTGTATTTGTATTTGTAGTGTACATATTTGGCTCATCGCATAGTTTCACAAGCATGAAGCTACTAATATTGTAAATATTACAAACACCAAAGTTTGGATGTCGGAACGGTTTATTTGGAGTTTTCTCTTGCAAGGAGGGAATCGAGGTCATAACCCATCACGCTGGCTTAGTGCAGGTAGATGTCATTTGACTGTGAAATATTTTTGGCATATGTTGGTTTCTTCAAAATGTTTTCCTTCACTGTTAGAGCCAGAAGTAAAAATTGTTTAATATGCACTTGAAAAAATAACTTAATATTCTCAAAAACATGAAAACTAACTTCCAATTAAAATTTAATTCAGTAATTCTACTCAATTTTGTAAGAAACTTTGCATACGTCGCGTCTTCCAGGTAAATAAATGCAAACAAATTATATTTTTGTTGATATTTTTAAAACCACTACATCAATTTCCACAAAATGTATATGGGACCACCTCTCTTCTATGATCTATCAAACAAAAAATAAATCATCGAAATCGCTTCACAGTTAGCGGAGCTATCGCGTAGCATACGTACAAAAAATAGGCAGTTAGAGGAACTGCCGATAGAAATGAAAACTTATTAGCTTACTTTGGAAACTACGCGGGTAAAACAGGAGGGCGGGACCATGATCATGCCCATCTAGAAATGCTGACACATTTCTAGATAGCCAACGGGAAATGCTAATGTGTTTTTTGATGCCCAATGGGAAATGCTGACTAATTTCAAGATGACCAATGACCATAGTCCCGAGTTTACCCGAAGATCTCTTATCATTCCCAAGCGTGACGCTAAAATTCAATTCGCAGTCCACGAAAAATCTTTATGAGCCGGGACAAAATAAGTGTTCACTTCAAAAACATACAATCTAATTGAGTTTCTTTTTGTTTGAAGGCGGTTAATAATCACAGATAGGCGGGAATAATCTGAACAATGAAATGCACTTTCTACCTTCTAGGCCCGTGCAGTCTTATTGAATACTTCCTCTGATCTCAGAGTGTCCTATAAATACATTCAAGGATTGGTTCCCTGCAGCCGTGCGTCCTGACGGTTATCGGATAATGCGTCAATTTACTGCAACTTGCGTCGTTAGCAACGGACCCAGAAGGTATACCGGCTAACTAAAACTGTCTTAGCTTTGATATAGCTGTCCCTTTTCTTTTCGCTTGAAATGATAGAGACAACAATAGCAAAGCCATAGCTGATTTAGTTAGTCGGTAGAAGGGCCGGTCGGCAAACAATGCCGCGGACCACATCTGCAGTATAAAGAAAAATATTATCAGTAGGACGACGCCTCTGAAAATGCGAAAAATGTCTACAACGCAGTGACACGTATAAGGAAGGCTGTGACGAATAAAATGCTTATGAATTGTTTGGAATGAAAACGTTTTTGGCGCGCCATAGACAAATTTTTCCTGGGATCTAACGCTCGGGAATGATGAGAAATCTTTGAAAAAAGTCAGGACCATGGCCATTGCCCATCTAGAGTCAGTATTTCTATATGGCCAAAGGCCATCATTCCTATGACTCGCATTGCTTTATAAATTATCTTAGTAAATTATCAACAAAACATATATCGCTATAAACCATTCTTAATTATCAACAACATAAAATCAAAACATGCCTCAAAAGTTAGCCCTGAACCGCGCTCCCAAACTGCAAACATGGTAGTGTTGGCAGGTTGGGAGCGCACTTCCCCCGTCTCGTCCCGCAAGATTACCTTGTCTAAACGTCTTCGTCGAACGGCTGTATAACTTATTATACTGTGGCGCATCCCAGAACAATGCCTGTCTCGAGAGATACAAGTCAGTGTTTTCTCACATAACACACAGTCGGACCACGTTCAGTGGACAATTACCGCCGCGTCGCATCACAAAACTTTTGTGCACATTGTGTATGTTTTAGTTAAAAATAATAATTTAACTCGTGATATTGTCACTATTTACCATTACCGATACCTCTGTATATAACCATACGTTTGGACTCTTACATAAAATATATTTTGTGGTAGAAGTAAATAAAAAAGCGCTTATTCTTAAAGGATCCTATGCTAGTTATGTTGGTCTCAGGTGTCTTCATTATCTTACGATATTTGGGCTTGCGCAGACAAGACAGGATCCTGACCTAAACTTACCATCTAACTATACTTACGCACGTACGTGGAGTAAGTATCCTTCAAAGTAGACATTCGGCATGGTTGAAAGCGTTCCTTGTACATTCTCATTTACTGTACTCAACTCGACGACTACCTCAAACGGTACGATATCAGCTTGGTATGCGATAAGTTTACCTAATTTGTCATTAATATAATTTTATGAACTAAAGTTAGGATGTTAACAAAAGCTGTTATTTAAATTATTATACCTGAAGTCAGTTGAAATAATTAACTTGACTATAGTAGATCCAACCGTTTATCCTCTTTTTGACAGCACCAATAGAACGTAACTGTGTCATGTTACGCAAAAGTTAACTTATAAATGCGAGGTTTTAAAAATATGACAACTGCTTAAATTTGCTCCTTGATCCCGTATAATAATCATCTTTCACAAAATAAGTCCATAAGTGCAGTAGTTTTTTTATAAATTCCATAAATTAACAAACGTTTTTAAAAAATTACGTTCTATGGCTATCAACATAGTGATGTTACGAAGTTACGATTGAGATATCGATATTGTTTATAAACTATTTTTACACGGGTGTTTTCCGTTCTCGGCACATAATATCGGATTTATTTTTATGTAAAACCGTTATATTATATAATGATGACTGAAACATTTGAATACTTATTAAAATAAAGTGTTAAATAACATTTTGTAGTTAGGTAAATTAACAAAGTTTATTTATGTCTGATGTAAACTTTGAAGAACATGATGTACCATTTTCGTTAATTTCTAAATAAATTAACCTGATATGCTTAATGTGTTAAAATATTTCCAAACTTTTAAAATGTACATAGATATATAGTTCTAATTTAACGTGTTGTCTGCAAATAATTAGGCGACATGGGGTGAGTACATACCACCCATATGTGTACTAATACTGTTTTAAGTAATAAACTGTTATTTTAAACCAAACTAATCAGTGGTTTAGCTATATCAGCATTTTTTTAATTTTTAACTTCAACTTTTAATTATTTGGATTAGACTAAAGATATATTATGACATATTTAAAGAATATAAGTTCGCACTCGGCCACCGCACCGTCTTGTCTGGTGCTGAGAACAGTGCTGTTGACAATGATTCGCACTGACTTAGAATTATTTTATAAATTAATTCTTCTGTGAGTTTATGTATGGTACAGGTATGTTTTGTATGTAATAGTGCGGCTTTGCGCTAGTGTGCAACTTCCCCTCCCGCAAGAAATGACAGAAAGATTTGAACAATATTTTTTAGCTAAGGCTACTTACTCCCTTCCGTGTTGCTCGCTGGGGATGGCAGACATTAAAGTCTGCCGTTTGGTACCAGAAAATAGTAAAGTTTGAGCAACCCCAATTCCAATTTAAGCAAACGAAATCTAATCTTTTATTTTTATTTATTTATTAATCAAAATCAGATTCATCGTTGCTGTCACTCGAGCTATTGCCGACATTTATAATTAATTGTTGACTCATATAATCTATCGCCACGTGTTTATCCCAATCTGCCATTATAGTTTCTTGTGTTTTTTTAATTAAATTTTGCCAGCTTTCCGCAGTTACTTTCACACATGCATTTTTAATAAATTTACCATTTTGTTTGCCGTGAATGGGGTTTTGTGTTATTTCGAGCAGCGTGTCCTTTAACTTGAGCCCATATTAATTCAATGGCATTGTATTGACAATGATAGGGTGGAAGTCTAAGAACCCAATGACCATGTTCTGCAGCTATTTCGTCGATCACATATCGTTTTGGGAAGTGTTTTTTGTTCGTAATATATTTAGTCATTGTACTTTTAGTAAGGAGTTATCAACATTTTCGCCATGTCGTTGAAGCCAGTCAATGATTACTGGTTTTTGTCGGCCTGGGTCGGCATTTTATCAATTTGGCGTGAGTGATAGGATGCGTTATCCATAATAATAACTGACGGTTCTTCCAATGATTGTACCATTTCCTTAAACCAACTTTCGTAAACCTCAGAATTCATTTCTTCGTGGTACTCAACTGTTTTTTTGGATTTAAAGGCCAACAAAGCATCTGGCATGAATCCTTTCACAGACCCTGCATGGCAAATGATTAGACGTTCTCCTTTTCCCATCGGTACTGAGGTAGTGGAAGCAGCGGTGTCATCAGTCCAGCTCTTAGACACTGTGTGGTTCGCATTCAGCCAAGTTTCGTCAGTGAAAACAACATTTGACCAATCTGTAATTTTTGGCTTCGCTCAAAAATTCGCAACGAGCAAAAGCTACGTCGCGACGCTCCATCAATATTTTGCGTTTGTCCGATTTTTTATAAGTAAATCCAATTTCATTGGAGACCTTTGCCAATGACGATTTTTGACCTCGGAACAAATCACATTCACGCAAAGAAGCAAAAGCAAAAGTTTTTTAAGTGTTGGAACTTCTTTACGTAAGTAATAGTTATATATATGACGGCGTATAGCGTCTGCGTCAAAGTTGTCAACCGATGTCACACGACGTGGTTGGCGTTTTTTCTTCGGCGTACGAAGCTTATTCTCCTGCATGCCGCTTGTTCCGTAGGCTTCGGTAGTAATTTTGTAATCGTAGATGCACTAATACCTAACGCGGCCGCAACGCGCTCTCTCACTTGCGACAATGGTTGCGGGTCGCCATTTTGATACTCTGCTTCAAAGTAATTACGAAGCTTGATCACCATTTCTCTCGTCTGTCCTTTCAGCACTGATCCTTTCGGCATTTTATAGTTCCAATATAAAACTCAGCAAATAATTACTAGCACGGGCGTCTTGTTGCGAGTGACAGTGACAAATACAAAACGGCGGTGGACCATTGAGTTTTGCTACCTTGATAAAATACTACTGCTTACCCATAGACAAAAAAATTGGCAGTCATAGGAATTGCCGATAGAAGTGAAAACTTATAACTCAGAATTTGATAGCTTACCTTGGAAACTACACGGGTGTAACCGGAGGGCGTGGACTCGCCATCTGGGCATGGCCATCTAGAAATGCGTTAGCATTTCCCATTGGGTGATGCGTTTCTAGATGGCCATGCCATGACGGCCTGTCCACGCCCTTTTAACATTCCCCATTGGCTGACGTATTTCTAGATGGCCAATAGCCATGGTCATGGCGCCATTCCTAGGACTATTCTCTTTCCGCACAGACTCGATAGAAAAATGAATCGAAATCGTGTCCACTATAATCACTTGGTCACAACACTTTAACTGACAAATTAGATCTGTCAAAAAGAGGATAAACGGTTGGATCTACTATAGTTGATGAATTAAAAAAAATACATTACAGATTTAAAACTCTCCAACGCATTAAAAGGCCCGATAACTTAGAAACTGCTAAAACAATTTCGACAAAATATACATTCAAACAAAAAAAAACAACTGCATCAAGGGAAAAAAATCATTTAAAATCTGTTTTTTTTTCGACCGTCCTTTTTGTACTACCATATACATATGGTTAGTTACTAATTAATTGTAGTCTTTTAAACAACTTATCGTATCGTTTCTGTACAATTACTTGTAGCGTCATATATGACAGAGAGCTGCCTGCAAGGAGCCCCGTCTCGGCAGGAGAGCCGTCTGTCTGTGGAGGAGCCATTAGCAGAGAGCTGAATGCGTGCGGCATTAAAATTCATCAACGACTCTATTGCAGTCTCGAGAGTGGCGGGTAGGACGGGCTGCACTGACTCATTAATTGTCTGTTTGGATCCGTGTCTGATTACCTCGTGTTTGACTGACCTAGTGCCGTATTCGGTAGTAAATTTGCCTACAGTAGTATTGGGTTCGAATTCACCCATTGCAAATTTTTCTGTGATAATATTCAAATATCTGGATGTACAATATTTTATGTATGTTGTTATATTATTACCTATAAGTATTATACCAACTATCTAGCTCCCATAAGACAAGTTTTGCTAAGATAATGTTGTCTATTATTTATTAATTTATCAGCCATTGCTGACAAAATCATCGTTGATAGAACTGAATACAGATACAGATCAAGGCAAGTATCTAAATGTTAAATACAATTACCTAATAAATAAATGCCACGGATGATTATAAAAATCACTGTTCAGTAGTGCACTGCGCTCATAATGACAAGTAAGAAGATTTATCTCATTGGCCTGTAATTACTCCGGTTTTAAAACCGGAGAACAACAATGCTTGCTCATTATTTGTGGAGTTACCACAAAAGGTCTGGTTTTTCTCCAAGAAGACTGTATAGAAAGTATTATTACCACTACAAAATGAGTGCATTACCCAGTATACGGCTAGACCTCCGCTTTATACAGCAAGATATGCTGACTAAATATGAAGTATCACTTAGCTCTATTCAGTTCACCAAGAATCTTGGATTTCCAGTCCTAACCTTCAGATGACTCCTAAACGGAACTTCTCTGAAAATTTCAACATTCAAAATGCATAAATATATTTGACGACAAAGTAACAGGAAAGCCCCCTGCAAATGAGGCATATGAGTGAATTTGCCCTTTTCAGCATAAATTATCTTTTTGAACGTAAATTGGGCTAAAGTAATAAAACGTGCAGGTAGATTATACCTCACAATAATCCCCTCCACCGGCTTTTTACCTCCCACTAACACGGTCCGCAATTTCGAGGTTAGTTAAGCAAACTGTTAGTGTGACGGGGCTCGGTGGAAGCGGCCCCGGCACTACACAGAGCTACGTTTATCATACAAATGGATTCCCTGAGCGGCCGCTGTCTCCGCCATATTAATTAAGAGTTGGAATACTTTTACTAAACTCGCTTCTATTTCGGTTTCAACGGATTAAAACTTATGAATTTTTATGGAGTATAAATACGACGAGAGACGATATCCTTTTAAGCAGTGGAAGTGAATTAAAAATGAAACTTTTGCATTAAATAAATCAGTTGAGAGAATGTAAACACTGGAATGTTTTGAACGTTGGTACAGCATGCTAAATGTATTTTGTATTAGCAGTTTCCCTGAGGAACCACCACGGGTGCTGTTATACCGTATTACCATGTAAACGTTCCTATGTTTTACTGCAACTGGCATCGGTGAGGGTTCTTCCCCTGGTGGACTCTGGAAGAAGTCCTACCACTACAATATATCCACTAGTCTATTTTACAGTATCCTTAAATACTTTTAGTACTCCGTATCATAATGTAAATCTTCTATAAAGTCCTGTTAAATCTTGTAAATCAAACTGTACAGCATAAACGGCGTAAGAGTAAACTGGTGAATGATGACAATAAGCAGCCCACTAAATGTTTCTACAGCTGCTACTCGAAGCTTTCTCTCGCAAGAAGAGAGTTAAGCCCATAAGCCACCACGCTGGCCTAGTGCGGCTTGACGGCTGACACGGGACCTCGAAAGAGGTTAGGTACATGTTCCGGTATAGTATCCTCATGATGTTTTCCTTCACCATTTTTAAATTAGCGGCATTGCGCATATGCTTTCGAAAACAAATGGTGCGTGTGGGATTTGAACCCGGAGCCGGACTCGCCGTTCTCCCGACTAGACTAGCTGCAACCGATTACATAGATAAATTATTACGGGTATCCAAATAGCCGTATCTGAATAAGTTTGAGCCGACGAACTAGTTTGGAACACGTCCAAACGCGGCAGCGATCAGCGATCGACTCAAACGTCATTAACTCGAGACGAGACCCACCCACCTTCCACCACACTAACGTTCTGTGACAAAATTGCTTAATCATCCTACTGGCACTATATATATCAAATACATCACTTAAAATCGATAGTGACGCTACTAGATAACAGTAATGGGTAGAAGGCTAATGCCAATGGCTCTGGTACAAAAAGTTAGGAGACCTACGTCTTTAAAAAAAAGTTTCATTCGTAATTTTTCACAACTACATCGCCACGAATAACAAGAGAGGTCACTTTTTGAAAACTTTTTTGTCGCGCCACAGATAGAATTTTCGTGGGCTGTGAATTGAATTCTAGCGTCACGCTCGGGAATGATAAGAAATCTTTGGGTAAACTCGGGACAATGTCCATTAGCCATCTAGAAATTCGTCAGCACTTCCCATTGGCCATGCTCATGGCCACGCCCTCCGGTTTCACCCGCGTAGTTTCCAAAGTAAGCTATCAAATTCTGAGTTATAAGTTTTCACTTCTATCGGCAGTTCCTATGACCGCCATTTTTTACTGTTGTAGGTCACACTGATATTACGCGACGGCGCGTGGTGGAGAAGAAACTATCGGGTAAAACCCACTAAGGCAACGCATTTCACAGGCTCGTCGTTTTTATCATAAAGAGTCGAGCCTCTTCGTTCGAGTCTTTGGAACGTCCACCATGAAAGTAAAAAAAGAGAAACCGTTTCGTTGAGAATTAGAGCTAATTCGTGTCGAAACCATTCCAACTGCGTCATGACTCAGAGTGCCTATGGGTCGAGTTTAACCTGCACTAAAAAGTGTTTACTGAAAATATTTATGTCTATGTTTTTCTTAATTTTCCAGTTATTAGACCAAGAGACCAACAAAATGAATTCGCCTGCGACCTGAAAGTATAATAGACTACGTACTTTTTTGGGTAAAGAGGGACGAGACGAGCAGGACAAACATGTGCCTGATGGTCAGTAACATGCCTGCTACGTAACAGTACAGTGTCACAAAGCTGTAACATGAAGACTCCAAATCATTACCTAGCACTGCACTGCGGTCGTCACTCCGAAATCTAAGATGTTATATCTCTAAGCCCTGTAATATCTCTGGAAACATTGTCCTTCAAACTGGAACACAGTAATGTTAGCGCATTACTTCTTAGCAGTAGAATAATTGGCAAAGGTGTGGTACTTCCCCTGGCGGACTGTGCCGCTACAATACTTCGTGTACACACACATGTACCTCGGTACCATGTACCATGTTTTGAATGTACTATATTGGCCGCGTAGTCCTCATTAATCCACATATTTGTGCTCCACCCCCGAATGATGTTTGTAATGAAAGCAATCGCAACTTCTCTACAAATAAAATTTGTCGTGCGACGAGAGTCTGCTGCACACAACACCATGGAGGATGACGAGAAGACGGGAGAGATATACTTGTATTTAAACACCAAAGTAGACTATAAGAAAAAAGTCAAGTAGTATTTATGTAGAACTCTTGGTAGAGTCCGCCTGGGGAAGTACCACACATTTGCCTGTTATTTTACCGCCAAGCAGTAATATGCAAACAGAAATACAGGCGCAGCCTAGATTGGGGCCCACTGGACAAACTGCTAAACTAACATAGGATAGAACTTGTAGAATGTACTTAACTTATAGCTATTGTAATCTGTAATGTTTTGGTAAATAAATGATTTATTTATTATTTATACTGTTTTCTGATTTGAAGGGGAAAGTTTACAGTGAAATTACAGAGCATAGAGATAAAACATCTTATTTCTCTCATATAATCTCTGGGGGATGAGCGCAGTGCAGTGAAGGGCAATGCTTCCGGAGAAATTACAGGGCTTAGAGATATAACATCTTAGAGCTCTGGGCGACGGCGCAGTGCAGTGTTAGGTACTGATTTGGACTCTTCGTGTTCCGGTAGCTGCGTGTCATTGTGGTGTTATGAGGCAGGCATGTAGCTTACCATCAGGCACATGGGCTGCTCGTCTCGTCAATCATTTTTTTAATATTTTTATTTTTTACTACCGATCCGTTCCGTCTTTGTCCGCGGTACATAATTTTATGTAGACTAGCATTCAGGAATGTACTGTAGGATGTCACTGTGAACTCTGAGAGTGTAAAGGTACAAGTTCGCGCTGAGACCGCGACCGGAGACCGCGACCGGAGACCGAGAGCGGAGACCGCGACGGGCACTTGACTGTATAGAATTGTATGGGCGCCAGTTCTCGCCGAGACCGCGACACATGTCTCGCGACACGTGTCTCGGTCTCCTGTCGCGGTCTCAGCGCGAACTGGCGCCCATACGATTCCATAGTGTCAAGTGCCTGTCGCGGTCTCCGGTCGCGGTCTCGCGTCGCGTTCTCGTGTCGCGGTCTCCGGGCGAACTTGTACCTTAAGTTCTAAGAAAGTGATGGTAAAGCTGTGATAAAATTGTTAAAAAGATAATAACATTGTTCATTACAATAATTGCGTTAACTATAAAATACTTGACACTCATAAATAATTTCTTACATGAAGTTTGGTAAACATTAAGTGTTTACAATTTGTTTGTATTGTATACTTTGGTTTCCTCTTTAGAAATGTTGGTGCAAATTGTAAATTTACGAATAAATTGGTTTAATTGTATAATTTATCAAAAATTTGGCAAAATTTGTCTCTTTATATACGAACAGCAGGGGGTAGCTGGGGTGAGACTGCAGTAAGGGGTGGTTGCATTCACAAGTTTCCACATTAACGCCTAGTTTGTTCGCAGTTCCGCTCATGTTAATGTTCTGGGCTTAAATTTTATTGCCAGTCTGTACTCGGCTTTAATTTTAATGATGTATAAAACTCTGATTGCGGGTTTAATTTTAATTTGCTTCGTCATTAATTAATGCAGAATTGGCGGGATTATACCCGGCGCTTTGTTTAATGCGAATAGTTTGATGCAGTTGCAGGGATATTGTTTTTCAACAATAGCTGACTTTTGTGATTGTGCTGGGCAGTTATTACCATATTTGAAACATTTGAGTTAATTGTTTTTCATTATGCGTAAAAATATAAATATAAACCTCGGCGGTTAAGTGGCCAACACGGGCGGTTTACAAGTTTTGTATTGGTAGAACTCATTGCAGAGTCCGCCTGGGGAAGTAACACACATTTGCCAGATATTCTATCACCATGCAGTAATGTGCAAACATTACTGTGTTCCGGTTTGAAGAGGAAAGTTAACAATGAAGTTATTAAGCATAGAGTTAAAAAATCTTACGTCTGGGTGATGAGCGCAGTGCAGTGCTAGGTAATATTATGGACTCTATAAAACACTGGTTCTAATGGGGAAGGAAAAATTCGTGAGGAATCCGGCATAATCTATGAACTTTTTAAAGTAAAGTGTTATCCAAGCAAGATAACAGTAGCGTACATTAACTCGCTAGGACGAGACGGGCAGGACATGTGTCCGATGGTAACCAACATGCTACATTTCAGCACAGTGACACGCAGCTATTGGAACATGAAGAGTGCAAATCATTACCTAGTACTGCATTCATAATCCGGAGATCTGAGGTTTTATATATCTAAGCCCTTTAATTTCTCTGGAAATATTACCCTTCAAACCGGAACACAGTAATGTTTTCACATTGCTGCTTGGCGGTAGAATAACAGGAAAAGTTGTCTCTGAAAACTCTGCCAAGAGTCCTACCACTACAAATCTGATTGATTTACAGAACTGTAGCTACCTACTTATCTATTTATCTAAACGTGCGAAAAATGCTAACCTTCATTACGATATTAGGGTCGCAGCTTAACGTTTTTGTTTGAGATGTAAATTTAAATTCATTTAAATATTACTTAAATATTAATTTCATAGCTATCTCAAATATTGGCCAGGTATTTCTGTCAAAGTAGGCATTTAACGCTGTCTTGTTCTCGCGACCGTCACCGACCGCGGAATCGGTGCCACAGTGCAGAAATAACATTAAAATATTGGACTATGTAATTTAAACTCATTTTTTGTTCAAGATTTGTTTATGTTTGTTTGTTTATGATAAAAGTTTTGTTGCTATATAAAAGAAGATATATTATATTTATCTATACTCGTTGGTATACAAAACTCAACCTTTTCTTTTTTGGTCACACTACAAGTTGAGAACAGCTTTTCCAATTTCATGCATCTTTTTAAAATTTTTCCTAATAATTCACAAGTTCGTCAAAAATTAAAAAAAATGTGCTGAAACGTAATGAAAGGCCAGTAAAAATAGAAGGTTTTTTGGTCAACTTTGCACTAAATTTCTAAACCAATTTTTTTCTATGAGGTAAAGATCACTTACTGAGCATAAAATTACAAAATGCTCACAGATCCAGGTAGAGCTTCAAACGCCAATTGAAAAAAAAAACTGTTTTAACCGATATTTTGGAAACTATATATTTTGACAATAATTGTAGAAAATAAAATTTTGCATCTTTTGTTGCTAGTAAACTTTTTTTGTAAAACTTACCGTTTACGATTTATAACCCATTTAATGATACGGTTGCGATGATGCCGATAATAGTGGATGAAAATGATATGGTCTACGATGGAACTTGCTTCTCTAATAGAAACAAACAAAGTGTACCTCGTAACCCCAAGGTTCGAACCTTCGACAAAAACCCACTCTGGCAATGCATTTCACAGCTTAGTTGTTCTTATTACAAAAGTGGAGACCAAACTCTTCGTTCAACTCTTCAATCATGATGATGAACGGTGCTATTTATTCGAGCAACGAGCAATATGATAGAATAAATTTAATTTAAAAACCCCGACTACAAAAAAAACTACACGTAAAAAAATATTACCTACTATCTAAGGACACTTTGGCGAATGAGACTAGTCTTAGAATATCTTAGTTACCAAAATCCATCCAGCCGTTTGGAAGATAATGTGGAAATAAAAGTTTTACAAACATAAAGATACGCACGAAAAACATAACCCTTCTTCCATTCCGGTAAAAATAGACATGTTTATGCTACTGGGAACAGAATTCACATCGCATTTTTTTTACATTGTTATCATTAAATTGGACATAATAAATCGTAATCGGTAAGTTCGAAAAAAAAGTTTACTGGCAACAAAAGATGGGAAATTTTATTTTCTACAATAATAATAGGCTTTATAACTTTTTCGGAATATCGGCCAAAAACGTTTTTTCAAGCTGGCGCTTGAAGCTCCACCTGGATTTGTTATTATTTTGTAATTTTATGCTCAGGAAATGATTCTAAACCTTACATAAAAAATACGAATCGGAAATTTAGTACAGAGTTAAATTCTACGAGTAATTTTACTGCCTAAAAGGCTTCTTATCAAATTTGATCGAGTGTCTAAATTTCATTTTAAATAAGTTTTAAATGGACGAAGTTGGGTTTTTAGGGATTCGTAGACAAATTTTAAAATAAACGTTATGTCTGTCCATCCGTATGTGACAGCCATTTTTCTCCGAAACTATAAGAAGTATACTATGAAAACTTGGTAAGTACATGTATTCTATGAACAATATTAACATTTTCATACAAAAAAGAAAAACCAATAAATTTTGGTGGTGTCACAAACTTGGAAAGAATAAAAAAATCTATCAAAACCATACGTGTATCTATGGCCTATCCATAGATACACGTATGGTTTTGATAGAATTGTTCAAAAATTGTATTGAAGTTCCTAACATTTTTTTTTCTAAACTGAATAGTTTGCGCAAAATTCTCTTCCAAAGTGGTAAAATCTGTATATGAAGACTTTTCTTCCAAGTAATAAGTACCTTACTACCAAAGAATTTACCTAAATGGCATATACGAGTAAATGCAAGTTAGGTATCATAAATGATACCTAACTTGCATTATGTGATATTAGGGGATTTACGCAGGGGATTTCTCCCCTCTCATTATTTCCTTATACCGATCTCTGATTTGACGGACGAATATTTTACCGATACTTATATATTTTCCATTGCATCCGCATTGAATTTTTTACTGATGTGTTATCGACGTCAGTTTTTTGAGACTCCCCTATTGGTCTACAACATAAAGTAAAAAGCGTACTAATTAGTTTCAGGGTCTATTTGCAATTCCAATGAAAACGGTATCAAAAATCAAGATCATAGCGTGCTTCACTAGTAATACCTACTGATATTGTTATACTGTGGCACTATGATCGTAATATTTAAAATTTATTGGTTGTCAAAATTGTAAAATCAAGCACAGGCCCGTCGTCCGTGAGCGCCGAAACGCGACTGATCAGGCTGGCCGAACGGCGCGCTATATATATGGTAGATATTAAAACATAGTGAATAACTGATACTTTTTATCAAGTCAAACTCTGCGAATGCATCTATAACTTTTTAGTGGCTTTCGTTGAGTACAAAAGTTTAGTAAAAAAATTCATTAGTTTAGTCATAAACTTGAAAAAGCTTTTTGAAAAGGGGTAACTTTGGGATTTTTTTCTATCAAGTAAAATTCATTAAATCGTGTTATTGACTGCGAATTGCACTAGATTACATCCTTAACTAATACATATATTTTTTCAGAGTTTAATACACTATTTTCAATAAAGTATTTTTGTATTTGTTATTTGTATTTTAAAGGTCTTAAAGTTGTTTTAAAAATTCAAAATTACGGCCCACACGCCCTTAATAGCGTTACAGGAAAATCTACTAAATATAAAACACTAGCCGCTCGGTTTTACCCATAAAGTTCCCGTTCCCGCGGTAAAAAGCTACTGTAGGTATATATACTGTAGGTAGGCTATAGCCGCAGTTTGTGCTCTTTCAGATTGTAATCTGTGTTCTTTATTTCACCACGATTCGTTTAAATGTGATTTAACAACAAACAGCCGAACGACAAAATATTGACATTTGTGCCCTGTCCCACATTGCAAAATATCAATAGTCTAGCCGTCACTTACGGCTGACTGAATAGGTACCTTTTAAATTCACTTAATGCCAATAGTACTCAGGTCAAACTGCTCGTTGTTTAACGAAATCTAAGTCGTGTTAAAAACTATGAAATTTAGATTATTTACAGACAAATAGGTGAATATACTAAAAAATAAACCAGAAAAATCCTCCGAATCCCTTTCAAAAAATCGCCCGATCCGAACAAGCAGCGCCCCAAATCAATAGAGACAACACAATTCCTTTCCACCGAAACGATTACACTCAATCCCAGAGATCCCAAGAAAATACAAACGGCCATTTGTCAAGCCCAGGTGCGCGTAGGGCGCCTAAAATTAGATGTAAGGTACGACCCTTTCAGACGGTGTGTTTTATGAACAGCCTTAGGAAAACGATTCGTTATCGACTTTCTGGGGATTGAGTTAAGATTGTGTCGGTACTGAGCGGCCGGGGCTTAAATGTAGTTCCAATAAAATCTGGTGCTGAGATATTGAGAAAATGCGACCATCGGACATACTTGAAAGAAACACATTTTGTCGCAACGTTAATTATGTTAATCAATAACGCCCAAGCGACGCGAGGCTAGTTTTTCAACTCTAACTTCGTGGAGACAAAACTTGCGTTGCGTAGCGTTGTCTACAGGAAGCTAGAAGTAATAGCTACTAGCTTTCTAATACACTGCAGGCCCGTTAACAAAATTTATGGGTCATCTGATACAGCAGGAGACCTATGTAGGATGATAGAAGGGTATAAAGTAATAAGATTGAGCACTACGCCGTCACTTGTAAGCTGTCCAACTGAGTGCTGTTGAAGAGGGGGGTTCTAAACCTCGATCATTTCTCCTTGCCGCATGATTTTTGTACGGCGTTGCGGAATAATATATTAGAAGAGGTATTGAAACTATAAAAAATATAAATTTTAAAATTCTAATGGTTAGTTTGTGAAAAAAATTCATGATTTTCCTACGATTTACAGAGTAAGTTTGGTCATTTGATTGTGTTCGGCTTTGGTTCCATACAGTTTCAATACCTCTTCTAATACATTATTTCGCAATGCCGTACAAAAATCATGCGACAGGGAAAATGATCGAGGTTTAGAACCCCCTCTTCAACTGCGCTCAGTTGGACAGCTTACAAGTGACGGCATAGTGCTCAATCTTATTACTTTATATCTTTCTATCATCCTACATAGGTCTCCTGCTGTATCATATGACCCATGAATTTTGTTCACGGGCCTGCAGTCTATAACACCAGCTTGAAAATCTAGCGTCTAATAGATAGGGCATAACATCGAACATTTCTAGACGGTTTTGACTGTGGAAAATATTTGACAGTTTTTGGCTCAAGTTTTTGATAAATTGAAACATGACTCAGATCATTATTAACTTAGTACTGTACTGCGCTCTTCAAAGATATGTGATAAGATATCTCTCGACTTGTAATTTCTCTGAAAACATTGATCTTAAGTCAGAACACGTTAATATTTGCTAAGTATTTCTCGGTGGTAGAATAACGAAGTGGCAAAGTTGTTGTTCTTCCTCAGGCAAACTCTGCGATCTTACTTTACAGTATCTCTAAATACTCACAGTTATCTTTCAAAGCATGTATTAAATCAGATTGCTATACAATTAGCCGTATCTTAATTACTGTTTAAGCCGAAGAACTAGTTTGGAACATGTCCAAACGAGGTACTTTCCCAGACAGATATAATACTATAATTTCATTTTCTCTAAAAAAATTAGATCAACTTTAATTTACAATTAAACTGAGACACTCTACATCTCACAATTTTTGAGAAAATTACGATGACGTCGTTCAGTAAAGTAACCAGTTTTAATTTTTTGTTGATACGTATTTCAAAATCAACTAAACCGAATTTGATAGAATCATCTACCAATCAAAAAGACTATCATCAAAATCTATTCTTTAATTATCTATCGCGTAACACATACAAAAAACTAGAGAACCTCCTTTTATGAACTTCAAAACTTTTCTGGTTACAAATTACATTTTAAATGAATACGGGTCTTAATATAATCCTCTGTTTAAGTTTCTGTCTACAGCAGGCTCGGCGCTAATTCCCGCACAAAGCCAGGAGTCCGCGGTCCGTGCGCCGCTCGCTGTAATAAAGCCTTCATTGAGGCGGCGTTTATTCGCGGCTCTCATTACGTGCTCGTACCTGGCTGAGAACAGCTCGGACGCTCGCTTCTAAACGTTTCATTCTCGGGTTTTATGGGTTTGTTTTTGAAACGTTCGTGATAAGTCGAGCGTTTGACGTGTGCACTAGAATGAGGACTTTTATAAAGATAACGGTGTTTTACTAATAAAACAGTTTTTTGCTTTAATTGGACCATCAACTTTACACCTTTATCCGGCTTTTATTTTATGAACCTATTAAAATATACTACACTAGCTGAACCCGCTACTTCGTTCGCGTAATCAGATGTTACTGACTTATACATTAATTGGAAGTATCGTACGTCAAATATTTGGATAAGTAGTCATTGAAAAACCTTTGAGTTTGAGTGAATTTGTTTTTCCACACAAAAATTTATTTAATTTTATCATCTTTATTTTTCTTTTTTTAAACAAAATCAAACATCCTTAGTAAGGTTTCGTAGTATCGAACATAGCCGCAAGTGTTAAGTTTGTAGGATTTTTATAAGATACATTATGAAAAGTCTGAAGCTAATGTGCATGATCTGATACCTACTTACCTATTTCTTTTTATCCGCAAGCTGTTTTCTAGCTGTTACCCGCGACTTCGCCGTAGTAAAATTTTGAAAGAAGCCTGTGTGGAATCAAAATAATTAAAATTTTGAGTTTTAATGATATTCAAGCAAGTTGAACCCGTAAATCTAAGCCAAGTCCTAGTGAAATGTTAATGTATGAATTTAATTGTAGGTAACACAGAAAAAATCAAGAACGAAAGAACCCAAATTTGGCATCATAATCCTTTTAATCCTTTAAAAGCCCACAAAAACTTATTAGTACAATTTAGAATACCAGTAACGCCACCTAGTGATGAAAGAAAAAATACATACCACAATAGCAAAACATCGATTTAAATGGCCTTTAGTGCTTTTAGATTTAAACTGGCATTAGCGCCGTCTAATGAGAATATTATGTTGCTTGTTATTTTGATTGTGAACGCAAATCACCTATATTATCTACGCCAAAACGGGTGCATATATTTTTCATTTTTGGCTTTTACCTTACCATCACATCAAGTTCCTTACGAAAATATATGCTTATATTAATATGAAAATGTAGACTTATTAGCCCATGTGAAATTTTAGACTCTAAACTATCTGTGTTTCGTGTGTCAACCCATATCGTTGTGCCGTTTTGACGTGATAGTTAAAATTTGTTTCCTTAGGGCCCATGCTTCTTTTCAGGTTGATAGGTAATAAATACATAAATGTGGTATTTCAGACTATGAGTTATTTCTGTTTCAATTTTCTACCAAATTTGCTTAGTCTTTCCTACGTCACAGTAACCTACCTAAAAGTAACCGATTTGTTATTTCTGAGTTCAAACTACGTGTGTTTCGAATTCCATCCAAATATGTTCAGCCGTTCCAACGTTGTCCTGTAAATATTATGAATGTCACTGTTTGGATGTTTGTTACGTAATACATAGAGTACTTATACATAGGCAATGTTTAGCCTATGTGTTCTTCCAGACTGTAATCTAATTCTATTTCAAATTTCAACCCGATCACTTGATAAGTTCCGCCATGATTAAAGTGGCAATAGAAATACATCATCTGCGAAAATTTCAACTGTCTATCTATCACCGTTCTTGAGATACAGCCTGGTGACAGACGGACGGACGGACGGATAGCGAAGTCTCAGTAATAGGGTCCCGTTTTTACCCTTTGTGTACGGAACCCTAACAACGGTCTGCTTCGGTCACCGAAGCTTGCTGAACACTACCTTTAAATTTTAAACAGTATTTGGATTTAAATAATACGTTTTCTAATAAGTTACGGCTGGCCTAGTAAGTTACAGCTGACCTAGTCAGGAGAACGGCGACTGTCGATCCGGAGACCCAGGGTTCAAAACCACGTGCACCACTATCTTTTCAGAGTCATGTTCGTAATGCCGGTAATTAAAACGGTGAAGGAAAACACCGTGAAGAAACCGAAATCTACCTATAATCTAAGTTCTAAGTCATATGTCATCCACCAACCGACACTGGGCCAGCGTGGTGGATTATAGCCTGTCTCTCTCCTAGCGAGAGAAGGCCCCGACATGAAGTGGGAACATTTAATGGGTTGTTTATGCTGCTACTTATTATGCTGATATGTTTTCTCCAAAATACAAAAATCTACTTCAATGACAGGTAATTTAATTCTGTACAGATAAATCTAAGCTGTTTTTAGTTTTTTGTTGATATTTGAAAAACTACCTCCCTGTTTTCGATATCTAAGATCACCTCTGAAGTATTTTCTACCAAACAAAAAAGGAATTATCAAAATCAACTAACAATTAGCGGAGTTATCGCGTAAAATAAAACCAAATAAAAAACATGCAACCCGATTGAGAACATCCTCCTTGTTTGAAGTCGATTATAACCGAATGATGTTGGTTTTTCCACACGAAAATATATTTTTGACAATTATTTTGTCATCCAGACCACGCGACGCGATCACGTGGGCACTTTCTAGAATCTAGATATTCTGTGGATCGTTTGTGATACACAGAATACATAGAAGTTAGTATGTACCGAACGCGCCGCGCGTGTCGTTATTATTTAATGTTTGTGTAATTTCCGAACCAACAGACCGATATTGTTCAAATTTTGACGGAACAATATAAAAAATGTGTTCTTTCTAACAAAAAAAGAATTAATGAAATTAAACAACGCAAACATGAGTTACAACCAAATACAGATTCTGACTTTCACCCCCTCCCGCAAGAAAACCGATCAGAATTTGGGGGTCAAAAGTAGCCTACAGCAATGTCCTTAGTATAAACTAAAATCATGCCAAGTTTCAGCTGAATTGAATCAGTAGTTTCGGCGTGATGCGTGATCCCTATACAGAAAGACAGACAGACAGACAGACAGACAGACAGACATGAAAGAAAAAAAATGCAGTTTCGCCATCAGTATCGACTATGGAGTGCCCCAAAAAAAATTTTTCAAAATATCTTCAATGTACAGAATTCGACCCGTTACAGTTTTATTATAAGTATAGATTAACCAAAAAACTGAACTCAACATTGTGTAAACAAATGAAATTTCAAAATATTTTGTTTATCAATAAATTGGTTTGTATTTGACAGCCATCTCGCCTGATATTAGAGATAACGTAAGTCTACGACAGAAAGCGCTCATCTAGAAGATCCCTTCATTCTTTATTTTTGATGACACCAAGATTGTAACCATCGGGAACAACCAATCAGGCCACCCATTGCATAACCTTCTTATTACGAAAGTAGAGACAAAACTCCTCGTACGACTTTTTGGAACATCAACAATGAAACGAAGTCGCTTTTTTAGCTACGAGCAGCTCGAATAAAAAAGGCGTATTAAGTATTAAACAAAAGTTTTATCCGTCCTACACTTCTTGATTTTGCTCTATTTCATTTGTAAAACGTTTGAATGAAATAGGCTTTATCTCGACTACATAAAGTTCAAACATGTTACTCTATATTTAGATGTAACTTCAAGTTAGTTCCTCTCAAGTTTACGAGTTAAGTGCTGGTATAATTTGACGTTATTATGTTATGATTGTTGTTCCTGTTGTAATGAAGTGGTGTTATGATTGTTGTTTCTGTTGTAATAAAGTGCTGTTGTGTGTCGCGGGGATTAAGTGGTTCAGACTTGTTAGTAATGTTGTTCTTATTAAGTTAGTTTTACAGTAGCAAGTATCTATTTTTGAACATGAGGAGCCAAAATCACTGCCTTGCACTGCCCTGCGTTCGTGACTCAGTGATTTGTCTCTTGGTGACCCTTAGCTTTGGAAACATTTCCCTTCTAACCGAAATACAGAAACGTGTGCATATTACTGCTTGGCGGTAGAACAAATAGCAAAGGCGTGCTATTTCTTCAGGTAGACTGTAAAGAGTCCTACTGCTACAGAAACCGTATTTCATAAGGAGTTTCAGATCACGCAACGCTTGACCATGGTGACGGCATCGGCACTGTCTTGATTGATTTGTTGAGTGATAATCTGACCTAATAGCATCTGAACAATGGTACCATTTGACAGATAGATGAAAAAATTTGAAGAAATAGACACAGCTTTAAAAATAGCAACAGAAGCATGAGTTAAGCAAGCAGTTAATAATTTCTGATATTTATTCCTCGAGCTAAGAAATTAACTTCAACCGTAAAATAACCGTATAAGAGTTTTTATTACTCTGAAGTGGTTTGGAAGTCGGTTTGTCGTGAAGGTACGCAAACTTTAGTTTTTGTAGATATTTCATAAACCACTGCACTGATTTCGATAAAACTATACTACTCTACTAACTAGTACTAGTTTTGTAGTGGTAGGACTCTTGGCAGAGTCCGCCTGGGGAAGTACCACACCTTTGCCAGTTATTCTACCGCCAAGCAGTAATGTGCAAACATTACTGTGTTCCGGTTTGAAGGGCAATGTTTCCAGAGAAATTACAGGGCTTAGAGATATAAGATCTTAGATCTCTGGGTGACGAGCGCAGTGCAGTGCTAGGTAATGATTTGGACTCTTCAGGTTCCAATAGCTGCGTGTCACTGTGCTGTTATGTGTCAGGCATGTTGCTTACCATCAGGCACATGTCCTGATCGTCTCGTCACTCTTTATTTAAAAAAAAAAAAAACTATACTGACTCTCTAAGAAGCTATACTACTACTAACTATACTAACTCTCTAAGAAACTCTGCAGTTTGCCAGAACAGAAAAAGAATCATCAAATTGATTCAAAACAAGTATCGCATAAACTACATATTGTAGCATGACATACAAACAAACTGTTGATAGGAGTGAAAACTAATAAATCAGAATTTGATATCCTATTTTGGAAACTAATCGAGGGAAATTGAAGGGCGTGGACATGGCCATGGCGAAATAGATTTCTTTTATTTACGAATGTGGCGCTTGGGATCAATTCACACCCCACAGGAAATCTGTATGTGGCGCGTCAAAAGAAGTTTTCCCCAAAGAATAACAACCAAACTAAGAAATAGTTCCTGTTTTGAAGTATGTTAAAAATACATGTGGATATGTTTGAATTTTGATTACGGAAATTCAGGCGCCTCCAAACTACAGGGGGCTTAGAGCGAGCCAATCAGACGAGCCGCTCGGAAGGAAGGATTGAGATGCGAAGCGCGCCACCGCCCGTGCCAGCAGAGGCTTTCGAGGGACCTGCCGAGCCGGGTTTCATTGCTACATCGCTTTAGGGACGACGTGCTATCTATAGTGTCGATTTTTGATTAAAAAAAAAGATAAACTAGCGACCCGCCTTGGCTTCGCACGGGTGCAATCCTGATACGGAATATAAGTACTAATAAAAATGGTTATTCCTAAGAGATAGATATATAAATAAATAAATATTGGTGGACAATTCACACACAACACCATCTGACCCCAAACTAAGCAAAGCTTGTGTGATGGCAGCCAGATAGCTGATATAATACTTATATAGTTTTAAATACTTACTTATTATACATAGAAACACCCAGACACAGTGCAAACATTTGAATTCATCACACAAATATTTGCACTGGGTGGGGATCGAACCCACGACCCTCGGCTTCGCAGGCAGAGCTACTACCAACTAAGCCACTAGGTCAGTCACGACTACTACTACGATATATTTTTTGAAGGTGTACAATATTGCCGTACATTATTTCGATCTAGCTCATAGGGTTCAGGCAGCGTTTGCAGTGTAAGCGCAAAAAATGTGTTTATTTACGACATTACAATAGAAACCTTTAAAATTATAGGTGTTTCTCCAATATTTTATGCACGTATTAAACATTTGTCTTGAATTACTCTATCTATTAAAAAAACTCATCAAAAATTGTTTAGTAGTTTTAAAAATCTAAGTATATATAGGGATATAGAGACAGAGAAAGCGACTTTGTTTGATACTATGTAGTGATAGTGATAATCGTCAGTACATATAATATATTATAAATTATGGTGAAGGTTTGACTCAATCTCTACTTTTATGATAAGCACGTCCAGGCTTTAGAATGTGTCTGAATGAGTTTTCTCCGATTGTTTTCCAAATTTAGTGCTTCAGTTTCTTCTAAGTAATCGCGTTGAATCTTGAAGCACTTTGTCGTTTAACATCTGCCGAGATGGGGCTCAAGTGAAAGTGTATAGTGGTTAAAGAAAGAGATTGCTAAATTAAGTATTCAAATGCTGAGATAACCTTCAACAGTGAAACATTTACAGATGAGTTCAAAATATGATTACAAAAAAGGCGTCAAAGGGACTCCTGATAGAAGTGAACTTTTTACTTAGAATTGTAATTTAAAACATCTGTAATGTTGCACTATGTGACTAATATACAAGGAAGAGTGTTAAAAGGCATTTGTTCTCATATTAGACAATTATCACTTCCATTAGAACACTAGTAAATAAAAAACATTAGGTAGTTCGTTCGTATTAACTTTGTTTCTTTATAAATTTTGTTAGTTGATGGTTATTAAAGAGTTTTGATGATTTAACTAGGACACACTTATACAAGGGTATAATGCTACTGCGCATGTCAGTGAGGCAAATTCACAAGATTTCACTCATCCAAAAAGCGTCCCGCTCCGTCGCCGCTTCAACGCTACATGTTGTTATACTACTAACGCTACTTGCATGTTATGCAAAACTTTACAATTTTTCTATATCCATAAGAGACCTACTGTAGTAAATATCACTACAAATTACCGAAATAAATAAAAAATACTAAAAAGTACTGATTTGTAAAATTCTAGGTCTATTCTAGTATCGCTAATAAATAAATAAGCCGAACTGTGGAAGGGGAACTGGGGAGGTCACCAGTAGGAACACAATAAATTGAGTAAAACATACTTGACTAGTAGCGCCCCACGGCTTTACCCGCGTAGCTCCCGTTCCAGTTGTTTTCCCGCGTTAATATAGTCTATGTACTATTTTTATTTATTTTAGGTTTTTAGTTTAACATATACGATTTGGGGGGGGAGGGTCATGCAACCCTGATGCTGACCACGTGCCTCTGACATGAGGGACCGACCAAGAGAGAGAGAGATATAATAAATAAATATTAGTAGTAATTTCTCACAACTCTATCTAGCCTCATAATAAGCAAAGGCTGTAGGAGCCAGATAACTGATACAATAATACTCATGAAATTGCAATTATATAATAAAACATGCAAGCAATAACCGCATTACTGTTGTTTGTATTTTTTGTGTACTAAATGTTGCGATACGTAATAACTTTATATGAAATTACAGTCTGTATTTATTTAACAAATGCTATCGATATAATTTTCCCATCCCTAGAACAAAACGAAAACACTCACCATATTTTAATATTGTTTGTAATGTGTGTAAACTAAATATGTGTTGTAACAACATCTTTATCTAAAAACGAGAGTACATCTTTTTAAAATATTATCGATAGAATTGTCCCAACCCTAGTCCATCAAGTCTCCGCCGGCGCGGCGGGCTCCGCAGCCAGTGTCCTAATTAAGCGGCCTGCACTCCGAGATAAACTGCTCCAGAATAACGCTGACCTTTTTGTGGAGTCGGCTAATACCAGCTCAATTGCTGAACGTTTTCTTGTTGGTTGTTTTTTCAAACACAAACAAAAAAAATTGGCAGTTTTAGGGATGCTGATAGAAGTTAAAAGTAATAATCTGGAACTTTTGTATTGGACAGCACTATTTTTACACAATATGTCACTTGTAGCATAGCTACAGATGTATTACGCATGTTAGTGACGTGAACGCATATTATTTTAAAGTACTCATATTATTGTACAGTCAAAAGTTATATAATTGCAAAAGTTTATTTTAAGCTAGCAGTGTCTTTCAATTTTACCGGCGTAGTTGCCCTTCCCTTTGTTTTCCCGGGATAAATGTGGTGTAGTCAAAAATAACACATATCTAACTGTTTTTAAAATTTCTACCCGAACCGTTTAACCTTTCCGACGTGACTGAGCAACAAACATCCAAAAATTTCAATGTACACATAACTACTACACTACATACGCGGACTAGCAGCACCCTGCGGTTTTATCCTCGTAGATTCTCGTTGTTTTTATTATAAAAAATTAACCCACTCGTATAATAATAAGCTTTAGATAAAATAGCTATTTTTAGCTATTTTAACAAAGTTGTACGTCTTAATTCGGAAAATTATTTAGAGCTTTGGGCTGGCCTTAAACTGGCAATCTCGCGTTTGTAGGCCACTTATTCTAACCACCAGGCCACCACGGCTTCTCGAATACAACAGCCGTTTCCAGACGGGAGTGGAAGAGGTTATACTCTACATTTGTGATAAGAACGTCCAGGCTGTGGAATGCGTTGCCTGATCGAGTTTTTCCGATAGTCACCATCTAGTGTCTTCGAACCGAGAGTGAATTTGTTTCTTCTTGGTAAGCACGCTCGATCGTAGACCGCATCGTTGCTTAACATCAGGCGCGATTGCGGTCAAGCATTAACCTATAAAAGTAAAAAAATATAATTAGAAGTTAATCAAATCAGTTTCAAAACTAGTTACGTTTAAGAAAGAAAATTAATTTTGTACTCAAAGAAAAAAAGTTTAGAAAAACTCTAAATAAAATTTTATTTTCTTTAGCATACATTTCTTGTCAAATCCAAATAGCATAAAAAACTATTCACTACACCCAGTTAAAATATGACAACTCAAAAAACACAATAAAACCCAACGAAAATTCAAACCTTTTTCCTGCAAATATCTCCAAAACCTCCACCGCAATCATTTCTAAGCCCTTCACCCTAAACTGGCTACGCAAAAATAACCCTTCGGTGCACGTCGCTACTGAGCCCTTAGCCCTCAAAACTTGGCATGTACATAGCAACAAATATATCTGACGATGTGACCAAAAGTGGTACTAACATTTTTAAAGGTAGTTAGTTTGATAATGCGATGATAGCGACGGTTTTCATAGGGTCAAATAAGTTATAGTTGCTGCAAAAATAACCCTTCAGTGCACGTCTCCTGTGACAGGTCGTCAATAGGACAGTGACGAGGGTCGCGCCACGCTGCTACATCATGGGCCAACTATGAATTATACTACTAGGGATATGACATCCAACTATCGCTACTGTGAACACTGAACATACCTGTCATGTTTAGACGCTTATCAGGCCATAAGCAAAAGATGTTCATTCAGCTCAGTAATGCTTAAATAACTTCCAAAAGAACTGCCTGGTTTTATACAGGGTTATTGATTATCAGCCTGCATCATTTTAAGGGGATGTTAAGTATAAATGCGTCAACTTTTGTTTTACATTTTATTTAAAAAAAACATTCCAAATAAAAAAGTGTATTTGTCTAAAAGCATCTAACTCTTCGTAACAATTTGTAACAAGAACATGCGCTCTTTAACGATAAATGATGTGCCGAAGTAAACAAACACTAAAAAGTCGGTAAACATTGCTAGAGAGGGCAACGTACCCTTTTTATGGGATATGCATTGAGTTTGAACAAAAGTTATAGAGCAAAAATTGCTTGTATAAATATACTGAACATCCTATAACTATATGCCCTTAAACAGATGCAAAATTAGAAACTAAACTACGTAGATAGATTGTACTTACAAATAGCGCACAGGCCTTTAGCATACAGCGGGTCTACTACGGAGTCCGATAAACGATATATCGGCCGAAGTTATGGACGTTTCATACCACGAAACACAATCGGTCGGTTGATCTGATCGGGCGTTTCGTTCATCCCGACCGACACTGGTTTGACAGTTTTTGTGTCATCAACCGACTGATTGTGTTTCGTGGTATAAAACGTCCATAACTTCGGCCGATTTATCGTTTATCGGACTTCGTAGTAGACCTGCAGGTTTCTTATCCCGAGAAAATAGAGGGACAGGAAAACTACGCGGGTAAAGCTAGATGTGGTTTTTTAAAGTAAATAGGTTTACAAAAAGCCACGTCCATCAGTTCTATTATATATTACACGTCACGCAGATCGTCGTCCCTCATCGACGGGCGCCGTCGCCCCCGCGTGACCGCGACGTTCGTTCGCGTCATCCCATCGTGACAGATGATGCGGCACGGCTGTCAAGTGCAATTTGTAAAACTCATCCTTTTAAAAACATAAATATTAAATTAGTGCCAATTTCAATAACATCTTAGTTAAGAAATGGTTAATCAGATCTATTTGTCTATATGATCGCTTAGTCGATGTCGTCACTCTTATATAAATCGTATTTAATTTATATAAATCTCCGTTATTCATCTGTAAGTGTATGTAGTATCATCATCATCATCTGCAGCCTGCAGACGTCCACTGCTGGACATAGGCCTCCCCTAATGATTTCCACAATGACCGATCTTGTGCCGCCTTAAAATGAGCAAGTTGAAGTGGCAATGGGCAGGCCATATAGCTCGCAGAACCGATAACCGCTGGGGAGTAAAGGTTCTCGAATGGCGACCACGAACCGGAAGACGCAGTGTATGTAGTATACTTTAATATTTTTAATTGTAAGTGGTTTTGTTTACATAATATTATTATTAGAGCTAACTTGTAAATTTATAGCATTATACCTGAGTATTTTACACTCGTTATAATTGTGTACTTCCCCGTTTTCTTATTTTCCAGTTCTCCTTTTCCATCCAGCAGTTGCCTGGAAGAGATCGCTTTTAGCGATAAGGCCGCCAATTGCTACTTTTTTTAAAAGTTTTTATATCTTTGTTTTTTGTTTTGTTGTAATTAAGTGCAATAAAGAGTTTATCTATCTATCTATCTACTTCTACCACTAGATGCGAAAAGTTGGATGTTTGTTTCTGAATCATGTCGGAACCTGCCAATCCGTGCAGGATTGGGTTAAGATTTGAAACATAGATTATTGTAGTCTAAAATATCATTTACAACAGAAAATTACCAATAATGGAGCCGAAACAGGCTTCACTTGCAACCTCTGTACTCGTAGCTATCAACAAGCTCGTCAGAGCTTTTACCACTAATACTTTCCGTGCTAGTTGATTCAAGTTTCAGGGTGAGTCTATTAAAAAAAATATTGCACCTTTTAGACGTCACAGATGTTAAATTTACTCAAGTACACAAAAATTGGGGTTAATTCTGATTGTGATACGGCGTTACGATTGTTAATGTGATCTACACCTAATTTTTCATTCGGATCTATCCCATAGCAAACCTTAGTTACAAAACATTTGCACAGCGAACCAATTTCTTGGTTCGCATAAAAAATTCAACGCGCAAACCGACCGGGAGCTGTTTACCGACACAACAGAGAAGATGATTACCAGTTATTCGAGCGATGTTTGTTTAACATCAGCCGGTGTGTTACACCTCAAAAATGGCGCACAACACGGGGTCCGTAAAACCCCGCAGGGGTCTGACGGGCCCCGCGTCAAACGGCGGCGAGCACAGCCGGTGTTGTTGTCTTCATTATCCCGGGCTAAGTGACCATTAAAATTCATTTTTAGGCCCCGGGGTCAACTCGCCCCGCACGCGTCGACCCGTCTTTCACAAATGGCGGAGTAGTTGCTGATTCATCGCGCGTGTTGTAGTTTGCGTAGTTATTAAGCTAGACAATGAATTTTTACAGCAATACAGTTATTTATATAATAGAGTAAGATCCCAGAGCCGCCAAACGTCACGTATTTTCTGATGAACGAAATGTGGACGATTGAGTAGAGTTAGTACGTACTAAGAACAACATGCTTACCCGCTAACTTGCTTAGAAGGCCAATTTTGAGATATGGGGCTTAGAAGATACATAAAAGCTTTACTTACTTCTCGTATTTTCTAATAACTGGTTCACGTATGTTGTAGTCAATATCTTTAAAAATAAGGCCCCAATACTCCCAGACACTTTCCGTCGGCCGATTTGCTTGTGTTGATTTTATACAAATGGAGTATGAGAATTGAAGTGTAGTTAAGTCTAATGACTTAATACTCCAAATATAATTTTAAAGTCCAAAAAATTTTGGGAGTTTTAAAGTTTAAAGCGTCTGTTAAGTGATACAGCCGACGGAGTCTGGGAGTATTGGGGCCTTATTTTTAAAGATATTGCCTATAACATAGTGAAAATCAGTCAATAGAAAATACGCGAAGTAACTTTAGGTTTAATAATATATAATAATAATATTGGTGGGCAATTCACACACAACACCATCTGACCCCAAACTAAGCAAAGCTTGTGTGATGGCAGCCAGATAGCTGATATAATACTTAATACTTACTTTAATAAGTACGTATAACATTAGTAGCATTAGTTTTGCTGAGTCACCGACATGTGTAATAACTGTATCCATGCAGGTGACATAGTGCAACATTAGAGCTTGCTGTTTAATGCTATAATTGTTGACTTCTATTTGCAGTTCCTGTAACTGTCAATATTTATTTGTTTAACTAGTTTAAAAGCACAGACTTTTTTTAACTTTATAGGTTTACACTTGATCGCCAATGATGTTGTCTACCTACGATTGAGCGTGCTTAACTCATTCAATGCCGTCAAAACGCTAAAAGAAATCGATTTCCTCCAGCTTTGAAGACACCAAGGTTGGAACCACTGTGACAGGCCCAATTTGGAAAACACATTCTAGACGTTCTTATCACAAAAGTAGAGTCTGTATTCGTAAGAGATACGTTTATATTTATGGAGTACAATGCTCAATATCATGTTCTCCGTTATGAATGTGAGCAAGCAGAGAAGCGCGTGTGGCGACCCGCTTCCGTGCGACTGTAGGCGATATTAAGGGCATACAATAAAAGCCGTTTATTTGCTAATGGTTCAGAACCCTTCGCGCGCGAGTCGCACTTGCATTGGACCGGTACTATTTTTTCTAAAATTTTGTAAAATCCTATCATTTCCTAATATTATATAAATATGTCAATATTTAAATTTTTGCTGCTTAATTACGTTTGAAGTTGAAATGGCTGAATGTATCGAGTTAAAATTTGAAACACATTCTTGGCTTAGCTTAAGTAACACATAGAGTACTTACACATAGGCAATGTTTAGCCTATGTGTTCTTCCAGGCTATATTCTAATTGTATTTCAAATTTCAACCCGTCTTGATACGATCCGCTATAATTAAGTAACAAATGTCCAAAAAATATTATGAATGCCAATGCATTCATAATATTTACAGGACAACGTTGGAACGGCTGAACATATTTGGAAGAAATTCGAAACACTCGTAGTTTGTACTGAGAAATGTAAGGTCAATGCTTAATATCATGTTCTTCGGTTATGAATGTGAGCAAGCAGAGAAACGCGTGTGGCGACCCGCTTCCGTACGAGTGTAGGAATTGTGAATAACCGCAGCAGAAGACAGTCGTATTTAAATACGATGTCTCTGAACATTGCGCCGGGTCGTATATTGTCCCAATAAAGCAATGAAAGCGAATCGATGCGAGGAATTCAATAATTTATTTCCCCCGCAAAAACAGAAACCGACTTCAATTAAGAATCTATCACTTTGTCGCGTCATCTAGATAAATGAAAATACATTTTAGGTTTATGTTTATATTTCAAAAACCACTACACCAATTTCGATCGATAAAATGTATGTGGGACTCACTCTGAACTAAAATCTACCAAAAATGGTAGAGTCAAATCAAATCAAATCAAATCAACTTGTGGTCCTGGGTTACAAGGGTGGTACTTAAAATCAGTCAGCTAGGTCATGACTCCAACCAAACCAAAAACTGGGTCTAGAACCTAGTTGGACCAGTAATTAAATTGCACGCGTGCACTTGTCGCACTGTCTTGTGACCAAGACCTTGTGAATGGGCCCTCCCTGGTGGTTGACAATATATTACCTACTTTTTTGAGAAATTTGATCGGCATAATTATGTCAAAGTAAAAATAATTATTTGTAATTTTTTTACACATCTGTAATTTTTTAAATTCATTTAATATAACATCAACGAAATTGAAAATAATTATAATTTACCAAAAAGTGTGCAGTAAAAAAGAAAATTTCGCCCAATTTTAGGTCATTTGGGCTTTACCATGAACGGCGTATGAATCGAATTCGCTCGTCATTTTACATCGCTTGGTCGTTCCAAATAATTACGTAGAACAAGTCTTATAAACAACACATTACACATTCAAATCCTTAAGCAGTCGTTAAGAATTCATTAAGTAACCGCCGCCTGACTCCGATTACTGTAAATACAGCCTTTGATACTCCCGGGGCGAGATCACGGGATGCCAAACTGTGGAATTATATTAATCATTTCTTTAAAATTGATCTTATGGCAAAACTTCTCTAATTTTTTGAAGAGCATATTGCTATGTTTAGTTACGCCTGGTCTAGTCAATAAAGAGCGCCTGGTACAAATATTAATATATTTTGAAGTCATGTACGTAAAGGAAAGCAGCTTGAGAAAACTAACACGTTTTTAAAATCTTTTGAAGTCATAACTTATCCACTCTGTGTGCTTCCGTGCGCTTGGCCAGCGAGGTGGATTATGGCTTGATTCTCTATTTGCGAGAGAAGACTTTGAGTCCCAGTAATAGGTACACTCCGCGAGGTATAAGCTGAGCTTTGCATTAGTGTGAGTGATCACCAATCAGGCAGGAGCGCGGCGAGATAGAATGGCGCCGCGCCTAAGGCCGGTTGTCACACCTACACTATCCATGTACACTCACACAAATGCAAAGCTCAGCTTATGCCTCGCGGAGTGTACAATCAGTGGGCTGCTTGTACTTGAGGTACATATGCGTTACCTATAAAGGGAATCGCTAGTAGCTTTATGTATACTATAACACATTTTAAGCCCAAGATAGTCGTTGCCACAAAATGGCAAAATTTATTTTTTCAAACTCTCTCAATAGGTATCCTATGCAAGGACTTAATAAGTAGCGCAGTATAAAGAAATATTATCGATATGTTAATTTGAATAGACTGTTCTAGTAGATTAATTACATTATGTCTAATTTCAAATATATGAAAGTAAGCTCTCCATCCTATCCACTATAATCCATGATACTCAAAATTGTTGTTCTTATCAATTCTTTTGAAAGTCTTCGTATGACGTGTCTTAAATTGTTGAATGCTATGAACTCATTTTGTAATATCGCGGGTGGATGAACGACAACAGCCAGCTAACCGCTATCTCGCTCTCTCCCGCGTGTGGTCGCTCGCTCTGTCTTGCGTTACAAACGAATCTTAATCTCACACATTGTTTGTTCATCTCCGTTATAATCAAACGTCGCAAATTAATATATTCTACCAAACTGCAGGCTCGAGGTTTGTGGTTGAGTCTTCCAAAGATGTCGAATGTAACAACACATTCACGGACAAAACATGCTACCATAATACCATAATTTAATGTAATCAGCTGCAATCGAAGACTTAGAATAATAAACAATTTTTTACAAAAAATTTAACCGACTTCAATACCTCAAATAGGCACTCAAAAGCGAAAAATAATTTAATATAGGTAATTATTATAACCGCTACTCACTCATCCATATGAAGTCGGTGCCAGGCTAGTTAAAAACTTAGTAGATATTCTATGGTACGAGGTAGTAAGTAAGTAGGCATAGGTAAGTAGTATCTATCTACTACCTGTTAGATTTGGCTGGCACCGACTTCATATGGATGAGTGAGTAGAGGTTATAATAATTACCTATATTAAATTATTTTTCGCTTTTGAGTGCCTATTTGAGGTGTTGAAGTCGCTTTAATTTTTTGTAAAAAATAGTTTATTTTACCCTTTTTAGTGCTAAACAAGTTTTCACTAATGCATTTACACGATTTCGTGTTGAGATCTCAATACATTAATTAAACCCAAACACTGGGTAGTTCCTGTAAGCCGTTAAGAAATTCCCTTAACTGTCCTTTATCTTCATCATCAGACCACTAATGACAGTCACAACCCATCTATGTAAAAAGTTCTCATCAATACAAATTCATCGAGCCCAAACACAAGGTAACTACTATGTACCGTCGAGGAGTTCCCTCGACCGTCTTCCCGTTCCCTCATCAGATCGACTCCAGACCATCTTTAAATTATACTGCTTTAAAATGCTCAAGCAAAAACCTAACTAACGCACTAGTCATCTTTACAATTTTCGAAAGTTATCCTCGATTTCTCTAGGATACCATCATCAGGTTTCATTATCATGGTACCACCCTGGGAATATCTCCTTTACAACAAAAAAAGAATCTTCAAAATCGGTTCATAAACGACGAAGTTATCCGCGAACACACATAAAAAAAAACATACATACGGTCGAATTGATAAACCTCCTTTTTTGAAGTCGGTTAAAAATACACAATTGTCACCGCGACATAAACAAGCTGGGACGCTATGGTTTCGTAGGTACTCGAGAAAACATTGACATAACGTTACTTCATTCACTTTCTCTTTTTCTCTCGGGCGATTACAACTTGACAATGATTTCTCGCTCCCTCTATTTGTTGATCTTTTTGCGTAACAGAAACAATCGAAATCTATGACATCTTTTGAAATAATTTCAATAAGTTTAATTTTGAAAGTGAAAGCTGGATCTGTCGTTGTGCATTTTTGTAGGCCAAAATTTTATGAGTTCATGTCACCGGTACTAATGCTAATGTAGCGACAGGGAACAGACAACTTTGAGGTAGCGGAAAAGGATCGTTAATCGTGCAATAGCGTAAGTAGGTAATAAAAATGAAACAATTATTATTTCTTACATTAGTACATAACATTTAAGAATCCACAAATACGTTTTTATCATAAAATACAGTTCTAGAACGAGTAGAACATGCGACTAATACTAAACAACATTCTAGCCCTTAACAACAGGTCTTTCAAAAGATTTAACGCAACCTAAAATGTTAATTAAGCCTTCAAACACATCGCAGTAACTAGTAGAATATTCAAAGAAATTCGTTGACCGTCATCAAACACAGAGTATTATTAAAATCCAATTCACATTTTTCTGACTTAATAAGAACTTAAACTTCCTAAGGTTATAAAAAACTTCATTGAAATGGGGTTTAACTGGAAAGCGGAGTAGCGTGGTAAGTCGGCCCGCGCCGCGCCGCGCCGCGCCGGTCTAGCGCGCGGCTAGCGACGATTATCTCGAATCGGCGACACGTTTATTCAATTACACTTCTAAGTATTTAACGGTGTGGGCTGTGGGGGAGACAGTACGTAAGGTTCAACGTTTTGCAGTGGAGGAATTCTATGCAGAGTCCGCCAGTGGAAATACCACACCTTCAAATTATTGGTGTGCACCAAAAGTACGTTTTTGCAATTAGAACTCTAAGTATTGTATCTGCTATCTGGCTTCCATAATAAAAGTTTTGGGCTGGTTATATGTATTATTTATCAGCTTCCACTTTATAATTTTAACTTAGTTTTGGGCTAATTATAAGTATTATAACAGATACCTGGCTTCCATAATATTATAAGTTTTGCTTAGTTTGGAGCTAGTCTTGTGTGAGGAATCTCCAAGGGGTTCTCAAGTTGTCGAGGCAGGGGGCTCAGTACCCGTGTCCTGGTCCATCCTACGTGAAGCGAGGAGGAACGCGCGAGGAGCTTGCTCGTCTAGGTTTCGCAGTGTATGCGGCGACGCTGCGTGGTAAACATCGCAGCCGTAGGTGAAGGCCATGGTGGTGGGAGAAGACCACCGGTTTAATAGCACCCTGACCGCTGCGGCTGAAAAGTCATAGCCGGTATGATTGCGCGCAAATTGTGAGTGCGTGCTTCTTGGTACTTCTTGGTATTTATTCACTTTTTCCTCACACACTCACACTCTTTTTATTCTCCGATCGATGCTCAACGACGAACTAGGTCACTGTTTCATTTTCCAGAACATTCCCGAAGGGGACGCTAATGGGAAAAACGTGGTGGTCCATTTAAAAATGCAAACCTCGACCACCTGCCGCCGCCGACACGCCCGCTTCTGGTTAATTCGTCAGATGATGAGCTCGGATTCAGAGATTGGGCGCTTTAATGGAGTTTTTACTACTCTTGAAGACATTGTGCAGGACTTTATCGCGATATAACTGTGGTTTAATTGCTTCTTAGAGTTTCGGCCGCGCTACAACGACTGTGGTCGCGAGGTCTTTTATTCGTGGTCGTATTTCGTGACCTTGGCCGTTATAAAGCGTGAACTATTCACAGACAATAAGCATCACGACTGATCCTGGTATTTTATTAAATTATTTTATACAATGACAGTATTTAAATATAATAAAATATGTCCCAACTTTAATTTTGATATTTTTTTGTTTAACTTACTTTATGATCATTCAAAGATTCATGGATGGGCAAGTCCATTTTAAAAGTACGAAAGTACTAGAAAATGTAAAATGGTAAATCATTCAATTGCAAGTGACTTTTGTTATGAAACCAGTTTCCTAAACGCATGCGTTTATTGTAGGGAGCATCCAAAATTGTGCTTTTAAATCGTGATATCACTACAAGTTTTTAAGAAAACAAAGTAATTTTTTCACCTGTGTTTCAGTTATTGAGAAACCTATTGATGGCACATTAAATAAAAAATGAGTCTTCATCCCTATTATCGTATTTTTTATCAATATTAGAAAAGTATTGTATTCCAAACATACTCGTTATAAATGCTTCAAAGTTTATACGACCTAAAAACTTGATCAATATTTGAAAAAAGATAAATCGAAGAAGTGTCTGACGTTTGCGACAAGAAACAAACTCAACCAAACACGGTTGAGTTTTGATCAGGTTTTGTAGTTTACCGACAAGTCATGTCAATTTTTTCAGTAAATTTAGCAAACATCTAACGTTCGTACATATATTATAGCCTGAAGATATTGACAATGTTAAGATGATTTGTACGTAGGTATGATAAATATGTACACACTTGATTGGCGTACAAGTTACAGTCTGTTATACCACAGTCTACTAAATCATACAGTCGTTCGAGGAAGACGTCTAGACGGGACAATCATGTGGGACTTGCGATATGAGATGCAGCGCTCCCAAACTGCGAACACGGCCATGTTAGTAATGTGGGAGCGTGGTTCAGAGCTGACGTTTGTTTTAATTTTTATTTTATACAGAACTATTAAGTTCTATATGATTAACTTAAAAAGTTAGTTTATAGCTAAGAATTGTTATTACATTTCTTGTTTGATGTAGCCCTACACGATTATTTCTTCAGCGTCCCAAAAAACAGACGCCATAACCTTCCCTGCTGAGCTTGACACTTTGAATTTCTTCGGCGTCGGTTCATCGGATCGTTTCCATGTCATCGATTGTTATTTTGTTTCAGGATCAAAATGGTGGATCCAGGTTTCGTCCATGGTCACAAAACGTGACAAAAAATTATCCTTGTCTGCGTGGAACTTTTCGAGATTTGCTCTTGACATGTCGACTCGTTTCTTCTTTTGCTCGTCGTTTAACATTTTCGGTACCCTACGCGCGGAGACCTTTCTCATATGCAATTCGTTCACAAGGATTCTTTGAATGCTGCCATATGAGATCCCTGTGACCTCAGCTACATGCCTGATAGTCACTCTTCGATCTTCCAATACAACTTCTTCAACTTTTTCACATTTTCTCCAGTGAGGGACGTCGATGGGCGCCCTTCGCGGTGTTCGTCTTCCGTCGATGTTCTTCCCAGCTTAAACTCCTTAGCCCAGCGTGCAACTGTGGAATATGGAGGAGAACAGTCCCCTAATGTTTCCACCAAGTCGCTGTGTATGTCTTTGGTAGACATTTTTTTCAAGCAGAGGTATTTAATGACAGCTCTGATTTCGTGTTTTTCCATTTTGATGTTCACTCCTTGACAGTCCGTATTCAAATGAATGTAGCTCCCGGGAATCGTGGCCTATTTATATGATTTTTTTTTTCCTGAACTAGTGGTTAATTGAGCAAGTGACTGTAATTTTTTTGTATTTTTGTGTGCACTAGAAATAACTGATTATCATTACTTTTGGATCACCCCTCGTAGCTTGGTAAATAAACACAAAAATACTAAACAGTTGAAAATTGCGACACCTACATATCATAATAAAAATAATTTGGTGGACTAATAATAAATGAATAATATATGTACCTTGGATTTTAGAGGATCGATAGATTGATTTACACTTCGATTCGAGTCGACCTTAACTCGCAAATCGAATTAATTTATTTTCATTAAGTTTTTGGTGGCCCTGTCATATTTGCTACTAAGGAGTTTTTTGTTATGCGAATTGTGGCATCGACTTGCCACTTTATTTTTACACTTTATGTCATCTCGCCTGATGTTAACCGACGATGTGGCCTACGATGGAGCGTGCTTAGACACCTAAAATATACCCACTCAGGCTACTCATTCCACGGACTAGACGTTCTTATCACAAAATTAGAGTCATACCTATTCGTTCGAGTCTTTGAAACGTCAAGCATGAAACGATGTCACTTTTTCTAATAGTTTGGGAACCCCTGGTTTCGCTGTTTGTTCTCAACTCGGCAACTTCGCACGTTCCCGGAAATCTCAGCCTCAATCTTGGATTTTAATTTTTCATGTCTCCAAAAATAGACGCCTTCGTTCCAATTTTAAACGGTGCGAATTTTAAATAAAGTAAACAAATGCGTTTTGAAATTGGAACGGAAATTATTTGGGAAAGGATTGTTTTTTGTTTTTGTTTGTTGGGATCAAGTGGGTTTTGATGAACTGAGACTGTAGCAAAATTTATTTTTAGGGTCTTTTTTGTGAAACAATTACTGTTTTTATTGTTACGGTATTTTGACAATGATTTATTGAGCATAGCGTAAACATTAAGAGTGCTTTACGTGCGTTAATATAGTTAGTACCCAAGATTAGGTTAATATTACCTGACGCTTTCTGTGCCAGCTCTAAGTTTGATATGCAGTAAAAATCACCTGAAGTCAACAAAAACGGTGTAATTATGTAAGTCGCTTATAAACGTAGAGAAGCCCTAGAATACGATTACTTTTAAGTATTTCAAGTTTGGCGCATTACGAGTAACTTACATTTGGATAAAATAATATCAACCCAAATTGACCCAACTGAAATAAAATATAAAAAGTAAATGAGTCGAAGCTGTCGTATCTTGAGCTTGAAGCAAATACCAACCACAGCAACGCGGCCAATAAACCAACACACAACGCGAGCTTCGGGGCGAGCCAGGGGTGACCACCGCAGAGCATCCGTAATTGTGAAAAAACGGAGAAGGTTATCAATTTGACCAGTATATACAAAACTACAAATAGGCACTCAAAAGCGAAAAATAAATTAATATCATTATTATAAGCGCTACTCACTCATATATTTGAAGTAGGTGCTAGCCAAGTCTAACTGGTAGTGGATAGATACTACTTACCTGTGCCTACCTACCACATGCCTACATACTCGTAGTATCAATCTACTTTATTTTTGAACCACAGAAGTCAAGTAGATTGGTGATGTGTAAACCACTTCACTACACACAGGCGCAGTTTATTACCAATTTCAAGGTGCTCGGGGCACAATTAGTGGTTTATATCGATGACCACAATTAGTGGTTTATATCGATGATCACAATTAGTGGTTTATATCGATGACCACAATTAGTGGTTTATATCGATGATCACAATTAGTGGTTTATATCGATGACCACAATTAGTGGTTTATATCGATGACCACAATTACTGGTTTATATCGATGACCACAATTAGTGGTTTATATCGATGACCACAATTAGTGGTTTATATCGATGACCACAATTCGTGGTTTATATAGTGGTTTTAACCCTGGTGTTAAACTTAATTTATTTCAGCCGTTAGAGACATACATAGAGACAAACATACATACATATATACATACATACAATTGTACAAAGGCTAAAAATTAATTTTGTAAGATTCCAATGACGGTTGAGGAAGACTGAACAAGGTATAGATCATTAAAAAAATGTATATTGTATGATAAACGTATTTTGTATGAATTAAAATGACTGCCTGAGAGAGGATATTAATGCTGATATCGAGTTACGTTTAAGTATCTCCCTGCATTCGTCATTCATTTTTAATCGACTTCTAAAAAGGAGGAGGTTATCAATTTGACCAGTTTGTTTTTTTATGGATGTTACCTGATTCCTCGAGAATCCCCGCATCGATTTTAAAATTTATTTTTGCTTTAACCTGACTGGCACCGATTTCAAATAGATGAGTGTGTAACGCTTATAATAATAATTTTAATTTAACTAATTTTATTGAAATTATTTTTAATTAATTTAATTTAATTTTAATTTATTTTTCGGTTTTGTGTGCGTATTTGTGGTTTTGAAGTCGGTTGAATTTTTTGTATGAAAATGGTTTATATTCGTCACTAGCAGTCCGGTTCCACGAGTGGTACATAGTATATAATATATAACACTTTGGGGCTACTTAAATATCCAAAGGCGAAAGAATTTTTGAAATCGGTCCAATAGTTCCTGAGATTTTCGCGTTCAAACAATAAACCTTTTTAGCTTCATAATATTAGTTTATTTAGATTTTTATTAGTTTTTATAAAGTTAAAAGTATCATTCATTTAAATTAGGTGATAGCCAAAAGACAAAAATAATATTTCAGTAAAATCGGTAGTAGAATGCACTTAACACACACTTTGCACAAACAGTAGTAACACTTTTTACCTAGCTAATTAAGTTTGTGTTGTAAAATAAATCAGATATTTCCAAGTAATTGTTCTCCCACAAATTTACATCACACCATGACCAAAAGTAGAACTAACGTTGTGAGCATGAAAAGTAATGTAGAACAGATTAGTAACGACGCATTTTACCTAGCTAATTACGTTTGTGTCGTTAAATATATCAGCTATTTCTTAGTAATTGTTCTCATAACCCTGGATCCTCTGGTCTAGTCTTGTTTGTGAACCGACTCACATTCCCCGGGGCCGTCCGTACGTCCGAGTTAGACTCACTAGATAAATACAACAGATAAATCTATAAAGATAAATACTTTGTTGCTTCGGTTTTACTTCCAGTGTACTGATTTAAAATGGATTAGCCAGTACTCGTGTATACGATGCAACCCATTTTATGCTCCCACGGTTGAGATTTGATTGCATTGGGACCTGATTGTACGCGTAAATATTTACAAAAAACAGATCTACATTACAAATTTAATAAAAAAAATTAGGAACGAACTTCCTTCGGATAATACTGAAAAAACACAAATTAAAAAAAAATCGCTTAGTTTTATATTATATCATTAATGAATATAGAATTTGAATCTCAGAAACGGCTCCTACGATTTTCATAAAATTGTGTATACAGGTTTCGGGGACGATAAATAATCGTTATAACTAGGTTTCCTTTTGAAAATGCACATACACATTTTATGCGCGTTTGACAATGAAAAACTGTTACATTAAAATCAGAATGCAACGATGAATTTCACAACATTGGGCGACGTAGTAGTTGCCATGAAGTAGTAGAGAGTTTGAATCCAGACGGCTTCTTTTTCTTTTCAAGCTCCTTCTTTTTTTCATAAAATCTATTACTAGTAGCCCAGTATCTGTAGGTATCTAAGTATACTCAGTGTTTAAACTGAGCAAAGCTCGGTCACCCAGGTACTTCTTAATGGTACGAGCATCTGAAAAATAACACTGGTCGCGGGTAGTTTCACCGTTCACTCCCGCTATACTCGTATATTTATGATATGGTTTTAGTTTACCATATTTTTCAATTCGGTCACGCATCTAAATTCCTTCACTGTTGGTCTCATAACGAAGCTCAAAGTCACACAGCGAGCTACGGAGAGAGCTATGCTCGGAGTCTCTTTGCGCGACAGAATCCGTAATGAGGATATTCGCAAAAGAACGAAAGTGGCCGACATAGCTCAAAGAGTAAGCAAGCTGAAGTGGCAATGGGCAGGCCACATCGCTCGCAGCACTGACAACCGATGGGGAAGAAAGGTTCTCGAGTGGCGACCACGAACTGGAAGACACAGTGTTGGACGGCCTCCCACTAGATGGACAGATGACCTCACAAAGGTCGCTGGAAACCGCTGGTTGCAGGTTGCGCAGGACCGTTCGTTGTGGAAATCTAGGGGGGAGGCCTATGTTCAGCAGTGGACGTCTTGTGGCTGATGATGATGATGATGATGATCTAAATTCCTATAATTCCAAGCCTCCAAGGAACTTCGTTCCAAAAACTGAGGAAACCAGAAGTTTATATATTTTTTTTAAATGCTAACACAGATTTGGCTAGGCAATAGAGGTCAACTGCGGTAAGTCCTTTTAAAAATTATTCAAACTAAGAGACCCCCACACAGTCGTTTCGATTTTCGGGCGATGACTGTATTTCGAACATGGTATATTACAAATAGAATACAATTCAATTCAATGAATTCAATCCGTGGTAAATGCATTTAGAATAATATAAAACTGCCGAAATATATCAAGCAAGCTCCGCGCTGCGCCCCGCGACGAAAGCAATTCAGTTAGTCTGCTTTAAATCACGGACAAACCCGGGCGGGGAACTAGTGCGGTAGGAAGACAGTAACGCAATTTGACGTTATTTTCAATGGCCATCAGGTTATATTTATAAAATAACTCATTTCTAAAATCAATAAACAATGTAATACGAGTACATAATTAACATCATTTCATTTTATTGAAACACTAGATGTCCGCCCCGGCTTCGCCCGTGGTACATATATAGCACTCATCGGAAAAAGGAATATTTTTTCCCGTTTTTGTTAGATTCTTGATTCATGTGCCGCGTCTATTGATAGTAGCGTTATGTACTATATAGCCTATAGCCTTCCTCGGTAAATGGACTATCCCTTAGAAAAATAATCTTTCAATTCGAACCAGTACTTCCCGAGATCCTAGCGTTCAAACAAACAAAAAAACTCAGCTTTATAATATTAGTATAGAAGATAAACATAAGAAATCAAAAGAAACATGAGAAAAAATATAAGCTGGACATTTTACTTTTTTAAAAGAGGCAGAGCCTTTATTAACAAAACTAAATACAATGAGAACTACACTACTGGCTGGATATTTTTAATATTAGGGTTTTTAACACCACCGTTATCTTGTCTGATGTTAAGAGATAATGCAAAGTATGGTGTGTAGTTTTTTTTACGGCGGAGATTGAAGACAGTGTATCTTCTGCCTATCCACAGTTAGCTAGCTTGGTAGGTGATACTCGTTGTAGCTTTGAATATGTTATGTTAGAGAAAGTATTGACTGCGAACCTCGTGCCCCGGCTTTTCTATATGTTGTAATCGAATCATAATCGAGTCGCAATCGAATCTCAATAGAATTCTCAATCTGAATCTAGTAGTGGCTGGACTAGTGCCACCTGGTGGCGCTCGATGGAGTTAGTGGCGTGCGCGCTGACGAATGGACGAATTGTTTGAGTCAGTTCTCTCTTGGCTTTCGACGCGTGCGGTCGGCACTGACCCATCGCGCGTTCTACGATACGTACTTAGATACGTACTGAATAACCAACGTTGTTACCTACATACATTTCATCCAACACTACCCGCCGATACGCCCACAGCAGAAGGATGGGGAGAATAATGATGATGGCGAGACTATGTCACCGACATATATATTTTTTCTCTAGTGCTATAAGATTAAAAGATTTTTTTCAGAAACAGTTTTGAGAAACATTACTGTTTATTTGAGTACGGCTTTAAGTTTTTCCGGATCGTTTTTCAAATGAACACAAAAAAATATTTAACATCTGTATTACGCCAGTTCCCCATACTGTGTTCCCTGTAGGTTCGTAAGTATAGAATGCACGCAGAGCTACACGCGTTAACGAGTGGAGTCACTGGCTTTTATTTACTGTTATCGTTCCGTGAAGAGATTGAAGGGGAAATTCTTTAAATTGAATTTATAGCATTTGGGTTTAGATCTTGATTTATGATATTTATTACTTACTCGCTTTAAACGTAGTGGTAGCACTCTTTGCAGACGCATTTGCCAGCTATTCTACTGCCAAGCAGTATTGTGCAAATATTACTGTGTTCTGGCTTGAAGTGAATGTTTCCAGTGAAATTACAGGGCAGAGAGATAAACCATCTCATATCGCTAGGTGATGAGCGCAGGTAATGATTTGGACTTTTCATGTTCCAATAGCTGCGTGGCACTGTGCTGCTATTGGTATGTTGTCTACCATTAGGCACATGTCCTGCTTGTCTCGTCACTTTACACTAAAAAATAAAACATATGAGACCGCAAGGTTGGTTTAAATCAGAAAAATCAGTGCTAGTTTATTGGTAATGTTTCCAATATTGCCTTTTAATCCGGAACTCAGTGATGTTTGCGCATCACTGCTTGGCGGTAGAATAACTGTCTTAGATGAGGTACATCTCTAAGCAGAATTTGTAAAGTATCCTACCACTACAATTATCCTTTGGGCTAAGACTTTCAAAATATAAGTAATTGTTTTGATATCACTTGTAGAGACTGAATGATTGATATTCATCAATCCCTATATTATTACAAATTCGAAAGTGTGTGTGTATAGGTGTTTGTTGCTGAATCACGTTGAAACAAATGAACAGATAAGGTTGAAACTTAAAACACAGTAAAATTGTAGTCTGGAACAGCACAGACGCTGTTTTTTGATCATATTTTACACTGCGGTTGTAACGCTGGCGAAACGTTGAGGTAATATAGATCGTGATTAAGTACTGGTTAATGTTTGAAATATATTATTAAAAACTTCATTCCGAAAAAATGCTTTACATAATAAATACTTAACATTATATCGCTTATTAAACACGTAGTTAATTCTTTTGGACAAATGTTGGTGTCAAGTCTGCAGAAATTTTAGACGTTCGTGATGTGATACGAACTTAAAGAAAATAATTAATTATCTCGGCATTATGATAAAATCTATATGAGACCACCTCTGAATTATGATCTACTAAACAAAAAAAAAACAAACAATTGGCGGAGCTATCGAGTAACAAACATTATAAAAAATACTTTAATACTTTCGAATTGAGGAAAATACTTTCTTTTATGGAGTCGGTTACAATGAGCTTGGGTCAGGGTCTACACTGATGGTAAAGGAACATTTTGAGCAAAAGCCGCTCTTACTGCTGGGTGGGACTCAGGATCGCCGATCACAAGACGAGATTGGTGATCACAATCCACTACGCTATCCAATAGCTATTGGCGGGTAACGCAAATGCTTTCCATCCAATATCTATTGTAATAACTTTACGAGACAAACACGGCTATAATTCGGAGCTAAACCCTATTCAGCTCCCCACATCTATACAAATTCCACATAAATTGTGCCCACATTCAGTCTTTATGGCTGAACATCTTACAAAGCAGAAAAGAAAGACATTATCGGGTCGTGAGTGCAAATGGTGAAACAAGTGGAACACGCATACATCGTGCGTATAAATTACAACCCTCCGAGCGCCCCTACCCGCTAACTACCCGACTACCCGCGGCTACCCCGCCGCTCCCCCCGCCCCGCGCCCCTCGGCAGTTAACTAGCAAAACGCCGCGAGCGGGACACACAAGTGATAGCACAGATTATGAAGACTCAAAAGTTAAGCTTTGAATCTTTCAAAATTTGCCTCATTTGAGCAAGTTTTGCGGTTTCAATTCAAATGCCGGCTCACGTAGTGGAATTGAAATTGAAAGTTTGCGAATAGTGTTCTCGTCAACAAGATATTTTTATTAATATATTTCAAATTAAGCGTTTTTGTATTGCATAATTGTTTTGTTAATATTTGGGAAGAAACCGAGTAAAATATGTAGGAGCACGTACGTGTACGTGCCAGATATAGTTGTAGGAGCACATACGGTACGTGACTGATGTAGTACATAAGGGGAGGACAGCGGAGAGCGAGAGAGTCTCTCGCCCCCGCGTCACTTGTACAGAAGATCAATATAATCAGCAGTTTATACAGTGACGTGGTTTCATTTCCATCTCCAGTACCAGCAACTCCTACAGTGGTGACCCCGACGTGATCTGTTCCCGACGTGATCTGTTCCCGACGTGATTCGAACTCGTGATCTCCTGTTCCCGACGTGATCCCAAACAGAGGGTCTACAGTGGTGACCCCAAACAGAAATTGAACAGAAAATTGAACAGTGAAGATTCAGAACAAATTTTTTGGTGTTGCTGCGTAATTTTTGTATACTTCCAACAATGTTTCCGCAAACGACGTCAGTAAGTGGGCAAGCGGGTCAGCAAGGCAAGAATGATGAGCGGACACATTCCGATGATTTGACCCTGGCCGCTATAGGTGTGTCAACGAGACTTCCTGATTTTTGGGTTGACATGCCGCGGTTATGGTTTGCCCAGTTTGAAGCAGTGATGGCATCGCGGAAACAGGGAGATGAGACGAAATTTCACATGGTGATCTCGAAATTGGGCAGAGACTCGATTCAGCAGGTGAGTGACCTGGTGACAACGCCGCCGGAGAACAATAAGTATACGGCGCTGAAGGACCGGCTGCTGCAAGTTTACGAGGAGAGTGCTGAGCGACAGTTCCAGAAGCTCGTGTCAGAGTTGGAACTGGGTTCGCAGAAGCCTACGCAGCTGCTCCGGCGTATGAGAGAGTTGGGACGACCAGCGCAGGTTTCGGAGCAGACGTTAAAGAGCTTGTGGCTATCCAGGATGCCAGTCTCCGTCAGAACAGTCATTGCGGTGTGTCAAGACCAGGCGCTGGACAGTTTGGCAAGTCTAGCTGACAAGATCGTAGAGAACACCACCGCCTACGACATTGCTGCTGTGTCCGGGAGCGTCGAGCAGGTACCGCATTTACCTCTTACGGAGCTAGTCGACCAGATGGCGAAACTCGCTTTAGAAGTGGCCTCATTACGCACCGAGGTTCAGGGTCGAGAGCGCGGGAGAAGCAGGAGCCGGCAGAGATGGAGCAGAAATAGGTCTGGTTCGCGGAAGAGAAGAGCACCAGGTGATCCAGGTTGGCTGTGCAGGTTCCATTTCCGGTTCAAGGAAAATGCTACGCGTTGTGAGCAGCCTTGTGCGTGGAGCAGGAAGCAAGCGGAAAACTAGGAGCGGTATGTTCGAATACGGTGGACGAATGTACGGCAGGTCAGGTTGCGAAGAATCACCGTTTGTTAGTTAAAGATAATTCCTCTAAGTTAACATTTTGATAGATACCGGAGCTAATATTTCGGTCATCCCAAAAATTGTGTGAAAAGGCGGATGACAGAGACATGCGATTTTAAATTGTACGCGGCTAACGATAGCGAAATAAGGACGTACGGTATTTGTTACTTGGATATAAGTTTTGGGCTAAGGAGAGTTTTCAAATGGCCATTTATTGTGTGCGACGTTAAACAGCCGATAATTGGAGCCGATTTTTTGAGGAATTTTAAGCTTACGGTAGATTTATATAATAATAGGTTGGTAGATTTAGAAACAAAATGTATGCTTGTGGATCTAAAAGTATAAGTTGTGAAGGTGCGGTAAGGTGCATTAGTAGTAATCACCCATACGCAGACTTACTGGAAGAATTTCAGGAAATCACGCGGCCGCCTACTTTTAAGGACATTCCAGAGCATTCAGTGTACCATCATATCGAAACTACAGGCCCACCGGTTCACGCGCAGGCAAGACGATTGCCGCCCCACAGGTATGATAAGGTCAAGAAAGAGTTCGAGTTAATGCAGGAATTAGGGATATGTAGAGCGTCAAAAAGTGCATGGGCATCCCCATTACATGTGGTTGCTAAGAAGGATGGAGGTATTCGTCCTTGCGGTGACTATAGGATGTTTAATGCGATAACAAAGCCTGACCGATATCCAATTCCTAGAGTGCAGGACTTCACGTACGGTTTGCATGGCATGACAGTGTTTTCAAAAGTTGATATCTGTAGAGCCTATCATTTTTTAAAGGTTAAACCAGAAGATATAGAAAAAACAGCAATTATTACGCCGTTTGGTCTTTTCGAATTTCCAAGATTGACATTTGGATTACGCAATGCAGCGCAGACGTTTCAAAGATTTATAAACACGAAAGTTTTAGCTGGCATTGAAAAGATAAATAATGGTGTCAATGACAGCGTCAGTAATGCTGAGCAATCAGTTTTGTTTGGATACTTAGATGACATAATAATTGGCTCAAAAAATGCAACCTGGCATAAAAAGCATTTGCGTATGTTATTTGAGCGGTTGCAGAAATATAGAATGGCAATTAATATAGGAAAATGTGTGTTTGAGAAAAGTAAAATAGATTTTTTAGGTTACGAGGTCTCGGAAAAGGGAATAAGTCCTTTACCTGATAAAGTCAAGGTTATTCAGGACTATCCAAAACCGGAGACGGTAGAGCAGTTACGCAGGTTTTTGGGTATGTTAAATTTTTATAGAACGCACATACCAAACGCTGCGCAAGTGCAAGGAATTTTGGATAGATATTTGCATGGCGCAAAGAAGAAGGATAAGAGTAGAATAGTATGGACTGAAGAGGCAATTAGAGCATTTGAAATGTGTAAGGAAAACTTACAAAATGCTGCCACGTTATCGTACCCGAGTCCAGGGGCAGAGTTAGCTCTTATGACAGACGCGTCAGACTTTAGTATAGGCGCGGTGTTGCAACAGAAGGAAAATGGAGGATGGAGACCACTAGGTTATTTTTCAAAGAAGCTCACGGAATCCCAGAAAAAGTACTGTACATACGACAAGGAACTTTTGGCGATTTATTCGGGTATTATTTATTTTCGAGAATGGATTGAAGGTAGAGATTTTGCGGTTTATACAGACCACAAACCGCTCACATATGCGTTTTCAAACATAGGATCGAATAAGGAATTACCGAGACGTGCCCGACAGTTATTGTTTATTAGTGAATTTACAAGTGACATACGTCACGTAATTGGAGCACATAACGCCGTCGCTGATGCGTTATCACGTATAGAATCGATCACAGTTACATCCGCGTTGCAATATACGGAAATTGCAAAAGAGCAAGCGACGGACGCAGAGTTGGCAAATTTATTAAGATCAGGGTCGAACAGCAACATACAATTGAAACGCATGAGTTTAGATGATACAGATGAACAGATTTATTGTGAGACTTCTGGTAAACACGTTAGACCGTACATTCCAGGGCTATACAGAAAAGCTATATTTGAAAAGTTTCACGGATTGGCGCATCCGGGAGTTAGGGCGTCACGTGCTTTGCTGTGTAAAAAGGTTTTTTGGCCAGGAATGAATAAAGACGTAGGTAAGTGGGTCAAGACGTGTATTCGTTGTCAGAAGAGTAAGATAGTCCGACATACGGTATCTAGACTAGGCAGTTTCGAGGAAGGAGACCGTTTTGAACATTTACATGTAGATTTAATAGGACCACTACCCGTGACGGAACAAGGTTATCGGTACTGCGTGACGATGATAGATCGGCGCACGAGATGGATAGAGATTTGTCCGGTAGGGAATATGACAGCAGGAACGGTCGCAGAGGCGGTTTATGAGACTTGGATTTGTCGGTTCGGTTGCCCCAAGAAGATCACGACGGATCAAGGGAGGCAATTCGAAAGTGAATTATTTACAGATCTCATGAAAATCCTAGGTATACAGAAGACGCGAACTACCCCGTATCACCCTCAATGCAATGGTAAAGTCGAAAGATGGCATAGGTCATTAAAAACTGCATTGATGGCTAGATTAGATAACAACCAAGACTGGCTAAGGGAATTGCCTACTGTTATGTTAGGGTTGAGAGCTGCGTGTCAAGTGGATAACGATTTCACAAGCGCAGCGGAATTCACGTTAGGACATTGTTTGCGTTTGCCTGGAGAGCTTTGTGGTGATAATAGCATTAAAATAAGCGATCCACCAGCATACATAATGAGATTAAGAGACACCTTGGATAAGATTAGACCTAAGGATAGGAAATTAAGAACGGGTAAAAATATATTTGTACATGCGGATCTGAGTTCTTGTTCGCACGTATTTTTGAGAATCGACGCGGTTAGAAGACCGCTCTGTCCTCCATATTCAGGGCCATATAAAGTCATATCGCGAAAAGGAAAAGTTTTCCAAATTTTGATTAACGATAGAATTAGTACTGTGTCAATAGATCGTTTAAAACCGGCATACATTTTAGACGACGACGCTAACACCGATGTTCAGAACGAAAAATCAGACTCGCATAGTGTAGTTAATGTGCGCACACCTAAAGTAACACGATCTGGCAGAATTGTAAAAATGCCAGTTCGCTTTAAGCTATAAGTCAGCAGGTCAAGCTAGAACGCTGAGTGAGCAAAACGGTTCGAAGTCAATGTGCCAAGGTTAGCAGGAAACATATGTTCATGTGACAGGTTTATCGTAATTGTATAATGTAAACAAGTTGTGATTTAATAATGTTTTTTGGATTGTTGTAATTATGTTTTCTCCTTTTTTTTTTTTTTAAGAAGGGGTGTATGTAGGAGCACGTACGTGTACGTGCCAGATATAGTTGTAGGAGCACATACGGTACGTGACTGATGTAGTACATAAGGGAGGACAGCGGAGAGCGAGAGAGTCTCTCGCCCCGCGTCACTTGTACAGAAGATCAATATAATCAGCAGTTTATACAGTGACGTGGTTTCATTTCCATCTCCAGTACCAGCAACTCCTACAAATATAAACAAAATACTAATCCTAAATTTAAAATGCCAATTAATACTGCCAATTAATAAATCATGAAAAATCGTATAAGTACTGTGTGTAGCTTACATAAAATATGGTTTTAGAGCACATTGTCCTTTACCCGTAGACGAGTTCGTAATCAAATACAATTATATTCGCTTTAAAGTAGACTAATTTATAGTTTCTATACCGTAATGTCAAATATAGCAAACATCAAACTTGGAATTGTAAAAAAATAAACTTAGAGGTGTTTTCTCGGATTCTGTAGTATCTTACCCTTTTATTTTTGTAAGTTCTGTTGAGCATTTATTTTGGTCTGAAAATAACTTTATTGCTACCTACTTGCTTGCGACAACACACAACCGTATTTATCCATCTGTCCTTAAGATGGTCTGTAGTGTTTGTGTGTAAAATGTTCTCTGTTCCCTTTATGGCTGTTATAATGACGTTTTGTTGACGACTCAACAGCTTTGATGCAAGTAATAGTTTCTCTATGACTATTACGATTTATGGATCGATTCCGTAATTTTCTACAGAGGAGATAGAGAAAATATGTAGAGGGGAGCCAAATCGAAACGACATGTGCATTATTTTCTATATTGAGAGTTAATTTAATTATTTGCTAGAAATGATTTGTGTCAGAAATGTTTCGTTGAGTCATATTTTTGTAATATTACATCTTATGAATGGAAAAGTCTGAGCCTGTTCCAGTTTGAAATTTGGAACTTAAATAGACTGTATTCTGAAATATATCTCGACAAAATATAGACTTTCTTAAAAAATAAATAACCATCTCTAAATTGTACCCCATTGAAATCTCTGGCAAATACTTGTCACCTTCTGTTTTTTTAATGCAACGGTTGCTGAAAATTTTAACGATATAAACATTGAGTTAACACAAACGAAGGTGCAAATCTTAGAGACTTAAACTTTTAAACAAAATTATGCCCATAACTAGAACATACATTTTAATTAATACAAAACTGGCAAAATGGGCTAAGAATTAATCTCGTCAAGATATCATAATCGGTAACTGTCATAAATTACTCTTTTTTATATTTGTACTAGTTTTGCTTCCAGTTGGTTAATTTTAAATAGTGGAGAATATGGTCGGTCTTGACCTTTTTATCGGTTTCGTCGGGCCACCAACTTGCCTAATGGACGGTGTGACAGAAAATGATGCACGTTGACTTGACCTAAAAAGTACCTATTCAGTAATTAACAAACATAGGTAATTAATAACATATGCTAATTGCAAATTCGGATTACTTATCCAGCAAAAATGTAACTTTACCGATAACAAAACTTCGGTTTTCACATAGTGAGATATGAGCTACATCCTAGGCGGCGAAATTGCTTACACCAGGCACTCTGCGGTAAAATGCTAGAGTATTTTATAAAATAAATCTATGAATTTGAGTTAGTACTAACTTTAAATAGATTATTAGGTATTTATTGTTATTGTTTCGTCAATGTTTATTTTAGTGTTTATGCAAGAACTTTTGAAACAGTTTGAAAACAATTCGACTTTGAAAACTTTTTGTTAAACTGAAAAAAATCGCCAAACATAGCACATATAAAAATGGTGCTTTTACAGTTAATATCAGTGCTGTAAATATTAAGTTGCGATAAATTGTTTTGTTTTATTTTTTGCATTTTAATGAATAAAAACAAAACAAATCTTGTTTAAACCAAATTTCCGGTTATTTTAAAGAAAAAAGAGTATACTGTTTTCTTTATTCCCTTCAATCCGGAAGATTATTCGTCTAAGACCAGATTAATTATTATTCAACTCAACCGAGACTCGGCTTACCAAAAAATACATAATTAATTATTTCCTTTCCTTACTCTATTAGGTAATAGCAATGTAATCTTAACTCGTAACGACTACTGCAAAAGTTTCGATGATTAAATCTTTGTTACTCAATTACGTTGGAAGGCACGGATCGGCTTGTTATTTGAAATGCAGTTAGCTAAAAGTCTCGAATGGCTAATTATCTACTTTCATTGCAGGACAATTACGGCAACGGACACTGTGTGCGTGAAACCGTATGGTGTGGTAGTATAATATAAGCAGCCGACTTTACTTTACTAGTGCTGCGACTTCGGCCTTCGGGGGACTTCGGATAAAGAGTGTGAACGCCAATTTCAGTAGTTAGTATCTAAAATCACGCACGCACAGAAACGGGTTCAAATCTATTTACGTGACAACGTCTTATAAATTGGTTTGCCAGGTGACACTTCAAGAAATTGCGTTACGCTCCGCTCACGTTATGCGCTCACAACGAGAGCGAGTGAGAGGCACGCGTCCCTTCCACTCGGGCATGGTTAGCCCGCCTAAGAGCGAGAGAGACAGACATAAAAAGTGAAAGGCACGCGTCCCTTCCGTAAAATTATTTTACCACTCAAAGTCGTTGTCACGTAATACTTACGTATACCCGTATACCGATTTTACAGGCAACCAATTTTTTTTTTTATAAATGACGAGATGAGCAAGGCACGTACAAGATAGTCAGAAACACACACATATTCTTCTGCAACGAAGCGTGAGACCAGCACCTATTTTAAAACTATTTTTTGAAGTAAAAATATAGTCATGTTGCGCGCTACGTTTGGTAGGGGTAGGAAGGATCTTGTGAGTTCGATTCATTGACATGAGTATTACCAGTATATAATTATTATTTTAGTTGTACAGGTGATGTATTGCGAAATGAGTGCTGTATATTACTAAAACTCTAAGTTATAAGTTATCACTTCTATTGGCAGCCTCTAACACTATCAAACTTATTATTAACAAGAACAAAATTAAAAATTTTGATTAACCCCCGACTACCTCAGATTTGTTATCTGTACAACATTCTACTAGTTAAGCCCTTTCATTTGATACCCATATTGAGGGCGTTGTGAAAATAGACATGTATTTCGCCATTTTGTAGAAGCGGCCATCTTGAATTTAAAATTTGTCATAGTGCAATGTATTCTACTAATCAAGTCCTTTTGTTTGATACCCATATTGAGGTAGTAGTGAAAAAATAATATAATACATGATTTTGTGGTGGCGGCCATCTTGGATTTGTTTTTTTTTTATAGTTTATATTATTCTACTAGTCAAGCCTTTTCATTTGATACCCATATTGAGGCAGGTTGTGAAGAACTATTTTGTTCGCCATTTTGTGGCGGCGGCCATCTTGTATCGATATTAACCAAACATAGCTAAGAACATCGGCACGGATATTAACTTTCAAATAAAAAGACCGCATCGAAGTCGGCCCATACATTTGAGCTCTACGGTGCCACAGACAGACACACAGACAGACAGACCGACAGACAGACAGACAGACATCGACGTCAAGCTTATAACACCCCTTTTTTGGTCGGGGTTAAAAAGTGGCAGTCATAGGCACTGCCAATTAAGGCCAGGTAGTTCTGTCAAATTAGGCATTTAACGCTGTCTTGTTCTCGCGACCGTCACCGACCGCGGAATCGGTGCCACAGTGCAGAAATAACATTAAAATATTGGACTGTGTAATTTAAACTCATTTTTTTATTCAAGATTTGTTTATACTGTTTATACTAGTGATAACAATTTTGTGAATTGTGAAGTGAAACGAAGAAATATTAAATTTATCTATACTCGTAGATATACAAAACTCAACCTTTTCTTTTTAGTCACACTATAAGTTGAGAAAGGCTTTTCCAATATCATGCATCTTTTTAAAATGTTTCCTAATAATTCAAAAGTTCGTCAAAAATTAAAAAAAATGTGCTGAAACGTAATGAAAGGCCAGTAAAAATAGAAGGGTTTTTGGTCAACTTTGCACTAAATTTCTAAACCAAATTTTTTCTATGTGGTAAAGATTACTTACTGAGCATAAAATTACACAATGCTCACAGATCCAGGTAGAGCTTCAAACGCCAATTGAAAAAAACTATTTTAGCCGATATTTTGGAAACTATATATTTTGTCAATAATTGTAGAAAATAAAATTTTGCATCTTTTGTTGCTAGTACCGTTTACGATTTATAACCCATTTTAATGATACGATTGCAATGATGCCGATAATAGTGGATGTAGTGGTCTACGATGGAACTTGTTTCTTTAATAGAAACAAGCACAGTGTACCTCGTAACCCCAAGGTTCGAAAATTCGACAAAAACCCACTCTGGCAATGCGTTTCACAGCTTAGTTGTTCTTATTACAAAAGTGGAGACCAAACTCTCCTTTCAACTCTTCAGTCATGATGATGAACGGTGCTGTTTATTCGAGCAACGAGCAATATGATAGAATAACTTTAATTTAAAAACCCCGACCACAAAAAAATCTACACGTAAAAAAATATTACCTACTATCTAAGGACACTTTGGCGAGTCAGACTAGTGTTAGAATATCTTTGTTACCAAAATCCATCCAGCCGTTTGGAAGATATGTGGAAATAAAAGATTTACAAACATAAAAGATACGCGCGAAAAACATAACCCTTCTTCCATTCCGATAAAAAGGGACATGTTTATGCTACTGGGAACAGAATTCACACATTATTTTTACATCAACATCAACATCAAATTTGACATAATAAATCGTAATCGGTAAGTTCGAAACTTCGAAAAGTTTACTGGCGACACAAGATGGGAAATTTTATTTTCTACAATAATAATAGGATTTATAACTTTTCAATATATCAGCCAAAAGCGTTTTTTCGAGCTGGCGCTTGAAGCTCCACCTGGATTTGTTATTATTTTGTGATTTTATGCTCAGAAAATGATTCTAAACCTTATATAAAAAATACGAATCGGAAATTTAGTGCAGAGTTAAATTCTACGAGTAGTTTTCGGATGTCTAAATTTCTATGAACAATATTAACATTTTCATACAAAAAAAAAAACAATAAATTTTGGTGGTGTCACAAACTTGGAAAAATATAAAAAAATACAAATTATAACAAAACCATACGTGTATCTATCTATGGAAAGGTGTTCAAAATTGTATTGAAGTTCCTAACATTTTTTTTCTAAACTGAATAGTTTGCGCGAAAGTCTCTTCCAAAGTGGTCAAAACTGTATGTGAGGACTTTTCTTCAAAGTACTAAGTACCTTACTACCAAAGAATTTACCTAAATGGCATATAAATGCAAGTGCAAGTCATAAATAATGATACCTAACTTGGGGATTTACGCAGGGGATTTCTCCCCTCTTATTATTTCCTTATCCCGATCTCTGATTTAACGGACGAATATTTTACCGATACTTATCTATTTGCATCCGCATCTTTGCATCCTTATCTATTTGCATCCGCCATTGCATCCGCATTGAATTTTTTACTGATGTGGTATCGACGTCAGTTTTTTAAGACTCCCCTTTTGGTCTACAACATAAAATAAACAGCGTACTAATTAGTATCAGCGTCTATTTGCAATTCCAATGGAAACGGTATCAAAAATCAAGATCATAGCGTGCTTCACTAATAATACCTACTGATATTGTTATACTGTGGCACTATGATCGTAATATTTAAAATTTATCGGTTGTCAAAATTGCAAAATCAAGCATAGACCCGTCGTCCGTGAGCGCCGAAACGCGACTGATCAGGCCTGCCGAACGGCGCGCTATATATATGGTAGATATTAAAACATGGTGAATAACTGATACTTTTTATCAAGTCAAACTCTGCGAATGCATCTATAACTTTTAAGTGGCTTTCGTTGAGTACAAAAATTTAGTTAAAAAATTCATTAGTTTAGTCATAAACTTGAAAAAACTTTTTGAAAAGGGGTAACTTTGGGATTTTTTTCTATCAAGTAAAATTCATTAAATCGTGTCACTGACTGCGAATTGAATTAGCGAACTAAGCGAATTTTATATTATATTAAATTAAGAACGAAGCGAACTAGATTAGATCCTTAACTATTACATATATTTTTTTCAGAGTTTAATACACTATTTTAAAGGTCTTAAAGTTGTTTTAAAAAATCAAAATTACGGCCCACACGCCCTTAATAGAAGGAAAAACTTGTAACTCAGTATTTTAAAGCATACTTTGAAAACTACGCGGGTGAAACCGAAGGGCGTTGCCATGAGCAAGGCCTTCTAGAAATTCGTCAGCCATAGCCATGGCCCCGAGTTTACCCGAAGATTTCTTATCGTTCCCGAGCGTGACGCTAGAATTCAATTCACAGCCCACGACAAATCTGTCTGTGGTGCGTCAAAAGAAGTGTTCACTTCAATTTGGATTGAGATAGTCTCGCTCGGGTATACTCAGCGGTTTTGAGTTCACCCGATCGAACCTTTCACCTTCGAGCGTGACAGATCAGCATATGAAAAAATCTATGCGCGGCGTGTATTTGTATTTGCGTGTGTTTTGGCGTCAAACAAATTTTCACTTCAAAAACTGCATTAGAATAATCAACGTGACTTTATTTCGTAATTGAATCTACGTTAGATCAAATCATCTGTAATGTAAATTTTATTATATTTATGTAGCTGATTTATATAAACAGTGCATGTTATCATACGCGCAAGAACATCACAAGCCATTTGCCATCACAGGGCACATCACTCATTCCTCCGCTTAACAAAGCCCATGTTATTGTATTAAACATTTACACCCTTCGGACTATGAGGAGAGGCGCACTAGCGCGCACTACTCACTCACAGAGGTACAACTTGGATCAACTCATATTTTAAATAGACTCCACAAAACAGACCACTGAATAAAAATGAAAAAAAAGTCTGAATACAGAAGAATTACAATTTTATTCAATCCTACTGATATTGTTAAGAGAAAGTCTGTGGCTCTCTCCTCCTCTTCCTCGTCTTAGTCTGTGGTCTAAATCACGTCAGACCACCGGACTGGATCGGGTTGAAATTCAGAACAGAGTTAGAACATAGACTGATATTTTATTAGTGGTAGGACTCCTAGCAGAGTCCGTCTAGGGAAGTGCCACACCTTTGCCAGTTATTCTACCGCCAAACAGTAATGTGAGAACATTACTGTGTTCCGGTTTGAAGGGCAATATCTCCAGAGAAATTACAGGGCTTAGAGATATAACATCTAATGATGTAAGGTAATGATTTGGACTCTTCATGTTCCAATAGCTGCGTGTCACTGTGCTGTTATGTGGCAGGCATGTTGCTTACTATCAGGCATATGTCCTGCTCGTCTCGTCACTTATTAAAAAAAAAAAAACATGCATAGTTTTATCACGGGAACGGACACTACACTGGTGAAACCACGCAGCACTGCTGGTCTCTTTGAATATCTCTGATATTTTTTCATTTAATCGTCATTATTTATATGTATTGGCTTTTGATGTATTAATGCCAAAAATACAATCAATGGAAACTTCACATAATACTATCTGACCCCAAACTAAGCAAAGCTTGTACTATGCCGGCCAGATAGCTTATATAATAGCACTCATCATAGTTTTAAATACATACTTATTATTAATAGGATCACTCACACAAAACAAACGTTTGTATTAATCATTCAAATATTTGCACTGGGCGGAAATCGAACCTACGAGGTACAGCTTCGCAGGCAGAACTAAGCCACGAGGCCAGTCAATGTGTTTGATTTATGTAGTTAGGTATATTATGCATCATATTATAAATAATTCTATTTTAGCTAGTATTCATATATGAGTACAAGTGAAACATAAGTCTCTGTACTGTCTAGTCGGTAAGAGACCCCCCGTCAGCCCGGGCCCGCAGGGCACGCGGGGCTTTGTGAGAGATAACACATCTTGCCCAATTAGGGTTCGGGTAATTACACGTCTTAATTGCATTTTTCAATGTGGAATTAGTTTTCAAAGTCTTTGTTTATGTCGGCCGGTTAATATTCTTCTATCTTATTCTTTAGAAGTTGGTTTCACCACCATCCTCCACTGATTTTCCATACACCGGTAGCGGTTATACTCATTTTCTTTATCATGTCATCTGCTTCCGTCCTGAGGTAGCTTAGAACTAAGGCTAACCACTAAAAAAATGAAATTTAGTTTTCACTGCATACTAGTTTTTTTTACTATACAATAGACAAAAAAAAAATAGATCTAAATAGGTGCCAAGTTCAATAGTCAGTCCCGAAATCTATTTATAGCATGAATAATTTTATAATGAACTAATAATTTTAAATTTATAATTTCTTTTAACACATTAGGGCAAATTATTGAAACATAAATAATACCTATGATAATTATTAGCTAAGTTGCATCGTAGGCTTCAATAATCCTATTTTATAAAAGGAAATAAATTACATAATCTCAAATATATTTTTAAACTTTTGTTCAGACATAAACGAATAAAAATTAATAGTAGGGATAGTAGGTTTGCTAAGTTTGGTGCTATAGAGTATTGTGTGGTAAATACCTAACGATACAAGGCATATATTATCTTATAATCAATTTCACAAACATTTGTACGAAAGACTGATCCTCGCAAATCTTCCTCGTAGATGAGACTCCTAACGGATCGCACATTAAAGCAGTATTTAAACATTAAATTCTACAAGTCCCGGCGCTCGGCGGATGCGTCGGATTTGCTCGCATTAAATATTCACGAGGACGCGTCGGGAACATTTTAAAATCATGCTCTTCCTACTTATACAAGTAATGAGGACGGAGGAAAAATTATGTTTAAATGGGTTTAAGTTCTCTTTGTGCGTTCCGTCGCATATACGGCGCAGTGGGTCTGTAGAGATAGGACTCTTTACAAAATCTACACGAGGAAGTACATATATTACTGATGCATAAAATGATAAAGCATTTAAAATTAAATTGAAAAAGTGGCTCCTTCAAAATTGATGTATTTTATGTAGGAGTTTTTATGTGTTACAAATTTTGACCCTCTCCGCTCAGGTGTTCCAATGTGATGAAATAATAAAGATCCATGCATCCAAACTTTCAGATTTATAATTAGTAGAATAAGTAAATTTAACAGTTACTGTTGTTACTTTAATAGCATCTTAGTTTTTCCCTAAGTGTCTGAATAATTCTGAAAAGCATTACAAAACCGCCAACAGCTAGATTCATGTATTCACCGCGGTCGAAACTTCTAGACGCTTACAAGTTTCAGAAAAAAATTAAGAGCACTTGTGAAACAAAAATAAAACGCTCCGAGCTTGGGAACTATTTCCGGAGCATTTTTCTCTCAAAACGAGGATTTGTTGAGAGGCTGGAGCCGCGCCAACTACGCACTCGAGGGGCCGGCGACGCACGGGCGCGCGGGCCGGACTGACAGCCTCGCTCGTCAGCTTCATCGTTTAGTTTGAATTAGAGCTTGATTTCGCATCTCACGTGATCTAGGTTCATGGTCTACGTTCTTATTTCAAAGATTATATATTATTTAAAAGCATTACTTAAACATGACTTTGGATATTATATATTATTTCAAAGTATTACTTAAACATTACTTTGGATATTATATATTATTTCAAAGCATTACTTAAACATTACTTTGGATATTATATATTATTTCAAAGCATTACTTAAACACAACTTTAGATATTATATATTATTTCAAAGCATTACTTAAACATTACTTTGGATATTATATATTATTCCAAAGCATAACCTAAACATTACTTTGGATATTATATATTATTTCAAAGCATTACTTAAACATTACTTTGGATATTATATATTATTTCAAATCATTACTTAAACATTACTTTGGATATTATATATTATTTCAAAGCATTACTTAAACATTACTTTGGATATTATATATTATTTCAAAGCATTACTTAAACATTACTTTGGATATTATATATTATTTCAAAGCATTACTTAAACATTACTTTGGATATTATATATTATTTCAAAGCATTACTTAAACATTACTTTGGATATTATATATTATTTCAAAGCATTACTTAAACATAACTTTGGATATTATATATTATTTCAAAGCATTACTTAAACATTACTTTGGATATTATATATTATTTCAAAGCATTACTTAAACATTACTTTGGATGTTATATATTATTTCAAAGCATTACTTAAACATAACTTTGGATATTATATATTATTTCAAAGCATTACTTAAACATAACTTTGGATATTATATATTATTTCAAAGCATTACTTAAACATTACTTTGGATATTATATATTATTTCAAAGCATTACTTAAACACAACTTTGGATATTATATATTATTTCAAAGCATTACTTAAACATTACTTTGGATATTATATATTATTTCAAAGCATTACTTAAACATTACTTTGGATATTATATATTATTTCAAAGCATTACTTAAACATTACTTTGGATATTATATATTATTTCAAAGCATTACTTAAACATTACTTTGGATATTATATATTATTTCAAAGCATTACTTAAACATTACTTTGGATATTATATATATCGGCGCAAATGCAACATGCTACGTCATCTCTCGAACAACGCTCCGAACGGGGCGTAAACAAGTGACTCACAACACTCGCCCCTCTACGATCGCCCCACCACAGTGCTATAAAAAGGCGCGCACTGTAGCGGAGCGCACAGTCGCTTGTCTGCGCTCGGACAGTAAACACCTAATCTATTGTAAATTCCTGTAATCTATGCTGATTAAATGTGAGTTTTGATTGAAGTAAAGTTGGGTGTTTTTAATTATCCGTGAAATGGAATACTTCAATAATAAGGACATTGGCACAGCCGACATCATGGTGTCTAAAACAATACTGGGCCATCCTGCGTCGTCATATATTATTTCAAAGCATTACTTAAACATTACTTTGGATATTATATATTATTTCAAAGCATTACTTAAACATTACTTTGGATATTATATATTATTTCAAAGCATTACTTAAACATTACTTTGGATATTATATATTATTTCAAAGCATTACTTAAACACAACTTTGGATATTATATATTATTTCAAAGCATTACTTAAACATTACTTTGGATATTATATATTATTTCAAAGCATTACTTAAACATTACTTTGGATATTATATATTATTTCAAAGCATTACTTAAACATTACTTTGGATATTATATATTATTTCAAAGCATTACTTAAACATTACTTTGGATATTATATATTATTTCAAAGCATTACTTAAACATTACTTTGGATATTATATATTATTTCAAAGCATTACTTAAACATTACTTTGGATATTATATATTATTTCAAAGCATTACTTAAACATTACTTTGGATATTATATATTATTTCAAAGCATTACTTAAACATTACATTACTTTGGATATTATATATTATTTCAAATCATTACTTAAACATTACTTTGGATATTATATATTATTTCAAAGCATTACTTAAACATTACTTTGGATATTATATATTATTTCAAAGCATTACTTAAACATTACTTTGGATATTATATATTATTTCAAAGCATTACTTAAACATTACTTTGGATATTTAACTGACTTTAAAATAGTAGGAGGTTCTCCGTTCGGTAGTATATTTTTGACGTAACAACGTCTAATTAATCGATGAACGCCAGCTGCATGCACGAAAACGTCCAGTTATGTCCCGTTACGCTCACTGTTGCGTTACGCTCATTGTACGCTTGCGCTGCATCTATCAATGTTTAGGTATGACGTTGTCACTTTAAATTGTCGTACGTAAGCCAAAGGACTTTATAGACAACCATTTTTTATTGTACTTATAGTATATAGTGGTATATCCGAGTATTACGATAGTTTCGCTTGTTGCGATGCATCAGATGATTATTTTTTTGTTTGGTAAACAACTTCAAAGACGTCTCCATTATAAACATTTTATCGAAACCAGTGTAGCAGTTTTTGAAATTTTAACAAAAATCTATTATTAGCTTACCTCGCTTATATACCTCGCTTATATACCTCGCTTATATACGTTGCCTCACTGTTTTAGTGGAAGTGTTAAGTTAATATCAAAAACATGAAAATAAATAATATAGTCGAGTTTCATTTTATTTCGAAGGCAGTATTTGTTGTTTTGAAGAAAATTGAACTATGTTCCAAAGCCCGATTTGTTCAGACGTTACGACGTGATTGAGCAACGAACATCCAAACTTTGACATTTATAATTTTACAAGATTGGGTAGCATTTTGTCTTGTTTATATGTAGGTAGGTATATATGAGAAATAAGCCGTGGTGGACTAGTGGTGAGAATGTCTTATTAACAACCGTGTGGTCGTTGGTTCTTATCCCGCTTGCACTTCACAGTATTTTTCCAAATGCAGGTGCTGAAGTTTGTCATCACCACTGGTTTTACCGGTGAGGTTAAACATTGTGAGAACCTCGATATATACAAAGAGTTTTTTCGTTTTTGTGCCACCAGCAAACTTGCACTTCTTTTCTTGTGAGAGAAATATCGAATCATGACAGTGGAAACTAAATTAATAAATAAATATTGGTAGACAATTCACACACAACACCATCTGACCCCAAACTAAGCAAAGCTAACTAAGGCGATCAGATAGCTGATATAATACTTATATAGTTGTAAATACATACTTATTATACATGGGTATACTAAGTATATATGTAAATATTTTAACCTTAATATATATTGTTTTTTTTTTCAATGTTATTTCTAGTTGCATTCTACGGTCTTTGTCAAGACGGACCTATTATTTTAAGAAAACTAAAATTATTTAGTGACTTTCGAGTTTCTTGCATCAGCTAATTTTCTTGCGAGCTGTAGTGATGTTATGTAACTCGGCCTACTTCGCGGCGCGGCCAGCGAGAGAGCCTCTCGCCAGCTTACAAGCGGTTTGTTAATGCCGAGCTCCACCTCGGCTTTGTCCGGGGTTTATGTAAAATCTAGTGTCTACTGACTACATGTCTTTAAATATTATTAAATCAGAAATGAGATACTTTGTTACAGTTGTTGTAGTGTAAGCTTTGTTAATTTGAAATTTATTTTGTTTTAAATTTAATTAAAATAGTTTTGCAACTAGCACACCGGCGCGGCGACTCGTAGCGTCACCCCATAGTTTCCATTTCCTAAAATGATAATTAACCTATGTGAATATTCTAGACTGGTTTATCTGTGTTCCAAATTTTAACCCGAACCCTTCCGATGTTCCGATATAATGGATTGCTCAAACGTCTTAAAATAAATGTGAAGTTTTGAATGGTTAAGTCATCGAACTCTTAAAAACGACAGAAGCGGCAAACGCGCTTCTACTATGGCGATGCAAAATCAGGTGACGTCTCCTGATTTAGTCTCAGTCGCAACAAGGAGTTGTGTACGTTCGCTGACAATTGTGTACGTTCGCTGACAATTCAATTTTCAAATTTTTCAAAGAAATTTTCGCCACGTTATGTTGTCTTTAGATTATAGCATACCTCATCTTCGTTTCTTTAATTATATCGATGGTAAAAGTGCCAAAAGTGGACGTTGAGTTAAAAGCGGTCACAGCGCGCTACAGAACGGATTTTACTCGTTTTTTCTCTGTACAATGAATACAAAACAAAATCATCTATCAGACGATCTAAATCATTCGTACTTACATTGAGCATTATTTAACCATAATAATATGTTTGAAACGTTAAGATATGAGCTCAAGGTATTATGTACATACTAGCCGATTGCTAAAATGTTTTTTTTTGTTTTTTGGCCCCACTTGCATAATGAGTATTAAGGACTGATATATACTCGGCGGATACTCCAAGAAAACATCTTAAGTCTTTCAGATGAGGGTCAGAGTGAGCACTCTGATTAGCAGAGTACTCCATGGAAACACAAAAGCTGACCAAAATGTTCGATAGTGAGAGGTCGTGTAAAGCAGAGGAACAAGAGAGGGCCGTAACCTCTCGCTCACCTGCTGAGGTGGGAGTCGACACGAGGGCAAGCCTGGAGGGAAGTAGATTGTTTTGTTTTCCAGATAATAAATATCATTTTACCTTAAGTTTAGTGGCAAAGTATTCGAGTTTTAAAAAACAACTATTACGAAACTCTAGAAATCAAAAAGCTGTAACTACAATTTTCATTTTCTATTCAATTATTAAAAATGTCCTTTTTCAACTCTCGTACTTTGAAATAAAGTTTATATTCGTATAAAACTGCAGCCGCGCTAGGTCTATTCAGTCGTCTCAGGAGAGTCGTGCAATCGCTTATTGCTTACTTCACAGTACTCTATTGATCTCCAGTCTACAACCGTTCTGTACGAGTCTATATTTACGTCTCTGTGGAATGAATGATGTTGGAATTACTTGGAAGTAAGTTAGTGGAGTTGTTTACTTGGCCAGTCTTGGTGACCCAGAGAAGAGATTGTCTGACGTCACAAGCATGAGTTTATAACAGTTTCTTCTATCGGACTGATCTCGTTCTAAAGAATCGAACGAAAAGACTTGTGGTTTAGTCTCACAATTTTGCCAGTGTCAATTATAAATATAATCATCTAAATTTTTGAAGAAAAAAAGCCATTGGATGGACGTACAATGATTTATTGTGATAGCGTCAAAGTCAAAGTCAATATATAGACTGCAGGCCCGTGAACAAAATTTATGTTCGGCTTTAGTTCCATACAGTTTCAATACCTCTTCTAATCTATTATTCCCCAACTCCGTACAAAAATCATGCGACAAGGAGAAATGATCGAGGTTTAGAACCCCCCTCTTCAACAGCACTCAGTTGGACAGCTTACAAGTGACGGCGTAGTGCTCAATCTTATTACTTTATACCCTTCTATCATCCTACATAGGTCTCCTGCTGTATCAGATGACCCATAAATTTTGTTCACGGGCCTGCAGTCTAATATTCTCATCATAGATTTCGATTTTTTTTGTTCGACTTCTTTGAATTATTATAATATTGATGCGTCAAAAGCCGTTCACGCTTCTCCATCGCTTATTCCACGCTCTCGCTTGCATACTCGGTTTAAGCGTAACGTGACATTTTTTCACGCATGCAGCCGGAATTTATCAATTCGTGAGACGAAAAACGAAACACCGAGGTACAGAACAAATGTAACCAAACAACCTATTCATCACACAAATTTCTGTTCTGAATCCATCGAATCCTACGCTTGTAGTTTTGCCTGTTCTTTTGTGTGAATATCGTGCATAAACCTAAATCATGTAACAATCCGAAAACTGAAATGTGTTCAGCTACAAATTTTACCTCCAACTCACAAAGTTCCGTTGCATGCCTCTCCACTAACATCAACAAGAGCGGAAAGTCAACAACTTCGCAAACAAACAACAAGGCGAATTTTAAAACATCCAACAAGGAACTGCTCCTATTGTTGCGGACTGCAGAATGGTTGAAGCCGATTGATTTATAGAATTACCATCGAGAGGTACTCCACATTATGGGAATGTACGCGCAGTCAGAATTATAGCTTCGTTTTTTATGTTTTTTAAAGCAAGTTTTAAACATGCTGGAACGATGTTTGAACGTCGAGGTATTTACACAATGAATTAAATCGTGATTAAGTCCTGTAGATTATAAACATTAGATGTTCTTTACGGCTTAGAGGAGACAGAGGTTTTGCAGCGAGAACTGAATAAAATGTGAAATTTACCCGTAACAAACATATATTTACTGGAAGTGTCGTATATAAACCGAGATGAGTGTTTCTAACGTTATTTTTCAGGTGATCGTACCATTATAATATTTTTTTTTTGCAAATTGTGTTGCTCCTACAAACCGAAAGATCTTAGTTCCTACCTGCCCTTCCACCGCCTCACTAAATCTGCTTTCGGTTTGCTATTGCGGTCTCTATCATTACAAGCGGAAAGAAAAGGGAGAACAATATTAAAGCTAAGACAGTTCTAGTTAGGCGGGAGACCCCCTGGTGTCCCATGGCACCACATCTTTTTAACCCCCGACCAAAAAAAGGGGTGTTATAAGTTTGACGTCGATGTCTGTCTGTCTGTCTGTGTGTGTGTCTGTCTGTGGCACCGTAGAGCTCAAACGGATGGGCCGATTTCAATGCATTTTTTTTTATTTGAAGGTTAATATCCGTGCGGATGTTCTTAGCTATGTTTGGTTAATATCGATTCAAGGTGGCCGCCTCCACAAAATGGCGGACAAAATATTTCTTTACAACCTACCTCAATATGGGTATCAAACGAAAGGGCTTGACGAGTAGAATACTTTGCACTATGACAAATTTCAAATACAAGATGGCCGCTACCACAAAATGGCGAAACACATTTCTTTTTTCACAACTTTCTTAATATGGTTATCAAATGAAAGGACTTGACTAATAGAATGTTGTACAGATAACAAATCCGAGGTAGTCGGGGGTTAATCAAAATTTTTAATTTTGTTCTTGTTATTATTTTTATGAGCCTTTGGTGTTTTAACTACCATACAATATTTATATGTATATTTGCAATAAAACTGGACAGAGCCTTTATTAACAAAACTAAAATACAATGAGAACTACACTACACTACCAGCCTACCTAACTAACTACTTACACTGAGCACACCTGAATTATCCATAGACCACTGTAGGTCTACAGATAATCAAGATGTTCAAAGCCCACTACCAATCGGAAGCGTACCCAGCATGCTGGCGGCATTACAATAAATATAATAGCATACGTAGTATGCCACAAGCCACACTAGGTGGGCTAATGACGCTCAAAAATGTGTTCCTTTATTGTGACATAAGGTTAAAAATCGTCCAGCTAGTAAATGCGAAAGCTCGAATGTTTGTTGCTCCATCACGTCGGAACAACTGAATATTTCGAGTTGAAATCTTAAAATTTTGAACGCATATTACAGTCTGGAGTAGTATTAAAGTTTATTGTGTATCTGTATATATCGTGTGGCTTCTTGTTGTTGTTACAGATGTTTGCTCTTTTTGTTCAAAAATAATGTCACAATGTGCAAAGAAGCTTAAATGTCGTTACGTTCGATTTGACCTAAAGGTATTCTTGTCAATATTTTCTTCAACCGAAATTAAACTCCGTTTTACGGACACTTAACTTACTTACTAGAACCAAGAGCCAGTGTAATGGGCAAATTCTGGGTAATACTTATCAACATTTGTGATGTCAAACTTATTGTGTATTTATTAACTTAACTTACTACTTACTAACTTAATCTTAACTTACTAATTGTGTACACAAAGTGACACAAATTAAGCTTAAATCAAATTTGGTTTTACGGCGCGGCGGTAGTTATAAATATATATATTATAGTTTTACGGCGCGGCGGTAGTTATAAATATATATATTATAGTTTTACGGCGCGGCGGTAGTTATAAATATATATATTATAGTTTTACGGCGCGGCGGTAGTTATAAATATATATATATAGTTTTACGGCGCAGTGGTAGTTATAAATATATATATTATAGTTTTACGGCGCAGCGGTAGTTATAAATATATATATTATAGTTTTACGGCGCGGCGGTAGTTATAAATATATATATTATAGTTTTACGGCGCGGCGGTAGTTATAAATATATATATTATAGTTTTACGGCGCAGTGGTAGTTATAAATATATATATTATAGTTTTACGGCGCAGCGGTAGTTATAAATATATATATTATAGTTTTACGGCGCGGCGGTAGTTATAAATATATATATTATAGTTTTACGGCGCAGCGGTAGTTATAAATATATATATTATAGTTTTACGGCGCGGCGGTAGTTATAAATATATATATTATAGTTTTACGGCGCGGCGCTAGTTATAAATATATATATTATAGTTTTACGGCGCAGCGGTAGTTATAAATATATATATTATAGTATAGAGTGACGAGATGAGCAATACAGATACCTATAATGGTAAACAACGTGCCTGTAACAGCACAGCGACACACAGCTTTTGGAATATGAAGAGTCCAAATCATTACCGAGCACTACACTGCGCTCTTCACCCAGAGGTTACACATGTTTTATATCTATCTCTTCATCCGTTGTAATGTCACTGGAAATATTGGCCTTCAAACTGGATCACAGTAATGTTTGCACATTACATTTTAAATGTCTTGTCTGCAAATCTCTGATTTTTCACACTTTATCACAATTTATGTTCATTTATTATACGTAAGTGTGTGCGTAAGTAAAACGGACCCATTTCACCGTATCCAAGCAGCTGTCTCCTCGTATCCCGGCATTACCCTTCCTCCCCCTTCCCCGGGGACTCGGGATTAGGGTCCCGACAATACTTCCAATTGGACCTTCGGAAAAATCTACATAATCTTCGCTCGAGTATTATGACCGTAAAATCCTTGGAAACCGCTTTATAACTTACAGAATGGGAACTTAAATATTGCCTTTTGGGGGTCGCTTGCCCTGTGGGGTACCTGAGGGCTGAGGGTAGCCTCATAACCAGCTTTGGGGCGTGCGATTGAAAGGCGAAGGGTGATTGGAATTGAAAAATGTATTGTGTGAAGTTTTTAATATTATTTTAAGAACGAAATTGTGAGTTTGTTATATTTATTCTATATTATAGTGTTAACTCTCAACCGTCTTGGAACACCGTTAATATTTTGTTTGTATGTCACGACAGAGCTTAGACTATCAACAACACGTGGTATTACTACGCGGAAAACGTTTGCAATCGAACAGCGATCATAATTTTCATAATTTACTGAAACAAAAATAAAAGTGGTCAAGTGCGAGTTGGGGTCGCCCATCAAGGCTTCCGTAGCAGCAAGTAACAAAATACAAAAGATATTGTACTTAGTTGTTACTTTAATCAGTGTTTTAACAATAGTCAATTTATGACGTATTAAAATAAAACTACTTACTAGATATCATTCAAACCAATTTTTGTTGATAGTTTACATGGTAACGTACATCATACACTTTTTTTAATATTTTTGTCATTCTATTATTTTAGAAGTTACAGGGGGGGGGGCACTTTTTACCACTTTGGAAGAGTCCCTCACGCAAACTATTCAGTTTTAAAAAAAATATGTTAGAAACCTCAATATCATTTTGATGACCTATCCATAGATACCCCACACGTATGGTAAAGATCAAAATTTTTTTTTGAGTTTCAGTTCCACGTATGGGACACCCCTAAAAATTTTGTTTTTTTTTCTATTTTTGTATCAAAATCTTAATGCGGTTTACAGATTACATCTACTTACCATGTTTCAATAGTATTGCTTTTATAGTTTCGGAGAAAAGTGGCTGTGACATACGGATGGACAGACAGATTCCAGTCCCGTATTTTGCCATTTGGCTACGGAACCCTAAAACGTAGATCTGAACACGTCTCTCAGATTCGCATCAGATGATTTAACATTAATTCTTACAAGAGAAAAACACATATGAGTAATTTTATTACCGAAATTGTTGACTTTTTCAGTTGATTTCAAACGATGCAATGGTTGAAATAATGAAAATCATAAAAAGCAACAAAAAAGTAATTCAGGAACAACAAAAACCGTGTCGTTAGAAAAAAAACTTAATTCAACTCTTTCCCAAAAAGAGGGCAAATACACATAATTAAGCTTCTTCGAAATGGTTTCGTAAGAACTGGACAACATTAGCTTCTCAAAGTGTATGTTTTAAACAAATTATTTGTGACTCTGTTACGCACACAAGTAAACCTTCACTCAACATTCACAAGGATACAAGTTCTCGTGTGTGTGCACACAAGAGTACGATAACGAGGTATTACATGTGGTACAAGTAAAGTACCATAACTCTCCCAACCTTCACCCCAAAATGTTTCCAGAACTCCCATCACACGAGCACCCCGTATCGCAGGTATATTAATCAAGTCAGGTGACCTCCTAAATTTTAATTTATTACTTCCTTATCTTTGTAACTGGGCCTTTATTCGGCGCCTCGCCGCAATCCGGCGAATTGTCATCTCCGCAGAATTAACAGCGCCCTGAGAGGTCACTTAATGGGATTAAACGGTGACCCACTTCGGGTGACTGGCAACACACGGCGAGCTACCTGGAGGTCGGTAGGTCGCTTGTTTTTGCTGAATACAACATCTTTTGGATTAATTACGATTTTCTGTTTCTTCTTTTGAATTGTGACGACAACAGTGTTGATTACGGAATTAAAAAAAAACACTTTTTTGTTTTTTTTAATTGTCTCTGAAATCTTTCTGTAATATTTTTGAAGTAAAATCTTCTTTTAGCACACCACATACAGATTTTCGTTGGGCTATAAATTGAGATCAACCGTCACGCTTGTAAATGAGAGAAGTCTGCGGGAATCATAGATGGCCAAGATTGCAAGTTCTCACCCTTGCTGCCAATTCATTCCTATTTTTAACCGACTTCAAAAGAAACGAGGACCTTCTCAATTCGATTATGTTTTGTTTTGGATGTGTGTTACGCGACATTGCCGCCAATTGTGATTCGAGTTTGATAGTTATTTTTTTGTTTGGTAGATTATAAATATAAAAGAGGGAGTCGCATAGAAATTTCATCGAAATCAGTGCGGCGGTTTTTGAAATATGAAAATAACTAAAATTTGCTTTCATGTGTTTAGACGATATAGTGATGGATTCTTTTGAAATTTGGTCAAATACAATTTCATTTTACATTTTATTTATTTATTTCACATACGGCTTTTATGTTTATTGAGAAAATAGATTATGAAATATTAGAGTGACAAGACGAGCAGGACAAGTGCCTGATGGTAGTCATCATGCGTGCCCATAACGGAACAGTGACCTGCAGAATGTACTAAAATATACATTAGCGAGGTTTGTAGCTCAATAACGAGACGAAAAAAAAGTTGGTTATCGGCCATGGTTGTCGGTAAAGTCGGTTGGTTTACGGACGATAGTTTAACGGGACAATGTCATAACAAAACATTGATAGATTCGGCGCAAGCGTACAATGAACGTAATGGGACAATGAGTGTAATGGGACATAACGGGACACTTTTTCGTGCATGCAGCCGGTGTTCATCGATTTATTAGACGTTGTCTCGTCAATGAGTATCACTATACATCTATACTAATATTATAAAGCTGAAGAGTTTGTTTGTTTGTTTGAACGCTAGGATCTCAGGAAGTACTGGTCCGAATTGAAAGATTCTTTTTCTATTGGATAGTCCAATTATTGAGGAAGGCTTTAGGCTATAGAAAATAACTCTACTATTAATTGAAGCGGAGCATAAAACAAGAATGTAACAAAATCGGGAAAAAATATTCGAAAAGTTTTCCCCTTTTGAAAGTTTTCGTACGTTTCGTGCTTTGACATGACACATGATAGCATGTGTCAAAGATTGCGTCATTGAATTTCAGTAATCTGTGCATTGAATATAAACCTTTGCTAATATTTTTTTTTTCTAAATCTGAGTTGGTACGACCAATTTCCGACAGGTGGCGTAGCAGGTAGCTGAAGAGGTTTTTTGTTTGAAATCGATATTCTCAGGAATGAGTGAACCGATTTCAGTCATTCTTTCACCGTTGGATATGTACGGGATCCCGATGAGTGCTATATAATATACCACGGGCGAAGCCGGGGCGGGCATCTAGTGTAATATATAAATACATTCAGGACAGCATTCTACTAATATTAAACTAGCAGCACCCCGTGTAGTTCCCGTTCCTGTTATTTTCCTTGGATTAGAATTTGATGTTTGTGTTATTCCAGACTATAACCTAACTGTTTTCCAAATTTCATTTGGATCCGTTCAGAAGTTCCGACGTGATTGAGCAACAAACATCAAATCATCGCTACTTTCCCATTTTTAATAACAAACTCCAGGAACAAGCCTTACTCAATCCTGGGTACAGCACCTGATTGGACTATTTTAATGGACACGTATGAAAAGCACTACAAAATCCCAGAGGATGTGGGTGTTTCGTCATCCAGACCGGACATTTTCCTTTTTTCTAGAGCTACGAAACGCATAGTCCTTGTAGAACTTACCGTACCGTGGGAAACTAATATACCTAAAGACCACGCGATGAAACAAAATAAGTATTACGACCTCCTAAACGAATTAACAAAAAACGGCTATGTAGTTAGTTTATACGCTGTAGAAGTGGGAGCGAGAGGTATACCAGCAAAATCTCTATAACCTACTGAAAGACCTTGGCTTATCCAGAAGTGCTGTAAGTTCTATACTAGAACGTGTATCTAAAGCTGCACTAGTAGGCTCATATCAGATTTGGCTGGGCAGGAGAGAAAACGAGTGGTGAAGGTGAGTGTTGATGTACGTCAGAAAGGGCCCTTTAACCTACGCCCGAGTCACAAGTCTCGGGAACTACTCGAGTTTTTCTCTCTCTGCCACACGATGGACCCGGCACCCGCACGGTGAATCCATGGAATGCTAAGAAGATCGTCTCTCTAGTAGGATGATGTTACTAGAGGAAAGTAGGGCACAGGACTACCTACACACATACTTATACATACATACAGCTAGCTACAAATCTCCCGTGAGTTAGTGCGTAGCGCAGGAATTATTGTCCAGAAGTTTTCTTAGTTTTCCGACTCGGAACGCAGTTTACGAAGAAACTGTATTAGAGAAGGACGTTGGAGACATAGAGAGATTGTGGAAGTGGTTTAAAATACTCCTAAACGTAATTATTTAATTGGAATATTCTATGGCGTTTTGATAATTTTCTGTTTTTTTTTTTCAAAAATAAGGTAATGTGACTTTACTACCGTTACTGACACTTCTGTATATATGTAAATACTAGCGGCCCGCCTTGGCTTCGCCGGCTGGCATTTTTTTTTATTTGAAAAAAAATCAAAATTATACTCTCGACATTGTCAATGTTACCACAATCAACTCCTATTTGTGTAATAGTGTAAATATTAGGCTAAAAACTGACCACTGATCCCACAGACACACACAAACAGAGACACGTTACACTTATAGCACTCCGCCATTTTTGCATAAGGGGTTAAAAATACACCCGAAGGGAATACACTATTTTCTTCCAATCTCACGAATTTTACTTTCTTGATACATATCTTTTGATGAAAAAATGGCGGCTTTACAAAAATAGATGGAAAAAGAACACAAAGAAATATTTTATTAAGGTTAAACTTTTCTTTGATCGCAACACCACTGTTATGTGAAAATTCCAAGACACCGGGTAGTTATCTATACAGCCCTTTTTCCTGTAACTGCTGTGAAGTCGTACAGAACTATTAATACCAGTCTTCCCTATTGTGTTCCACGGCAATCACACCCTTAACGCCGTCAAGTAAAGAAGAATGATTCTCAAAGTCCTGGTGGAGGCATGTCACGTCGGAGCCACGCGCCTCTGATTAATGATCTCGGGGGTTTTTATACTCGGATTCAGATGGACGCGATAGCGGAGTCAGCGCTCACGTGGAAACTGGTTCGCGGGGTTTTTGGTCGATATTTTAAGATTCGAACGAATAGACGTGACGACAGGTCCTGCAATTATATTAAGATACTAGATGTCCGCCCCGGCGTTGCCCGTGGTCCATTATATAGAACTCATCAGTATCCCGTACATATACAACGGTGAAAGAATGACAAATCGGTTCAGTCTTTCCTGAGAGTATCGCTTTCAAACAAAACACCTCTTCAGCTACCTGCTACGCCACCTGTCGGAAATTGGTTGTACCAACTGAGATTTAGAAAAAAAAATTGATTAGCGAAAGTTTTTTATTCAAGAAGTATGTAATCTGTGATATTCAATGACGCAATCTTAGACACAAGCTGTCATGTGTCATGTCAAAGCACGAAACGTACAAAAACTCTCAAAAAAGGAATATTTTTTCCCGATTTTGTTACATTTTTTATTCACGCTCCGCTTCTATTACTAGTAGCGTTATTTTCTATAGCCTATAGCCTTCCTCGATAAATGAACTACCAAAGAGAAAAATAAATTTTCAATCCGGACCAGTACTTCCCGAGGTCCTAGCGTTCAAACAAACAAACTCTTCTGTTTTATTATATTCGTATAGATATAGATTTGAAATAGTGACAGTGATATAAAAACAGTGTTTGAAATAATGCGAACCCGCGCGCGTACTCTCCTTGAAAAAGATCGCCGGACGCGATCGAAACTTGAGTCGGACTGGACTGACTATATTAAACGTGAGTTACCCGTGTATTTATTTAAAATAATGACAGTATTTAAATAGAATAAAATATGTACTAGTTATAATTTTGATATTTTTAGTTTAACTTACTTTATGATCATTCAAAAATGGATGGGCAAGCCCATTTTAAAAGAACGAAATTATTAGAAAATGCATGTATTATTGGATAACCCATTCAATTTCAAGTTACTTTTGTTATGTAACCAGTTTCCTAAACGCAATATTTAATACCTATAGTTACCATACAAACTATACGCGCGACGGATAGAAAATACAACAGTGTGACGTCACGTTTCTGTAGTGATTTGTATGAAGCGTTTTTGGGAGAGTCCAAAATTGTGATTTTAAAATCGTGATATCACGGGAAATTTTTAAGATAACAAAGTAATTCTTTCACTTGTGTTTCAGTTTTGATGTCACATTAAATCAAAAATAAGTCGACACGCCTATTGTAGAATAGGTGTTGTTTGCGGTGTTGGACTTCTTATGATATCAACATTATTTTGTGTATTTTGCCTCGCGGTTTTACTCGCGTAGTTCTCGTTATTTTACGAATATAAAAAAGACTACAATGAAACTATAACCAAACTGTGTTCTAAATTTTAATATGACACGCTCAGTGAACTTTACGCGTTTCTTGTGATAATGATCCTAATCCCAGATTGTGGTCATAAAGTAATCATCTGTTTATGCTCTCGTAACCCTGTACAAACGTTTTTCCTTAGATATTAGAAAATCGTAGCCACTTCCAGCGATAGGCCATTAAGCTGTCGCGCTGTAGGCAGGTATTCTCGTGAGTTATGACCTTATTCTCTCGCAGTTAGCGCCTCCGCCCTCTGCTTACTCTACTTTCTAAACTTTATACAAATATGTACGTAGTATGTTAGACCTTGTACTATGTCGCACTAAACCATAGGTAGGTATGAGTAAATACAATTGCTTTATTTACCACAACAATGGAAGTAGACTACACTGCAATTCACTAAGTTAACAAAAACCAAAAATGAAACACACAATAAATATTCAAAAATACAAAAGTATTAGCCTGACGATGAGCTCCAAACTAAGCTTAAGCTTGTATATTGTGATTATGAATTAGGTCTAGAACTAAACAAAGTATAATAAAATAAAATGTGACTAAGATATGGATTGAAAGAAAATATACAAAAGTTCACAAGTGACAACAGTAGCCACCAGAACCTAATGAGCCAAACTGTCTGATCCACCAGAACCGACAAACTCAAATAGTGGAACAATTGCACCGGATACCAGACGAAATATACCCACTACTAGGACCAGGACCTTTTTTAGTTTTATTTTCTTTTTTAGCATACTCGCCGAGTGACAGATGATAACTTTTTGGATTGAATAATTTGAACCTCCGACCTACGTATCCGCAAACAGAAGTACTACGAACAAAGCCACGAGGCCAGTCGATATATAACCATTATTTTAGTGAACAGGGAGTCGATCACTTATTCATGATGGTAATGCGACAAAGAACTATGATATATTCACGCCGGCGCACCCTGTGACGTCACAGGCTTGTTTTTCTCTCCAAAAATGACACTTGAATCTTTCAGTTTTGCAATAAATAGTTATTAGACGATAGTTTGCAGGTACAATTAATCGACGATTATAAGTATTTGATGTGCCCCACGATTTAATAAAAGTCTAAATTATCTTTTAGCTTTTGGTACATTAAATCTATCTGCAAAATTACTTAATTGACTGTTTACAAAACAACCGTTTAGTTAAAACGTTTTTTACACCTTTTATTTTTTAGTAACTCATTATGAAAAGCATAATTGCTGAATTGCGGGCAAAATTGTCATTCAGAGTTGCAATCATTATTAAAGTGGTAATGCCGCTAGCTTGCTGGTCACGCTTCCGTTTGGTAGTGGACTTGAACATCTTTGACTATCTGTGTGTGTGTGCTTTCATTGAATATTGTTTTTTTACATACAATCATTTTCCACTCTTATACTAAAAAGTGTGCATACATACTTTACATTTTTAAACAATACACGTAAGTAGTACTTATTCTTTGGTCACGTTCTGCCAAAATTATAATAGTCCTATGCAAAGAGTTTATATATACTAAGTATGGAGTTAGATTTTTCGCACGGTTCCTTTGTGTCAATCGTAAGCAAATGACGTGCATACTTTCTATGGCAACAGAGTGATGTCCCGCGACAAAAGTATGACAATTCCACAAGAGCAACAAGGCAAGAAAGATGCTACCCGTGCTATCGGTGTAAAGCGTTTGTGCCAACTCTATACGTAGTATATGTAAACTCTCTGGTCCTATGACCCTGAATTATTATACGACGCATAGAAATTCAACTGGTGCATTCAACGTCCTCTCTTTATGAACTAAATATAGATATTTAAACAGAAAAATATACTCACCGTCTATACAGTCAACTTCAAACCGTGGTCCTAACTTCTCTTAAATTCAATGCCCAACTTTTCCGAACCACAAAAAAAGTGTAAATAGAGTGAAATTGTTCGTAATAAAGTACGTCAAAGGGTTTAAAATTAGGGCAAAAAGTTTTAATTATCTTCCCGTGGGGGAAAAGAGATTTTCCGAAATGATGGAATTCAGACGGAAGTTAAATGGGACGCTAATGATTTTGAGCCTTAAAAGAATTCATCAAGAAAGTCGAACTACTGAAGGGTCGACGATGCGGTCTACGGTCGACGCGCTTACCTGGAAGAAACGGATTCTCTCTAATTAAATAAACGGGTAACTCACGCGTCATGTGGTCATTTCAATCCGATGCAAGTTTTGGTCAGTGTCAAACGGGCAGTCATCACGAGAGCGCATTCTCCTTGAAAATGGCCGCCGGACGCGACCGAAACTTGAGTCGGATGGGACTGAACATAACATGCGTGAGCTACTCGTTAACTTCATCAAGTGTAACAACCACGTTAATTTTCAAATTAGGATTCACTCTAAGCTATCTTTCGTACGAAAAGCAGTTTAGAGTGAATTATGTGAGTTTTTTAAATCCATACTGTGACATAGAGAGACTAGCTGAGAGACTTAGTTCAGCTGCCCATGCAGTTCGTCAAATTAAGAAAATATCTGACGTGGAAACAGCTAGACTTGTTTATTTTGGATACTTTCATAGTATTATGTCCTACGGAGTTCTATTATATTATGGGGATCGGCCGCGGATAGAAATTCAATTTTTATAGTACAAAAGAGAGCAATTCGTGCTCTGTACAATCTGTCTGCTAGAAAATCATTACGGGAGATGTTTAAAAGTATAAATATACTAACAGTCCCATCGTTATACATCTATGAAAGTATAATAGATGTGAGAAAAAACCGTACTCGACTGAAGAAAATGTCTGATTTGAATCCAAAAGCACATCATACACATAAAATTGTATTTCCTAAATGTAGACTTCAGAAAACCATTAACTTTTTCAAATGGAATGGTATTCGCTTCTATAATTTAATACCTGCACAAGTGGAAGGTCTCAATGAAACTAGATTTAAAACCGAAATAAAAAACTACCTAATGAGCAAAGCATATTACACTGTAGATGATTTTGTAAAGGACAGCAATATTTGGAAAAGGAATATGTTAAAATTAGAACAATCGAGTAAAGTGGAATAATACTAAACATTAATGTAAATTTGTTTAAGTACTGTATGTATTCATTATTTGGATAATTTGTTTTTCCACCATGACAAAGCTTTTTTACAGCTGCACCTAAATGACAAGGCCTCTTTACAGCTGATTATTTTTTATTTGACATTATTCTTTAGTATTATCTTATTATGTACACAGATTATTTATGTACTATATAATTTTATTGTAAGTAACGTTACCAAGTGTTCTTTTGAAATAATGGTTCGAATAAATAAATTGAATTGAATTGAATTGAATTGGAACGGGTTGCCACAATCCGATAGTGCAAAGTACAGACATCCACACATAACTTTCACATTTATAGTAGCAGTAGAATGCGTAAGGTTTTAATATTTGTTACTCAATCATATTGTAAGAACAGAATATTTTTTTCTGTCGGATTGCTTGCAACTTGAAAATCGAAATAGTTTCGCGGTTGACATTCCAAATGCTCCAACGTAGAGGTTAGATTTCTCTTTTGTGATAAAAATGTATGGAATGCGTTGCCTGAGTAGGTTTTACCCAATGATTAGTATCTTGTTAAAAAAGAGTAAAAAATAAACAATACTAAAAATTCGACACAACAACACATGCATTACGTTATTTTGAAAGAACCAGAGTCTTTATTATCAAGGATAAATTACAATAATAAACTCCATTAGACTACATCACTTAACTTACTACTTACATTAAGCATACTCGTAAATATATACAGAGGTATATCTACATCTGTGTATACGTACATCTGAATTTTCGATAGATCAATGAAGGTCTAAAAATAATATAGATGATCAAGATAATTACATTCTACTAACTTACTACTAACTAAAACTGTTATTTGCTATCTGGTCGAGTCAGTAGTGACATTGTCGAAGTTTTGTACGGCGCTAATCTGTGCGCACTTTCCAAAAAAGATGGTAGGATCAGGCTAATCGCTGTCGGCACTACATATCGTCGCCTTACTGCCATGGTTGGTTGTAGGAAAAAGGTTGCTCTTTTGAGGGGCGATGTGAATACTGTTTTAACTGATATACAAAAACTTATTGGTTTGGAACTTTTGCAAACTTTTTTTTTTTACAACAAATACAACTCGGTTTTGGTTCGCGGGGTGGATGTGCCGTTCATTCTGCCCGGACCTTCCTTCACCAAAATTGGGGAGAGGTGCTGTTAAAGCTGGACGTGAAAAACGCCTTCAATTCGGTTGATCGAGGAGCCCTGTTGGCCCAAGTGAAGGATAAAATTCCTGATCTGTACAATTTTCTTTGGCAATGTTATGGCGAGCCCACAAAATTGACTTATCAAAACAATCATATGCTATCCTCCGTTGGCTGTCAACAGGGTGATCCCTTCGGCCCTGCGACCTTCGCCCTGGCCATTCACCCTATCATTCAACGTCTCCAGTCCAAACTAAACGTTTGGTACTTGGACGACGGAACGTTGAGGGGCGATGTGAATACTGTTTTAACTGATTTACGAAAACTCATTGGTTTGGAACTTTTGCAAAACTTTTTTTTTTGCAAACAAAATGCGAACTTTTCGTTTGCGACTCATGTCCAGATAAAGATTCGATAATACAAAAATTTAATGATCTGGCCCCCAACATCAAATCAGTTGACAAATGTTCACTGCGCCTCCTGGGTTCACCGATATTAGACGAGTCGTTTACACCTTTTGTTGAGGATTTAATCGAATTTTACTTTATTCGACATTGTCTCTTTGTTCCGAAATTTATGTACGCTTTACGATGTAGTCCACTATGGAAACATGGTGAGCTCTTTTGGAGATTAGACAATGTCGTAAAGGAATCTTTAATATCGGTGTTGAATGTGAACCTGAGTGGGAGGGCATGGTCACAAGCCTCACTACCAATAGGGTTGGGAGGCCTAGGGGTCCGCCAAATTTCAAGTGTAGCTTTACCGGCATTCTTGTCCTCAGTTCATAGTACTCAAAATCTAATCGAAAAAATTCTCGCACCCTCATTCGGCCATTCGGATGTAGTAGTAGCTAATTTGTGCGAGGCTAAGAATGCTTGGAGGCTGGCTTGTCCAAACAACGATTTCCCCAGATGTCTGTCATCTCAGAGACAGTGGGATCGACCGATCTGCGATCTAGCACGGAAACTCTTTTCTCGATACGTGTCCTAGTATCGCGGATCGTGCTCGTATCCTTGCTGTGTCTGTGTGGGAATCGGGCCTTTGGTTATAAGCTTTGCCATCTTTCAATGCCGGTAGCCAATTAGATCCAACTTCATCTCGTCTAGCTGTTAGCTTGCGCTTGGGTGCGAGGTGCTATGAAGTCCATCGCTGCCATTGTGGTACTACTGCCGTTGACCAACTCGGTCACCACGGTCTCTCTTGCTCGAAAAAAGCGGGTCGTATTGGCCGCCACGCCAGCCTGAACGACATCATATGCCGGCCGGGCTTTTTCCACCGCCAATGTCTCAGCCATACTCGACCCGACTGGTTTTGCGCGAGACGATGGCAAAAGACCTGACAGCATGACTGTTGTGCCTTGGAAGTTGAGTCGGCCCCTAGTGTGGGACGCCACTTGCGTCGATACTCTGGCACCATCACATCTTCCAGAGACACACAGTAGGGCCGGTGCAGCGGCTAATTCAGCTGAGCGACTCGAACGGCGCAAATATGTCACCCTCGGAAGTGGTTACATATTTGAGCCCTTTGGGGTTGAGACATTGGGCCCGTGGGGGCTGGGAGCTCACCTCATCTTCAAAAACCTTTCCGAGCGTTTGGTTGACGCGACGCGTGACCAAAATGCTGGCGTTTAATTGGCCCAACGCATAAGCATTGCCAATCAGCATGGTAATGCCGCCAGCATGTTGGGTACGCTTCCGATTGATAGTGGGCTTGAATATCTTGATTATCTGTAGACCTACAGTGGTCTATGGATAATTCAGGTGTGCTTAGTGTAAGTAGTTAGGTAGGTTTGTAGTGTAGTGTATGTAGTTCTCATTGTATTTTAGTTTTGTTGATAAAGACGATAAACTAACTAAAAAGATGATATATTATGTACTGGCGACCCGGCCCGGCTTTGCACGGGTGCAATGCTGATATGAAATATAAGTACTAATAAAAATGATTATTGTAGGTTATTCCAAACCGATAGATATATACTATTACAGACTTTTTTGTAGACCTTTTGAAGGGGTACAATACTGAAGTAGGTACATTATTTTGATCTAGCTCATTGGGTTCAACGTTTGGAATGTAAGTTCAAAAAATGTGTTTATTCATGACATCACATGACAAACCTTTAAAATTATCCATGTTTCTCTGCTATTTGATGCACGTATTAGACATATAAACCTTCCTCTTCAATTACTCTATCTATTAAAAAAACTGCATCAAAATCCGTTGCGTAGTTTTAAAGATTTAAGCATACAAAGGGATATAGGGACAAAGCGACTTTGTTTTATACCATGTAGTGATACTTAATATACTATCCAGTATTACTTAAAACGCTTGAACAGTGGCACAGACCGGCTTTTAGCCACAAATGATCGGTCATTCTCAGCTCTTCGATAGTCCTCAATTACAGCCGTTATCGAGAACCGTCGAGAACATTCGAGAGCGTTCGAGGACTCGTTAATTTGTCGATTATTGAAATCTATTGAAAGGATACTCTAGTCGGGGAGTGAGGCCCTCACTGAGGTTACTTCTGAGGGTAATTCATGAAGAGCTCTAGACGGTCTACTTCATCTGCGGTCCCGGCGCTGTTTTGTGAAGGTTTGATTGAAATAGGAAGGAAAAATAATACTAATGCTAATTTTATTTTATAGTAATTTGTCGCAGAAGTCAATATTACCGATATTCTGAACAGTTGCTCACGTTATACAAAGCACAGATTCGTTCCTATATGGAGTACTGTTCGCACCTTTGGGATAGATCGGCTAAGTATCAGCTCGGAACTCTGGAATCTATAGAGAGACATGCCAAAAGACTCATAGGCAATGACACTCTTGTGCGTAACAGACTTCAAAGTCTTGATCATCGACGCAAAATCGCTAGCTTATCGGTTTTTATCGGATACACTTCGGAGAGTGTGCAACTGATCTGCATGATCTAATGCCACCTTGCCCTTTCTTCTATCGGACTTATCGTTCCACAAAAGGGCGACATCGTTTCATGGTAGATGTTCCAAAAACGTGAACGAAGAGATTTGACTCCACGTTTGTGATAAGAACGTCTAGGTTGTGGAATGCGTTGCCTGAGTGGGTTTTCCCTGATGGTTACAATCTTGGTGTCTTCAAATCGAGAGTGAATCGCTTTTTTCTAGGTAAACACGCTTCATCGTAGATCTCATCATCGCTTAACATCAGGCGAGATAGTGGTCAAGTGCGAACTATTATAGTTATAAAAAAATAATTTAGCTTTAAGAATTACTGAAGAGTGAAAAATTAGTAATATTTTTAGCATTGACATATACTTTTTTGTAGCGGTAGGACTGTCTGCAAAGTTTGCCTGGGGAAGTACCGTATCTTTGACAGTTCTTCTACCGCCAAACAGTAATGTGCCAACAAAACTGTGTTTCGGTTTGAAGGGCCATGTCTACAGAGAAGTTATAGGACACTAGCTGTACCGTGCCTCGGTTCGCTGTGGCATATTGTAATGCAAAAAAACAATTATAAAAACAATCCTTGATGCGGATTATATACCATTATAAAATTTCAGCTCAATCGGTGCAGAACTTTTTGAGTTTTTGAAGCGTACACCAACCAACATAACATATTTACATATAGAGATAAATATAGATTATCTTAAAACTCTGGTGACAAGCGCAGTGCAGCGCTAGGTTTATATTTAACACTATTCACGTTTCAATAACTGCGTGACATTGTGATACTGTTCTGGGAAGGGTGAGTAAAGAGCTCAAATCATTGCTTGGCACTGCACGGCGCTCGTCAAATAGAATTTGACGAGCTTGTCAAATAGAAATTAACTAGTAGCATCTTAAGGTTTTACGCCCGACTTCATTATTTTGATAAGATAACATGTGAGCAATTCCAGACTATTCCATCCAGTTCCTATCAGTAAGTTTGCTTGAAGGAAACATAAGCAGTCATTTTAACAAAAAGAAAAGGAATTGCTTTTTGAATAGATATTAAGATTAGACAAGATAAGATAAAGATATTTAAACAATGTATATTTATTTTTTGTTTCAAGCAATCCTTACAAAACTTGTAAACTTACGCTTATGTGATATAACTTTGATTTGTTTGACAATGTTAGTATGATTTATGTGTTTTTCACAAAAAACCCGTATTGTAAATAATGGTTAGCTGATATACTGGCGATTTTATCGAAACTGAAATATATATCACACATTTTGACGCACAAACGTGACAAACAAAAATACTGTCTCGTTACAGAAAATATAGTCAAAAAATAATAAAAAACTGGCAACGATCCGAAATAAACAAACCAAACTCTTCATTCCCAACACAGCTCACATTCATCACACGGAGCCAAAAAAATGTAGCTATTCGGGACTATCAAATAATTTATTTATCATTTCTGGCGAACCTGGCCTTTGTTCTGGCAACAATGAGTGCTGTATTGTGATGCTAATGGATGCAAATGTGGCCTACTGGGAAAGAAATATTAAAAAAAATACCGCGGGGTGACTGACCGGAGTCATTAATGGTTCTGTATTCAAATAAAAAGTTAATTTCATTGTTTACTTTTTATGAAAAAAAATAAAAACTCAGTGTAAAATGTAAACTTGTGCAAGCTATATGTTTATTTTATCTTATCTTATACCTTTATACGAGCAATTCTTGTGTATATATATAGAATCTGAATCTCGGAAACGGCTCGAACGATTTTCATGAAATTATGTATACAGGGGTTTCGGGGACGATAAATCGACCTAGCTAGGTTTTATTTTTTAAAACATTATTTTATGCGCGTTTTTAGACAATGAAAATCTCCAACAATGTCATTAGAATACAATAACTTATTGCGCCACTGTTCTTTAAGTATAAATGGCTCAGACGGAATATGCTCGCACTCGGAGTCAACAGGCCCCGGTTCGAATCCAGATGGTTACACTCGGGTCTTTTCTTTTTGTTCTTTTTTTTTCTGAGAAAATCTTTTACTTAGGGCCCTTTATAAACGCATTTAAACCGAGTAAAGCTCGGTCAACCAGGTACTGAATTTTAAAACTCGGGACAGGGACACCAGTTTGTGGTATACATTCTAAAAATTAGAACGAATCGATTTGAGTCCAATCTTGTTATACGTGTAGTCCAGCAACATAGGTATTATGCAGTTCAGTACGACGGATCTCATAGTATTGGGTAAAAAGCATAATACATTACAGTTTAACCTATTTACCTTAGAGAAACCAAAATACGTCTGTATCGAGTGGTGTGGGTGGGATCAATGGCGTTGTTTAATACAAAAAGTCACATCAGTGAAACCCAACGCTAATTCACCTACAGAAGTTTTCTGCGCTATAACGTCGGAAAGCTCCCATAGTCTAAGCACGTTGGCTACTTTTAATCGCGGAAAAATAACAGGTAATGGAGCTAAGCACATAAATCCGTACGGCGATACTAGTACAGTTTTAGAACAGCAATCAACGCGTGCGCAAGTAACGCTTGAAAGCCTCGTAGCGTCACTGACGACGCGCGCGGCATGAAGGGAGGACCGCGGAGAACGCGTAGAGGAGGAAAGAGTACAGAAGCTACAGATACTACGCGCTACGCTACTGTTCCCGCTGTGCTACGCGTGCTCGAGCATTTAGTATCTTTGACCGCCAATCAGTAAAGTGATTACGGTTTGAAGGGCAAAGTTGTCAGTTAAATTGCAGGTACATAGAGATAAAATATCTTATATCTTTAAGTGACGAGCACAGTGCAGTAATAGGTGCTTTGAGGTCTTCATTCAATTCAATTCAATTCATTTATTCATACCATAAATTCATAAGAACACTTGGTAACGTCATTTACAAAAAGGCAAAGAATCTGTGTAGGTACATAATATGATAAAATAACAACGTCAAAAATAATAAAGCAGCTATAAAGGGGCCTAGTCAATTACATGCAGCTGTAAAAAGGCTTTGTCGAAGACAATATAACAAACAATCAATACACACAGTATACAGATACTACATTAGTACAAACAATGTAACATCAAAAGTCTTAAAAATCTATTATTTTACCTTATTACAAGATTCTAATTTCGACACATTTCTCTTCCATACGTTACTATCTTTAACAAAGTCGTCTATATTATAATATGCCTTGCTCAATAGGTAGCTTTTTATTTCATTTTTAAACTTGGTTTCATTGAGGCCTTCCACTTGTACAGGGATTGCATTATAGAAGCGAATACCATTACATTTGAAAGAGTTATTTGTTTTCTGAAGTCTGCACTTAGGAAATACAATTTTGTGTTTATGGTGCGCTTTTGGATTCAGATCAGTTAATTTCTGCAGACGACTTCGATTTTTTCTTACATACATTATACATTCATAAATATACAATGAAGGGACTGTTAATATGTTAATAGTTTTGAACATCTCCCGTACTGATTCTCTAGGTGATAAATTATATAGACCACGGATTGCTCTTTTTTGCAATACGAAAACAGAGTTTCTGTCCGCAGCCGAACCCCATAATAAGATCCTGTAGGACATAATACTGTGAAAGTAGCCAAAATAAACAAGCCTAGCTGTTGCAACGTCTGATATTTTTTAATTTGACGAACTGCGTGGGCAGCTGAACTGAGTCGATCAGCTAGTCTCTCTGTGTGAGGACCCCATTGAAGCTTTGAATCTACTGAAATACCCAGAAAACAAGTAGATTGTACAGGTTCGATAAGTTCATCCTTCAGTCTTATATCAAGTTTACCGCACATTACATTGCAGAGTGTGAACTTTATACATTTCGTTTTAGTTGGATTAAGTACTAGATTATTTGCATCAAACCATTTGTACGCAATGTCCAAAAGTACGTTTATTTCAGTGAAATCGTTTATTCCTCTCTTAATTTTGAATAGAAGTGATGTATCATCGGCGAACATAACTATTTCTATATTTTTATGTTTCTTTATCATAAAAGGTAGATCATTAACGTATATAAGAAACAAGAAAGGTCCAAGTATGGAACCTTGTGGTACACCCATTCTTATAGGCGACTCATTTGATTGCACACCGTCAACATCGACTATTTGTACACGGTCTTTAAGATATGAAGAAATGAAATTTAGAGCTGGTTTCGAAACCCCATAAAACTGCAGTTTCTTTAAAAGAGTGTCATGATGAACACAGTCGAAAGCTTTTGATAAGTCACAAAATACTCCCAGAACGTCATGATGATCTTCCCAGGCTTTCAATATATAATTAGTTAGTTCAATACCTGCATCGGTAGTGGAACGTCCTTTTGTGAATCCAAATTGGTTACTATGTAATAGATTATTAATATTAAAGTAAGATAAAAGTTGCTGGAGAACAAGTTTCTCGAATATTTTGCTGATGCAAGGCAAAACCGAGATGGGTCTGTAGTTTCCAAGTTCGTTTTTGTCTCCAGATTTAAACAGAGGTATCACTTTACTATATTTCATCATGTCAGGAAATGTACCATTTTTTATACATTCGTTAAATAATTCTGCTAAATATGGGGCAATGTTATTAATAATCCCCTCAAGTACCTTAACAGATAATCCCCATAAGTCCTCATGTTTAAGTAGCTGTATCTTATCACTGTACTTTAATGGGCAGGCGTATTGCTTACCATCAGATATACGTTCAAACAATCCATGAAACTTTGCCCTATCACAAAGTGCTTAACACAAAGAAGTTTTGAAAAACGAAGCCAACAAAACTCCTACTCAGTCAGTCAATAAGCCCACGGTACCATTAGTAAAGCTAGGGTGTTTTGAAATCCAGCCAAAAGGTTATTTTTTATGATGGCCATTACTCTTGGCCAGATCCAGCCTTTATTCTGCTACTAGCTCGCTCGCTCATTTAGATTAAGTCAACCATTTACACAAGTACGTTGACCTAGACACAGCACCACGGCTTAAAACTCATAATAAATAGAGCGACTATCGTATTCTGCAACAACAAACAACAGCTGTTGTATTAAAGTGGCGCAGTTCAACGATTTCGCCACAAGACTTCACTGCTGGTACAATATACATAACTCTGATATGAAAAAGTATTTATATCGTGAAGGATTTTTGTAGGTTCAGATATCTAATTTATTTTGTGAGTAACGTAGAAAATGTTTTATTACATGCGAGTCTAATGCATTGTGATATGATGAGATCCATTTCGTGTCCATTTATGATATGACGTCTAGACATCTCGTAATGATAAATGTTTATATTATGAAATGCATACTTGTTTGTGCTCAAATATGTATAATTTATCTATCTGTTTCCAATTTAAAAAAACGATAGATTTGACATTATAGACTCAACGAAAAGCCGCTAGATAAATACGTGGAAATAATTTGGTGCACACTTACACACAAACACAGACACCCTCACCCACTGGCACTCTACACGCACGCACCCGCGCACGCACACACTCACGCACATGCACGGGCACAACCCACGCACACACATATATACACATACACACATCACACACATACACTCGGAAATAAGCACGTACAACCACACACCCTCACTCACCCTCAAACAAACACACATATACTATACACAATTTATCGCTTGAATGATACAAGTATTATTAAATGTTCGGATTGACTTTATGTCTTTATTAATAAAACTAGAATACAACGAGAACTACACTACGCTATATACCTAACTACTAACACCAAGCGCACCTGAATTATCCATAGACCAATGGAAGCCCATATTTTATATTATTATTCATATTTTATATAATCAAAGTGATCAGGCCGATCACTAGTAAAAACGTGTCCACCATCCTGGCGGCATTACCACCCTGAATGGTAATCCTTATGAATATTATACATGTAAACTAATATGCTAATTAAAATCAACATTTGCTTTTCCCTATCATTTTCAATCCTGAAATCTTCCTGACAATTTTCCGAAAGATCCCCAAAAATGAAAACCAACATTAAAATCCCAGCCCTCGGTAATTTATGGAGCGAGTTTGTAGAGTAATAAAAATTTGAATCGAGCTCGAGTGGGCTGAGTGCGACTTAATTCGCTCGCGGGACTTGGCGGCGATTTTTTCCATAAGATTAACTGACGGGACGAGCAAGACCTTCACCTGATGGTTATTTAGCTATTTAAACATATAGTAAACGTTGCATAGTTTCAGGCTAAGAACTCATGGAGTGATTTCAAACGGCGCGGGACCGCAGCTTCTGTAGAATGCAGATTTGTATGTAAAAATTGAAATCAAAACTCACGAGGCGGTTTACGCCCGCGCGCCCGCCCGTCACCCGCCACGTTCGCGAGCGAAAATCTGACCTACTATGGCTGCAAAACCGCGAAAATCAGCGGTGTCGTGAGTTTTGAAATAAAACCATCGCCCGTCGCGTGGGCGTGGTTGGAAACCGCTCCATGAGTTCTGAGCCTAAGAGTCCATGAATCTCAGACCTACGTTAATTTATAAAAGCTGAAAGTTTGACAGCGCATGCTCCATGTTTAACATAACTACAACGTACAGTCAAAATAGAAGAAACACTTTATTCTATTAATGAGTGACGAGACGAGCAGGACATGTACCTGATGCTAAGCAGCATGCCTGCCCCATAACAGCACAGTGACACGCAGCTATTGGAACATGAAGAGTCAAAACCATTACGTAGCACTGCACTGCGAGCGTCACCCAGATATCTAAGATGTTATATCTCGCCCTATAATTTCTCTAGAAATATTGCCCTTCAAACCGGAACATAGTAATATTTATTCGTTTGCATACATCGAACTCTTAAAAACAACAGAAAAAAAAATGGATGGACACATGTACTCGATAAATTCTAGGACCATTTCCTTCAGCGTTTTTAAGTTACCGGAATTATGCACATGACTTTGATAAGAAAGTGGTATGCAAACATCGATATAATTAAAGAAACGAAGATGAGGTATGCTATAATCTAAAGACAACATAACGTGGCGAAAATTTGTTTGAAAAATTTGAAAATTGAATTGTCAGCGAACGTACACAACTCCTTGTTACGACTGAGACTAAATCAGGTGACGTCTCCTGATTTAGTCTCAGTCGTAACAAAATTTTTTTATCGAGTACATGTGTCCATCCACCGACCCGCACTGGGCCAGCGAGTGAGCCTTAATTTCTTCCTTGCAAGAAAAGGCCTCAGGTCCTAACAATGCTTATGCTATTTTTAACCCCCACCAAAATAAGGGGTGTTATAAGTTTGAAGTTGATGTCTGTCTGTCTATGTGTGTGTCTGTCTGTGGCACCGTAGAGCTCAAATGAATGGGCCGATTTCGATGCGGTTTTTTATTCGAATGTTAATAACCGTGTGGATGTTTTTACCTATAGCTGATTAATATCGATTCAAGATGGCTGCCTCCACAAAATAGCGGACAAAATATTTCTTCACAACCTACCTCGATATGGATATCAAATGAAAGGGCTTGACTAGTAGAATACTATGCATTATGACAAATTTCAAATCCAAGATGGCCGCCACCTCAAAATGGCGAATTACATCAAAAATTCATTTAAATTTAAAATTACATAACCTCAATATGGGTATCAAACGAAAGAACTGACTTGTAGAATGTTGTAGAGATTACAAGTTCGAGGTAGTCGGGGTTACATAAAATTTTGTAAGCTATATAATATGCCACCCGCCCCTATAAATAGTTAATCTGACCCTTACTATAAAGCATTATTTGATTTGATTACACATTTTCATAGTCAGTAACAAAATTCTTTTCGCGTGAAATATTTTACTTAGTCTAAAATAAATCTAGAACATTCCTGTTCCGAATATAAGGCTGTCTACAGACCGCTTAAATATGCAGCGTGCGTCGGCCGACTCGAGACTTGGCGGCCACAGAAACCTGATTGAGAAAGAAAATTCACAAAAAGAATACTATCTTTTAAAATATCGAAAAAGTCGAACTATATTGAAGCAAGGGTTTGGTTTATTATTGACTAACAGCGCCCCGCGGCTTTACCCGTAGTTCTCGTTCCCGTTATTCCCGGTAATTGTTTCGGGATAAAAAATAGCTTATGCGTTAATATAGAGTGTCAGCTAACTCCTTACCAAATTTTATTAAAATCGCTTCAGCGGTTTGAACGTGAAGAAGTAACCAACTTACACACTCACAAACTTTCCCCTTCTGGATTCGCGCGGATAATAACCTAGATACCAACTGCAGCGCCATATATGCGCCGGGCTGATTTGTGAATCTACACCACCCAGGGCCCTACTCAAATGTATACAAAAAAATCATTCAAATCGGAGCAGCCGTTTAGGAGAAGTTCACTTACAACGAAAAGTGGCATTGATTTCTATACATATAGATTAGTTAGCTAAACGCGCTCAACATCCTCATTCAACATCAGATGGTCGTCAAGTATTAGGACGACAGGGAGTTTCAAATTTAGACCAATACTGTGTTCCGGTTGGTTGCAACATCAAAATGTATGCTTCAATTTTAGCAGTAGCGGAGTTTTTTGAACTACACCTTTGTTGGTTATTCTACCGCTAATAATGTGCAAACACCACTGTTTCCGAAATGAATAGGCAATGCTTTCACAAAAATTACAGGGAATATAGATAAATCATTTTGTACGATTGGGCAAAAAGTGCAGTGATGACTCTTCATATTCCAATAGCTACGTGTCACTGTGCTGTTATGGGCAGTGCTGTTGCTTACCATCAATCACATGTCCTGCTCACTCACTCTGTACTATAAAAAAGTACATCCCGATTTTGTAATCATCCATTTTAGATTGTCCTTCCTATGAAAGATATCCACATCACATCTTGACACAGTTCGATTAAACTGGTATTTAATGTGAATACTAATATGTTCTCTCTTAATCTCTATCAATTCTACTTCCTTTCATCCACTGTGGCTTGACTCTACGACTTGGTACATCTCAATACCAGCTTAAAATATACAGGCATATAACGCCAGATTGTACGTTTCAACGTAAAGCCGCGCCGGCTTAGCGAACGTAGGCGTCTTAGGGCTTCGGATCGAAGTGACGTTTTATTTCGCGCCCATGTTTTTTCAGGCCTCTTAATACTTTGTAGTTGAAGATTTTCCTGGGTGTGATATTGAGAATACATTTGCTTGAGAATATTTTAACATAGAACGAGCATTGGAGGTTGGGGTATTAATAGTCGCAATAAAGATGACCATCATAGTACGGCTGCTTACCACCCAAATGTGAAAAAAAAACACACACACACTACAATTATGTACACATTTTCCTTTATTTTATTAGATACTATTAGTTGAGTCAAAGAAAATTTTCTTTTTGCATGTAACTACTGGTAGTAGTACTGCTACTAGTAGTTCCACGGGAAATTTTAATATCAGGGCGCAAAAGTCGTTTTTACCATCTAGAGGTTAAAGTAAATTTGAATTTAGAACATCGTGTGTACTGAGGTTTTGAATTCAAAACATAATTCAACCTATTTATTTCTACCTCCTTGGTGCCGAAATCGTCATAATTTTTTTTTTATATGTTAAAAACTCAGACTCGGAACCTCCTTGGTGTACTTACTTTTTTTAATTTGCTTAGTTTTGCTTTGTTTTCGCGAAACATTTAAAAATTTGCATTTAGTCATTTCCTCGCTGAGGTGGAATGAAAAGTTACGTGTTGCACTCGAGTGCAAAGATTTTGTACCTTGTGCTCTTTTGATTCCCTTGCTACGCTCAGGATTCTAATTTTAGAATCCTTCGCTTGCTCGGTCATCAAAATTGAGCACGCGGTTAAAAATTAACTTTTCACTCTTGTATAACAAATAACTATTTTCTGACTAAGATTTAAGTTAAGTTAAAATTTAAGCAGGTCATAATTATGTCTGATAGGGTAGTTAACAATATGCCTGCCCATAACACCACAGTGATACGCAGCTATTGGAAAATGATTAGTCCAAATCATTACCTAGAACTGCACTGCGCTCATTACATTCAGAGATATAAGATGTTTTATCTCTATGCCTTTTGATTTCACTGGAAACATTGCCTTTCAGATCGGAGTACTGTTTTTACATTACTGCTTGGCGGTATAACTGACAAAGGTGTGGTACTTACCCAGGCGGACTCTGCAAACAGTCCTACCACTACTTGATCGCTCTCGGCTGATTTTAAGCGACCATTCGGTTTACGATAAAACTAACACATTATTATTTAGTATTGCGACCTCCAATGTATATATATATATATATATTTTAAGTAAAGAGTGACGAGACGATCAGGACATGTGCCTGATGGTAAGCAACATGCCTGACACATAACAGCACAGTGACACGCAGCTATTGGAACATGAAGAGTCCAAATCCTTACCTAGCACTGCACTGCGCTCGTCACCCAGAGATCTAAGATGTTATATCTCTAAGCCCTGTCATTTCTCTGGAAACATTGCCCTTCAAACCGGAACACAGTAATGTTTGCACATTTTCTTTTTCTAAATAAAACTAACTTATGATGAGTATTAAAACACAATATACAAATCACTATATGTTTATTCATTATGTATAAGTATACATGGTAAGCGATACGCGCGGTATCGGTGATAGGAGGGTACTAGCGACGAAACTACTGATATCATTTAGTTAGGTACACGTATGTACGTGGTATTTATTGCACATTCCACTGTTTGGTGTGTATTTTTGTGTGATAGATAACAACGTTACATATAAATGTGCTACGTTAATTTTAAATCCTTATAAAATCGAATGATTTGAGCGTTTTTAACGATAGTTTTCTAGTTATAATTGAATAAAATAAAAAAATAAATTAATATTGGCGGACATTTCACACACACCACCGTCCGACCCCAAACTAACTTGTACAAAGTTTGTACTATTAAAACTGGATAGCTGATACAATACGAGTACTTATATATATTTTAATTGCATAGTTATTGTACATTGCAAACACCCAAGCACAGCCCAAATATTTGTATTCATCGCACAAATGCATTAGATGGGGGTCGATAACCAAATGAGTAATCAAATTAAATAATATCTAATTTATTCAATAAGGATGTTAACACTAATCACAAATTAATGTTTAATGTTGATTTTATGATAGTTTGTATTAAAAGAATATCAAAAACACATTTTTATAATTTAATATTACGTAATAAATTTGTTAAAAATGATTTTAAATGTTTAATCTGTTGTCACGTGACTGGAAACGCCAATATGAATTATTACGTCACTAGTCGCAAAACAAGCTATCGAAAACTGACTAAACTGTTTACTTTTCTGCATTTTTATTATAGTTTGCGATCTTAGCGACGACGACTTTGATTGTTTGTATTCAAGTAATTATAAAAAACACATAAACTGGACATACAGTCATGAATCGCAACCAATGTTTTGCGACTAGTGACGTCATGTCAGTCGTTAGTGTTTTAGCGGCAAAATTCAAAATTAGTCTAATATTGTATATTTACTCATGGAAAATACAAATATTCTGAAATAAAATGTTATTTATTACGGTAAACACGCGTCAATCTTCAAAATAAAAGCAGTTCCGAAAAGTTGTTAACATCCCTATTAGAATATTCTTATAACAAAACACGAATTATTTTTAGTAAATTAACTATTTTGGAAATATGTCCTTTGAAAGTCCTGTAATTCTAATAATGTCGTAAGTAGTAAGAGTGAGGAATGCTGAAATTCGACGTCGCACGACGGTGCGAGACATCGGAAAAGCGATCACTTCTCTCAAATGGAATTAGGCTGGATATATTGCCAGGCAGAGTGATGGTTAATAGTAGACTCAAGCAAGACAAAAGTGGTGGCGATGGAGGGCAGGAGAAGTGTTGGGCGTCCACCGGCTAGATGGCCGATGACATTTACAACACGGACAATACACGAGGCAAGTGGCGTATACCAAGAGAGGCATGTGCTCAGCAGTGGGCGAAAACAGGCTGAAGAAGAAGCAGAAAAATACTACATTATTCCTGAGTCACATTGGGTATTTTGTTTAGCGATTACTTTATTATTATTCGATTATAATCAGTTTAAGTTACTGTCCATCTCCAGGTTGACCCAAATGAAGGTGGTAGTGGACAAGCTAGAATCGTACAGTAAAAACTGGACCACCAAAGCTGTAAATCGGACTATGTAGAATGAGGGAAGAGAGGACTTTGCCCAGCAGTGGAACAATTTAGGGTAGTTATAAAAAAATATGATGTCGTAATGATCTTGATAGAAGATCAAAGATTTTGTTTGCTCCACCGAAGGCTACACGTTTTTGAGCTAGTACGCATTCTCTGCCTCATATATTCCGAAAATTTATTGGTAATCATTTGTGGCTATTGAAATTCATTTATATCACACAAAAATACACACACCAGTACATCAATACACACATAAGTATCATTCCGACGACGGAATTATAACGACATTCTACGTCTTAGGAAACTTTACAATTATTGCTGCCATTATACAGGGTTACACACAAAACCTGTACTAAGCTTCCGTCATAGTAAACAACTTTTTATACCAACACTGTTGTCAAATTAAGTTACTGTCCATACAAAAGCTATCTTTAAACTAGAAATGTATGGAGCGCAGATATTTACATTTTTACTTTAAGGTTGGGTAATTCAAAAGGTTGTGAATAACCTTGAAAATTTAAAGCAATGTAGTTCATGTATCGTTATACTCGTATTGGTTAAAATAATAGTTATTTACAAGCCAGCTCAGTACAGATGGTTTGCGTATTTCAAGAGATAATTATATAAATACTGGAATAAAACTTCGTATAAAATATCTATTTACTAGTAAATGTATGAATAATCGTTGTTTAAATACCCATATATTACAATATTACACAAATAATTACTTCATTTTCTTAATATTATACCTCAACTAATTTTTGACTAGCTTATATTCCCGTATGGTAATAATAATTTAAAATTATACAAAAATGTAAAACTAATACAAAATTCAGTCTTATGCACACAACAATAACGTAAATAATTGTATTTAAAATAAGTAAGTAAAGATGTTACTATCGATTTTTCTTGAAAAGAAACACTAACAATATATTATTCTGGATAATAAAAAAGTACTTTTACAGATATCTAAAACTAAAAATAAAGATTTGGTAAGTTTTTTACATGGTTCTAATGAAGGATAATTATTTAAAATATTTTTATGTATTTACACTTATTTTAGGGAAACTGTAAGGTATGGGAATGAAACTCTAACTGCAATACAAAACACTAAATAAGAGCTAGAATAACTTGTCTTATGACTACATATTATATTTTCGACCAGCGTTAATATATTTTATTGAGGGATAGGATAACCAGTCATTACTCGTCATTACTCAAAAAGTACTCAAGTACTTTGAATGTTATGCACAATTTATCCACTAATCCAAACAACCCCGTTCTACTAATCATCATCATTTATATTATACGACTACTCCTGAAATCCAAAAAACAAATCAAGCATCAACAGCTCCATAGATTTTGTTCAGTACAACAATAGTTTTTGTTAGGTACATTTTTTTTATGCAATAATGTCGTATAATAGGAAAAATTGTTTAGTACGAGTATTGCGTAGAACGGGCCATTCACTTAGTTATATTTTAATGTCTGCTTCTCAAATGCTTGTTCTGCTATTATATAATGACTCTTGAAAATAGTGCTCACTTACGTAACAGCGGTTGCACGCATATTCTTTGACAATGACCGCCGTTTGCGGCCGAAACTTAAGTCAATCTAAACCGATGAATACGAAACGGAAAACCTACAATTAATTACATTGGAAATAGATGGTTAAAACATTTAAATTAATTCACGAGTAGTATACATGTCATTTACACGTATTTTTTAATTATACAAAAAAATAATGTATAATAAATACAAAATGTATACACTTGAAAGTTTGTATACATTTCGGAAATCGGTCCAGTGTGATTTAAGTTTCATCCGCATTCGCTGATTTATTTCCTTCTAGAGCGCATGCGCGTTACAACCTTTTGTTTGTCAGTACCACGGATATCGGGTTAGTGCCATACGTGAATCAATAAAAGTTGATACAAGTGGGAATAGTTGTTCTGCCCGGTTGTTCATGGCAGGTTGGTGTAGTTGGCGAGGTCCTTCCCCTGCTTGTACATGGAGGTGAGGATGGGATCCATGTTGTGGTACTCCTTCCCGGACCGAGGCCGCAGCGTCGTCGTCGGTTGACGGCCCAATCTGTGAACAAAATATTTAATTTGGATTTTTTCACTAGACCCGCAGTATAATGTATAGCCGCAGTATAGTCAGCATAGTTCTCAAATTTATTTCATGAGACAAAGAGTAGCCATGAGTTACATCAAATCGTTATCTATACAAATATACCAAAACTCAACCATTCTTTTACAAATTTAATAAGGTAAAATAAGGGCTACAACAAAAGTTTTAATTTCAAAAATAGCGGTATTGATTCAGCAATCTAATAAAATTATTCTAGCCCTTATGTCTGGATGATTCTATCTCTTTCACACAAAATTTGTAAAAGGATGGTTGAATTTTGGTATATGTATAAACAACGATTTGATATAACTCATGGGTACTTTTGTATGCCCAAATGGGGTACGTTGTGTAACGACTTAATTTAATATTTATCTGTTCTTGTAATCCTGACTATCTGTAACATAATGAAGCAATAAATGTTTGAGTATTGAGTATTGTCTCATCACAGCTTGACAGCTGACCTGAATAGCTAGAGTTAGTAGAAGAAAAAATTATAGAAAAGAGCTGAATTAGTAGGATTATGAAAAAAAAAATTGGTTGCCTGTAAAGTCGGTATACGGGCGAAAGTTTTACGTGACAACGACTTTGAGTGGTAAAATAATTTTACGGAAGGGACGCGTGCCTTTCACTTTTTATGTCTGTCTCTCTCGCTCTTAGGCGGACTAACCATGCCCGAGTGGAAGGGACGCGTGCCTCTCACTCGCTCTCGTTGTGAGCGCATAACGTGAGCGGAGCGTAACGCAGTTTCTTGAAGTGTCACCCGGCAAACCAATTTATAAGACGTTGTCACGTCAAAATAAATGGGCAACTCAGGTGTAAAGACTCCACTACACAGCAAAATGTCTCAATCCCCGAAAATCTAAATAAGGGGTATCACTGCCAGTTACCTGATCCCGCCGGGCCCGTCGGAGGACGAGTGCGAGGACGTCATGGACAGCGTCTCGATGTAGTCGGACATGTCGGACGTGCCGCTCGACGTGCTGTGCGTGTCCATGACTCCTGGGGACAACAAACCAACCAATCTATGCTTTGTAGATATTGTTTTTATTATATTCAAATTTTTCCAGTGGTTTACACTTGACCGCTATTTTGCCATACATTAAGCGACGACGCAGTCCACGTTGGAGTTCGCTTACCTAAAAGAAACCGATTTACTCTAGATTTGAAAACACCAACATTGAAATTATCATATTGACTTTTAAGTTTGAGTTAATAAAACTTTTCGTTTGTATTACTGAAACATCAACTATATAGAACGATGCTACTTGTTCAAGCAAAATTTATTTTGACGATAGAAATAGTCTTATTTGTATCGTAACAAGGAGGTGTTAGTCCTTGCAGATCAGCTGCACTCTCTCCAAAATGTATCCGATAAAATTTACGCGAGTCAAAAATCGGACATATTTTTATGCAAAATCAATTCGATACAATTATTAAGATGACGTCCAACTCTAAGAGGCAAAATTGAAGTTTACTTTGGTTTTGTGATAATATAAGAAGAACCATCTATTTCGAAATAAACCGATTACTAGAGCACAAGAAACCCATCGTCAATTCGAGTACTGTCAATAGGGACATAAAGATGCAATCGGTAATGAGTTCTTGACATTTAAGAGCTCATCCTATCCGGTCAATTACACCGACGCTCGGCGCGTGGAAGGGTCACATCATTTCCGGCGCAGCAACTTTACTGCGGCGTCGTGACTACGGCTTTACATTTCAAATGAGGTCTTTGACGACGGCTTGTTTGGAGTTTTGTTGCTAGCTTTAATTGTCTTTGGGACTGAGCTCTGCTTGGTACATTACATTCAGATTAGTAGGAAATGTGGAATACCTCAAGTGAGGAAATAAATTAAAAAAAATAATCTTGTCTTCCAGTCGAGAGTAAACGTTTTCTTTAAAGTAATTACGCTTGAAAATAGATCACAACATAGTTGCTGAACATCTGCCCAATAAAGATATAGATTGCGCCATAAGTGAAGTTATGTCAATACTTGGACAACACATTACTATTTTTCGGGAATGTTATCGATCAAATTTATCGTCCTGAAAATACCATGTTGAGTACAGGGGGTTTTTCAGGCAAATATAGGTAATATTTTATTTATAAAATGAAAACACCTTGGTTTTACCTTCTTCAAAATTCTTCTCATTCTTTGACTAACTAATGACCTCATAAAATGTTGATTTGATATTTAGCGCGCAATCTACAAAATTAGACTCCTTTATTTTCTAAAATATAATATAGCATGATTGACTAGACAGGACTGTGAAGTGTTCTACTGCTACATTTAATCTGTTATGATAAATAATAAGGTCCTTCATACCTTTAAACTGTTTCGGCGGCAAGACAGGAACTTCTGCCTCTGCTGATGATGATTTTGCCCGAACGTTCGCTTTGTGAATTTGCATAGACATGTCTCTTAACGGATCAGAAGACTTCGACTTTCTCGGCAATGACGAATGTACGCAACCAGTAAGACTTCCTCTCATTTTTTTATGCATCATGTAATGGTACTTCGAATGGCCGGATGTCAGTGGCATTTCAAACTCATTGAACTCTCCACCGCCATGTTTGAGAGAACAACTTGAAACGCCAGAGTCGTTCGAGCTTGATGAGTCTCTGTTCCCACCAGATTTGCAGGGAACGCTGGAAGATCTCTTTATTTGGGCATTATCCATTAGTTTATTTCTTAAATGAGGAGTCTCTTTTGAAGAACTCTCAGATGTCTTATTTTCGGAACCGGAGGATTTGCAACAGTCGTAACATTCTCTATCATTGTCACAAGGAGATGATGATCTTCTGTTTTCTAGAGCTAAGTTTCTTAAAGTCTCTAACGATGATGAAGTTCCATGGCTGCCGATACTGCTGTCAAATTCTTTCAAATCTTCAAGTAGCCGCGCTGAATCGACAGAACTAGATCGTTTCTGTAACGCTTCCTTGTTGTTGTTCCTTATGAGGTATCGTTGGTTGCTTCCATCTCCATTTAACGTAGGAATACTTAGTGATTTCTCAATATCCGTTCGATTGGTTTTGTTCAAAGGATATTTCAAACTTTGTGACCAATTCGGGTTTGGCGACATTGGAGTATAACCTGGATTAGGAGCTATCGATTTACAAATATCTTGTTTTACTTCATTTGAAGGCTCCATGAGTAAGTATTCGTCAGTTTTATTTCGTTTTGGGTCACGAGGGTGACATAATGATGCTTGCGAATGATTACACTTTGTGCAATGTTTAAGTTTATTTGGCAATGTCGTTACTGCAATATCTAAATTTGCACTTAGCGCATCTAACTCAGTTTGAGTGACACCAGCTTTTTTCAGCAAATCTTTAGCATTTTCGTAATATTCTAATGATAGTGCAAATTCAAGATTTTCATAATTAGCATAGGGACCTTCAAATTCCTTGTCTTCTTTTTGTTCTATATTTTGATAGATATTAAATGGAGTATCAGTATCGTTCGTGTTATCTTTATCAGTAACACTACTTTGTCTATTCGTTTTTCTTGACACATCAACGGTTGCATAAATAGCCATGTCCTGTGATTTTTGATTCGTGAGTATTTCTGTGTTGACATTTGTGTTATCATTTGTTCGTTTACAATAAGGAAGACTGATTAAATTATTTGCCCAGTTTGTGACTCTTTGACACGGACATTCAACTGGTTGTATGTTTTCTTGACATTCTACTATAACTGGCTTCTTTTTTGTCGCAAACTTTAGTAAACATCCACAATTTTTCTTGAGTACTAAATTACCCGGAGCTGAGCTTTTAGTAACCTGAAATAAGTCATCTGATAAAACTTGCTTTAGTCGTTTCGGTGTATCGTAATATTCCGCGTTATCAACCTGAAATAGAAATAAAATGTTATAAAGGTCATAATACCCTCAACACTAATTTACATAATGATCGTGGAAGATACGAAATACTTACCTCGATATGTGTTGTTTTAGGTACGTCGTAATTTTCGTAGGGTCCGACTTTGGGATTGTTAACAGGATAATTATCATTCACACACGAACACCCTTGCGCAGGTAATGGCATGGGAGCTTTCTTTTGATCCATATGTGAGGGTTTTGGCGGCCTATCCGGGGGTTTGTCGCATTGACACTCTGCTAATGTTTTTCTTATCGCCCGAGGAGTGAGGTATTCTGTGCTATTTGAGGAGTTGTCGGAACTGCTTTCTGGAACAGCTTCCATGGTCCAAGCAGGGTTAAAGTGAGTGCAGGGAGTGAGTGCTACCGTGGAGGATCGAGACATAGCGCCGAGCCTGGTGAGGCAGTTATTGCATCTCTCTAAGGTGACGTGGTCTGCGGCACCCCATGGAAGTTTAGTTCCGATTTCCGAGTCATTTGTTCTAAAGTCATGCTCATCGAAGTTGCGTCTTTCGTCTGAGAGCCAGTATGGTTCTCTACAATCTTCTCCGAAGAAATTTTCCTCATATAATGCACTGGCGGTGTCCGCCATCGAAGAATCAACAGTGTTGAAATCAGACATTCTTGTACTTGGTCGGGTTTTATTTCCTTTATCTGCAAATATAATAATAACTTTTATTTTATTTCATACTACTAAAACATTGGGTGATATTGAAGTACTCAAGAATTTCAATATTTTTAATGAATGCTTATCGTTGGTGACATCGTCCCTAGATTTAATTGGATTAAATTATACTTAAACTTAAGACCTAAGTTTCAAACTTACTAAGGCTATGTAATGAAGTAGCTTTAAGCTCGAAAAAAGTTACAATTAAGTTAAAAGGGATAATCCGACTTTCATAGACCTTTAGATTTTAGGTAAAGGTGGTTTATGTCGTGACTCTGAAAGATGTCTGGAACTGAAATTTAGGCTAATTAATACATTTACTTTCAATAAGTCTCGGAATTTTGTAGCGAAGCGAATTAGCAAAAAATTACATATTATTTCAATTTTCTACACGCAATTCGGGGTCTATACCTTTTTATTGGCAGAAAGCTGCATTGTTTTTTTTCATTAGAAATGTAGGAAGACTTTCATATCTTGTTTTTATATTTTGTTTACCATCATGAGATTTGGATCCCACCTGCTTTTTTTATAGTATAGAGTAGGACGAGCAGGATAAGCGTCTGATGGTAAGCAATACGCTTACCCACAACAACGTGGTGTTTGCGCCACCTAGAGAGAGAGAGTGGAAGTATTTCCTGCCTGCATCTCTAACGAATGCGGAACGTGAAGAGATCGGTTTGTTCTACGAGTACAAAAAAATATTTTAATTAATTTAAATATACGTGTCTCTGAATGCCTCCTTCTAAACCTGTCGGTTTCTTCACGATTTTTTCCTACACGCAATGCCAGTCACATTAACAAAGTTGCACCCCGACACTAAAAAAAAAAAAGTGAAGTCGGGATCGAATTTGCTATGTTTTGCTAGTTTGGTCGTTGTTTTCATTATGTGACCGACAAAGAAATCACTATACCAACCACTGTGGCATTAAGAAGTTTGGATTCGTATATTTTTTTTATTATACAGAGTAACGAGACGAGCAAGTAATGTGCCTGACGGTAAGCAACATGCCTACCCAGCTGAACACAGGAACATGAAGCGCCCAAATCAATACCCAGTTCAGCACTGCGCTCGTCACCCAGAGAAATAATATCACTATGTTTTGTGACTTCACTGTAAGCTTTGCCCTTTAAATTGGAATACAGCGATGTATTCACATTAGTGCTTGGCGCTGGAACAAAGGTGTGGTATTTCTCCGGAGGAACTTTGCAAAGAGTCCTATCACTACAAAAATGTGAAGTTCTTACCCGAGCTCTTCCTGGCCGTGTGGTGTCTCTGGTTGGCGCCGGCGCGCGCGGGCGCCGCCGCGTCGAAGGCGGCCGCGATCTCCTGCGCCTGGTCGGAGAGCAGCACGTGCAGGCCCTCCCCGCGCCCGCACGCCGCGCCCCCCTCGAAGCAAAACCGGCCCTCCACCACGCCGTACCGCCTGCAAACAGAAATTACAGCCTTAACATAAAGCATTATGACACAAAATCAAAGAGATGTAATTTATCTTTTTAATTAGCAGCGCTTTTTAAAACTTTTCTAGATTAACACTTGACCGCCATTTCGCCTAACGTTAAGCGACGATGTGGTCTAAGATGGAGCGTACTTGTCTAGAAGAAACCGATTAACTCTCATTTTGAAGACACCGAGATTAAGTTAACTCTTCGAGAAAAAACTCACTCGACGCAACGCTGTCGCTTTTTCAAGATACGAGTATCAAGAAAAATAGGCAACGTGCTATTAGATTATGGTTGCCTGGAAGAGATTGCTCTCAGTAATAATGCCGCCATTTGTAAACAAACTGTCTGTGAATATTTGCTAACATTGTGATATGAGGAAACTGAACATTTGATATTAATTATAAAATAGTTAAGAAATTGCATACCTATCTTTTTAGTAAGCAAAGTAGTTCATATATTTATATTAATTGTTTAGTTTTATTATCTTCGATATTTTATTTCATATTATTTTATTTTATTTGTGGCGCTTGTCATAATGTGTTTTATTGTATTTTTTTTTTGTTTTTTAGTGTCACAATGAATAGTTATCTATCTATTATATAGATCAGTTGCACACTCACCATAGTGTATCAGATAAAAAACCGATAGGCTAGTATAATAACCTGTGTTCCAAATTTCAGGCGCCTGATCCATTCGGAAATTACGACGTATTGATTGAGCAACAAATAACCAAAAATTGAATTTATAAATACGATAGTATTAGCATTGCATTTCACAGGCACACAGCAATACAGACATCTAGGTACGAATAGGTACATATAATATATATTATTTATGGTACCTACGATCAACCGAGAAAAATGGAGTCGGCAACTATAGGCACGGGAAGTTTGTATTGTTTTTAAACCTTCGCGATTATAATGTACAGGACTTAATCACGATTTAATTCTACATAAATACACGGGTAACTCACGTATAATGTAGTCAGTCCAGTCCGACTAAACGAGCTGTGCTAAACGAGCTGCGAACCCGCGCGCGCACTCTCCTTGAAAAAGATCGCCGGACGCGATCGAAACTTGAGTCGGACTGGACTGACTACATTATACGTGAGTTACCCGTGTATTTGTGTAAAATGTGTAATAACCACGTTAGTTTTCATACGATTTAATTCATTGTTTAAATACCTCGACGCCGTCGCGGTATTTAACGGGAAGTTTGTATGCTTCACTTTTGTTACATATTTTTCTTATACTGGGGCCACACTAACGGGAAATGCCATTAATAAACCCGATAACGCACGTTAACCGTTGGTGTAAAATACACCTTCGGTAAACGTTCATTAGGTGTATTTTACACCTACGGTTAACGTCCATTATCGCGTTAATTAATGGCATTTCCCGTTAGTGTGGCCCTAGTATTACGGTTTCATCTCACAATTTTTGAAGTTGGGTTGAACAGAAAAATTTCTACCGTTTCTCCAAGACTGGCGTAAAGTACTCGTACTTTGTTCCAATACGGTACTATTCCGAAAAATCATAAAACTAAACGAAAATGAATCACAACTCCGTAATTACACGAATCACACAAAAGCTGAACATTTCTGCAGTTGCCCCACTCACCACCGCTCAGAACAAATTCCATATTATCCAGTTCGTAATATTTAAACAGTTGTTGATAGTAAGCGTCAGTTGTTAGGCTCAACTCACACCAAAGGAGCAGCGACGCGCACCGCAGCGACGAGCAATTTCACTCTTGTTATGTAGATTAATTAAAACTTTATATTAATTGATGCAGTATCGCTTGAGAAATTTGAAAAATCGCGTGCGCACCAATCCTTCAAACAATCCGATGACTCCTACGCAGTGGCAACACGGGAATTTTCAAGCAATATATTGTATTACAACAATGAACCTCTTCAAGTACAAACAGCTGCGAATGTTATACCAAGGACAGATTCACTCCTGCATAGAGTAGGTACTGTTCGCACCTTTGGGATAGATCAGCTAAGTTCTACCTGGAAGCAATATAATACATCGAGAGACGTGCCAAAATGCTCATAAGCAACGATGACCTTGTTCGAAGAAGACTTCAAAGTCTTGAATATCGCCGTTGATTTGTTAGCCTTTTTTCTGTTGAACTGCCAAAAAGCAATATCGTTTCGTAGTTGACGTTCAAAAGTCTCGATCGAAGATATTTGACTTTACTTTTGTGATAAGAACGTCTTAGCTTCGGAATGCGTCGCCTGCGTGGGTTTTTCTGATGGTTACAATTTTGATGACTTCCATTTATTCATTCATAATTTAAGAGCGACGCTCTTGTCGGTGGAGTTCCTTCCATGTACTTCTACACTCCGCCTTCTCCTTGACTTCCTGATACGACACTACATTTATCTTCTCCTTCACTTGGTTCATGTAACTTCTCCTAGGTCTACCTCTCTTCCTCCGCCCTTCTAATTTACCTTCCATTATTGTTCTAATGAAGTTGTCGTGTCGTATCAGATGTCCCAACATCTTCCCTCTTCTGTTTTCTATTGTTTTCATTAATGTTCTTTTCTCCTCTACCATCTTCAAAACTTCTTCATTGCTCTTCATTTCCTTCCAGCTGATTATCTCCATTGATTACTTCCAATAGATAAAAAATTGTTATTTTTAGGTAAGCACGCTCCACCGCATCCATGTATTATCACATACATCTGTGTACCCAAGTGTAAAACTTTACAAAGTAAAAAAAAAAAAACGTTTTAAATCGCATTACAAGGAAATTGATTGTCGCTACGCTGTGGGCAGCTGCCCTTTTGGTGTGGTGTGAGTGAGCCTTATGGCTAGCACAAACTCGCGGCCCGGCGCGAGCGCTCCGAGCAACACTAAACACTTTAACAATGGCATTGTTCTCCGCAGTTTACTACTTGATGCTGACACAATTTTCGTAACAATGTATTTAGAGCGAATTTTGTAAGCTTTTGTTAGAGTTTGTTGAAATAAATATACTGAAGTTTTTTGGATACTGTAGCGTGAAGGTTTAGTTTTACATGTTGTAGGTGAAAGGTAAGGTAATAATTATAGTACTTTTTGTAGGTTTCACCTGGCGAAGTGCCACACTAATTTACCAGTAACGGGCTGAAGGGTATTGTAGAAAGTTAAAGAGCAAACAGATAAATTATTATTTGATCATTTTCAGGTGACAAACGTAGTACCGTAGTAAATGTTTATAGTTATTTATGGTACCTAATACCGATTAAATTAAATTGTATTATTGAAAAACATTACTACTTCCTCACATATGCTTGAAGAAGATATTTAGAAAATACGCCTACAATTAAGTATCGATGTCAAATCTGTTGCATTTCTCCTTAACGCTGATTACTCGGTAGTAATCACTCTCAGCAATTAGGAATAAGATCATCACTTATGATGGTAGTTCACAAATGTGTTATTGTAACATTTACATTAAAATTTGTTTGTATCACAATAAAGAGATTTATGTTTATATGTATTTCATAAATATATATTTTAAAATAAACAGCCAGCTTTATCGTTCCCTATGAGATGTAACCACGGATATCGGATGTAACAAATAACTTTTCAAGATTTATAGTAATATAGTATCTTCTTGGTTAGCGTCTACCAATGTCAAACTCACGACCGCTGCACATCAGGTGAGTTGGTCGTCTAACGCATACCTAAGCGTGATAAAAACAAACAGACGCATCTATATCTCGTAATAACCCTCTCTTTATGCCAGTTATAAAGCGCAGTAACGTTAAAACTAGATCAGGAAATGAATTTAATTCGGATTTGCAGTTCAGAAGTAAATAACGAGCGACCATAAACAGCGCCGTCGCTCATAACGGCGTCGGACGAAATGTCGGATCCGGTAGTAAACACGATGCCGGCGGAGTGAGGGTTGCCATGTGTTACGTGGACTTATAAAATCTGGAAAATGTCAGATGGTGAGAGATTGAGCGTGAGTAAGCTGAGTCATAATGGGAAAATTGCTGGAGGACTTGCAATGCATTCTGGACGACTTGATTAACTTGGCTCTAGAGATTATTTGGAGTTAGGTATGTTTACCTAGGGAATAGACTGCCCTAGTGGCTTAGTTGGTAGTAGCTCTGCCTGCGAAGCCGAGGGTCGTGGGTTCGATACCCACCCAGTGCAAATATTTGTGTGATGAATTCAAATGTTTGCACTGTGTCTGGGTGTTTCTATGTAAAATAAGTATGTATTTAAAACTATATAAGTATTATATCAGCTATCTGGCTGCCTTCACACAAGCTTTGCTTAGTTTGGGGTCAGATGGTGTTGTGTGTGGATTGTCCACCACCAATATTTATATAAAATACGCTGGAACTAGATAGGAATAGTTCTAAGAGTAACGCCATGTGGAGAAGTGGAGCCACGTGGAGCTGGGCTGAGGCAACATTTTGAAACCTTCGTCGAGTCCTCTTGTCGCCATGGCACAGTGGCTTTAGATAAAAGTGTACAATCAGTGCGTCCCCAGTACCCAACCACTAGTCATGAGTTCTGGTGCTAAAACTTGAACACTAACAGTAAAATGGTCAGGAAATTCAAAGTCGTTGTACGAGCTATGGAAAGGCATATGCTTGAAGTTTCTCTTAAGGGCTGTATTCGTAATGAGGTAATCCATCTGAGAACTTTTTTGTAGAGAACTCTTTGCAGAGTCCGCCAGGGGAAGAACCATGTCTTTGCCAGTTATTCAACCGTCTAGCAGTAATGCAAAAACATCACTGTGTTCCGTTTTGAAGAGTAATGTTTCCAGTGAAATTACAGCGCATAGAGATAAAACAACTCATATTTATTGGTGACGAGCGCAGTACAGCTCTAGGTGATGATTTGGCCTCTTCATGTTCCAATAACTTTAATCACTGTGCTGCACGTGCACTGTGTATGCACGGGTGTGCACGCACATCACTTGCTTGTCTCGTCACTCTCGTACTATGGAAATTAAACTTCAAAAAGGAAAAATGGCAACCCTACGCGACAGACGAACGAACAGCCGTCGCTCCGCGGCAAACGGACATAAACCCGCACCAACTATCACTCAACCCCGCGCAGCGACCGCTGGTGGTGCAACGTCACAGTTCATAGATTTTTTTTACAATAGTAGTTTAAAAAAATATTTATGTTGCATCAATTATGTTTTATAGAACTCATGTTGAGAAGTTGAGAAGTAGTCTTAAGATATAATTATTTTATTCCGTAAAAAACCAAAAACCAAGTTCAATTTAAAATACAGACACACGACGAAATTTCGTAAGAAGTTACGACTAAGTCATCTATAATATAAAGCAAAAAGCAAAGAACAATGGCAGACTTTCATACTTTAAAATAGTTGAGACGAAATGATAGCGTCTATACATCAAAAACATCTTAAAATCTTGAGCGTCAGCCCCTGAGTAATATATGGAAAGATTTTTGTCTTGAGAGGGCCGTGAAAAAAAGATATTTACGTTTAAACTTTTTTTTAGGTTATGTAGGTTTGACATTGGTTTGACACTTGTACGTCGAGACGTCATGTTCTCACAACAAGAAAACTACTTTTTCTTGCCAGGGTAGGATAACGGCGCAATGTGTTAACGCAAATGTTGCAATTGACACATAGCACTCTGGTTGATTTGTTACGATATCCCATCTTCAAACTCAAATATCCATTCAATGAAACATAATCGAAATCCAGAGGGAGAAGCACAGGTAACGTAGGGCAAGTTCAGAATCCTTTAGGCACGCACAAGTCACATAAAACGATGGGAATATCAGTCCGGTAAACAATCCAAGTCAAATAATTATAATGAGATATTCAAATATAAAAACAACCGACACGAAAAGCGCAGGAGCAACGAACTTGACACTTGACAGCGACAAAGGTATTTCCGATGTTACCATATCAAATAAAATTAATACCAATAGTTATGTATTAGGGTAGGTATTAAAATTGTAATCGTAATACAGCGGGAAGAAGTTTAAGTGAAACTTATTTCCATTTTCTATCCTTTATTTTTTATAACTACTGATATTTTATCAACTAATAGTAACCAACTCTAAATAAAAATGTTTTGGCGTCATTATTGTTTTAAAATTACTTCCAAAATAGTATAATTATAGTTAGTGGTCTCGCTTGAAATAAGTAGAAAGTTATTTTAGTCATTTAAAACCCAATAAATTGTAATATTTTTTGTGGCTTCTATTACCATTTATATTTATGTGAAAAATCTTAGCAAAAACAACAAATTACTTTTGTATAAATGTTCTTTCTAGACGCTATCAACGATGTCAACTATTATTTTGCCATTGTTCTTTTAGTTTTTTGCTGATATTTCAAAAACAGCAAAACAGATTTCCATAAAGTTTTTATGACCACATTTGAAGTATTTTCTACTAAACAAAAAAAAAATCATCAACATCTTATCAGAATTAGCTATCGCGTAACGTATGTACAAACAAAAAGAAAGAAAACGTACAACCAAATTGAGAACCACCAAATTTTTTAAGTCGGTCAATAATTCAAAACCAATGAAGAATTTTAACATTAAATTATACTAGGGAAGAGACGAAGAGATAGGATAGACGTGAACAAAGTAACAGTGTTTCTATACAAATCTTAACTTTTTATTTGTTTAAAAATAGTAAGTGTTTTCAAAGGTGTGATTTATACTACTACACTAGTATGGCACCCCCTACCTGCCTCAGTGTTTTTCTTTTCTAGTAACCATTGCACACTACATCACTTCATCATCGACCAAGCTACACAATAACTTTTTTACCCATTCATACTTTATGACGTCATAGAGCAAAAAACATCTAAACATTGATAGTTATAATATTAATAGGATGTTTGACAAAATTTAATGGGGGGTTCACACACATTTTACCACTTTGGAAGAGTCTCTCGCGCAAACTATTCAGTTTAGAAAAAAGTATGATAGAAACCTCAATATCATTTTTGAAGACCTATCCATAGATAATCCACACATGGTTTTGATAGAAAAAACATTTTATGGGCCCTAAAAAATTTACCCTAAAATTTATTGTTTTTTTCTATTTTTTGTATGAAAATATTAATGCGGTTCACAGTTTACATCTACTTACCACGTTTCAATGGTATAGTTCTTATTGTTTCAGAGAATAGTGGCTGTGACTATATATCTATAAGGGTCCCGTATTTTGCCATTTGGCTACGGAACCTTAAAAAGCGGCCGCATTGATAGTCCCGTTGAACTCGGTTAAAATGGATGCTCTCCCAAAACGTCGGAGTAATTTTAAATTTAATTAGTTAATTTTCTTTAAAAAAAAAAACAGCTAATTTCGTGTGTTAACCAAACGTTGGCTAGCGTAGGGAAGTGCGTCATCACACTGTAACCAAATGTGGCGGCGGCGCGCGGCGCGGCGGGCTAATGGCGGTGTTTCCGGTTGCGCTCCGTAGAGTCTCTCCGCTTACTTTATACTGTAGGGTTGCCATGTTCTAATCGAATTGTATCTACACTAATAAATTCATCTACTTTGTGTATTCCAAATGCACTGCCGCCATAGTATCACAGTACAGTTAGAATATAGCATTGAATAACGCGTCGAATACTTTTTATTGCTGTAAAATATCGGAAACTTCGCACCTAAAACCATGGAAGGTACTAGCGATATAACATTTTAACAAGATATCAGATAACCATGGAAATTAAGCCTTATTTAACAAAGTGTATTCCATCCGATTTTGAAATTGTATGAGGTTTTAAAATTAACTGGGTAGGCAAATTACAAATTGTCAACGATCTTATATCAAGTTATTTGCCTGTTTGATTAAAAGGCTGAAATAATTCACCCCGCTAGTAAAACGGCGCTTTTTAGTAAAGTAGCTAGGTTGTTGATAGAACAGCTCATACAGATACAGATAATTTATATACGTATCATATGTAAGGGATGATAAGTCACATATGTAATACATTAAAACTAAAAAGGGAATTACAATACTAATGTCTAGAACAATCGCTTCTGGTATTTGTCACCAAAAAACTCTTTCAAAGAATAACAGGCGTTTTTTATTAAATATGTCCTTAAACGTTTCTCAAATTGCCCGACAGAGCCCGCGCTTCGTACGTCGTCAGGCAGATTATCAGAAATTTATAACATAATGATAGATGTCTACGAAATAGAGATAGATTATCTTATATGGTGCAGCTAGGTAATAACTTGGACTCTCCATGTTCCAAAAGTGGCACTATGCTATCATGAGCAGGCGTGTTGCTTTCTATCAGGTACATGCCCTACTAAAAAAAAGAGATATCTCGCTGCTTGTTTTTATTTTCATTGAATGCGACGCTGGCAACCCTAGCACTTAGCTATCTGTAAGTTTTGCCAAATCTACGTTTCGTACCGCACACAACAACATGGTTAAATCATATCTTGCGGACGCCTTCCAGATCCTATTATTTTTCACGCTACATTTAAATTTGTGCCAAAACTTTGAACAATAAATAAAATATAGTGGAACAACTTTTTTGGTGTAAAATTCCGATAGCATATGCAAGTGAGGGGAAAAAGATTTATTTGTTATCTAAGAATAGTTACTTAAATATACGAGTATTTCACTGTGTGATGGACGAACAGCAGCGTCCCGTGGTTTTACCTGCATTGTTCCTGTTTCTATTTTCTCGTGATAAAAAGTGGAGAGCCTAGGTGAAAGGTGGAGAGCCTAGGTGAAAGGTGGAGAGCCTAAGTGAAAGTCTAGTTGTGTCCAAACTTTCGATTTGATCCGTTAAAACGATGCAATGTGTTTGAGCAACACACATCCAACTTTGTTTTGCGTAGAAAAATCTTATAGAATTGCACGAGTGGAAACTTAACGTTTATCGCACCAAATAAATTGGGATGTAATTAAATTAGCAGTCTGCTTATCTTAATACAGGCGAGATGGTGGTCAAGTGCGAACCTATAATAGTTAAAATAAATAATAAATACGAACCTGAGATGCGGTAGTTCCCAGAGGCCGAGCAGGCGGGGCGGCACTCCACTTGTGAGTGCGAATCGCCGCCCCTGCAGGTGTAGCCGCGCCGGGCCCGCCGGCAGTTTCCGACTGCCGCCCCCCACCATCACCAGAAACTCTTTGGATGAACCCAACTGAGTCCCCACCTAGAGCATGAGAATAAGTATTAGTGATAGGACTCTCTGTAGAGTCCGCCTGGAGAAGAAGTACCACTTCTTTGGTAGTTATTCTACCATCAAACAGACATCACTAAGTACTGGTTCGAAGGGAAATGTCTCCAGTAAAATTACAGGGCATGGACATAAAACATCTTAGTCTAGGTTAGTGACTCGCGCAGTGCAGTGCTTGGTATTGATTTGGACTCTTCATGTTCCAATAGCTGCGTGTCAATGTGCTGTTATGAGCAGGAACATGACTTTACTACCATTACTACCAGGCACATGTTCGACCCGTCCCGTTTATACATACTATAGAGAAAAACATTCATGAGGAGTCGTCGGAGGAGGAGGTCATTTGAAGCTAACTGCTAAGGTATGTCATTTAAAGAGTAGCTGTAGAAATTCAGCGAGTTAACACCAAAATAGTCGGTTTACAGTCAGTTCACAAAATAGTCAAACTGTATGACTGGACTGTATGAGCTATATGTGTGTATGGAAATGTAAATCTCCTCACCTTGACTTGCCAAGCGATGAGCCTCTCCCTCGTCTCGAAGGCCAGCACCACGGTGACGTCCTGGCAGATGATGGCGATGGTGTTGGACTCCTTGTCTAGGGTGAACCCCGACTCGAAGCCGAGGAACTGCTGCAGAGACAGGGACGCCTTCGTCTGCCCCTTCTTGTAGCGGTCCTTGGGGTCGCGGTACAGCTGCAGGTGGAGGCAGTCTGGAACAATTACAGAAACCTACTGTAAGTAACTACTTTTTTATTTATTTAAATTTAGCAACTTCACAGACTCCGGGATCCGTGATCTTTGTCATTTGTTTTCTTTTTTACATGAATCTTGTTTTTTTTTAAATGAATAGTGACGAGACGATGTGCCTGATGGGAAGCAACATGCCTGACACATAACAGCACAGTGACACGCGGCTGTTGGAACATGAAGAGACCAAATCATTACCTAGCACTGCACTGCGCTCGTCACCCAGAGATCTAAGATCTTATAGCCCTGTAATTTCTCTCGAAACATTGCCTTTCACATTACTGCTGGATTAGGAGAAGAAAAGAAAATAGGGGGGAGTAGGGTACATTTTCATTCTAATTCTAGGCCTATTTTATTTTCTATACCGCCTCCTCCCGGCTCAGCGCCTCCACCACGATTGCATTTCTGTCTTTGAAGTAAGTAACTACTACAACAGTCTATTAGAACCGCAATGTTGAGGCAAACACGAAGCTGCACTAGAGCCTGACCCATACGGTCGTCGCAATCTCACGGCACACGGGGACCTTCACGTACCACGCTGACGACACCGACGACGCCATCGGTCGGTTCGTGCGGCGAGCGTTGGCTACAACACCGAAGACCACCCGAGAGTTCAATTTACAGATGGCCATCAAAGACAGAAATGCAGTTGTGGTGGAGGCGCTGAGCCGAGAGGAGGCGATTTAGAAAATAAAATTGTCCTGAAATTAGAATAAAAACATTTCCTGCTCCCCCCTATTTCCTTTTCTTCTCTTAATCCAAGATTCATGTAAAAGAAAGAAAACTAATGACAAAGGTCACGGACCCCGGAGTATGTGGAGTTGCTAAATTAAAACAACAGTCTATTAGAACGCTTTTTTTTGGTCTACGCGTGTTCTTTCGTATAAGTTACGGCTGGTACAGTCGGGAGAATGGTGACTGCTGATCTGTAGCCCCTGATCACAGGCCCGCGCGCACCACTTTCAGACGACGCAGTTTTATGTATATGGGGTCAATCGATTAATACAAGCTAACGCTTGAATTTCGCCGGGTCGCCATTTTTGTTCCAAAGTCTCTAACTTGGTTGACCACAGGCTAAAACAATAAACAAAAAGTATTTATGATGGTGTGTATAAGGTTTTTAAGTATAATTTCGAAAATATTAGCAATCCGCACTCTTTTTCCATACGAACTATATATAGGTGGTGAAATTTTATAGCCTTCCTTCAACGCGATTCTCTTAAAAAGGAATACAATATTCTTGCTTTACGTTAGTATTAGTATGTACTACATACATTAAAATCCATTAGACATGAAAGTACAGCTAAAAAAAGCTGATGATTTTTTTTACTTTTGGCAAAATGTTTCAATTAATTCAAGCGAAATACACTTACACTGCTGATGCAAAAAAAAACACAGCACAAAAAAACGTAATCCCTCGCCACGAATCAGCTCAAACAGCCAGCTATTTCTTTTAAAAGAACGAGATCCCGTTCCAAATGGTGGCCGAAACGCCCTCCGATTCAGAATTGAACCAATTACTACAATCCTAGAACAGTTCAATTAACGAGCTCCAAAGACCCGGATCGCACAAAGGAATCCGGCCGAACAAAACTCGGCTCGCCGCGATCAACGCACCATTTGATTAAGGATTACGAGTCGTGGGAGACCATGTATCCGTAGTTAACGATTGAAATTGAACTTTTTGATACGTAGTTTTGTTCGTGTATGATACATAATACTTATTTAATTGTTATGTAATACCTATGAGGTAACAAATACTGTTTAATGTTCCACTGTATTGTACAGCATAAATCCCAAAACATGTTTTATGGAGCAATCGTAAACGCAGAAGTGTAGGACTTTTTTTCGTGAGGAAATGCATTTACACATTTTCGCCGTGCAACAAGCAAACAAGGCGGGATGTTGGGCTCGAAACCAGTTAAACTGGTGCCAACTAAAATCAACACGGGTTTCTCAAACTGTGGTTTCAAGACAGAGTTACGGGGAGTTGAATTTGAACGCAGTCCAACCTCTCACAGCGCACTTGCATGTCTACATCGCTTCACTCCGCATTGTGAATCAATTGATATGATCATATTTTTGTTTGGTAGATCATAGTTCAGAGGTGGTCAGGTGGTGGGTGTGCTCCTATACGTTTTATCGAAATAAGTGTGGTGGTTTTTGAATTATGAAGAAAAAGCTAAAATTTACTTTCGTACGAGTATACCTCATCGACTTAGTGACGGCTTCATGGAATGAAGGAATGGCTTTTATGAAATTAGGTCAGTCAGTTTTTATTTGTCAGATAAAATAAATTATTTCTTTGCCTTTTTAGAACGAAATGACATTAAGAAACTTTTCTTACCGTTTTTGGTTGTCAAAATCAACCACAATCTAACCTTTGTCAAATCATTTCGCAGCGAAAATCCGGCAAATAAATTTACCATTACACCTTCATTACCATTTTAGAGGGTCCTAAAGTTGAAGACTCCCCGCTAAAGGAGTAGACTCTTCAATTTTTACAGCCTTCGCGAAACAAAGCTTGTTGTGTTTCTCATCACGTCTTCGAGTGAAGACGCGGGTTTGCTGAAGGAGGAATAAACTGAAGTTTGGCGGCTTCACGAAAATCAGGCGAATCAATGAATTGAGTCGCGTCCGCGTTTCAAGTTTACGTCTTTTTGAGCTGGCTTCGGGAGTTGTAAATAAAAAATCTTTAGATTGTTGGTGATTGTAATCTGTCTAAGGAACTTTTAAACATGACCAGATACCCAAATTTACTTACATATCTCTGGACGATGCGACGTAGTCATGCTTTTTAACCCCCGACCAAAAAAAGAGGTGTTATAAGTTTGACGTCGATGTCTATCTGTCTGTCTGTGTGTATGTCTGTCTGTGGCACCGTAAAGCTCAAACAGATGGGCCGATTTCGATGCGGTTTTTTTTGTTTGAAATTTAATATCCGTGCGGATGTTCTTAGCTATGTTTAGTTAATATCATTCAAGATGGCCGCCTCGACAAAATGGCGGATATAATATTTCTTCACAACCTACATCAATATGGGTATCAAATGATAGGGCTTGACTAGTAAAATACTATACACTACAAAAAACCTAATCCAAGATGGCCGCCGCCGCAAAATGACGAATTATATTATTTTTTTCACTACTACCTAAATATTAGTATCAAATGAAAGGGCTTGACTGGTAGAATGTTGTACAAATAACAAATCCGAGGCAGTCGGGGGTTAATCAAAATTTTTAATTTTGTTCTTGTTATGATATTCAGTCGAGTGTATAAGTTTAATTTTAAATTGAAATTGGTTTTGCTTAGGTTTATTTTTTTTGAAAAAAATAATTATGTAACGTATGTCAGATATAAGTAAGGGTTAATTTGGCTCGCTAGCCATCAACCAACCCTGCAAATCCGCGTTGGCGTATATTATGCGTAGCATGGCACAAGTTTTCAGACTGTCTCAAATGGTTTACCAAAATTGATGCCATCAATTAGCATATAAAACTAATCTATTTGGTCTTCCAGAACATATTCTAACTTAGTATATTTCCAGATTTCAACCCGATCTGTTTATACGTTTCGACTAAATTGAGCAACAAACATTCATAGTTTTGAATTTATAATATTAATTGGATAGCCAACTTTGCTTGACGTACAAAGGCCAGACCTACCAAGCAGACGGTCATTGTGATAGTAAGCGGGCACTGCCGAGGTTTGCCAAGAACTGCGTTATTACTTGGTTTTATGTACTCGGTACAGCGGCGTGGCTGCCAGCCAACTGCGAGACTCATCAGAACATAATCCGAGATGGAAGGGAATGACTATAGCGGTGATAATATTATACTACAATTAGTGGCTACGTTAGCAGAGCCATGGGAAACTTTGAGGATAAAATGTATTATTTTAGTGTGAAACTAAAGTAGTTGTTACATATATATAACTAGAGACTGGCCCGTCATACATGTTATAGAGGACAGTCTATAACAGCACTTCGACATCACCATTATATTCACCATATTATCCACCATTATTTATTTTATTTATAGATATATACAAATATCCAAAAGTGATATAAATTTTGAAATCATTTCTTTCTCATTATCGTCTCTCATCATCATATGAAATTTTGAAATTATTCTCATATACAGAGGTACATCTCATTTACAATGAGTACAAAATTTTCGCGCAGTCTCAGTTATAGATAGTAACTATGACAATAATCTAGAATATATTTTTTATTAGATTTATAGGTCTAGGTGCTCCACTAACAGAGGTAATTAATTGCCAAGGTGTGATTACCAAACAACCTTAGCACGAATTACAGTTATGCAGGTTTATCACTTATGTTCGTGTCACTTAGTCAAGTTTCACTGTATGTGATTTTTACATTGTAAAAATCACGTAACTTACAACGAGGGCCATAAACCAACCCTGTCGCCATTTAGGAGCCTCCCCTCTCCCGCCCTCAGAGGCGGGAGTCCGGCCCAGCTCGTAAACCAGCGGACAAGGGCTTGCTTTTATCGCAGACACCGACTCAATCTGAGATCTTTATACACTTGGAAATAACGGCGAATTTTAGTTTAATCTTGGGTCACGTAAAAATGAGTTTTGTAAGTTTTGGGGATATTTTTAAGATGGGGTCCTTTTGAAACCATTTTTATACAGATAATCCAAGCAAATAAATACAATTGGAGTCTGTGTGTAATATCAAATTCACTGCTTTACGGTACCTCTATTTAAATGATACTCAATGGTACTTTAATAAAAACGTAAGTACTACACTAAAAACTAAAACAACTTTTTTTTTGTATGTCTGTATGTTTGATCCGGCTTACTAGCGTTAAATAGGACGGAAATAAATCAACGTGAAGTTCGCTGAAATATGTAAACTACTATAATGTGACTACAATAGTAGGTATCTATGTATGTACTTTCAATAGAAAATTGACGGCTTCGCCCGTGGTAAAAATATAAATAGTGTACACTTCAGGATCGTGTAGATATTCAACGACAAAACAACTTTTTAAATCGGTTCAGTAGTTCCTGGCATTAGCTCGTTCAAACAAATACACTCTTGAGCTTTGTAATATTACGATGAGTACCACTGAGTACAGATCTTACACTTTCAAATGAGCAATTCTTGTAGAATGTATATATATAGATTCTGAATCTTGGAAACGGCTCGAACGATTTTCATGAAATTAGGTATACAAGGGGTTTCGGGGGCGGTAAATCGATCTAGCCAGGTTTTATTTTTAAAATATGCCGTTTTATTAGCCGTTTTAGACAATGAAAAACTGATTAGAATGCGACAGTAAATTTCGCGCCGTCGCACGACAGTATATTAGCTCAGTCGGGAAGACGGGCGGTCATAATATGGTATGTGCGGATTCGATTCCAACCGGCCGCCTTTCGTTTTTCAGGTAATTTTTTTTTTGAGAAAATCATTATGTGTCTAATTAACCGAGCAAAGTTCGGCCACCCAGGTGCTATATATAATTTAAAACAAGATTGTCAATTGAAACTTTCTTACTTAGTATCAAACAGGCTAAACATTATCTGCACGTCAAAATTCGTTATCTAATCGTTATATTTATAATCGTTAAAATTACAATTTTGTACCATCGCCCCAGAAGAATATGGTAAAGCCATGATAGCGTTTTTATAACATTTTTATTGTAAAAATGCTTATGTAAAAATGCTTCAAAGGTAAGAGTCCATGAAGTATTAAACAAGAGTTCCTTTCCTTCCGACAGTAAAGTTTAACGTTTCGACCGTAAAAAGAACAATAAAAGATCGGGCATAATTTTACGTTTAACTTAGAAGAGGCCGATGATTGTCTTTCAACGTAAGAAGCTGTAAAAATATATTTAGATTGTACTATTGACGGACTTTGTATTCGGACGTTTTATATTTGAGGAATAGGCACGACTCATTTTTGATTTAATGTGCCATCAAAAGGCTACTCAATATCGGAAATATAGGTTAAAGAATTACTTTGTTATCTTGATCCCGTGATATCACTATTTTAAAATCACAATTTTGTACTCTCCCAAAAACGCTTCATACAAATCACTACAGAAACATGACGTCACATGTCGTATTTTCTATGCGTCGCGCGTAAAGTTTGTATGGTAGCTATATTAAATATTGCATTTAGGAAACTGTGGTTTCATATCAAAAGTAACTTGTAATTGAATGGGTTATCCAATGGTAAATACATTTTCTAATAATTTCGTACTTTTAAAATGGACTTGCCCATCCAGCTTTGAATGATCATAAAGTAAGTTAAACAAAAAAATATCAAAATTTAAAAATTGGTACACATTTTATTCTATTTAAATACTGCCAGTTCATCAAACAATGTAATATAATTGCAGGACCTGTCGTCACACCTATTACCACCGCGTTTCAGATTTGGTCAATGTTATTGTGAGCTAAGGAGCATTCAACTGATGTTTTAATCGAGAACAGGTTTGTTTGATCGCCATCCCTACTAATGTTAAGTTGAGGTTTAGGATGGAGCGGTCTTATCTCGAAAAATAAATTTACTTTCAACAGGAAGACACCAAGATTGTATCATCAGAATACGTATACCCACTCAGTAACGCATTCCACAGTCTAAACGTTCTTTTTAAGAAAGTGTATTTAAACGTCTTTGCATGATTGTTTGGAACATTAGTCATAAAATAACGTCGCTTTGTCGTGCTACGAGTGAACCGATTGAAAAAAGGGCAAAGTTGTCATCATCACCATAAAAAATATGTTGTGGTGACAAGCGCAGTGCTGTGATTTGGACTCCTCAAGTACAAAATGGATGCGTAGCATTACATTACAAAAATACAAATGTAACCGTAAACTATACGCTACAAAACATAGAAGTGGAAAAAATATTTAGTCCTTTGCGTAATAAAAATTTGTGTAATAATCCATATAAAAATTACTTGAAGTCGTGAAAATCGAGGAACACTTGTATCTAATAAGTTTCCTCGTGAGATGGTCGGCAGCACGGAGCCATACATTACGACGCACACGTAAATGTCACAATAAATATCCGCGCACGCAATAAATCGAAAACAAACATTGCGGCGAACAAACTTCGCGATTTGGGCGCAGTGTACTATACTAACAGTACCAGAGATTCTGCTATATTTATGTGGTACTTTCACGTAGCAACTTCTACGTTATGTGGCAGCTTCTACGGTAAATAGCAGGTTCTATAGAACGTAGCAGCTTCTACGGTACATAGCAGCTTCCACGATACGTAGCTGCAACATAACTTCTCAACAGGCGCATGCTATGCAATATCTTAAGTATGAAGTGTTTTAATTACGCAAAGTAAATGGATATACCTAGTATATGTCACCGTTAAATTGTTAACACTGTTATATTTTAATTTACTAGCGATATTGTAATACTGTTTACAATTTAACAGATTATATTTCGGTAGATTATAGTCTGTCGAAGTGAAATTGAAACAGAGACATGCATTGATTTTTTTTCAATCGGTAAACTTTGCAGCTTTCCTAATAAAACGATAACGAAATTAATCACACTGTCCATAAGAAAATAAAAATCAATCGTGTTATTACCGGTTAGACATGTGTCATATGCGCAAACAATAAATGTTATATTCGAAAAGTTTGTGACTCAAATAGTTACAAACAAAATCTGCAAATAAAAAACTGAGTACAGAGTCTTACTTCCTTACCTATAAATATTAGAAATGTGACAGTTAGGGTGATTAGTTGTTTAATTGTTCGTTGTTCAATCGCCTCGGAAAGCATCGGGTTAAAATTGAAACGCAGATATTATACTCAGTAATGGTATATCCACATTTTAAAAACATAAAATAACGAGAACGAGAACTACGCGGGTAAAAACGCGGCGCAGGTAGCTTAATATTATATACTACTACATCTCACATACATATTATCAAATGAGTTTATATACTGTTAACACAATACAGCAAAGCAAGTGTATACAGGACTTAGGAAAATCTTTGAGGCCGTGTAAATACGATGTAAACATTGCTTTGTAAATAAAACCCAAGTTGGCATAATCTTCGGAGCAACTCGGCTGCACATGACGCCGGAAAGGTCAAGCATTTTGTAAATACAACATGTTTATCCTGTATCGAATACGGAACCATTTTCAATTCTGTAGGTAATGTTTTTAATGTCCATAATTTTGTTTGCTAGACATTTTCTTTGGTTAAATATTTTTGGACTAATAATTTTTTACATGTTTTAGAAGTGTTGATCAATGTTTTGAGATTGCAAGTCAGTGTAGCGGCTTGTTACCGCTATCGGCTGTACGAAATTAAGAATTTCCGAAAATGACCGAGAAACATTACGTATCACAAAAGAAAACCAAAAAATAAATAAATGGGTGCGTGTACTTATGTACGCGCGTGAGAAGTTATACTTCTTTTATTTTATTAAATTTATCGCCACCGAAAATTTATCCAATATATAACATTCAAATACTGGCAATACATTGTCCAATCTTTCAATAATTTATTTGATTCTTGAGCTGAGCCAGCTGAGCAAAGTTGACAGAGAAGAGCGGCAACAGCGCGTTACCCGCGTATGTCACGAGCTGGCAACGTCGCGCGTCTTCGCGAATGAATGGTCAAATAGATTAGTATGAAAATCGAACCACCTTAAGCAGACAACTTCATACTGTTAATTTTGTGTCACAGGTGCGCGCGCATCTTTAAATTTCACTCTCATCATTTTTTCATAATGCGCCTAAAGAAGTATAACTTCAAAAAAAATACTATTATTAATGACGCATTTTTTTTGTCACAAAACAAGATAAGATAAGATAATCATTTATTGACACATTAATACATACACTAAACTTAGCTGCAAAATATTTACAACCAAAACTTAATATAGATCATAATATGTCTCGTCACTTTACACAATTGTTAAAGCACAGTTAATTATTTTGCTGTATAGGGGGCAACATGATTAATAAGAATAAATTTAAAGTATTATACAATTCAAAACAAATAATAATTTAGATCGTGATCAAGATTTTCCGATAAATGCACTTTAGTTCTAAAGGTGCAATAAGTTATTACTCTGGTTTGCGCGGTATCAAAAGCTTGCAAAAGTTAATTAGTACAAGTTTCCCAGCGCTGTGACGCGGGCCCAGGTCGGGGTGTGGGGTGCGGGGTGCAGTCACTGTACGATTACTATATTTTGAGAGCTACCGCCAATATTTAGGTAGGTATTGAAGCAACCTGAAAACTTTTGCCACAAACCTGTCCTATTATACCCCAAGACGGTGCTGCAGACCTGGATGATGAGTGGCGGGGCAAAATGAATCCCTCGATGAGATCACCTGACATGTAGAAAGCCCCACCAAAATGTTAAAAATGCAACCCTCGGAAGTGGTTACGTATTTGAGCCCTTTGGGGTTGAGACATTGGGTCCGTGAGGCCGGGAGCTCACCTCATCTTCAAAAGCCTCTCCGAGCGCTTGGTCGACGCGACGCGTGACCAAAATGTTGGTGTTTATTTGGCTCAACGCATAGGCATTGTCATTCAGAGTGGTAATGCCGCCAGCATGCTGGATACGCTTCCGATTGGTAGTGGGCTTGAATATCTTGTTTATCTGTAGAATTTCAGTGGTCTATAGATAATACGGTATTTGACTAAATTTTTAAAACCGTTTAAATGATTTATGATTACATAATATACATACCACATGAATATTTTCGCAAGAGCCACTGTTTTTACATTAAAAATAAAAAAAGCCCGCCAAAAACGCTGTGTCTGGTCATGTGACGCGCGTGACGTCACACGCCAGTAAATAAATCACTGTTCTCAAAGAAACCTTTTGCTATGGATGGCATATTTACTGGCGTGTGATGTCAACAGCGTTGCCATCCTTAACAGTGCGTTTACGTCGAAGATAAAAATTCAGTATATTTTCAATTTTCATTGGCGTATTTCACAAAAAAATACACACTATATCTCCGAAAATAGAGTGAAATATGTTTATATAATGTGTTATCTAATAAGATTATCATAATTTATGCTATATTTTCAACATTGTCAAATACCGTATTCAAAAAATTCTTGGTAGTACAATTTCTCGTTTGCTTTATTTGCATTTAGTTTTATTGTTGTGTGAAGAATAATATTTATTTACCAACTAACAAGTAAACAGAATCTTATTCTTACAAACAATTAACAGCTAACGCCCCTCATACTCCCGACGTGCCTAGCCGCAGTAATTCCATTCCCAAAGCGAGTGTTCCCAAATGAAGCTACTTTTATCCCGTTTCAAAGAGACAGGAGGGCTGTAATTATCCGGCCTGAATTAGAGAATGGATTACCCACACGTGAACAGAATGCGGTGCGCTCGGAGGTTGAAAGATAGAGGGGGACAGATAATTTAACTTAACTGGTAAGTAGTACATTGGCTAGCCTGGTGCTTTTGTTGGTAGTAAGTCTGCTTGCGAGCCGTGGGTCGTGGATTCGATCCCCATTTAGTGAAAAAATTAGTGTGATGAGTACAAGTATTTGTGCTGTGCCAGGGTGTTTCTATGTACAATAAGTATATAATTAACAAAGTGGGAGCCCCGCAGGATGAATCTGCACGTCCCTTGTTTAAGGGCGTGTGGGCCGTAATTTTGAATTTTTAAAACAACTTTAAGACCTTTAAAATAGTGTATTAAACTCTGATAAAAATATATGTAATGATTAAGGATCTAATCTAGTGCAATTCGCAGTCAATAACACGATTTAATGAATTTTACTTTATAGAAAAAAATCCCAAAGTTACCCCTTTTCAAAAAGTTTATTCAAGTTTATGACTAAACTAATGAGTTTTTTTACTAAATTTTTGTACTCAACGAAAGCGACTAAAAGTTATAGATGCATTCGCAGAGTTTGACTTGATAAAAAGTATCAGTTATTCACTATGTTTTAATATCTACCATATATATAGCGCGCCGTTCGGCAGGCCTGATCAGTCGCGTTTCGGCGCTCACGGACGACGGGCCTGTGCTTGATTTTGCAATTTTGACAACCAATAAATTTTAAATATTACGATCATAGTGCCACAGTATAACAATATCAGTAGGTATTACTAGTGAAGCACGCTATGATCTTGATTTTTGATACCGTTTTCATTGGAATTGCAAATAGACGCTGATACTAATTAGTACGCTGTTTATTTTATGTTGTAGACTAATAGAGGTCTCAAAAACTGACGTCGATAAAACATCAGTAAAAATTCAATGCGGATGCAATGGAAAATAGATAAGTATCGGTAAAATATTCGTCCGTCAAATCAGAGATCGGGATAAGGCAATAATGAGAGGGAGAAATCCCTGCGTAAATCTAATATAAATGCAAGTAACTTGCATTTATATGCCATTTAGGTAACTCTTTGGTAGTACGGTACTTAGTACTTGGAAGAAAAGTCCTCACATACAGATTTTACCACTTTAGAAGAGACTCTTGCGCAAACTATTCAGTATAGAAAAAAATGTTAGAAACTTCAATACAATTTTTGAACACCTATCCATAGATACACGTATGGTTTTGATAGATTTATTTTATTTATTTTCCAAGTTTGTGACACCACCAAAATTTATTGTTTTTTCTTTTTTTGTATGAAAATGTTAATATTGTTCATAGAATACATGTACTTACCAAGTTTTAATAGTATACTTCTTATAGTTTCGGAGAAAAATGGCTGTCACATACGTATGGACAGACATAACGTATATTTTAAAATTTGTCTACGAATCCCTAAAAACCCAACTTAGTTCATTTAAAACTTATTTACAATGAAATTTAGACACTCGACCAAATTTGATAAGAAGCCTTTTAGGCAGTAAAATTACTCTTAGAATTTAACTCTGTACTAAATTTCCGATTCGTATTTTTTATATAAGGTTAAGAATCATTTCCTGAGCATAAAATTACAAAATAATAACAAATCCAGGTGGAGCTTCAAGCGCAAGCTCGAAAAAACATTTTTGGCCGATATTCCGAAAAAGTTATAAAGCCTATTATTATTGTAGAAAATAAAATTTCCCATCCTTTGTAGCCAGTAAACTTTTTTTTCGAACTAACCGATTACGATTTATGTCCAATTTAATGATAACAATGTAAAAAAATAAGATGTGAATTCTGTTCCCAGTAGCATAAACATGTCTCTTTTTACCGGAATGGAAGAAGGGTTATGTTTTTCGCGCGTATCTTTATGTTTGTAAAACTTTTATTTCCACATATCTTCCAAACGGCTGGATGTATTTTGGTAACTAAGATATTCTAAGACTAGTCTCATTTGCCAAAGTGTCCTTAGATAGTAGGTAATATTTTTTTACGTGTAGTTTTTTTTGTAGTCGGGGTTTTTAAATTTAAAGTTATTCTATCATATTGCTCGTTGCTCGAATAAACAGCACCGTTCATCATCATGATTGAAGAGTTGAACGAAGAGTTTGGTCTCCACTTTTGTAATAAGAACAACTAAACTGTGAAACGCATTGCCAGAGTGGGGTTTTGTCGAAGGTTCGAACCTTGGGGTTACGGGGTACACTGTGTTTGTTTCTATTAGAGAAGCAAGTTCCATCGTAGACCACGTCATTTTCATCCACTATTATCGGCATCATCGCAACCGTATCATTACATGGGTTATAAATCGTAAACGGTAAGTTTTACAAAAAAAGTTTACTAGCAACAAAAGATGCAAAATTTTATTTTCTACAATTATTGACGAAATATATAGTTTCCAAAATATCGGCAAAAACAGTTTTTTTTTCAATTTTCGTTTGAAGCTCTACCTGGATCTGTGAGCATTTTGTAATTTTATGCTCAGTAAGTGATCTTTACCTCATAGAAAAAAATTGGTTTAGAAATTTAGTGCAAAGTTTACCAAAAAACCTTCTATTTTTAATGGCCTTTCATTACGTTTCAGCACATTTTTGTAAATTTTTGACGAACTTGTGAATTATTAGGAAACATTTTAAAATGCATGAAATTGGAAAAACCGTTCTCAACTTATAGTGTGACCAAAAAAGAAAAGGTTGAGTTTTGTATACCTACGAGTATAGATAAATTTAATATTTCTTCGTTTATTAAAGCAACAAAACTCTTATCATAAACAAAGAAACAGAAACAAATCTTGAACAAAAAATGAGTTTAAATTACATAGTATTAATATTTTAATGTTATTTCTGCACTGTGGCCCGATTCCGCGGTCGGTGACGGTCGCGAGAACAAGACAGCGTTAAATGCCTATTTTGACAGAAATACCTCGCCTTAAGAGGCTCGGGATCTTGACGTTGCCCGCACTAGTTATTTTCCAAGTCGCAGTGTACGTCAGATCAAACCGAGCTTCTTACAAGACGCAGTGCAACGAAACCCGCAGTAAGGGCAAGCTGTCGGAGGTGCCGCGCACGTTGGAGCGGACATTAGATATTGATATAATATTGTTATTGCCTATATTATTTATTTGAAATTATAATAATTTGACATTTAATTGTTTGTTCAGATAACTAGTGTGTTGTATTTTTTTAAAATTAATTACTTGACTTAAACTATTATCATATTTGACTATTTAATATCATACTGGAAGTACAGCAGTACACATAATTGTACATTATTACTTTTAATTTGATTAATACTTGAATTGACGTGTAACAGATGTTATTAATAAATGATTATTATTATTATTATACTAATCAATAAGTCAGCTAACTTGTGTCTACAGTACAAGGTTTGTTTGGTTTAGGAGGGTGTGGGGGGGGGGGTCTGAACTAAAACTGTCATAGAAATGATATTGCTCTCTTTTGTTTCCGCTTGAAATGTGTAGATAGGAATAGTTTCGATAGGCGGGAGAGGGCCGGGGGCGGGGGCGGGGGCGGGACGTGCGCGCTAGCCGCTTTTTGGATAAATGAAATGTTGTGAATTCACGTAATCGACATGCGTAACAGTAGTACATCTGTAGATATTTAGGCGACGTGGTGGATAACATTAGTCTTGTTTAATAGTCACATTCTAGGTTATAAGTTTTTACTTCTGTCGGCAGCCCTATGACTGCCATTTTTTTCTCCTTGCCTCTACATCCCGTCAGTTCATACTTAAGAAAGAAAAGATAAAAGCTTTGCTATTTTTACCTTCACGATACAGCAAGCAAGCTGATGGAGATATTACCAAGTCTACCTTTTAACCTTTACCTCTTATTCGACAGACACTAAGTAATAATATTTATTATACATTCTAACCCTTCTCACGCGCGCTCCTCCGATCAAACCCCCGAAGACTTCAAATAAAACGTATAAATAACAAATTAGGAACATAACATTTACGTCCCGAACCAAACAATCCATTGACGGATTCCCAAACTTGTTTCCATTAGCGACACTCCGCTCCCCCGAGTCAGGCTTTGTCAAACTTTACGAATACATTAGCTTTGAAAAGCGACAAAACTGATAAATTCAACTCGACAACCCTGCATTCGCGACTCAATGAAATAAGCTCGATAACTTACGAATACGACGCAACCATTACGCGCCCGAGTACCATTTCAAACAAAATTGTTCCCATAAAACCATCGATGGTGACTTAACTTAGTGGTATTCTCGCAACCCTTTTAGTGAGAAGTGGTGGTAGTGAGGCCGTAGCTTTGACACCGAACTCCAAAAAGGACTGTCTCTGTAATTGTGGATCGAGAGTCAAATTAAATCTGTCAAAGAAATTCTGCTTAGTTTTCAAGTGGAGTTCGCGAAAACCTTTGAGATATTTGTACTATCACGATGAATTGGAACAAGGGTTTGGACAAATCTAATTTTACTGTTTCTTTTTGTGATATCTTATATTGTTTTGTTTTAGAAATTTAATTTTAGAAATGAAAACAAAAATTGTTTTTGTCAAGATATTATTTTGTGGATAAAATTGATATCGAATATTTCTTATAGTAACCAACTTTTTAGTTAGGTTAGCTGGAGACATCTACGATTGTTCCTTTAAAATACTAACTATAATTGATTATAGAAAGTGGAAACAGTTTTACTTCCTGAGTTATATTAGTAAACGCCGTACTTTTAGCTTTCGCTTACGTAAGCCAAAAACTAGTTAAATGTTTGAGCAATTACTAAATTCTACTAATATTATAAATATATCAACCTCTGAACGAATTAGGCTGAAATTCGGAACAAAGATAGATAATAGTAGTAAAAAAGAGTAGTCAAATGAGCTACACTTTTTATCCCGCAAAAATATCGTGAAAGTCGGGAACGATAACTCAAACAACGTGGGTTAAATCGCGGGATGTTAGTAGTAAGTAAATAAATTGCGGACAAATTTATGACGTTAAACGAATTTAAATAGGCAAAGTTGATAGTTATTGCCGGAGTAGGTATTTAGTATTAGTGAAACAGTTTTTTTTTCTAAGTAAACGCGCTCTATCGTCCACCGCATTGCTTATGCTGAAACGGTACGGTAATCATGATGATAATGTTTGTAAAAATATTTTTTTTAAAACCTACAGTCTAAAATGTCCGGATTTTGATGGTTGATTTCTATACTTAATAAAATAAAGTTATATTGCAATGCATTGCGTTCGGTACGTCACATTACGTTACATTTTTGCGTTCGTTGCAATATATTGTTATTGTGTGTTGCGTTTTGTTGCAATGTGTCGCGTTACATTGCACTCTATTGTATTATACTTAACACTGTACAACAAGAATCCCAAACACAAAAGCTGCCCTCTACGCTACATGCCCGCTGCGCGCAGTTAACCCTGCATCGGCGCGGGTTCGCGGTAATTATTCGCGGAATAAATTACAACTACCCTCATGTGCGCGGATCGCGCGCCGCGATTAGTGCGCGATCAATTCTCCGCGCGATACGGTAATTAATTTGCTTTGACAGCGTCCTATCCGTACAATGCGATGTTTTGTGCGAATCGACGTACTAACATTACGTATGCTAATGAATTTAAACGAGATATAGTCAAACTCAGCTTAATTTAAAGTGGCTTTATTTTGAACGTAGGGATTCTTCTCACACTAAAACTCAGATCATCGGTATTGTTTAGGAGTACCAGTACTATGCAGTTACGCCGGTTTTGCGATGTAATGGGTTTCTCGGACATTTTTTTTATCTAAAACCGACGTGCTTTGACTGACATCTTATGTAAAGCGACGCTGCGGTCAAAGATAGAGTGCTTTGAACTTAAAGAAATTGATTCACTCGCATTTAAGTGTTATACCGAATTTTATTTCTTTAATTTTGTATGCTTATTATTCTGGTATGAGAATAAGGAACTGACAATGTACATAGAACCATTTTTCGAGATCATGTATCACTCACCAACTCACTCGGGGCTAGAGTGGTAGGTTGCGAGCTCGCCTCTGTCTTAGCGCGAGAAAGACCCGAGTTGCAGGTTTAGTTCCATTGCTGCCTATGCATTTGAAGACAACTTGATTGTGTCCACAAAGAAAGATCTATTCGGGTAGAATATATTCCACTTCTTGGCTTTATACCAACAGTTAAATAAAAACGGGTATTTCGAGTTTTCGAAAGGTCAACCATAAATCCAAATTATTTCGTCAATTATATGGTCTTTATTACTTTACTTTAAGTTCTATACTAGAACGAGTATCTAAAGCTGCACTAGTAGGCTCATATCAGATTTGGCTGGGCAGGGAGAGAAAAACGAGTGGTGAAGGTGAGTGTTGATGTACGTCAGAAAGGGGCCCCTTAAACCTACGCCTGAGTCACAAGTCTCGGGAACTACTCGAGTTTTTCTCTCTCTCTGCCACACGATGGACCCGGCACCCGCACGGTGAATCCATGGAATGCTAAGAAGATCGTCTCTTTTGTCTATTTGTTTTGTTTTGTATAGATTACCCTAATGTAACTCGAGCTCTGAAATGTCTGATAAAGGTATCCACGACACGGGCCCAGAGCCTAGTGTGGGGCCATTGTATAAATCCATAAATGTAATCTGTTTTCGTACTAAATAAAGTGTTTAAAGCTTGGGGTAAAAAAAAAAATCGGCGTCGCTTTTTTGAGATGCATACTATGCGATATGTATCCGATAATAATCAAAATCAGTTTGCGATGGTGTTCGAGATTTTCATTATATTAAATAAGTAAATTATAAGTGTGTTGATGAAACAGTCATATTGCACGTAATTTTAAACAAATATCGTATAAAACACTTACAAAAGGAAATATACTTTTTTCTCGAATTTGTGATATACAAACACGTTAATTATTTTTAACAAGCTTTCACGTTTTCATATTTATTTAGATTTTATTTATTTTAGCAAATGAGTTGGCAGTACATAGACATAAGTAGCTTTTCGTAGCAAAGAGTGACGAGATGAACAGGACATGCATCTGGCGGTAAGCAACATGTCAGCAAAATACGAGTATCAGCATAGTGACACAAAACAAAATAACATCAAGAGTTCAAATTGTTACCTAGCACTGTACTGCGCTCGTTACCCAGATGTCTAAGATATTAAATCTCTAAGCCCTGTAATTTCTCTGCTAAACCCAAATGATTGTATTAAAACCTTTTCAGAAGTCTACAAATAAACGAAACGCTTTGTGAATATAAAGTATAATACTTTAAATGAGCCTTGACATCTATCAGTTATTTTCTGAAATAAATAAACTTGTACACATACTCGTATAAAGACAATATATTTTTCATGAAAAAAAAAACTATTATTATACTCGTACATTTACATCAAGTCTTTTTTCTCTCTGATTAATTCTTCTATTATGTTCTCACGCAATGAGAAATTATCCTGTTACAAAAATGATATTTATTAATAGAAGAACGAGTTTTTTTATCTGTAATCCTGTATTCGCCTTTCAAAGACACGCAGATGATTAATACGTCTCGACGTATCGAGTCGTCTGACAGTGACACGCGATTGTTCACACTGCTCGCTCGCTGATTGATTGACTCTCCACTTCACGTGTCATCGCTCACGACTACTCGAGGGTTACGTAGCTACACATGTAGCTTGTAGACTATCTCGTAGCTCACCGTCGTAGTCGATCGTAGTCTACCGTAGCGCGAATTATGAATAGTCGGATATTATTAGGAATAAACCTTAGACGACCCTGTGTCATAGTGAAACTAATAGTGCTAATAAAAATGCCGATATTTAATTTGATATAAGTGACACTAAGTGACACTCTGTAGCCTGGATAAATTTGTAGTATAAAAATACTTCATGCTTATAACGCTAAACTTTCCTAGTTCCTCAGTTGTTAAGTTAGCACATTAATCGTTGATCGCATCATTGCTATAGCAACGTAGATGGCGGGTCAGTGTAGGTCTATAATAGCTTAAAAAAGTAGCATACAAAAACTCTATACAACTTAAATTAATCAGTGTTTTAAATTTAGGTTTTTGTGCGTAATTTCTGTATTTTATTAAAAAAACAATTTCAGGACTGGCGACAGAAGAAAGAAAACAACATTACAGTACTTATAAACAGATATGCTGATAGCTGTTACAACAGAATATCAGTGTCACGAGTTTCATTGGCATTACCTTTTTCAAAGGGTCCAATGTATTCATGAGTTTTTATTTATATTTACATATTGTGTAACAGGCATATGAATAAAGTACACTACACACTATTTCACTTCTAAATTCATACTAAAAGTACTAAATGTGTATCGCGTTCTAAATTCGCGGTATTTCGTAGCTCACTGGAGAACAGAGAGTGTATTTACCGGCGCCAGCATGAAACCCCTGTTACCATAATGAGTAAACATCACTCCGCGAGCCAATCAGCGCCGATCGGCAAACAACGGGACGATTGTGTTAACCCGAAACACACCTGCAATGATTTTTAGACCAATGCACGCACAAAAGCTATTTTAATTTTTTCTATAATGAGGTTACTTTCGACTGTGTTCTCATCTGATGTTATATGATAATGCGGTGATACGATGGAGCACACTACCGAGAAAAATTGCTAGTTTATCGGTTTTTATCGGGTATTCTTCGGAGAGTGTGCAACTGATCTGGATGATCTACTACCATCTTGACCTTTTTTCTATCAGAATGCAGCTTTCATCATCACCATCATTTCACGCTTTTTTTTATTTTTAAAAAGTGACGAGAGAAGCAGTTCATATGCCTGATGGCAAGCAATATGCCTGCCACATAATAGCACATTGACATGCAGATATTGGAACATGAAGAGTCCAAATCATTCCCTAGCACTGCATTGCGCTCGTCATCCAGAGATCTAAGATGTTACATCTCTAAGCCCTGTAATTTCTCTAGAAACATTGCCCTTCAAGCCAGAACACAGTAATGTTTGCACACTACTGCTTGGCGATAGAATAACTGGCAAAGGTGTGTTACTTCCCCAGGCGGACTCTGCCAAGAGTTCTACCACTACGGTTGATGTAGAGATTTACTACGATAACATGGCCCGCCCCTCCAAATTACTGTTTTAATGTGTTTAGTCACATCTTTACAAAAGAGTTTGTATGTAGTTGTAATTATTCGTCTCCAGTAGCAGTACGCACACATGCGTGGTGGTGCGGTGTATATTCTTTCACAAATACTTTCAAACGTTTTGAATTCTGGAGGGGCGGGTCATGTTATCGTAGTAAATCTCTAGCAAAGATACGAACGCAGAGGTTTGTGTCTCAACGTATAGCAGTTAAAAGGACATATTCAAGCTTAACAAACTATCTCCAATGATGCATATTTGCCTCAAAATTTGCAAAATAAATCAGTTTTTGTTTTGGCGTCAGGTAGACCCCGCCGCGTGTATTACGGGTTAACAGGTTATCTCTTCAGGTGAATGTTTGCGTTTCCGATTGTCGCATCAGTTTGCTAATTCGTATGAATTATCTGTTGAAATAGTCGTAATTTAATATTACGTGTCATAATCAACGCGCTGGTGATAATGGTACTCTAAAATTAGTTGCTGTTGTGAATATTAAATTATTTCGGAATTCATTTAAAAGTACTTATAATGTTTCACTACATTTTAATGCGGCAAAAGTGCTTATATTTTTTAGATTTATTTTATTCGGGTTAAACTTGTACGTAGTGACTCGTCACTACATGCCAAAGAGTTTACATATACTAGGTATAGAGTTGGCACAAACGCTTTACGCTTTAATTTCATCTCATCTCTTTAAAATATTCACAATGATAAACTCCATCAATCACACAAAAGTCATGTAACCCGATTAGTGAGGGACGTCTCTCCGACTGGAACTAGTTAAAACTGCTTCGGCTCGTTACCGTAACCGGTCATAACCGGATCAGGCAGTATCGCGGCGGCTTTGTCTATCTCACTGTTTCTCAAATGTTTAGAGTGTTGATTGTTTCTCATGATCGTCTATATAAGCCCTTTTTTATTAAAGTGAAAACTTCTTTTGGCGCGCCACAGAAAGTTTTTTTCGTGTGCTGTGAATTGATTCTAGCGTCACGCTCGGGAATGATTGTGTGTGTGTGAGCGTGTGCGTGAGCATTTCCCATTGGATATCTAGAAATTATATCTTAAAGCTTAACTTCTCTCTAACCACTTTAAGCGCATTACGAATTTGTAGATAGGAAAGGTATAATTGAGCTCGTGTGTTCTGTACGTTCGTAAAAATTATATACATCTTCATTTTTGTCGACACTTCTTCAGAGCTGTTCCTTTTTGTTGTTTGGTCTCAATTAAATTATAATACATAGTACGTTATTTTAAAAGTATGAGTATACTGATATTACAATCCTCCGATTGATTAATAAATCTGTCATTGATCAATGGGAGTAAATTTTATACATTTAAAATGATTAACTATTTAGTTTCAATCACTAATTAATTTATAAAACTCACACCAACTTTTTTTTACCACTATCGGTTTTTATCACTATCATCATATACACACGTACTTATTTAATTATGTTCAACATTTTAATGACTAAAAATTGTTACACAATTTAAGGTTTTGATTAAAAATTACGATTTTGAATAAATTTTTGAATGTACTTAATCGTTTTTAGGGTTCCGTACCAAAAAGGGTAAAAGGGACCCTATTACTGAGACTTCGCTGTCCGTCCGTCCATCTGTCACTAGACAGTTGACATTTTGACAGATGATGTATTTCTATTGCCGCTATAACAAACTTGATTTTTTTACCGTTTCTTGCTCGATACTAATAATAAAGGTGACAGGTAGACGCTTTAAATATTCACAGAATATTAAGTGTTATGTTCTCTATAAATAGAACCAATTAAAATAAAATAAATAATTAAGAGCACTCACATACAATAAAATAAGTTTTACACGTTTATATTCCAATGATACGGAACCCTTGGTGCGTGAGACCCACTCGCATATGTAGCGTACGAATTTTGTTTATTGCTCTGAAAAACGTATTTTACTGACATAGTTATTTTAATTTATTACACTACTACGTTGGTAAAACCACAGGGCAATTCAAACAAATTTTCAACAGATACAGTCGTCGGAATCAGTAAGACAACTCCGAGAAGTTCTAAAGTTTGAGAGCCACAGCAGTAGTTTATCTTAGGCAAATAATATCGGTTATTACGAGGATCCGATTATGGGGCTGATGGGATCTCTAATGGGGTCCCTGATACAGATATGGGTTAATGTTGTGATGTATTTTGAGGATTATAAGGGGGTGGCGGATGGAACTTGGCTATATGTAAATGGATAAAATGGAAAACTTACGCATTATTACGAAATGCCACTAATATTGTAAATGTCAATGTTTATTGATATTTGGATGTTTATTGCTCAATGACATCGTAACGCGCGAACGGATTTGGAACATAGATATGTTACATTCTGGAAGAACATAAAACCTACTTTTTATCCCGGCAAAATAACGAGAACTACGTGGGTAAAATCGCGGGACGTTGCAATATTATGTTACACTCACCTCATTTCACAGCTTAATAAGAATGTTTTTAGTATATTGATACAAATGGATGTCAATGTCACTAACACTGGCGTCCGTCACAACACCGTTACATCTTATACCTTTAAACGAGCAATTCTTGTATATATCTATATACCTATATATAGAATCTGAATCTCGGAAACGGCTCGAACGATTTTCATGAAATTATGTATACAGACAGGGGGTTTCGGGGACGATAAATCGATCTAGCTAGGTTTTATTTTAAAAAAACATCATTTTATGCGCGTTTTTAGACAATGAAAAGCTCCTACAATGTCATTAGAATACGATAACTTATTTCGCCACTGTTCTTTAAGTCTAAATAGCTCAGACGGAATATGCTCGCCCTCGGAGTCAAACAGGCTCCGGTTCGAATCCTGGTGGTCCTTTTCCTTTTGTTATTTTTTTCTGAGTAAATCTTATACTTAGCGCCTTTTAGTAGGTTAAGTAAGTCATCACTACGTAATTCGTACCTGCTTAAATATCATTTAAAAAACCGAGCAAAGCTCGGTCAACCAGATACTTATTCTTATATGGAAAACGGACCGATGTGAACTGAGGTTTGTGATTATTATTTTTGATATAAAATGTATTTGTGAGACTGCAACGATAGTGAAATGTGATTAAAAAGCCAAAATGGATTTGCATACTTCGTTTAATTTCATTCTACTTCTGAGGTGTTTATCAATTATAATCATATTAATAAGATTTATTTCATTTTGGTTCACATTACTTTTCATTGTTACTGTCCCACAAAGCGAAAATAATCAAGTGTTCAATATAATTTACACGTCGACCGCACGATATCTATTTACATTGACGCTCGCATCAACCCACATCAATTCTGCCCACCGCTGGGCTCGGGGCTCCCTTAATTGAGGGTGTCGCCCGTTACGGCAGACCACGGTCGCCCATAGCGGGCAGGGTGACGTTTGTCTTTGAATTATTCAATCTACGCTGACAAGTTGGGTTCCTCGCAATGTTTGCAATTTAAATTGATATTCTGTATTATTTTTATCAATAAAACGAAATTCTTATGATACTTAGACTAACTACGAAACAAATATTTGTATTTCCTTTTTATAGTATAGAGTTATAAAGCAAGCAGAACACGTACCTGATGGTAAGCAACATGCCTACCCGTAACAGCACAGTGACATGCAGCTATTAGCCCAAGAGCCCACGTCGGCCAGACCTTCCTTATATTTTGTAGAGGTAGGACTCTTGGCAGAGTCCGCCTGGGGAAGTACCACACCTTTGCCAGTTATTCTACTGCCAAGCAGTAATATGCAAACATTACTGTGTTCCGGTTTGAAGGGCAATGTTTCCAGAGAAATTACAGGGCTTAGAGATATAAGATCTCTGGGTGACGAGCGCAGTGCAGTGCTAGGTAATGATTTGGACTCTTCATGTTCGAATAGCTGCGTGTCACTGTGCTGTTATGTCTCAGGCATGTTGCTTACCATCAGGCACATGTCCGGATCGTCTCGTTACCATATATTAAAAAAAAAAGTTGAAATTTTCTCTGTACATGTCTCCTATACAGGTAAGAACGACCAGCGACTATGGAGTTTGGGTTGTGGTTACCTGGGCAGATAACAGTAAAGGTGTATAAAATAGTACTTAAAATTTGTTAGAGCATAAAACTCAATCGAGAAAATTTCAAGTTTTATAAAATAAGGAAGGTCTGGCCGTCGCGCGTCGTGGGCTCTTGCTCTATATTGTAACATGAAGATTCTAAATCAATACCTAGCGTCACCCGGAGATATAAAGTGTTTCATCTCTTAGCCCACTAATTTTTCTGGAAACATTGCCTTTCAAACTGGAACACGGTAATGTTTGTACACTGCTTGACAGCAGAATAACTGGAAAAGATGTGGTACTTCCCCAGGCGGACTCTACGGCGAGCACTACTACAGCAAAATCGTATACTTTCCTTGGTTTGAGCCGATTATCTCGCGAAGTTTTCCTTCAACTTTAAAGCCAGCCTGTAATGATGATCAATTTTGCACTTAGAAAATACACATGTACTTAGAAAAATACTTTCTTTTTCTCATAGATTTGGTTTTCTCTTAATATTCACAAGAAACCTTGTGTATTTTTTTATTAATAACACATTTTTTTCGTAAAAATCATACATTTTTCGTAAAAATCTACGCTGTTACAAAAATGAAATGTTTTTTTTGGAACAAGTTGATTTCTCATGAATTTTGGCTTCAGCTTGAAAGCCAGTGGTATTCCAAATTTGTGATCCACAATTGGGAAAATACTCTAGAAGTTAATGAACGCCTCTAAGCCGCTTAAAATATTAGATACATTTAATATAATTTAACAACATCTTCCTTGTATGAAAAAGAGTAGAATATTTTAACTTTTTTTATTATTTGTAAGCAAAGGGAAAGCGATAAGAATAATGAGAGGTAATAAATAAAACACGTGTACGATATTAACAACAGACCCTCTTCAAACTCCCGGAATATACACGAAAATAAGAAAATGTTAACCTAACCGGGAAAATAAGGAACTAAAATAATAAAACACCAGGACTCACAGAAATTGTGGATAATCCGGTAATTATTTCGTAGCTCGAAAAAGCGACATCGTTTCATGGTTGATGTTCCAAAGACACGAACGAAGAGATTTGACTCTAATTTTGTGATAAGAACGTCTAGGCTGTGGAATGCGTTGCCTGAGTGGGTTTTCCCCGATGATTACAATCTTTGTGTCTTCAAATCGAGAGTGAATCGGTTTTTTCTAGGTAAACACGCTCTAAAAAAATTGTAACGGTTTTACACTTAATAGAAGTGGTGGACAAGCGGTCGAAATTCAACCACAAAGCAATAGTATAATCTGTGTTCAATTTGACAATCTTAATGCGGTTCACAGAATACATCTAGTTACCAAGTTTTATTAGTATAGTTCTTATAGTTTCGGAGACAAGTGGCTGTAACATACGGACGGACAGACAGACAGACATGACGACTCTATAAGGGTCCCGTATTGTAAATTTGGTAACTTAACGTTAGTACAGAATAAATAACACATTTTATGTTCTTCTCACGGATAGGGCGCGGGACCTTCTGACAAAAGTACAGAGTCAATATCATAATCTATCACTTTAAACAATGCAGATTGGAGCATTATCTTTCTTGCAACATGACGATTTTCGCACGATGTTCCCTTTCATAGCTTAAACCAGGACTGATGACAAAGAATATTTGCATTAGAACGACTGGTCTAGTGGCTTAGTGGGTAGAAACTCTGCCTGCAAAGCCGAGGGTCGTGGGTTCGATTCCCACCCAGTGCAAATATTTGTGTGATGAATTCGAATATTTGTATTATGTCTGGGTGTTTCTATGTATAATAATTATGTATTTACAAATATATACGTATTATATCAACTATCTGGCCGCCAGAGTCCAAGCTTCGCTTAGTTTGGGATCAGATAGCGGTGTGCGTGAATTGTCCAACAATATTTATTATTTATTTATTTATTAAGAAAAATACTCAGAAGTACAAGCGGGATTCAAATCACATTCAAATACATGTTCACGATTCTGAAATTAAATGTTCCAGTCACTAGGCCACTACTTCTTTTCAAACGTATAGCAGTAATCCTGCTTTTAAATGGCGTACACCCTAACCACGGTAAACAAGTATTTACTGATCGGAAACCAAATGCGGTCTTCATTTACTCAATAAACACAATAAATCTCCGGTCGCTGCTGCGGTAAACTATTTGCTGAAGGAATCAAAGGAAACACGCCAACAGTACTAACTAGACAAGCGGAGCGGGAACAGAGAAACCACTTTTAATACCTCCTCCTTGCGTCGATACCTCAATTACTGAGGGTCGTGAGCACCTTCTCTCTGATGATCGACAGTCATCGGTGACGGTCTGCGGCGGTGTGGACTGCGCTGTGGACAGTGGATTCGATTGTGGTGCGTTTCTGGTCCGTCCAACGCGTCGGGTTTCTTCCTCTTGGTCTCTTTCCTTCGATTTTGCCTCATCATCATCATCATCAGCCACAAGACGTCCACTGCTGAACATAGGCCTCCCCCTAGATTTCCACAACGAACGGTCCTGCGCAACCTGCAACCAGCGGTTTCCAGCGACCTTTGTGAGGTCATCTGTCCATCTAGTGGGAGGCCGTCCAACACTGCGTCTCCCGGTTCGTGGTCGCCACTCGAGAAACTTTCTTCCCCATCGGTTGTCAGTTCTGCGAGCGATGTGGCCTGCCCATTGCCACTTCAGCTTGCTTACTCTTTGAGCTATGTCGGCCACTTTCGTTCTTTTGCGAATATCCTCATTACGGATTCTGTCGCGCAAAGAGACTCCGATTTTGCCTATGACTACTTAATTTATTTTAAATACAAATGGATGTAAATCTAGGTAGACTTTCACACATGCACAAACGCGTTCTTCGAAACGCGGTTTTGTGATTCTGAAATGCAACCTTAATTCAACACATTTTTGAATAAATTTGCTAATGCGACTTAAATAGGTTATGTACAGTGCACACATTTACTAATTTCTCATTTAATCTACGTAAATGCTAGCAGTGATATTTGAACTTGATCTACAGAACAACATTTTTGATTTAAATAATTTTGCTAACAACAAAAGTTACGAGCTTCAGAGCTACTGTGCCATGGGCAAACACACAAACACACACACAGTAAAACTAATAAAACCTTCTCTTATCTTTTTCAATCTTAAATCTTATAATAAAATCTTTGTGTCGTAAGTTTAAAGAAAGATGAACATGAAAGGCATATCTCTTTCCTTTTTCTATTCGAACAAAGTCTTGCGGAAGTCTACCGCTATCAATTCACAAGTGGTCAGACAAACCCGGAGACAGCAAACAGAAAAAAAAAACTGCACCTGAATACAAGACCACAAACAATAAACAACTCTGTTACAACTGCACAGGATCTAATTTATTTTAAAACTGCGTTTAAAGGCTTTTGAAGTTGTTGTACAGTTGCGGTAAAACTAAACAGGCTACAAATAAACCGGCTAAGTACGAGTAGGGCCTTAACATAAAGGGTTCCGTATCTCTATCACCAATATTGATTGTTACTTTAAAATGTATATCATGTGTTCAACTTGCACTTAATAATTTTTTTAAATCTATACTAATATTATAAAGAGGAAAGATTTGTTTGTTTGTTTATTTGTAATGAATAGGCTCCGAAACTACTGGACCGATTTCAAAAATTCTTTCACCTTTGGAAAGCTACATTATCCCCGAGTAACATAGGCTATATTATATTTAAAAAAAATTAGGGATCCTTACTAAAACTCCAATAATGTAACATAAGGTGTAAAAAAAAGACCTGAAAAATTCCTTACGTCGCGTGCGCTACGAAAACTATTGGTGATAGAACAAAATCATTTACTACAACTTTGCAGAACTCATCATTATCTACAAAAAGTGTCGCGACAGCATAATTATGTCTAAATATTATAGTTATTATGTCACAGTAAGCAGTTTTTTATTCTAAAATATTAATTTATATATGCCGCCTCTTGAAAAGGCTCTTCATTTGTACCTTGGTATTAATCCTTATCAAAATAAATTACTTTATATTCAAGACGGCTTTAATACCTTTTATAATTTTTGAATTAGGTCGTGTGCGTGATCGTATGATTTTAGCTTGAAAAAATTTTGAATTCGTTTCGTAGGTAAATAAGTATATGATAATAAATATTATATTTTAATGTAACTATTCAAACTGCTTATAGTAGTATTTTATGGGTATTCCTGTTCAAAATTTCAGCAACAATTTAGTATAAGGTAGTTTTCTAAGCCCATATTTTTAATTTTCTTTCAATAAGTACCTACTACTTACCTGATAATAAATATTATATTATAATTATTCAAACAGCTTAGTACTTCATATAGTTCAATAAGCAAAATTTAGTAAAAGCCTGTTTAATTATTTATTTCCTTCTATTTTCAATTTATAATGCCCAAAAATGCCAAAAGATCAAGATCTCAACTTTCTAAACATAGTTCCCAGGCGAGGGCAATAAAAATACGGCGTAATGAGGAATCTTCATCAGAAACTGAAATTCGCCTTGCAAGTCGGAGAGAATACGCGTCGCAATCGCGTGCTAGAGTCAAGTATCGAGCGTTCGCAGCGGCTTGCTGAACAAAATTTTATCACTGGCCCAGCAGCTGGTCAACTAGCTCATATACCGAGGATACCGATGATTCCAACTGATCTGCCAATCCCTTTTAAACGGCTTCAGTTTCCGGTGAAATCATCTTTCGCGTTAACTATTAACAAGTCCCAGGGCCAAACCTTCGAATTATTAGGGATCGAAAATTCATAAAAAAAATTCAAACTTCCTTTATAATTTTACTTTTTTTTTTAAACCCGATACAAAAAAAAGGGTGTATGTGTGTGTGTATGTACCCGTGCGAAGCCGGGGCGGGCCGCTAGTATATTATATATAGATTTTAACATTAAGATACGCTCAATATTTATACGAAGTAACTTGTTTGTGTGTAAAGTTATCCTAGTAATATTAAAACTGCAAACAATAGCTGTTTGGATATAAAGGAAAAGCTATGAAAAAATGCACAATTGGTTGGATTAATCTGCACTTAAATGAAATAATAGAAATTTAAACTCTAACACAAACGCGACAATAAAATCGCGAGAAGACGCTAACTTTTTAGTCAATACTTTGTTCATAGTACTGTAGAAGCCATTTTAGTTTTTTTTATATCTACTCTAACACGAATAAAACACGATTGTAACACTAGTTTTTATTGTTTTTTTATCTAGCATAAGTTATTTTTTTTTTTTTTGGTGTGTATAATAAAGAGTATCTTTCTAACGTCCCATATTCCTAGAAACTGTTAGTTACCTACATACTCGCATCTTGACATAGTCCTAAATAAATCGGACAGACAGATAAACAAAATGTTTAGACACACGGAATCGGTTTTTGTGTGTTACATTCTATGACGGAACTCCAAAAAGAGAGTATGAAATTCACTTCGTTAAAGCGGATTTGCATTATTCTTGGTGGATTTATTTCGTTATTTTGGTTGCGAGGGTTCACGTGAATAACGTGCTATTTTATTGGGAAATAAATTATTCGTTCGTTTTACGAAATAAGGGCTTCGCACACCGTATCGGTTCAATACGTGTTCAATTCAATTCGTAAAAAATACAGTATATATGTTAAAAAACCTGTTACCAGTAAGAGATATTCACAGTTTTCGTACGTACCATTATTTATGAACCGTTGTACGTTAAATTAAAAGCTAATAACAATAGTGATCTTCGGATTTTTTATATTTTTTTTTATTTTTATAGATATTTTTAGTATGAAAACTAACGTGGTTATTACACATTTTACATAAATACACGGGTAACTCACGTATAATGTAGTCAGTCTAGTCCGACTCAAGTTTCGATCGCGTCCGGCGATCTTTTCCAAGGAGAGTGCGCGCGCGGGTTCGCAGCTCGTTTAGCACTGCGGGCAGCCGCACGGCGCGCACGCAAGCTCAACGGTTGTTGCGGGGGTGCAGGTGAAGGGGGGGTGCGGGAGGGCTGCGCCGGTGTACACTGGAACTCGTCGTCGCTGGTGAGCTGCGCGTCGGGAATATTGCAGCACACTGAGCTCACTGTGTCCTCACCACTGGTCTGAACACACTGCTGAGCCTTTTGGAGCCAAGGTTTCCAAGCGGGTGCCACATGCCATCCACCATCTCTGTTAAACGTCGGACGCTTACCGATTTCAATGGCAACACTTCATTCGATTTGATAAGGCGGAGGTCCTGGCTAGGGAGAAGTCTTTTATACCCCGTAAAGTCAGGGAGGCCATTGAAATTGGTAAGCGTCCGACGTTTAACAGAGATGGTGGATGGCATGTGGCACCCGCTTGAAACCTTGCCTCAAAAGGCTCAGCAGTGTGTCAGACTGGGTGAGGACACAGTGAGCTCAGTGTGCTGCAATATTCCCGACGCGCAGCTCACCAGCGACGACGAGTTCCAGAGTACACCGGCGCAGCCCTCCCGCACCCCCCCACCGGCCCCCCCGCCACAACCGGTGATTGCGTGCGCGCGCCGTGCGGCTGCCCGCAGTGCTAAACGAGCTGCGAACCCGCGCGCGCACTCTCCTTGAAAAAGATCGCCATGATGGACACGATCGAAACTTGAGTCGGACTGGACTGACTACATTATACGTGAGTTACCCGTGTATTTATGTAAAATTTATAGATATTATAACTGAATGACTAGTTCTGTTAGGCTGTGATTTTCACACTTCATGTTCATTACTATGAAATTCTTTGTAATCTATTTTCAAACTAAATAAATCATACAACAACAATCACTTAAATAACATCTCTCCACATTCTCTCTACATTCTTTGAGATTAAAAAAATATCTTATGTGCTATTTCAGACTGAAATCTTAGTTTAAAATTTCAGAGTATCAAGTTTCGAAATTCAGAGGTTAAAATCAAATGGTCCCGGTTCAAAGTCGGTCGGTGTGCGACGGCGCCGCTAATATTTTATTGGAAAATAAATGATTCGTTGGATTCTGTGCTTAATTTGATTGAGGGATCGTTTTTTATCGAGTCGGCCCGGGAACGAGGGCTGGCTTTAATTAACACTCGCTCGGATCGATCATCCACATTATTTCTACTTTCGCTTTTTAATTAATTTTTAGATGACCCACTTTTTAGTGATATTCTTTTGGGCATCAAAGATCGGAATCCAATTTCGGAAATGTATTTATTTGAATTGTTGATTTAGCCCTTTTATTTAAAATATGTTGTTGCATTTTCAGTTATATTATGAAAAGTTGCTATTGGGATAACGTCGTATTGCTCAGATCAGACACTCTCCGAAGTGTATCCTCAAGAAGTTAGACAGACAAGCAACCTTACGACAGCGCTCAAAAGGTACAAGTTAACACTGAGACCGAACGCGAACTTGTACCTTAAGCAAACCAGGTTTATGAAGACAGTTTCGTTGCCTAATGGCTAGAAGCTATTGGTTATTAACTAGTAGCATTCGGCGGTTTCGCTGATGTAGTTCTCAATCCCGTTATTTTCTCAAGGTAAATTGCAGTTTATGTGTTCTTCCAGACTATTATATATCTATGTACCAAATTACGTATAGATTCCTTTACTAGTTTTTGCTTGGAAGAGTACCTAACTAATTTGATTTCTATACACTGGCAGCGCCCTGTAGTTTTGTAAGTAATGAAATACCATGTGTGGTATCCGACGTATGATATTTCCAGTATAAAGCATATGTGTCATCCCACATTATAGTCTGTGTTCTAAATTTTAATCCAATGTGTTCAGACGTTCCGACGTGATGGAGCAACAAACATTAATCATCGAAAATTTCGTTAGCTCGATAATAATAATTTACATGAAATATTGCTTACAAATGAAATTAAAGTGTCTTTTTGTAATTCTAAATGTAGCTGTAGATACAAAAACAATTTTTAAAATCTCTGGAACGGCCGCTCTGATTTTAACGGGGCTTTCACTGGTAGCTGATGTCATAGGAAGTAGCTTTGGTTTCTTTTATTTTAGATAAATAATGTCGTTTAATAGTTTAGGTAAGTCGCGGGCTACAACGCGGGGTGTCGCAAGTCTTACTAGAAATCTCCACCAATACAAATATTAGGCTATCCGGGGGTCTACCGGCAAACGAAAAATGTCTTAGCTTTGAAAGTTTCTCTTTCTTTCCGTTTGAAATGACAGAGACAGGAATAGCAAACCCTTAGCCAATTTTGTTAGGCGGTAGAAAGGCCGGTGCACGGCGGACCGGCACGTTCATTATACAGGTACATAATGGTGTGTAATGAACGTGGAACATGAAGCTGGCGCATTGAGAGCGATATCCATAACGCTTTGTACGCCCATTACCGACTGGATTGAGGGATAACGATGCAATAGCAGTATTCACTCGAGCCAGCATTATGCAGGTAATGCGGCGGCGGTATGTGGGGAGCTATAGCAGCTTAACCTTGAAGCTGGACGAATTAGTCACATTGCTATCTAATATTTTGAATGTCCAAGTTTGGATAGATGGAAGGATTTACTCAACCCCATCTAAACACACATTTTTTTGTAATGGTAGGAATCTTGACGGAGTCTGTCTGAGGAAGTACCACATCTTTGTCACTTATTCTACCAAAAAGTTGTAACGTTAAAATATCACCGTCTTTCGGTTTGAAGGTTTCTAGAAATTACATGGAGAGACATTTTGAGATTAAATATCTTAGATCTCTGGGTGAGGAGCGCAGTGCAGTGCTAGATCGTCATTTATTTTGGACTCTTTATGCTCCAATAGCTGCGTGACACTTTGCTATTTAGAGCAGGCATGTTGTTGACCATCAAGCTCATGTTTTGTATTCAACTAGCCGTATTGCCCGACTCTAACTAGTACTCTACTGACCGACTTGACCATCTCTGTGTACTCTTTTATTTTATTTTTTACTCTCGATACTAATTTGAACACCATCCGTTATTTACAATATCACTTACGTTAGCTACAATATGAATAATTCAATTCAAATTAGGGAGCTATAAGATGATCTACAAATGTGTCCGAAGCGAGTTAACCAGTGAAGTGCGAGTCTAGTCTAGACCCCTGTTTAGTAGTCGGCGAGCCTCTTCGTCGAGTCGTCCCGCTCGTGTCATTATGCTAATGTCTGTTTACAAGGATCAATCACGTATTCACATTACGAGCGCAGATAGTTCATGCATATTAGGGTAGTATAAAGGTGATATGTGGATATTTTAATGATGGTACATGACATCAGATGTACCCTAAATAGTTTTAACAATCGGGGCGAAAATTTTTTGACCCAGCTGGTCAAAAATTTAAATAAATATAAATAAATAAATATTGCAGGACAATTCACACACAACACCATCTGCCCCAAACTAAGCAAAGCTTGTACTATGGCGGTCAGATAGCTGAAATAATACATATATAGTTTTAAATACATACTTATATATACCGTTATAATTTGTTCGTCAGGTAGACTATGGAAAAATATTATCTATATATCTAAACGTGCGGAAAATGCTAACCTTCATTACGATATTAGGGTCGTAGCTTAAGGTTTTTGTTTGACATGTAAATTTAAATTCATTTAGATATTATTTAAATATTAATTTCATAGCTATCTCAAATATTTAATTGCTGAAAAGCGTTACAGGAAAATCTACTAAATATAACTGCCCTCGTGGCTTAGTTGGTAGTAGCTCTGCCTGCGAAGCCGAGGGTCGTGGGTTCGATCCCCACCCAGTGCAAATATTTGTGTGATAATTTCAAATGTTTGCACTGTGTATGGATGTTTCTATGTATAATAAGTATGTATTTAAAACTATAAAAGTATTATATCAGCTATCTGGCTGCCATCACACAAGCTTTGCTTAGTTTGGGGTCAGATGGTGTTGTGTGTGAATTGTCCACCTATATTTATTTATTTATTTATATGGCACAGATAGTTTTTCTTTCATCGAATTATTTAGAATCGACGAATATATGGATCGACAAAAAACAACGAGGATGGGAACTGCACGTGTAAAACCACGGAGTATATACAGCTACATGTGTAATTTCGTACTTATTGTAAGAAATATATTAGTCTAGATTTCGGTGGTAAGTTGTCAATCACATTTTGCGAACTAAACAAAAGCAGTAGTAGTGAAGTGGCGCGGTACACGACGCCAGTAATCCGAGTTACTCCGCGATCTAATTGGGACAGTGGAGGAGCCCAGATTCAGAGACAACTTGATATTTATACCTTATATTTTAGAGCTGAAAGTTTTAAGGGCCTCTCAATAGTTAAAAAACATGGCCATAGGCACTACCAATACAAGTGAAAACTTATTGTAACTCAGAATTTAATAACTCACTTTGGAAACTATGCCGGTGAAACCCGAGGGCGTGGCCATGCTCCCGGGTTTAACCGAATATTTCTTATCATTCCCGAGCGCGACGCAACATAAATTCTATTTCTTTTCTATTCTATTCATAGCCCACGAAAAAATTGGTATGTGCCGCGTCAAAACTAGTTTTCACTTAAAAAAATGTAGGACCACGGTAGAAGCGAAAACTGCATAATCTGTATTTTGTATTATGTAGTATTATCACCGAAAAAGTATTATAGATTAGGATAAAAAATTGGAAATAGGTGTGAGAGAATAAATAAGACATTAAAATGGAACGTCTTAAATTGAATACAACGGCACAGCAGTAAGGCGCAGCAGCTGACTTTCTCGCTTTGGCACACTCTGCGGTCCCGATTTCACCCGAATTTTCTTTGATTTCCGAGCGTGACGCTGAGCTCATTCACAGACCACGAAAAATATGTGTGGTGCGCCAGCAGAAGTTTTTATAAAAAAACTCCCGTGACATATTCCAGGATGTTAAAATATTATGCGAGCCAAAAGATTAACCTTTAACTACTCGTAGTTTTAACTAAGAAATTCGTACAATAAACGGTCGTAGTCTCTGAGCCGTCCTCGTCTCTAGTTATTAGTGTCGACGCTAAGCCCGGAGCCGAGAGGCCGCCTGTTGTAGTTCCTTTGACGATTCCAATTAATTTTATACCGCGCTCTGTGGACGAGCTCTTAATTTCTTAAGTACTTGTTCGCCCGGGGATTACGGGGGATATTATACGTGGATTTTATTTACGTGTTTATTTCTTCGAACTCTGTTTGTTTCAAACACATCGCCGTATAAACTCCCTACTATTATTATAAATGCGAAAGTAAATCTCGGTTACGCTTTGACGCCAAAATTAAGAACTTAGAAAAATGATTTAAAGGTATTTTACTTGAGCTTGAGGTTATTTATTTCTATGGCTTGAGACAAGACATAAGTTACTTTTTTATGAGAAAAATGGTTGTAAGGGTTAAAATAGTGATAATGAAAATGTATATAGAATTTGGTCATCTTAGTAGAGCAAAGATTTATTTGCGTAGTATGGGTACAATAGTAGATTAGAACGTAGAAGGTAGATTAGAATCAAAGTAGTTCACCATACACTGCCTTTTCGCATACAAAATATACAAAAAAAACACAAGTTGAATCTCTATTACTTACATTATCAAATTCATTACACAATATAATACAATAAATCATTTTCAAAACAAAATCAATTAAATTATTTTTGATTATAGATAAATATTGTTGGGGCTCGCTTTCAATATATTTTTTGTATGTCTGTCTGTCTTTGGTATTGTGGCTCCCGAATGTCATCATCCCAATTTTATTATGTAGACTTCCAATTTCTCCACTTATGAAACAGTACATCGTTTCAACGTTCCAGTTTTTTCTCTAAAACGCTGTCACTAGCAATTGCTCCTTTGGTCGCCGGCGCGCGCTCGGCGGCTCTGAGGCGTCGGTCAGCGTCACTCCATGTTAAGCCACCTTTAACGACTTCATACAGCCTTCCTCTGTGTAGGGGAACCATGCGGAGTAGGGACACGAATCGCAGTGCCATCCAATAAGCCAGAAACGTGTGTTTGCTTGTAAGTGTAACTTTACCACAACCTTCCGTGATTCTGTTCTATCTTGGACGATGTGTTTTGTGTGAACCAGTTTTTGGTCCCACTGGTGGAACTCGGGCCTTCTTTCAAAGCAACAACCTTCAAGGTTGGCAAGGGTTCAATTGAAATCTTGTAGATTGATGAATGGCACTTGTCCTGCAAATATGTCTCTCTTGGGATCATTCCGGTTTCTGTGTTGTATTTTCTTTCACCTTTAGTTCTTCACGATGTTTTTACTATTAAGCCAGTCGTTAGTTAGTTAGACGGGTCCTTTTCCGCACTTAGCCTCTCAATTGGGCCATTGTACTCATACCACTCTTCTACTCCAGCCATCCCAGGCTATCCCAGAAGGCAAGCAACCATACCATATAGAGCCAGTCGTGCTGACTTTTGTTTTTTCTTGTGAGAAAAAGTTTCGTCTCAGCAATGGAAACATGAATCGGGCTATCACGTCAGTGATTTCACACATCTAAAAAGCGTCTAGCGCGCACGTCATACTCCACTACTCCGACGCTACGCTGCTATATTTGTCTTTTTCTTCTTGATCGTATCATCATTACTAAAGGTCGTGATTAATTTCGCCGTCCTTGGCCACCTTCTTTCAATTACTCCTGCCTTAGGCTATCCGTATTAATTCCGTTCGGATGTTTATTTATGCTGTTATTTTAGCATGTTGGTGATGTAAAACCGTAACATTTCCAACCAAACAACCCAACGCGCTTAAAAAGGTTTCATTTCAACTATGTTAAACGTAAAGAGTTAATACGATTTACTTAAATTGCGGAAATTCCTCAAAACTCCATCAAGATTTGGACACTGTAGCGTGCCGGCTTGAACCGGATTACGCCGGCCCGGCCCGGATCCGGCGGCCAGCGCCGGAACCGGCCTCGTAAATCTGTCCGCGCTTATCACCAGCCACGCTCACTTTATCACAATTTTGATTCAGATAAAATGAATTAAAAAGTTTGATGGTTGCAAAGTAAATGCGAATATTAAGTGTTTATATATAGAGATATTATACATACTCGTGCAAATTTACTCGTAATTGAAACTTGGTAGTGGCCGGTGCGGTTTGGTTTTTATCCGCTAATAGTGCTTCAAGGTTATTTCAGCGTAGTTCCTGTTCTCGTGATAAAACGTAACCTACGTGCTATTTGAGACTCTTATCTACCTTGGTCCTAAACTCCAACCTGATTCTAGTTTTCTATTGTATTCTACTCACTAGCCAGGTTCGTACCTCGATAGGAGAGGTAATTGACAAGTGTTCATCTTGCTTCTTGCGGTGAACAAGACTCTGAGTCCCAGCATTGGGATAATTAACGGGAAGTTTATGCTTATACCACTAAATTAATTTGTAGGACTATGAATTTTCCACTTGAAGGTACAAAATCTGTCTTAAATAGAATCTGTCTTAAATAGAATCTGTCGTAAACAGAATCTGTCCTAAACAGAATCTGACTTAAACCGAATAAACCGCTTCAAATATCTACTGAAAGTCGGTGCTAGCTCTCGAATAAACATTATACATATAAGAACTCGTAGGTCACACTGTACGTCACGAATAAACAATTGAACATCGAACAACGTGTATAGGTGTTTCTGCAGATTTGCTGAACCATTCGAGAGTTTAACGTTTAGTTCACATGTAATACGTTCGAGATACCTCGCCCGCCGCTCGTCCGCCAGTGAACACACTGCCACAGAATAATAGCTCGTGACTGTGTCCTCAACAAACATCTCGGGGCAATATTATTGCCTCTAACATTCCTCAGATATCATCTCCTTTCCTTGTCTCAAAGGACGAAAATGAAAATTATTTACTCAGTTTTACCCTTTCTATATACTCGTATTACTCTTTCGAATTTTTGTGCTTTCTTTCTTCTTTTGTTGAATTTGCTGATAAGTATGTTCTTAACATTCAATATTTTTCATCATAGTGTTTATCATCCTCAGCCGTTGTTCACTGCTGGTCATAAGCCTTTCCACCACCAAATCTGGTCCTCGGCTTTCCGCGTCCATCGACTTCCCGCCACTCTCTTCAATATTTTTGCTACATTTTAATTTTCTCACAATGTTATCCTTCATCAGAAGTATTGAGATCAGTGAAAATTTAGCGTGCTATAGAATAAGAAGCTCACAGAATGTTACCAGTGCTCTAATTCAGACGTCTCATAAGAAGAGAGTCAAGGCCGTAATCCACCACGGTGACTCATTGGAGATTGACTGAAGACGCATGACTTTAAAAAATTCTAGAAATTTTGCTGTTTTTCTCATTTATTTATTTATTATCATTTAGTTACTTGTTACACTTACAGCCACGCCAACACATGCGACAAGCCATTACATACATTGATAAAAAAATGTGATATTATGTTTTCAATCAATGGTAAAACCAACATCATCACTCCAAAGATTACAGCACAAACACTGCTCTTGCGCCGCCATCCAACGCTTTACGACATCCGTCACCAGGTCGTTCAAAGCAATTTTTTTTTAAATAAAGAGTGACGAGACGATCAGGACATGTGCCTGATGGTAAACAACATGCCTGACATATAACAGCACAGTGACACGCAGCTATTGGAACATGAAGAGTCCAAATCATTACCTAGCACTGCACTGCGCTCGTCACCCAGAGATCTAAGATCTTATATCTCTAAGCCCTGTAATTTCTCTGGAACTATAGTGATGACGAACTTGTACTTCTGCAGCTCTGCACTTGGGAGAATAAATGTATACTCAAAGGTGCAGGTAGTATTCGAACGTACAACTCACACGATTGTGAATCACACGATCTAACCACAAGGCCATCACGACTTTCAAGCAGTGTGTTAAAGGTAGTGGGTATTACACACATTTATATTTGTATTTTATAATGAAACTCCACTACAAAACCTCTTAGCTTAATAATAATTTGTGCTTTAACCTATACTTCATCACACAGTAATTTCTAAACTTTGTTCTTAGCAGCTCTAAGGCCTTCTATTTCAAATAATCAATAGAACATACCTAAATAAACTCTAAATCAACGCTGCTCAACTTCGGTCCCATGGGGCCGCGGACCATTTCTCACCAAACTGTGTGACTGAGTTAATAAGCCCCCACAGTATAAAAAAATCACATCTCACCGAACAAAGCATAACCGTTCAATCTACACCGCCTACATACTTTTTTGATGCTTACTGTTAATTAACCGAATTAAAAAAGGAGGTTTCTCGATTCGACCGCAAATATGTTTTTTTTTGCAATTGCAAATAAAAAAAAAACATAATGAATAATCAATATCTCTTATACATGGTTATACTGACAATATATAACAGTGATGTAAATTACATAAAAAACAAATGGTTATTGTAACAGTTAAATCTTTTATTCAACCTTTGTATTTAACGAGAAGTTGACAACAATGTGCTACATGTATGAACAGTCTTGCGGAATTGCGAGTCCAGACAGCAGGCATGACGCTGTTACATGAATCGTATGAACCTTGTTTGTAGACAGTGACCCTCTAATTGTTTCTAATTCAACTGTAGGACCCGTTCGCTAAAAACATTGAGCATTCCTGCTCTAAATAATACTGTTCTACGTAAACCAGCAACATAAAGGAATCCAGTCATTACGAATTAAAGCCCGCCTTTCAATAGCACAGGAATAGGCCCCAGGGTAACGTTCACATAGCTCACATTGTGACAGAAAGATGGAGCTACTATCGCAATTTTATAACTAAACTGTAAACGTTACGAGTAAATTTAAATTATCACATTTCACCAACATTGTGCAAATGCTGCTGGTTTAGTTTGATTGTTGTATAACTTATTTAGCACCACAGTCGTATTTTTTAAAATAAATAGAGAACCAATGTAGTTCTACCATTTTGCCAAAAAGAAGTTTAACTTGGTCGGTTTTTAGCTGAGTAGATTTCACAGATTGGGCGGGGTTTATACAGTTTTGTAATTACTAGTAATTTACGTAGAATTGAGGTAGTTACGTCATTACTGGAGGACGCAATAAAATATAAACTCAATTTAATTTTCATTTCGGCTTATCTTTAGGGTTAGTTAACTCTTAAATGAATATAACTATTAACTATTTAGGCACAGTTATTTATTATTAAAATTGAACAATCTCTAACATAACACTGATTAATTAATTATTCATTTAAAATAAGTTTTAAGCTTTTGTTAAATTAGTAGAATATTTTTTTTTTGTAAACTCAAATCAAAATGAGCATGTTAGGTGCTATAAAATGTGACACGTCATTATACAATAATATTCAGTGGCATTTGTTAAGAAACTATATTTTAACTTACAGTTGGATGTAGCATGTTCCTGCTTAGACTAAGAGAAAACCTTCTCCCACAAAATAAATATAGAGTCAGCATAGTAAAAACATACTATGTTAGTCAAGCGACAGAATCTTTAATGAGGATATTCGCAAAAGAACGAAAGTGGCCGACATAGCTCAAAGAATAAGCAAGTTGAAGTGGCAATGGGCAGGCCACATCGCTCGCAGAACTGACAACCGATGGGGAAGAAAGGTTCTCGAGTGGCGACCACGAACCGGAAGACGCAGTGCTGGACGGCCTCCCACTAGATGGACAGATGACCTCACAAAGACCGCTGGTTGCAGGTTGCGCAGGACCGTTCGTTGCGGAAATCTAGAGGGGAGGTCTATGTTCATCAGTCTTGCGGCTAATTATGAATGGTGATGATGTTGATCAAGAGTGTATTGGCGTATGACGCATGTTCTTGAAAGACATTTTTTTAAACAGGTTGGTTTTCTCTCTTTCGCCGTAAAAGCCAGTGATGATGACAAAAATCACATCTGCACTTGAAAATATATTCAAATGTGCAGGCTGGGTTGGAATCTATGACCTCAAAATTATAGTCAAAAGAGAAAGCAACTGGATTGATCTTAACAATACCAATATAACAACAATACATAATAACAATAGTTTTAATTGTTAGGTAAAGTTTTTTGTCCCAACATTTTTTTTTTCTGATTTGATTGGATTTGATAACAAAGAGTTAGATATTATTTAGATACCACTATAGCTGCTTCTATTATATCGATTTGACTGTGTTAACGAATACAATGTTTCGGCTCGCATAAAACGTGAAAAGCGTGTTTGCAAAAACACGGTAAATCTTAGTAATATTTTAAACGCGAACGTAAGTTTGTTTATTCCGCTCTCACGCCAAAACTACTGTACCGATTATCATAAAACTTTGTACACATATTATTGGTAATATTATAAGTAAAATGGGCTACTTTTTATCCCTGGGCAATATTGGGATCGGGCACAATACGGGTGAAACCGCGAGGTACTGCTAGTTATAAAATAATTTCAAATTATAAAGTTTATTCGTAGTAAAATTGTGGTCCGCGGCTATCACCAAATATTTGAGTTAACGGAATGAGCAACGGTCTGATTAAATCATAAATCCCTAAGTTCGACCTTCACATATATGAATCCTTATAAATTATGTGGGAGTATCGATCTTTCCAAAATGTGACCTAGAGTTATAGCTAACTAATTACGAACTTACAGGGCTTAGAGATATAACATCTTAGATCTCTAGGTGACGAGCACAGTGCAGTGCTAGATTATAATTTGGACTCTTCAACTTCTTATAGCTGCGTGTTGCTGTGCTGTTATGTGGCAGGCATGTAGCTTACCATCAGGCACATGTCCTGCTCGTCTCGTCACTTTTCATTACAAACAAACAATTACGCTCAGTGATTTCACTCGCTGAACCATATTATGTTTGAACGATTTTGAAGTGAACACTGCTTCAGACGTTTCACTTTTTAGTTGGGGATTTTTTTTATAGTATAGAGTTACGAGACAAGCAGGGCATGTGCCTGATAGTAAGCAACATGTCTGCAACAGCACAATGACACGCAGCTATTGGAATACGATGATTAAAAATCATTACCTAGAACTGCACTGCGCTCGTCTCCCAGAGATATAAGATGTTTTACACATTGGACTCACATGCATACATTCTATTTAGTAAGTCTGTGGTCAAATTGAGACTAGATAAATACTTTATTGTAAACTAGAAGCACTCCGCGTTTCCCAATCCCGTTAATTTCCCGGGATAAAAATTAGCCTGTGTATTATTCCAGACTATTATCTAACTATGTATCAAATTGCATTCAAATTCCTTCAGTAGTTTTTGCGTGATAGAGTAAGGAACATCCATCCATACTGACGAACTTTCGCGTTAGGGCCGTACCTCGAGAAAATGACCTAGAGTATTTATTACCTCATCCCACACCGCAAGAAAGAGCAAGAGAGAAACAGTTGGATTTTTTGGTGTTGTACGCTCAAAATTTTACAATAAACTCTTTATCAAATAAGATCTTGGTCTCTTGAAAAAATATTTCTACCAAAATGTTCGTAATGGAATTTTCTATCCGTTGGTGTAAGGACAAAATCCAAGTAATGGCGATTTTTTGAGAAGATGCATGATAGTTATAATTATTTCTATTTTTTATGGTTTCGTTTTGGGAAGATTATTTAAACAATACATTCATTAATAAAAATAAAAGAAACTACCATTTTAACGCCAAGAAATTGTAGGAATTTTATGTATTTTTTATCAGATGGTATATTTGCTTTGGCTAATGCGTAGATAGCTCTGAAAACTGGACAAAACCCGTTTCGCTGGGGGACGCACCTTAATAATATTAGTGGGTATTGACCGCGTTGCGATCACAATTTTTTGGTAAATTGATTACCTTATTATGACCTGAAGCGGCATATTTTGACCTTCGCGCACCGGGCAGGCGGGGGGGTGGGGGCTAATCACTCGCCCCCTATAAATTATGTGGGATACGAGATCGACCGCTCGATGTAATCCCGAATACGCTGACCCGCCGACTGAGGTGAAGCGTGCCCCGAGGTGGGAGATGTAGCGATTCGTTTAGTCCAAAGAGTTTACACTACGTATGGAGTTGACACAAACGATTTACACCGAAAGCACGGGTAGCATCTATCTGGCCTTGTCGCTCTTGTGAAAGTATCATACTTTCGTCGCGGCACATTACTCTGTTGCCATAACAAGTATGCACGTCATCTGCTTACGATTGACACAAAGGAACCGGCAAAATTAAGCTCTATACGTAGTATATGTAAACTCTTTGTTTTAGCCCCAATGATATTATAAACGTGAATTTTGCAAGAATGTAAATGTCTTAACTCTTTCACGCAAAAACTACTGATGCGATTTGCATGAAATTTGATACATAAATAGATAATGGTCTGAAAAAGAACACAGGGTTTTTATTGCGGAAAATAATATGATCGGGAATTACGTGAGTGAAACCACGCGGCGCTGCTAGTAAGAAATAATTATTTTGTATTCTGTTTTTGATGTATTCTATAAATTTTGTAATTTTGTTTTTGAACGAAATATTTCATTGTAAATTGAAAATATTAGATTTCAATGTATGTTATGTAATATACATATATACATTACTAGCAGTGTCTTACAGTTTTACCTGCGTAAGGCTCAATCCTGTGAAATTCCTACGACAGAATGTGGTCTTGCAATAGATGATGATGATGAACTTATACATTGTTACATGGAACATATTCAGAGGCTTCAAACCTGTGACGCTCGGGCAATTAAACTATGACACCAAAGTTGTAGCTATCGGTACGCTCAGGCAGCTCATTCCACAGCCGAGACGTTCTTATTAAGTTATTATTAAGACGTGTTATATGTATACTGTCATATGACAAAACTGAACATTTAAAGCCGAGTCACACAGGGGCGGGAGCCGCGAGAAAGCGATCCGATAGCAATCCAGTGCAAAGCGATAGCGGTCCGTATCATGTCACACAGAGCTACTGCCCGCAGCCCGCGGCGGGCAGATGGCGAGAACACAGCCGGTGTGACACCAAAAGCGACCAAATTGCTCACGACCTTACGTTGTAAAAAAATACAACTCGTGAGATCGGATCGCGATCGCTACGCGAACGCTCTGTCCTGTGTGACAGCTTGTACTGACTACCGTAGAATACAGCGCCCGCGCGGGCCGTCCGTCGCGCGTCCTTCCCGCGAAGCATGGCGAAGCGATCTCTTGTTTGTCGTCACGATCTTGTCGCGCGGGAAATCGCATCGCGCCGGATCGCTCCCGCTTGCTATGTGTCAGGTTGCATACAAATTCGAATATTACAAAAATTCCCGTCCCGGATCGCGATCGCTTTCTCGCGGCTCCCTTTTATTCTATTTTTATTATATTTATATATATTTTTATTATTTTGTTACGAAATTGGAGACTCCTCATTTCTCCTCAAATCTCCGGAACGTCAACCACGAAACGATGTAACTTTTACTTCCGAATAATTGAAATTGAAAATAGAATGAAACTATGTTGCTGTTTTGTATCGTAGACCTTTCGTAGAACTACGCATCTTGTGCTACGAGTCACTACGGTAATAAAATAACGTAGCGGATATTCTCCACACCTAATTCACCTTTTCCTCAGACCATACAAAGGTCCAGGGAAAAAATAAGGGTAAAAATGTGTATAAAATAATAGGGCGGGAACGGCGACCCTGTTCATTACCCTCCCCCCGCGCCCCGCCTCGAGGGATTTTCTCATAATTTTTTTCTCCCATAAAACGCTTTATCCAACTTTTGATAAGAACAATTTTTGCGAACATTTTATTTCTATTATTGGGATAATTTTGATGAAATCTTGCGGAAATCGCTCATTACGGAGCGTTTAATGATGTGGACTTGATAGGAGCAGTCAAGACGAGAATACTGGGTGCCTTTTTAAGATTAAAGACTTTTGTCATATTGACATTTCTTATAAATTACTTAGAATATATTCAGCCATCTTCTTCGGTCCTGTGCCAATCGAGGCCAGGTTCGACCCGCGATAGAAACGATTTCGTCGACCCATCTTGCAGCTGGACGTCCTACACTCCGCTTGCTTCGCCTCGGCCACCACTCGGTCACTACTCCACTCCACCTGTTATCACCGCGTCTAGCAACGTGTCCAGCCCAACTCCACTTTAGCTGCATTACCGTAGTTCCGACGTCCCTAACGTTCGTTCTTCGTCGGATCTCGGTATTTCGGATACGGTCCTGGAGCTTGATGCCAAGCATAGACCTTTCCATCGCTCTCTGTGCTACTCTGATGTCGTGTATAGCCTCCTGTGTAAGCGTCCATGTCTCAGCACCGTATGTAAGAGTGGGCAAAACACATTGGTTAAAAATTCGAGTTTTCAAATAATATGCGGCTAGCATTTTTGATACAACTTTTCTTTAAAAAATACTTTTTTTTTATAACTTAGAGTAACGCAGCAAGGAAGCGGCGGACTGAATGTTAGCTAAAACATCGGTTAAAATAATAACATGCCATACTAAGCAGCTATTCAATAATTTAAAGTTCAAATAATAACCTTACTATTAATAATACATTAACCCTTTAAACAGGAACCCAGAAGAAAATTCACATTCTTATTACACTTAAAGTTATCTCGTTTATTATTTCACACAAACATTTTAACAAAAGCTGCGTTTTTTAACTTTTACTCAGAATTTAATTGTTAGCAATTTTTTTTTAGTAAAGGGTGACGAGATGAGTAGGACATGTTTTTAATGAGCAACAAGCTTGCCCATAACAGGACAGTGACACACGGCTATTGGAATATTAAGAGTCTAAATCATTACCTACCACTGACTGCATGTTACATAAACTTAGTGGGATCTTATTAATTGGACTCGGCAAGGCCTTGTGGCTTAGAGAGTGGTAACTCTGCCTGCGAAGCCGAGGGTCGTGGGTTCGATCCCCACCCAGTGCAAATATTGTGTGATGTATTCAAATGTTTGTACTGTGTTTGGGTATTTCTATGTATAATAAGTATGTATTTACAACGATATAAGTATTATATCAGCTATCTGGCCGCCATATTACAAGTTTTGCATAGTTGGGGGTCAGATAGTGTTGTTTCCAAAATTTACATTTAATTACTTTGACGTTTTTGGCAGCGTAGCCGTAGTCACGAAAAGACTGATTTTTTAAAGTGTATTTATCAGTTTCCATACTAGCAACCGCTAAAAAAATAAAAATATAGTAAGAAACATAAATAGCTCGTACCTTCATAAAACCTATCAATTCTGAGCAAAACCTACGACACTAGAGTGTGCAATAAATCAGAAAATCGCGACAAAGGACTCGTTTTATTACAACTACCCTCATTCCTCAGCCGCAGCTGAGCTCAAGGGACTCTCGTCCTTATTGCCTTACCTTGTTTACAATATTTATGCTTTGTCCCTTAATCCCGCCCTTTGAACACTTAATGAAGGACTAATAAACCGGAACACGTGAAAATTCACGAAAAAAAACCTCCTTTTTAAGAAGCTTTTCCCTAAAGTAAAAATGTTTTTTAATATGAAGAAATTCTCTGAAATTAGATACCTGTGAAAATACTTTTTATGTTAATTTGAGCGGAGGTAAAGACATTTTGTTTCTGCCTGAAATGCTATTTTTTCTTGTAAAAGATAAAGTGGAATGAAGGTCACTTTAGAAAAGGTCAGGGAAATTATTTTGTTGAGAGGATTTTCGAGTTTGGTTTTGGTCTAATTTGAAACAAATAACGTAGGTAGCCTACTTGGTTAGTGGTTATTTTTGATGAACAATAAAACGTATGAAACCAGTCTTTACGAATTATTTGTTACGGCTTCTATCAGTTCGTATGCGAGTAATTTTCTATGGATTTTTAGTAGCAAGTATTATGTAAAACTATCATCACCACAGTAACATAAGTAGTATAGTAGCATAGTAAACTTCGCTACAAATAGTGTTAGGCAACTTTTTTCAAATAAAGAGTGACGAGACGAGCAGAACATGTGCCTGATGGTAAGCAACATGCCTGCCACTTAACAATACAGTGACACGCAGCTATTGGAACATGAAAAGTCCAAATCATTAACTAACACTGCACTGCGCTCATCACCCAGAGATCTAAGATGTTATATCTCTAAGCCCTGTAATTTATCTGGAAACATTGTCCTTCAAACTGGAACACAATAATGTTTTCACATTACTGTTTCGCGGTAGAATAACTGGCAAAGGTGCGGTACTTTGGTGGACTTTGCCAAGAGATCTACCACTACATCTAAACTAACTAATTAAACTTAAGAAGTGCATTTGTTTTAAGTATCTATTAGATTATCATCTTACACTAATACTTAAACATCATCTGTGGAGAACGTTGCCTAAGCGGAGGGCTACTTAACTAAATCTGTTTAAGCTTTGACATTGCCATATTTTTTTCTTCCCGCTTGAAATTACAAAGACAACAATAGCAAAGCCACACGGATTAAGATAGTAGGGTATTGTCTGTTGATTTTATTATGGGTGCAATCGAGAGAGATTAGTTTTCTTCTATGTATGCGTGCTCTACTAATATACAATTTACATTTTAATGAACATATAAAGAACTAGAGTGAGATCATACTATGTATATAAGTATATCTCTGTTATGTGATATACTCGTATCATGTTCATGGGTTAAAAAATCATAAATTTCTTGTACTAAAATAATTATCGTAAAGATTGTCAGACCGACAGAACACATAAAAAGTGTCAATTATTTGATACTTTGTACAACTATAATGAAAAATGTTTTTTTTTACTATTTTGTCTTGGCTTTATCTTCATTTTCTAAACATCTGCTCTAACTACATCTGATCATGCTTAATCTGTTGTTTAACAGTGGTCTACATGACGGTCAATCCTGAATGTATTATTAATAAAAATACTGTACAATTTACTTGTTCCTATAAAACACAACACTTAAAAGAATGAAAGAACTTTGAAAAGGGAATATTCGCTGCAACGAAATATTTCTAGTTCCGCGTTCCCCAACCGACTCCGTAATATCGTTTTCTTAGCAAATACTTTACAACAGTGAGCTCTTGTAATATTTCACGACGGACCAGTTCAAAGATATTCACCGAGAACTAGTTCAAAGATTATAAGTTGAGATAACTGGTTTTGAAGTTGCGACGGCTTGATAGAGCGGAGAATAGCATTGTGGATGACGATGTATTTTACTGTGGATTTCTACAAAAGATAATATGAAGTTGCTGGTACAAAGAAATTTGTCTTAGGAGAAATTTGGTGGAATGGAATAGATATATTGCTGTATAATTGTAAAAACTGTCACTTTATTATTGCATTGCCTAAGTAAGTAGGTTAATGGTTAAAATCTTGGTGTCTTCAAATCGAGAATGAATCGGTTTGATCTAGATAAGTTTGCAGTGGTAGGACTCCTAGCAGAGTCCGCCTGGGGAAGTACCACACCTTTGTTAGTTATTTTACCGCCGTTAGTTTTTTTTGTTTTCACATTACTGTGTTCCGGTTTAAAGAGCAATATGTCCAAAGAAATTACAGGGCTTAGAGATATAACATCTTAGATCTTTGGGTGATGAGCGCAGTGCAGTGCTAAGTAATGATTTGGACTCTTCATGTTCCAATAGCTGCGTGTCACTGTGCTGTTATGTGGCAGGCATGTTGCTTACCATCAGGCAAATGTACAGCTCGTCTCGTCACTTCTTATTAAAAAAAAGGTGTAATGACTCCCTATCGTAGATCGCATCGCCGCTAAACATCTTGCGAGATAGCGATTTAAGTGTAAGTTTCAAAGTAACGATGTGACATTCTAACGATATCTTACAAAGATGTCCTCTGCGACCCCGCTCTTGACCAGAGTGGTAGACTATGATGGCTTTAACTTTTTCTCTCTTTGTAGAGAAAGTCTTGACTCTCAACATAAAGTGGATTTTGGTATGTCAAAATAAGGGAATTATAAGTACAGTATATCGTACAATTTTAAGAGGGAAAATGTTAATTTCAAAATATGAATACCGTTACATTTAGGCGCAAAACCAATCACAATGTCAAGCTCAAGGGCAAATATCGACATCGCGGGGTCTTTGTTTTACGTACAAAATGTAAAATATATTAAAAAGCATTTCTTCAGACGTCGATTGGACATGAGACCAATTTAATTCTAGTCTTTTACTATCATGCAAATGACAATGTTATTGGAAGTGATTACTTTTGAGTGAAATTAGTTTTAGTCAGTCAGTACTATTTTGTGTCTCTGTAAAAGATTGGATGTTTTAATGTTTGGATATGTTAATAGATATTTAGGTACCTATTTGAATCGTTACATAGATTGTTAGAAATCGAAATGTTTAGATATATAGACCTGTAGAGGCTTAGGCGTCTTGTTACTTAGCCATTCAATCGCTTAGACGTACGAGTATAAACGCTTAAGGGCGTGTGGGCCGTAATTTTGAATTTTTAAAACAACTTTAAGACCTTTAAAATAGTGTATTAAACTCTGAAAAAAAATATGTATTAGATAAGGATCTAATCTAATGCAATTCGCAGTCAATAATACGATTTAATGAATTTTACTTGATAGAAAAAAATCCCAAAGTTACCCCTTTTCAAAAGGTTTTTTCAAGTTTATAACTAAACTAATTATTTTTTTTACTAAATTTTTGTACTCAACGAAAGCCACTAAAAAGTTATAGATGCATTCGCAGAGTTTGACTTGATAAAAAGTATCAGTTATTCACTATGTTTTAATATCTACCATATATATAGTGCGCCGTTCGGCAGGCCTGTTCAGTCGCGTTTCGGCGCTCACGGACGACGGGTCTGTGCTTGATTTTGCAATTTTGACAACCAATTAATTTTAAATATTACGATCATAGTGCCACAGTATAACAATATCAGTAGGTATTACTAGTAAAGCACGCTATGATCTTGATTTTTGATACCGTTTTCATTGGAATTGCAAATAGACGCTGATACTAATTAGTATGCTGTTTACTTTATGTTGTAGACCAATAGGGGAGTCTCAAAAAACTGACGTCGATAACACATCAGTAAAAAATTCAATGCGGATGCAATGGAAAATAGATAAGTATCGGTAAAATATTCGTCCATCAAATCAGATATCGGGATAAGGAAATAATGAGAGGGGAGAAATCCCCTGCGTAAATCCCTAACATAAATGCAAGTTAACTCTGTACTAAATTTCCGATTCGTATTTTTTATATAAGGTTTAGAATCATTTCCTGAGCATAAAATTACAAAATAATAATAAATCCAGGTAGCGCCAGCTCGAAAAAACGTTTTTGGCCGATATTCCGAAAAAGTTATAAAGCCTATTATTATTGTAGAAAATAAAATTTCCCATCTTTTGTTGCCAGTAAACTTTTTTTTCGAACTTACCGATTACGATTTATTATGTCCAATTTAATGATAACAATGTAAAAAAATAAGATGTGAATTATGTTCCCAGTAGCATAAAACTGTCTCTTTTTACCGGAATGGAAGAAGGGTTATGTTTTTCGCGCGTATCTTTATGTTTGTAAAACATTTATTTCCACATATCTTCCAAACGGCTGGATGTATTTTGGTAACTAAGATTTTCTAAGACTAGTCTCATTTGCCAAAGTGTCCTTAGATAGTAGGTAATATTTTTTTACGTGTAGTTTTTTTTGTAGTCGGGTTTTTTAAATTAAAGTTATTCTATCATATTGTTCGTTGCTCGAATAAACAGCACCGTTCATCATCATGATTGAAGAGTTGAACGAAGAGTTTGGTCTCCGCTTTTGTAATAAGAACAACTAAGCTGTGAAACGCATTGCCAGAGTGGGTTTTTGTCGAAGGTTCGAACCTTGGGGTTACGAGGTACACTGTGTTTGTTTCTATTAGAGAAGCAAGTTCCATCGTAGACCACATCATTTTCATCCACTATTATCGGCATCATTGCAACCGTTTCATTAAATGGGTTTTAACTCATAAACGGTAAGTTTTACATTTATTTCATTTCTACAATTATTGTCCAAATATATAGTTTCCAAAATATCGGCTAAAACAGTTTTTTTGTCAATTGGCGTTTGAAGCTCTACCTGGATCTGTGAGCATTTTGTAATTTTATGATCAGTAAGTGATCTTTACCTCATAGAAAAAAATTGGTTTAGAAATTTAGTGCAAAGTTGACCAAAAAACCTTCTATTTTTACTGGCCTTTCATTACGTTTCAGCACATTTTTAAAAATTTTTGACGAACTTGTGAATTATTAGGAAACATTTTAAAAAGATGCATGAAATTGGAAACGCCGTTCTCAACTTATAGTGTGACCTAAAAAAGAAAAGGTTAAGTTTTGTATACCTACGAGTCTAGATACATTTAATATTTTTTCTTTTATATAGCAACAAAACTCATATCATAAACAAACAAACATAAACAAATCTTGAACAAAAAATGAGTTTAAATTACATAGTCCAATATTTTAATGTTATTTCTGCACTGTGGCACCGATTCCGCGGTCGGTGACCGTCGCGAGAACAAGACAGCGTTAAATGCCTACTTTGACAGAAATACCTGGCCTTAAACGTTTTAGACCCTTTGCAATTTGAATCGTTAATCGTTATTTGAATCGTTTAAGCGCCTAAGCGCTTAAACGATTAGACGTTTAAATCACGCTGAAATTTAGAATTAAATCACATTATGTCTAAAATACAATAAGATAACTATTAACCCTGAAAGACAACGCAACGTTCTTTATGGAATAGCTTATATCTAAATCTTGCGTGGTCGAAATTACGGATAGCTTTTAGCCCTAAATATTCAATAAAAAGTCTCATCACTTACAATCATTCCACCAAGCCTCGATCCTCACAAAGACAGATCTATCATCAGACATACACGAGCTCGGATTTCATTCAAATTACCCAGAGGTATGAATATTTTCCCCGTTCCAAATAAAAGTAAACATAAAACAAATATTGCATATCCCGTCACTGTCGGCATCAGATTTATTCGTCTATTTCGACTTCGCCGTGGGGTAATCCTAAAGTCAATTTCTTGGAGGAGTGTAGGTTAGTTTGTTCTGGGAAACAGATCCTTGTGAGCGATACGTCGCCGAAGAAACGTGTGTTCGGAATTGAGGGAATGGAAGATTTGATTCAGGGGTTTTTTACATGATAATATTGGAGTCACTTTGAGTCGATTTTGCGTGATTTTGGAGCGTTATTTGAAAACTAGCTCCGCCTTGAGGTACTCTAACCTTCCCACGTTAACAGCCATTAGCTTTAACTAAAGAAATAGTGATATAGAGTAGTCGTCGATATATTAGGTCAGCTATTAACGCCCTGTGGTTTTACTCGTGTAGTCCCTTTTCCCGTTATTATCTCACAAAAAATGTTATTTCATGCAGTAAACTGTGTTCCAAATTTTAACCCGATCCGTTTATAAGTTCCAATGTGATTGAGCAACAACCATTTTTTTTGCATTTACAATATTTTAGTACGATTCAGCTACGTACCTATTTCATTTCTTTCAGTTTCATCAGTTCAGTAGTTAGTTACAGAGATACGTACGGACAAACATAAAATTTTTCGCCTTTATAGTGGAATTAATAAATCTGAGTCAAGATTCTATCAATTGCAACAAAACTCTGAATTCGTAAACATCAATACTTTTTTTCAATACAGGATGAACAAGATATCTGTTTGATGGTAAGTGACACGCCTATCTATAATAGGATATTCTTAAGTTAGTAATTACTAGCAATTTTTATAACTTATATGATTTGAATCGTAGTTAAGTTAACAGATTACCAACAGCCAAATATCACAGTATCACAATAATAAATAATAAAATAAAAATAACTTCAAAGTAAAATACATTCTCTAATATTACTATTACTGCATAATTAAAAAATATGTTCAGCTATCTGGTTTCCATAGTACAAGCTTTGCTTAATTTGAGGCAAGATGATGATGTGTATGAAATATCCACCAATTTTTAATTATTTATTGCAAAAAATATAATAGTTTACTTTTATCAGAAGCAGCTCTCAGAAGAAGAGAGTAAAGCCCATCACCTACCACTCTGACCCAGTAAGAATTGGCGAACGACACATGCCGTCAAAGATTACTTTCTATGAACGTACCACTTTCCTCACGATGTTTTCATCATTAAATCCTGTGGCAATGACAAACTTGTACACCTGCACTTATGAAAACCCTCATAGGTACAAGCGGGATTTGAATTTAAGACCAGCCGACCGCGAAATCGGATCTTTATGCCACTGCGCCACAACGACTTCTTCAGACTTACTTTTTTGTAATGACATCATTCAGCAACGTTGAACATTACCTGGAACAATAAAGATATATAATGTAATTATTTTTGTACATTTCTCCTATCAACGGTGTATTTTTTTTAACCGACTTCAAAAAAGGAGGTTTCTCAATTCGACCGTATGTATGTTTTTTTTTTATGTGTGTTCGCGGATAACTTCTTCATTTATGAACCGATTTTGATGATTCTTTTTTTGTTGTAAAGGAGATATTCCCAGGGTGGTACCATGATAAGGAAACCAGGATCTGATGATGGTATCCTAGAGAAATCGAGGATAACTTTCGAAAATTGTAAAGATGACTAGTGCGTTAGTTAAGTTTTTGCTTGAGCATTGTAAAGCAGTATAATTTAAAGATGGTCTAGAGTCGATCTGATGAGGGAACGGGAAGACGGTCGAGGGAACTCCTCGACGGTACATAGTAGTTACCTTGTGTTTGGGCTCGATGAATTTGTATTGATGAGAACTTTTTACATAGATGGGTTGTGACTGTCATTAGTGGTCTGATGATGAAGATAAAGGACAGTCAAAGGAATTTCTTAACGGCTTACAGGAACTAACTAGTGTTTGGGTTTAATTCATGTATTGAGATCTCAACACGAAATCGTGTAAATGCATTAGTGAAAACTTGTTTAGCACTAAAAAGGGTAAAATAAACTATTTTTACAAAAAATTAAACCGACTTCAACACCTCAAATAGGCATTCAAAAGCGAAAAATAATTTAATATAGGTAATTATTATAACCGCTACTCACTCATCCATATGAAGTCGGTGCCAGCCAAGTCTAACAGGTAGTAGATAGATACTACTTACCTATGCCTACTTACTGCCTCGTACATAGTATATCTACTAACCGCTACTCATTCATAGTATATGAATGAGTAGCGGTTATAATAATTACCTATATTAAATTATTTTTCGCTTTTGAGTGCCTATTTGTGGTGTTGAAGTCGGTTTAATTTTTTGTAAAAAATAGTTTATATAATATAGAGTTACCTGATGAGCAGGGCATGTGCCTGATGGTAAACATCATGCTTGGTCATAACAGCACAGTGATACTCAACTATTGGAACATGAAGAGTCCAAATCACCTAGCACTGCACTGCGCTCGTCACCCAGAGATACCAGATGTTTTATCTCTGTGTCTGTAATTTCACTGGAAACATTTCCCTTCAAACCAGAATACAGTGAAGTTTTCATATTACTGCTTGATGGTAGAATAACTGGCAAAAGTGTGGTACTTCCACAGAAGGACTCAGCAAAGAGTCCTACAACTACAAAACATCCCTGACAACGTCTGCCTGTGGAAGTTTTTATTATAAACATTTTATGTCAAGTAATTATGAGCAAAAATTGGCTCATTTTGCTTATAAGCCTATTTATTATATTATTAGATGTATTCATATTAAATGTATTTTTTAGTATTAGAAAATTTTAAACAGTTGAAACATTTCTATGACAGATTTGATTTCCATTTAACCTGAGATAGTATATCACAGTGGTATTAGATGGAGCGTAATTATTAAAATTAAACCGACTCTGGAATTGTCAATTGTCAATGAATGATAAAGCTCGTGTTATTTTAATTTTATCAAGTGAAACAAAATAATTTAAAATAGCTCTCATAGGAACTACCCATAGAAGTGAAAACTTATAAAAGCAAATTTGATAGCTAACTTTGGAAATTACGCAACCGAAGGGCGGGGCTGTGAGCATGGCCAATGGGGAAATGCTGACGCATTTCTAGATGGTCAATGGTAATGGTCCCAAGTTTACCCGAAGATTTCTTATCATTTCCGACCATGACGCTAGAATTCAATTCACAGCCCACGAAAAATCTGTATGTGCCGCGTCAAATGAAGTTTTCACTTCAAAAACCATTAAAATGTACAAAAACTCATTCATCATCATCATCTGCAGCCTACAGACATCAACTGCTGGACATAAGGCTCCCCTAAAGATTGCCACAATGACCGGGCGGTCCAATGCCGGGCTCCATCCACCAACATCCCGCGACCGAGACAAAATGCTCATTAAAATCTCTAAAAAGTCATTTCATAAAAATTTACACCACTTGTCTTTTCAATGGAAACAAAACCCAACAACAGCCGTCACAAGTTGGAGTGCAATAACGGCCAAATAACGTCCATCGCGGCCAATAAAGGGCATCGTGAAATCAATTTTAATATCCACAGCCATCCGCGCGCAGCTCGCCGCTCCGGCCGCCTATTTTGTAACGCTCTGTATTCGTTTCCAATTCAACTTGTTAACGGTCGAGGTGGTGCATGAGATGAGTTTAGAGCGATTTATTTTTTAATATCATTTTTCTATTTGATAGGTCACCATCAACTTGGTATAGTTGGTTCTCTAGTAGACCGCATAGTTGGTCTACGATGAAACCGCATAGTCAGTATACGATAGAGGAGTGCACAGGGTACCAATTTGGGTAGGTATGTACCGGTGTCAAAGGTAACCTAATTATCAGGGCGTCGTCATCGTCGTCGTGGGCGTCGGGGTACTGCCCCAGGGGAAATGAGGTCGAGCCACAGTCTAGTAGGTTATAGGCGGGCGTCGTCACTCGTGCCTTCCACGGCACTTGGTCCATTTCTAGGTATGGTGGTCTGAAGTAATCCATCTTAATTTCTTGACTTCAGCGGCAGAGTGTAAGCAAAAAAATCCTAGCAGCACGGTCCCTTTCCTAATTTCAATGTTTGAGATTTTTAATATTACATTGATTGAGCAGACGACCCCGTCAAGCATCTGATAGTAGTGTTATTTACTATTAGATGCATGACGGGTTTGACGAGCTAGCTCAATACAATACAGAGTAACGTATTAAATTTAAAATGAAGAATAGTACTTGGCCGTTCCTTGCTAAATAAAAATGATTTAACTCTTTTCCCTGTATTTTTTTAGAATGTTGCCCTCGAAACCAGATCACAGTGACGTTTAACATTATTGCTTGGTGATAAAATAGATAGTAATTGTAGTAATCGTATGTTTCTTTCCCTAGCGCCTCTGAAAATAATCCTACCATTACGAAAACAGTATAGTAATACATATCCAACAAATAATAACATTTTAAAATCCGCTGTCTTTTGTACCTTCGACCAGCTCTTATCACCTCCCACGTCCGTACTCAAATGTGCATAAATAATGTTCGTTCATTAGATACGTTCAAAAAATGACCTCTCCGACGTGGACTGTAATTGCCGAGTGTAGCGCCTTTTGTTGCTGACGGTACTTTGAGCGGCGGTCGAGCGATTCTGAATGAAATTAGACTACCGTGCGTGGAAAATTGTTCTAATATTACGAGAGGGAATGGTGAACAAAAAGTGGGTTCGTGATTTTTACCCTTTGTAGTCATTATTGCACCGAAATAGCACAGTGAGAGTAACAGAGTAAAGTAGACAGTATTATAGTAATAACAATAACACAGTGAATAGAGTTGTAACCTAGTGTGTAGCTGGAAGTCAGGACGATATCCTCGGGTATATAGCCTTCACTCGATTGTCACGGAACCGAGGAAGAGATGTCATGATGAAACAAAGGCATATACCCAGCTGTAACATAACGGAAGCTATTGATAATGATGATGATGGTGATGGTGGTAGTGATGATGATGATTTAACGCATTATTATGAAATAAAAAATGTCTTATAAACTATTATTATAAACTTGTTACTACAGGTCTTTAGAATTCGACATTACTATAATAGTCTAGGTGGCAATAATGTGATAACGTCAATGTGTTCTGTTTTGAAGGGTGATGATTCTAGTGAAATTACAGGGAATAGAGATTAAATATCTTATATCTCTGGGTAATGATTTTATGTTTTATTAGCTGCTTGTCCCTGTACTGTTATGGGCAGACTTGTTGGTTACCATCAGGCACGTGTCATGATCACTCTATGCTCTACACTGTAAAAATAATGCCAGAAAAAGTGAAGACAAATAGATAAATGTATATACAAATGGGGGCTAGATAAAACAGATGGAGTGTTGGGTACCCATCAGCCAGATGTAATTCTTATAGGATTCTCTGCGTCCAGGGTCCCACGCGTACCCTGAAAAGGCATATTTTATTACAATAAAATTTTCCTATCTAATCATTGAACTATTTACCGTTAGTACAAAAAATAAAAGAGTTTTTCTCCAAATGTAGTCTCATGTCAAATAACTACTATTTGCTAGGTTTCTACGAAAACAGTACCCGTCGAGATTCCGTAAAGAATGGTATAAGTCAAGATTCGAAGAAGATATATCACAAAACAAGTGAAATAACATCAAACTTGTACTCTCGTTATTCATACCCCGCCCACACGAGTAATATTGGATGCCGAAAACTTGGCTCTAGTAGACTTCTTTGTACTTTTCCATTGGTATTATTTTGAAGATGATTTATTGAATTTCGAAGAATGTTTTCTAAATAAAGGCGAAGTTGACCCTTTTTTTATAAAAGTACTAGAAAAAAGGGAGTTTTGTTATTTTAGGATGAATGGTTGGGCAAAAACGGTATTACTCTGAAAGGATATCTTGTAACTGATTGTGAATATGGTTTTATTGATTCCAATAGTTATATTTATGGTGAACTGAATCCTATGTATTGATGATCACAGGTAAATCATTTTTCAGATCTCTTTGTGGTAGCCTGCACTATACCGGCGCGCGCGCTGTTGTAATAATGGCAGGATATCAGATCGGTTTTCATCTAAGAATCGTTGATCTGATGATTTCAAAGACTTGTTGTTTCTGTTTTGACTTATGAAGTGTGACCCCACTTGAACTCATTACTCCTAATGTTGCTGAAAGAAGATTCTTATAAATTAAATCCAGCGAGCAACGCGGAAGGGAGTAGGCATACACAGCGTTTCCCCTCTGTCAAAGTACAAGTCCACGTGGACCATGGAGTTTGATAATATACTGTGGCGTGAGAACGGGGCTAAATTTGTGAATGGTGCTTTATTTTTTATGTATTAATGATTTGGATGTGTGAGTATGATCGGCAATGGATCGGTATATGTATAGTTTGTATGTAATAGTGTGGCTTTGCGCTAGTCTGCAACTTCCCTTCCCGCAAGAAATGATAGAAAGATTTTAACAATGTTTTTTAGCTAAGGCTACTCCCTTCCGAGCTTGCGCGGAAGATCGAGTTGCTCGATGGTTATATCTGATTGTAATCATTGCTTGCTCTCCGTTCGTTCGTTAATAGTTTTGTTTGTTATTATTACAATTTAGATGATTAATAATAATATTTTTACAATTAATTATTATGATTTTTACTGTAGTTTCAAGTTAATATCTCTATGGTTTTTATTTTGAAGTTTCCTTCACAACAAAAAACATGTGTTGAAATTGTTAACAGACGTCGACATCGAAAAAGTTAAATTTAGAATCGAAATTATGTGTAAAACTTGACGCTTTCGGCTAGCAACTGCTCTGCTGAACCTTATATATACGCTGGAATTGAAACATTTATGATAAATATCACCCATTTAGTTTGATTGAAGGAAAAAGCTGTTTATGTCGAAGAGAAATCTACGCGCGGCAAGATTTACATTAAAAAAATATGGGGTACTATAATGTTTAGTGTTATAGCGTAGTAAGATACCTGTACGTAGAATATGAAACATGTTACCTGCAAAATAAAAGGTAAACAGTTTTACACTTAAGAAGTTGAAAAATGGTTTTGTGTTATGAAACTGGTATCGTTTTGTTTTATTATGAGAAATTTTAATGTGAAGAATGTAAACTATTGCTAAGTACGAGATGAAAGATAAATTATTTATCTCCAAGCTCTGTAATATCTCTAGAAAAATTGCTCTTTAAATCGGAATCTATAGGTGACAATCGCAGTGACGTACTGAGTTATGATTTGGACTTTTTAAATAAAGAGTGACAAGACGAGCAGGACATGTGCCTGATGGTAAGCAACATGCCTGCCACATAACAACACAGTGCCACGCAGCTATTGGAACAGGAAGAGCCCAAATCATTACCTAGCAATGCACTGCGCTCGTTACCTATAGATCTAAGATGTTATATCTCTAAGGACTTTTCGTATTCCAATAGCTGCGTGACGCTATGTTATATGAGTAAAGGTGTTACTTACCATCAGGCACATATCCTCCTCGTCCTTTCACTCTTTACTACAAAAAAATATTCTGCATTAATAAAGTAGTAACATTTTAAACCTTATCGACGTTATAAGTTACTTACATTTAAATTCACACCAAAGACTACGTCCAACGCAGAGATCACGTTAACATTGTTTGTAACACAAACTCTTAATATATTCCAGACATTTTTATATTTCTTGAACATCAAACAGATATTTTACAAAGAATACACAGCAGACATGGCAACTGAACCGAAAACAAATTCAACACAAAACCCATCTGCACACATTGTCTTTGGACTCCGCCTTTCATCTGTCTTGGCACCCCACACCTTAACATTATCAATTGTGTCAGACAATATTCAACCTTCCACCTCTTAATTTTATGTATGTTTATAGCAGCATAGCATAGCTTGGAAAGATTAAACTTTACAATTTTTACTTAAACACCCGAGTTTACAAACTTTGAACCTTACTATTAAGGAAATAAATGTAGTAATGAAAGTTTGAATAAAGTTGTCGAGTTTACAGTGTAGCGCATGTATCGCATAGATTAAGTTGTAATCAGTGCAAGCGAGGATGCAGATTGCTTCAAGATTTGTGGCGATGCAGCCCTTTCTGTGTTTTGTGACGAAGTAATCTACTATGTTATCTAGATTAACACTTTGATAAATAAATGTATGGTTTTAGGTAGATTGAACACTCTTTACAATAACAAAAATATTACCGTAAATACGAAAATAATACAGTAGAAGTCTTTAACGAGCGACATAAGTAGTGATTTCATTTATTATAGTATCTTAACTAAGTCTTTCAATGTAATATTTTGTGAAGTACTAGAAACGCCCGCGGATTTGCCCACGTGGTTCTTGTATTAGTATTTTTTCCGCACTAATAATGATGATGATGAAAATGTGCTACTCCAAATTGTAATATATCTACGAGCATGTATCAAAATTCAACCCAAAAAGTTTAGTTTATCTAACGTGATTGAGCAGCAAATATTCGAAGATTTATGCAAACATTTAGGTTAATCATTTTACAATTCCAATTTATCTACTAATAAGATACAAAAGCACAACCTTTGATATTATTTAGCACTACCTTTGACAGATATATTATGCATTCTGAAACTAAAATCAATTCTATTTTAACAAAACAATGAGAGAAATTGATTTAATTCAACAACTTCCTTCTCATCCTTTCTTGTGTAATCCAAAAACTGATAAAGATTATAAACACACAGCTCCAAAGTAAGCGGCTTCGTAAACAATTTCTCTGAATTCAATTTCGCAACATTTTCCGAAAGTATCAAATAACTCCTCGGGCTTATCCGTCTTACTTATACACGAAACAAAGAGTTGTGCCGATCCATCTTAATACTTAATACGTCGCTGAGGTGTCGCGGACGTGGTAAAGGTGTTTCGAGGACTTAATAAGGAACGTGAACGGGTTCGAGATTATCATTATCATTATTGATTAAAACTTTTTGATGTATTTTTTACTTATATAGGTTTACACTTGACCACCACACCAAGGTTGTAACCATCAGGAAAAACCCACACAGTCAACGCATACCACAACCCAGATGTTCTTATCACAAACGTAGAGTCGAACCACTTCGTTTGAGTCTTTGGAAAATCAACCATGAAACGATGTCGTCGAAGAAAGAAGAACTAAACTATTTGGATTTTTTTATAGTAACAAAAAAAAATTGTCAGTCACAGGAACTGTCAACAACAATGATTTTTTTTGTATTAAACAACATGTTGTATAATACCTGCAGTTACCTGCAACCTGTGTAACAAATAATATACTGCTATGACATGTTGGTGATGTGAGCTTAAAAAAAGACGTGTGGCACTCAGGGACTGCCGCGGTAAAGCTATTGCAACATTATATCTATAAGAACGTATGTAACACAGCTTGCTGTACAAATATAGTATGTCAGTCATAATAACAATAATATTTAAAGTCGAATGGCCTGGTTGTGAGGTTTTTTCGTTACGGTTTTATGTCTTCCATCTCTCTCTTACTTAGCGGTATCTCACAAAAAAAATTGATTCGGTCTCCGCGCTCAAGACTTGCGATAAAAGCTATGCAATAGCTTAAAAATTCACTCATCCTAAAAGTGTCTACGCAATCCCACTCTGCTGCTACGCCAACGCTACGCAGCTACAGAATGTACTTTTACCAACAAAGGAATACTCAACCTAGCTTAAGAAGTTTATTCTTTACTAAACCACTATGAATACGACTATCTGCAAGTCTACCCGACCCCATTACGCGAGTGCTCAGTCTCCCGTCTCCGGCTGCCGCCATCGGGAGATAACGAGCGGAGTGGATAAAGATTGATCTCCGCCGCCGCACTGCACCGCGCCGCTACTAACGGCGCATCACACGATCACCGCAGCATTCTTGGCGACGTAACGACATGCTGTGGAAACGAGAGACGAACATCACGGAAAAATAATGTACTTTTTACCTCATCACTAGTATTTTTAATGAAACTTGCCACTTTAATATAATTATATTATAGGTATTATATTCATTCATTTAGAATTTATTTATTTATCCCAATGCTGGGCAAAGGCTTATTTAACCTCCCTCCATTTGCTTATATCTTGCGTTAATGTCTCCCAGTTTTTTAAGTAGCTATCAAGATCAAGGTCGTTCCACCAGCGTTTCTTTAGTATAACAATAGGTAGGTATGTTGTTAAAAAATGGAAAGTCCGTCATTTAGATTATTAAGAAATATTATTAACATGTATTTTTCCAAAAAAAAATAATGATAAAGATATAGATAGTGCTCTAAGATTCTAAATTTCGAATAACGTCACGTATAGACATGACGTATGTTTTCTATAGACGTGACATCGCAACCCCCAATTCTGAGTTGTTTTTGTCAATTTTTTATAATTTGATAAACAAAAAATACGCGCCCATATTTTTCCATTAACTAGCAGGCTCATTAGGATGGTATACTTTTGACCCAGCCATCATCTCACTTGTACGTACGTTATACTATTTAACTGACTTCTAAAATGGAGGAGGATATCTCTATATAATGTTAGGAGTATTGTAATTCACATCTCGTAGAGAATTAAAAGACAATCATCAAATTTCCTTAGTACTGGGTCGCAGCGTTTCCCTAAAAATCGTACAATGAAATAACATCTCTCGAAACTTTTGAGCTCTGTATATTCGTTTTTTTGTGTTTCAAAAGAAAATACGTGTTCAAACAAAAAAAATGTTTTTTAATTCAAGCAGATTAAAGTGCTGACTTATCGATCAAACTCTTTATAGTTAATTTTTAGAGAATGATGGCAAAGCTCCCATAAAAATTTAAAGAAATAAATTTGACATAGGTTAGTACAATTGAAATAAAGACATTATACTGGTATAATGCTTAACAGTTTTATGTACAATAATTATTATAATACAGTAAAGTAGTCATTTTAAACTTTGAAAATGTATACAATTTGTATGCTCATTCTTTTGTTTTTATTTTTTATTAATTGACGTGTACATTGTACATTTAGGAATAAAATACTATGACTTTAATAATGTGGCTTCAGGGTTATTTTATGGTCATTCAAATTCGTCACATTTCAAAGTTTACGTAACTGCTAGCGTTAATAGAGTGCATTCGATAGCACAGCGATTCAAGTCGAAGGAATCTTCCATCCGGCGATGTGGACGAGAATCCTCTCAAGACGGGTCACGAATAATAAGAATAGATGCGGCACAGATGATGCCTCAAAGAAACCAATAACCCTTTATTGTGAGAATGTCTTTGATCTGTAATACCAACAAAAATGCTTTAGCAAAAATTTGGAAAGGAATATCACATTTATAGGTATTCCCACTTAATTTCTCGCTTCACTTCACATTTTATTCCCTGTATTTTTAACGTAATGGTTGAAAATCATGAAGCTAATTTTGAACATATTTTTTTAAGTACTTCTGTTATGTTATAGCATCATGTTAGAATACAAGTATGATTTTTTGTTTTGGGAGAAGCCGTTAGGTACCGAGATACAGTACTATGAACTAATTCGGATCTGATGGTTTCATTAACTATGTGTTCATGTTCTTATGACAAATAAATATTCTTATATAAGTAATTTTTGATTCGCGCGCACAACGCTACGAATATTAGACACCCTAAGCGATCAAGGAGATTAAAATCAAGGAGAAGGCGGAGTGTAGAAGTACATGGAAGGAACTCCACCGACAAGAGCATCGCTCTAAAATTACGAATGAATGAAAATTTGCGAGTCAACCGGTAACATTGAAATGAACTTCACGTCAATACTTTTTGGGTTGCAGATATTATCTACTCAATGGTTAGACTTCATGCCCCAGCCAACTAAGATCGGCTCAATTATCAGTAAAAGTAAGAAGAGGTTTGGATCGATTTTCAACCTTCCTTTTCTCTTTTTGGCTTCCCGCTTAAGCTTCTCTTAATATGACATTTGCCTCGGCCCTGAGCCGATCAAGCGCAAGTGCAATCCGATAGCGTATCTTCAATCCTTCTAGTTACTGACAACCAAATCTAAATATGTCTCATTTTACCCAAATTTTATCGATGTTGAAACTGGGCTGAAAATAATTTTACTGACGAAGTGAAAACATCAGTAGTTATTTAAATTACGATCCATGTTGAACATTCATTCATAATTTAAGAGCGACGCTCTTGTCGGTGGAGTTCCTTCCATGTACTTCTACACTTCGCCTTCTCCTTGACTTCCTGATACGAAATTACATTTATCTTGTCCTTCACTTGGTTCATGTAACTTCTCCTAGGTCTACCTCTCTTCCTCCTCCCATCTAATTTACCATCCATTATTGTTCTAATGAAGTTGTCGTGTCGTATCAGATGTTCCAACATCGTCCCTCTTCTGTTTTCTATTTTTCCATTAATATTCTTTTCTCCTCTACCATCTTCAAAACTTCTTCATCGCTCTTCATTTCCTTCCAGCTGATTCTCTCCATTCTCCTCCAACACCACATTTCGAATGCCTCTAATCTTTCCCTATCCCTTTGAGTCATGGTCCACGTTCTATGTTGAACAGCAGAAATAAAAAATAACAGACTATTTTCCATTAAACTAGTAGCATCTCACGTCTTTACTCGCAACGTTCTCCATCCTGTTATTTTTGGAAACGAAAGTAACTTACCTATCCGCTATTACAGACTATTATTTTTTTATGAAGCAAATCTCATCCAACCTCGTGGCGTTATTACACTATGTAATTTATCGAACACCTATGAAACAAAGATCGTTTAGCAATTAAAGATTAGTCATCTGACTAAGAAAGTATTTCACAAAATGTACAATGGCATTCAGAAGTTTTCTTTTCTCCCTCAAACACTCACCCTCATTTGTGGAGTATCGATCGACAGGGCCCATTATTTTTGGGCTTAGTGTCAATCAAAAACAGACTTACACGCGCTTCGTTTCGCAAAGAACCGGATAAGATCCGGCGAGAACCGGATGAAACCGGTCCTAACGAGTGCGCGCACAAAGGCCCGACTCGATTACTCGATTATACGTCCGATTATTCGATTCTGAAGATCGAGTCATTGTTGTGAGCCGGGGGAGGCCTCGCAGTCCATATGTCACGGGTTTGTGAACTTTTTCACAATAGTAGGAAATGGGGAATGCCAGATACGGCGCTCTAGATCGCTAGACTGTATCAGTAGGAGCAATACGGCTTACGGTTTTGGAGTACCTAAATCTATGAGAATAGACTGAACTGTTGTTTAATATTAGACAAGACGGTTAAGAGTAAACCTAACAAATAAAAAAAAAGGATTCAAAATAACTTGTATTTTTTCAGTTGTAACAAAATTATTGAGCTACAAACATCTAATTATCCAAAATATTATCAAAGTTTGGATATTTAGGTTGTTGTATTTTTGTTGTTTAATAAGTCAGAATGACGGTATGGATAATAACACAGTTACAATATAGTGTAAAAAAAATCTAACGATGTGTCGTACTGTTCTATATCATAAAAGAATACTAAATTGAATTAAATATATTTTTAATGAAATATTCGTGCTTGTGGCAATATCTGTGGTAACTTTGTGTCGAATACGACTGGCAACGTAGCATTTGTCTATGGTGCGAAAAAAAGAAGCGGGGTTCCTGGTTCTCTTTTTGAAAGTCGATTGATTAGGTAGATAAAAACAGTTGAGTAAACGAGTATTATAAAACCATCGATGTTGGTATTGCGGTTTTTGAAAGTAGCCTGGAGTAGCACACATGCTTCTTTTTACTGGAAAAACAGAAACGGAAATTATTAGTACTAATAGTAGAACCCCGCAGTTTTAGCCGTGCAGTTCACATTTTCGTAATTGCCCCGTAATGAGAGGTAGCCTTTGTGTTAATCCATGTTATGTGCGTACTTCGCATATAATTTAACTAAATTCCGTCAACATAGACCCCAAGTTTTGGTCGTATAATATTAGTATTATAAGAAGTAATATCATATTCATTTCAAGTATGCATTACACAATACTATATTGGGTATTGTATATAATATATATACTGTTTTGTGTTACAATAGGATAACTACTTATTGTAACACAAAACAGAAAAATTACAGTAACACATTATGAACTAGCGCCACAGATAGCGGCATTAATGCTGCAAGCAATCTCTTCTAGCCAACCAACTTAAATGAAAATCGCCTAGAACACGGTTAGGCAGCCGAGGAGACATTTTTCCTTAATACTATTAACTATATAATATTTAATTATACTATTACTATACTATGATACAAAACAGATTAATATAATAAATTTACTACAAAAGTGAGTTTAATATAAATAGTAAATATTATAGTATAGATAAAGCCGTAGAAATGATCGCAACATTTTTTTACTTCCGCATTCCCTGCTAACTCGACCGAAGCAAATAAAACATTTCGCATTTTACGAGTGAAATGTATAAAGTACCCGCACCTAAAAAAATCTCTTGAATCGCGAATTTATCCACATCGGTCCCTATTCGAACATTTAAGGGAAATAAAAAGTTGGATCTACCCTCAAAGTTTCAATTGATTTTGCTTCATTGCGAGCTCGCTTCGTTTAACTTCTTTTTAATTAAATTAAAAGCCTAATCGAACGACGGACAGCCATCTTTTGCTACATCAACGCTTTTAGTCATGGATGTAATCAAAGATTTCTAATGATTTTAAGTACATTTCTATCCGACTTCAATAAATAAAGAGGTTCTCGATTCTGTTGTATGTTTTTGTGAATGTGTAATTATGTAATAGATCCGCCGATTCTGTATTGATTTTAAAGATTTTTATTTTGCTTGGCAAATAAAATTTATTGTACTTCTGAAGGGGGAAAAAAGTGAAGGATTTTTTTTTAATTGGTGACGTTTCTTTTTGACGTTTCTGATTTCTGAAATATCCACAAACATCTAAAATTTGGTTCCTTCGTACCTCGTATTTGTACGGGTACTACCTTTTTTATGCATTGCAGATACATTTACTTATGACCACCATGCAGGTACATGGTGGGGTGGACTTAACGCCATGGCGGCAACATGTTGCCTCTACCCACCAAATGTACCAACAACCTACTTTATGGTCGCGGGTGCAATATGTAAAAATTTAAATTAACAAAAAATTAACTTTAAAATTGCAAATCAATTTGACTTCAATTTAAAATTAAATCAGCTAATGCTGCTTTAATTTTTTAAAGTTTTTTTTCTCGAGGGTATCCGGAGAAAACTACGGAGAACTGTTGGAACCACAGGGCGCTGATAATTATTACTGTCTACTTTATTAGTCCTATTGTTTTATACAAAACTAATAGGTTTGTGTTTGATCACTACCTATCTCGTTTGACTTATTTACTGTATGCTAAAGTGATGACCTGATTTTTACCGAGCAAAGAGTTTACATATAGACTAAATATATGGTGACGAGTATCACAAATGAATGAAGACTACCACCCTACTACCCTATCACTGCCAATATAACGCTATTGAACTAATTTGGGCGCAAATAAAAGGTGTGCTTTTAATTTGTGTAATTCAAGTTTTTTCAAGTAACGTAAGTAACGTTTCCCAACGCAGCATAGAATAGGAGCATTAGATTTGAATATATGATATTAGATTGCATGTATTTTTTTAGCATCACCTCAGCAATAAAAAGTAATTTCATTATTATTATTGATTTATTTATTGAAATACTTTTTGATTGGGACAAATCCATTTATTTTAGGTTTACGCCGCAACTGAACTAGTTGAAACACTGTACTATGCCCGGCTTCGCACGGCATACACTTTTTTTGTACGGCAAACAAAATGTTGACCCTACTGCAAGATGCCATCAACAATGTCAAACCTGAGGATTGGTCGAAAGTCGTGAATAAAATAAAAAGGGACATTATGTCTGATTGGGATCGAGATATCCAAATTGATAACACAATAGAGTCATCATTAGTAATATCCTTTACGGAGTCTGACGATGAATTAAGTAACGATTCGGATGTTACTGACTCTGGTACTAGTTGAAAAAAATATAATGTAAACACTATAGATAAAAGTCTTGTATAGCGTTTAGTGTTTAGCGTTTTAGCGGTTTGACGACTTCCAGCCACCCGAAACAAGCGTTTTAGCGTTTCCGAAAAAGCGTTTAGTGTTTAGCGTTTTAACAGTTTGACGACTTCAGCCACCGAAACAAGCTATAGTACCACAGACCACACCCATGCGCTCCGGCAGATTATACAGAAAATCGAGGAATACCCCAATACCTAAAGACGAAAGTCTTTAACCAGTGCGTGTTGCCAGTGATGTCTTATGGAACTGAGACGTGGTCTTTTACTGTGGGCCTCAAAACGAAGCTCAAAGTCACACAGCGAGCTATGGAGAGGGCTATGCTCTCTTTGCGCGACAGAATCCGTAATGAGGATATTCGCAAAAGAACGAAAGTGGCCGACATAGCTCAAAGAGCAAGCATCAAAGAGAAGTGGCAATGGGCAGGCCACATCGCTCGCAGAACTGACAACCGATGGGGAAAAAGGTTCTCGAGTGGCGACCACGAACCGGAAGACGCAGTGACGGACGGCCTCCCAGTAGATGGACAGATGACCTCATTAAGGTCGCTGTACACCGCTGGTTGCAGGTTGTGCAGGACCGTTCGTTGTGGAAATCTAGGGGGGAGGCCTATGTTCAGCAGTGGACGTCTTGCGGCTGATGATGATGATGATGATAGCGTTTACATTGTTTGTTCAAATCGCAAAAGTATGAACCGCCGCCTCCCCTTCCAACAGCGGCGTGTGGCTGTACTGTTAATGGTAGGCATGTTGTTTATCATCAGATACGTATCCCGCTTGTCTCGTTACTCAGTACCATAAAAAATTGGAACTAGGTCCAGTTCAACTATGAGAAACAACGCACATTATATGGCGGATTCACACATGCGCCACCCCAAGGCTATTCAACTACAACCGTCTGATTTTGCTTTTCTTAATTTTTCTCTTTGCTGTTTGCCAGTGTAATGTTCCTCTTACACAAAAAGTAAAAAAATACTATTTTCCTGTAACATTTTGAAAAAATGGCAAGGTTCTGTCCACGATGCGGTGGCCACAGCTTCCAATAAATTCAAAAATGGGATAGACCTAGGACTGCAGGTCCATAAAAAGTGCATGGTTGTGGATTTTTGCCGGCAAGATTTTCCACACTACAGGTATATTTGTGGCATCATCATATATTATGTTTTAATGACAGTTGTAATGAATAATGCCGACTTTTTGCAATTTTATAGAAACTTTTCCATCACTACCTAAAAACTCGTCGTAAACTGTAAAATTTGATCGATAAGCCAGTATTTTAATCCGTATTTGAAGCTGTCCAAAATTAGAGCCGAACTATTTTAGGTAGAGTGTAACAAAATTAAACACTAGGGGTGTTATCTCATCTCCGAACTGTTTTATGGCATACAAACATAAATTAAATTTTTTGACTAAATTTGCCGCCCCCTTTAATTTCTGCCGCCCTAGGCTTCAGCATATTTCGACTATTCATCTTAGCAGTATATATACCCCATCACTAAATGCATTTTTGCGTTACATTTTACGCACATCGTTTGGCTTATGATTATTACAATTTTATTTTATTTGTAGACTTCTTAGATTATGTAGACTAGAACATTCTAATTGGGTCTCATGTAATTTACTGGTAACAGTTATTATTCAAAATATTTATAATGTGGAGCAGCTGAAATACTAAGTAATAATATTGTAAATCACGGCAACTTTCATGATACGTTTCGTGTTACGAAACTAGCCGCAATTGTTCTACAGATCATGCTACAGCGATTAGAGTAAATCAATATTCCTAGTATTAAGTTAAATGCGAAAGTTAATATTGTACACAAAGTTGAGAATAAACATTTTGTGAAAACAGGTTTCACTCCACAATCCCGCTCACCTCTGTCTTCTCAAGATCAAAGGAATTGAAAAATTAAAAAACCTAATACTTAAATTCGTTACAGGCGAGAGCCGAGAGGGACCCGCGTCCCTCAGACGCGAGGCCTCACAGACCCGGGGTCACACAGACCCGGGGGTCACATAGACCCCAGGGTCACAGAGACCCGAGCACATTAAAACCCAATATTATTCCAACCCTTTCTAATTTTTCCGTACATAATAAATTTGATACTGACTTTGTTCAGCGATCGCGCTTGTAACGCTTTTTCATTCAACAAATTGGGTTTTATGATTTTTTTTAAGAAACTGAACCACGCTATGCGCCTTTTGTTAGGGAAAGGGATTTGAATGAGTTCGCATCACTGACATGCTAAGCAGCGTAACGTCAGAGGAGCGGAGTAGCAGCGGTGCGGGATGTGTGCACTATATATATTTTTTTATAGCACAGAGTGACAAGACGAGCAGGGCATGTGCCGTATGGTAACCAACATGCCTGCCCATAATACCAGCACAGTACGTAGCTATTGGAGCATGAAGAGTCCAAATCATCACTTAGCACTGCACTGCGCTCGTCACTGGGTGCTTTCACACTTTTTAGAAGTGTGAAATCTTGTTAGATTGCGCTTCAACGACATACGTAGTTCCAGCATATTTATAACTAAAGGTGGGATATTGTTGAAATATTAGTGATATTTCATTAATACTAAAATTCTTAGCTATAAATGTAAAACTTACTTTGTATATTCTATCGGTAAAACTGTTTTTTTTGTTCATTTTGTTTAAGTTTTTAATTTCGTCAATCCAAACATCAAAATATTGCAAGTATGAATATGGAAATATCGTTACCTACCTCACCTTACGGCTTAATAAAAGCAGACCAAATATACAAACAGACAACGATTTTCTTTTTTTTATTAGTGACTACAGATATTATTGGGTTTGAGTATTTTAATAATTCATTTCGTACATATTGTGTTATATCAACGAAATAGAAGCAAACCGTATTGTTGGCTTTGTTCCCAACCCTGGGATAAAAAAATATTTAATGTTTTATTTTCTTTTTTAAATAAGAGTGACGTAACGAGCAGGACATGAGCCTGATGGTAAGCAACAAGCCTGCCACATAACAGCGCAGTGACACGCAGCTATTGGAACATGAGGAGTCCAAATCATTACCTAGCACTGCGCTCTTCGCCCAGAGATCTAAGATGTTATCCCAGACTATCATCTATCTATGTGTTAAGTTTCAACCAAATCCCTTCAGTAGTTTTACTTGAAAGATAAATAAACATCCCAACAGACCTACAAACAAAACTTTCCCATTGTAGTTTTATTATAATATTAGTAGGATCTATAGAAACGGGTACTCCCTTTTCACATTGGTCGTACATAATATGTAGTTAACTTTTACTTTTTTCTTCAAGTAATTATGCAGAGCAGTGCTAGATATTACTGCGCTCGCCACCCGGATTTATTTATGTATTTTACTACAGTTACCTACTCATAAATTTACAGCTAGTGCCAAAACGTTTACAAGTTTAATTTACGCTAATATTATAAAGCTAAAGATTTTCTTTTGTTTGAACGCGTTTATCTCAGGAACTACTAGACTTATTTCAAAAATTCTTACACTCTGGGATACGTACGTTATCTCTGCGTGCTATAGACTATTAATATTATGTACTAAGGACGAAGCCAATGTGGATTACTAGTTTAATTGATAAAATATCTCTTTCCCTTGCAATTTATCTGAAAATATTCGCTTTTTCAACGAAACACAGTAAATATTTGCACATAACTGCTTGGTGTATGTAACTGTAGGTAGTAAAATTATTACGTATTACTACTTTCTTGTAAGAAAAGCTCTATATTATTGCAAGCGTATCACAAATATAACTCTATCTAAAATAACTGTTTTCTTCGCGAGTTTTCATTAGCAATATCTCACAACATTTTTCACCAGAAAAAGGCAAGAAAAGATTTTACGCCTCAACAGTCGCGAAATATCACAGAAATCGCGTACATTTCCCCTCAAACGTGCACTAGTTACCAGCTCCAGAAAGCATACAGAATAATGACCGGCCACCATTCCTTCATTAGACCTTAAAATGGTGGCATTAAGGTTGAAAATGGGGTGTCGTTTGTATTCAATAGTTGGGAGCGAATGTACGTGAGAGCTATTGAGCGAGACGGAGGGAAATGGCCCGCTATTCCGGCGGTTTCAACTAGATTCACTAAATAATAGCGCTAAATAGACACGTCTCAGGTCGGCGAAGACATCGAGACGAAATTGACGTGCTTGTACGAGAGACTGGCGTGAAATAGGAACTAGTAAAATTAACAACCGTGTCAAAAAGCCGCTAACTTAAAACGGTGTAAAAATATCGTGAGGAAACCGAAATATACCAAGAACCTTTGAAGTCATGTGCTATCGACCAACTGGCACTGGGCCAGTGAGCGGGGCGGGTTATGGCCTTGGCTCTCTCCTTGTGAGAGAAAGCCCCGAATCTCACTAGTGGGTATACTTTATGCCATGTTTATAGCGAGGAATAAAGATACGAGCATTCACTTCTTGCATTATCATCAACAGCCCACTAAATGTTCCCACTGTCGGGACTTGGGCCTTCTCTCGCAAGGAGAGATTTAAGGCCATAATCCACCACGCTGGCCCAGTGCGGGTTGGTGGATAACTTTAAAAGGTTCTAGGTACATGTCAGTTTCCTCACGATGTTTTCCTTCACCGTTTTAAGTTAGCGGAATTACGCACATGACTTTGAAAAGACAGTGGTGCGTGTGGTGTTTGAACCCGGGGTCTCCGGATCGGCAGGCCCGTTCTCCCGACTAGACCAGCCGTAACTATTTCACTTATTGCATGCGTATCTCATATATAGGTAATATTTCACACTTTTTAACAGAGTGTAAAAAATACAAACTTCAACAAAGAGCAAAACTCACAGATAGGCCGTGTCCTATATTATTCACGGCGACCTGTAAAAGCGTTTGCCAGCGAAAATTCGGCCGAAACATTTTTATGTTTATTTTCCCAAGTCCACGGCCGGTAGGCGCATGTTGTTTCGCCTAGTTCGGATTTCACCTGTTTTTATTTACTTTTTTTTTGTCGTTTTTTGGTACGTGCTAGGTTTTGAGGATTTCGCGTGTAATATGCGGTGCCATTGTCTACGTTTGATTTTGTTGTTGGCAAAATAGAGAATGAGAATGCTGTCCTAAAATTCTAAAGAAAATTCTAGAGTTTCTATTTTATTACGTGTAGGTTTTTACGAACAAAATCCAATATCTGTCGAATGGTAATTGTACCATTTTGGTTTAAATTCGATTTATTTTCGCTGGCGTGTTAATTTGTTGAATTTAGTACCACAATCATTTATTTATTTATTTATTTCACAACCAAAACGATTTCCAAAAAACCAATTACATTAGTTGACAGGCTTTGATACAATATTTTATCAAAAAGAGACTTTACAATATACAATGTCGAGACTAACATACACATTTATTGAATAAGTTAATGTCAAGTGATTCAGGTAGTCATAATAATCGTCATCTTGTCTAGTGTTGGGCATCGATATAAACGAATGGATGTGCCCTGAGCACCTTGAAATTAGTCATAAACTGCATCTGTGTATATCGTAAGTGGTTTACAAACAACCAATCTACTTGACCCCTAGAATCGCTAGCAAGATATGCTGTGGTTCTACTTATTTTGGTTGTTAACAACGAATAGTGATAGTTAAAAACGCCCACCGCTTCCTTCCACCAACTAGAACGGAAAGAGTGAGCTCACTCTTCCCAACGATGACATGATTGCGTGCGCCCTGAAGTTTGGGAGGGCACATCTTTGTATTAAGATCGTTGGTGTTGGGTATTATTTCTACGTTCTATTTTTTAAATTAGGTTGAAGAAGCTCGCTGTATTTGCTATTTGTAAATAGGCCGACTTATTTAAACATTTAATGTGTTTTTTTCTGTTTTATCAGTTACTAGCTGTGATCTATGGGCAGTGTTTAAATGTTTCATAGCTTTGTCCGAGATCGAACATTTTTTTTTCGGTTTTCGAAACTTAAAATAATCACTAAAACATATTATTAATAACGCATTCAAGCAACTGATAAAAAAAAATTACAAGTAATTATTCATATCCGTTACTCTAACATTAAAATATTCTGATAGTAAAGTTACATTAATCTAATCTAATAATTAAGAATATTGTTTCCATATTCTTTAAATCTGAATTTGCTTAAAATCGCTTCTTTAAATCGGAATATGATCATGAGGAAATTAGACTGTCCATAAAAATACATGTTTCGAAGACATATAGGTACATTGTTCATCAACCCGCGCTTAGCCGGCGTCATGGACACTGACTTTGCAAGAGAAGGCCCAGAATCCCAGCAGAGGGAACATACATGGTTCTGCTTTGAAATGTCTATACCGATTTGAATATACTAAAAAATTAGACCGGATTTTGAGTCGCATAAGCGTTGAATCAATGTTTGGAATGGAACCGTAAACTGCCTTAATCTTTATTACATCGTCAAACTTTACCATACAACTTTGAATTTTATTTACTACACAATACAGTTTAATATTCAGGTATGAACTAGAAAACTTTTACAACCGTATCTACACAGACCTGTCAACGAAAAATGGAAGCAAAGTTAGGTTTTGTTGGTAACTAGGCGAGTTAGGAACTCTGCGCCGCCGCCGCCCGACTGACGGCCGGGTAGTATGGCTTGACGTGTAGGTAATGCCTTCATCGAGGTATAATAATAACAATCTGTATTAATAGTCACTATCATTACATAGTTTAGTTAAAGTCACTTTTGTCCCTATATGCCTATGTATGCTTATCTTTAAAACTACCAAACAGATTTTGATGCGGGTTTTAAATAGATAGCGTGATTGAAGGGGAAGGTTTATATGTATAATATGTGCATACAAAATAGAGAAACACTAATAATTTTAAAGGTTTCTTACGTAATGTCATAAATAAATACGTTTTTGCTCTTACTTTGCAAAAGCTGGCTGGATCCTACGACATGGATCAAAATAGTGTACTGCAGTATTGTACCCCTTACAAAGACCTACAAAAATGTTAACAATGGTATATGTTTATCTTTTAGAGATTACCCACAATAAACAGCTTTATTGTGGGTATCAGGTTGCACCCGTGCAAAGCTAGTAATATTATCCAGCTGAATAGTTATTTTGATTAAACGCGTTAATCTCATAACTACTGGGCATTGACGATTCCAAAACTTCTTTCATCATTTCAAACAGGAATGTACGTGATAACTGAATGCCATAACCATGCCACGGACAAAGCTGGGGCGAACATCTAATGTTGAAATATTCTTTAAGGATTTACAATAGATGGTCTGAACAAAAAGTATGCGTCATTTTTTTTTTTTTAAATAACCCACCCCGAGCAGCACCCGATGCAAAAGTGCTCATTATACTGGCCGCATTGCCTCGTTGGATTGCTATGGCCAGCCTTTGCACCAGGTACGAGCCGGCGCGGGAGTCCCCCGATTTGTCGCGTAGTTTACGCCCCAACTCGCTAACCAAACATTTGACCTCAGTTCCCCAACTGCCTAAAGTCTCCACAGCGAATGGGACAAACTCATAAGATGGCTCTAACCTCGTTGGTCTGAATGAATATTAAACAAATATTGTTACGGGTGGTCTAGTCGGAAGAACGGCAACTTCCGATCCGGAGCCTTCCAGGAGGTTCTAATTGGCTGTTTTTTCAAAATCTCGTGCTAAATCACGCTAACTTAAAAATAGTGAAAAAACACCGTGAGGAAACCGACATGGTCCTAGAATGTTATGAAGACATTCGTCATCCACCAACCCTCACTGGATCATCGTGGTGGCCTTGGCTCTCTCCTTGGGAGAGGAGACCCCGGGTTCTAGCAGTGGGAACATTTAGTGGGCTGTTTAATATTGTTTTAAACAAATATTATTCACTTGCTGTGTACTTGTTTATAACAATAATGTATTGACGCACCCCGTTGTCTGACTTATCCCCGCTTTATTTTTCTATCTTAAGTTTTCCTGGCGGAGATCGCTTTTAGCGATGAGGCCACTAATTTGTTGCAGTAGTTTATTGTTTATTCTCTTTGTGTATCCATACTGTGGGTGTGTTAGTAATGTGTTAACTTTCTATCTATTAGGCTGAGTTAACTTCATTTGCATCCTCTGCTAGCAAAGTCATGTGCTGTGAAATTCAGCATTGTCTCTCCTTTTAGAAATGTTATTGGTCTTGGTAACACTGCCATCATTACTTATTACGAGATGATAGAAAAGAAATAAGGAAAATGGTATGGCAGTTTCGACTACAAATTAATCAATGAACGGCTATAAAGATAATAATAAAATATCTTAGGTAGAATAATTTATCATGAGTGCATGTTGTGTGTTTGTGAGTGTGTGTGTGAGCGTGTTTGTGAGAAAGAGATATTTTGAAAGTAGGTGAGTATGTGTGAGGGTGAATTTAAGTTAGGAGAGTGCGTTAAAGTAAAAAAAGGATGGACCATAGGTGTACCTGTATTTATCTCACTAGTGTCGTATTTTTTTTAGTGTAACCGAACTAATTGCGTACAACAGAGCTACTTATGTAACTTTATTCTGGCTGTGGGTGTTTTAGGTGTTTAATGTCTTATGTTTCTTTTACATAAAAACTGTACTAATAATATATTTATAATTTTAGTGGTAGATCATCAAATATAATATTTTACAGCTGTTTACGCAAACAGACTGAGATTGAAGTATATCGTAAGAAAGTATATATTATGTTAAATATTCAAGTAATATAACTAGACTATTACGAACTTATCGTAGCTCGAAGAAAAGGCATCGTTTCATGGTTGATGTTCCAAAGACACGGACGAAGAGGTTTGACTCTATTTTTGTGACAAGAACTTCTAAGCTGTGGAATGAGTTGCCTGACTGGGGTTTTCGTGATAGTTATAATCTTGGTGTCTTCAAATCGAGAGTGAATCTGTTACTTTTAGGTAAATACGCCCAATCGTAGACCGCATCGTCGCTTAACATCAGATGAGATGGAGGTTATGTAAACCTATAAAAGTATAAAAAACTAGATTTTGCAGAGAACAAAATAGTGTGTATGGTAGTGTGTGTGTATCTTTCAATTTCTATAAAATTACTCATTAGGAGCAATGCTTCTAGAGAAATTGACCACAACACAGAATTATATTTATGTACCACGAGACATTGCAAAATATAAAATAGTTTGTCTTGTACCCCTAAACTTATCTAAAAACATTGTCCTTACAACCGGAACATAGAGAAGATTGTGTACCATTACTCGGCTGTATTGAAACGTATTTAAATCTGGTTTAGCCAGGTACTCGAGTGCATCCAGGCAAATCCCGGTAGATTTATACGTCTGGCTCCGGACAGTGACGGACTCAGGTGGCTGGTGGGACGCAGCGGAGGATTAGACAATATAACGGGCGAATTTACTCAGTGAAACTGAAAAAGTGGCTTCGGCGTATCGTTTGTTAAATTAAGGTGATGTAAATTTGTTTAGACCATCTTTAAGGAATAGTTTTTTAAGCCTTCATAATTTAAACTTACATTGAAAACACTGGACTAAACACAGGACTTTATTGCTGACGTCTCGTGACCGCGTTAGTGACGTTCTACAACCATTATTTATTAATTTAGAATAAGGCTAATTTATTAAAAGGAAAAAAAAAAAAAAAATTTATGATAACCCCCAAGTGTGAGTGATCGAGAAAATTACAGCCAACTGCTCGTCAAGGCTGTGTTTATTAGTAAAATCATTTCTGATTTGTTTCTTTTTTTTATAGTTTAGAGTGACGAGACGACCAAGACATGTGTCTGATGGTATCAAATGAAAGGTTGACTAGTAGAATACGTTGCACTATGACAAATTTCATCTCTGCCACATAACAGCACAGTGGCAATACGGGTATCAAATGAAAGGGCTATTAGAACATGAAGAGCCCAAATCATTACCTGCAGCACTGCACCGCGCTCGTTACCCAGAGATGTAAGATTTTATATCGCTAAGCCCTGTAATTTATCTGAAAACATTGCTCTTCAAACCGGAACATAGTAATATTTGCACTTTACCATTTCGCGGTAGAATAACTAAATGAATAATACTTATCGTACTAGTTCATTTTTCGTAGTTTCTATCGTTTATTTTTGCAAATAAAGTTTTCGCTTTTGCCAGTCTAACACACAGTATAATGAACACACACATGTTAATTTATTTCAGACTATTTTAGAACAAAAGTTCATCCCTATTCTTTTAGTAGTATTCATAATAAAGGTTATGTAGTTAGTATTTCACAAAATACGAGGCGTATCCTCTTTTCTCCTGTTACCGGGGACGATGGCACTTGATTTGATATCTGGCCCGGAAATATATCACCGGGCCAGTTGAAACTTTTTTTTTCCCATTTGGCAAATCAAGGAACCGGGCCAGATGAGACCATACCAATCCATATACTATAATTTGTAGCTTTGATAGTAGATTTGAACATGAATATTTCAAATCACTGAAAAGCACTGCACTACGCTTGTCACCTGTAGAAGTAAGAAAAATGTTATCGTCTCGTTACTCTGTAATTTACCTGGAAACATTGCCCTACATACCGGAACACAGCAATGTTTACACGTAAAGGGTATAGAGTTAAAACATCTTATATCACTGAGTGACACTATACCGGTGTATTACTTACCATTAGGCCATTAGGCCATTTTCTGGTCAAGTAGTCACTCTTTTTTTAACCCCTCACCAAAAAAAGAGGTGTTATAAGTTTGAAGTCAATGTCTGTCTGGCTGTTTGTCTGTGTGTGTCTGTGGCACTATAGAGCTCAAACGGATAGACCGATTTCGATGCGGTTTTTTCATTAGAATATTAATATCCGTGCAAACGTTCTAAGCTATATACGGTTAATATCGATTTAAAATGGCCGCCTCCACAAAATGGCGGACAATATATATCTTCACAACCTAACTCAATATGGGTATCAAATAAAAAACTTGACTAGTAAAATACTATACTAATGTACAAAAAAATCAAATCCAATATGGCCGCCACCACAAAATGGCGAATTATATTTTTTTTTCACGACTACTTCAATATGGGTATCAAACGAAAGGGCTTGACTAGTAGTATACTAGAATACTTTGCGCTATGAAAAATTTCAAATCCAAGATGGCCGCTACCACAAAATGGCGAAATACATTTCATTTTTCACAACTCCCTTAATATGGGTATCAAATAAAAGGGCTTGACTAGAAGAATATTGTACAGATAACAAATCCGAGGTAGTCGGGGGTTAATCAAATTTTTGAACTTTGTTCTTGTTATAAAGAAATGGTTCTGTCTGGCAGTAGAATAACTAGTAAAGATGTGGTACTATACAAAGAGTCATTTTGAAAAGATTTGAATAAATATTACTTTTATCTAATTTAATAAAGAAAAAATCCACGTAAGTAGCTCCACGCAGTCGGTAATGCGGGTAACGAAATAGTTGATCCGACATAATCCCAAAAATCCATTGATTAACTGGCAATCTCAATAAACCTGCCAATATTGTGCGTTTTCCTTATTGCCTTCTGTACAGAACCCTGTAGCACAACCTACAAATAGATGACAGTATGACTAGTTGTTTTTCAAGAAGTATTTTATTGAATTGTAGATTATTATAAAAGTATTTCCGCTTATACAAAGTTACTCATCAAAATTATACGCTCTTGAAATTAGGAAACCAAATTTTAGAACCCACGTTCTTTTTTACATGAAAGTAATTATTTGAATTTTTTTTTTAATTCAAAAATATGAACACAAAAATGATTGATATTCAATAAAATAAAAAACCACTGTAATCAAATAGAATTCATCTACAAATTTATATAAGTCATGCGGAGGTCTTTTTAAAGACAACTATTTGGTATAGTAAAAAAATATTGAATTATTTACAGTATCTGTACAAAGATGCTAGATACAAAAACGATATTTATTTTTGTATAGAGTGACCAGACAAGCAGGGCATGTGCCTGATACGCAACACCCCTGACCAACAGCACAGTGATAAGTAGCTATTGGAACATGAAGAGTCCAAATCATTACCTAGCACTGCACTGCGTTCGTCACCCAGAGATATAGTAAGTTTATATCTCTTTGCCCAGTAATTTTACTGGAAATATGGCCTTTCAAACCGGAACACAGTAATGTAAAAATATAATCAACAGAGAAATTCGAAGCCAGTCGTCAAATCAGATTACAAATCTTGTCCAGGTCGATTACATTAGTAGGTTTCTAACAACCTTAAGTTAATATGGCAAATACAAAATGTGTGTGGTGCTTCGAATAAAACAATCCGGGCAGTTAAATCACAAGTGTAAGCTGACAAAAGTCATTTATCACGCTAGTTTATCAACCGTCAACTACAGGTTACTGAAAATTTTGTATCTCATAATTTACAAAGAATGTAGTATTATTTTTAAATTCTACGCGAAAGGACTTTCAGACATTTACTTTGCACTCATATATTATTAATATGATTATTTATATTGTAGTATTTAATTAGTAGTATTAGGAAAAGTGTCACCTCGCTTCGCTTAACCATGTTTGTAGGCGAATTTCCTTTAAGCCTGGAAAATATTGCTCTAAGCAATAAGGCCGCCATTTGTGGTGCTAGTTCATAAGTGTTCTACTGGAATATTTCTGTTTTTGTGTCACAATAAAGAGCTATCTATCTATAACTTTTTTTTGGCGCAAGACGTTATATTTGAGCTACTGTGTGCTGTCTGTACGTTGCGTTCTCGCACAAAGGGTTCGGCACAATGGGTGTATCAGGAAGCCGTTAATCGGCGTCGCAAATGGCGCGTAAAGATAATTACGCGGGCGACGTCGGGCGGAATGACTAGTCGGTGATTTGGTCCGGACTCATTTATGGACGGCGCGGAAGGGAGGGTAATGACTCGGGGGTTAGAAAAAATCTCCATTTTGTGAATATTTGGGGATAGAAGCCGGGATATTTGATTTGGTTCGAGCCGCACCCTTCTGGGAAATAAAGCCATTTTCTAACAAGCGGCTTGACAGAGACCTAGGTTTATATCCTTTAAAACATTTTGGCAACATATTAAACACAGCTAGATCCCAAATGGAACTCTACGCTTATTAATCAAACTTTTGAATGAGCTAATATATGTCTTAAAAATCTCTAAGCTATCATAAACAAAGCTTGATTTTTTTTGTATGCTGCTAAACGCGTTAATAATGGCTTCGACTAAAGTCAACTATTAAAAAAACAATTACTGGCTCATATGTTGATAGAGACATTCCAGTGCATTCTAAAAAAGACTTCAAAGTCTTGAACATCGCCGCAAAATTGCTAGCCTATCGGTTTTTATCGGATATACTTCGGAGAGTGTGCAACTGATCTGCATGATCTTATACCACCTTGCCTTTTTTTCTATCGTACTTCTCTTAACTCGAAGAAGCGGTGCCGTTTCATGGTGGATATTCCATAGACATGGACAAAGAGGTTTGACTCTACGTTTGTGATAAGAACGTCTAGGCTGTGGAATGAAGTGGGTTTTACCCGATAGTTATAATCTTGGTGTCTTCAAATCGATAGTGAATCGGTTTCTTCTAGGTAAACACGCTCCATCGTAGACCGCATCGTCGCTTAACATCAGGCGCATAACATGGCGGTCAAGTATAAACCTATAAAAGTTATAAAAATAAATTCGAAGACTATAGAGGTTCATGATGGTTCAATTTTGTGTTATGTCTCCTTCATAGTTGATGGGTTTATGCCAGGAAATTTGTTAAAAAAGGAACATGTCTATATCAGAATTATTTTGAAAATAATAGGAACTTGAAGTTGTCTTTCAAACTTCATTAAATTGATTCGTAAAACGTTGTGTATGTCAAACATGGTGTTAACATTTGCAGACGACTTTTGAACTATTGGCTAGATTGTGATTGAATCCTATGACCTAAAACTGTGTCTTATCACCATCACCTCTTTTCCAAGTGATGTACCTACATCTTTCTCATCGCCACTGGTTTTAACGCTGAAGGAAAACATCACGAAGAAACCGCCATATACCAGGAATCTTAGAAGGTCATGGGTCATCTGCAACCCGCAGACCTCAGTTATCTTATTATGAGAAAAGGCCCCAAGGCCCAGCAGAACTTTGAGTGGCTTACATAACCTTAAGCCCAAGATTTACGCGACCCAACTATGTGCCAAATTTTGAGCTAAGCAAATATAACTGAGATCGATCGAAGCGGTGGTCCACGGTTTCACCTGCGTAGTTCCTGTTTCCGTGATTTTCCCGAAATCAAAGGTAGCCTATGTGTTGTTCGAGACATTATCTCTGTGTTCCGAATTTCACCTGATTTGTTGAGGCGTTCAGACTTGATTGGGCAAGAAACATCTGAACATCCCAACATCTAAACTTTGACATTAAATTTGTTGTAGTAGTAAGATATAACGGTTGCGTCGCCAAACGTTTGTAAAGATAATGTGCGCAATATAGAGCTTAACACGAGTTTGTTGAATGATTATTTCATACCTCGGAAAAGGAAAAAAGTGAAAACGTAATAAAGTATAGCAAAAGGAAAAATATAATTATGAAAATATAATTCGAGCCGAAGTTCGCGACACATCAGGTGGCGTCTTCGAAATTGAATTCCATATGAGTCGGCGACACAAAGACTTGGGAGACAATAAGAGACATTATTTCGAAATGTTTGGAAACAATTTTCATCATTTCCCCGTTCTGTTGGGATTTACTTAGTTTGCGCGAAACAAATCAAATTCTGTTGTCTTCGGCGACGCCCGGCGGAGATAAGGCGGCGCGGGAGCGGTGCGGCGGCGGCATAGCAGCGATGCGGCAGCGGCGACGGTGCGTGAAGAAGGAGTATGTGAGCACTATTTTCACCGCGATCTATTATAAAATCACCTTGTTCTCTGGATTGGTAGTAAGCTAAGCTAAGTTACCCATTTAGCTTCTAGTGAGCGAGTTCGATTCCCAGCCAAAACAAACATCGTAGAGAAGAATAAGGTTGCTTAATTTGTTCCTCGTGCTCAAATCCTAGAGAAATGTGTGTTATGAATTAATAACAAGAAAAAAAAAAAGTGTTACTTCCCTAAAGACTAAAAAATGGTTACCAATAATTTAAACTAAAGTTTGGCAACTTTAGTTTTTTGAGTTTTTAGTTATTTTGGGCTTATGATTTAACCAGTCTATAAATCTTTTGTTTACTTCTCAAAATAAAGAAATAAATATTTACAAAAGAATCTTCACGAAGCGAAAATAAAAGTATTATTGAAAGAATTTCAAACCAAACAACCGCAGGCAACAAAGACATCTCGTAGAGAGGATTGAGAATATCGCGAAGATTGGAAACGGACGGTCGAGTACAAAGTAAGATACGCTCAAAGTTTTACGACTGATAGTAAACATTTAGGACTAATCGAATTACTTACACAGTTACTATTTATCAGAGAGCACTGATTAAATTCTACAAAAATAAATGGTTCGCACCGGGAAACATGTTAACACCATTTTTCCCACTGCTAAGACTCTCAAAAGGAGAGAGCCAATGCCATAAATCTACCATGCTGCCCTAGTACAAGTGGGTGGATATGACCTAGAAAGTTGTTAAGAACACGTTGGTTTTCAAATTACGTTTTGCTTTTTAGGGTTCTGTAGCCAAATGGCAAAATACACGACCCTTATAGATTCGTCATATCTGTCTGTCTGTCCGTCCGTATGTCACAGCCATTTTTGTCCGAAACTATAAGAACTATACTATTGAAACTTGGTATATAGATGTATTTTGTGAACCGCGTTGAGATTTTCATTAAAAAAATAGAAAAAAAAACAATAAAGTTAGGGGGTATCCCATACTAAGAACTGAAACACAAAAAAAAATCCATCAAAACCATAAGTGTGGGTTATCTATGGATAGGTTTTTTAACCCCCGAGCATAAAAAGGGGTGTTAAAAGTTTGACGTCGATGTCTGTCTGTCTGTCTATCTGTGTGTCTGTCTTCTGTGTGTGTGTCTGTCTGAGGCACCGTAGAGCTCAAACGGATGGGCCGATTTCGATGCGGTATTTTTTATTTGAATGTTTATTACCGTGCGGATGTTCTTAGCTATGTTTGGCTAATTTCGATTTAAGATGGCCGCCTCCACAAAATGGCGGATAAAATATTTCTTCACAACCTACCTCAATATGGGTATTAAATGAAAGGACTTAACTAGTAGAATACTATACAGTATAACACATTTTAAATCCAAGATGGCCGCCACCACAAAATGGCGAATTACATTATTTTTTTCACTACTACCACAACATGGGTATCAAATAAAAGGGATGTTGTACAAATTACAAATCCGAGGTAGTCGGGGGTAAATCAAAATTTTTAATTTTGTTCTTGTCTAAACTGAATAGTTTGCGCGAGATTCTCTTCCAAAGTGGTAAAATATGTGCCCTCCTCCTGTAACTTCTAAAATAAGAGAATGACAAAACTAAAAAAATATATATGATGTAAATGTATGATGTATACTTTCAACAAAAATTGTTTTGGATAAGATCTAGTAAGTAGTTTTATTTTAATACGTCATAAATTCAGTAATGTTAAAAAACGAACTACAAGAACTTTTATATTATATTACTTGCTGCTACGGAAGTCTTCATGAGTGAGCCCGACTAGCACTTGACCACTTTTATTGGTTTTAATTTGCCGGTATTACGCACATGAATTCGAAAAGACAGTGATGCGCGTGGAAATCGAACCGGATCAACAGTCGGCGTCCTCCCGACTAAACCAGCCGTAACTCATAAATAGGTGGACCCCATTTGATACGGTTTATCAGATCTATGTGCCGTCCATACTTCAGTGCCTCATGACGAAAGTTTTAATTAATTTGTCCTCCCCTGTAATGATGCATATGCCGAAACGTAGACACTCAAACTAACTGCACCACCTAGACACTTGGTAGACTCCAAATCGTGTATTTTGAGTACTCGTAACTCGTAATATATGGACTCATATTGTTCTTAAGCTTCCGCGATTTGAACACGTAATGTTTATGTTGTACGGGCTTCATCACGATATAATTCACTGTTGACCAGGTCTTCTCGTGACCGCGGCGGTTGTAACGCTGCCGAAACGTCGAGGTAATTAAACAATGAATTATATCGTGTTTAAGCCCCATATAATACAAATATTATGATAACTCATATACGGTAATTCATCATCATCATCATCAGCCTATCTTAGTCCACTGCTGGACATAGGCCTCTCCCCATGGCCTCTCTCATAAGGTAATTCATAACATTCATAATATTATTGTAACTCAGCTATTTTTTTTTAAGTTTCAGAGCCTAATATATATTAACAAAACTAAAATACAATGAGAACTACACGACGCTACATACCTAACTACTTACACAAAGCAGAACTGAATTATCCATAGACTAATGAAGGTCTACAGATAATCAAGATGTTCAAGCCAACTACCAATCGGAAACGTTCCCAGCATGCTGGCGGCATTAACACGCTGAATGACAGATAATAAATTTAGATTGTTACGAAGGTAGCTAAATTATATCTTACAAATCACTGCAATTGGTGCAATTTATATACAGAGAGTAACTTACTATTCTACACAAAGTTCATGTTATAACTTCATAATTGGAAACAATATCTCAGACTAATATTGACTTGTTAAACACGTATTCAATATCCAGTAAGCACATTCAAAGACCCAGCTAATTCAATTCTATCCGAGCACGCGTCTCGCAAATAGGAAGACGCCGGGATAATCTCAGGTCACTGCTGCACCGCTGCACCTCGCTATTGAATCGTCCTAAAAGATTGTCGCCTCGCAAGCAAAAGGAGCGAGCGGACGGAAATAAAAAAGCGAAGCGAGCGAATTTTCACTCAAAGAAAGCGGAATCGAACGTCTAAGGAATTAATGTATTCACAGTCGAATATCATCGGAATGCTTTTGTACGAGGGTATATTAATTTTGATAATAGCTTTCTTTGTCGGAAAACCTTTTGTTGTTTGACTTCGTAAATAAGTTGGGAGTGCTGAGTTTTTCTGCTTCTGTATTTAGGGTGTTTTAGCTTTTGTCTGATCCGTGGGCGTTGGAACTGTTCAGGGGAATGTTTTGAAAACAATAGCGTTTCGTATTTTATTTTTCACAATTCTAAGCGTTTTTGGTTGTGACGTGTATGATTTGGAAAGTTTTTTTGACTTGTTAAAGATATTTTTTAATTTACTACAGAATGATTAAATCGCGTAATGAATCGCGTTTTTTGTCAATAATAGGTTTACGCTTGTCCGTCACCTTACTGACTTACGTATGTTGCCTATGTACCTGAATGGAGCGTGCTTATTTAGTAAAAACAGTTCAGTTCTAGACTTGAAAAGAACTAGATTATCTTACTAATTCTATCCTACTAACTATGTATATAAATGTGAAAGTTTGAATGTTTGTAGCTCAATCATGTCGAAACGGCTGAAAAAATCATATAGACATTTCGAGCGCAGATGCTATTCTGAAACAACATATGCTTTACTTAGCATTTACTTATATACTTTAGCAAATAACAGTAACAAGAACTACTCTTAGCTAGCAGAATATTATGTAATTACTAGTTGTGCCTCGTGGTTTTACTCGTGCAGTTTTATTTCTTACAAAGATGCATTTTTTCACATACTCTTTCCCAGTATACGTAGTTTTATATCTTCATTCTTTATTCGATAGCTTCGATCTGAAGTCGATCGGTATTCTGAATGATGTAATTATTTCCTGCACAATGGTCGTGTAATCGAATCGATCACGTCACTAGCAGCTCCACTCGCCCGTAGTCTAGTCCGTATCGAGTCAACGAACAACATAACTATCGATTTGAAGACACTAACATTGTTACCATCGGGAAAACAATTTATAATATTACTTAGAAGCATGATTTTCTTTTTTTTCACGTTCTCTTTTACTTTATGCCTCTGTTTATGTTAAGCTTGTATTATTTATTCAATAGCATGAATTTGAAGTCGATCTGTATTCTGAATGGTGTAATTATTTTCTGCACACAATGGTTGTGTAATCGAGCCGATCACGTCTCTCGCAGCTCTACTCGCCCGCAGTCTATTCCGTATCTAGGCATGCTCGTCTCGTCACTTCTTACTAAAAAAAAACTAATAACGTAACTATCGATTTGAAGACACTAATATTGTTACCATCGGAAAAACTATTTATAATATTATCAGTTTTTTTTCACGTTTTCTTTTACTTTAAGCATATTTTAAGTTAATCGGCGGTATTCTGCATGCTATAATTATTCCCTGCACATTGGTCGTGTAATCGAGCCGAGCCGAGCACCGATCACGTCACTCGCAGCTCCACTCGCCCGTAGTCTAGTCCGTATCAAGTCAGCGAACAACTATCGATTCAATACCAATACCGACTTCTGACCTGACAGATGTTGAACTATTGAACTTTATGGAAGGTGCATTTATGTCGGAAAATAATGAACTCGAGATTGTTCTTTATAGTGCGGACCTGGCTGCCGAGTAGCGGAGCAAAATGAATCCCTGAATTCAGATCACATGGCACGTAGAAATTTCTACCAAAATGATCAGTCCTATTTTTTGAAAATCCCTATGTTTTAATTTCAAAGATACTGAATAAAAAATAAAATTGCCCAAATACATTTTATTTTTTTTTTTTGCAAACATTTTTGCAATATTAAAACTCTACTATGCGACTAAATAGTCTGTTTTTTTATTCTGAAAACATTAAGTTACATTTAAAAATTGCATTTTTCCTCAAATCCTCAAATATCTAATGAACATGATTGAATAAACAAATAAAAAATATATTAAAAAAAAAATTAAAAAATCCGACTAAATAAAAAACAGGTAAGAAAAACACTGCAAATACCGCAGTAAGATCGACAAAATAAAGCATGTACTAAAACATTACTATACTGTAAGCAGAAAGTCTAAGTAAAATATTTTTCGGGATAAAAAGTAACATATGGGTTAATCCATCCAATATTCTTACAGGTTTCCAAATTTCAGCCCGATCCGTTAAATGTTTCTACATGATTAAGCAACAAACACCAAAACTCTTGCATTCACAATTTTAGTAGAATTTTGGCTCAAATAACCCTTCAGTTAATGCATCTAATACAACGAACGTTAAATAAATCTTTTTCAAAGGATTAAACTGCAGTGTACATATCGTTGAATTCCATTAAGCTAAGAAAACAGGAAGGAAATCCCGTGATAAATTAGTGTTGGCTACATGAGCCGCCCGGGCCGAGCCAGGCGCTGGCTCTTGTGAGGCTAGACGATCTTATCCACAGACCTATTACAGGTAGACACCGTAAGTTGACCCGCGAACGTGGTGCTCTTCTATTTTCACCAGGTCAAGATATGTGTACAGTATACAGTATAAAAAATACGCTCAGATTTTATTACACAGTATTTTCTTGATTTTGGTATTTTGATAATCTAGACACACGGCAGTGTGACCAGCCAAGTTCATTCCAGAATAAAATGGATATCTACAATGATTGTGGTAGGTCCAAAATTCAAATAATGGGTGCTTTTCAAGTTTTCGAATTGCAAACCATTTTTAACTTGTTTTTTCCCGCAGTGTTATTCGCGACTTATCTTTATTTTTAAAATAAAAATAGTTTAAATTACTCTTTTGACATCAACTACCTGGGGCAGTAAAAATCCCATTATAATTTTTCAAACCGTTTCAGATACGAGTATTAGCTAAAGCAAACACACATTATTTAAAATATTTTTTATAAAATAATACCGTATAAATGTAGACATTTTGCTACTAATTATGTAGGTACGCTACTTACTAGGTAGCTACTTAGTATGTACCAGAAGCGCCCAGCGATATTAAATAAATAAATAAATAATAAATAAAATAAATAAATAAATATTGGTGGACAATTCACACACAACACCATCTGACCCCAAACTAAGCAAAGCTTGTGTGATGGCAGCCAGATAGCTGATATAATACTTATATAGTTTTAAATACATACTTATTATACATAGAAACACCCAGACACAGTGCAAACATTTGAATTCATCACACAAATATTTGCACTGGGTGGGGATCGAACCCACGACCCTCGGCTTCGCAGGCAGAGCTACTACCAACTAAGCCACTAGGGCAGTCTAGGATTTTACTCTCGCAGTTTCCAAAATGCATACATGTTCCAAGCCGATTCGTTCTGACGTGATTGAAAAACAAACATCTAAACATTGGCATAATTATAATTTTAGTATGAAAAGATGTACGAGATATTATTCAACAACAAATCATCATCCAACTAAGCTACATTTGCGGTGTCTATTCTGATAGATGGCGATGTCCCACGGTCATATTAGCAACGTGTGGCCGTCAGCCAAAACCGAGCTGAGCCTTGTTTATAGTCACCTCAACTTGTCGAGCCATTAGTGGCCGGTTCCGAGCTTGCAATATGGCGGGGTGACTGTGATACGGAACGCAGATTAGTTTTATGTGGATAAATTAGCGGATAAAGGTTACAAGTTAATTTGCTGCAAAACTTATTCTGTAGTGGTAGGTCTCTTTGCAGAGTCGGGCTGGGGAAGAACACATTTGCCAATTATTCTACCGCCAACCAGCACTAATTTTAAAAAGGAGAAAGATTATTTCTTTGAACGCGCATATCTCAGGAACTACTGCACCAATTTCAAAAGTTCTTTCATCTTTGATTATATTCGTGGTTATTGAGTGTTACAAGCTATATTTTACATGTAACATAGGTGAAGTTGGGGTCGACCGCTAGTGTGATAATATTAGTAACCAAATGATGTTACTACTGCAAAAATGATATTTTACCCTGTTTTTTCTTAATTCAATGAAGAAATTATAGTGTAAGAGATAAGACTTATATTGAAAAAGATTAATTTATAAGGCTTAAGAAAAACTTTTAAAAAAAGAAGAAATTTTACGGAAAATATACAAAAAAGGAATGATAAAGATTATATTAAATAAACTTAGCAGTTAGTGAGATTACTCTGTGTCGTTATGTCCGTGGCTTTAAATCTATTTTCTTCGTTATCTTTCTGATGAAGTTTTAAATAAAACCTCAAACCTGTCCTTCAATCACAAACTCCTCAAGTAGCGAATATTAATGGAAATTCAAAATGAGCAAAAGTAATTACAAACAAGATAAACATGCGCCGGGAATTTTGAACAATTCCGGAACAGTTTGATAATTTCTTGTTGTCTGGTCAGACGGAGTTTCGACAGTGGCGCCACAGGCCCTGGGTAGCCTTCAGGCGACGACTCAATTAATTATCTAGCTTCCGGGAGGACGTTGTTTTGGAATAGGTTTACTCGAGGCTAGCGTTACTCATAAGAAAAGTTACGTTAATTGTATTCCATTAACACCCAACATACTATAATAAGTGTCTTCAAATTTATTTAAGTGTAGATCTATTTCTTCTAGACAAGCTTTTCATTGTTGATTGCTATCTCTATACATCAGGCGAAAAGGCAGTTCAGTACAAACCTTTAATCAATAAATTTAAAAATACATCAGGATTAAACACAAATAAAGCTACGATCACAGACAATCATAACTTTTTTACAAGTATGCGTGTTTGTCGCTTAGTTATTATTGTAGTAAGGTGCATGGCTTCAAAGATGACACGACCAAAAGAAGTAGGCACTAGAAGTAACCACGTAGTGGCTACGTAGCAGTAGCGTAGCAGCGACGCGGACGTAGTGACCACATAAATGCTACATCGTGGCCACTTATTAACAAAGTAGTGGCATCATAGCCACGATGTGGTAACCAACCATAAAGCAACCATTTATTGGACAAAAAAAATGTTTACTTGTGCAAATGCTTACGATAAAATACAGAAAATACACCCGCTAAAAACAGATTTGTTGTTCGCTAGACACAATGCTGATTTTTATCTAAGGAACTAGATTTCGAAAAACTTTACCTAATGAATATAAGGACGTTGGCTATACATAGTGTTAAAAACTACGTGAAACAACACACTATAAAATAAATTAACAAAAGCAGACAGCAAGCTTTTGTGTGTTCAATAAGTTGTGAAACTCAAATGTAAGTGTTGCAGTGTACTGAATTTCAGGTCGGTAGTTCCGTTGGTTCCGTGTTCTGAGAAAACCACCAATTAAGTACTAACATTGGTTGTGAACGGGTACGGCAACTTTGCTTCAGTTTCCGTGGAGAACTTTGAATAATTTAGTAATTTGTGAAAGGTTTACGATGCAGGTATTCGTAGTAACGATTTTTGTTTTCACCAATTTTCAATACATTCAATTACCAACATCACCGTTTTACAATGATAAGCATTTTCATGACCTTATCTTAGAGTTTTTGAGAAAAATTAATACTCAATACTAAAAATGTTATTGCGTCATTTGCAAATACAAATACAAAAATCTTTATTGCTGTTTGTAGGTAAGATAAGATGATACAAAACATTTTAAAAGTTAACCCATACAAACTGGCCTCTGCGAGAGGCATGCAATATGTCTGGCAAGACAATTTGTTGTAGTCTTAATTTATACAGTGTAAAAAAACTAGTTGTCTGATTAAAGTCTTCTTCTTCTTTTCATTTCTGGTTTGTATTTATGTCATGTGATTCTTCATCTGCTATTTATTTATAGCTTCTATTGGGTTGTGCTATATATATGTGTGAGTTAAATGCTTGGTGAGCACAATTTCGCCAATATCTTGTGTTTCAGCAGGATGTTGTTTTGTTTCGTGCAGGAACACATTATACTACGAATACACATGAATACATTCATGTGTATTCGTAGCCGTTATATATGGCAACGGAACGTCTTATTTCTAGGTCCTCAAATTTGACAAATCAAATTGTTATAGAAGTTTTTGTCCAACACATACCATTTTAACATCTTCAGATTAATAGTGAATCTGTTTTTTTTTTTTATGTACAAAATTTACAATTTTGAAATGAACATTTATGGGTCAAATTAACCACTTATGTAGGATGATAGAAGGGTATAAAATAATAAGATTGAGCACTACGCCGTCGCTTGAAAACTCTCCAAAAGATTTGTAACCCCCCTATCCTAGCTTTCAAGTGCCGGGCCTGCTGTCTATATGATAAACGCATTATGTCGTAGCATGGTCTAAAAACAAACATGATTGCATTCAGAAGTAAGCATGATATTGGTAAAAAAACGCAGTATTCTAAAAATTCGTGTCCATTGAGTGAAAACTATTGTGCGACTAGTCAAAGGTAAAAACCAAACACATATGCGTTGCACCTGACAAAACAATCAGCGGACATTGATGCGACAATTTCATCGACGTGTATCAAACAGGCATTGATACGGTCTGGTGATTGTGATTGCACTGTGTTACTCAGTTAAATGTAGTCAGATTTTTACTCAAAACCTCTTGTAACATAATTATAAAATATTGATTTTTGTTCGCTATCAATCTCTCTACTTTCATTTGCTTGTCCTAAAACGCGTCTTGACCATTAATACAGAGTTACTAGCTTAGCGTTTATTTTCGGATATATTTCGGAAAGTGTGCAGCTGATCTACATGATATATTATATTAATAAAACCACTTTGACTTTTTTTAATCAGACTGCTCGTAGCTGAAATCATCGTTCGCTTGGAATCGCAGATGGTTAACGTGCCAAAGACTCGAATGAAAAAACGATCACAAAATAGAAATATCTCTAGTGTTCCAAAGAAAGTAAAGTATCATAACAAGTTATACGTATGCATATGAATTACAACGGGCCTCAAACTAGGCAGAGTCTGTATTTTGTGCGTCCTGCATCGGATAATTTTTTTTTCACGCTGATCTTAGTACACATAGATTGTAATGGAGTGCTGTTATAACAATTACGAATAACAGTAATACATTAAATGTGGACCTGCTTGACCTTTGTAGTAAGCACGTTTAGGCTGTGGAATGTACATTATTTTATTCTAAGTAGACACTCATCGTAGACCGCGTCGTCGCTTAACACCAGGTGAGATGGTGGCGACGCTTTTCGAGATGGGGTTTGCTCTTATCTACTGCGACGGTTGTCGTTTCTTGGAGCAATGTAATGGTTCATCAACATTTCAGCTGACTAATTAATAGGAGTCAGCCCGACAGATGTCGTTAAACAGACCTAGCAGTGAGAAAAAAATGTGTGCGTGTACTAGTGTACACACGTAAGAAGTGAAACTTCTTTATGGCCTTATTTTTCGAAAAATGATCTACATGCAACTTTCTAGAAATTGGTTAAATAAAGTTTAATTAGATAAAGTTTAAACAAAAGGATTTTATTCTCATAGACATGAATACAAAAATAATACCACAATCCCACCCAAGTATTAAAAAAGAGATATAATTACTTACTTTTGTTAAAAATCCACTGGAATTAGAATTAAAATAAAGCCTTTGATTTTGTTGATCACTTTAGTATCGATATATTATTTATCACGTCGCTATTGTGTTTCAGAAATAAAAAAGATGGCGCGTAACGGAAAAATGTGACGCGTAACCGAAAAATGTGACGGTAAATTTTTTTCCAACGCCGATAAAGAAGTTTCACTTCAAAAATTATGTAATTCAACTTACTAAGCAACTCAAATTTGGCATGAATTATTAAATCTTATTTTTTTTTAAATTAAATAGATCACTAGATTATTAGGTATTGGAGTAGATGGGTTCTGGAATGGAAACCGAAAATTATGTAGCAGCTTTGAAATGGTTTAGAACTGAGGATTTAAACAAACTATCGTCACTTTTATTGGCGTCCTTTCCTTTCTAGAATACAGAGTATTTATGATAAAAATAACAGCACATTATTCAACTTTCCATTGTTAATTCATTTTTGCGAGATGAAAAATTAAAATGTGAATTTTCCTATCAATAACGAGTTCGAAATTGCATTGCAAGAGAAAAACCGGCACCGGTCGGAAATACCGGTATTAATTGATCGGAGCAGCTTGCTTCGTCGAGGGTGCTCCGGCGACAAATTGGCTTCACTTGATGCTGGGTATTGTTGAATGTAGGGCGTTTCGGCCACGGCTAGATTTCTGAGCGAAACTAACCAACGGCGGTCCTTTGTACGGTGAGGATTATACACTGTAGAGCGTTTGAGCTACAATTACTTTCAAGATAAAATAGACTAACATTGTAGCAATTACTCTTGTACGATATTTACAAATAAACAAAGAATTTGAAAGTCTCATTGCTCAACAAAATATACAACTGAAAGATTATCATATCTCAAAAGATTTGCAATAAAAAATTGTATCAAAGCCATGTAAAATGTTAGACTAAATATCTAAAAACTTAGTAGGACGTTTTAGTTTTCATTAATAATATCGATTTAATACATATTTATTCACATGTATTATTAAATAATGTGTATTTATTAAATCAAACGATGACTGGTTTTGTAGCACTGTTAGCAGTGAGTTTTCTCACAAAACGTGAGTGGTTCATTCCCACATATTTTAGACAAATAAACGATGAGATAACAGTGGGATACGTATTATTTTATATTTTTATTTATCATAATCCACAGACTTCTTCGGTGTCTGTGGAGTCCAGGTATGACACACGTCAGTAACAAAATCCTCTTTTATTTTGCCGGTGGATTTTAATACTAACGGTAACTAATAATATAAGATGTCACTGTACAAAAATAGTAACACATCGTTTTTTTAATAATATCCTACTAATGTTATTGATGCGAAAGCTTGTATGTGATCACAATATGTTTGTAACTCATCAAACAAACACTAATGAAGGTATTCGTATCACACTTATTTGGTTTATACAGAGCTGGTTGTACAATGTACAGCCTAGAATAACATAAATTATACTTTTTATTGCTGTAACGTAGTGGGATCAAGACTTGCGCGATTGAAATACTAGTTAGAAACTATATTTAACATCAGATGAATTTTAAGATCGCAGACCAATTTTACTAAAAATCACATAATATAATCTGGTTAGTCTTGCAAAACTTCGATATTAGAGCTCTTCTAGCTCGTAAATACGAACCGGTGCCGGACGTTCATAAAGAGCTCGGGTTTCAATCTGAACTACAAATCTGCCAAACGATACCGTTTTTAATACCGTCAAAGGTCCTGAAATGTGTCTCTAGCCACTGTGGGTACAGTTATCCATGCGGTTTGGTATGTCTGTACGTATGGCTAATTTATTTAATGGAGTATTGGGTATTTAATGCTTGTTGCAATCTATTTTTTTTTTTTCTAAAAACATTATGAATTTAAAAGTTTTGATGTTTGTACATCGACCACATTGAAAAAATTGGATTTAAATTTGAAACGCAGATATTTTTCTCCAAAATACGAGTGTAATAGAAATTTCATCAATTAGTTAGAAAAAAATGAGTTACTGATGGAACAGCCGTTTTTTTAATTCTCTTTGAACGAAGTCGCGTAGCTGATAGTTTTTATATTTTAATGTGTATAATGTTATTAACCTGAATTACATGTCATAAAAGCAACCTAGAAAAAGCATAACTTTACAAATAAATATTATAATAATTGTAACGAGCTCAATAAATTTATGGATTGAAGAAGACTATTGGCCTGACTAGCTACTTTTTCACCATAATAGCGATTCTATTGCTATAAGTAAGTAATTTCGATTGTGCCTTAGTTTGAGGAACACTCTGTTTTTAAGTAACATTTACAGTAACTACAGAAATACAGAGAATTGATATTTTATCGCAAAATAATGTCATTAATTGTCTTCATTATTAACCGAAATCTATCATATATTCCATTAATAGACGTATAGGTCTGATTTTTGGATTTCCATTAAACTGTTACTAAATTAGTGAGCAATTAAATTAAAATGCTCTAATCCTATCTCAACTACAAAAAAGAGCTAGAATGAAAATATGTAACGGTACATTTCTAGTTAAACTGAAATAGTAAGATAACGGCACAATCAAAATATTTAAGTTTATTAAAATAACTGCAAATATATTTATCACTAAGCAGTTACAAAAACTTACTTAAAATTCCAACAAAATAGCGCTACTTCATAATAAATTCCATCACATTTCGTCTGAAAATCTGCCTCTTATAAGCAAAATACCGACTATCTAAGAATGCAGACGCAGCCGGGGGCAAAACCACAATTTTAATAAAATCCAGTGTTGGCCGTTATTAAATCAAAAGAATACCCCTTTCCCCTTCCCTAGCTTGGCGGGGACTGCCGGGAGGGTACCGACTTCGAAAAGCGGTATTTAATCCTTTTGCAATATCTGGTGCAGTCTTCAGGAAATGAATAAACGTGTCAGATGGGTGCGGAAAAAATTACAATGAATTATTGTACCGGTATTTTCTTTCAGCGTTAGAGCCAGTGGTATACACTAGTGATGATCTTTAGTTTAAAACTAATAACGTTTCCTAATTTTTTGGTGGGAATTTGAACCTTCGGTGTAAAAATTGTGGAAAAGGGAGACTGTGCTGTGCGGTGACACATATAGATTACAGAACATGTAATATACTCGTACAATCGGTATTTATGTCGTAATTAATACCACTAGTGCAGTGACAAATTAACAAGAATAAGAATTTATTCATTGCCAATACTTTGTTCATAAAGATCTAAAAGTAGCTTAGGTTTCATCATCATCATTATCAGCCTATCTAATAATTATCCACTGTTGAACGTAGCTTATGTTTAGGTAAAAACAATGCGCCCAATTAGGGACGTGTAATACGTGTCACATAGTACTACTGAACGTAGTAATGTAATTATGTCAAATACTTGGTTTAGATACAAAAAAAATGCTATAAAGTTAAGCTTACCTGCAAATTATATGTCAAAAATCGAACTTTGCTGTAACATTTGCTATAAATGTGGAAAATTGAGCCAAGTTTTTTTTATTTTAAATAATTTCTACCTTTGGACAGTAACACTACATACTGAAATGGAATAAAAAAAATGCTTGAGCGTAAGTTGTGTTATCGCTCCACCGTATATTTTTGCATTCCTTAGCTTACATATCAAATTTAATTGAATTATAAGTACATACCGAACTAGATTGTAGCGTTTGTTAATACTGCGAGCAAGTTTCGAACGATCAATGAACCCATAAATAAAATCTCGTACGAAGCAGCCAATTTGCCGGCGCAGGGAACGCAGGTAAGTTATTCGAATCCCCATCGAGCAAGCGATAAGGGGCAATAAGGGGCGAGTGATCGATTCGCGAGACGCGGGGAAACTTTGCAGCTCTCCGCAACTTTTACATCCGTGAAACAATCTATCACTAAAAGTACTCATCGTTAATAGTTTGGGCATCGTAACATATCTTCCTATTGTTATAAATGTGATAGTTTGTATGTAAGTTTCGCCGTTTGTTTTTATTTCAAGCGAAAGCTACTGAATGAATCTCTGATTGAAGTGATTTGGATGAAAGTTGGTACCTACAAATGTACTCGTACTTGGTGTAGGTATATAAATATTGGTCAGGAATAAATCATAGGCTTATTTTCATACTGAGGAGAGAGATTGGGAAGAATGCAGGTAGAATCAAGAGATACTACTAGTAATTTTGTATCTTTGTCTAGGTAGGCATTAAGACTGTTTTCTTGAACAGCTAGCCACCTAACTAGCCACTAACTAGTGTTATAACACTAGTGTTATGGGCAGGCTTTGTTGCTATGTTGGCTTTGGTTATATTGTTTACCGCCAGGTGCATGTTGCCCTCGTTTCATCACTCAATAATCCACTCATGTAAATAAACGTAAAAGTTTACATGTCTGATACTCAATGAAGTCGGAACTGGTATGTTAGAAATCAGGAATAGGTTCAGTAAGATTTTAGTGTGAATAGCATAGGGGAAGAACTCGCTAGGGGTTAGCGGAAACGGAAACTACTCGAGTAAAACTGCGGGATGATGCTAGTAACTTATTAAGACATCGTAGTTACCATGTGTTTGGTCTAAACGGAAATCGAAGCCACGATCAACAACCCACGGAAACTTACTACCGTTCGAGTCATGCGGCTAGCAAAATGACGGTAACTTCTACAATTAAAAAAGCATTTTCTGTGAGACTCACTAGTTACTCACAATCCACGATCGATCCTTACCTACTCAACAAAATTCGGTTATATTCACATTATTCAGTCACGTATATCGATAGCAATAAATTGATTCAGCTATGACTATGAAAATTATGGAATTTCGCGTACGTAAAATTCAGGATAACCAATTTAAACAAAATAATACAATTGTAAAAATATTCGTTACTGAAATGGGCAAAATAAATAACTCGGGCAACAGAGCGTGAAGCGCGATAGGTAACTAAAATGTGAAACAGTGTTCCCATGATATACTGTGGAGTTATTTGATTGTATGTAAATTGATGTGTGAAATTACAGGACATAGCGATAAAACATCTTATATCTCTGTGTCGGGCGTAGTGCAGTGCTTGGTAATGATTCGAACTCTTCATTTTCCAATAGCTGCGTGTCGCTGTGGTGTGGGCAGGCATGTGTGCCTGATGGTAAGGCACATGTCCTGTTCGTATTGTGACTCTATACTATAAAAAGTCTTTTTAAGTAGAGAAAAATGGGAGGTTTTTACGTTGCGCGCGCGCACCCTTTCACGAAAAAACTGACACCCTGAAGTTAAATAACATTTCAGTAACCATTGTAACTAACTTAAGACATTATCTGATCTATGGTTTATGTAAGTGTTTTTAGCGCGAGAAAAAAAGAAAAGAATCATTAAGTTTTTGCCTCTTGCATGTATACCTACATAAGGATATGCACCAATATTTATTTGTCCACCACCAATCTTTATTTATTAATGTCAATTTTTTACAATTTTATTGTGAGTTTACCATCACTATATAAAAACACATCCTTTTTATAGCAAGTCGATGACCACAAACAAAAACAGAAGATTAACTATGCTGCCCCAAACAGCACAATTGAACATGAGGAGTCCAAATTCTATTCTATTCTATTCAAATCACAGCCCAGTACTATACTGCTCTTCATCCAGAAATAAATATTAAGGTAATGTATCCCTTTGTCTTGTAATCTCTCTGGAAATGTTAACGTTCAAAAGGAACCACAGTATTTTTAGCGTTACTCTCTGAATTTCACTGCAACTGAAATTTAACTGTTAACAATCGTGGTAGAATGGCAAAATAAAGAACTTCACAGGTAGAATCTGTAACAAATCTTACTTCTACTGAAAAAACGATACATTTACACATTGCAAAATTGCATTTTATGAAAAAAATGCTTACTATTGCTATCTGTCATCCGTAATTTGTTCCCATAAACTAAAAACCTTGAAGAAATTCAACCTAGAAGAAACCGATATGTAAAGTAAAGTATTCACCTACTTCTAACTTGAAGTATAAACTCAAGTAATACTTAAGCAAATCAAGTTCATTTATTATTACCGTCTCCATACAGAATTCATGTAAGTCGAAAGTATCAGAGGAATGTATTAAGGAGTGCGCGGGGAAGGGGAGTGACGTCACGTGGCGGCCGCGCGGTGTCCCGCAGGAAATGAGCTCCCTCCGCCGCGAGCGGAGGCTGTGCGACACGGTCAATTCGCTTGATGGTGGATTGATGGAGCTTGATGCCTTGTTTGATGAGATTGATGTAAATCCAAAAAAAAGTTGTTTACTATGTTTAAAAATGATACAAGCCTAAAGAATGATCCTTTTTACGAGGGTCAAACTGAAAGTTCTTAGAAAATCAAAAACTGATTACATTAGCCAGTTATTAGTTTTATTATATCTTTTCAAAATATTGTCCATTCACGTCAATACACCGCTGCATGCGATGGAACCACTGGGAAAAGCACTTTGCCCACTCGTCCTTAGGGGTCTCTTCAATGGCATCGCGATGGTTGCGGTCTATTTGGACTGAATGTTATATTGTACTAAAACCGTAATGAACAAATCTTAAAATGACCTTTTCCCATAATGACTGATTTTCGAAATGTCTTTGATGCCTAATGTCCCATACTCATTATGTCTGACGGGACATGTACAATCAGATGCAACATTAGTACTTCATGCTAGTGTGTGTTATACTCTGGTCAATACACTGACAAGAAAACTATGACTGTTTCATCAAAGTACCATCACCAAAAATGTGCTGCTCGTGTTCTCAACACATTTTCTACCGTACCGTACCGTGTATTTATGTAAAATGTGTAATAACCACGTTAGTTTTCATACTAACATTTTCTACCAATTAGCGTTGCAGGATCTTCTCTTCTTCGCCATATTATTTCTGATCTTAGATCTTTGGGTGACAAACGCACTGGAGTTCTAGGTACGAGTAATGATTTGAACTTAATGTTCCAACAGCTGCGTGACGCTGTGCTGTTATGTGGCAGGCATGTTGCCTACCATCAGGCACATGTCCTGCCGTCTCGTCACTCTCTACCAGGGGTCCCCAAACTTATTTTGTCTGTTGCCCACTTTGAGAATTTATATTTTTTGCGTCCCCATTTTTTCACATACTTAAAAACCACTATAATTTCAAATTCAATGAATGATTGTGAGCTATATTAGTGGGGATTCAATATTAATTCTAAACGAAACTTACTTACTATAAGAGTTAACTTGAGACATGAACCCTGTAGGTAGTACACAACAGACTCCAAGCCTCTACACAACCTCCTCATTTTTTCCTGGGTCTCTTACCGCCCTTTAGGCCTGCAGTGCGCACAAGGGGGCGTTATCGCCCACTTTGGGAAAGGCTGCTCTATACTATAAAATGAAGTCAGTTAAAAAGAATATATGGCTAAAAAGTTTATCCGACAGTAATTTTGATTTTATTTATACCCGCAAATTGGGTGTTATCTTCTTAATATATTAAGTACATATTATATAAATTACGCTTATATAAGTTGCGTTGTTTGTCGGCGAATAGACTCCTAAGTTTTTTAACAGATTTTAATCAAAAGCGCACACCGTGTGCTGTTTGGTCCAACTTGAAAGTTAGGATAGTTTTGATTTCAATGAATAGTCTTCACCTATGTGACAATATTCGAGTAAAGCTGAAGCAGGACGGTAGTATATAAACATTTTTATGTTTAGGTTCTATTTCATTTAATGTTTAGTCAATTTGCACGGTTGGTTACAAGAGATCGTCCTAAGCAAAGCATTAATTGAAATATCTAGATTATAACGTTCTTAAGTATATTTTTGTGGCTTTTAATAAAGAGTTTTCTTATCTGATTAATTAAAATTTGCATCAGATTTAATTTTTATCACTACATTTTCATCAACTATCATCCAGTTCATCATAGTTATATTAAAATTAAGAATAGAAATTGTCTTTTTTTGATATAAAATTATTATCTTATTTTATTTTAAGCTTTTAAAAAATGTTACTAACTGTACTTCAATTTGACAGTTTTTTCCGGCATACTACAATAAGTACATTTCAAAAATCAGTCATTATGGGAAAAGGTCATTTTAAGATTTGTTCATTACGGTTTTAGTACAATATAACATTCAGTCCAAATAGACCGCAACCATCGCGATACGCAGCCACCGCTTCTTCAGCATTCATAAACCGCTTTCCTTTAAGTTTTTCTTTAATTTTTGAAAATAAATAAAAATCACAAGGCGCGAGGTCGGGGCTATACGGCGGGTGACCCAGTAATTCAACGTTGGATGTCGCCAAATAGTCGATCGTTCGCTTGGCGGTGTGCGATGAGGCGTTGTCGTGGTGAAGGAGGATCCTACTGCGAGGTCGTTTCTCTCGAACTTTTTCCAAGACAAGTGGCAAACAATTGGTAGTGTGTACCATTCTGCAGAAACTGTTTTTTGATCCTCTAACACAATTGTTGCGAAATGACCTATCCTTCCAAAGAACGAGGCCACCATTTTTTCCCCGCACTTCGATCTCTCTTCACTTTAGTTGGCAACTCCTCGAAAGGAAACACCCACTGAGCAGATTGTCTTTTGGTTTCAGGATCATAACAGTAAATCCAGCTTTCGTCACCTGTTAGTATGTCGAACACAGCATTTGAGTCACCTCCGTTAAATCTTTCAATCATTTTACAGCACCAATCCACACGATGGAGTTATTGAGCCTCAGTCAAATTATGAGGTATCCACCGGGCGCAAAGCTTCCTGACCGCTAAATGTTCGTGTAGGATTTTGTGCACTTGACTCATACCGATGCCTAAGCTTGTCCGAATCTGCTGATAGGTCACTCTTTTGTCAGTCTCTATCATACGCCGCACAACACAGATGTTATCTTCAGTCGTCGCCGTAGAAGGCCGTCCCTCACGTAAATCATCAGTGAGATTAGTGCGACCACGTTTAAACTCATTAAACCAGTTGTAAACAGTCGCACGAGATGGGGCTTCATCGTGAAAGGCCAATCGTAGTCTACCATAACTTTCTTGTTGACTTAAATGACATCGAAAGTCATAAAAAATCATTGCACGAAAATTTTCTCGTGTTAAATTCATGTTGACGTGACACAGACAATTTTCAATTTGCCGCCAAATCGTAAAACAAATGACAAATGAATGAAGTATATACTCAGTAATATTGGCAAAGAGTTCTATTTTCAAATTATAGAATTATTTTTTTATTATGTTGTTTATAAGTGGCCAGTTCTAAGAACTTTCAGTTTGACCCTCGTATTTAAAATAAAGAGTGACGAGACGATCAGGACATGTGCCTGATGGAAAGCAACATGCCTGACACAACATCACAGTAACACGCAGCTATTGGAGCATGAAGAGTCCAAATCATTACCTAGCACTGCACTGCGCTCGTCACCCAGAGATCTAAGATCTGATATCTCTAAGCCCTGTAATTTCTATGGAAACATTGCCCTTCAAACCGGAACACAGTAACACCATTTTTGAATTCTATTATGTCAATATTCTATTTATATTTTGTGTCGAGATCTAGTGGTAAAAAGATCGTCGAGTGACGTCATAGGTTCAAGACCGCCTTTGAGTATTTTTCTAGTGCTGGTACGAGTATGTCACCAGTCACGAGTGTGTTTCAAAGCAAAGTGAAACCTCGTGACTTATCATGTTCTCACTATTTATCATAGTTATGCGAACCCATATAATATGGCTATCATGATTCTTTATGACCTGTGTTCGTTTATTATTGTCTGTACTCTTTCTTTATGAGTGACAAACCTAACTGTCAATCACAGGAATGGTGAATGAAGAAAATGAGCTGCGTATGCTTAAATCAAAAACCCGAGTAACGGTTACATAATAGACAGGTACATATTTATTTATCAAACAAGGAAAAGTATTTTTTTAAGTATTTTGCTTCCACAATTATTATGCCCGGTTCACTATTGTATTCCAGTCCAGCGATTGAATCCAGCGCTGGATTGTTTACTGGAAAAATGTCAACCGGCAGACTAGAATGCTAACTGGATTGTCATTGCCTTCCAGGAGATGTAATCTGTGCCTTCCAGTGCCGGTTTACATTTTTCCAGTCAGCAATCCAGTGCTGGATTCGTTCGCTGGACTGGAATAATGTAAACAGGGCATTATAATGTAAGTATAACTTATAACAGTAAATGTATAAAAAATCTGTCAAACATGTTGTCACCAAAAGTTCGTTTGAAGCAACATTATATAGTCGCCTGTTAAGAGCTAGGTTACAATATAAAGATACTTAGACTTGACAGCCACGTCAAACATAGAACACATTGCTTATGTATCGAGACTTCAAATCTAATAAATACATTTTTACGTTAAAATTCACATCGATTAAATCTAGGAGCATTGAACAAACACTTCAAACTTTATCGTGTACGAGTTCCGAGCCATATTTACGGTTAAAAGTTCAAATCAACTTACTTTATGAGTATTGAACAATCACTGCTCAGTTTAGCTTGATCGTGTACGGGTCCTTTTACAAATTGAAATATATATACATAAGTAGTACGTGAGTGTGCGCACAGCGGAAATTTGAGCGCTCACTCTTCCGACAGATGTATTAATTAAACGATGAAATATAAATTTAATATGAGCAGACGATGTTTTAAGTGATATTAGTTTTTACATCAATGTATTTTCGAGCCAAATTATGTAGAGCCATGCTGCATGATATTTGAAACGGTAAAAAGATTGAAAAAGAATTGAAACGAGCCTTCTGTTTTAATTCAATGTACCTACATCTCTAATACTTCTAGATTAGTAATACTAGCTAACAAAAATGGTATATAAAAATGTTGGTTTGTTTACGCTTCAAAAACTCAAAAAGTTCTGCACCGATCGAGCAGATATTTTACAATGGTAGATAATCCGCATCAAAGATTGTTTTTATCTAATTTTTGCATCACAATGTGTCACAACAAAGCGTGGCAGGGTACAGCTAGTTTATAATACTTGTAGATTAGTAATACTGGCTAACAAAAATTGTATTGATAGGCATTGATAGGATTGACAGCAGCAGCAGCTGATTGTTTCTTTCTCGCTTTAGCACACTCGGTGGTCCCGAGTTGACCCGAACATATTTTTCATTTACGATTTTTTTCATTTACGATTTTTTCATTTGCGTGACCATGAGCTTCATTCAAAGCCCACAAAATATCTGTGTGGAGTCGTCAAAAGAAGTTCACAATAAATTGACGCTACCAATAGATATTCGAATAAATGATGTCTTCCATTAATTCTTCGTTACGGTGCCGGTAAGCTGTTATTTAACACGGCTACCTAGTCCAAAATTAATTGCTTTTGATTAATTAATGAGTCATGCCGGTGACTAATTACTGCAAATTAATTTATTTTCAATTGTATTTTGTATTGCCTTTGTTTCACCAGCTTGCAGGGTTTATGGATTGAAATAATTCGTTAATCTGGATTAAACTGTATAAATAACTAGTATGTAAGTGCTAAAAATACTAGTACTTCCTTAAAATAATAAGTTTGCCGTCGAACACCCAAATTGTAAAATTGCAACAACCTCTATACAGAGTTCAATACCTATTTTTTTTAATTCAGATTTTTACAATACTTGTTACAAATTAGGCATTACGTCTAGTTGTCAAGGTTTTTAAATACACCTACTTGTAATTACGGCATATTTATTGTGGTTTTATGCCTGAATTTTATCGTACAGCGAGTAAGTTATTTCGGTTTATTATTTTCATGGGTAAACGTTTCTTGATACTGCTGTTTATTGAAGAATTACTGCACCATACAACCACGGTCAACATCTCATATAATATAGTAATATTACCAATGTGAACAAAATTATGATAGCTTAGAGCAACCCATTCACTAACAACATTTTTTTTTTAAAATTGCTCCTTTTATTAAAGGTTTTATTTTGAACTACTTTGAAGTTACGTTTGAGCATTACTTTGAAATATGTTCTATGTTATTTTATTTGTTTCTGTTATTTTGCCATTGTTCCCGCAAAGCGCACTCTATCTACATGGCCACGCGAAAAAGTGTTCTTGATCACGTGATCACAATAATAATATAGTGCTCTGTGATTGGTCAATGCTTCAAATCAGTTGTGACCTCCATTATTTATTTAAACTATTCAAAGACGAGTTTAGAGCTAGATGGTGTTTTGTGAAATATTTCGTATATTTATTTGAATTAATTTTCAATGTACCTAATCATAAAGTTCATTATTCTCCTGACTGAATGAACCCATCCTATAGCTAATTGCACTAATCCCGCAATCAATTACTCCAATTAAAATCTGCACAAACAAACAGCGCGTTACACATCGTTGGCTCGCCAAGCGCTCCCATCGTGCGTTGCAGCCTCATGCATCGATGGATACATACGAGGGCGTTTTATTGTTTGACCTATGAATGTCTGTGGAAGTGCTAATTATAGCTCTATGAAAATCTTGATGCATTTTTAAATCGCCGATGTGAAGAGATGGGACTAATAAATGATATATTCTATACATATCCGCCATCTTTCTTGATGTTAAACGACGATGCGGTCAACGATGGAACGAATTTACCTAGAAGAAACGAATTCAATTTCAATTCACCATTAGAAAACCAGCATTTTACTACAAAAACTTCTTTCAAAAATACGCGTCTATCCAATAATCTTTAGAAATTAATATAATTAATAAGTTAATTTCATCAATTTGTTACATAAGAAGATTTAACAGCTGCATCCCGCTGTTTCAACCGCGTAGTTCAAGATACCATAGTTTTACCGCGATAAACGTAGTCTGTGTGTTATTCTAGACTTTTATATATTGACCTATCTATGTTCTACATTTCAGGTTTATCCATTCAGTTCTGAGACTTAACAGATTGATACGAAAACAAAAGGTTTCCTCAGTCCCACTACACATTACGGTAATCGAGCGTTAGGGGCGGTGCACACCGAGTGTTTGGCCGCCACTCGACGCGCGCTGTCACGAAATAATGAACGCGGTGTTTGGGTGGCGTGCAGGGTAGTGCGTAATGACCACTCTACCGTTCAAGTGGTGACAGGTTATTTATTAACATTTTCGAGTACCTCAGCGTTGTGGGGAAAAATGTGGGGAGAACACGAGGTTTTTGGGATCAAGCCAAAGGTTTTTTTATCTATACTAATATTATAAAGCTGAAGAGTTTGTTTGTTTGTTTGAACGCTAGGATCTCGGGAAGTACTGGTCCGGATTGAAAGATTCTATTTCTATTGGATAGTCCATTTATCGAGGAAGGCTATAGGCTATAGAAAATAATGCTACTATTAATAGAAGCGGGAAAAAATATTCCTTTTGAGAGATTTCGTACGTTTCGTGCTTTGACATGACACATGACAGCATGTGTCTAAGATTGCGTCATTGAATATCACAGATTACATATACCTCTTGAATATAAAAACTTTGTTAAACATCTAAATGTGAGTTGGTACAACCAATTTCCGACAGGTGGCGTAGCAGGTAGCTGAAGAAGTGTTTTGTTTGAAAGCGATATTCTCAGGAATTACTGAACCGATTTCAGTCATTCTTTCATCGTCGTATATGTACGGGATCCTGATGAGTACTATATAATGTACCACGGGCAACGCCGGGCGGACATCTAGTAGTAAATAAAATAGAAACGATAACGATAGGAACAGAACATGGGCATACCTGATGGTAAGCAATATCCCTGCTCCTAACTGCACAACTATATGCAGCTATTAGAACATGATGAGTCCAAATCATTACCCAGCACTGCACTGCACTTGTCACCCAGATATGAATTAAGATGTTTCATACTACACGTAACTAAAAACATTGCCCTTCAAACCGAAACGCAGTGATGTTTTCACATTACTTCTTAGCTGTAAAATAACTGGCAAAGGTGTGGTGCTTCCCCAGGTGGAATTTCAAATAGTCCTACCACTACAAAAGTGATAAACCATCTAATGTATTTGGGTGACAAGTGCAGTGCTTTACTAGGCAGTGATTTCGGCTCTTCACGTTCTAATAGCTGCTACTGAATGTGATGTCACGCTTGCGCGAGTAGACTTGCGTCTAATGGTAACCACCATTAGACGCAAGACTTACTCGTCCCATAACTCTACATTAAAAGAAAAGGCTAGCTAGCATTATCGAAAATACTGAAGCATATTTAGAAAAATCCGAATTTAAAGATATTGGTTATAGGCATAGTACAAAAATAATTTACAATCATGAAAATAAGCGATAAAATTGAAAACGTATAATATATAATGTTAGCTTTAAACTGAACTCACAAGATTTTCCCTATCCAAAAGGCATCTAACTTACACGCCCAGCTCTGATACTACGTCGATATAAATATCATTACGTTAGCACGTTGGTCACGCGAACTTCTATGATTTTTTCCGTCCAAAAACTGCTTACTAATCAAAACACACAACACACTAATTACTAATCAAACAAATTATTCACTTAATTTAACATGGCTTAAGAGGTTTACACTACAAAAACATAATCAAAAATTGTATCTACATTGAATGAATTAGTAAAAAATCATATATCCTGAAAATCATAAATACGTATAAATGTGTATAAAAAAAATGTAGAGAACTTGATTCGTACAAAAATCTCCGTATATTTCCCTGAAACTTGGTAAATGCAGGTATTTGCAGGTAAAGGCGGAGTTTCAAATTGTGGTCACGGAGCGCTGTTTGAGAACCCGCCGCGACCTTTTTGCTGTTTAGTTTGGACCCTTTTTGGGCCTCGTTGATATAAGCAGGAACAGGTACACCAAATTATTTGAACCAGTGGCCAAAATTTGAACTAACAACATTTCCATAAAACGTCTATAGGCGTACGGTGATAGCGACGCCTTCTACTGATCCGGGTTAGTTTGCACTACTGAAGGTATTTTTATTATGATGTTACGAAGCGTTTGCTTTTTGCTTCAAAGGGATTGACACTGAGAAGTATGTATTACAAATTTATAAAAATAAATATACTACGACGCCAGGTTACACTGTTTGCTGTAGTAGCTGTAGTCAATGAAAATGGTTGTTTAAGTATAAAATATAGCCAACTTTTATGCAAAAACGCGTGTGTTCACCTACACGACTTCAACCGAGTGACAAACAAAGATAGACCTAAAGTACGTTGATAACGATACTAACAATCGTCAACTCGGGCGACAAACATATTATCGTTGCAAGATATTAGTATGTTCATAATATAGAGTATCGAGACGAACCTGTGGACATGCGCCTGACAGTAAGCAACATCCCAGCCCATAACAGTACAGTGGCATACACTGGAATGTAAACAAGTTCAAATCATTACCGCACTTCACTGCGCACGTGAAACAGAGACATAAGATGTTTTATATGAGACATAACATTTATATGCCTTGTAATTTCTCTGGAAAATAATCCCTTGAAAGCGGAACACAAAGTTTTCGTGTCGTTCCGTGGCAGTAGAATAACCGAAAAACGTGTGGTTGTTCCTCAGACGAACCCTGCAAAGAGTCATACACTACTAACCAACAGCAGTTAGTTGCGTTGCACCAGAAAAAACAACCGCGAGATTTCAAAGGTGCTATAGAATATTAGAGGTAATAAAATAAAATAAGAAACCAGGTAATAATGTGATATCTTCTCGCCCTGCTTCCTGCACACGCCGCTCTCCCGCAATCCTGCTTCACTGTGTCGTCGCCTGATGTTGTCAGATGATAATATCGTGCAGTTGTCAGTAAAGTTTGTTAAACGTTAAAAAATATTACTTGTGAAAGCTTCCTACACAATAGAATACCTTGCTGACAAATCAATTATGTTTTAAATAAATACCCGGGTAACTCACGTTTAATATAGTCAGTCCAGTCCGACTCAAGTTTCGATCGCGTCCGGCGATCTTTTTCAAGGAGAGTGCGCGCGCGGTTTTGCAGCTCGTTTAGCACAAAAATAAAAATAGCAAAAAAAAAACAATTATGGTAAGGCGATCCGCTCCCCATAACATGAATAATATTACAACATCCAATCAGGGTCATTATGGAAAACTATTGCATTTATGTTTAAATTAGACTAACAATTGTACCATAATGTTAACAACCAAATTATTGGGTATTTAAAAAAATGCGATTTATTTAGTTTTAGTATATTTTTTTAGTTTAGTGATTGTTTCATAATTATTTATGTATTAACAACCGGACGATATCGTTATCGTTCAATGTGAAAACGGCCATTAGTACTGTTATAAAGCACCTCGCGACCCACTGGCATGCACTTTGCATTCTTAAGAGGCTTGAAAATGAATAGTGGCCCCTCGAAGCTACGTAGTGGCCCGTGCACACTGGGATTGGATTGCAAGCTTGAATATTGGAACGGGCTGTCAGGTGGCGGGCGGCTCGTGTGTGTACACACGCTTACACTGCTAGGGCTGATACTCACTTACGATATCTCTTTTCAAATTTTTCAGGGACTATGTGTCTTGATGACACCTTAAAAAAAAACAGTCTTGTCTATTTTTCAATAGAATAGGCATGATGACTTAATAAACAATTGATCTGTCAGTTGGATCATTGAAATATCATAATATGAAATACGTAATTGTAAACTCATAAACAAAAAATTAAGAAGATGCAGTGCTTAGAAGATTCAAGTGACGTCGTTTCATTGTACCATTTTTACGAAGGTGTGACGTCACAAAGTTTCACTCCAGTAGTTTAATGATGAAGTTTTGACAGATTTTAATAATTTGTCAAACAAAAATACGTGTTCTGGTTTTTATTTATAATCTTACAGACAGATTAATTAGAATGGCATATTTTAGACGCTTTCATCTTAATTGTAGTTACATGTCAAAATAGATCAAATTTACAAAGTGACAAAATTTAAATATTCCATAAAATATCTAGATGACTGTGTTTTGTAAAACTCGGTAACGAAATGAGAAAGGCATATGCCTGATGGTAGGCAGCAGGCCTGCCCATAGCATCACTGTGCCATATACTTTGAACGAGTTTACATCACACCTAGAATTGCAGTCTCATGACTCGGAGGTTTAAGATGATGTGCCTCTTTGCCTCGTAATTTATTTTTATAGATACCACTTACTATCAGCGCTCTGCAGTTTTACCCGCGCATAGCCCATTCTCGTGATTTTCTCGGTGTAAAAAGTAGCCTATGTGCTTTCCCTTCGCTCTTCAGACTATGATATTTTGTGTTACAGATTTCAATTCAATTTTTTCATACGTACAACGTAATTGAGCAACAAACATCAAAATTTCCAAAAATGCAAATATTAAAATTTATAATATTAACAGAATACCTGTTATAAATGTTTTCTTTATAATAATTCTACATACAAATTTAATAAAACGCTACGATGAAAGTTTTTATTTGACGAGCACGGCGATAACCACGTTCTAAGTTTTTACTGCTTATTTTATGTCGCAAAAACATTATTTTATCGTCTTTAGATAATAAATTTTACCCAAACGAAATGCGAAATTTTATTCGTAACTATAAAACGGATAAAATCTAAATTGGCGCTCGCGGAATGATCTGTTGTGGTTTATATTTAGTGATGACATTCGTAAAATGCATCACCACGCGACAAAATCCATACATTTACATCCTACTAATATTATAAATGTCAATATTTGGATATTTGCTGCTCAGTCACGTCGTCACTTATGAATGGATCGAGCTGCAGTTTTTTTTTTTTATGAAGAGTGACGAGACGAGCAAGACATGTGCTGATGGTAAGCAACATGCCTGCACATAGCAGTACAGTCACACGCAGCTATTGGAACATGAAGAGTCCAAATCATCACCTAGCACTTCACTGCGCTCGTCACCGAGATCTAAGATATTATATCCCTAAGCCCTAAGTTTGGAACACATTTAGATCATAGTCTGGAAGAACGCATTTCCCATTTACATATTTTAAGACTTTTTCGCCCCTTCCGCCCCCCCGTTAGTCCTTCACTGCCTATGTATATCTATATTTCTTCATAGAATAGATGGTTGCGTATCTGGTACGTGTAACCCTAATGACTAAATACCTATACAAATGATTGCATTTTGATGTTTGGTAAGTCTGCAAAGTTTCCGATCTCTCCATCGTTGTGAAAGGGGTGAAACTTTCAAATAATATTTCGTTACATAGATATACACGAAGCTGTTGGATAACATTACCGAGGACTTGGTTGACGCTACGTGTGACCAAAATTGCGGTGTTGGCCCCGTGTTGGTTCTCATTTGGCATTAAAATTCAGCCTGGTAAAGTCGCTAGTACGCTGATCACTTCCTAATGGTTATGGGGTTTGATCATTTTAAATTATATTGAGACCTTAATTGGTTTTTTCTTTTAAACTATAATAGGTTCGCACTTGACCACGTTCTCGCCTGATGTTAAGCGATGATGTGATCTACGGTGAAGCGTGCTTACCTAGAAGAAACCGATTCACTCTAGATTTAAATAATTTAGGAATATATAGGCAGATACGTATGTTGCGTTATTATGTGTTTTCAAATATAAAGCGAATCAGTTTCTTCTAGGTAAGCACGCTCCAAAACCGCATCATCACTTAAAATCAGGCAAGAAGGCAGTCAAGTGTACCTACCTATAAACCATCGATATAATTAAAGAAACGAAGATGAGGTATGCTATAATCTAAAGACAACATAACGTGGCGAAAATTTGTTTGAAAAATTTGAAAATTGAATTGTCAGCGAACGTACACAATTGTCAGCGAACGTACACAACTCCTTGTTGCGACTGAGACTAAACCAGGAGACGTCACCTGATTTTGCATCGCCATAGTAGAAGCGCGTTTGCCGCTTCTGCCGTTTTTAAGAGTTCGATGCTATAAACAGTTAAAAACGTATACGTAGTATAGTTCTCATTATAATTTAATTTGTTAAAAAGGCTTTACCATTTAAAATAAAGCTACAAAAATCATGATCAAATCGAAAAAAGGCGATGTGATATTTCGTATTTTTTGCGGCAAGCTCAACTGAATTGGTTTTATACTTTTACAACATCGTCCGACCTCCAGACAAGTTTTACGAAAACCGCTGGTCTGAATTACAAAGCAACTTATTTTTTAATTCAGTGAAAAGTTTCCAGTGTCCTGAGTGTGACAGCCCTGGCTCTCTGGTGGAGCGCTCGCGTATTGATGTGTTGAATTTTTGAAATACCCGTAGGCCTCTTTGGTGCAGATACAGGGAATTCATGAAGCCAGGCAAAATAAAACAGTCCAAATGGAACGAAGATTAATTTAGAATTTCTCTATAAATCAGTCTTGAAAATAAATCATACATATTGCTAAAGTCCAAAACAAACCAGAAACATACCTGAAATATTAGTAAAACTTGGTGTAATTATTACAACTTTAAATAATGATCAATTATCTCTACGAACATTGTAGTCCAAATTTAAGCTTGATCAGTTCAGACGTTGCGATGTGATTGAGCAACAAACACCCAAACTTTGACATTCATGATATTAGTAGGATAATAGTTACAAAGCTGTAACTCAAAGCATTTCTCACGCTCGTCATAAAAGGAGTACTCGACAAGACAAGTTTGTCTTTTTTTTAACTATATGCGATCTACGATGGAGCGTGCTTACCTAGAAGAAACCGATTCACTCTCAATTTGAAGACACCAAGATTGTAACTATCGGGAAAAACCCACTCAGGCAACGCACTCCACAACCTAGACGTTCTTATCACAAATGTAGAGTCAAATTTTTTCGTCGTGTTTTTGGAACATCATCAACATGAAACGATGTCGCTTTTTGTAGATACGAGAAGTCTGATAAAAGAAAGGGCAAGGTGGTATTTGATCATGTAGATCAGTTGCACACTCTCCGAAGTGTATCTGATAAAAAACCAATAATCTAGCAATTTTGCGGCGATGATCAAGACTTTGAAGTCTTTTACGCACAAGAGTGTATTTTTGTTCATGTTTCAAAAACCGCCCCACCCATTTCGATAAAATGTGTAAGGGACCACTTATGAACCTATAAATCGGCTCATCCGTTTGATCTCTGCGGTGCCACCACGGATATTCGGTGCCACAGACAGACACACGCATACAGACAGACATCGACTTCAAACTTATAACACCCCTTTTTTTGGTCAGGGGTTAAAAAGCATAAAACCAAATTGAGAACCTCCTTTTTTGAAGTCGGATACAATTTCACTGACGTAGAGTAATATTTTTAAACATTGGTCTTTTAATTTAAACACAAAATTGCAGCAAGAAGTTAAATTAATAAATTCCAAGTTTATCGTTTCAAAATGGCGCGCGTCTGGAAATCACCTGCCATTTACCGGCGAAACTTCGAATAAGGTCAATTAATAAACAAAATCTTCGCGTTTTACATCGCTAAGCGGCTGACTCGGCCCGGCCTACCCCGGGAATCTTTGCCCCTATTATCATAATCCTGCTTCTCCCCTCTTTACCCTGGATTCTAGTCGCTGCCGGTTTGTTTGGCACATTGCAAATAACAGGCGTAATATGTACATACATGTTATATTTTTAATGTGTTTGCATTTATGTTTTGGTTTGATTTTCCCACACCTGTACTAATATTATAAAGCTGAAGAGTTTTTTTTGAACGTGCTAATCTCAAGAACTAAGTATTAAATGAATTTATAAAGTTCATTTCACAGTTTAATTTGTACGTGATGATTGAGTGCTACAAGCTATATAAGTGCCACGAGCGAAGCCTTGGCAGACCACTAGCACATAATGCATGCTTTGTGGTCACTACCCAGAGATATATTATGAAGAATTTTTTTTGACCTCTAATTTCTTTTGAAACTTCGCTCTTCCAACCAGAACAATGTTGTTTGTGATATAAAATAAGAACACTCTTTATTAAAACCCACTACAAAGGAAACTGAAGAAGTAAGTGAAGTACCACTGGTGCTTCACCGGGTACAATTTATAAAGAGTGCAACTACTACAAAATTACTAACCATATTTAAATAACTAAGGAAATATACCTAATCTGAAATGTATTATAACGAGATTTTTGTTTAAGCAGGGCTATAAACATCAGCACAAATTATGAATATCTAAACTTTATAGCGGAAACGAGTTTTTTGTTTCAGTGGAGCTATAAATAGTGGCGAGCAGTGTATCCCCGGTCCATCCCTGGCCGGGCACGGCGCCTTCGGTCGGGCGAGGGACAACTTCGGGAAATCCCCGCCGCGTGATCAGATTATTTGCTGGAGATTGAAATGAGTGGAATAGTGAAGAGCCCTCTCGGCCGAGGAGGGCGTTGAGGGAATTTATTTGTTTACTATCTGTAAACATGGGAGAGAGTGTGAGCTTTTTTGTACGGTACTATATCAGTTGGACTCAGAAACTCAGAGGGCCTCTACTAGCGTAAAAAGACCCTACTAATCTAAGTTTTTGTTAGCCGACTGAAAGAAGAGTCATGTTTTTCGCATCTTGTATGTTTGTAAATTTCTTTATTCCCACGTAAATATCTTCCAAATGTCTGGATGGATTTTGACAATTAAGATATTGTTAAATTCCTCTCAACTGTCCTTAGATAGTAAGTACATTTTTACAGTCGATTTTTTTTAAATTAAAGTTATTTTATAGTTTTCAAACTTTTGCAATTTGAACTCATATTGTACTATATAGCTACCTACCTGTGATGAATTCAAATGTTTGCACTGTATCTAATAAGTATGATCTAAATTATCAGCTATCTGCTACCATCACACAAGCTTTGCTTATGTGGTCCTTCAATTATTTATTATTTATTTATTTATAATTATTTGCTAAAATGACCTCATCGTTTTGGTGGCATTACAATTTTACTTCCGTGGTCACAATAATACTGAGTTTTCTCATGATCACGTTTTTAATATAACCTAAGCTATATAACTATATACTCACGAAGATGTGTAGAGTATATTTGAAAGCATACTGGAATGATTACCACTGTTCTAGTTAAATGGTCAATATAAAATGAAAACGAAACCTACTACGTTACTCTACGTACTATCTAACTAAAATCTAGATTATTCATAGACAGACAAAGGTTTAGGTTTAGAAACAGTCACCATGTGCAAGCTAACCGTTGGCAGCATTACTACGCTAAACGGCGAAGCTTAACCGTTGAGCCGATCCAACTCCAGTTTTATACAACGTGTATCAACATTTCGAGTTTTAGGCAGATTAGTCGATAAGCAATCGAAACTTGGGTCCGATTCAATTTTATTTTATGTCATTTTACTCACTATATTTATTACTACTCAACTAACAAGAAATGTAAGTACCCTCTCAAGTGGTCTCCGCAAAACAGGTCAACCTCTCCATGATTGTATTTCGCCCTATACTTATTATATTATATAAATTTGATGTTTTCGCAAACAGCCTCACAAATTAGGTATTCGTGTTTGTTCCGGACAGATAAAAATATCCCTCTCGGGGGCGCAATCATTAAAATCTCATCATCGCGAGATCACGACGTATGTACCACTGAGCGCTCAGGGAACAAGCCGGGAAATTGCCTGAAAACCCTACTACGGAAACTCGAAATCTCACACCAAACACGGTTTCGAGTTTGTTAACTTTCAATCATTCTCAATTGGACAATGTTTTTTGTTTGTTACTTCCGAACTTTCGACTGGGGTTTTTTAAACTGAAACACAGTAACGCTTGCACATTACTGCGGCGATTTTGGCGGCGGCGCGGCGTTGGCGGTAAAGGTGTAGTACTTCCCCCAGGCGGACTCTGCCAAGAGTCCTACTACTACTAAAAAACGTGTGAACGGATTTTTTTTTGTTCAAATTGAAGTCAGTTGCTATTTTTTTAGAGAAAATTATTATGCCATTCTTAAATACCTGTCGCAATAGCTGACAGGAGGCATCATAGTGGAATAGTAGCTAGAACGTGTGAGTCATATATCTGTGAGTTCATAGGTGAGAATCCAGTCTGATCCACTGAGTATTTGCAGTTACCACAAACATTATCGGTGAAGAAAAACATCGGGAGGAAACCGACATGGTACTAGATTTTTTTACCGCCATACGTCATCCGCCCCTGTGTCAGCATGGTGGGTTACAGCCTTTACAGGGTCCGAGTCCCAGTCATATAATCATTTTTCTGGCTTCGTGGCTTAGTGGGCAGTAACTCTGCCTGCGAAGCCGACGTTCGTGGGTTCGACTACCACCCAGTGCAAATATTTGTGCGATGAATTCAAATGTTTGTACTGTGTCTGGGTGTTTCTATGTATAATACGAGTAAGTACCTATGTATTTAAAAACTATACATGTATTATATCAGCTAGCTGGCAGCCATAGTACAAGCTTTGCTTAGTTTGGGGTCAGATGGTGTTGTGTGTGAATTGTTCACCAATAGTTATTTATTTAGTAGGCTGTTTAGGTATGCTTATTTAACTAAAATGTGACTTTAATCTGTTTAAATAATTAAAAAAACATTTAAAACCGTCCCAGAAATAGATACATACACACGAACACACGAAGATTCACTTTTAATAATATTAGTGTACTATTATTCTATGATTCACAAACGCGCCCACAACCAACATCTGACAAGTTTGCGGTTAATAAACACATTATTAACGACGACAGACCTATGATTATGTTATAAAGCTGACGAGTGTATTTGTTTGAAAGCGGTAAACTCGGAAATTACTAGACCGATTTCGAAATTTCTTGCACCGTTGGATATGTGCATAATTTCCGAGTGCTATATAGGCTACATAGATGTCACGGGCACAGCCGGGGCGGACCACTAGTACTAGATAAGCCGGATCAATCCTTCACGAGTTCCAAGAGTAAGATTCCCAAAAAACAGAGCCGTTCCGTAATAGCCTCGGTTCACGACAAATAGGAACTTTATTCAAAGCAGCATCAATTTATTTTGGCCAAATGACGACGCCCAGAATTAATGTGTTTTGTGTTCAACCGCGACTTCCTTTTTTCTTCAAACTTCGCGAAGAAAACAACGGAACGGCGAGGGAATAACGGAAATTGCAGTGGCCATAATTTAACTCTGGGAAAGTGACATTCCGAAAATAAGGCGAAAATAGCCCGGGGTGGGTCGTATTTTCACTTCTTTATTCGACACTTCATAATAAACGAAAAGAGGTAAAAAGTCTCCGAAATACAATAAATTAAAGTACTTAATATCACGACCCTCAACCTGAGTCATATCGTCGTGCACAACACCACGCTAGATCAGAAGAGATAACAATCAAACGATAAGAAGTTAACCAATAGTGTTTTTCTATGGCATTGCAATGAATGCTTTGAGGCGAAATTGAGGCGAAAGTTTTTGGCCGATGCTAGCGATCCAAACTTTTTTTTACAGTAGAGGGTGACGAGACGAGCGGGACACATGTCTGATGGTAAGCAACGCACCTGCGTATATCAGCTCAGTGTCACACTGCTACTGGAATATGAAGAATCCAAATCATTACCTAGCATTGCAACCAGTATCAAGAGATACGAAATGTTTTGTCTCTGGGCCCTGTAATTAGAGAACAATGCCATTCAAACCGAACATAGAGTTGATGTGGTATGCAGGAAAATCGTAGATTTGATTGTTAAAACTTTTTTGTTAATCAAATCCTATAGTAATTGTGAACTACTTTGTTACTACTTTATTTTATTAATTAAATAAAAACTAGCCGACACGAACTTCGTACACTATTTTATTTCGTTTTTTTTTTAATACAAACTTTGTCCCGACAGTTACAAATACATGAAACTATTATATAATATCATCCAATTTGGTGCAGTCATTCAAAAGTTATGAGCGTACATACATTTCGCATATCAATTTTTTCCGTAAAACATAAAAAGAGAACCATTATGGATTCGTCATGTTTGTCTGTCTGTCACTTTTTTCCGAAACTATAAGAACTATACTATTGAAACTTGGCAAGTAGGTGTATTCTGTGAATCCCTGTCGTCAATCCCCGTACCTTAGGAGTCTAAAATATGTTGAGGTTTCTAAATTTTTTTTTCTATATGGAAAAATTTGCACGAGACACACTTCCAAAATGGAAAATTTGTGTCCATCCTCTAACTTCTAAAATGTATAACTAAAAACAAATACATGATGTACATGCATGCAAACTTCCACCTTATTGTACTTATTTAACTTTCAACAGAAACAATCGTTTTCAATTAACATTTATTAATTATTGTACAATATTAATAGCTTTTTGCTTTGTGATTTCGAGATTTTAGTGATAAGTAAACACGTAATTTATTTTTCTTCAAATAAACTAACACAGACTTTAATTTAAAAATTAAACTCAAAGACTCAACTGAACTTTGAAAAATTTGTGAAAAAGTTGTGATTAGGAGGCTTTGGAGTAAACTTAATTTTTTTTTGTTGACTCTGCAAAACCACTAAAGTGATTTTAATAAAGTGTAGGTACATCGGACCACCGCCCGCTCTACCTGATAGGTACCTACGCTCTACTAAAAAATAATCATCAAAATAATTGATTCATTGGCGGATCTATAGCGTTACATACATTCAAAAAAGGAATTCAGCTGAACTGAGAACCTCCTACATTTTTAAGTCTTTTAAATAATATTGTAATTTGTGGTTAGAAGACTAATTACCATACCTACCCGAAAAATCCTTCCTCGCAGCTGAACCCTGGCATCCATTGGGTAAGCTTTTTTCCATAGTTTTTTTGTTCTAATAACCCCATAACACGGAAATTTATACAAATCAATCAATCAAGATAAGACTTGACACAGTAAGTACACAGTGAGTTGTTTTAATAATGCTTGTACCGCCATCTGTTTCATTCGAAGAAGGACCGCTACCGCCGTAATTTCTTAACAAAACTTAAAAATAACGCCATCTAGCGAAATAGACTGAAAAAATGTAAACCAGTAAAACCATCCCAGGCCAAGAAAACTATGAAATATTTCCTTACTTTTCTCTTGGGTGAACGTAGTTTTAGTTTGAATCGCTAGATGGCGTTTACAAAACTACTAGCACCATCTAGCGGTAACGTTTTGCAACCAACACGAACCGTTCCTTATCAAGTTGTTTACAAAATTTTCACTAGATGGCGGACTACGATTCCGTGGTTGTGCCATCTACTGCATACTAATCAAACCGTTTAATAAACTGTATGTGCTGAAACTCTGAAGTTCAACACGTTTCAAAAGAGAAAACACAGATGGCGCTTTTTGAGCTGAAAATATTTGGTTCAGTTTTGAATGGAAACAGGAAATGTTATTTGTATGGTATAATAGCAGTAGTCTTGTTCACGTTTCGCAATAATGCTGAAATATTTTAATTGAATATATATACTTGATTCGTTTACTAGATGATGATTTAAATGTATTGTAGAAAAATATGATAAGCTCAAGACAATATACAACAAAAAGCAAGCAATTTCCCTGAAGAAAATTAAATAAGAAAGATAATCGCCGCGACAACCACAATTATAGTTTATTTTTTTCTAACGCTTGACCGCCATCTCACCTGATATTAAACGACAATGTGTGCTCTACGAAGCAGTTTGCATACTTTACCTAGAAAAAACTGACAGTCATAGAAACTGGCGAAAAAAGTGAAAACTTATGACTCAGAATTCGATAGCTTACTTTGAAAACTACGCGGATGAAACCAGAGGACGTACCCATGAGCAGGACTCCGAATGATAAGAAATCTTCGGGTAAACTCGGGACCATGGTCATTGGCCATTTAGAAATGCTGACGTATTTCCGAAATAATGACGCTTTACTAGATGACAATGGTCCTGAGTTTACCTGAAGATTTCTTATCATTCAAACGTGACGCTAGAATTCGATTCACAGCCCGCGAAAATTCTGTCTGTTGTGCGCCAAAAAAGGTTTTCACTTTAAAAAACATGGGTTCAACTGATTTGAGAAGCTCTTTCTTTTTGACGTCAGTTAAAAACAATACGGAAATGATACGCTAGTTACAACTGCAAATAAAACGCACTCCAGTGCTGTGCATTACAGCAATGGCACTCCCGCAGTTTCCGGCCAAATTACCGGCGCGCCGTGCTGCACTCGGCGCCGCACTGACGCACTCAACTGCGCACTTACTTTAAAAGCTTTATAATCGGACGCGAAATAAAAATACAAGGATTTTTAAACTGTCATTGTGAAAAACTTCTTCAGAAACAGTATCGTTTTCAATAATCTTAAGCGCTATTGTTTTCACGACAAAAATGACAGTCATAGAGACTATAATATGATGATGAATATAATATGATAGAAGTGAAAAGCATTTGATAGCACTGCTAGTGTGGAATACATCTTCAAAGTATTGTTGTCTGAATAATCCTTCCAAGCATGGCCATCTAGAAATGCATTAACCATGGTCCCGACTTCACCCGAAGGCTTGTTTCATTCTGGTGGTTACGTATAGGTAAATGCTGTGCAATCTACGTGGTGTTTTTGAATTTCAACAAAAATCTAAAACTTGCTTTTATCTAGACGACATTATTGTAGATTTCATAAAAAATGATAAATTTAGTTGAGTGTCTCAGTTCCATTGTAAATTGAAGTTGGAACTATTTTTTAATACTGAATTCATGAGCGTTTTTTTAATCTACAATTTTTATTTTAGTTTAATATAAAAATAGTAAAACTATGACACCTCCTTTGTTGTTTATTGGTGCTACGGGGTTTAGTCACGATATAATTCGTTGTTTAATTACCTCGATGTTTCGGCAGCGTTTCAACCGCCGTGGTCACGAGAAGACTGAAGAAATTGTGGGTCATCTCGTTGCAAAATGAGGGGATTTCGATCTACCCTCATTTGGTCTACAAAAAATCGCAGGGTAACTAACACGCAACACTAACCGTATCACCAGGTTTCTCCAAACTCACTCCGCAATGTGTACATTTATTTATGACAGGATTCCACGACACCGATAACCGAAAACCATCCTCCCGGTTGAGAGTACGATGTTTGATGCCTATCTGCCCGTGGTAGTTAACTACTGTAGATCTAGTTTTCTTCGAAACTTCATTTAACTTAGTTAAATGACATCCCACTACAACCTTGGGAAGTGTGTCACCCGGGCCGGGGTGCAACGCGACACGGCTCCGGGCTTCGCTCGGCGTCTCGGGACATTCGATACGAGGCCACGGGAACACCCGGGTTTCGTCGAGATTGGAGCTCCGCGAGAGATGCTTGAAACAGTAAATCATATTTATAGCAGCTAAACGTATTCTGAAACTTTTTTTTGGTGTTAATTTAGCCTGTTAACTACTTTTCTTTTGACGTTATGACCGTTTGGGTCCGTTTGGTACCGTTGACTTTAAGATCTTATTGTAACTACCCACTTCCACAAATAGGGTGCCTAGTCATTTAAATAGTGTTTTGAATGTTATTTTGAAATCACAATCGTATTTTTGAGCGTTCTTCTGGCATAATATTGTATTTTTGAGTGATACAATGGAAACTTATTAAACTGCTATTAGACTGCAGGCCCGTGAACAAAATTTATGGGTCATATGATACAGCAGGAGACCTATGTAGGATGATAGAAGGGTATAAAGTAATAAGATTGAACACTATGCCGTCACTTGTAAGCTGTCCAACTGAGTGCAGTTGAAGAGGGGGGGTTATAAACCTCGATCATTTCTCCTTGTCGCATGATTTTTGTACGGCACTTCTCTCTTATCTCTGAGTGATGATTGCAATGCAGTGCTAGACAACGGTTTGGACTCGTCTTATTCAAACAACTGCGAGGCACTGTTATGGGTAGCTTTATTGCTTACCATAACATGCATACATATGTCTTCTCGATTCCAATGTTCTATAGGTAAATTAGATTCAAATATGTAAGAAACTTTTTTTTTTCTAAAAGTGACGAGACGAGCAGGACATGTGCCTGATTGTAAGCAACATGTCTGCCATATGACAGCACAGTGACACGCAGCTATTGGAACACGAAGAGTCCCAATCATTACCTAGCACTGCACTGCGATCGTCACCCAGACATCTAAGATGTTATATCTCTAAGCCCTGTAATTTCTCTGGAAACATTGCCCTTCAAACCGGCAGTAATGTTTGCGCATTAAGCTAGGCGGTAGAATAACTGGCAAAGGTGTTGTACTTCCCCAGGTACTTGTGTACTTACAACTACAAGACTACAACTGAGCCGTCGCGTCAGGCCTGTTTCAACCAAATTATAGTATAACCTTTCTTCCTCTATACCTACATTTGGCTGCCCTAGTGGCTTAGTTGGTAGAAGCTCTGCCTGCGAAGCCGAGGGTCGTGGGTTCGATCCCCACCCAGTGCAAATATTTGTGTGATGAATTCAAATGTTTGCACTGTGCCTGGGTGTTTCTATGTATAATAAGTATGTATTTAAAACTATATAAGTATTATATCAGCTATCTGGCTGCCATCACACAAGCTTTGCTTAGTTTGGGGTCAGATGGTGTTGTGTGTGAATTGTCCACCACCAATATTATATTTACATTATCATCCATCCATCCAATCAAATATAAAATAAATAAAATCAAATCAATCACCCATCCAATTAAAATTACTAATATACCCAGTGCTACCTACTCATATGGATTGTCCTTATACAGTCCGAATTCCTTAGCGATAGTATCAGCCACCAATAGCAATTAACACCGGTCATAACCGGCCGCCGTCCCGGTCACAGACACCGTCCCGATTGTAACCCGACGCCTGTCCCGGTTATATTGGCGCCATATTATCCGGGACATCTGATAGCCCCTTAGAGGTTGTGGAGGGTTAGATGAGACATTCAGATTATTGAGGTATGGACTGAGTTGTGGTTGTAAATCTTAAATTGGGGGAATATGCATGACGACTCATTTTTACTTTATATGTTATCAAAAGGCCACTCAATAACTGAAACATAAGTGAAATAATTACTTTGTTATCTTAAAACTTTCCGTGATATCACGATTTTAAAATCACAATTTTGGACTCTCCCAAAAACACTTCAAAAAACACTCAGAAGCGTGACGTCATAGTATTTTCTATGCGTCGCGCGTAAAGTTTGTATGGTAGCTATATTAAAAATATTGCGTTTAGGAATCTGGTTTCATAATACAAGTCACTTAAAATTGAATGGATTATCCAATGATAAATATACATTTTCGAATAATTTCGATGAATGATAATAATGAAAGTCAAACTAAAAAAAATCTAATTTAATATTACTGCAGGTCTTGTCGTCACGCCTATTATCGGAAAGGTTTTATTCATTACGCTCCACCTAGAGTAACGATACGTAAAGTAATGGGGAATAATTGGACAAACAGAGCGGGCAATGGAACTCAGTAACCTACATTAGTAGTGACTTACATTCAGCATTGGCCAAATAATCAAGACTGATGATGACTGATTATTCCTTACTACCATATTCCAAATATTCATTCTAAGCTAACACGAACCAAAAGTTTACAAAATTTTGAGTTTAGTCAAATCGGCAGAGAAGTTTTCGACGTTCATGACGACATAGGTACAAATTCAAAGAGGCATTTTTTCATATGAGCATTTGTGTCATTTTTTCAAATAAGCAATTTTTGTAAATGTGTAATTTTTAGAAGCTCATTTTATATAGGTAGTTGCAAACTGCCGATTTCTCCGCCGATTGCCGAGGTCTCAGACCTTTATATATAAAAAGAGAGCTAGGCCTATAATTCAACACACTGGCGAAGTGCGCTCTAAGGTATATGACCATAGCCATAGTACCTATGTCCGCGAAATTTTTCTTTCCAGGAACATCCCGGTTTTTTACAATATTTTCCTAAACAGATAAAACCATAATAATGGAAAACTTATACATCTGGATGGAGAAAAACTCAAAAAAATCAATATTTAGAGATTTAGATACAAGCGATACTCGAACCTGTGACCCCGCGCTTCTGAAACTAGAACTATTAGAACTCCGTTAAGTTTGGGAAAGCATATGAAAATAATTATTTCATTAAAATGAGGATCTACACCTTACCTAAAAATTAGCCTGTATTAGTACGTAACATAAATTTGAAATTAGATTTTTATGTACTGAAAAATAATGGGAGAAACATAGCTGTTATATATTTTAATGGGAATAAATAATAATTAAAGTTGTTGTAAAATCTTAATTAAATCAACGTTATTTTTATAAAGAACGCTTTATAAAAGTTTATCCTACAACGGTTTTAAACACGATTAACGCGGAAGACATCCGTTTCCTTCGCCAAGTGAAAGAAAAATTCCCAAACTTCACGAAAACACAACAAAAACAATTTGTCAAACAGAATTGTTTAGAAACAAAGAGAAATTTTATCATCGTAACCGCGGAATGTATTCATTAAAAGATTGATAGATCTACTGGAAGAGTCTTAAAAAGTGTCTTATGCTATCCTACCAGTATCATGAAACCGCAAGGTTGGATATTTGGATGATTAGATGTTAGGGTGTTTGTTATTCCAACACGGCACGTTGTAGTGGTAGGACTCTTGGCAGAGTCCGCCTGTGGAAGAACCACACCTTTGCCAGTTATTCTACCGCCAAGCAATTTTTTATTGAATGTTCTAAAATTGTAGTTGAAATCGTGGTTAAACCTTAAATTAAAGCAATTAAAATTATCTCTATGCATCCTTAGAGAATACGGGAATAGGGAAGGGAAACAATTTTTTTGGGAACTTGCCTTTTTTAAACTCTATGGAATCTAATTTTTGGACAAATCCTGGCTTAAGGGTATTTTTATAATTAAGTTAATTAATACATTTTAAATGATGTTTTTTTTTTCTAAAAATATTAGATACGAGTATATTTAAAAAGTTTAGCCCGATCCGTTCATACGTTGCGATGTGATTGAACATCCAAACATTGGATGATCAATCACTTGACAGTTTTCTGTACAATAATTATTTTAATACAGTAAATTATTCATTTCAAACTTGTTAAATGTTTACAATTTGTATTCTCTTTCTTTTGTTTTTATTTTTTATTAATTGACGTTTAATAAAGTAGTTTGATTTTGACTTTGCCATCTATAATACGAATATTATTGGGATAATACCTAATAGGATTTGTTCATTTTTGAAAACTAAATAACCCTTCCAGGATGTTTTAATTACTTCGGAAGGGATAAGTTCCCGATGGCTGCGATCAAGCTTTCAGGCCAAGTTTTATCGACTCCGAGGAATGTTGTAGCTTTTAATCAATTCGTTTATTCTGTACTCTTCATTACTTTGATTGCTTATTTTAAGTTTCTTCGAAAGGTTTATTTTCAAGTCAAAATTTGCAGCGGAGCTTAATTATATTAATATCTAGCATCGCCTCGCTAAAGGTGTATGCTGGAGTCACTATAACAAAACCTGTACTTTGTTCTCAAATAAATAAATAAATCATCATCATCAGCCACAAGACGTCCACTGCTGAACATAGGCCTCCCCCCCCTAGATTTCCACAACGAACGGTCCTGCGCAACCTGCAACCAGCGGTTTCCAGCTTTGTGAGGTCATCTGTCCATCTAGTGGGAGACCGTCCAACACTGCGTCTTCCGGTTCGTGGTCTCCACTCAAGAACCTTTCTTCCCCATCGGTTGTCAGTTCTGCGAGCGATGTGGCCTGCCCATTGCCACTTCAGCTTGCTTACTCTTTGAGCTATGTCGGCCACTTTCGTTCTTTTGCGAATATCCTCATTACGGATTCTGTCGCGCAAAGAGACTCCGAGCATAGCTCTCTCCATAGCTCGCTGTGTGACTTTGAGCTTCGTTATGAGACCAACAGAATAAACAAATATTGGTGGGCATTTCACATACATTATCTGACCCCAAACTAAGCAAAGCTTGGACTATGGAAACTAGATAGCTCATTTTATACTTATATAATTGTTAATATATACTAATTACGCATATGAACACCTAAATACAATACAAATATATGTAATCATCACACAAATATTTGCACTGGGTAGAAATTGAGCCCATGCGGGCAAAACCACGGACGCTGGTAGTGTCAAATATGATGCATTACAACATAGAAAGATATAATAATATACTTTTCCTATACAAGAAAAAGTACATGTCCTATGAAGGTAACTACTACCTGTAGTAAATCTTTTACTAGATTCCGCTGTCAGTTTTATAACGGAGGAAGTATCCAGATTAAATGTAAAGACAAAAGCAAACAGCTCGCAAGTCTAACAAATACCTAATGAAAACCATCTCAAAAGAGCAGGTTCCTGTCAGAACTCAACACCCTGAACACAGAAGCCTTACAAGATGAAAGCTGATACCAAATACTTACAATTACTCGGCAACTATGCACGAAATGAAGCAAAGTTTGCTCTGCCCGGGAAGGGTAAGGGTTGCAGCCCCCGGGCTTAATCAGATAGAATTAATTCATTTTTGTACATAATTGTTGGTACATGGAATGTTTATGGAAGATTTATGAAGGCCGGTGGAATTAGCTTCTTAGAAGGATGTTATTAGGTATCAAAATTTGGATGTTTGTATCTCAACAATCCTAAGCAAGTCATAATAACTGTTATGACTTGCTTGTTGTCATAACTATCATTCTAAATTTATTATAGAACTTAGGACTGGAATAGCACAGGCTTGTGTTAAACTATCACAATTATTCACAATACCTAGCATTATTCATCAGGGTCCAGATCATTCTTTGATCACGGTATATTTGCTCTTACATGGTTGAAACTGCTTTGAAATATCTGTGACTGACACAACTATTGTGAACCAGAGAAATCCTTTAATTAGCAATAGCAACTCCTGCGGTTTTTTCATAAAATACGAATATAATATAGAGTTCCTTGGGAATAAGTTTTCCTAAATTCGGAAAAAACCTCAGGCAGATGCCAGTTTTACGTTTCAATTTCTTAAAAGGAAGATGTTTTGTCATTTTTTTTCTTAATATAAAGTGACTGAAATACGCAAGTAAGTATTACACATTTTATAATGAACGTGTTAAATAATTTTAAGTGGTTTTGCAGTGGGAAAACGTCATTTTGTATTTTTATGGCTTTATTACTTTAATGAAACACTAGATTTTGATAAAAAGCTCATACTGAAAATGTCTAGGTGATTAAATATTAAATTTATTTTTATTTATAATAGTTAAAAAAAAGTTTAATCGCAATTAAGAAAGTATTGTGTAATGCTTAAAACATGGTTTCTTGTTATTACTCGCTTATTACAAAATAGAGAATGTGACCTATAAACGATAAACTAGTGATAAAAAACGCAAGTTCTATGGGAAACAACGTCACCCAACCCACATAACTTCTTGTATCTTTCCAACCACAATCTATATTCATACGATTCACTTCCCATGTCTCACATATAACACACAAAATCAGCATACAAACTCCTGGAGCTGTCCCAAGTGACAACGTGACAATGACACGCCGCGTCAAAACGGGACAAAAGCGAAGGAAAGTGGGATGAAAACGGGACGCAAGTGGAATCAATTCCGGGCCGCATTGGGAAAACTTTTTTTATTTACCACCAAGTGACTTTGACGAAGGACCCCGAGTTTAGAATAAAACTTTCGACCGGAAAATAGTAGACAATTTATGGCGCTTGTGGCCTACTTCCGAGGAAGGGGTGTACACACCGGCGGGAATGGTACACGTGGGATTGTTACGGCATTATAAAATACATTTTAACTCAAACTTAGAACATATTTGAATATTAACTTTTGATTTTTCATTTCGATATTTTTTAGAAAGCCCTGTATAAATGACTAGCGGTCTTTCTCGGCTTCGTCCGTGGTACAAAATATATAGCACTCCGGTAACACGAACATCTTTCACGGTGAATTTTTTTTTGAAATCGGCCCTGAAATTAGCGTGTTCAAACAAAAAACGTCTGCATTATCATACTATTAGCATAGATTACGAAAATGAAATACTTTTTTCTAATTTTCAATGAAAAAAGGGTCAGTTTTATATTAAAATTATGCGTTTACGAACATTGATATATTTGGCGTATTATTGCCTTTTTTAGTTTATTCAAAGTGAGACTAACATTCAAATGTTTCAAGATATAAATTTTTTAAGTAGTCTTGTTCGTCTGCACTCGGCCCAGGAAGGCACGTTTCCTCCCGGTGATTTATTCACCTTTCCGATTTCATTTTAGAGTCGTTGCCGGCGGAACGCGCGGAGGTGTGAACACTTCGGGAACTCCAAACTTTAACTTCATTCGTGGTATCGCCATTTGTGCAGATGACGTGGTTTTGATGAATTTAGAAGTTTTATGTTTTTTTTTTAGTTTTAATACGCATAAACAACCCACTAAATATTTTTACTATTGAGACTCAGGGCCAGCTCTCGCAAAGAAAAAGTCAAGAAGGCCCTCATCCTACACGCTGGCCCAGTGTGGGTAGGTAGATGAAGTAAGATTTCAAAATATTTCTGCAACGTACAGCCGTGCAGGCCTTAATACGCAGTATGAGCAAAAACACGTTTTTAAGAAAACGGCGAATAATTTTTTGATTCGGTTTTTTTCTAAGTTACAAGGCTTTATTGTTTTGAGAACCATTGGGCGCTTTATATATCAAAGAGTGACTTAACGAAAGAAAATGCTTACTTGATTATAAAACCGGTTTCCTCACTGTCTAATCCAGTGATAACAAATTTGTATCTTCACTTTAAAAAAAGTCAGAGGTGCAGGATGTTCAAAACCTTGTTCATCACAAGTTCTAGGTACGATTTACTGTGTTCCAGTTTGTAAGGCAATATTTTTAGAGAAATTACTAGGTAAAAGTTAAAACACCTATATCTCTGGGTGACCAGCACAGTGCTGTGTAAGGTAATAATTTGAACTCTTCATTTACCAAAAACTGTGTACCACGGTGGTGTTATGATATTGCTTATCATCAGGTCCATAGAAAACTGTGTCATTACTAAGTTTATAATAATATTCATAATCAAACAATTGACAAAAGTTCTTAACGTGCTTTGGAATGTTTTACGATACTTAATGGATTTCGTATGCACAGTACTTCACTTAGGAAACCTGTATAGGTTTAAGTAGTCTTGTGGCAACAGCATCTGATTTCAAAAATGCTGGACCTAAAGTTTGAATCTCACCTGCACCTTGTCATCTGTCTTTAATGGTGAAAATATTATGAGCAATTTGGTACCTATGTTCCAAGAAACACATGTTTCGAGGATTTGTGTCATCCACCAACCAGCATTTGGCCAGCATGGTGGATTTCTTTTGGTATTGTTTTTTTCCTTGTGAGATTTGAATCCCAACAATGGGAAAAAGAGGTATCTCTCGTGTGATATGATAAATTTGGTAAAAACATTATTTACATTAAATAGGTAAGGTATATCATATATAGGTACCAGATTCCATACTTTTTTTTTGTTTGACACTGCTGTCTCAGGTAGAACCATTACTCCAATTAACAAGGGAATGCTTTGTGAAACGTTTCATCACAAAACGATGTCTATCAAAAGCAAACAAAACCAAGCACAGGTCAGTTCTTTGTCCACTTAATTAACCTTCCAAACCTCCGCATCGAGCCGGTTAGATCCAGTTTGAAGTGGTTCAAACTGGGCGCTTTGAAATCAATTGACCCCAAACATTGGACCAAATGTTTGCAGTGTTTGCACCCTTGTCAGGCAAGTGAAGATAAGCGGTAAAACTCATTATAACACGAGGGTAAGTTTCATTATTTATTTAGAAGAGTGATGGTTGGTTGCAAGGTGTGCGGGGAGCGTCATGTTCTTGACGGTTTGTGACACTTCATTTCCTTTAAAATGGTTCAAATATGAGAGGGGGATGTAGGTGTGTTATGTTATCTCAATAATATGTAATCAGAATGAAAGCTTACTTTTATTTTATATCAGCTATCTGACAAGTTTTGCATAGTTTGGGGTTAGATGGTGTTGTGTGTGATTTGTTCATCAACACCAATACTTATGTTACATCAGCACCAATAGTTACGGCTGGTCTAGTCTAAGAGAATCGAACCCACAGCCTGCGGTGTCGTTAGTTGACTTTCTATCGAGCAACTCAGTCGATAAAGACAAAGTTCCTTCTAAACAGCAAACTGGGAGCTCAAAGAGTACACTTATCTCCCACACACACCTGACAAATCCCATTGAACCAGCTCCCTACGTACGTGGTTCCGCGCCACTACAACTTGCAATCTCAACCTCGCGCCAAATAAAAACACAAAGTTCGCCAATAAAACGAGCGCATACGTGATCGGGCAAGTCTTGTATCGAGAAGGACCGATAAAACGAAGCTTACAAGTGATAAAATGGCGTGTAAAATAATGATAGAAACAAATACAAATTGCAAAACCTTTGACATATTCTATTGTTAATTTACAACATCGAAAAACATTTACAAAAAACACAAGATTGGAGTAATTATTTTGTCACCACGATCGTCAAATTGCCGACCAAAAGTGCCCATCAGACAACCATTTTCACGCTGTATGTCCAGATCAATATTTTGGGTCAGATAGAGATCTGAGCCCGCTCAGGTCTTCACATCCCTTCTCCCTAAGAAGATGACCCAAGACGGCAACAATAGCCCTCGCCTCAGAACCTCAGGGTTCAGCTGTTTCAATTACTTATTACAAAATAAATATATATTGCCAAGAAATGAGGAACCGGAAAATAATCGAAAATTAGATGCATCAATGGACGGATGACTTGTTTTCTTCTAGCACGCTCTATTGTAGTCTTTTTTATGGGGATACTTCGGGGTATGTCGTACTAGACACCATTCAGAGTGATGCTGCTACCATTCAAAACCCTTACTGGTTTCACCGGCAGTGGCTTGGCAAAAGAGTCGCGGGACCGCTCTCACACTCAACCTGCCCCACCGACAACCTGATTTGTCCGCCTTGCGAGAGGACAGAACCCTAGTAACTAGCTCTATTGTTGCGCCGAAAACCAGCGGCGCACCAGGGCGCGGTGCCGGACGGCCCTAAACGCTTGAACCCCCAGGCTCTTTAAGTGGAGACGAAGTGCGAGCCAGATTGGTTAACCTCCTTGTCCAGTACATTGATAAAAAACAACAAGCAGCTTTATACTTGTTGTGATTTACACTTTTACTCCGGGGAACATTAATTATTGCACATTACTGTTTAGTGCTAGAATGCCAAAGGTGTGGTATTTCCCCAGGCAGACTTTGTAGTAGTCCAAATGCTATAAATAACATACCACTATTGCCATACGAAAACTAACGTGGATGTTACACATGTCATGTTAAATTAAGTCCCCGATAACTCATCAGTGAAATAGTCGGAACTTAAGTTGGGCTGGACCAACCATATCAAACGTGAGTTACCGGCACGTTCCTTAGTTAAATATAAATAACTTTACCATTACATTTTATTTTTTGACGTGACAACGTCTTATAAATTGGTTTGCCGGGTGACACTTCAAGAAACTGCGTTACGCTCCGCTCACGTTATGCGCTCACAACGAGAGCGAGTGAGAGGCACGCGTCCCTTCCACTCGGGCATGGTTAGCCCGCCTAAGAGCGAGAGAGACAGACATAAAAAGTGAAAGGCACGCGTCCCTTCCGTAAAATTTTACCATTTACCCACTCAAAGTCGTTGTCACGTAAAACTTTCGCCCGTATACCGACTTTACAGGCAACCAATTTTTTCAAGTTACAATTACTTGTAGTTGTAGCCAGGCGGCCATTACGCGACAGTAACTGTCGCACAAACGACACTATTTCTAGTCCTCTGTAAAGTTCCCGCGACGTGCCATTTAAATGCGCAGCGTGCCGCAGCGTGCCGCAGCCGGCACGCGACCTGCCGTCTGCAGCGCTGGCTCAGCAACAAGTCTGTTCTCAGCTGAGTTATTATCTAATTCAGGCTTAGAGCATTTAGCCATAGGAGGCTGAAACCAAAGATTTTTCGCTTGCTTACAAACGTTTTCACATTTTTCACGCGGCGCAGAGGAAACTTCTTAATCATTTGTCTGCTTAGAATAATCGCTAGCTTATCGGTTTTTTATCGGATACACTTCGGAGAGTGTGCAACTGATCTGCATGATGTAATACCACCTTGCCCTTTCTTCTATCGGACTTCTCGTTCCACAAAAGGGCGACATCGTTTCATGGTTGATGTTCCAAAAACGCGAACGAAGAGATTTGACTCCACGTTTGTGATAAGAACGTCTAGGTTGTGGAATGCGTTGCCTGAGTGGGTTTTCCCTGATGGTTACAATCTTGGTGTCTTCAAATCGAGAGTGAATCGGTTTTTTCTAGGTAAGCACGCTCCATCGTAGATCTCATCATCGCTTAACATCAGGCGAGATGGTGGTTAAGTGCGAACCTATTATAGTTAAAAAAAAACAAAATCGTCCGAGTTTCTCTGAGAGGTCTTGACCTCTCACAAACATAACTTCTTGTCTTGAAAGTCTTCCATTCGAAACTTCAAAACAATTTTTACTATGAAAACTGTTCTAGTCGCATTAGGCATATTTTGAGATGGAAATTGTTAAATTTTCTCAAAAAAAAAAACGACTTAAATTTAAACTCAGACACTCAAAACGTTATTTTTTAATCTTCGGTAATGTCATCTAGATAAACGAATTTTAGTTTTTTGTTAATATTCCACTTTATATGGAATTTCTTTGAATTGTGGTCAACCAAAAAAATAAGCAAAGATCGAATCCCAACTAGAAGAGCTATCGAGTTACACAAATACAAGTACAGAAGGTAAACACAACTGAACTGAGAACCTCCTACTTTTTTTAAAGTTGATTAATAGGCAAATGAACACGCAACACCGTAACTATTACAAACACGTCTTGTATTGTATGTATGCACATAGTTATTATGTGTTTTCACTACTGTCGGCAATTACGGAGTGTCACTGTTCGTTTCTTCTGGATACGCACGCGTACCTAAACAGCCAAGTATCGAAATATAACCATTTGGTTTTGAAACTCTGGCGTTACAGACACACACACAGTTGCGTTAACGAAACAGGTGTGTTAACTTCAAACACTCCTTCCTTTAGAAGTAGTTCAAAAACATCTGAGCGGCGGGATCAGACGAGCACTTAAAAACTTAAATCCCTTACAAACTACATCCAGTAACCGTCGGTCAACTCATTCCAATATTAAAATTACTTCATATTAAGAACAAAGTCACGTTTTATATTACGAAAAATGAGGAAATCTGTAATGTTCTGTTTGTGGCGAAAAAAATGCGAAAAATAACCACGGATTTTAGAATCTCGTTTGGCAAATTGGATCGGCCTTTTCGGGGATTAGGATTTGTTTGAAAAACAATATTGTGAGTGTGGAACGAACGCTCATTTCAGATACTTTTCACGTGAGACCCAGATGTGTTTGATCGTTACATACCTAAATAAGTTGTATCTGCCTGTTCCTACCTACGTAGACGTGCGTACCCAAGAGGAGAAGACAAACCAGCAGGTCTACTACGAAGTCCGATAAACGATATATTGTCCGAAGTTATAGACGTTTTATACCATGAAACACAATCGATCGGTTGACCTGATCGGGCGTTTCGTTCATTCCGATTGACACTGATTTGACAGTTTTTGTGTCATCAACCGACTGATTGTGTTTCGTGGTATAAAACGTCCATATCTTCGGCCGATATATCGTGTATCGGACTTCGTAGTAGACCTGCTGGGTTACGGGTCAAGCATCGGATCGCATCCTTACCATTCATGAAGCTCAGGGACTGGCATACGAGTAATTGCTCACTATCAAAACCAATGAAAATATGAAGCTGCACAAGAGCGAGCTCCATTCGTTCGTCGCAATCTCACGGCACACGGAGACCTTCACATACTACGCTGACAACCCCGACGATGCTATAAATATAATAGTTGAAATAAAAAAAAACTGCAAAGGTAACTTCAATATGTCGGATTCGGGTATCTTGCGCGTGTTTTGTTACCAATTTACTGTCATCATTTTTATAAGTGTGCTTAATTGAAATGTAACTTCAATAATGTCTCTTTATTATAATGACACTTCATTAGTCTGTGAAACTAGATTTACTTACAGACGCCATCATCATCATCAGCCTGTATTCGTCCAGTGCTGGACATAAGTCTCTCCCATAATATTCAGCGCAATCCTCGGTCTTACGTATCCAACCGCTATCAGCTGCCTTTCGTAAATCTTCACTCCATCTAGTCTCAAGGCGTCTTACACTACGTTTACCGATTCACGGTCTACACTCCAGAACCCATTTACAGGGTACATAATAATGGTTTCACCAGTACCAACCGTGGATGGCATACGGACTTTTTTGCTTTTATCATCAACGATGGTACCTCAAGAACAGAACATATTATTGTATTGTATTATGTAATTGGGCTTTATTTTGTAAAGTGGTACTGAGTATTTACAAATACATTCTTTAAATCTGTCTATGAATATTTGAGTCCCATAACTCCTAGCCCGCCACGACAGCCGAGTCTAGTCTAGAAAGGTCACGGGACTCGGCGCCAGCCTGACGAGACGGTCTCAATGTTCCGATCGTCTCAGCGGGACTTACTTACAGCTTTACCATTGTCTTATTGTAATAAATTGTCCTTTTATTATACTCAATGTGAGGCAAGGATTTTTTTTTTATATACACTTTTGAACATGGGCAGTTTTAGTTAATCTTTTCATTTAGGTGCAATTATGTGCACTGGGTCTTAGTTGGTCGCTTGCCATCAGATAAGATGGCGGTCAACACATGGTTAAATTACTATCCTGTACTTACCGTCCTTTCTGTACAGGTGATCCATTTGAGATAATGATAAACTTGGCATCACCTCATCTTCAAAAGCCTTTCCGAGCGCTTGGTCGACGCGACGCGTGACCAAAATGCTGGCGTTTATTTGGCCCAACGCATAAGCATTGCCATTCAGCGTGGTCATGCCGCCAGCATGCTGGGTACGCTTCCGATTGGTAGTGGGCTTGAACATCTTGATTATCTGTAGACCTTCATTGGTCTTTGTACTCACTAAAGCAAATGCTTGTCCTGGGATACTTAGTGAAATTATTACGTGTAATTTGTAAGAACTGTTGACATAAATAATTACTGTAAAAATCGGATAAGACCAGGGTCACACTGCTAGGATTTTTGTCATACTGTCATGAATTATAAAATTTTACTTTTTCTTGCTCCATGACGTTGCATCGGCTACACAGGTCCGGTTGAATTCCAGGACAAAGTTAGAATATAGCCTGAAGTATATTTGCAGTATATTTGCTACTTTTCATTCCGACAAAATGACGAGAACGGAAACAAAGCGAGTAAAACCACAGAGTGGGACTAGTATAAAATTAATAAAAGTGTCATTCAAGAAAGCAAGAAAGACAATAAAAACTGTTCCTAAGAGTAGTTCCTACGTATAAAGAAGGTGAAACCACAAATGCCATCACTTATTCACATGTACTGCGTCCTCCTCACCCGCCTTACAGCACGAGACAATAACGTCTAGATTATGTTATATCCTGCATTTAGCTGCAGCTTGGACAAGGTAAAACAGATAGCACACATATACCTTTAGGTGGTTATTTGAAAGGAGGTTGTTAAAATAACCAGTTTACTTTAAACTGACATCTTAAAAACTGGATAACAATATTACATCATCAATAGACTGCAGGCCCGTGAATAAAATTTATGGGTCATATGAACCACCAGGAGACTTATGGAGGATGATAGAAGGGTATACAATAATAAGATTGAGCACTATGCCGTCACTTGAAAGCTGTCCAACTGAGTGCAGGTCAAGATAGTTGCAACTCTCGGTCATTTCTTCTTGTCGCATGATTTTTGTACGGCGTTAGGGAATAATAAGAAGAGGTATTGACTCACATTACAAAGAAAAATACGAGTGAAAATTTTATTTTTAAACGCGTACAAGTTAAATGTATCTTTACGAGTAAATACGAAGTTGCATGAAGTGACCAAGCAATAGCTACTTAATTAGCTTAATTGCTAGCTAATTCATATTATGTAGCTATTGCTTGGTCACTTCATGCAACTTTGTATTTACTCGTAAAGATACATTAGATACAAGATACGTTATATACGATCTTTTTTGTATCGAAACTTTTTTTCAAGAACAAAGAACCAATAAAAAAAACTCTTTAACCGTGAGTAATAGTTTATGAGCAAATGTGTCAAAAATTATTACATAGATAGTTTTTTCATCATACTAAAAATGTTATAAAAGCGAAATTTGGATATTGGTTGCTCAATCACATTTGAACAGAACGGGTTGATATTTGGAACACAGATGAAGGGACGACACGAAAAACAATGTGCTAGATTGTAAGCAATACGTTTGCCCATAACAACACAGTGTCACACATCTATTAGAACGTGAAGTTTGAAGAAGAAAGAGTCGAAATCTTTATTTTTCTAGCAAAATTGTCTAGTACTGCACTGCAGTCACCCACAGGTATAAAAGCGTTATCGTTAAATTACGCCCAGTATTTTTTCTGGAAACATTTCCATTTAAACTTACATATAGTGATGTTTGAGCCTTACTGCCCGGAGGTAGGATAACTGACAGAGGTGTGGCATTTCCCCACGCGGACTCTGCAAAGAGTCTTAGCACTACATACTGCAGCATACCCCTTTCGAGCTACAGTACACTGTTTCCGTATAACCCAGTATTTGAGCATTGTAGTCACGTTGGAACCGGCTGAACCAGAGTGCGCCTGAATATTTCACAGGATATGAGTTTCCAGCGGAATGGGAATATTAAAATGTAAAAACATTTTTATATTATACTGTAAAATCTTAACAACGCCTTGTAGAGCTTCGCCTCTTAGTTGAAGCTTATTTTTTTTTATGGAGTAGAAAATTAACTGGCGAAGTGGCTGAAATAATTATTTTGTGACATAAATAGCAACAAGAACAAAATTAAAAATTTTGATTAACTCCCGACTACCTCAGATTTGTTATCTGTTCAACATTCTACTAGTCAAGCCCTTTCATTTGATACCCATATTGCCCATATTAAGGGAGCTGTGAAAAAAGAAATGTATTTCGCCATTTTGTGGAAGCAGAGATCTTGGATTTGAAATTTTTCATAGTGCCATGTATTCTACTAGTCAAGCCCTTTCGTTTGACATCCATATTGAGGTATTAGTGAAAAAAATAATATAATTCGCCATTTTGTGGTGGCGGCCATCTTGGATTTGATTTTTTATAATGTATAGTATTTTACTAGTCAAGCCCTTTCATTTGATACCCATATTGAGGTAGGTTGTGAAGAGATATTTTGTCCGCCATTTTGTGGCGGCGGCCATTTTGAATCGATATTAACCAAACATAGCTAAGAACATCTGCACGGATATTAACCATCAAATAAAAAAACCGCATTGAAATCGGCCCATCCGTTTGAGCTCTACGGTGCTACAGACAGACACACACACAGACATACAGACAGACAGACAGAAAAACAGACAGACAGACATCGACGTCAAACTTATAACACCCCTTTTTTTGGTCGGGGGTTAAAAACAGCTCATTAAAAATGTTCCCAAGAGGGGACTTGGGGTCTTCTCTGGCAAGGAGAGAATCAAGGTGATAATCCACCACGCTGGCTCAGTGCAGGTAGGTGAATGTTGCATGATCTCAAAAGATTGTAGAAATATGTCAGTTTCCTCACGATGTTTTCCGTCTCCGTCTTTACAATGGTCGCACTAAACTAAATCGATTCTTACTTGTATTTATTGAGTCACATCACCACCTAACTGTTGTAAATAGAACACCTAAAAAATCAAAATGTCGTCTGGAAGAGATCGCTATTAGCGATAAAATCGCCCTTCGTGCAATTGTGATGATGTTTCATTGTATTTTTCTTATTGCCAACATTATTTGTGGTGCCTTTGTGTTTGTATTGTATTCTTTATTGGTATACCTCACGGGTATATCTAGTATATGGCCGTATCATTGCTTAACATCAAGCAATATCGGATTTATTTATTTAGTAATTCAATGTTTTGTGTGCACAAAACAGAATGTAATAAACACAAACTATAACATAAGAGTATACTGTACAGAACTGTATTACATTCCAAACTATGTGGGCCTAGAAACAACGTTTATTTAAATACAGTGGTTTGATAATAATAATATTAAATTAGAGATAATACATATAGAAAATTAGGCCAACAGATCTGAACTTAAAACTAACATGCTTTAAAACAGTAGATAAATAATAAACATGTATGACGTATAAATACACTGTATTTCACCGTAATCTAAAAGGTAACTCAAAGCTTACATAAGCTAGCAGTTTTAGTACCAACAGGCTAATCGGTTCGGGATACATTTTATTTAGTTTAAAAAATAAAGTAAGTACCTTTAATATAAAATAAAGTAAGTATTGTAAGCAAAGTTAAATAAATTGAATTGTAAGCAAGATTCAGTAGAACAAAAAATATTTTTGTAAATGAATTGAGAAACGAATCTGTTCATATTATTATTATATTTTTAAACTAATTGACCTCAAATCTCCAATCCATTCTAAATTGAACAAAATAAATCAAATCTTCAAGTCAGCATTCCCCGCGCAAACTGCTGACACAAACAAAATGCAGCACTTTAGAACATTGTGTCAGCCAATAACACGTTCCAGGACATTCCACCACATTCTAGAAAATTCTATAAAATGCCCGCAAAATACCTCCCATACATCACAACAACCAACAGACCGCGACAGGAGTCTAGCTCCAAGTTTATCATACACTTCAGCGCAAACTTTATTCTACACTCTCTTTGACCTTTAAAACGACCCCACAAGAGCGATTTTACCGTCAACTAGTGTATATTTTTAAAGAAGTTAAAATCAAAGTTTGATTTACATGAACGTTGACCTTTAACGCGTAGAGTGAAAGTGTGTTTTGGCGTGACTTGTGGATATGTTTGGTTTGGTAATCGTGGCAGAACATCGCTTGCATTTTACACACATTTGTGACGATTCAATGACCAAGACTATTTATTATGGTGACGTTCATTTATGGGTTTTCTAAGTTGATTTACATGGTGTCTTATGCTCTTACAGATATGCGGGCAGAATAATGTGGCGCCATGTGTTTACTCGTCTGCTATACAAAATGCCCGATCCCCGTGCAAAATACCAACAAATAAGTGGTAGGAGAATGGAGAGAATCAGCTGGAAGTAAATGAGGAGCAAAGAAGAAGTTTTGAAGATGGTAGAGGAGAAAAGTTTGTTTGCCAGTTATTGTACCGCCAAGCAGGAAAGTTCACAGACACACACCATGAAGAGTCCAAATCATTATTTGATTGTTTGGTGGTCCTGATATGGATTGTTCATGTTATAAATGTGTGTAAAGATTACTCGTATTACACATTTACCCTACCTGTGACGCATTTGTAAACAACATATTTTTACAAGTTATTGCTTTTTGAAAAGTTCTGTCATTGAATTTTTATTGAACTCAAATTTTGTCTGTATAAAAAAAATGATGATACATAGAAAATAAATATAACACATGTGTGATACTAGTTTTAGTATTTCAATAAATAAAATACAGCGTCTAAAAGGTTCAATATATTTCACAACTTCCCTTCAACTCAAAGGATTTCATCTGCTAAGTGATTGAGTCGAAATGACTCATACTTTCCATTTACTATGTAGATAGATTCGTGAAAATTTGCTGCTTCGAAAACTGAATTCTGGATCGAAATTTTCGTGAATTCTTTAGATCAAGTATGCTTTCAAATGAATTAAAATTTTGTATTTAAAACTAGCAACCCACCCCGATTTGCTTGGGTTGGCTTATGTAATTGGAACGAAGTTCCTTATCGCGCGTTGTGAAAGGGGCTTTCTTACGAAAAGTTGTCACGACACTTTTTGCTATTGGCTGTGTTGTCGCATGCTTCTCTATAGAAAGCAAGCCAGATAATTGAACAGTGTGGTGTCGCGACGATTTGTAAATAATAAAAATAATAATAATTCCTTCACTAATTAATTGAAAGGAACTTCGTTCCATCCGGGTGTCCCTTGACACCTCTCAAGTTTTTTTTAGTTAATTTAGGATTCAAATGTCATTATTTTGACCAAACTAATAAGTATTACAACAAAACTGAAGAGTTTGTTTGTTTGAACGTGATAATCTCAGGAACTGCTGGTTCGAATCGAAAGCTCTCAAAAATGAATACTTTTTCCACTCCTAATGATAGTAGAGTATGAATGAAGAATATGACAGAAACGGGGAAAAGTATTCCTTTTCGAGAACTTTCGTTACGTGCGCTAACGTGCGCTGACATCCGTGACAGCATGTGTCAATATTTTAAAGTTGCGGCATTATAACTATATTTCTGCTAATATAATCGCGGGCAAACAACGTGTCACGTAATTTATATATTTTAAAGATATCCGAGAGATTAGGGTCGCTAATTAATTATTAAATATGTTTGTATTTGTTCATAAAAATAAAACAATCGTTTAATAGCATAAGCATAAACAGCCTATCATTAACATAGCAAATTAAAATAATATTAATACAAAGAGCTTAGAGCGCTACTTACCGACGTTTATGATGCCAAATGAACTAAATAAGACAAGATTATTCAAAGTCTAGTACCAATTCTTTTCAATTATTTAATTATTATTTTACCGTCGGTCTCTAAAAACTCTTCATAACTGTAAAACGTTTGCTCGATTCTAAATTTAACTTACAAAATACAGGGGTAAAGATGTTTCTCAACATCATCATCAGCCGCAAGACGTCCACTGCTGAACATAGGCCTCCCCCTAGATTTCCACAACGACCAGTCCTGCGCAACCTGCAACCAGCGGTTTCCAGCGACCTTTATGAGGCCATCTGTCCATCTAGTGGGAGGCCGTCCAACACTGCGTCTTCCTGTTCGTGGTTGCCACTCGAGAAATTTTCTTCCCTATCGTTGGATTTGTTTAAAAAGTGTTTTACTAAAAGGGCAAAGTTCAATCAATCTAAACAAAAATTCATCGAGCTATAGGTCAAACAAACTAAAAAACTTTACGTAAATAAATTAACAAAATATACTCCAGTCTGTCGATACCTCACAAACTTTCCTCAATAACTTCGAAAACAAATGAAATAGAAATCCGACACGTTCATTTAACCGAAATAACCGACAAAGGGCTCTGTAAAAGCCCATTCACTTAACAAAAACCCTGAATTTCTAACATGAGCAATCTTTACCTGATCAACTGTTCTTCAAACAATTTTAAATGTTAACCCCTCACAATAAAGATATTTTTTCAGTACAAATCGTAATGTCAATTTTGTTATTTGTTTTTCTGATTTGGAAGCTGGCACGTTTGTTATAAAGTTGAGTTTTCATTGTGTTGTAGTTTATAAGTTCCCTCGTGTACCTGTCAAAACTCCATTGAGGCCTGAAGATATCGGAGGTATCACTTCGCTCTTCGCAGGGCGAGCGTATGGGGATTATTACATCGTTCTACATCATGCAGGGCGAGCGTATGGGGATTATTACATGAACTCAGTTCTGACAGCACAGACTACATCATGCGAAGTTTATTATAACTGACAAAGTAGAGTACCGAGACATAGTCAAAGTATTGCTTATAAATACAAATGTTCCCACTGCTGGGACTCGGGGCCATATATCGAAAGAAGAAAGTCAAGGCTATAGCTATGTACATACGCATATATACCTGAACTTCGCCGAAAAATTGGAAGTCTATCGGGTTTTTATCGAATACACTTCGGTGATAGTCCAACTGATTTGCATGGAATGCTTGTAGCTCGAAAAAGCGACATCGTTTCATGGTTGATGTTCCAAAGATACGAATAAAGAGGTTTGACTCTCATTTGTGATTAAAACGTCAAGGCTATGGACGTACTACGTAATCCGTTGCCTGAGTGGGTTTTTCCTGATGGTTGCAATCTTTATGTTTTTAAATCAAGAGTGAATTGGTTACTTCTAGGTAAACACGTTTCACCGTAGACCGCATCTTCGATTAACATCAGGCGAGATGGCGGTCTAGTGTAAACCTATAAAAAACCTATAAGTCAATTGTAAAGATGCAAGGAACCTCCAATGAGCGTAAACTCATTACCTCGGCGCGGTAACCGCGTGTCGCTCCCCTGACGCACGTCACAGCAACCTGAAGCTTGCGAGTTTGAGTGGCGGTTTGTGTGATAGGGTGGGGTACAGTGTGATGCCCCGATAGCTGCTTTGTAACGAGATGAGCGATAATGTTGTATTTATACATATGTTATAATCTCATTTGACTTTTTTATATCGGTGTCTGCAAATTAAGAGTGTTTTATAGCAAGACAAATGTCCAGCTCGTTGATTGGTTGACTCGCTTGATGGTAGTTAGATGGGGGCCTTTTCCGCACTTAGGGTCTCAATTGGGCCATTGTGCCTCGCTTGATGGTAAGCAACAATTAACATGAAGAGTCCAAATCATTACCTAGCACTTGACTGCACTGCGCTAGTCATCAGGGATGTAAAATATTATATCTCTAAGCCCTGTAATTTCTCAGGTAACATATAGCTTCAAACCGGAACATAACATAGTAATGTTTGCACATTACTGCTAATATTTAAATGTTATCTTACAAGCCAGTAATGCAAGCACATTAAACTCTATTTTTAACCAAAAGCTACATTTAACTGCACAATGCATATATGAGCGAACGTCCAGTCAATTCTAACACCTCGGTTGGCCGCGCGGCAGGCTGCAACAAAAACGTTGAAATTGCCAACAAAAGTGTGAACACAACGCGGCGGATGCAGCCGCGTGCAACATCGAGCGGTAACTTTTGACGCGTGACTAAATTGTTGAGGTTGATTTTTAACTTCATGCATTTTGTTGTTTGGCATTGCTATTCATAATATATACCATCTAGCGATAAAACTCAGTACTAAAACCAAGTAAAAGACGTATACTTTTCGCAGTCATCACCTAATTGAAGCTGATATTCTACTTAAAATCACAATGTTTAATATTTATTTTTATATCATATCTAATTATTATTATGTATGTTACGTACCAGTACCTACACATGTCCGCACAACGTGAGCTCCACTCCAGCACGAGGCTCAAGTCAGCAAATTCAACAGAACTCGGCGGTAGCAATAACCCGCCTCGTGTGAACTACAATTCGCTGACGCTTCTCATTAAATTGTGACCCAGATAACCCTTCATTAGAGCTAATTTCAATAAAGAAGTCAGTGTTGTTCGATCGTCGAAGACATTCGCACCTAAGTTAGATAGGCTTAAGATCCTATGATGTGAGTGTCGTTCTCATATCGAACGCATTCGCGTTTAGGTTAAATAGTTTTAATATATTTTAATGTGAATTTAAGTATAGTAAAGTTCGTTCTAAGCAATTCTAGTTTCCTTTCGAACCCTCCGTCTGCAGCTTTCGTAATTGGCGCAGTCGGTAGGATGTCTCGGGTTAACGCGTCGCGCTTCGGGATCGCCAACTTCGCCTCCAGACCGCGGCAACAGCGTTGATAGACTTTCAACGTCGAACCGAGCATCCAGAATCTACGTGAAGCTACAGCGGGTTTATCCAAAATCGATAACGAAAAGGGAACCAGAATATATGTTAATTAAATAAGTCAGAAAAAAAAACACATGAAAAAAAAAAAGTAAGATAAAATTGGGGAAGGAAGAAACTACCCCCGGGATCACGCAACATCCAGGAACATGAAAAATATAGCAACGAGAGATGTAGGCCAATATTAGAGAACTCGGCAACCTAGAAATGTACATGAAACAGTCGAGAATATAAAACTTCAATTTATTGCAACATAACTAGAAGCAAAGTAAATTTCAAACATCTGTACTTACAAGAGAAAAAGTGTTTAACCGGCGGCCCAGAAACTCACAAATTGAAATTTAATGTGCAGTTTCACGTAATCAAGATCAGTGAAAAATGCGATTTATGCAAGTAAGAACGAGGAAATTCAAATTTATAGCAAAATTACTAGAAACAAAGGATAAATTAATAAAATTAATAGCGAAAAGGAATCAGAATATAGTATTGAATCAAGTAAAGTATAACAATAAGAAAAAAAAAATGGGTTACAGAAAAATGAGAACAAAATTTATCGAATAGAAAGGAGTGTAATGAAACATTGTATTCTACAGAACGACAATCTACAATCAATTTTGGGAGTAATCTACCCCGGCGTTGATTAAGGGATCTATCTCTGGGATATCTACCCCAGGGCGTCCATAAGCTGCTGGCAACGCATAATGTGGAGTAACCCCAGAGGACCGCAGAAGACACGGCGATCACCATTCCCCATAATGATTTTCATCCCGTGCTCGGGCAGCAGACTATCAACCAGTAAGCTGACGTTTCTGTACCCCGAAGCCCGAGTCCACTGGACAGCATCGTAATACGGCAAACCATTGATGCCCAATACAGGAACAATAACCTCCAGGCCGCGATTGGGACAACGGCACATTATCGCGGGCCAAACTTCGCACTCGCTTATGGGTAAAGCTTCCATGTTTTAATATTCGAACTTAATGATCTTGGTCTTCAATGACACTATGCAAGCAAAAGCACGAAGCTTTCGAATTTATAGCAAAATTTATAGACGCAAAGGAAATATCAAATTGCTGTAGTATAGTGCAAGAATGATGACTTGGCAACCTGAAACGTGCAATTCAATACGAGTAAGGCTTCGAATTAATTGTAAAAACATGAGAAGAATCGCAACTATCAAGTATCTGCACCATAAGCAAATACTTCGAATAAAAGTTACTGGAACCACAGCAACTATCAAATATCTGCACTGCAAGCAAAATGAATTAACTTGGTAACTCAGAAGCAAATTACAATTCCAAGCAATGAAGACTAATGAAAATTATATCTACACCACCAATTTAGCAAGATCAGCAAGATTCATATCTCCAGCACTGACAGCAGATGAAATGAAATCACGAGAGAGAAAAAATACGACAGCCTTCTAAAGATTCGTATCCTAGGAAATCCTGAACCAAAAACCCCGTACCAGCGATATTTTCTCTCAAACTTCTAAAATAGTCGCTGTTCTGAAGGGGGAGGTGTTACGTACCAGTACCTACACATGTCCGCACAACGTGAGCTCCACTCCAGCACGAGGCTCAAGTCAGCAAATTCAACAGAACTCGGCGGTAGCAATAACCCGCCTCGTGTGAACTACAATTCGCTGACGCTTCTCATTAAATTGTGACCCAGATAACCCTTCATTAGAGCTAATTTCAATAAAGAAGTCAGTGTTGTTCGATCGTCGAAGACATTCGCACCTAAGTTAGATAGGCTTAAGATCCTATGATGTGAGTGTCGTTCTCATATCGAACGCATTCGCGTTTAGGTTAAATAGTTTTAATATATTTTAATGTGAATTTAAGTATAGTAAAGTTCGTTCTAAGCAATTCTAGTTTCCTTTCGAACCCTCCGTCTGCAGCTTTCGTAATTTGTATTAGTTTATTATTAAGTTCGTATTTATGTATTAGGATGTATAATTACTGTGTAAGTATATCGATATATTATTGGGTATTTTAGTTTTTAAAATCTATATTATATCCGATCTGCTGATTGAAGCTGTAATCCGCTGATTACATTATTGATCTATTGTTCATCTTGTCCGCACTTTTGTTTGTAAGTGTTTATTATGTTTAGTATTTATCAGTTAAATTTTTAGTCTCATGTTTATAGGTTAATATTTATTATTTTATATAGTTATAGTTATAGATATGTAGTAGTATTATTAAATTGATGTCGCTTCCCCCCGCCTACGAGTATAATTATGTGGGCTATTTTCCTTTTTGCTGGTTGCCTGGAAGAGATTGCTCTTAGCAATAAGGCCGCCACTTGTGTTTATTTGTAATATTTTAAATTATTTGTGTTGCAATAAAGAGTTTCTATCTATCTATCTATCTATCTATTATTGTTTAATTGTAGAAGTATTTATTACCCACACCTTTTTGTACTTCCCCTCCTCCTTATTCTCTAATCTTTCTTTCTATCTTATGGTTGCCTGGAAGATATCTTTTAGCAATAAAGAGCTAATCTATCTATCTATGGACGCTGATTCATCACTTACGTAATTGAAAACCCGTACATCTTGGTCACGAGTGCAGTACAAGCATTGCTTGTAAATAGTTGAACTCTTTGTATCCCAATATAAGCGCTAAGGCCACCAATTAAAATGTCTAGCTTAAGTAATTTTTAAATTTCTAGTGTGATTTTGTTTATTGTATGTATGTGGCTTAAAAATAAAGAGGTTTCTTATCTTATATTATTTTACAGCAGCTTAAAACTGCTGTTTTAGGCAGGTGCCGGTATCCGCGGGCCGGTGTATTGTTTTACCTCAGACATTCGTTCTGCTTCTCCCGTCACTCTAATTAAGTGAGTATGTAGTGGTAGGACTCCTGGCAGAGTCCGCCTGGGGAAGTACCACACCTTTGCCAGTTATTCTACCGGAAACCAGTAATGTGAAAACAGTACTGTGTTCCGGTTTGAATCGCAATGTTTCCAGAGAAATAACAGGGCTTAGAAATATGGTATTTTTATATCTCCGGGTGACGAGCGCAGTGCAGTGCTAGGGAATGATTTGGACTTTTCATGTTCTAATAGCTGCGTGTCACTGTGGTGTTATGTGGCAGGTGTGTTGCTTACCACCAGGCACAAGTCATGCTCGTCTCGTCACTCTTTAGTTAAAAAAAAAAATTATACCATAAAAATAAAAATAATACAAAAAAGCACTCAGCCATATGCATCATACATAACTATGTATTAAGTAAAACTTGACAGTCCTTTTTTTTTAAATAAAACGTGACAAGACGAGCAGGGCATGTACCTGATAGTAGCAACACACCTGCCACATAACATCACAGTGACACGCAGCTATTGGAACATAAAGAGTACAAATCATTACCTAGCACTGCACTGTGCTCGTCACCCAGAGATCTAAGATGCTATATCTCTTAGCCCTGTAATTTCTCTGGAAACATTGCCCTTCAAACCGAAACACAGTGATGTTTGCACATTACTGCTTGGCGGTAGAATAACTGACAAAGGTGTGGTACTTCCCCAGGCGGACTTTGCCAAGAGTTACTACTACAAAACTAGACACAAACTAAGCAAAACTTGTATTATGGGAGCCAGATAGCTGACATATTATTACCAATGTTATTAAAATTTAAAAACTTACTACCTACTAAGCCGCTACGTCAGGTTCAAGTTTGATGTATTCCTTGTATAACGTTAAATATGTCACGATGTTTTTTTGCCAGTTCAAGTTAATGATATTAACCAACTTAACTTATCTTAAACCTTTGCATTTGGAACAATACTCATAGAAATACACCATGTACAAGAACCTACGATTTCACTTAAAAGATAACCCTTTTTTAACTATGTCGGGTTCACACCTGACCGCCATCTCGCCTGATGTTGAATGACGACACGGTCTACAATGGAGCGTGCTTAACTTTAAAAAAATACAATTCATTCTAGATTCGAATACACCAAGATTGTAACTATCGGGAAAATTTTCTTATACAATACGTTCCACTAAACGTTTTTATCACAAAAGTCAACCATGAAATGATGTCGCTATTTAGAGCAAGCGCAGGAGCAAAGTCCAATTGTAAAAAAACACCTTAAAAAAACTTTGTTCCAACGCATTCTTGCACATTTGTTCCAGTTTTAGTTCGTAGAGCACAAAGCTCTACAATCCCGTAGAGCTCTACGGCGCAGTCTACGCGATGCTACGTGACCGGAATTTCAAAGGTTCGCATGATTGATGATGATTGGCTCTTGTATTTTGGAAACGAACAAATTGCCATCGGATTGGTCAGTTTTTGGTAAAAGGGTAATTTTTATGGGTTTAATTTTCTGCAGTTACTGGCTGGCATGGTAATTTAAATTAGCGCTTTAGAATTGGCTTAGACAGAAAAAAAATACGGCTAACCTTCTGTCTAGATTTTGATAAATTATTCAGTTTACGATGGATTATGCATACATAGAAAAAAGATTCACAATGACACAAATTTGAGAACAAGCAATTTTGGCTATTGGAATTCAGCCACTGCGAAACTCATCCAGGCAGTGCTTTTTTCGTAATTTTACCGCAGTATAGAGACATTTTTTTTAATAGAAAACCCATTTCTGAAAAGCTGTATTATATCAATACGTGAAGTTTTGGGCTAGGCTTGGATATGGTCATAATCGATATTAAAACTTTTTTATTTTTGACAAACAACGTGAAGCGCAATCTATATTATATTAAGATTATATCAGATTTAAATATTATATTAAGTTACGGCTAGTCTAGTTGGGAGAACGGCGCCGTTCCGGAGACTCCGGGTACAAACCCCACACGCACCACTGTCTTTTCGAAGTCATGTGCGTTATGCCGCTAACTTAAAACGGTGAAGGAAAACATCGTGCGAAAACCGACATGTACCTAGAATCTTTCAAAGTCATGTGTCGTCCACCAACCCACACTGAGCCAGCGTGGTGGATGGCCTTAACTGTCTCCTTGCGAGAGAAGGCCCGAGTCCCAGCTGTGGGAACATTTAGTGGGCTGTTGATGATGATCATGAAGATTATAATTATCAGCTAGCTGGCTCCCATAGTATAGGCTTTAATGAGTTTGGAGTTAGATGGTATCGTGGGTAAAATGTTCATCATTAATTTAAAATATTTATAAATCCAGGTTCCTCTGTACTTGTAAACACGTAAGATTAGTATCAGACCGTATTCGATGGATTTCAAACGTGAAACCCCAGTACTAGAATTGGGATATCAATTTCATCCGAGCTGTGCATCACCCGGCTAGTAAAGCTAGTAAATAAACTACAGCTAGTAAATACAGTACGGCTAGTTCGCTCCGTACATAAACCGATGGCCAACGGTCGCTATATTTTAAATCCAGTAGTTTATACGAAAGTGGATTAAATTTTGAACTTTTACTGTGATCGTTAAACGCTGACCGATGGCTGTGCCTGATAACGTAGAATAGTTTATGGAAGACAAGTCAGTGTACTTTACGAAACTTATGTCAATTTGAAGTATAGATTATCAGAGTTCCGCGGTTTTACGGCGTAGTTCTCGCTGTTGTAATTTTCACGAGATGAAAAGTAGCTTCATAAATTATGTTCTATTCTAGACTACAACTTAACTTTCTATATTTATTTTAAGCTCCACATTAAGCTCGAGTTTTGAGTATTACGATGTTTGTTGCTCAATTTAAGCTCCGTTCGTTCCTTAAATTGAGTAACAAACATCGCAATATTCAAAACTTTTGCATTTATAATATTTATAAGATAGTAGGGCGAGCAAGACATATGCCTGATAGTGAGCGACACGTCTGCTCATACCAGCACATTACGACGCAGCTATTGGAACATCCTGAGTCTTACCAGAACACTTACGACTCGTACTTGTTTAAAATCTAATCTAAACATGAATATCCTGGTTTATTACAGGCATTTATTTGATAAAATTTACAATCCTACTAATGTTATAAATGTCAATGTCTGTATGTTTGAATATTTGGATGTTAGCTGCTCAATCACATCGTAACGTATCCATGCATTGGGCTGAAATTAGGAAAACAATAGTCCGGAATAACACATAGGCTTATCATGATACCAACGTAAACGGGAACTACCGCCGGGGCTGCTAGTTATGTATATGACTTTCCATGTTTCTAATTAGTTGTATGCTTAAAATCTGTCTAAAAGTTCTGGCTTAAAGCAAGTCTCATTAGCGATAAAACAGCCATCAATGTGCAATCAATCCTATGAACTATCCAACACACTGCGAAGCTATCCATGCTGAGCGTATCTGGATAAGGGTAAACATGCACCATTGACGCTCAACAAAAAACATATTTAGAAAACTATGAAAATAAAATCACTTTCTAGAACTGAGCAACTCCTGGGACCCAAATATAATAATAAATAAATAGATTTGGGCACAACAAATCTCTCAGATAACACCATCTATTCTGGTGTTGTGGGAGCGGATTTCCTTCAGATAAACTTAATTTAACATGAATCATCTAACCCGGCCCTAGCACTATCCGGCTCAAAGATAGTGATTACTCTGGAAGCATTACCTTCTTGTATGGTCAACAATATTTTACCAAGTAACAAGCCAAGCTGCAACAAAATTACAAGCATTGCCAATTTTGTTGTGCGGCTTCTATTTTTTTGAGTGTGCGGCAACCGTTTCTTCTAATTCGATGTCATTACTCTCTAACTTTTTCCCTTACCTGAACGTCTATTTTAAAAGTAAATCTACTCATTCAACTATTTTGTGAAAAATGTGTGAGACTAAACAGTATAAGTAGCATAGAAATTCTACTCGATTTCGATCGTTAATATTTAAAATTGTTGGATTTTTGTCGATTTGCCAAAAATTGCGCCACAGATTTCGATAAAATTTAAACATACACATCCGGCAAGTTAAAAACAAATATAAAAATCAAAACGATTCAGGCGTCATCAAATTATCCATAGAAATAAAATAATATACAAAAAAAAACTCCTTCAACTATAAATGTGTTGCCATTGTCGCTTAAGACTACTTAAACGATTTACAATAAATCACGTTCAAAGGCTTCGGATGTATATAGACTTTAACATATTTTATTCATCAGTTTTATTCTTCTAGGTAATTGAGTAGAGGTCAAAATATTTTTTTTATTCATTTTTGTTTTTAAAATCAAAAGCACCACCTATAATTTCCTTAGCCCATAACAGCTGCGGTGCGTACACACCCTAACTACCACTAAAATATGCGGGCCGCGTGTCGGCGTGAAAAACACGAGAATCGCGAGCCATCGCGCGTCAGCCACCGCATGCAAAGGGCCTTGTTAGCAGTAAACTTGCAGTGTATAGCTGTACTTGTGTTACGATTGACTAGTAAGCGGAGTTTGAGGAGGGTTTTAGGTTTTGTTTTGAATACAATGAATGTAGTTGTACAACTGACTGTAGAATTTTAACATTATAAGTAGAGGACCTTTACATAAAAAAAAAGTTATTAGATCAGGGTTTTCTGCACGGTTTCTTTGTACCAATCGTAAATAGGTGAGGTGTATGTTAGCTATAGCGACATTATGATGTGCCGCGACAAAAGTATGACACATCCCTAAGAGCGACAAGACAAGAGCGATCAGACCCGTGCTTTCGGTGTAAAGCGTTAGTTCTAACTCTATAAGTAGTACTTGTAAACTCTTTGGGCAATAAACAGGTCAAACAAACTAGTCCCAGTTTGTTTATTTGTTACTTAAATATATTTTTGATAGTCCTAAAACTACTCAACGAATCTCAATGTTCACTTATTCTAAGATACACACCTAACTTTTTTTTTCTGAAAAAAAAATCTGTGTCTATCTACTGTTTTTATTCCACAAATTTGTTCACGCTTCATCATATTCAGACCACATATGTTCACAACTGGACATACGCCTCATAAATATTACGTCACCCAGCTTTATCCTTACGTAAGCCGAAAAGTTGTCAAAATATTCAATGAAATTAAAATTTTAATCGAACAGAGAGAGTTCATTTTTTTACTTTTCTGACACCAAAAGAATTTAAAGGGACGAAATTGAGCTAAAGTTAGTTTTTTAAGGCGATGGTTAGCGCATTAATAATATCTATTCCTGGGATATCTTTTTTTTATGTCAGGAAGCGCGTCACGTCTCGGTTATAACGTCCGGTAACTTCTGTTTTAATATTTAACCCTACAGGGGCGTTGTCTGGACCAAATTACAATAAAAACCTCGTAAATAATGGAGCACTGCAATTTGAGCTTTATATTAACTCCATAGAGCATATATTAACTTGTGTGTTTATAAGTCGTAAAATGACTCTTTGAGAAAACTACGTGAATAATGTAGTGAGAAGTTTAAAGGAAGGAGAGAAAATTATTATATTTACAATAAATTTTAAGGGTTATTTTGGAATTCTCTTTTCTTAATGAAATTTTAGTGTTCTACTAATATTATAAATACGAAAGTTTGAGTGTTCAATTGGTCACTCACAACATAACGTTTGTAAGGATTGGGTTAACATTTGGAACACAGACAGATTATAGTGCGGATTAGTATATAGGTACCTAAGGCGTAGTGTCGGAGCAGTGGCAGAGCAGTGGATCAAGACGTGTGCGTTAAATGATTATGATTGAACACTTTTGAATGGATGAAATCTTGTGAGTTCAAGTCACTGAAATGCGTATTAGCAGTAATTCAGTAACTAACATTAGTGCCGTTTCATACAACAAATCGTTTTTTACTTCTGTCGTCAGTCTCTATGGCTGACATTTTTTTTCTGAACCCTATCATACAGTAGTAAAGATTAAAATTGTATATAAAATACATCAAAGGATTCTACTGACTCAGACAGAAATCCAAATAAGACCCTAATAACTATTTTCTCATTTATGCCATTGACAGGTAGATTTGATAATGATATTTTTCTATGACGGCAACGAGTGAGAGAAACAGAACTCTTTAATAAGAAAAAAATATCGTTTCACTCCATTCCACACTTAATTCCAGTTTAATCCACATGCCAATATGTATAATTTCCTTGGACACTTACCTTTTCGAGTCGACTTCTTCTTAACATCTTCGTGTGGAAGTGATTTAGTCAGTTTGAAGAATTGTTTATTTTAGTTGCTTACCTGTAAATAAATAAAAAACTATTAAAGATATCACAACACAATATTCATAGAACTATGACACTATTATGATGCTCTATTCATCACTATAACTAACGATATCAAATGGTGTTTTGTGAAAAAGTGGTTCCCAACATTGACGGCAAAATAACCTACGCAGTTAGGAGGATTAACTATAATGGACTTGTTATTAGTTTAATTGTAAGCAATGATAAACAGAAGGCCATAGCTGAACCAATACCCAGATAGTTAGATGATAAACCAATTATTCCACAGCCGAGTAGTAATGTGTAAAAGTTTCTGTGTTCCGGTTTCAATGGAAATGTTTAGAGATAAATTATTACAGGGTACAGTGATAAATCTTTGGGTACATGTACCACCGGCTGGGCAATCCAGGAAGAGATGTGGGACCGAAGTTGATACTCTTAGAGAAGATCGGAAGACTGCTGCTCTGGAACGGGAAAAGTGGAGGGAGAGGGGCCTCTGGTCTGCAAGGGGACAATAATATAAGCAGAGATAATTATAATTAAAGTGTTTAGTGGACTGCTATGGTAGCCCGATTTTTAAATCGTGGAGGACAACGCATCAGAGTTCGAATCGAAAATAAATAGATAAATGTAAATGTATGACGATATATTATGACAAAGTTGTACAAATAAAATAAATAAATATTGGTGGACAATTCACACACAACACCATCTGACCCCAAACTAAACAAAGCTTGTAATATGGCGGTCAGATAGCTGTTTCTATGTATAATACATACTTATTATACATAGAAACACCCAGACACAGTGCAAACATTTGAATTCATCACTTAAATATTTGCACTAGGTGGGAATCGAACCCACGACCCTCGGCTTCGCAGGCAGAGTTACTACCCACTAAGCCACGTGGCCAGTCAATATGTACGATTAATATGTTTTTAATGGTATTTTAATTTTAATTCAGTGCACTTGATCTATGGGTTGTAATGTTATTTTACTTTACATGAAATAAACATATATATATTTTTTAATAATATGTCAGCCCAATTTAAAGGCAATGCAATAATATACCTAGGTGATAAGCTCTGTGTCGTTTTAGGTATTTATTTGGACTCTTAATGTGGCAAAAGCTCCTATGACACTGTGTTGCTATAAACAAACATGTTTTTTTTTACCATCAGGCACATGATAGGACCGTCCTGTTGCTCTACACTCTTAAAACTAAATGCTGAAGAGCGGGAATTAAAGTGGAATGAAAGCTACTACTCTCGTATCTCACACCCCTCGAAATTTGTCCAATCTGAATATCTCCCCATTAATATTTATACAGCACAGCATTTATTTCCTTCATTACTAGAATCCGTATTCATAGATGTTTACACAGTGAAGGGGACGATGATTTCTGTTTGAAATTTATTATTGCACCAGCAGTCCCCCAGGGTTTTACTCGCATAGATCCCGTTCCGTTGTTTTTTCGTGATAAAATTATACTAGTAGCTGAAACTACTATTCCAGACAATAATTCTCAAAAAGTATAAAGTCTAAAAGTTTTGCCGTCTGGACGTGATTCAGAAAAACGTCCAAACAATCAAACGTCCAAACGTCAAACGCCCATACGTCGGTAGTCCACACGTCCAAAATTTGCATTCATAATATTAGTAAGACTAGCGGTCCGCCCTGACTTTGGGGTTTTTTTAACTATAATAGGTTCGCACTTGACCACCATCTCGCCTGATCTTAAGCGATGATGAGATCTACAATGGAGCGTGCTTACCTAGAAAAACCGATTCACTCTCGATTTGAGGACACCAAGATTGTAACCATCAGGGAAAACCCACTCAGGCAACGCATTCCACAACCTAGACGTTCTAATCACAAACGTGGAGTCAAACCTCTTCGTTCGCCTTTTTTTGAACATCAACCATGAAACGATGTCGCCCGTTTGTGGAACGAGCAGTCCGATAGAAGAAAGGGCAATGTGGTATTAAATCATGCAGATCAGTTGCATACTCTCCGAAGTGTATCCGATAAAAAACCGATAAGCTAGCAATTTTACGGCGATAATCAAGGCTTTGAAGTCTTTTACGCACAAGAGTGTCATTGCCTATGAGCCTTTTGGCACGTCTCTCAATCGATTCCAGAGTCCCCAGCTGATACTTAGCCGATCCATCCCAAAGGTGCGAACAGTACTCCATACAGGAGGGAATCTGTGCTTTGTATAACGTGAGCAACTGTTTAGAATTGAAGTATCTTCGCATCTTTGAGAGGACACCAAGTTTTTTGGCGGCTAATTTAGCCTTAGACTCAATATATATGCCAAAGTTGAGCGTCGATGACAAAGAAATGCCCAAAAGCGCGAGATGGTCAGTAACCGGCACAGACACGCCTCGAAAAGTAGGAGCCAGTTGGAATGGACTCCTTTAAGCGGAGAACAAACAAATTATAAATTATAAATAAATGTGTCTTTCCTTCGTTGAACCTGGCTAAATTGGCATCGCTCCATTTAAAGACTGCTTGAGAACTACTAACTAACAAAATTTCGACAACTGCATACACCAGCATTTGTGGCCTGCAACTTTTGTGTTAGGGTCAGCTCACACCGAGACGCGACGCGGCGCGACGCTGCGCGCACATTTTTCATAGAGCGACTCAAAATATACTTTATTCACTACACGAAAAGATACACATTACATTGTGAGAATTCAGATTACGTTGCACCACGCAGCACTGCGCCTCGAGGTGCCTCGCGGCGTAGCGCGACGTATCGTGACGCAGCGGTGCATCGCCGGTACGCGCGGCGTGCAAGAGCGGTGCTGCGTCTCACGGTGCCGCGCGACGCCGCGAGGCGCAGCCTGAGGCCGCTGTGGCGACTTCTCTACTATTTCCGTTCAGACTTCGTTTAGAATTGATGCAGTTCGGTCGAGTGTTCGATTGAAAATATAATGATAGACTGGGATCTTGTTATAATCGGACTTCTTGCAGAAGAGGAAGAGGAAGAAGTTTACAAAAATAAAATTAAAAAGAAGACATCACACAGGCGCGGGCGGGGCCGCGCGGCGCCCGCGGCTAGTAGATACGTTCCGCTGCGCCTCGCTGCGCAGCGAGGCGTCGTCCTGCTACGATTTTAAGATGCGCCTCGCGACGTTGCGATGCTTCTCGCGACGACGCGCGGCGTAGCGCGAAATCATTGGCCTCTTTGAGTATCGTCGCGTCGCGTCGCGTCTCGGTGTGAGCTGACCCTTAGTCCAACGTTCGATAGTAGAGTTAGTAGTTCGATACCTTTAAAAAAGTTTTATGATCTCTGCCCTCGTGGAAAAAGTCTACTAATATTATAAATATCGAGGATGTTTGTTGCTCAACGACGTCGGAACGGCTAAGCGGATCAGGTTGAAATTTGATACACAGAAATATTATAATCTGTAATAGAAACTAAACTAGTTATAAACAGGGAAAAGAACGAGAACGAGAACATAACATTTTCTTTTACTTTTTACACCTTCCTAAACGACACATACGTAGATTTTCAAAAAAAAATATGAGAAAAAGAAATAAAACAATAAATTTTAAAAGTTAGAGATACGTCGATAAGTTTTGATTTCTGATTGAGTACAATGAAAAAATTTACGATAGCAACAACTTACGAATACGCTTCAAGTGTTACCACCTCCAAACAATTACCCAAAATGAGTGATTCCTTCCCGTGTAGAGGGCTACTGGAACGCCTCTCTCCTAGCGCCAGGTAATGGTATTGCCATGTATCTCGGAGGCAAACCGAATTAGAATTGGCCAAACAGATTGAGTGCAGCCGAGACCGCGTCAGTCTGCGAAACCGATTTGGGAAACTGGACAGTCCCGACTATAACTTAACTTCATTTTACCAATTCGGTTTTAAGTCTTCTACACACGAGCTCTAAAATCAGAGGAAATCACGTAAAACTAGTGGGGAGGACTCTACATCGCACCATAAATCACCAATCATATGGTGCGATGTAGGCTCCTCCCCACTACTGTTACGTCATTTCCTTTGATTTTAAGACTCGCGTGTGGAGCGTTTTAGCGTAAATTCAAAGTTGCACACATAATATTGTAAACATAATACAGCACTAACTACCCTATATCTTATATAATTACTATCTAAATTATTATTTAATTACCTCAACCCTTCAGGTGCATTAAAACCGCCTCGCAAGATTGCGATCACGGATGTTCCAAAGATTCGAACAAAAAGTTTTGACTCTACTTTTGTAACGAAAACATTTATAAAGTTTGTCTAGATATTTACTGATGAACATGATCGGCGTATTTTCAATTCTCAGAGTGAATAGGTTTTTTCTAGGCTACCGTGTATTAACCACATCGTCACATAAAATCAGACGAGAAGGCGGTCTAGTGCAAACACATTTTTGACTAGCGGTTCCGCACGGGCGAAGCCGGGGCCAATAGCACTCAAGCATCACGTACATATTGAATGATGAAAGGTTTTTGAAATCAGTCTAGTGATTCCTGAGATCAGCGCGTTCAAAGAAGATGATGATGAGCTTTGAAATAATCATCATCATCCACAGCCTTTCAATCCCAACTCCCAATCATTATTGATCTTGAGGTTCCAGAGACGCTGGGAAGACAGCACTTTATAGTATTAGTCATATTAGTATAGATAAACTCAATTTCATTTTTTCCAATAATGCAAGCTAGTTCAAAAATATTACACAAAATTGAGCTGCAATATTTTGAGAGCATAATGGCTGCTTTTAAAAACAAGTGTATTCAGTAAACGGACGCTAATGAACTAAGTTCTCGTTTCTGCGAACGCCGGACAAATAGCTGTTCGCACTCAAAAATGAAGCTGAATATACAAACAGCTGCGTGATTTGCTTATTTCATACTAACAGTATGGACACAAACTAATGTCTGTAGTTACATGACTCTTTGCAGTCTGCCTGGGGCACCATATCTTTACCAGTTATTCTACTACCAAGAAATTATCCAACTATCCTACTGCTATTATAAATGTCAATGTTTGGATGCTTGTTGATCAAACATGTCGTAACGTCTGAATGGATCGGATTAAAATTTAGAACATAGATTACAGTCCAAAATAACAGATAAGCTACTTTTTATCCCAGGAAAGTAACGTAAAGTAAAGTAAGTAAGTAATTTCAAAATCAATCTTATAAGCCATTAAATACATATTATAATAAACCACGAGCAGCTAGGCCTAGACTGAAAGTGTTGTATAAGCATAGGAACTACTATGGAACACGCGCTAGGAAATGGATTGTACCTAGACTGTTTATTGATTTGCCTGTGTGGTTCGAGGACCAATTTAAAAATAAAGTATGTTTTAAAATAGCTTTGAAAAAGCTTATGTTGGAGAGAATGAGCTGAGGGGATTGACTTTCTTCTAAATCACAATAGTTTTTAAAATACCGCGGCCCACAATGTAATAATGTATACCCGCAATGTCCGTTGTAACGGGCCATGTACGACCTCGTTAACAGAATTCAAATCAAACTTCTTTAAAGTATTGCGTTTCAATTTTATTTTTAAATATTCCAATTTTGGGATTCTTTTGTTTTTTGGATGTCAGAGAAAAAATTAGAGACGTCACGGGGTCACTCGGGGGACTCGGGAAAACGCTCTCGAAAAAGAAACTCGAAAGAAAATGAATTTTCAAGTATAAATTTTCAAGAAAATATCCTTTAACTCGTGTGTTACAAGTGCTACTAAGTTCCGTAACTCATACTGAGATCCTGTTGTAATTTGGAGCTAAAATGTGGCATCGTGTAAAATAGACGAGGAAAGAAGGAAAGATCCATCATATGTGAGTGCTAACATTTATATATTTTGCAGCATTTTCTAGACCCAGGAATCCTGAGTCGAGTCCAGGCGTGTTTTATGTCTTGGAAGTCAGTCACGTATTTTACGGTGAAGCTACAGAGCTCTGGTTCTAGTCCAGGCATGTCAACGTATTTCTGAAGGAAGTCAATGAAGTGCTCTTTACAAAAAATAGTTTCTAGTCCGTCTCTAAATTTCATCTATGCAGCTTCGGAGAGAGGAAATATAGCCATGAATATCTGATCCAGAATGACGCTTTTGTTCAAATGAGGCTTTAGAGTAAATTTATATATTCAAATAGAAATGAGTCTATTATGATTCACATTGAATTCTGATGTTTTCCTAAGTGTTTTAAGATGACAGCGGTTATTCAAAATATGTATTAAATTTTGTACAAAATATTGTAATCACTGATTAATTAAGTTGTATGTTAGTTTATTCCTTGGGGTTTATAAAACTCTTAGTTCTCCAACTCTAATAGAATGAGTATTTTGGTCTGCCAGACTTGGAAGACGGTCTGAGAGCCAAGCATAGCCGAGCTCGTTAGTTTCCTGTTACTTAGAACGGACAGGATTCTGACACTGTGACTTTCCTTCCAAACTTGCAGGGCAATATCCTGATTTTATTACTATCTAGGTAGTAGTAGATTAAATTATAATCCCCAAAGAATACTTTTTTTTGGGTAAAGTGTAGTCACTTACCCCGATTTGAGGTTTTCTTTGTTATTTTATTTCCTCAAGTCTAGGGCCTTGCGAAAATAACGGTCACAACTTTGCAATGAGACGTGAGCATCCTCTCGAGTCCGTCTATGCTGTTTAAGCCAAAATAATAAACCAAACTAAAATTCATATACTTGTTTTTCATTTGTAGTAAAAGTAGTTAGCTATATAATTCTGTAGGTAGGCAGGTTTCAGTATCAATTAACTTATCATGAACTTTTAGATTTAAACTCACAAAACTTCTCTTACAGATACCTAAATTTTGCGACCGATTGTTCTGTCGTTAACTATTATTTATGTTTAACTGTAGAGTTCATTTGCAGTTTCACATTATAAGGCTCTTGTTTTGTGAATTTGATCGAGATTTCAAATAACTTCAGATGCCCTTAACTATTCTTTCTTTGTAGGTAAAATTACTTCTATCTTTATAGTTCTGTTCTCTAAATTCGAAGACCTGTAGGCTAATGAAATATCTTTCTTTAGTTTGTTATCTTTTGATTCAGCCAAGTTTTCTGTAAGATCTGAATTTAGTATATTTCTATATTCGAGAGTTTAAATTAGTACAGTAGATTAATAAGGAAGCGAAGTTATCTTTGATATAATGAATTTCTTTCTAGATCTTGGTTGATTCTAGAGTTCACAAACTGCATTCTAAACATTTAGGCAGGCTAAATTCTACATCGATAACGAGCTGGAAGTTCTGCTGCTGCTGCTACTACATACTTCTAACTGTAGGTATATCTAGGGTTTTCTCTAACTGTATTTTAGTAGGTAAATTATACAAGGTTTCTTTCTTAATTCTTTATTTCTTAGGAATATATAGGTAAGCCGGTCTTTTCATAGAACTATGGGTATGACGGCTACAACGTAGGTCCTTTAGGTTCCATTAGACGTTCACTTCGGCCAATCTGACAATCTTCTATCAACAAACTTAATAATCTTTTAAATTCAAATCCTTAACTATATCCGATTTACATAATTCTTTCCTTTAAAAGCCTTCAGCTTAATTTAATATGTTTTGGCCTTCAGCCAGAGTAGTTCTTTAAATTACTCATTTTATTTGGACTCTCCCAGCAGAGAACAGCTCCTTGGAGTTGCTCGTTGGATCTTTTACATTTTGTGCGTGTGATAGGATATTATGGGATTAATAATATTATTATATTGTTGTTTTTTTTTAATTCAGTGAGCGGCTTTTACACCGTGTGTATACATATTATAATTAAACTCTGAAATCAAAATGTTAGTATGCAAAGATGGATTTAATTTAAACAAATGATCTGAGAGCATTACAAACTGCCTACAAACTGCCATGCAGTTTGGCAGAGTTGTATTTAGGTAAATGTCATTGTATATTTTATGGATTAAATAATTAAAAAAAAAACAGGAACTACGTGGGTAAAATCGCGGGGCACTGCTAGTGTAAAAAATTTTGATGTGTTCCAATTTGAAGGTAAATATTTCTAGATAAGTTGCAAGGTACAGAGATAAATTATCTTAGATCTCTGGGTGAAGAGCGCAGTCAGATCAACATGACGTGAATCGCAGAGTATATATTAACCCGTCGTGTTTCAACAGTATCGTGACACTTTACTGTTAATCGTAATTAATTTAGAACAGTATAATACATTACAGTAGGGTGTTGGTGTGTGCGAGTATCGTTAAAAATTCATTTACATCATTTTTCCGCGCGTGCCAAAAGAATTTTAACTTCAAAGAAATTTTATGTTACTGACATATTACGTAGTTAGATTGTTGAGAGAGAAAAATATTGTTACCATTTTTCGTAAATTTGTAACTTTTTCGGAAACTGAAGATCGTGGCCATGAACATGGCCAATGAAATGAAATGAAACCTCTTAAACACACATACTACCAAAACACACACATAAGTAGATTTTAAAGTCCAACATTACAATGGTTTTATACGGTCCGTACGTGTGGGTACAAGTATGATCAGCGGGCCACAAACTAAGCACCTAGCTTGTATCTTGATATCTGAGTGCATAAAAACAAATATTTTTCTGTGTAAGATTGAAAAAAAATATTTAACTATTAAATACCGTTAACTTATTACATACTACATAATAATATAGAACCGTAAACTAACATAAATTACTAGATACTGGGAAATACTGACGCATTTTTAGATCGCCAATGGTCTTGCTCCCGAGTTTCCCTGACGATGTCTTATCAGATCCAAGCATGATGCTAGAATTAAATTCACAAGCCACGAAAAAGCTGTCTGTGGCGCAACAAAAGAAGTTTTCCCTTCAAACATATTTCGCCTCATCTTCCATACTGAGTTCACAGCAGTTCACTATGAGTACAGTATTAAAACGACACTAAAAGAGCGTATATTTCCTGCAGCTCCTTTGTATAAGGTTCGTTAGGGGACAAAGTGGTTGTGGACGCAGCTAATACTGAACTAATATATCTTTGGCGAGAACGGCTTGCTTTGTAGTTGTTTAAAAATGCTAGATTTAATGCTGTTAGGCGCACAGACGGTAATCTCCGTGGTGGTATGGGTGTGCTTTGAGTAATCAGAACTAAAAATGTGAAGGTTTTTTAAATAAGTACTCGGGTAATTCACGTTTGATAAAGTCAGTCCAGTCCGACACTTGAAAAAGATCGCCGGACGAGATCGAAACTAGAGTCGGACTGGACTGTCTATATCAAACGTGAGTTACCCGGGTATTTATTTAAAATGTGAAAGTTTGTTGAATGAAATGAAATAAAATGAAAGGCCATTTTTTTAACACCAGCAGCGCATTGCGGTTTTACCTGTGTAGACTCAGTTCTCGTATTTTTTTCAGAACGAAGTCATAACTTGAACAATTTATTACCTACGTGTGCGTGTACATAATTTTATGCAGCGGAGTCGGTAATCAAGTAGCGAGTTCAATTGTTTTTGTCTATCTCAAAAAATGGTCAAACCACCTAAAGTCATAGATATAAACCATTAGACATGCCTCGAGTACCTTGAAATTGGTAATAAAATGCATGTGCGTGTGTAGCTTAAGTGGATTGCACACCACCATACTACTTGACCTCTAGAATCGCAAGCGGCGAGGTATGCTGTGGTTCTACTTATTATGGTTGTTGCCAACGAATAGTTAAGTAAAAACGTCCGGCTGTCACCGCTTCCTGCTACCGACTAGAACGGAAAGTATGAGCTCACTATTCCCAACGATGACATAATTTCGTGCTCTTAAAGTTTGGGAGGGCACATCGAATGATTTATATCGATGTCTATAGCAGCTTTCACATTAAAATTATATCAGTCTTTTCTTGCATAAGTATTTAAGTACCTGGTTGACCGATCTTTGCTCGGTTTTTTAAATGATAATATATTTAGGCAGGTACGAATTACGAAGTGATGACTTACTTAGACCTACTAAAAGGCGCTAAGTATAAGATTTTCTCAGAAAAAAGAAACAAAAAGAAAAGTCCCGAGTGTAACCATCAGGATTCGAACCGGGGCCTGTTGGCTCCGAGAGCGAGCATATTTCGTCTGAGCCGTTTAGACTTAAAGAACAGTGGCGAAATAAGTTACCTAATTCTAATAACATTTTAGGGGTTTTTCATTGTCTAAAAACGCACATAAAATGATGTTTAAAAAAAAAACCTAGCCAGATCGATTTATCGTCCCCGAAACCCCCTGTATACATAATTTCATGAAAATCGTTAGAGCCGTTTCCGAGATTCAGATTCTATATATATATCTACATGCATACATACCTACAAGAATTGAAAAATTGTGTGTGTATGATACAATTTCAAGACAAAACACTCGCACAGTTGAAGATAGAGTCTGGTACTAGTAAACTAGACTGCCGCCACTAAGCAGTGAGTCACATCGTTCTTGACTAGCGCAGACGCCCGGCTGCGATGTAATTTCCGGGACGAAAGTGCTGTGGAGGCGGCCTTCGTCTGCTTATTGAAGGGACACTTATTTCACGGGATAGCCGAACTCAGACTTTACTGCCACGCTCCTTGAGATATATGTACCTCTGTTGAGAAATTAATGTACATTCTACAATGTACATATTCATAGCACTAATATTAAAAATACTTCAGTTTCTAAGCGTGTTTTAACAATGATAGGTTAACACTTGCCTGATGTTAAGCCACCATGTAGTCTACGAGCATGCTAGAAGACCCATCGGGAAAACCCCACTCAGGCAACGCATTCCACAGCCTACATGGTTTTATCACAGAAGTAGAGTCAAACCTTCAAACCGTCAATCGTGAAAAGATGTCGCTTTTCGAGCTATGAGCAATCGGATAGAAATAGTGACGTCAGGTCATGCAGATTGATGCATAATTCGTTAAGTATGCTAAGAAAGATATTAGGTCAACCTGATCTTGACCTTAATCGTAAAGTAATAAAATCGATATTGCCTTACTGTCATTTTTATTCCATGACACCGCTTCCGCTGTAGACAGTTGCTCTCACAATTGCAGTTTTTATTTGCCACGCCAATTGTGCCCTTAACTGCGGAACCGTGGTGTTACGGAATTATCGGCTGGCTTTATTACTCTACAGCCACCCGGCTAGTTATCTGCAGCTCGCACTATGCAGCCAGTAGTTTGGAAATATCTCTATCTTTATGACCAATAATAACCTTATTATTCAGGAAGATAATTTTTATCATATTTTTATTTCGTTGGGTGTAACTATGAGGGCTAATAATTATAATTGCACAATGATTGTTATAAATTAAAACAAGTAAAATATTTCAAAAGTGACGGCTGGTCCAGGCGGGAGTGTGGTGACTTCCGATATGGAGCCCCGGGTTCAAATCCTACGCCTACCACTGTCTTTCCAAAGTCAGTGCGGCATTGCGCACTAACTAAAAACGGTGAAGAAAAACATCCGATGAAACAGACACGTACCCAGAATCTTTCGAAGTCATGTATCATATCATCCATCAACCCGCATGGGGCCAGCGTGGTGGATTATGGCCTTCTCTCTCCTTGCGAGAGAAGGCCCCGGGGACCAGTTGTGAGAACATTTACTGGGCAGTCACTGCGAGTGTTAATAATTATAATTGAACGATAATTGTTGTATTTTAATGAAATAAACAAAAATAAAAACTTAGATGAGATGACTAATTATAAGATTAAAAAATATATGGCAGACTGGCTAAACCAGTTGGACTACGATACGGTGGAACAACTATTGTTAAAAGTAGAGTAATCCTATCTGCAAACTCTGACTCTATAATGGACTTGTACTGCAGAGAGGACAACCACACATTCACAGACACACCCTCTCTCTCACACACCCTCGTACATTCATGTACACATATATCCCTACATATATACACACACACATACACTCATATACATATACTCACATACATACACACGTACATAAATTGGTTAAATATCTTACTCGTTAGTTTGTAATAAATAAGTTAATTAATTGATATAGTGTAAAGCCTCCTATTTACGTTATTTAGTTTTATCTTTATTGTTATTTTTAGTTAGTTCAAGTTTAGGAAGACCCTGCCTGCAGCAACACAGCTAACGCTAAAGCTACAGGCAGGGGCTACCAATGTATTTAATCTAAGTTTTTATTCAATACAGATATTTGTATTTTAAAACAAGTAAAATTATATTTGGTATCCCATATTTTTAACTCTTCTCACTTAGTGTGTGTTGGGTCTAATAACTTTTTACAGTAGAACGACTGAGTTGCAAGACTTTGTTCGACACCTATTGTTGGTTTTTGTGGAATATTTACTAGTAACAGGTTTCAGCTGACTCATGTAGTGGCTGTAGTAGCCTGATCCAGTTTTTTTTTCGAGATAAAAACTATTTTGTATATTTCACACCATTATTTTCATGATATTATGTAATTTGGTATAGAAATAATATATCTATACCAAATTGATCGACAGAACGGATTGGATTGAATTTTTTTAATACAGTTAGATTTTAATATCAACAATTTCGCAGATACGTAATTTATCGTAGGAGTGTAACAGGATCGGATACTACACAGGTAAAACCACTGAACGTTGCTAGTTATTCATAAAACTGCGAAGATTATTTTGCAATGTTTTTCAGAAGCCGACAAAATGTGTCTTCGTAGAACAACGTGCATTCGAACATGGCTTAAGTGCGTATCCAGCCTGAAGGGAAATGTCGAACGGTGCAGATCCCGATAACAACCCTTGTAGAGAGGTCGCCCCGGGCGCTACATTCTTCCACATATTACAGATTGTACGTTATTTTGTTTTCGGCACCTGAATTTGTACATACATTGTGAAATAATATTTTGAGGTTATTTGATTACAAGTAAATTCTCAATGCATAAATTATAATAGTCGGGTGACTTAGTGGCTTAGTTCGTAGTAAGCCTTCCTGCGAAGCCGTAGGTCGTGGATTCGATTAACACATCCTACAAATATTAGTGAGAAGAATACAAATATATGTAGGTATCTATTGTGTCTGGGTGTTTTCTATGAATAGATAATAAGTATCTATTTAAAAATTACAAATGTTATATTTATATCAGCTATCTGGCTTTCATAGTAAAATTTGCAAGATATGGTAGTTTGAGGCTAGGTGGTGTTGTGTGAAATGTTCGCCAATATTTAATTATTATTATTTTTTAAGAAGAAAATCATCTGATACTAAGTAAGTAACTCAGTAAGCAAGTCAAATACTTGAAGTTTGAAGAATAATTAGTTAGGTGTGAGCTGGAATGCAAAAAATGGTTACTGCGATTCAGAAATTTTGAATCCATAAAAATTGGACTAATTGGAAAATTTTAACTTCTTTAAAATCCCTTAGTTAAATAAAACAAACAGAAACAATACAAATATTTATGGTGACATCTAAAATAACAGTCAATAGAATAAATTGAATGCGTCAAAACTCACGGCCTATTGTTGCCCTGAATCTCATTATACTGCACGGAGTGATTGTCAACAGACAACACAAACACATTATTCCAGATTTAATATCATTTTATAGCCATCGTTAGGCCCGGATATAATCTACATAAATGAAAACGCAAAATTCTCAGTTGAATCCTTAATTATTATGGTTTAAGAATCGTTTGTAAAATACCCAAATGTTCAGTTAAAGTCATTCCAAATGCCTAGAATTAAGCAGAACATATTTGCACTACCGAATTTTTAGCATATAAATTATAAGTTAAAATGTATGTTTATAATTATTTAATGTCACTTCCACCATCTGTCATCAAAATCTATACTATAATATTATAAAGAGGAAAGATTTGTTTGTTTGTTTATTTGTAATGAATAGGCTCCGAAACTACTGGACCGATTTCAAAATTCTTTCACCTTTGGAAAGCTACATTATCCCCGAGTAACATAGGCTATATTATATTTAAAAAAAATTAGGAATCCTTACTAAAACTCCAATAATGTAACATAAGGTGTAAAAAAAAGACCTGAAAAATTCTTTACGTTGCGTGCGCTGCGAAAACTATTGATGATAGAACAAAATCATTTACTACGACTTTGCAGAACTCATCATTATCTACAAAAGTGTCGCGACAGCATATATCTAAATATTATAGTTATTATGTCACAGTAAGCAGTTTTCATTCTAAAATATTAATTTATATATATGCCGCCTCTTGAAAAGGCTCTTCATTTGTACCTTGGTATTAATCCTTATCAAAATAAATTACTTTATATTCAAGACGGCTTAAATACCTTTTCATATTTTTTTACATTTCATTCGGAAGATATCACGAGTTTAAAAATGCAAGTATTAGAAAAAAGTCGCGTGGTTGTCGCTCACCGCGCTCAGCTAGCCAGCATGCGATGTAGGCTCCATGTAACTGTCACTGGGGTACGGGGAAGTCAATGTAATAAAATAAAGTGCCGCGCGGCTCACTCGCGCGATCGGCTCCTTATGCAGCGGTCGTGTGCGTGATCGTATGATTTTAGCTTGAAAAAAATTTTAATTCGTTTCGTAGGTAAATAAGTATATGATAATAAATATTATATTTTAATGTAACTATTTAAACTGCTAATAGTAGAATTTATTAGGTATTCCTGTTCAAAATTTCAGCAAAAATTTAGTAAAAGGTAGTTTTCTAAGCCCATATTTTTAATTTTCTTTCAATAAGTACCTACTACTTACCTGATAATAAATATTATATTTTAATTATTCAAACAGCTTAGTAGGTACTTCATATAGTTCAATAAGCAAAAATTTAGTAAAAGCCTGTTTAATTATTTATTTCCTTCTATTTTTTATTTTATAATGCTCAAAAATGCCAAAAAGATCAAGATCTCAACTTTCTAAACATAGTTCCCAGGCGAGTGCAATAAAAATACGGCGTAATGAGGAATCTTCATCAGAAACTGAAAATCGCCTTGCAAGTCGGAGAGAATACGCGTCGCAATCGCGTGCTAGAGAGTCAAGTATCGAGCGTTCGCAGCGGCTTGCTGAACAAAATTTTATCACTGGCCCAGCAGCTGGTCAACTAGCTCATATACCGAGGATACCGATGATTCCAACTGATCTGCCAATCCCTTTTAAACGACTTCAGTTTCCAGTGAAATCATCTTTCGCGTTAACTATTAACAAGTCCCAGGGCCAAACCTTCGAATTATTAGGGATCGATCTACGAAAAGAATGTTTCACTCATGGCCAACTGTATGTTGGCCTATCACGTGTCGGAGCTCCTGAATATCAATTTATTTTGCTGCCGCAAAATAAAACTACTTCAAATATCGTTTACAGGGAAGCTCTGACTCACTAAAACTAATGGCTTTTGTTTTGTAAATAATATTATATATGTATAAAATTTCAAAATAAAAAAATACAAAAAAACATTAATAAAAAAAATTCATAAAAAAAAATCAAACTTCCTTTATAATTTTACTTTTTTTTTGAAACCCGATACAAAAAAAGGGTGTATGTGTGTGTGTATGTACCTGTGCGAAGCCGGGGCGGGCCGCTAGTCTAAAAATAAAATGAGTGTATAGATCAATTATTACGAGAATAAAATATTAGATAACACTTAATTAGATATTCAACTGCAATAGCAGTGACCTATTCAAAAAAAAAAAAAAAAAAAAAAAAAGCACTGAATCGGCTTATGTAATCATTAAATAGGTTATGAGCACACCTACTCATATCTTAATACGAGATTTTTATAAAACTAGCACCGGCCCTCTGTTTTACCCGTGGAGTTCCCGTTATTTTATCGTGAGTGGAAGTGATTACTTTGTCATTTCAATCCCGTCTGTTTTTTAATAATGAGTGACGAGACGAACAGTACATGTGCCTGATGGTAAGCAACATGCCTGTCACATAACAGCACAGTGACATGCAGCTATTGGAACATGAAGAGTACAAATCATTACCTAGCACTGGACTGCGCTCGTCACCCAGAGATCTTTGATGTTATATCTCTAAGCCCTGTAGGTTCTCTGGAAACATTGCCCTTCAACCCGGAACACAGCAATGATTGTGACATTCCAGACAAAAATCTAACTGTATGCTAAAATTTAACCCGATCTGATTACACATTACAACGTGATTGAGCAGCAAACATCGAGACCTTAACGTTTATTATATTGGAAGTATATGGAATTTTAATAACTTATAATGTTTACATTGTACGGGGCTTAAATACGATCTAATTCATTGTTTAATTACCCCGACGTTTCGGAAGCGTTACAACCGCCGCGGCCACGAGAACATATATAGTGTTCAAATCGCGAAAGTTCAAAACCAATATTTAAAAAGTTAGTTAGTTGAAATGAAATGACAAATTTCAAATGAAAAAATGTTTATTGTGGCAATAACGAGAGACATAAACAAAAACACAAGATATGGCATACGTTTCTTACAAGAAGAAAATACAAAAAACACATATTTGTTGTGTTAGTGTGCACTGAACCCCACACTAGGGCTACCTGTGTTGTGGGATCCAGGCTTCTCCTAATTTTATACAGTAATAAAAGGTCTGAAGAGCCATTACAAAATAAAACTATAAGCAAAACTATAACTATAAGCATCGATATAAACCAATGAAAGTGATTAGTGTTCAAATCGCGAAAGTTTAAAAACAATATTTAAAAAGTTTTCATAACTTATGAGAATGTTGTATGTTTATTGAATTATTCAACCTATCGTTATCAGTCCGTTATCATAACGTTGACTGCGAAGCCAGAACTTGGAGAGCGGAACTAAGCACAGATAAAATGCATAAATTGCCCCAAACAAGATTTAACGCGCTAACTTCGAGAACTCCGGGCATTACTGCTGGGACAAGGGACAAATGTCATTCTTTCAAGTTATAATCATTTCCTGGTTGAGCCGGGAGAGAGTGTATTGACGAGCGGAGCGGTTATGGTCTCACCAGTGGGAGAGAATCGGGAGTGAAGTGTAGTGAAGTGGTATGATTCTTTGCAGAGTCAGCCTGGAAAAGTACCAAACCTTTGCCAGTTATTATACAGCCACACAGTAATGTGCAAACTTCACTGTGTGTTCTGGTTTAAATGGCAATGTTTGCAAATAAATTACAGCGTATAGAGATTCATCATCAACCTGTATTCGTCCACTGCAGTACATAGACCCCTCCCATATTACGCCACTCAGTCCGATCCTCGGTCTTACGTCCCCAACTGCCACCCGCCGCCGTTCGTATATCGTCACTCCATCTAGTCAGTTCCTCCTTCTGGACAGTTACAACATTGGTGTTTTCAAGTCAAAAGTGTATCGGTTTTTTATGAACACTACGTTTTATCGTAGACAGCATCATCGTCTTTTACATTATATAGCTATTTAGAAAGGGTTTGGAGTTGATCTGCGTCATTAATTACCAATATTTCTATCGGATTGCTGGTACCTTCAGAAAGCGAGCATGAGCAATGTTCCAACTACTCGAATAAAAAGGTTTTCTACCTCCACTGTCGTATTGCATAAGCATACACAGCTTACTACATGGTCAAACTACTTGGACTCGGGGCCTTTTCACACAATGAGAGAAACAAAACCATAATCCACCATGCAGGCCCAATGTGTAAATAACAAGAATATCTAAACTGTGAGATACGTTGCCTGAACATAGATTACGTTAAAGAATTTTTCTACGCTTTGTTTATTTTTCACCAGATCAAATCGCTTCGCTCACAACTACGCTCTCACCCCGATCTAACCGCGAAAGTGTCGCCTCAGTCAAAAGTAAGTGATATTGCTTCACTGTACAAAAACAGATGTCGGCTCCTGTATTTACAATGAGTATTTTTCTACTGGGAACTTTTTGGCTAAGTACCGTTCTATTTTTATGTGGCGTTTCGTTTGGGGATATTTTTCGTAACCAGATGATGAGGAAATGGGCTTATTCAATAACTTTGTTACTTTTTAACCTAATTAAAGTTAATATTTTTTGGCGCGCCACAGACAGATTTTGCGTGGGCTGTGAATTGAATTCTAGCATCACACTCGGGAATGATAAAAAATCTTCGGTTGAACTTGGGACCAAAACCATTGGCCATCTAGGAATGCGACATTATTTTACATTGGTGCTTGTACACCCTGACGCATTTCTAGATTGCCATGTTCATGGCCACGTCCTCCGGTTTCACGTTCCGGTTTCCATGGTGTCCAAAGTGCCACAAGGTGCCCAAGCTGGTTTCAACAAGGTCAACTCCTGGTTACTTAATAACAAACTTAGTCTAAATGTTGAAAAGACAAAGTACATAACATTTTCAATTCTAAATAAATCACAACCAACGGAATCGGAATATCTTAAACTTACTGTACACAGGTCAAATTGCCCTAAGACATATTGTACTTGTTCGAATATAAACCGCACTAGCTCAATAAAGTACCTTGGCGTTACATTGGATAAAAAATTATCTTTTCAGGAGCAAATCGCAACTTTGAAAGACCGTATAAGAAAACTTATTCCTATATTCAAGACGCTGACACATGTTGCGGAACCCAAACTACTGCGGTCTATATATTTTGGTCTTTGTAAATCGTTATTAACATATTGTATTACCAGTTGGGGAGGGATTTGTAGGACTCATTTGAGGCCATTGGAATGTGCTCAACGGCCGGCCCTGTATCAAATACGCATGTCCTGTGTGGAGTAGCACGTGCCAAACCAATATTAATAAACTACAAACAATACAAAACAAAGCGCTAAAATACGCCTATAATAACCCCTTTCGAACCAATCTCCGTAAATTACACTTACAGCTAGGTTTACCGCGAATAGATGTGTTCATTTATAAACTCTCTGAGAAATTCTACATTTGGAAAAATCCTACCAGTAAAAATAAACTAGTAAAAAAGATGTGTTCGTCCCGTAAGAAAAATCTCTCATATATCGATAAATATTGTAAATACAAATTGCCCCATCACTTGTATCTTGAGTGCGATGACTTGTCTCAGCGCGCTGCCTGCAGCCGCCGTGAGTGAGAACGAGACGGCGCGCGCCACTGCGCCGACTACCTGTGTTGCTCCTGCGACTGCCCCGGCGCGGCCGGCCGATCGCCGGCGCCGGCCGCCGGTCCGCTCTTATAAAAATTTATTCTGCTTACCGTCTATTAATTTTTATCATTCGAACTCAATGCCTAAAATGTAATACAGTCTAATAGCATTACATACTTTAAAAAATAAAATATTTCATACCTGTTAGGAAGTCAAAGTCATTCCTATTGTTATTGTCATTATTATTTTTATATGTATTAATGTTTCTAAGTTTTTAAATGAGCTTATGGCTCGTAAAACATTATTAATTATTACTAAGCTGTACTACTAGGATTTAACGTACACTAGTATTTGTACACGTTATTATTTTTGAAGTTTTAATAAAGATCTTTTGAAATTGAAAAATTGAATGTGCTCAACGAGCTATTTTAAAGGTCTCAAATTTTAAACCTCGACTATATCCTACAATAGACCTGTTTAGGGAATGTGATGTCCTGACGATTCGACAACTATATATCCAACACACTATACTCAATCAGCATAAAAAACACAGACTGATCTGGAAGTCAACCCAACACAGAAACGTAAAAATAGAAATAGCGTAAGGATATTCGAACTTTCCCAAACACACTCTAAATTCGCGGAGCGATTTGGCTATTATTTGGGGCCGTATCTATATAACAAGACTAGTAATAACGGGAGTTAGGTTAAACTAAACTATTATAATTGCAAATTAACACTTACAACAATTCTTGGAGAAATGGATTACCACACAACGGAAATGTATATACAACGAGCACCATAAATACTGCCTATATTGTCATGGTATTTATTGTGACTACGTTACCCTATTCTTTATGTACCCGAAATTTAATAATGTAAATTTAATTTAAGTTTAAGTAATTATTTTTATTAATTAATTAATTATTAGAATTCCATTTTATAAAAATTAGATTTGTTTAGCTTTCTGGTAAGGAGTATTTATTGTAATGCCTGTATCTTGGGCGGAGGCCACCGGGCCCCGAAACACAGTTTTTAACTAGTTCGGGGACGGTGGATCCACATTATGTGTTTTAAATTGGCAATAAAAATAATTTGAATTTGAATTTGAAAAGTGAGCTATCCAATTCTGAGTTTATAAGTTTTCACTGCTATGGGCAGTGCAATTTTTGGAATCGAATTTCAAACACATGCTTTAACTAAATTGTTCTTAATGTGCTAGTTCTAGGAGAGACTGGATATCATCAGTGCTTTAAACAAAAAACTTCTTCAAACAAAGATCCTGTGCATGCTGTGAAAAAAACATCCAAGGGTCAACCTGAGACCCTTGGACGTTTTGTTAAGCCTGAAAGTATTAATGATTTAGCAGAATTCAATAAGCTTCCGCTAATGAGTACAGCCGTGGTGGTTCAGTAGCTAGAAAGGACGTTTAACAATCGTGAGCTCGTAGATTCGAATCCCACCTGCGCCTCTGAGGACTTTCCCAAGTGCAGATGTTCAAGTTTATTATCACTCTTGACTTTACCAGTGCAGGAAAATACTGTGAAGAAACTAGGACATTCCAAGGATTTTTCTATGATGATGTAATGAGTCGTCCACCGAACCGCACTGGGACAGTCCGATGAATTATGACTTTGACTATTTTCTCTTCTTCTTGTCTTTTCTTGCGAAAGAAGGCTCGATATCCAGTAGTAGGAACATTTAGTAGACTGTTATGATACACAATAGTTTGACACGTTTTTTGATCTACTTATCCCTCATATCGGCCAATCTTAAAACAATATACGACTCTCATTCAAAACTAATGCTCCATTTTCAAATACATATATTTTAAAGGTAATTTAGTGGCAAAAGAGCATGATATAACCGTGGGACAGTAATGCATGCAGTTAGGAACAAACGACGCTCCAGGGAGCCATCCCGGGAACGACCTTCATTCAATCCGGGACTAACAGTAACCTGCGCTTTTAAATTAACTTCTTCAAGGTATTTGGATTTACATTTCTTATTTTAGAAATACTTTCTATAATCTACTAATGACTGCAGCAGCGCCTTGCGGTGCTACAAGCGTAGTCCTCATTTCTTTTACAAGTTTACGTTTGACCGCCATTTCGCCAGATCATAAATGATAAATGCGGTTTACGGGCAATGTTTCCAGATAAATTACAGGGCTTAGAGATATAAGATCTTAGATCTGTGGGTGACGAGCACAATGCAGTGCTAGGTCATGATTTGAACTCTTCATGTTCCAATAGCTACGTGTCACTGTACATGGCAGTTGTTTACCATCATATATATCTAGAGGGTATAGTGGTGAAAATTGCACCTTATATTGCTGAATTATTTAACGCTAGCATTAGTAATGGTATGTTTCCCAATTTGATGAAGCATAGTAAAGTCGTGCCTTTATTTAAATCCGGCGACAAAGATGAAACTGGAAATTATAGACCTGTCTCAGTGTTACCCTGCATCAGTAAAATATTTGAGAAATTAATACTAAGCCAGCTCATTTCTTACTTTAACGTCAACAATTTACTACATGACCATCAATTTGGTTTTACTAAAGGACGCTCAACCACTGATGCGGGTGTTAAGCTCACCAAATATATAACGAGTGCATGGGAAGATCGGCACGACGTTATTGGTGTGTTTTGCGATTTATCTAAGGCATTTGATTGCGTTCATCACGACATACTTTTAAAGAAATTGGAATTCTATGGGATTTCAAAACTAGCTTTGGACCTTATCACGTCATATCTTAAAGACCGGGTGCAGATTGTTGAAGTTGACGGAAATAAATCAAAAGGATCTCCCATGACAATGGGTGTACCGCAAGGTTCAATCCTTGGACCGTTTCTGTTTTTGGTTTACGTAAATGATTTGCCCTTCATGTTAAAAGACAAGCAAACACAGAAATAATTATGTTTGCCGATGACACGTCTCTGCTGTTTAAAGTTAAGCGAGGAATAGATGATTGCAATGAAATTAACAGAATATTGGACATTGCTTGCAGATGGTTTGACGCAAATAATTTGGCACTGAATCCAAACAAAACAAAATGCATAAAATTTACATTATCTAATGTACCAAGCCCTAAACTTAATATAAATTTAATTAATAAGACTATAGAACCAGTGCAGTCTACAGTTTTTTGGGTGTTACTATAGATGCGAAACTCCAATGGAGTCCACATATTGAACAGCTCGCAAATAAGCTAAGCTCAGCTGCCCATGCCATTCGACAGATTAGGAAAATCTCAGATGTCACCACCGCTAGATTAGTTTATTATGGGTATTTTCATAGCATCATGTCCTATGGAATTCTATTATGGGGTCGGCAGCGGACAGAAATTCAGTTTTCATATTACAAAACGAGCAATCCGCGCAATGTACAAATTACCCGCTAGAGAATCTTTGAGAAAGGTTTTTAAAATATAAATATTTTAACAGCCCCTGCCCTGTATATTTATGAATGCATAATGTATGCCAGAAAAAATAGGGAAAGCATTGGTAAAGTGTCTGATAAAAACCCTAAGGCACACTACAAAGACAAATTGGTAATTCCCAAGTGTAGACTACAAAAAACATGTAATTCTTTTATAGGAAACAGTGTTCGCTTCTATAATGTCATACCAGATCAGTTGGCAGGTCTCAATGAAAAAAAGGTTCAAAAATATTGTAAAGACCTATTTAATGGATAAAGCCTATTATAATGTTGATGATTTTATTAAGGACAAAATGTATGGCAAAAAAATGTGTCACAAATGTAACTACCAAATTATTAAGAGTATTTTAACATCGTAATTTAAAATTTTTGTTTACAATTTTTTTTTTTTTTTTTGCTATTTTACAAAGCTTTTGACAAAGGATTTAGCTAATTTACTGAATCCGTTGGACAAGGCCTCTTTACAGCCGCTTACTGTTAAATATTGTCACTTGTTTATGTATTTAAACTGTTTTATTATTATTTTGTAATTGACGTTACCAAGTTTTCTTTGTAAAATAATGGTTCGAAGAAATAAATTGAATTGAATTGAATTGAATCAGGCACAAGCCCTGGTCATCTCGTCGCGCTCTATTTAAAAAAAACTATTGCGAATAAAAACGAAACGCTTTTTACTTAAAAGACATCGATTTACTCTCGATTTGAAGTCTCCGAGATTTTATTTAAAATACTAGCTGACCCGGCGAACTTCGTACCGCCTAACAGTCAATGAATGTCGTGTTACTTTTTAGCTGAATTAATTTAGGCTTTGATGAACGTAAAACAATGATGCAAAATGATATATTTATATAGCTAGAAACAAAAAAGTATTTTATTATGATGAGTGATGATAAAAACATACATACAGAATGAGAATACAAAAAAAAAATGTATATATAAAAATATGTTTCAATCATTTACTCATGTCAGAATAAATGATTGAAAAATGTTGTACAGATTGGGAAAAAAACTCGGATTAATTCATTAATATGAATTTCATTCAAGCACTTTGTGGTAAACGACATTCTTTGTTTTTTGGTCAGGCGCAAGAACAAATAAAGTGGATGGTTTGCCACTAAGGCAGCACAAACCAGGCGTTTCACCAGCAAACTTCAATGCTCCACAATGCTGGCAAACAACGTCCATTGGACCAATGCAAACTAAACGATGCAAGCTGTAGTCGATGGTGCAATCATACAGAAACGCTGCTCGATTCAAAGCAATACTTGAACCATTTCTTCTTGCACTTCGAAGATGATTCCTCTGTTCATCTGTACGATAAGCTCGACGATTTCTCGTTTCTAACCTAGCCGTTTCACGGGCTGCCTCTCTTTGCTCTTGTGTTTGAGAAGCACGAATTAAGGCCCTTCTTTGCTCCATACTAACGCGGCGCTGTTCTCGTGCAATTTCTCGTTCTCCATCAGATAATTGACTCGCGATATTCCGTTGCCTAATTGCATTACAGCTTGGCTGGGAAAGATTACATCTTGTAGGACGCGGCATTGTTATTAAAATGTGCACTCGCATAAAACCCCCAAATATAATAACAGTGCCTGAACTTTCGAGACATAGACAATAGCTCAAAGAGTATATAACCACTACGTATGAATAGCTTATCAAGAAAAATCATAGACAACCTATAAAAAGACATTTACTCTTTTGTTAACCTGTAGTTTTTTTTCGTTAATCTTATAACCTATACCAACTGATTTTTTATTCCCTAAATTCCGTTCCTTTCCGATGATTTTATGTTTTTACTGTAGAATAAATCTTAGGTATTATTTTCGGGAATTAAAAATTAAATAATTAATACATAATTTTAGAAAATTAATGTCTAAAACAAACGAATATAACAGTACCTGAACTTTGTTGACATTTTACAAAAAAATAATTTCTGAACGCACACATGATGTCTTCAGAAAAAAATAAAGTTGTGGCTTAAAGGTTTCAGCAACCAGGTCATAAGCTCCAAAAAAAAAAAGTTGTTACACTATTTGACAGGATTGGACAACAAATGTTTGACATGTAATAAACAAATCAGCATCTATTGAAATGATTAAGTATTCATTACACATATCGGGCTTTCATTGTTTTTAAGATGTATTCTGTTATTCGGGACGGAAACAAATCCAACAAATCAAAAACCATGGCAATCGGTAAAGCCGTTCTCGAGTTATAAGTGTTGTAACAAACACGACTTTCTTTTATATATATAGACATCTATACCTTAACGGTGTGGTGGGTTTTGAAATATAAACAAAAATCTGAAATTTGTTTACTTTGGTGATGTATTTGTTGTCTCATGTCTCATTGAAACCTCAATTGATGCTTTGACTTATTATTGGAACAGTGTGTGTGTTTACAAAAATTGTAACTTTAGTCGATTATCTGAGCTTAATCATAAATTAAAGTTGGTTTGTTTTTTGGTTAACGAAATTTGTGTTGTATGCGTAACCTTTTATTCTCAAATATTTTTTCTACAAATATTCCAATCCCATAAAATCCTCAACTGCAAACATTGCAGTGCACTGACATGAGAGATGAATGGCGTTTAATAAAATATTCCGAGAATGTAATTCGGAACGAGATTCGCGCGAGATTCATTCCGTTTCGTCTCATTCGCGTCTCATCGCCACTCACAATAGAACGTCAGCGCTTGGATTTATTGTTCGCACTTGGAACAAGATGTATGAGGAGAATAACTATCTACCTACCGACTATTGTGTGCGACACCCTGACTCAAGTAATAATGACGGTGACCCAATGTACTCTAACGGGGGTGAAAATTGAGATGCTTTGGTATGAAGTGAGCTGCGTAAAATAAGTTTTTTTCTTAAACTTAATAGGTTTACACTTGACCGGTATCTCGACTGTTGTCAACGCGGTCTACGATGCAGCGGGCTTACTCGTACTTAGAACAAACCAACTCTCGATTTGAAGACGCCAAGATTGTAACCATCGGGAAAACCTACTCTCCGAAATGTATTCGATAAAACGCTAGCAATTTTGCGGCGATGTTCAAGACTGAAATCTTTATCGACAAAGGTGTCGTTTACCTATGAATCTTATGGCATATCTCTCGATGGATTCCAGAGCATCTTGCTACTTACAAGAGCTAATCTGTTCAATGTGCATGGCATACCTTAAAGCGCAAATATTTCCATCTGCAGCTGTTTTGTGATTAAGCAACAAACATCACGATATCTAAACTTTCCTATTTATTTTATTATTAGTTGGTTAAATACATGAACTAACTCGCTAACTTACAATAGTATTTTTGTCCTCATATCACAACACAAACTTTATTTTAGTACACAGAGATCGTTGACGAGTTAGGGCCGCCTATAAATTATTTTGGTACTAAGCCTTTGTAAAATAAAGGTGCATGCACATAGATCAGCGGAGTCGCCGGGATGCGGGCATAAATTGTGGCTGACGGGTCGGAACATCGCGGCGCGCCGGCTCGACTGAGCTGGGATGAAGTTTCATAAAACTCGATGTGTTATGAATAAACCCAAAAAATAACAATAAATGGTCATTGTGTGAAAAATAAGATATAGTGCTGTAAAACTTAATGGTCTATTATACAACGTGTGACGGAAAGGTCCAACAATATTTATTGAAGTTCATCTATGCTAGGTATCGAATCACATATGTGAATATTAGACACGAAAGCACAACTTTTTTTTTCCATACAAAGTTAAAAATTTGTTGTTCATTATTTTATATGACAACCCTAATCACCGGCGGCGCGGCGCGGTCACTGACCGCCGGTCGTCGCACGCCGCGCCGCCGCGCGTTAAGGTTGAAGCTGGTCAATTTTACATCAAACTTTGACTCGTATTATCTCGCAATCTAAAGTACTGAGGGGGAAAGAGACCTTCGGAGATGAAGTCCACATCATTGTTGGAATGACCTATTCATATATTGTTGGACCTTTCCGCCACACGTTGTATACTTACCTAAGTGTATAAGCATAAGTTGGTCGCTAAATGTTCCCATTACTAGGACTAGGGGACTTTTCTCAGGATAATGGTTAGTTTATTAAAATTTGTTGAGGTTACTACGTGATATAATTGATTTTAAGTTTGGTATTTTTTTAACTGACGTCATAAAGGAGTTTCTCAATTCGGTTGTAGGCAAGTTGTTTGTTTGCCTGTATGTGACGCTATAGCTCCACCAATGGGGCGTTTTTTTTCAAAACGTAAAAATACTTGTCAAATACAATTCCCAAGTTCAACGTAGGTGGCGCCAAAGTTTTATTTTGTTACAGAAATTTAAAAACCAACAGTAGTGACACACTTGACAATATTTAGAACTATCTTTGACAAGTCTTTTTGCGTCTGGAAAATGCTTCTTTGTGAATTAATTTTCATGGTTATTTTTTTGTTTAGCAAATCATAGTTCAGATTTAGTCTTATATAAACTTTATTGGAACCGTTGCGGTAGTTTTTAAAAGCTGACCTGGAAAAAAAACTGAAATTTATTTTCATTTATCTGCATTACTTACTGATTGATGGTTTCTTGTGACATTTGATCGAATGTCGAAATTTTCTTAACCTTTAGGTAGTGACGTGGTTTGGATGACTCATAAATGGTGACGTGACGTTTTATAGACGTCTACTCAATTTAGCTCAATAGTATGAATTTAATTATTATTATATATATTTTTTTGTATATAATTAAAATATCAATCTATTTTCAAATGCTATAGACTAAAATTATACCCAATTTAAGCATTAATCACCATTTATTACAACATTTGCCAAATTACGAAAAAAACAGATTCTTTAAAAGGTGCACTTCTTAAGTGTTATGAAATAAATAACTAGACTTATTTATTCACAAACAAATAGAATTTCTTAATCCTTCAACTTAATTACTAAAAGAAAATAGGAACTATGACAGAATTAGTCTTCAAAATTCAGTCTCAATCAGTACAGTCGCCGCAGATTGTTTTGGAACAGTTCAAGCATATAGGCTGATGACATGTCACACATTTGTACTTTTGTGCGTCGCTTCAGCTTTGATGGACACACCTTACAAGTTTTTTTGACATTTTCACCAACAACTGGGTCAATGCTTCTAGGGTCTGGCGGTAAATCTTTGCCAAGAATCCGCTTAATTGTCTGGGACAAATATAAATGTACTGGCACATAACTGAGCGAAATATCTCTCGGCCGGAACCATCTGTAGCAAAGATATATTTGGTATTTTCATGGTTAGATTTGAAGGCAGATGAGTAAAAAGCTTTTACCCGTAGAAAGCTTTCACTTCTTCTGCGTCCGTGTTACGAAGCTCAGGTTTTTCCTGATTTTCGTACTTTACCCGAATCTGGGCAAGTTTTTTGTTGGTATATTTTATTATTTTGTCAGTAACATCGTCATCTATAACATGTCTCCACAACGTTTCTAGGTTGGTGAATGCTCTAGGCTCTGATCTAGGCAGGGCCGGATTTAGGGAAGGGCAACCGGGGCACATGGCCCGGGGCCTCTACAAACGGGGGGCCTTCACAATAAAGACTTAACCTGAATTAAACCTGGATTTCAAGGTAAGAACTTAAATTCAAGATTATCAGTCCCCGGCCCCGGGGCCTCCACATCTCTAAATCCGGCCCTGGATCTAGGTATATCAACTATGTTGTGGGTTAGTGAACGACAATTACGCATCACTGGTTCATCACTTGACCATTTAAAACCGTTCTACCTATGTAGTATCTTTGGTTTCTTTGGGATTCTGTTTGTAGATTATCTTGTGGGGGTGCTGAAGGTAGACCCAAATCTTACATCGCAACTGAGCTGCTTGGTGATCTTTGTTGTTGAGATATCTGAGTTTCGTCATCTTTAGATTGTTCTGAAGCCGAGTCATGATCACTTTGCAAACATAAATCTGGATCCACTTCTTCGTCGTCCACATCACTGAAGTCTCGCTCCAACTCATCCTCAACCCACTGACTTAGGATCATTTCATTTGGTGCTACTCGCTTTCTTTTTCGACCCGTTCCTGAAGGTCCAGTTTGATTCATCTATGATAATAACGTACACAGTGAGGTGACGAATGAGAGACACAAAGAAAAAAATACACTAATACTGAGGTGACGTCTAATAAATTATATACACAAATACTGACCTCACGTCTCAGGGACAACAAACGGTAGTACAGGTACAGGTGTTGCTGCCACGAGCGCGAGCACTCGACTGTTCGATCACGCCACCGAAACCGGAAGGTACCGAGAAGGGCGGGAGCGTCTTTAAAAAATTAACGGCACGAGACTGTTTTTTGCATCGAGGCCGTCTGTGAGACACCCACGTCACTACTTAAAGGTTAAATTGAAGACGGTTTTTGCAATACTCATATTACTGGCCCCTATCTCTTTGTTTGACGGCCTATCATTTAACGTGTCTTTGAAATGAAATGAAATTTATTTGGTTCAAGAACACAATTACTTAAAAAACAAGTTAGTATCTACTTAAATCTAAAAAAACATATATATTGAGACACAAGTACACTGGTACCCACACTAGGGCAACCTGTGTCGTGGGCACCAGGCATAACGTATACATACACTTTTTTTTTTTTTTGAAAAACTTATGTAAATAAAAACTTTTATTCTATTATATAACTATGATGGTATAATTCTAAAGATAAAGTAAGTAAGTCTTTACCGGAATTGTGTAAAGGCTAATCCACAAAGAGCCATTCATAAAAAAAAAATTTAAAAAAAGAAGACGGTTTTTGTTTTTTAGGAGAAAGTAAAATATTAATATAAAACTTAAATGGGTTCTAGATGATCATAACCATATCTCGATGTCAGAAAATGTGAAAATTAAAACATTTCATATCCAGGCTCCAATGGAGCTCGCATCACAATGGCGGCGCGGTGTCGGGCTGCAGCTATAGAGCATGCGCTTTTGTTGCTTGGATTTATGGGACAGGTGCATAATATTATTCTCTCTGTATCTTACTTATCATCTTCTATGTGCCCACTACTTTGCCAATTCAGTGTTTAAAGTTATAGTAATGTAGTATTTCGAAAACAAACTATTTCTTTATTTCAAAAAAAGCTCTTAATTTTTCAGGGTAACTAAATACAACTTATCTGAGTTGTGAATTTCAGACAGATTCGCTTTGTTCTTATAATACATTTCAAGACAAACATTCACAATTTCAAGTAATTTCAATAAACGCGAAATTTTGGTAGAATGTATGGAGTATGTTTGTTACTCTTTCACGCAAAAACGACTAAAGGGTTTTGGATAAAATTTAGTACACAGAAAGATAAATGGTCTTGTATAACAAATAGGCCTTTTTATTTAGGGAAATGTACAGAACCGGAAACTACTAGGTATAAATGGCGGGGCGCCGCGCCGCTTACTTCTACTTCTATAGTTGCAAATATATAAGATAAGTTGCAACTCATGCATACAATCTACCTATTACTAGGTCTATTTACTGGGCCACGGGTTGTAGCACTAGTATTTTTTATTTTGCTGTGTACATTAAAGAGTATTTATCTGTCTATCTTTTTAAACAATGAGTAGAAACACCCCGACACATGAAGGCATGATTCAAAAATCACCCCAAAATAATGAATGTATTCGTCGTGGGACACCTCAATCCAGGTATTCCCGGGAGCCAACAAGATAATTTAATGCGAAAGGTGTAGTTCACCCAAAAACAGATTAGAGGGTTGATGCAAATTAACAAGGTTTTGCCGTAATTAATTTTGTGGCTTAGAAACGGGATGCTAGATGATATTTATCTTTATTGAAACGGTATGGAATCATGGGTCGTGTCTTTGAGTAATTAATTCTTTACAAAGTGACTGTCTGGTTACAGATTTCAATATTTAAATTACTTCAGCAGCGCTCCGCGATTTCTGCACCATATTCCCGGTTCTGTTAAGTTTTTGTGATAAAAAATAGCCTCCAGACCATTATCTACCTATTTATCAAATTTTATGCAAACCTCTTCTGTAGATTTTTCGTGAAAGAGCAATCATACATCTATACATTCGTACACACTTTCGCGTTCGTAGTATTAGTTAATTAGTCATTTAGTAACTAGCATCTGCCCGCGACGCTGTCCGTATAGAATAGAGATAAATAAAAAGTAACTCATCGATTCCAGGCTGTATCTACTAAATTCATTTAGTTTTTAGAACAATTATTGATAAAAAAAAATCACAACATTTTTTTCCTGACCTATTTTTTATTACCTATTACAAAAAAAATGGCAGGATCTGCCGATAGAAGTAAAAACTTATAACTCAGACCTTGATAGCTTACTTTGGAAACTACGCGGGTGAAACCGGAGGGCGTGGCCGTGAGCATGAACAGATGCGTCTGCATTTTCGAATGCCCAATGGAAAATGGTGACGCATTTCTAGATGACCAATGGCCATGATCCCGAGTTTATCCGAAGATTTCTTATCATTCCCGAGCGTAACGCTAGAATTCAATTCACAACCCACGAAAAATCTGTCTGAAAAAAAGAAGTTATCACTTCAAAAAAACAATGTTATTGAAAAACCACAAAAAATCCAACATTCCAAAAATCCTACACAAAAAAGCAATCATCGCTCTAACCATTCAGAAACCATTTAAACGCCGCTGCAATTTTACACAAAACCCTTCGATACACGTCCGAGTTGAAACCAGGACTAATCCGTCAAACACTGGCAATACACAAAACAAAAAAAACACAAAAGATTAACTTTTCACCGCTAAATCCCGTATTGACAGCGCGCGGTTCAAATCGTGAAAACACAGCAACGCGCCGATAAATATGATAAAAGATTTTCCGCTCCATTTCTTGATACATAAAGTTGAGCTTAGAAGTCGATAACCTGCAAAATTGACTGCGGCTTACGGTGTCAAAATGTGAAATGTGTTTACAATAATTTCCGCTGTAAACACCATCTCGAACCATTTCTTATGATTATTGGAATAAGGTTCTAAATCCGATGGCGACGAGATTGTACTTGTGTCGTTTATGACCAGGCATGATCCTGGAGAGTAACGTCATAATTCAGAAATGTGATTCCGTTCTTGACAGTATGAAGCCACTAGTTAAATTGGTGGCTATGAGAAGTTTCCCGCCATTTTATTTTAATGTCACGTGACATTTACTAGTATACTCCAAACTAGAGGTATATGGTGAAGGCTTCCGCGAACTAAAAAGTGTTGATTTATCGTAGTTCTAGATTTTAGAGCTTTGTGGATCGTGTACATCTGAGATGACCACGGTTGTCTGTAAGATATTTCTCTGAACGATAAGCCTACCAATAGAAATGTCTAGCTTATTTTTTTGACTTTCCTTGTTTTTTTTCTTTATTGACGTGATTTTTGTGTCTGAACGTTACTACTTGTCAGTAGGATAACAACTGGAAAAGTGTGATTCCCCTGGTGAACTCTGCATAAAAACCACCACCTGGGGACTTACTTTTTTGGCATTGAAAACATAACACACAAATTTAATTAATCGTGAATTAAATTAAAATTCAATCATTTGAACGTTTTAGCACGGGGGGAAGCAACCGTCATGGTCACAAGTTTTCATAAAACCACAGCGGTCCTATGTTAATAGTTTAACTTCAAATCGCGAATATAGTTTTTAAGGCAGTTCAGCAGATGTTCCAGTTTGATGAGACTCAAGACCATATTTCACAGGAGTGAGTCCTGGCCAAAATCCACCACTCAAACCCGATTTTCGAGGGTTAATGGATGATGACACTGGATTCAAATTGCACGAATCTCTCCCGACGATTTCGCTCATTGTTAAAGCTAGTAGTGGCGACACATAATTAATGCTTTTGGAAAAAATGCAAAGAAGGGTAGGCGGAACCCGAACTTACTTCTGTACGATTGAACATTGCATTTTCGAGCCACTAGGCCACAAGAAGCAACTTTTTAAGTACCTACCTATAAATGTATTTTTATGAGTGTATACATTCAATGAACGTAATGAGGATATTCGCAAAAAAACGAAAGTGGCCGACATAGCTCAAAGAGTAAGCAAGCTGAAGTGGCAATGGGCAGGCCACATCGCTCGCAGAACTGACAACCGAAGAAAGGTTCTCGAGTGGCGACCACGAACCGGAAGACGCCGTGTTGGATGGCCTCCCACTAGATGGGCAGATGACCTCACAAAGGTCGCTGGAAACAGCTGGTTGCAGGTTGCGCAGGACCGTTCGCTGTGGAAATCTAGGGGGGAGTCCTATGTTCAGCAGTGGACGTCTTGCGGCTAATGATGATGGTGATGATGTTTACTTTCAGCATGTTACGGCTGATCGAGTCGGGAGAACAGCGACTGCTGATCCAGAACCCCTTGTTTCGAACCCCATGCGTACCAATGTCTTTTTCAAACCAAATGCGTAATGCTGCTAACTTTAAAATATCGTTAGCAAACCTAATTTTCCAAGAATCTTTCAAGGTCAGCTTGGTGGCCTTTGGCCTTGACTCTCTCCTTACGAGATAAGGCCCCGAGTCCCAGCAGTGGAAACATTCAGTGGGCTGCTTACGTTTTGCTTAAATTTTCAGCAATTTCGAAGTTTTCCTTTAACTGAGTTGTAAAGTAGTTTTCCACATCAATCCCAGTTGTACTTCTAGCAGGATCAACCGGGTTGCGATAGTTGTGAAAGTGTTAGTTGCGAAGTGGGACGCGTAGGTAGCGATTACCATAAATCAACGAAGGCTCTATGCCCTGAATATTTGAGAACCTTTTTGTGAATAATGTTGCCCGAAGTTGTCTGTTACAAACAAGCTGTTTAATATTTTATTTTTTGTAATCTCGCGCCTTTCAGAGTCGGAAGGTCAATGGTGTTCATTTGTTATTTAGTAGAAAAATATGTTTTTTTTCTTTACGAGTAGTTGTTAGGGGTTAGTATAAAGAAATACGGGCTTATTACTTAAACCCTCTACACACGAGCCCTAAAATCAGAAGAAATACGTAAAAGTAGTGGAGAGGAGCCTACATCGCACCATATGATTGGTGATTTATCGTGCAATGTATGCTCCCCCCACTACTTTTACGTAATTTTCTGATTTTAGGGCTCAAATGTAGAGGGTTTTAGATTCAAACAAAAAATATCTCTTGATTAACTTTAGACCTTTATCGTACAGTTAATACCTACTTCAGAAGTGTTTAGTGAAGGCTCTGCTCTCATAAAAAGTATAAGGTAGTCTAGTAAAAGGTAAATTGATTTCACAATCGTAAGGTTGGGTTGGAATCATCTTTGTACCTCGAAGTAGCTTTTCCTAGAGTAGGTTTAGGTAGAAGTTAGTTATCGTCACTAGAATTAACAGTGAAAGAACACATTGAGACCGGCATGTTTCAAGAAAGGAATCTTTCGAGGAAGTTCATTATCCACCAACCTGCACTTCTTGGAAGTTGCAAGAAGAGAAAGCCTTGAGTCTCAGTTATGGCGAACTTAAAGTAAGCTGTTTTTAGCCCCCTACCAAAAAAAAGGGTGTTATAAGTTTGACGTCAATGTATGTCTGTCTGTGTCTGTCTGTGGCACCGTAGAGCTCTAACGGATAAGCCAATTTCAATGCGTTTTTTTATTTGAAGGTTAATATTCGTGCGGATATTAAATTAAACATTTGTGGACAATTCACACATAACACCATCTGACCTCAAACTAAGCAAAGCTTGTACTATGGCGGCCAGATAGCTGATATAATACTTATTCTTAATACGTATTCTTAGCTATGTTTGGTTAATATCGATTCAAGATGGCCGCCTCCACAAAATGGTGGACAAAATATTTCAAAGTCAAAGTTCTTTATTGATAAATGTACAATTTACACGTCAAGTTTTTTCACAACCTAACAAATCCGAGGTAGTCGGGGGTAAATCAAAATTGTTAATTTTGTTCTTGTTACTGTTTATGATGTGCAATAATGTATTAGATCTGGACAAACAAAACCCGACTTCAATTGACCATATTTCATAAGAAGCCACTAAGTAATCCAGATAAACCAAGGTGAATTCTAGAGTTCTGTTCATATTTCAAAAATAAACAAACCAATTCCTTGTTTCAATAAAAATTATATGGAACCACTTTGGAACTATGATCTACCCAACAAAAAACGCATTAAAATTGATTTACAATTGGAGAACCTATCACGTAGGTAACATACACACCAAAAAAAACATACAACCAAATTGAGAACTTCTTCCTTATTTTAAGTCAGTTAAAAGTAAAGTAAGCATAAGTCAATGATGAGACGATCTTCTTAGCATTCCATGGATTCACCGTGCGGGTGCCGGTTTCATCGTGTGGCAGAGAGAGAAAACTCGAGTAGATCCCGAGACTTGTGACTCGGATGTAGGCTTAAGTAATAGGTAAGTAGGTAATGAAGTCAAATAAATGCTGTATAAAGTTGATAATAAAGCAGTTGACTGGATTGAGATCGGGAAATTCTGACGAGTCATTAGTTAGGAATGTGCCGAGTCAGCGCGTGATTGGCGCAGATTTAACTCAATGAGTGGATGTTTTAACTTGATTTATTGATGAATTGATTGAGTTTAAAATATTTATTTATATATAAATAGGTTTAACTTAGGTTTAACTGACTAGAACTCGTATTTTTGTTTTTGTCGTATATTTTGTTGTTTGGACATTACATTCTATGAACACCTGGTCATTACAACCAATAAAAAGGGAAGTTCATCGTCATTTTTTCCGCAGCATACCAGTAAACATACCATTAAGCAGTAATGCGCAAACATAACTGTGCCGGAATACAGCGAGGTGGCTCTCAGCGACGATGTTTCCAGAAAAATTTCAGGGCATAGATAAAAATCATCCTATATCTCTGGGTGACGAGCGTAGTGCTGTGTGAAAGGTAATTATTTAGGCTCTTCATGCTCCAATAGTTGCGTGATACTGCGCTGTCAAGGGAATGCGTATTGTTTACTGTCATGTACCTACATATCCTAACCTTTTGGCGGTCAAGTGTAAAGCTATATTAGTAAAAAAAAATAATAGTTTCCTTAAGCCTTCCTTACACTGGTACAACTAATAAGTACTTTCGTTATTTATTTTCTCCAAAATAACAAAAACCGACTTGAATTAAAACTCGACCAAATTTCATAAGAATCTAATGCTACGTCATCTAAATACATGACAAATTAAATTTTTGAAGTTATACTTCTTTAGGCGCGTTATGAAAAAATGATGAGAGTGAAATTTAAAGATGCGCGCGCACCTGTGACACAAAATTAACAGTATGAAGTTGTCTGCTTAAGGTGGTTCGATTTTCATACTAATCTATTTGACCATTCAGACGCGAAGACGCGCGACGTTGCCAGCTCGTGACATACGCGGGTAACGCGCTGTTGCCGCTCTTCTCTGTCAACTTTGCTCAGCTGGCTCAGCTCAAGAATCAAATAAATTATTGAAAGATTGGACAATGTATTGCCAGTAGTTGAATGTTATATATTGGATAAATTTTCGGTGGCGATAAATTTAATAAAATAAAAGAAGTATAACTTCTCACGCGCGTACATAAGTACACGCACCCATTTTTTTATCATATGTCTTAAACCACTACAGTCATTCCGATAAAATGTATATGGAAACACTTCTGAACTACCTACGATAATATACCAAACAAAAAATAACTATCAAAACCAATTCATTCGCAATTGGCGACATACAACAGGGTTAAGAACAGCTTCCTATTTTGAAGTCGATTAATAACACAATATTGCTTCCATATAAATAAAAAATACTACAATCGGCAGACAATCACAACATAAATGGATCTAGTTCTAAATAGCCCCCCGTCGTAACTCCAGATTTCAACAAGCCCCATCATAAACAGCATCTGTTAGCCGGCAGACGGGGCACAGACGCTCCATGGCGCCGGTATGGTAATACGCCCTTCGAGCGCCGAGGGTTCTTCACACCCTATCATAACTAACCTAACTATATCTTCCCTATAAAAATTGGTCTAGGGACTGTCAATAAATAGAAAGGCTCACTTCTATTGACTTTTCAAAATTGTAGTATTAAAATGACTAATATTGCACTATAAATTACTTGTACAGCTACTGGTAGACCGATATAACGCGAGACGCGATGACGAGAACTAATAAAATTTCATGAATCCAAAAAGTCCTTCTTGGACGTTACGTTGCAAACTAGCTACATTTATTAGCATGTTGATGACGTGAAGCTATAAAGTTTTACCCTATCAAAACGTTTTGTACTACATCTACGTATAATGGTAGGGACCATTCAGTGGTCGACGCGGCTGCATAAGTTTTCAATCCAAAAATAGTCGAGGGGAGCGATAACTGCTGCGTATGAAACTCGTGATCACATGCTGCTTGCGCGACGCTTCTCTGTACGCGGCACACACAACACAGCTATAGCTTGGTTATTGAGTATTCCTGACTGTAGTAAAAGTACAATACATGCCAAAATCCAACTACTACTCGGTAATAATAAGTTTATGTTCCAAAGCTACGTGGGCTGCATCACCGAAGACCATCCGCGATTTTAACCTACCGAGGCTCTGGGCCGGGAGGAGGCAGCTTAGGCAAATGGCAAAAGGCAATTAGGGAAACACTCGATGTCGAGTCGATTACTAGCGGAATCCCAACCGGTAGTGATCAGCTCTACAGACGAGCACTAGAATTAGATTTTAAATGTACCCAACTTCCTCCTATTTTTTTTGTTCCTTTCTCTTCCTCTCCTTATCCAAGATATGCGTAAAAAAAAGAGATACATGTAATGACAAACTTCACGGACCCCGGAGTCTGTGGAGTGGCTAATTTAAATAAAAAAATAGCTGCGTGTCACTGTGATGTTGCTGTTATGGGCAAGCGCGTTGCTTACCATCAGACACATGTCCTACTCGTTTTGTCACTCTATAACCACATGGAAAATATTCAAAGGGACAGCCGGGATTCAAACTGACGACGTCACGATTGTAAGCCGCACGCCAAACCAATTAGCCACAGTGGATTTATCAACACGGACAAAAACATAAATAATATCTAATTTTTCACACCTATATTATGATAAATGTGAAACTTAAAAGATAAGTAAAAATAATTTTAAAATTATTTAAATTTATTTTAATTTAAAATTGTGTTTTACATTTATATGTTTATCATTTCACAATATTATTAATATGTAGGTAACAATTTGTCATTTACTACGTGTCAAATAATAGTCATAATATTAGAATATGCAACTTGCAAACCAATGGTAAGTAAGGTATTTAAAGTAAAATGAAAATACCTAGACAAGAGACCCTACGGTCTGCTGAGATTATATTTAAAATTCTGCGGAATTTCCCCCCTAACGCCACAAGGTTCAAGTGTAACCGCTCATGGACAAAAACTTATATTTCATCGCGAATGGATTTTTCATCTGAATCGCAATAAATAAGCGAGCCCTTGAGTCCCGAAGGAAGGCTTGAATCCCGACGCGAATTTGAATTTTTACCTTTTTTCTTTTCTTTTTGAAACCTCCCTTTTCCTTTTTTGAACGCTCAGAAATCGTGAATGCCTTTTGAGCTTAGGGAATTTTAAGCCATTGACTAGTACGAAAACGATATTCCGACGGCGAGTTAAAAGGATATCGAAATATTTTACGAGAGTTTTGTTTTATAACATGTTTTCGGAACTTGGGATGTGATTTTATTTTATTTATTGCCTGGGATTAGTTATTTTGAGCAACTAATGTTAAACAATTCGTCGAAATTCAACCATAAAGCAATAATACAAACATGATACATTGATAATTATAATATTAATAAGATAAGACTAATTTTATAAATGTGAATGTATGGATGTTTGGATATTTAGATGTTTGTTGCTGTACCACGCCGTAACGTATGAACGAATCAGGCTGAAATTTGTAACACAGATTTTAATCTGAAAGAACACATAGGTTTAGTCTGGAAGAACACATAGGCTACTTTTATCCCGGTTAAATAACAGGAACGACGGAACGGGAACTATGCAGGTAAAACCGCAGAACACTGCTAGGCTATTCCAAATTTGACGGACATACAAAAACACAGACATTAACAAAAAACAAAAGAGTATTCATGCGTGTGTCAAATAAAAAATGTTAGAATAAGCAATGTTTTGTTATTGTAATTTTTACTTCAATCTGTATGTCTACTTTTGATTTCATCTCGCCTGATGGTAAGCAAAGATGCGGAATACGTTGGAGATTACCTAAAATAAATCGACTCACTCTTGCTTTGAAGACACCAAAACATTCCACAGCCTAAACGTTCTTCTCACAAAAGTAGAAATAATCGTCTACGTTCGTGTCTTTAGAACATCTACTATGACACGATGTCGCTTTTTCGAGCTACTCACAGTCCGATAGAAAAATAGGCAAAGTATCAATTCATGAATTTCAGTGGCACACTCTACGAAGTGTGAAATATTAGCATTCTGCACAACTGTAAGTACGAAATTTCCAACACCGTGTAATTTTCGTAAAAAAGTATAATATATTTCTTCACTTATTGATTTATAAATAAATGATAATTAATATATTGTATTCTGTATACAGGGTTACTGGTAATTATTCAACCATAAAAACTCTTCACATACTTCTTTTGTTAAAACTCAATACAAATCCAAAAAAAAAACCGTTTTTGTTGTTATATCTACCACTATATCGCTCTATTTGCGTCAGCACTTTTTATCAAGCAGTAAAGAGTACGTGCGCTCTTGATAGATAGGGTAAAATAAACATTTTGAGTTGACTGCCCTAGTGGCTTAGTTGGTAGTAGCTCTGCCTGCGAAGCCGAGGGTCGTGGGTTCGATCCCCCACCCAGTGCAAATATTTGTGTGATGAATTCAAATGTTTGCACTGTGTCTGGGTGTTTCTATGTATAATAAGTATGTATTTAAAACTATATAAGTATTATATCAGCTATCTGGCTGCCATCACACAAGCTTTGCTTAGTTTGGGATCAGATGGTGTTGTGTGTGAATTGAATTGTCCACCAATATTTATTTATTTATTTATTTTATTTATTTATTAACATATTTATGTACACATAAATTGAGCTTAGCTGCAAAATGCATTGTCAACCAAAATTTAATACAACGAGTAATATGCCTCTTGCCTTGTTACAAAGAGTTCAGTGTTTTTAGACCAGATCAATACAGTTTATTTTTATTTTTTTTGGGAAACATATACGTATTTTCATAAACTGTGGCAGAAAAGTTGACATATGTAATATATTAAACATGCTCTTAAGAATGTGGACTGATTACCAAAAACCCTGTAGTATGGCACATGGCAGCAAAGGTCAACTACCATAGATCTGGCATAACCACATCAGCACGTCTCAATGATTTGAGTTGAAATTAGGAACTCAGTTAGATTATAGCCGATAAAAATAGGCTACTTTATATCTCGAAAAAATAATGGGATATTTATCAAACAGTCTGTAAGATTACAAATCATTTTAAACACTTACAAACAGAACTTAGAAAACAACTATAAATAACAAGTTAAAAAAGAAAATTGGACTCTAATAACATGTGGCGCAGAACTTTTTCTACTTTGGAAGATACTCGTACAATAACACCACTTCTACTTTTCTTACATTTGACTTTTGACCTTCAGCCCTATAATACAATTATATTTATATTATTGTCATAAGCACTACTTTACGCACTTTCATTGCCGTCTTAGCCGCACAATGGCGTACTTACATCGGCAGTATACAACCCTTGATGGTAAGTGGGTTTCTGTGTTACCATGGCGTGGTATGTACTCCACTGGACAATAGACCAAAGGGTTGCCATAACACTAGTGATACGTCATTTTAAGTTTGATAAATCTTGGCAACATTACTGTTTTATTTTTATTTTGGCGCAGTTTTCAAATCTGTTTCTGTTATATTCAAAGGGACTTCGACTATTTTTAGATAAAGTGATTTTTCGAATTTATTTTTTCATATAGGTAAGTCACACCATAAGCATTCTATTTCAAATTACCTCAGCTGGGACTCGGGGATTTCTCTCACAAGGAGATAGTCAAGGTCATAATCCACTACGGTGGCTCAGTGAGAGTTGGAGGATGTTACTTGTATTCGTTACGATATGTGGTTCTTGGAACGTGTCTGTTTCTTTGCGATGTTTTCGTTCACTTTTATGGCCAAAGGTCAACTTTTTGACCTCACTTCAAAACCACAAATAGGCACTTAAAAGAAAAATAAACTTCAAATAGATGAGTGTTAGTAGATTGATGCTTATAATAATGAGTTTCCAGTTCATTTTCAAATAGATGAGTGAGTAGCGCTTTAAGAGTTTAGCCTATTTTTCGTTTCAAGTGTTTTTGTGGTTTTGAAGTCGGTTTTTTTGTACGAATTTTATTTACCATTTTTAGTGTACAAGAAAAATTAGTTTTTTTTAAACCATTTTCGGATTTTTATCTGTACAAGAACAGAATTAAAAACCCATTTTGTCAAAGTTCTTTATTGAAAATGTACAATTTACCTAAAATAAGAGCATACACCTATTTAAAAACTTTATATTGTACTATTTGTATCGTAGTCAAAATTAAAATATATGTACTTATTACAATTTAATGAACACCGTCTATTTTTACAATTTTATTGTGAGTTTGCCATCACTATATAAAAACTCGCTGTAACTATAAAAGTTTGATCGATAAGCCAGCTTTTTAATCGGTTTTTGAAGCTACCCGAACTCGTTGCTGGTTGTGAAAAAAGAAATGTATTTCACCATTTTGTGGTAGTGGCCATCTTAGATTTGAAATTTGTCATAGGGCAAAGTATTCTACTAGTCAAGCTCTTTCGTTTGGTACCCATATTGAGGTAGTAATGAAAAATATAATGTAATTCGCCATTTTGTGGTGGCGGCCATTTTGGATTTAAAATTTGTTTTAGTATTTTACTAATCAAGCCCTTTCATTTAATACCTATATTGAGGTAGGTTGTGAAGAAATATTTTGTCCACCATTTTGTGGACGCGGCCATCTTGAATCGACATTAACCAAACATAGGTAAGAACATCCGTTAAATTTATTAACCTTGAAATAAAAAAAAATAAAAAAAAAACGCACCGAAATCGGCCCATCCGCTTGAGCTCTACGGTGCCACAAACAGACAGACACACAGGCAGACAGACATTGACGTCAAACTTATAACACCCCTTTTTTGGTCGGGGGCTAAAACAAGTTTATATTTATTATTACGTATTGACCGGATCGAGTTTCATAACTTTTGTGAAATCTACAACTACGTCATCCAGAAAATTGTACGAAAATGTTAGTTTATGGTTCATATTTCAAAAACCACCCGACCGATTTGTTAAGATTTATATGGGACCATTCGGGAAGCATACCATCTGAACACAAAAAGAAATTTAAAATCGGTGCAGAGGTTCTCGAGAAATCAGGTAACAAACATACATAAAAAAAAACATAGGGGTAGGTAATTGAGAACCTCCTTTTTTTTTAAAGTCGGTTAAAAATAGCACATCTATAGTTGGAATAATAATAAGATGTTTATTTATGATTTAAATCTACGACTGAAAGTACTGATATCGTTCATTTTGGCTACCAAGCTACGAATAACCACAATTTTTTAATTAAGACAAAACGGAAGATGTATCAAATTGAAATTGTGACTTGTAACCATGTTTTTCAAGATAAAAATAATAATAACGCAATAGCTACCCGCACTTGGCCAGCGTGGTAGATAACATAACGTTTACTCTCTTATGAGAGTAAGCCTCGTATCCCAGCAGTGGGAACAGAAAGTGGGTTGCTAATATTTGCTGCAGTCAAACTTTACAAAGAACAGTTCTAGATTTTTTGTATGGAGGGACAAGACGAGTAGGACATGCCCCTGATGGTTAGCAAATTGACTGCACATAACACAATGATAAGGAACATTACACATGAATTCAAATCATCACCTAACAATGCACTGCGCTCGTCACCCAGATATAAAAGGGGTTTTATCTATGTCCATGTCTATGCCCTGTAATTTCACTGGAAACGTTGCCCTTCAAACCGGAATACAGTGATGTTTTCACATTACTTGCTCGGCGGTAGAATAATTTTTTTTTTAAATTAAGAAGTGACGAGACGAGCAGGACATGTGCCTTATGGTAAGCAACATGCCAGCCACATAACATCACAGTGACACGCAACTATTGGAACATGAAGAGTAGAAATCATTACCTAGCACTGCACTGCGCTCGTCACCCAGAGATCTAAGATGTTATAACTGACAAAGGTGTGGTGCTTCCGCAGGCGGACTTTGCAAAGAGTCCTATCACTTTTAAATTCTTGGTTAAGACAAAGACACGAACGAAGAGATTTGACTCTACTTTTGTGATAAGAACGTCTAGGCTGTGGAATACGTTGCCTGAGTGGGTTTTCCCCGATGGTTACAATCTTTGTGTCTTCAAATCGTATAATAATTCTAGGTAAAACGCTCTCGTTCGTCGCAACATCAGGCGAGATGGCGGTCAAGTGTAAACCTATAAAAGTAAAAAAAAAAAAAAGCGGGTGCAGTAAGCTCTGTGCTACCAGCGTATAATAATATAGTCTCTCTTTTGCATGTATGTTCCATTCGACGGAGCACATGTTCCTCAATATCGTGCGCCCTCGGCCCCGACGGGATCCGAAGAAACCAATTTTGACGAAGACGGGTGGTACGTATATTTTATCCGTGAAATACTTTTTTAATTCTGCTTGAAACGCTTACAAACTTTTGTAGATGCATATCTAGAACTAGCAAACCCAAATAGGATCTTTTCCTATTACTGGGGTAGTTAAGGTTTTAAAGAAAAACTTATTTAGCCGCGTTGATCAATTTTTGGTAGGAGAATATCTCACGAGTTCGCATCACCGACATAGTAATATGTTAGTATTATTTTTTATACTACTATATTATACTATATTACTATAAGTCAGATACAGGTCTTGTATAACCTATTGTAAAAGTAATAACGGCTAAGACATTGTTCTTGCTGGTAATATTGATACCGGTTCTGATTTCACCCACTAACCTACCCTTAATAAAACACACACGAAATATAAATCTACACCCCATCCCAAGACTAGATCGGATCATAGAGTAGCTACTAAGTATTCTGCAACTCCCATTCCATAGTAACTGCTATCCAATCTGTGGGGCTCAAAAATTTAATTAAAAATATCGACTCATGCACAAGAGGCTCGGAAGACGATCGGGACAGTAGGTTTTCATTAGCTAATTGAGTTGGTAGAATCTTCCCCAGCCTCCCTCGGCCGGCCGTCTCATCATCCTGTATAAACGATATCGCATAGTAAAATATACACAGGGCTGCCACTTCCAGATTTACTGTAGAAATTAATTTTGAATTAACTTTTGTCCCATTTAAAATAAAGTGACATAAAAAATATGATGGTATGCTGCAAACAAATGAAGGACCAAAATTATTTCCTGGCGCTGCACTGCGTTTTCGTTGCCTTTATATTTAACCTGAATATTTTTTTCAATAATAAGTTGGTGTCATGCAATAAAGTATTTTTTTAGATCCTTATTTACCCCTCATGGGGCAAGATTTTGATATACTATACAAATAATACACACAATACATCAAACTGATTGACCACGGATATTTATTACTTCTTAGTTAATTGTAACTAGCACTTGTAAAGTGTATAGTGAACTATTTAAATATTTATTCAATTTACTATTTTATTTATTGTTCCTAATTCACTGTATTCTACTAATATTATAAATGCGAATGTTTAAATATTTTGATATTTGTTACTCAATCGCAATTGGAACACAGTTAAAATGTAGTCTCACAAAGCACACAGTTTTTTTATTTGAGAAATGTGAGGGAAAACCCGTGAGGTGTTAGTAAAATAAGTAAATAAATTAAATTAAATGAAAACTAGGAAGTATTGACAGCCCTACCGCCACCTACAGCGTGTTCCAAACCGGACCGTTTGTATTTTTGTTCCCAATCTATATTAACATAAGCTCGGGCTGAGCCAAAGTACGATCGCTCGTAATTACTGGTGCGCTATTAACGCGCCTGTATTTTATTTACAAAAAGTTTCAAGCAGACTGTCCATCTGTCAGTGGCAAAACACAGAAAATTTGAATAAGCCAATTACATATTAGGTAAAAAATTTGTATAGTCAAAAGTGACGAGATGAGCTTGCCATTTGCCTGATGAGAAGTAACACGCCTGCCCATAACAACACAGTGTCACGCAGTTATTGGAACATAAAGAATCGAGATCATTACCTAGCACTGCACTGTGCTCGTCACCCACAGGTATAAGATGGTTATCTCTAATATTAATTAATATCTGCTGAGTTCAGTTCTTTGAAAACATTGCACTTCAAACCGAAACACAGTGCTGTTTTCATATTCTGTTTCGTGGTAAAATAACTGGTAAAGGTGTAGTATTTTCCCAGGTTATTCTGACAAGAATCCTACCACTACAAAAATGCATAACTATCAAAAATAGTCTTAATTTTAACTATAAGTTTATATAATAAAGGTTGATTGAAATATGCTACAGGATTAGAGTTTTCATAAGGTAATAAATAGCCAAACGCAATATAATCACACAAGCTTTGCTTAGTTTGGGGTCAGATGGTGTTGTGTGTGAATTGTCCACCATATTTATTTATTTATATATTTATTTAATTTTAATATTCACAACATAAAAAATTCGACAACAGCAACAAACTGGCCATTCGAAAATGAAAACAAAGTGTTTCACAAAATGAATTCGGAACGAAAACACAAAATGACATATAAAATCAGCTCAACGCTCTAAAATCCGCTTCAAAACTTGTTAAAATTTATACTAATGAATTTAATTATCCATTTTAATTATTCTGACGGCAAATGCCGCCGTTCCCAGGCGTGAAGGGTGGAAACTGGTGGAAACATTACGCTGCAACACGGAGTAGACAACTAACAGACAAAAATGTTAAAAAACTACTCCTTAAGGTACAGTTAAGACCGCGACAAGTTCGTCGCGAGAGCGACGCGAGACCGCGACGCGAGACCGCGACGCGAGACCGCGACGCGAGACCGCGACGCAGACCGCGACGCGAAACCGGACCGACCGCGACAGATACCGCGACATTAACTCATACCTGTCGCGGTCTCGTGTCGCGGTTCCGGGCGAACTTTATACTCAAACTTTGGTTTTGTGTATTTCGTCTTATTTTTCGTTAAAACTGCTATACCGTGGAGCGTGAATGCGAAGAAATTTCAAGTCGATTAAGGATATCGTTTGAGAAAGAAAGAGAGTGAGGACGACGAGATTGACGATTGCTAATTTAATTAGCAAACATTTTTCTCATGAATAGACTACTCTTGATCAATACTTTAAGGTAAAATTGGCAGGATTCTGACTACCACAGGACATAGTTAATAAAAAGAAGAAGTTACTTAGTTCAACTAGAAACAAAGTATTTACACATAGGATGTACTACGAGTATAAGTCTTCTTACTTTTTAAAAACATACATTGCAACGCCGCGCGATTTTACCTGCGTAGTCACCATTCTCTTTATTTTCCCTGGATAAAAGTCGTTATTCTAGACTATAATCTAACTGTATTCCTTTCAACCCGGTCTGTTCAGAAGCTTCGACGTAATTGGGCAGCGAACATTCAAACACCCAAACATTGATCTAACATATTTTTTCTAACTTTTATAAGTTTACACTAGACCGCCGACCGCCATCTCGTCTAATGTTAAGCGATGATGCGGTCTACGATGCAACGTGTACTAATATTACAAATGAAAAAGACTTCAAAGTCTTGAGCATCGCCGAAAAATCGCTCGCCTATCGGTTTTTTATCGGATACAATTCGGAGAGTGTGAAACTGATCTGCATGATCTAATACCACCTTGCCCTTTTTTCTATCGGAATGCTCGTAGCTCGAAAAGGCGGCATCGTTTCATGGTTGATGTACCAAAGACACGAACGAAGAGATTTGACTCTACGTTTGTGATAAGAACGTTTAGGCTGTGGAATACGTTGCCTGAGTGGGTTTTCCCCGATGGTTACAATCTTTGTGTCTTCAAATCGAGAGTGAATCGGTTTCTTCTAGGTAAACACGTTCCATCGTAGACCGCATCGTCGCTTAACATCAGGCGAGATGGCAGTCAAGTGTGAGCCTATAAATGGTAAAAAAAAAATTAGTTTTTACACAGCGTCGGAATGTCAGAACGTACCGTGTTCAAATTAGAAACATATTATTATAGTTAGATTATAATTTTGAAAAGTACAAAAACTACTTTTTATCACGCGAAGTTAACGGAAACGAGAGCCGCGCGGATAAAACCGCGGTGTACTTCTAGTATTTAGTCATTTATGATTTTAAGCACGCCTTAGATTGTTTCAAGTTAAGTATGTAATTTTCTGCACATTAATTACTCTGTGGCTGCACCGCGCTTTGAGTTATGTAGAACCCAGTTTATGGTAATGCGGTTAGACGTATCTGTTTATTTGTTTAGAATTTGGCTTTTCGTGTCTGTCTGTGGTCGGCCCCGGCCTCTGCTGGAAATTACCAGCTAGTTTTATAAAGCACATTTAGGTAAACTGTTTATGAGTAAATTAGTATTAAACAATTCCGAAGAAACAAATAAAATAATTGGGTAAAAAACAGCAAAACAATTGTCACAAAATTTGGCAAAAACATAAAATTATTCTATGTTTACGACATTTATCATTGCCCCATACACGACTACCCTACACGTGATTACCCCAAAGTCATCTTAGTATATATATATACATAAGAGGTACTTTGACACATTAGTCCCCTCTCACGACTGTCCTGCCTCTATACATGACTACTCCACATATGAGCACCTCAACTAGTCATTTTTAATAATCAACTAGTAACTATTTAAGACAACAATAACATAACCAAGTTTGTAGGTTTAAATATTGATAGTACACTACGAAAGAATAAGCATGTATGTCAGTCAGCATCTTCATGCCCTTATATGCTTTCAAAACAATTAATAAGTATACAAAGTTAACAGCTTATAATGAATACGTCTCATCAACGCTCAGATATGTCATAATATTCTGGGGATATAGCATTATGATAGCACAATAAAAAATATGTCAGAGACATATATCAGCTCAACAAAAATACAGCTATAGGCAATCAAAAATCGAAGAATTCTATTTAATATGATACTATCAAAACCCTGGCCCTCACGTTTGAATTGCTGGTTATAGTGAGATGATCATATTTTGGAAAGTTTTATTAGAATTAGAGGAAGTCATATCCTAGATAGACAGAAATAATAATAAAAACTACTGTTACTAGAAATAGTGAGACTAAGGCGATAAATGGCCTTATCTCTAAAACCGATCTCGTCCTGGCAACCTTTGAATGAATGTGGATTTTAAGAATAACTTAAAACTTATAGGTTTTCATGTAAAGGTGAATATTCAAAAAGTTAGTTTAGTGACAAAAAGTTAGGCTGTAGAAGGCTGCGTGCCTCCCGACACATACAAGTGCGTTGATTGTGTGAGCCTCACAGCTCACAGCCCACAGCCGCCGCGATACTGAGCTGCGGAATAAATCACCTCTCGTTGCGGGAAATTGCTGACTTGTGCGAGCACGATACGGGATAGGGGTTGAAGAGCACTTTATCGACATCCTTACTTAGTCGGCCACAACAACAAGTTCATCTATCGATATCGTTGAAACGATAACAAAATTTTGGTTATTTTCTAAATCTGCCTTGTTATGAAAAGCTTATATTTTGGATCATATATGCAACTTGAAAAGTAAAATATGATGGCTGCTACGTTGATATAACTACAAGAACTGAATAATTAGTAATTTTAAAGTATCAAACAACTACTAGCAGTATTTAGTAGTAGTAATTTTAAATTAATTAAATTATAATTATATTGAATTTAACACGCGGAATATGTATAAACCTAATAGAGGAATACCATGGTACCAGCTTGGCCAAGTTTGGGCTACACTTCCTATTTATTACATATTAATTGTCAAACATGTAAACTGAATACAGATTTACCTTATCTTAGCTACCAACAGTAACGTACATGAAAAATTGTAATGAATTATCGTGTATGGAAATTTCATTTTCATTAACTCTAATTATTATTGTCAAACAAATTCATTTATGCAATACTATTTGTTAAATACTATTGTTATATAAATACTAAATCAATTATTCATTGATATTTACTTTTACAAAAATAATCAAGAATTTCTACAATCAAACTAATTATAAGCATGCACATTTTTTTTTATTTGTCAATCTCTTAATCTTTCTCAATGTTATTATTAATTATGTATTAGTCTATTATTATAAAATATTTGTGTATTAGGACGTAAAATTGATTTATGTATTTATATTGTTGTATTTGAAATTAATTGTTAGTTAGTATTATCAAATTATCATTCGGAAGTATCTATGTACTCCAAATTGCACTCCCCGTCTTCCATTATTAATTTCTTTTTTTTTTACCATCCTACGGTTGCCTGGAAGAAATCGCTCTTAGCGATAAGGTCGCCAATTGCTACTTTTTCTATGTTTTTGTTCTGTGTTATTGTTATTTTTCATTATAATTTAAGTGCAATAAAGAGTTTATCTATCTATCTATCTATCTCTTTTTTTATTATTTTAGCAAGAAATAAAAGGCTTTTTTTTTTAACTACCAACAGCTTAAAAAAAATGTGTAGTTTTCGCTACCGTTCCTATAATTTTCCCCAGTATAAACTAGCCTATGACAAGATCCTGATATATTCAGCAATTTCGACATGATTATGTTATAAACATCAACATTTTTGTATATATAATATTACTAGCAGCGCCCTGCGATTTTATCCGTACAGTTTCAGTTCCCGTTGTTTTCCTGTGAAAAAAGTAGACTATGTGTTATACCACACTATATTCTAACTATGTATCTGATCTGGTCTGATTGCACCTTTCCCATTTTGCAATAAGACTGCTCTTTCGCTTTGCTCTTTCGAGCTTCGTAGCTTCGAGTATTCAATCATGGTTGACGTTCCAAAGATTTGAACAAATAGATATAGCTCTACGTTTGTGATAAGAACGTCTAGGCTGTGGAATGCATTGCTTAAGTGGGTTACAATCTGGGTGTCAAATCGATATTGATTCAATTTTTCTAGGTAAGCTCGCTCCATTGTAGACCGCATTCTCGCTTAACATCAAGCGCTATGGCGGTCAATTGTTAACTTATAGATAACAAAAAACTATGTTGTTTACAAGATGAGTTAGTACATATAATAATTAAATTTGAGATAAATGAATAAGGTATCATCCAACAAGGAGTGATACTATCCAAAAATTGTTATTAGTTTTATCGACACTATCCCATCTCTAAAGCCTCTCTAGCTGCGTCATCTAATTTCCGCATCGCCCCGTAGGAAGCCTCGACGAATGCGTTGTCAAACTATGGTCGCGCACACATCACTCTAAAATTAACAACCTTGCTACCACGTCGTAAGGTTTATTATCGATTGGTAGTTTCGGAGGCTAGCTAGATAAGTTGAACTAACGATCTGTGAGGGTAAATGAATGAGAAACAGTTTGGTTGAAGTTGCGATCAAACGATTCTGGAGTTTATGGTTACTGTGTGCCATGTGAAGAGGTGGTGTTCGGAGGTGTCTCCTGGGGTAGTGCACTATGACCGTCATTGAAATATGAATAGCTTTAGAATCATTGATAATAAATATTTGAGGTTTCAGGTTTAAAAAACTGAGCTACTTTTGTCTTTTTAAATAACAAAAAAACAATAAGAAAAACAGTGATACAATGTACAACATATGCTATGTCTATAATTAATATCCAGTGGTAACATGACTGCCCATAATATTGTAGTGGTAGGACTCTTTGTAGAGTCCACCTGGGGAAGTACCACACCTTTGCCAGTTATTCTAAATCCAAGCAGTCCCTATGTTCCGGATTGAAGGGCAATGTTTCTAGAAAAGTCAAGCCAAAGAGATGGATCATCTTATGGTGACTTGGTGGTTATCTTCTCCAGGTAACGAATGCAGTCCAGTGTTAGATAATGATTTAGACTATTCATGTTCCAATAGCTGCGGCAGGCATGTTGCTTACCATTAGGCACATGTCCTGATCGTCTTGTCAGTTTGTACGACAAAAATACCATAATATGATTTTATCGTCCTGTAAATTCTTTTCTTTGCCCTTCAACCTGGAGTGCTTCTTGGCGACTGAATTACTAGCAAAGGTATGGTAAGACTTCCCGGAGCGGGTTCTGCAAAGAAAAATCACCATTACACATTATGAAACGGATGATAAATACTCTCTTAATCTATATTTCATTTAACTCTCTTGCTACTAGGTACCTTTGCAAAACTTTCTAGCTGTAAGCTAACTCGGAACAAATGACACGTCTGCGCGGTGAACCGAGAGACTAAACCGGGGAATAGGAGTTAGACAACTTTAGACTCACTGACTTTGTTATGAATTATACATACATACATTATGTTTTAAATGATTGTAAAATGATGATAAAATAAAATAAATTTTATATTATATAATCATAGCAATTGAGAAAATAAGTTGTCCTTGGTTGCGACATACGTCATTGTACGGCGTTGCAGAATAATAGATTAGAAGAGGTATTGAAACTATAAAAATTATCAATTTTAATTTTTTCATTATTAGTTTGTCGGAAAAATTCATGTTGTGCCCACGATTTACAGAGTAAATTTGGTCATTTGAAAATGTACGGCATTGGTACCATACAGTTTCAATACCTCTTCTAATCCATTATTTTGCAATGCCATACAAAAATCATGCGACAAGGAGAAATGATCGAGGGTTGCAACCCCCCCCCTCTTCAACTGTACTCAGTTACAGCTTACAAGTGACGGCATAGTGCTGAATCTTATTAGTTTATACCCTTCTATCATCCTACATAGGTCTCCTGGTGGTTCATTTGACCCATAAATTTTGTTCACGGGCCTGTAGTCCGTTAACTTTTAAGAATTTCTTCTACTAAAAAAAAATATATTTAACACTGAAGATAGCTTATTTAAGACTTCTTCTTGTTCGTCTCAATGATGTTTCTTATTAATTACTATGTGGTTTCCTTAATATTTTATAATTTTTCTACTACACGTTTATAACAATTATAAACATTATCAAAGCTTAATACTGTAATCTATACTAATATTATAAAGAGGAAAGATTTGTATTTTTGTATTTTTGTATGGCACGAATAAACTCAAAAACTACTGGACCGATTTCAAAAATTCTTTTGCCAATAGAAAGCTACATTATCACTGAGTAACATAGGCTATGTTTATTACGAAAAAAAATTGAGATATCTACGGAATTTTTACTAAAACCAACGCAAGGTATAAAAACAGTCATAAATGGCTTTCATCGCATACGCTGCGGAAAGTACTAATGATAGACCAAAACAATGTTCTACAATATTATAGAGCGTATTAAAATCTACAAAAACCTCGCGAGACCATATGTCTTACTACAGTAATTACCTCGCAACAACTACTTTTTACATTTTAAAAGTAAGTAAAATGCCTATCAAATTCAGACCATGTTATCAACACATTTGTATTAATTCTTATCCAAATAAATTATTTCTTATTCAAGACTCTTTTAATACCTATTGATTACTTTTGAATTATTGAAGTCGGACATTCCATTCAAAAGATTTAACGAAATTAAAAATATCAATCCTATCAAAATGCGAGCCGCGCGGCGCAACAGCGGTAGAGGGACACCGAGGCACGGGGAGAGGTGTTCGCAGCTATGAAATAGGTAAGTACGAGTAGCCGCGCGCGCGTCTACTAATTCGCGTGGTCGCCTCGCTACGTAGGTAGTGGACACAAATGATACTAAATATTAAACAATTTTTCGTAACACTTTTTATGTTCCTATCAAAATGTTCTTTTCAGAACTACTTTTGTATAAGTTTATTCTACCTTTACTGTTATTGTTCTAGTTTTCTCGCACTTTCTACACAGTATTACATTAAATTTATTCCATTTTGGTTTCCTCACGATGTTTTCTTTTACCGTTTTAAATTGAGGCATTACGGACATGCCTTCGAAAAAAATAGTGATGCGCGTGTAATTTGAGCTGGGGATAGGATACGATATAGGTCATCCCCAAAGGTCCCTTTATTCTACCTACTAAAGTAGAATAAAACGGAGCATTAAGGACTACGATGAAATCTAGCTGTGTCAATAGATTCAATAAGCAGCCCACTAAATATTCCTACTACTGGGACTCGGGGCCCTCTCTCAAGGAGAGAGTCAAGTCCATAATCCACCACGCTGGCCCAGTGCGGGTTGGTGGATGACACATGACCTCAAAAGATTCTAAGTACATGGCGATTTCTTCACGATGTTTTTCTTCACCGTTTTAAGTTAGCGGTATTACGCATATTACTCCGAAAGACAGTGGTGCCTGGTGCACGGGATTTAAAACCGGGGCTCCAGATCGGCCGCCGCCGTTCTCCCGACTAGACCAGCCGTAACTATTTAGTACGTATTTAGAACTAATAGACTTTAGTAGTTACATAAAACATTGCACAACCATAAACTACGTCGTAGGTGGCATTAGCAGATTTTAACACTAAATTACAACAATTAAATATTTACTGATTTAATTTTTGATTTGATGCGTAAAAGTAAAGGGAATAACAACGACGCCAGACACGCCTAAAGTTTTTAGGACTAATGATAATATACCATAACAACTAACGCATAACAGTTTTCGCATAATTTTTGCTACCGTATATAGCATAAACATAACTTAGCATAATGTTTAAAGGCACATATTGAGAGAAGCATCACAATACCTAAACATAACAATTGGTCCTATTAACCTCTCGCTACGGCGACGACCTCGCTTGGCTCGCTCCTCTCAGGACCTCCCTTGAGCTTCTGGCTCCCGCATTTTTTTATAAAGTAAAATAGGCAAAAAACATGCGTTTTAAATGATAAACAGATGATTGGGATTGTTTGTTTTGTCTTATGTCCTAAGCATGGCAATTCTGCCAAGAGTGTGTTAAAATTTGTAAGTCTAATAATTTTGTTTTATACTTATTTTCCATAATACCCGTGCGAAGCCGGGGCGGGCTGCTAGTGTATCATAACGAAGCTCAAAGTCACACAGCGAGCTATGGAGAGAGCTATGCTCGGAGTCTCTTTGCGCGACAGAATCCGTAATGAGGATATTCGCAAAAGAACGAAAGTGGCCGACATAGCTCAAAGAGTAAGCAAGCTGAAGTGGCAATGGGCAGGCCACATCGCTCGCAGAACTAACAACCGATGGGGAAGAAAAGTTCTCGAGTGGCGACCACGAACCGGAAGACGCAGTGTTGGACGGCCTCCCACTAGATGGACAGATGACCTCACAAAGGTTGCTGGAAACCGCTGGTTGCAGGTTGCGCAAGACCGTTCGTTGTGGAAATCTAGGGGGGAGGCCTATGTTCAGCATTGGACGTCATGCGGCTGATGATGATGATGATATAAAAAAATACTAGTTCTTAGCTTGTGTAAAGCTTGAATAAATGTTCAAAGTACAATGGCGCGAATTAATATCCAGTTATTCTTGTATTTCTCATTTGCATCTAAAATAACATTAAATTGTGTAAAACCGTACATTTTTTAATTTTTTTTTAAATAAGGAGTGACGAGACGATCAGGACATGTGCCTGATGGTAAGCAACATGCCTGACACATAACAGCACAGTGACACGCAGCTATTGGAACACGAAGAGTCCAAATCATTACCTAGCACTGCACTGCGCTCGTCACCCAGAGATCTAAGATCTTATATCTCTAAGCCCTGTAATTTCTCTGGAAACATTGCCCTTCAAACCTGAACACAGTAATGTTTGCACATTACTGCTTGGCGGTAGAATAACTGGCAAAGGTGTGGTACTTCCCCAGGCGGACTCTGGCAAGAGTCCTACCACTACATTTCTTTGTTTAACACGTGTAGTGATTGCAATCCCCACGTACTCTGATATTAGCAGGCCCCGCTCGGACGCTCGCTGATATACAGCAGATACGTGACGCTATACTGCCATTTAATAATGCACGGGTGAGTCCGGGGCTGGAAACCAGATGGAAGTATATAGCAGGAGCAGAAATTAAGGTTTTTTGTATACCCGCTTGATACACCGGCGTGTAATAAATATAGTACCCAAAAACTTGGTTGATGACGACAACAAACAAACTTATAGTTGCGTTTTGGGTTTTTGGCGGGAAAAATTTTTTTTCGTGTTTTTATTTGGGAAGGTATACCGATAAATTTGTGTTTAATGGCGTGTACTTGAACCGGTCTTTATTTTGATATAACCCACATTAAAATTAGAGTTCATTTACATAGAAAAATCGTAAAATTAAATAAAAAACAAAAATCTAAATTTTTGGCGGGAAAATGGTCCCGAAGTATTGAAAAATAATAATTATTATAATTTGTGCAATCGAATACAGTTTTTTTGGTGTTTTGAGTTTGTTATTTCGTATACAACACATTTAACCCATAAAACCACTGTCTCCCTTATAAATTATTAAAGTAATAGTCGTTAGACTACTTGAGAAATCGCAAAAATTTTTACTCTAGTGTCAAAAATGTTAGTTTACATTTTAAGTACATTAATTTTAAATAAATGATACCACTAGAAGCGTCTTGAAACGCTCTTGAGAGTAAATGGGCTCAAACGGGTACAAGTAAGGCGGAACTTCATATGCCGAACCATAAACACCGCACTTATGTAACCTGACACCCGTTTTCCCGCCAAATTTGTAAACGCGAAGAGCGGGCAGTGTATCAAGCGGATACTATGAATTGACGAGATACACAGAGCACAGATAACAGCACAGCGACACGCAGCTATTGAAACATTAATAGTCTGAATCATTACCTAGCACTGCCCCGCGCTCGTCACCCAGATATATCATCATCATCATGAGCCTGTATTCGTCCACTGCTGGACATAGGCCTCCCCTATGATACGCCACTCAGCCCGGTCCTCGGTCTTACTTCTCCAACCGCCACCAGCTGCTTTTCGAATATCGTCACCCCATCTAGTCTCAGGACGTCCTACACTACGTTTGCCGATTCGCGGTCTCCACTACAGAACTCGTTTGCCCCAACCACAGATTTCTAAAACAAAAGGCAGATGGAACGTGCGGAACACAGATCCTTAGGTCCAGAAAGCAAATATCAAACGCCAAAGCAAATACAAACTCAAGTCAGTACGAAACGGACTTCCGTCTCGTACGGGAGTCCAGTGTCATTTTAAGTTTTATTTAAGATTATGCCGTCTTGTGTCTTCAAACATTGCAAATATTGTTCCCTAAAATACGAAAAGGAAAGAGGAATAACATTTCATAGGAAAGTTTGAATATTTTTACTGCTTTTTATATAATTTAGGCGATTTTATTTCGATTAATGAATAGAAACACAACACCTCAACGAAAATTGGTTAGTGCTGCTATACTGAATTGAAATTATTTTCCCTAAAGTTAAGGGAAAATAAAGATTATGTTTTTTTGGAAGATACTCGTAGACCAAATGATTGATGTACTTAAGTAGATTGTATGATTCTATTTTAAACCCTATTTTTATAATCGTAATTTTTTAATTTAATGTGAATCGATGCCTAGCACAAATCCACGTCAATTAATCAATAAAACAATCGTGTTTATAAAAATACTAATAGTGTTGATGAAAACTATAGTTATGAAGCAAGTTTTTAATACTTGTAAGTAGGTATAGTGGAGCTTAAAAAAGTAGGCGAGTTCTTTTGAGAGATCTAATCGTTTTAATCAACCTCATGTTATCTGGTCGAGTCAGTAGTGACATTGTCGAAGTTTTACACGGTGGTAATTTAAAAATACTTACCCAAAAAAGATGTTGGGATCAGGCCAATCGCTGTTGGCACCACACATACTGGCCTTGCTGCCAAGGTGAGGTTGTAGGTATTAAACGTTGCACTTTCGAGCTCCCTGTCCCAACAAATTTGATTTTGGTTCTCTGGGTGGACGTGAGGCTGCTGTTCATTCTGTCCTGACTTTCTTTGTCCTAAATTGGGGAGAGGGCTGTTAAAGGTGTACGTCAAAAACGCCTTTAATTTGGTTGATCGTGGAGCCCCGTTGTCCAAAGTGAAGAATAAAATTCTTGACTTAAACAATTTTCTTTGGCAATGTTATGGCGGACCCACAAAATTATCAAAACAATCCTATGCTATCTTCCGTTGGCTATCATATCATTTCATGTTCAACTGATTTACAAAAATTCTTAGACGGTTTTCGTTGGTTTGTATCAACATTTTTGAAAAGGTGAACTTTTCGTTTGCTACACGCGTCCAGACAAAGATTGGATAATAAACAAATTGAAGGATCTGGCCCTCTGGCCAACATCAAATCAGTTGACGAAAAAATCTCTGCCCCTCCTGTGTTCACCGATATTAAATGAGTAGTTGCCACCTTTTGTCAAACATAATATTCCAAATTTTACAAGAAGCTCCGATATGATACTCAAAATAAACACACACATGACTTTTACTATTATTCGGCGTTGTCTTTGTATTCCGAATTTTCTGTACGAATATTCGAATTTTTAGTTGCATGCAAAATCAAAATTCTTAACTTCATAGGATGGAAATAGCAATAACAAGAAATCCTTGCATAATATATAATCGGTGTAGTAATAAATTATTTTAACATTATAATATATGTGTTTATTATACGCGAAGATTTCCGAAGCTAAGACAACAATAGTGGGATTTTTTTCTTAAGACTGGGAACATTACACGCACACCAACGTGAGTAATTTGACAACGTCGGTGAGAGCTGTCACGCATACATAACTAATTACTGGCCTCACAGTGTCGTTCACGAAGGTTTCATCTGTTTAGAAATCTGTGGCCCCAACGGCTATCGGGTCTGCGACAGATATGATATATGAAAAGTGTTATCTCTATTACCAGTAATTTCACTTGAAACAATGCCTTTCGAACCGGAACACAATAACGGTTGCATATTATTGCTTGCCGGTAGAATAACTGGCAAAGGTGTGGTACTTCCCCAGGCGGACTCTGCAAAGAGCCCTATTATGACAAAACTTGACGTTAAAGAAGTTTTTTTAGAATAGACCGAGAAAACGAACAGGACATGTGCTTTGAGTAACACACTTGTCCATTACAGTTCAGTGACACGCAGCTATGGTAACATGTTGTACTGCGCTCGTCACCCAACGATATAAGATCCATCTCAATGCCCTATAATTTCTTTGAAAACTTTTCCCCGCAAACCAAATAAAATAATTTATGATGCATAAGTTGAGATTCGAACATTTTTAAGTTGACCCATACAAACTGGCCTTTTAGAGAGGCACCCAACATGTTTGGCAATGCAATTTGTTTTAGTCTGACTTTGTAATAGGTATAATGAGAGATAGAAAATCCTACCTACTTTGAGTCTTCTTTTTTCCATATTTATCTAACTTCTATTCGGTTGTATGACAATAATTACGCCAATGTCTTGTGTTTCAGCCGAGTGTTCTCCTAAACCCTAAAATCAGAGGAAGTTACGTAAAATTAGTAGGAGCATACATTGCACCATATGGTTGGTGATTTATGGTGCTATGTAGGCTCCTCCCCACTACTATTACGTAATTTCTTCTGATTTTAGGGCTCGGGTTTTACTCTCATAGCTAACAACAATCTCCTTACAGCTCACATTAACTGTGAAATAATTGCAATGCACGTATACATCGCGTCCACTGTGTAAAGTGTCATAATGTCGTTAGGAGGACGTGTTGGCTCTCAAGTGCCATTACGCGAGTCATTTTAAATATTTGACGCGCGTGTTTACGGACAACGCTTTGTGACGTTAATTTTTTTAATTTTATTACGGTGGCGGGAAAAATGATACGAGTACCTAAGTGGTCACCAGCTGTAGTAGAACGATGGCTACTTATATTATATGTGAATACAGATGTTTGGGGCCGTGTGCGTTACATTTCATTTTTCTTAAATGAAATAAAATATAAGAAAAGTTTTTGTTGTGTTGCTTATAGTTATAATCAAAATGACTACAAAAAACTAATAGCACTGTTCACACATTAAAGAGTTATTTTTCTTTTATTTTATTAATGAAAAATGACGACGATACAGTGCTTAAAAGGTTCGAGTGACGTCACTCCATTGTAGGATTTTGACGACATGTCACAACCTCTATATAATTTTCACCCAGCCGTGATCACAGATAGATTATTAGCATATAAGCTATTTCATGAGAAAATTAATGGAACTTCCACTACGCGGCTAAAACCACGAAGCACTGCTAGTGATTTTATATATCAACCAATCCACTTTAACTTATCCGATTATCTGACGTTCTGAGATATTCTAGTCTGAAATATCGCAATTGTAAACTCACCGTTTCCAAATTTGACGAGTATTTTTCAATTTTTGCTAAATCTCGCGGAGCGTATAAACTGGTATAAACTCTCTTTGTGACACTGAAATTGGTTTTAGAGGTTTCGACTAGAGACTTGGAAACTCTGTTCGCGCTGTAAAATAGCTTTTACTCTATGGAATTGCTGAGTATATAAGCGAGAAAATGTTGTTGCAATTCGATTATGCATTTTATTAAATAAAAGATTATATTAAACTTTTTTTTATAAAACAATGAATAAGTATGGTAATAAACTATGAAAGGTACTTGGCGTGACAATATTGATGAAAGAGAGAGAAAGTGATGTTTAAATGCGAGTGGTTTCTAATAGGCTCACAGTTGATTGTCATTGCACCTGATTTTAATCGATCGTAATATATTTTACAATGGAGTGTGATAATAATAATGCTACAAATAATATGTTTACTTTCCAGAAATTAGCAATGAATACTAGATTACACAATTACTTAATTTTATGCAAAGAAGAGGTTTATAACTTTTTTTTTGAAGCGACAACTTCTTTTCTCACACAGATAATTTTTTAAAGGTTGTAAATGAAGATCATTTGCACGTTCGTAATGAAATATTCATTCGGGTGAAGTCGGGATCGCCGAGTGTGCCTGAGCGAGAAAGATAGACAGCTGCTGCTGTTGTCTGCTGATCTGCAGAATGAACGAGGCCAGTACGAATGATCGTGGTATAAAATACTAGCAGTTCCCACGATGTTACCCGCGTTGTTATCGTTTCCGTTTTGTTTTTGGAATAAAAAGTAGCCTATGTGTTCTTCCAGACTATGATCTAACTGCAATTTCAAATTTCAGCTCGATTTGTTCCTGCGTATTCATCCATACATTGACATTTATATTATTTATTATTTATAATGAAGTTAAATCACGATATAATTCATTGTTTAATTACGTCTAAGTTTCGGCAGCGTTACTACCGCCGTGGTCACGAGAAGACATAATATCGTGATTAAGCCCCGTACATTATAAACAGTACCTGGTTGGCCGAGCTTCACTCGGTTATTTAAATGATATTTAGGCAGGTACGAATTACGTAGTGATAAAATTAGTTGGCTTAGTTGTGCAGCACCATCTATTGTTACGTACAACAGTTGTTTGTTTGTGCAGATGGATCGTCAATAGTATTTTTTTTGTGTTTTTGTTAGAATATGTACCTACTTATATAGGAATTAAATGCGTTTATAAAGGGCTCTAAGCAAAAGATTTTCTCACAAAAACTAGAACAAAAAGAAAGGACCCGTATGTCAGGATTCGAACCGGGGCCTGTTGACTCCGAGGGCGAGCATATTCCGTCTAAGCCATTTAGACTTAAACAATAATGGCGGAATAAGTTATCGTATTCTAATGACATTGTAGGAGTTTTTCATGATGTTTTAAATAATAAAACCTAGCTAGATCGATTTATCGTCCCTGAAATGCCCTGTATACATAATTTCATGAAAATCGTTGTGTTGAAATCGCGAAAGTTTATAAACAATATTTAAAATATTAGGAAATAGGATTTATACTATGAATTAATAGCTTACGCTAAATCCTGCTATCATTGAGTTAAAAAGTAAGAATGTGCCGTTCCCGAGTTATTTTTAATCTCCGTCCGCATCCGTTCTGAGCGGGCCGACTCGAGTGCTGATTTGAAAAGTTGCTCCTTGCGATGCTTTCACGGATCGGGATACTGTTATGCTTCCAGTATGGGCACTTGAACACGGAAAATGTCTTTTGGACCTTTTCCATCCAACTTAACGGTTCACTGGATGAAATCCCTTTTCGAGGTAAGGTCACCGACTGCATATTTTTCTGTATATTTTTTTTCATAATATAATTGTAAATAAGAGCTTAATAAATCTACCTGTGTATGCGAAATAACCACCCAAATTCTTCCTATACCCACAGAAAAAATGTAGAGGTTGTATTCATTACATTGTTGTAATATAGATACACAGATCACAGAAACAAAAATCTGTAGTAATATAGATTCAAAAGAAATGTAGTTCAGCAAATTATTTTTATTTATTTACTATGTTTTGTGTACCCATTAAAAATAAAGGCTGTTATGATTATCATATGTGTGGTCTCCAAAATCGCTTCATTTTGTTGACGTTGCATCATTGATAAATTAAATTTAAAATTGTATGAATGATCTCATACCGTCACTATGTACCTTAAGTTTGTGCAATATAATTATGTTAAAGTGTTCTCGCCTGCTCGTCTTGTTATTTTTTAAGTAATGGAAATTGTCTGTTTCCTTGTTTTCTCTACTGATTGCTTCTAGAGGCTAAACTTAATTTTAACTTTTCTCGGGTGTCTGTGTAAGGTTACGTATCGAAAATAAGAGTTGATAAAACTGACTTCAGATATTAGTGAAGTATCACTTACTTTACTTAGTGCTTAGGTAGTAAACCTATCTACTTTTCAACTGACTGCAAAAATTGAGAATTTCAATTTGTCTGTATATTGGTTTGTTTGTTACTTTATTATTATATATTTTTTATTTAAATAAAGAGTGACGAGACGATCAGGACATGTGGCTGATGGTAAGCAACATGCCTGCCACATAACAGCACAGTGACACGCAGCTATTGGAACATGAAGATTCCAAATAATTACCACTGCACTGCGCATAGATCTAAGACCAAGAGATCTAAGATCTTATACTATTGGCAAGGTGAAGAAATTTTGATACTTCTTTTTTTGTTCAAAAAAGTATATTCCTAAATGATCACAAACATTGTATAACCACAAGCAAGGCTGCTTGTGGAAACATTTAACAGGCAACATGTTATGCAAGTAGTAGTTATGTTAGTAGGCACTAAATGTTCCCCCTTCTCTTGCAAGGAGAGACTCAAGGCCATAATCCACCACGCTGACCCAGTGTGGGTTGGTGGATGGCACATGATCTCGAAGGGTTCTAGGAACATATCGGTTTCCTCACGATGTTTTCCTCTACCGTTTTAAGTTAGCGGCATTATGCAATGACTTCAAAAAGACAAGTGTAATTGTGGGGTTTGAACCCGGTGCCTCCGGATCGACAGTCACCGTTCTCCCGACTAGACCAGCCATAACTGTATTTACGATTGTTCCATTTTTCAGAGAAAAATACCGCTACATGCGATCTACATGAGTTTAGTCTGTCAATTTCAACGAAAGACCTTAAAAAAAACAAACAAATTATTTTATGTATAATTTTGACATGAAAAGGCCTAAAAGACAGCGTTCCATTGAGAGCGAAGAATGCAAGCCACATTTTCGTAAACCTCCCAATCTTGAAGGGCATGCAAATTCCGGCGAGATGCGATATGCTAATCAGACGCAGGGATGTGTGGGTTCAATGGGAGAGCTATGGGGTGCACTTCAAAAGGAAACTGTAAAATTCCTTTTTCGAATTGTGAGCCCGTGAAAACTTGATGGATTATGTCTATATCTAAAGTAGTTATTTACAATTTATATGGATCACTAGCGATTTGTCCCGGCTTTGCCCGTGGTATATAAATATATATAACCACTCGGGGACCAAAAAACATATACAACGGTGAAATAATTTTTGGAATTGGTCAAGCAGTTCCTAAGATTAGCGCAAACAAAAAACCTCTTCAGCTTTATAATACTAGTAGGTAAACTACGCATAAGTAACCTACTTTTATGTTTCTTCTACTACGACTCTCCTACTCTCACATGGAGAGAGACAAGGCCATAATCCAAGACACTACCCTAGTATAGATTTCCGGATGACGAATGATCTAGAAAGATGTCTGTATCTTCACTACGTTAAAAGCAGTGGTTATCAGAAATTTGTGGATCTTCATTTTAAAAAATACTCAAAGGTACAGACACGATTCGAACCAACGACCTCGCGATTGTGTATCGCATATTATTCTAATTCCGCTTCCAACTGCCACCAACCACCTTAGACTTAATGTGATTGGAAGCGTACGACCGAGGATCGGGCTGACTGGCGAATTGTGGGAGAGGCATATGTCCAGTGGACGAACACAGACTGATGATGATGATGATATTCTAGTTACTAGTCAACCGCCTCTTAACAAATAAATTGATAGGTATCAAAGAGTTTATCTCAAATACTACTTTATATAAAGATCTACTCAAATATACCCTTTGGTAGCTTCGTACGGGAGCAGTGAAAAGTGATGAAAACTGTTACATTCATATGCAAATTCCTTTCACATTAAGTTTGCTTGCGTTTAACGGATACATTTAAATTTGGAACCGGCGGGGAGAGGAAGCTTCACTTGAAATATCTTATTTCAGAGGATACTTTTTGATCCTCCCCTTGGCGAAAGTCCAATGCGTTGATCTGGCTAGATTCGCACTGGCTTTACACCTCATTTCGAGAAACTTTTTCTGAAATGAAAAAAGAAACTTTGTTTTTGTTTCGCCTTTGAAACATCAACTTTGAAACAATTTTGCTTACCAAATCTATGAGCAATCTGAATCAAGAGTATTTTAGTTTATTCTAATAAAGCGCGCTCTATCTTAGACGACATCGTCGTTTAATATCAGGCAAGATGCCAATCAAATGCAAACCTATATACTCGTAGGTTATAAAAAAAGATTGTGAAAAGAAAAACAGAAAAGCGATCAGATCTGCTTCATACTCTCCAAAATGTATCCGACATAAAACTAATAAACATCCAACTTTGCGGCGATTTTTCAGACTTTGAGGTCTTTTACCAAGAGAGCTGTTGCTTACGACCTTTCTGGTACGTTGATGTTTTAAAAACTGGAAAGACTGAATATATTTGCCTCAATACTCGTACAGAGAACAGTTGAACTGTTAAATACGTTGTTTTAGTGGGTATCCTCTATTCCTGGTCATCAAGAACTATGTCTTCTAGATGTCAACAAAAGATCGTAAACTGGCGGTGATGGAGACACTAAGCTGTGAGGAAATTTGTATCGTCATCTTTTTCAAAATACGTAACTTTTGTTCTATCATTCTTTAACATTTAGTGAGATGACGGACAAGTGCAACCTAGTAACTATAAAAAGCAAAAGATGCACGGTTGTAGAAAAAAGTGATGTGCCGTGGTACCTCGTAAAACCTTCGAAACTTAAAGCATTATACTTGTACATGTAAAAACTTGGAAACTCAATTTCACTTCTTCAAAAGTATGCGTTTAATTTGCTCGTATCAGCATTCTTCGGCGGCAACCCTCCAACTTGCATTGAACTAAGATTTAGTGGCACGATGCGCGACGCGACGCCACCGACGCGGACGCTACTTTGAATTGAACTATTTTTAACCCTCGAACAAAAAAAGGGGTGTTATAAGCTTGACGTCGATGTCTGTCTGTGTGTGTGTCTGTCTGTGGGACCGTAGAGCTCAAAGGGATTGCCCAATTTCGATGCGGTTTTTTTATTTGAAGGTTAATATCCGTGCTTATCTTAGCTATGTTTGGTTGTATTGTCTGGCAAGATAACCACTTCCACAAAATGGCGGACAAAATATTATGAAGGAGAGGCTTAAGCTGATTTTAGTATCACGCCGATCGTACGCGCACCGCCGGCGCTGATAGTCCGTGGTCATCCGACCCCCGCGCGCGCTGATATTTACGCGACATTCAAAAACGCTTCCGCGAAGTTCATTTATCTCGGCCATCAGCGCCGAGGGTGCGGTGCGGTCAGTGTGAGGATAAAACCAGCCTTAAGGTAGCGGTTCGCCCGGAGACCGCGACACGAGACCGCGACAGGCACTTGACACTATGGAATTGTATGGGCGCCAGTTCGCGCCGAGACCGCGACAGGAGACCGAGACACGTGTCGCGAGACATGTGTCGCGGTCTCGGTGCGAACTGGCGCTCATACAATTTCATAGTGTCATGCCTGTCGCGGTCTCCGGTCGCGGTCTCCGAGCGAACCGCTACCTTTAGATCGCGTAGCATAGATAGTATAAACTAGTTTCTACTTAAATAGTATCACCAGAATGTTCGATCTCGTTAACGATTAAGGCACAAGTAAGCTGGAGGCTAAACTTAATCCAGTGTAATAGTATGAAAGTGTCGCAGTCCTCAGCGACACCGCTCGTTAGCTCTCGGACACTCGGTGTCAGCGATTTGCTTTTATTGAGGACGCTGCGGCTTCTTTAGTTCAACACTTGGTTGGGATTGAGCAATGAGCAGATACACAACTTGCCAATCGGCAAATAAACACAATTTTTTTATCTACTTTTGAAAAACGGACCAAGTTAGATAAGACTATGTTTTAGTTTAATACGAATTTTACTTAGCTTAAGGTTAGGTCTTGCTGTGTATAAGAACAGCAAAAAAAATATTTTTTTGAAGTTTTTACAACATTGCTAAAATATAAAAAATACAGTTTCCTGATCACTTTGCTTATTGGAAGCTAGACGGTGTTATGTGAAAAACTGTCGAATCAGAAACCCATTTCATAAGATTTAAAAGAAAACATTATAAAACATATCACTTACGACGTTTTCTTTCAGCGTTAAAACCAGTGATAACAACATGTATAATACTCTGATACTTGAAAAGGAGAGGCTGGTTGGATGAAAAACTACATCGCCTATTTTGGTTTTATTTACTTGCTTTGCTTAGTATATATGAGTAATATTATTTTTACATTTTAGGGGCTATGAAGCAATTATTAAATTTTCCTCTATTTATATGTTTTTGTATTTTCTGGCTATCTATAGGATGTACTCACAAACCTTTTTAATTTTTTATTTTGACACAGCTTTTGCACGCCAACTTAGCAGCAAAACGGAGCAGTAGCTCTCAATAAAAAAACTTGGTATAACTGTTCACAAAAAAATATTTCACTTTAGTAAATATGCGAAATAGTTTACCTATTTTGGGTGTACAATTGAAGTTTTGCTGGCAAATATTTAATTAAAGTCCGGTAAATGAATAAATAAGTATTGTTCTATCGAATAGAAATAAAACCAAAAATGTGCCTAAATTTATGCTTCAAGTATTAAACTACGAATTTGAGACTTTTCTCTCTGCAATAATCTGTGTCATTGGGCTGAAGTGTGGCTGAAGATCAGTTTACAAAGTTGGGCCGAGTCTTGGCAGATTTCGCTCGCAGACAACTTGTGGGGAGACTGTCTCCACTGACTGGCTTTACAGATAATTCTATTAACACTGATATTCAGTTGTCTATTAGAATAACTTGCAATAATCATTTGTAAGTATTGAGATCTCAAGCCGTTCAGATAGGTATTTTAAATCGCACATAAAGGCGACTACTGACTAACTGACTTAGACATATGTACTATAGACATGGTCTGCAGCGTTGAGCATCATAACTCGAAACGCTTGTATAGTGGCAATAGTAGGTTACTATCTATTTTAAACACATACTTGTAGTGGTAGGAAGAGTCCAAAGAGCCAAGAGTAGCAGAGTCAACCTGGGGAAGTACCACGACTTTGCCAGTTATTCTACCACAGTAATGTGCAAATATTATTGTGTTCTGATTTGAAGAGCAATATTTCCAGAGAAATTACATGTAAGTTATAGACATAGAGATATTAAATATAATATATTTTATCTCTGGGTGAACGCAGTGTAGTGCTAGGTAGTAATTAGAACTCTTCATGTTCCAATAGCTCCGTGTCACTGTGCTGTTATATGGCAAGCATGTTGGTTACCATCAAGCACATGTTCTGCTCGTCTCGTATGTCACACTTCATAGTAAAAAAAAACCTACGTTCCGAATGTAAGCCACACTTTTTCCGTGATTATTTCAATTTAGTACTTAGACACTTTCTTAGAAATATTTCCATCCCTAATATTATCCGAAATAGATCACTCTCTGCAATGAGGTCATTGATTATAGCTCTAGTTTATATGGAGTTTCTTCAACTTTTTTTTGTGTCTCATAAAGAGTATTGAATTCGACTTCATTGAGCATTAATTTTCCAAACAAAGTCGAAAATGTTAAACTAAGCGCTTTAAAGAAACCGATGACGTGTTTTTGAACCGTACCAACCTGTTAGTCTAGAACATCTCAATATATTTGAGATTCAAAGATTCCGAGATTGTGTCTGTTGAAAATGACAACACGCTTCACTCGCAGTTCGTATAATCAAAGAGAACTCAAAATGCTTCGGTCGGGGTTTTTAGAAAATCGTCTTGGAACCGGTATACCTTCTTTGTGATCTAAATCGTGCATCAGGAAAATTGGCGAAACTAGATTTTCAAATTACTTTTGTAGAACCCTGCTGTAGTTTAATGAGACTACGCTATTGTCTCTGATATTTATTTGAATATATTAAATAATATTTTATTATAACGTTGTTGTCCCGTTATCATAACAGTTAGTATTTTACACAATAGCCTATCTCCGTGCTAAGTTTCATCCAAATCCATCTATTTATATTTTTTATATTACAAACTTTTCCCGTTACTATATCACAACCGTTTCATCATCAAAACTCCCGATTTGCAAAGAAAGTAATATCGATGAAAGTTGCAAATTTATTAGACTTTTGTCGGTTACATTTCGGAGAGTGTGCAGTTGATTTGCATGATCGAATACCACCTTTGCTCTTTTTTCTATTGGACTACTCGTAGCTTCAGAAAGAGAGATCATTTCATGGTTCCAAAGGCTGGAAAGAAGAGCTTTGACTCAATTTTCGTAATAAAACATCTAAACTTAAGAATACGTTTTTGAGTGGGTATTTATATTTGGAGAAAATCAGTATTCTTCAAAATTAAAGTGAATTAGTTTCATCTAGATTTGTGCGCTTTATCGTGAATCATGAACCACTTTCTTTGTCACTTAATACGAGTAATATTGATAAAAACAAAAAAAAAATGGCTGCCATAGGACCTACCGATAGAAGTGAAAACTTATAACGCAGAATTTGATAGCTCACTTTAAAAACTATGCGGGTGAAACCGGAGGACGTGGCCATGATGACATGACCATGGTTCCGAGTTTACCCGAAGATTTCTTATCTTTCCCGAGCGTGATGCTAGAATTCAATTCACAGCCCACGAACAATCTGTATGTGGCGCGCCTAAAGAAGTTTTCACTAAAAATGCTTCAATTGTGACGTCAAACACTCAAAATTAAAAGCCGGGCCACACAGAGGCGGGAGCCGCGAGAAAGCGATCGCAATCCGGGACGGGAATTTTTGTAATATTCGAATGTATTCTACGATAGTCAGTACAAGCTGTCACACAGGACAGAGCGTTCGCGTAGCGATCGCGATCCGATCTCACGAGTTGTATTTTTTTACAACGTAAGGTCGTGAGCAATTTGATCGCTTTTGGTGTCACACCGGCTGTGTTCTCGCCATCTGCCCGCCGCGGGCTGCGGGCAGTAGCTCTGTGTGACATGATACGGACCGCTATCGCTTTGCACTCGATCGCTATCGGATCGCTATCGGATCACTGTGTGGCCCGGCTTTAAGTCTCAGTCAGATTTTGTAATAAGGCCGTCAATGTCTCCCTCATGTCATAAGAAACCTCAACAAGAAATCTCGCAAAAACTTTTGAAACGAGTCCCCGAGACGTTCCAACTCGCAACTCCACAACATCGGAGCAAATAAAAAGTTAAAACGCCAGTTGACAAGTCGCTTAAATTGGATGAGGCTCGTTAGCGTACACCGACTTGTAAAGTTGTAGACTTGTGGACTTGTGGCGAGTGCATGTCTTGGGATTGGAAACTTTCAAGGGTTGACGATAGTGAAATTCTAGACTAAAACTACGGTAATATTATCTATCAGTAATTTAATTAAGCCGTTTCTTTGAAATTCATACCTAAAGCTGCGAGCACGTTAACAAACGAGAAGGCTTATGCGACTTACACAACTTGACTACCTTATGTCATGCACGTTAAGATAGAGATTACATTGGGAACACGTACCAAGCGCGCCCCGAGATCGAGGCGCGTAGGTACAGCCCGCGTTTCGTCCGTTTGTATGAAGTCGCAATACTGGTAGTTAATATCACCGTGCTAAAACATTTCTGCTAAACTATCTTTAGCCGTTTCTTGTGAATGCTTCGTGGTAGATGCATCATCGTTTATCATCGAACTCAATGGTCGATTTTCCCGATGATTACAATTTTGGAGTCTTCAAATCCAAAGTGAATTCGTTTTTTTCTAGTCATCTAACTTGCTTACTGAGGAATTGTCGCTTATCACCAGGTGAGATGGCGCTCAAGTGGAAACCTAAGAGTATAATAGCTAAAAAAACTCAGGGTCAGATGCAAAAGGCGGCGAGGCTCGCATCATCAGGAGCTCAGCTCTAACCAATGGTAGCTCGGGCCTGGCTACGCTTCTAGCGGCGATTTATCTTGCTAGACAATTTTACTAAGGTTTTTTTACAATTTTATTTCATGAAGGATATAGATTCTGTGCACTTTTGTACAGAATTCCCCACATTTTCCTCTCCTCTCTCTGCCTCAAAGTCAAAGTTCTTTATTGATAAATGTACAATTTACACGTCAATTTTATAAAAAAACAAAATAAGAGCATACAAAGAGGATACATTTTTAAAGTTTAAATTGAACTTTATATTGTACGATAATAAATATCGTACAAATAAGTGTCAAAATTAAAATATAATATGTACTTATTAGAATTGTAATGAACAATGTCAATTTTTTTCAATTTTATTGTGAGTTTGCCATCACTATATAAAAACTCGCTGTAACTATAAAAACAGACAATATGGCAGTCCAGTCTATACTAATTTATATAGGTAACTTTAGTCTTACATAAGAGCTCTATAATCAACATACTTAGGTTTAATTAAAGCACTTAACTTCAACATTGGCGCAAAGCAGCAGTTACAAAGGTTATTCAATTCTAAATATGGTGCCTAAATTTGAACCCTACTAGTATTAAAATAAGGGTTGTAATAACTTGTTTATTAAAGGAAATGAGTAGCTTTTGATAGGCAATGTAAAATTAATTCGGCGGAATTCCAATGGTTGCGTTGATTGCGCTAAACATAGCTTATCCGATCCGATTAGCTCCCTGAATATTCGTTGGTACACACTGAAACCATATTTATGTTAATTTTGTGTGGAACAATGTGTGGATGTCGTGTAATGTTATTATGTGTATACGAAGCAATGAAGTATGTGTATATGAAGCAATGAAGTTATTGATGATAATATCTATATTAAAAAAATTCATCCAACTGAGTCCTATAAGATATATATTTATGTACTACGGCCGAAGCCGGGGGTGACCGCTACCTTTAGTTATTTCATTTTACTCTTCGTGATGTTATAGATTATTATTTGTCGTTATTAAGATTTACATCAATAACAATAATAAGCATTGCCATTCAGCGTGGTAATGCCGCCAGCATGCTGGGTACGCTTCCGATTGGTAGTGGGCTTGGACATCTTGATTATCTGTAGACCTACAGTGGTCTATAGATAATTCAGGTGTGCTTAGTGTAAGTAGTTAGTTAGGTAGGTTTGTAGTGTAGTGTAGTTCTCATTGTATTATAGTTTTGTTAATAAAGGCTCTGCCCAGTAAAAAAAAATAACAATAAAACTTGCATAGGTATATTGTTTTGTCTAAAATTGCACAAAACAGTATTGTTGAGGGTGATAGTTGATGTGATTGAGGCACAAAATGAAGTTTAGATCAATGACATTTTGGCAAAAAAAAATGGTTTCTAACTATTGAACATTTAAAAAAATCTATCTATCGATTGCAGGTTTTTGTTTATCGTATTTGTTAAATTGAATACAATTAATTTAAAATATAAAATCATGATGCTTTCCTTGTTATTTATGATGTAGTAGCTGCTAGACGACTTGAGGGCTAGAAAAAACTTCCTCCAGTGTCAAAATTGTAAGTTTACATTTCGAATGCCTGAATTATGAAGAGACAATATCACTACAAGCGTTCTTGAAACATTCTTGAAAATAATGGACACAAACAGGTATAATTAAAGCTTGTAACAGGTACAAGTAAACTTCATTACCTGAACAACGCACATGTGTATGTACCCTGACACCTGTGACATGTTGACATGTTTGTTGACTGACATGTTTTGCCGCCAATTTTGTAAATCTGAGTACTCAGCGGTAAATGAAGAAGTTTCTGATCAAAACCAAACATATCGAACACCCTCTTTTTTCATCATTTGAGACTAACTACAGCATTTTATCAAACCTTATTTTGTCAAGATAAATCAGTCTTCACAATTTGGGAGATTTTATTTACTAAAACAATCAAACTATACTTAAGCGTATATAATATATACTTAGAACGTGGATGTAGCCGATATACGCGAAGATAACTTATCATATAGTCTTGCTGACTAATATTAGAAATATATATTCTTTATTGTACGCACCAAAACAAAGAAAATGCAGGAGAAAAGAATGGTAATTCATCCACCACCAACCTTAGTGTCAACTTGTCAAACACTCTTACGCCCTTGTCACTGAAAGCGATATATTCTAGCCAACCTTCTTTTGATATTGTTATGTTGGGATCATCGTAATTTTAAGTAGTTTCGTGTATGTCGTACAGTCACTTGTCCAATAACCCGTGTAACCGGAAGTGGGCTGCAATTTGTCTCGATGCGAGTGGCGGGAAACACGCGAGCGTTTCCTGAAGGCTCGCCCGGTTTCCGGTTCCGGCGGTAAAAAGCGAACCTTGAAAGGTATCACCATCACATCGATGTAGAGCTCGCCGGTTACGTCAGTTATTTATAAGTACAGTTTTAATTTTGCTGTGAAAGACCCAAATGATTGTTGTTTATCACATTATGGCGATCAAGTAAGCCTATGAAAGTAAAAAAATAAATAAAAAAATTGATCAAATTTATACTTGTGATATATGATTTATCGTCATTTACTGTGATATTTTTAAGTAAAACGTTATTTTGGCGTGTCTATTATTTTTTGAAATTGGGAAAACAATTGCAGTTGCTACGCTGTAATCTTTACCGACACGGCTGCTTATGAGTATGTCGATATATTGTGTACCTACTATCAATGCCCCACGGCTTTAGCCGCGTAGTTCCCGTTCCTGTAACTTTCCCGTGATAAATCTCACTTACGTTTGTTGTTCAGTCACGTCGGAACGACTGAACGCATCGGATTGAAATTCAGAACACAGTCAGATTATAACGTAGACTAGAAAGACTGGGATCACGTAGGTAATCTTTGTGTCTTCAAATTGAGAGTGAGTCAATTTCTTCTAGGTAAACACGCTCCATCGTAGACCGCATCATCGTTTAACATCAGGCGAGATGGCGGTCAAGTGTAAACCTATAAAAGTTAAAAAGGTCATCACAGGGAAATTACAGAAACGCGAAAAAGCCAAGAGAAATAAAAAAATATATTTAATAAGTACATACACAAAATATAAACACTCTTTATACTCGTATTATAATTATCACAATTATAAAATCACATCCAGTAGTCGCGACTCGTCCACACCTCGCGAGAAGGGGTGGAGGGAGCGACAATTTATTTCACATTAGCGTCTTTGTGCCCCCATTAGTGACGATAGAGACGGATATAGAAGCGGATTTACATAAAGACACAGATATTTTAAGTTTCTTTACTATACATTCTTAATACATTTTTTGCGCTTACTTTGCAAACGCTGGCTTGATCCTACGAGATGGATCAAAATAATGTACAGTAGTATTGTACCCCTTAAAAAAGGTCTACAAAAAAGTCAACAATGGTATATGTATTTTTAGTATCAGCGTTGCACCCGTGCGAAGCCGAGGCACTAGTTTATGAATAAATAACTTTTATCTTCACGCAGTATCTAGTGTAAGAAGAGGACACTGCTAAAACCACACTTAGATAGATAGATAGATAGATAGAGATAGATAGATAGATTTGCTCAATGTTGTTGTGTTTCTGGTTATATTATAATCTTAGACTTAGAAAACCAACACGAAAAGAAGCTTTACTGATATGTACACAAAAACTCGTAAAAGAAAACCCCAAAATATTTCCTAGCGAGAAAGAACAGCTTCATGAAGTATTCCGATCAAACTGTTCGCAAATAATTTAGAAATGGCTGTTTTTTAACTTTTTAGAGGACACTTGACCGCCATCTGGCCTGATGATGGGAGAAGGTTTGTGAACTACAATGTAGCCATCTGCCCTAACACATCGATTCAATCGACTTTAAAATAGCCATAGTACGAATACATACATTAAGGATTACACACTCAGGTAACGTATTCTACAACGAGTACCTATGTTGTTTGTTACGAAAATGGAGTCAAAATTCTTCGATATATTCTTTAGAACATTTGGTTCGATTAAAAAACATTTCCAGTTATAGTGACTGCCTATAGAAGTGAATACTTATAACTCAGGATTTGTTAGCTCACTTTGGCAACTACGCGGGTGAAACCGGAGGGCGATGCGGGTCTGGAATAGATATTCAAAGCAATGTTGCCGTCGACCAACTCGGTCACCATGGTCTCTCTTGCTCGAAAAGCGCGGGTCGTATTGGCCGCCACGCCTGCCTGAACGACATCATACGCCGGGCTTTTTCCACCGCCAATGTCCCAGCCATACTCGAACCGAGTGGTCTTGCGCGTGACGATGGCAAAAGACCTGACGGCATGACTGTTGTGCCTTGGAAGTTGGGTCGGCCCTTAGTATGGGACGCAACTTGCGTCGATACTCTGGCACCATCACATCTTCCAGAGACACATAGTAGGGCCGGTGCAGCGGCTAATTCTTGAGCCCTTTGGGGTTGAGACATTGGGACCGTGGGGGCCGGGAGCTCACCTCATCTTCAAAAGCCTATCCGAGCGCTTGGTCGACGCGACGCGTGACCAAAATGCTGGCGTTTATTTGGCCCAACGCATAAGCATTGCCATTCAGCGTGGTAATGCCGCCAGCATGCTGGGTACGCTTCCGATTGGCAGTGGGCTTGAACATCTTGATTATCTATAGACCTACAGTGGTCTATAGATAATTCAGGTGTGCTTAGTGTAAGTAGTTAGTTAGGTTTGTAGTGTAGTGTATGTTTCTCATTGTATTTTAGTTTTGTTAATAAAGGCTCTGCCCAGATAAAAAAAATGTTGTCTAAATAGGCCTTCCAACCACGAGCTTCCAGAAATGCGTTAGGATTTCCCAAGATCCCGAGTTCACTCAAAGATTTCTTTCATGGACGAGCGTGACGCTTGAGCTCAATTCACAGCCCTCGAAAAATCTGTGTATCAAATCACTTCAAAAAAGTAAAGTGTACCTTTCTAATTACTAGTACCTCTATAAATATAATCTGATTGACATTTGATGTGTTATGAAAACGTCTGCGTAATAGTTCATCGTTCTTGTACTACAACCATTTTCGACAGACACGCTGCGATGTACTACATCGGTTCGCACTCAGAGTGTCTCTGTAACCGTGTCACCTGGCCCGCCCCTGATCGATTGCGGTTAGAACCGGCCCGCGCCGCCGGTAACCGGCCCGAACCGGCTCGAACCGGTTCCAGCCGCTTCGAACCGCTCGTAACCGGCGCGGCGACGGGTCGAATAAATTCCGGTATGATTGCGACTGATTTATAAACATGAGAACAGTTTGTTCGGAATACTTCATGAAGCTGTTTTTTCTCGCTAGGAAATATTTTGGGTTTTTCTTTTACGAGTTTTTGTGTACATATTGGTAATAGTACTTTTTGTGTTAGTTTTTCTTATTTATTTTATATTTTATTTTATTTAATCCACATTTCCGTTATATTTCAAACATTTAAAAGACTGCAAAATCTAGAACTTCGCCGGAAAATTGCTAGCTTATCGGTTTTTTATCGGATACACTTCGGAGAGTGTGCGACTGATTTGTACGATCTAATACCACCTTGCCCTTTTTTCTATCGGAATGCTCGTAGCTCGAAAAAGCGACATTGTTTCATGGTTGATGTTCCAAAGACACGAACGAAGAGATTTGACTCTGCTTTTGTGATAAGAACGTCTAGGCTGTGGAATACGTTGCCTGAGAGGGTTTTTCCCGATAGTTACAATCTTTGTGTCTTCAAATCGAGAGTGAATCGGTTTCTTCTAGGTAAACACGCTTCATCGTAGACCGCATCATCGTTTAACATCAGGTGAGATGGCGGTCAAGTGTAAACCTATAAAAGTTAAAAAAAAAATTTTGATTGAAATATACTTTTAGAATTTCCACATTTCATGGTTGTTGTACCGAAGAAATTTAACTCCAGGTACCCCGTAAAAGAGCTTCATTATAGAGACTATATTACCATGGCTTTACTTCAGACAAGATGGTGGTCTAATGGAAACCTATTATTATTTACGATTAAAAAACGGAGTAAAGCTCTCATTGTGCATAACGTTTGTCTCATTCATTTGTAACTCCATCATCACCTGTAAGATTCTTGTTAAAGCAAAAAAGGGGATTTAAATGACTATATTTACGTAGTTAAACCAAGAACTACTCTTGCGTTTTTTTAGCCAGAGTGACAAAACGAGCTGGACATAAACCTGATGATACGCAACACGCCCGTCTATAAAAACAAAGTGTCACGCAGCTAATGGAATATGAATAGTCTAATAATATAATCATAACCTAGCACTGCACTGCGCTCGTCACCTGAAAATGTCCTATAATTTACTTTTGTGCTCTGTATTTTATCTAGAAACATTGCCGTTCAAACCAAAATACGAAAAATAGAAGTTATTTTTATATATATCATATTTTTATTAAGTTTTTATTCCTATGGTTATTACTCGTATATTTTTAGATTTTAATTAAATTAAAATATTCCTTACCAACGTCCCACATCAATTACAAATATGCCAGCGCGTCCCTAGCGAGACCCATCTCTTAAACTAGATATTCATTATCCCTGTCACATCCTGGGTCCGGCCCTGGCGAAATGAAACGGTACTTAGTTCGGCCGTCGCGGTTAATTGATTGATCGGTGACGCCCGCCGGGACTCGATTACGGCCCTGTGCTCGCATATTGACTAGATATTATTACTACTTATCTATACTAATATTGCAAAGAAAAGCTTCTATTTTTTTTGGTAGTATATAATCATAACATGAGTTTGACACGACATTTGTCAATGACGGGTGGCGGCGGTTTAGCATCGGCGCGGCAGCGTAGCCGCATAGCGTAGCGGCGTAGCATTGGAGCGGGGCGTAGCATTGGAGCGGGGCGTAGCACTGTGTCATACCTTACTAGTATAATATAGGCAGTAATAAATTGTTTTTCTACTGTGGTAAAAACGAATAAATTATTGTTTTTAAACTTTCGCAGTTTGAAAACAACGTTGCTGAAACGTCGAGGTAATTAAACAATGATTTGTATTCTGATTAGGCCCCGTCCAATATAAATAATACGAATAAATTATTCTCATCTCAACTGGTAAGCACGCGTGTCATTTGTTTCCAACTCAAATAATAAATTAGTAAGCCAGGATATCACAGCAACGTAGCGATGTAGCGTTGGAGCGGCAGTGGAGCAGCGGAGTGGCATGTCTACCGCCTAACTCTCCTGCTTTTTGCTATTAGTTGATTTGTGACGTTTTTGGCCAATTCGTAGACTGAATCCGCTTTCCGTTCCGCTGCATACATAAAGCAGATGTAGTTGCCTGCTTTCATCGGCGTTACTACATTGGCCGACGACGTCGCAAATCAAATCATAGTCAAGAGCGAGTTAGGCGACAGAACATTCATCATCATCATCATCCATAGCCTTTCGTATCCCACTGCTGGGTATAGACATCTCTTTTTTCATGCCATCTTCCTCGGTCCTGTGCCAATTGTGTCCAAATTCGACCCGCGACAAAGATAAAACATTAGTGTTGTTTAATACTATAATTTTAAGTTATAAGTTTTCTACCTCTATCAGTATATATCAAGGCCTTATGACTGACAATTGGTTTTCTTACGATATATAGGACTGATGGCCTTAGGTGGCCTACTGCCTTACAAACGTGCCTAACTTACGTTTTAAAATACGTTTGTTAAATATTTCCTACCATTATAGTATATAAACGCTAATTTTCAGAACTGAAAGTCTCCAAAAGTAGACTAACACACCCGCAGGTACCGCTAACCGGATTCATTCCACCAATTCAAACTTTTACAGCCTCCCAATTTATGGCAAGACTTTTATTTCTGTTGGCAACACGACAAGTTGCGCGTTGAAGCTGTAAAAATGTGAAAAAGAGCAAAAATGTGGGACATATTAGCGGAACTGGCTACACTGTGCCAAGAACGGTTTGGGTGGTGATAGTGACAATCAGATTTCGTGTTATTGGCATTTTTATCATTTCCACAGCAGATTGTTTGATACTGTTTTTAGTTATTCATTGCAGTGGTATTTTTATCAATTGCAAGATAGTTATCGTGATGGTTTTAAGGGTATTTTTACAGTAAATAGTGATGGAAAACGAGCATGCCCATAGCATCACAGTTCCTATCATGTAGCTATTAGAACATGGAGTGTTCAAATCGTTATATTGTAATTCGTTGCGTTCGTCGCCCAAAGATATTAAGATGACTAATCTCCATGACCAGTAGTTTCTCTAGAAACATTTCCATTCAAAGCAAACATTATTGCTTGGCGGTAAAATAAATGGCAATAGTGCGGTACTCCTGTAGTAGGAGCACTCTGCAAAGAGTCCTGCCACTACTGGCCACCGTGTGGTGACGTTAGAGTTGTTATCGAGTACCGATAAATGCTCTGCTGGTAGACCACCAGCCAGATCCATCGCAGGAATTACGTGGAATAGATCAGAATAGAGATCGATGGCACCGGAGAAAGGAGGCATATGAGGCAGTGGGTCAGTACCGGCTGAAAATGATGGTAATTAATGTTACTTTTCATCTTTTTTTAGTTCAAATATTTCATTCTCTAAAGTAGGTTTAATTTCACTTTTCATACCATCTTCTATCCGAAAATGTCTGAATATAAATAATTACCTTATTAACAATTAAATATATGACCTTTAGTGTACTGAGCCTCGCCAATGGAAAAATACAGTTTTTTTTAATTCGGAAAAAACACACATACATCTATACCAGCAAACCAGCGTATACGAGTAAGTACACAGATCACCCTGTTCCTCGTCATCTGTTCCCAAATACCCAGAGTATGGTTTAAAAGGACACGTGCAATTCACACGTCCCTCGATTACGGAGGCGATTCCCGTAATATGTCTCCAACACCCTCGGGCTCCTGAAAATACCTCTCTAATAAAGACCAGGGAAAAGGGTAGAAGGGTAACTGCAGCATAAGCAAAATGATGCATTTCTGGTTTTTAGGTACTGATTGCTTCTCAGTTCAATAATGTTAAAATGGTCCGACTGACTGACATAACTCTCATAAAGTTAGCTGAAAATATGAGTATTGCTCTAAACTCTGGATTTTATTGAGTCCTAGACTTAATTAGCTGCTGAAAGCTTAAGTATGCTCTCAAAGGTGTTAGGTTCTTCCAAGACTGGATAGTTGCCCATATTAAACAAAGGGTAGATTCGCTCTTTTAAGGAGTACCGTCCAAGCGTTGACTTTTTTGGAATGTATTGACAAAGTACCAGAGGTCTTCAATTTTATTGAGAGACGTGCCAAAAGATGCTCATAAGTAACACCTACCGTGCAAATGCTGCAAATTTACCAGCAAAATGACATAAAACATATAAAACAGCAAATCGTAACTAAATTTTTAATAATGACAGACAAATTAAAATATTACGTAGAAGCAAAGTATTAGTATTATTCGGCAATTTCTCGAAACTAAATTAAAGGGATAATGAAAATGAATAAATTATCTAAGATTCTGCAGTTTAGAATCTGCACTCTTTATTCTTCAGTCCTTCTGTTCCGTGGGTAAGGAATATGGCAAAGATAATGAGTTTTATGACAAAACCGCTCATGAGACGCTTAATTCGAGGCACTGATGGGCCACCGTGCCGCAGCTTGGGCCACGATCAGCGATTTTAATGTTATTTTATTATCACATTTTTAATTTCAATTAGTAATCAGCGCGCCCAACATGCTAGCCACGTCTTCGACTACTGCATACGTTGATCATCTTGATTATCTTGAAACTTTCATCGATCTATGGATAATTCAGCTGTCTTTAGCGTCAGTCAATGTATGTTTGTGGTATAGTAAGTATAGTTTTCATTGAGATTTATTAATAAAAGATCTGTCCGTCAAAAATAATACAAATTAGTAAATAGAGCACTTTGAAAGGAGACGTGTGGGATTCATGAATTCATGGTTGGAGTACAGTTCAGAGACCCTGAACGAAATTAAATCCACAATTGTATTTTTTCTCAAGCATGGCATAAGCAGCCCACTAAATGTTGCTACTGCTGGGACTGGCTCTTTTTCGGAAGGAGAGAGTCACTGCAATAATCCACCACATTGGCTCACCATGGGTTGGATGACGCATGACCTCGAAAAATTCTAGGTAAATTCCAGTTTCCTCACGATATTATCGTTCACCGTTTTTAAGTCCGCGGCATACTTCTTCAAGTAGCATAATTGCTGTAAAGACAGAACTAAATTCTGTGAAGCCACGCCAAAATCATAGACAATGTCAATAAAACCCCCTTCTGCAGTTTACCAAAGCGCAAGTAACAAGCCGTTTAAGTTATGAAAGCGTCGCCAAGTTACCAAACGAGGCCACCCGCGGCGCCGCCGACTCGTGTGTGATGCTAATTAAACAACTGACTTCAAACTTTACCCAGTGACAATTACATCGAGAGACTGACTGGAGAAATGGTTAGCTCTTTTTTGACAGTAGGTATTTTCGATATTACTTATTATTTCATAAATTTCAAGTATCATAGACTCATAACCTAATCAAATATAAATGAAGTTCGTCACATTACATTAAAAAAACAAACAATTCAATAACAAGAACAAAATTAAAATTTTTGATTAAACCCCGACTACCTCAGATTTCTTATCTTTACAACATTCTACTAGTCAAGCCCTTTCATTTAATACCCATAAGTTTTGAGGTAGTTGTGAAAAAAGAAATATATTTCGCCATTTTGTAGTAGCGGTCATCTTGGATTTGAAATTTGTCATAGTGCAAAGTACGAGCTTTCGTTTGATACCCATATTGAGGTAGTAGTGAAAAAAATAATGTAATTCGCCATTTTGTGGTGGCGGCCATCTTGGATTTGAAATTTGTTATAATGTATTTTTTTACTAGTCAAGCCCTTTCATTTGATACCCATATTGACGTAGGGTGTGAAAAAATATTTTGTCCGCCATTTTGTGGAGGCGGCCATCTTAAATCGATGTTAACCAAACGTAGCTAAGAACAACCGTACGAATATTAACCTTCAAATAAAAAAAACCTCATTGAAATCGGCTCATCCGTTTGAGCTCTACGGTGCCACAGACAGACACACAGACAGACAGACATCGACGTCAAACTTATAACACCCCTTTTTTTGGTCGGGGGTTAAAAAATATTTTACATGCATTCATGTCACATAGAAACAAATAGATAGATAGGTACACAAACAATAGCAAAAATAATAATAATTGACAATGTCATGATATGTTCAAATTTATTTTTGTTTAAAGTGTATAAAATTACTAAGAAGTTACTTTGACGTTTAATTTTGTAACTTGATTTAGATTTGTTTTTTAATATTGTGAATATTGCACGGCAGAAGGGAAAACTAAAACTAGAAACAAGTAAAAGAAACTGTTAAATAATTTTACTATTCATTTTTTACTTAAAGCCTATAAGCTGGCACTACCGCGAGTTCGCACCAAGCCACAGCTGTATGGATAAAATAAACGAGTTTTCGAACCCTTTCGGGCACACGGAGGTATCGCAATTGAAAATTGGTCAGAATGACTTTCCAATCTCCGATATTCTGTATCGGGAAAGAAAAAATACTCATCAAAACGCAACCGGTAATAATAAAAAAACAGGCAACATCTGCGTTCCTATGTACTGCACTATTTCTAACAAGCGCATTGTCATTTACAATAAACTGAACAAACTCTTGATGGAAACCAAACCAAAGAAATCCAAGGCCGCCACTCTGGACTAGTGCGTGGAGAACGACAACTGACGATCTGGAACCTTTAGTTCGAATCGCATCCGCACCAGTGTTCTCGACATCATGTGCGTAATGCACTAAATGGTAGTGATAGTGGAATATAGCCTGATTCTTTCCTTGTTAGAGAAAGTTCCGAGTCTGAGCAGTGGGAAAATTTAGTGGACTGGTTATGTGAATGACCTCGGTAGATGAACAGTATACATGGGACAACAGCTACACCAATATTAACCGGTTTTGATTGGCTTCAAGTCATTGCAACTTTAAAATGTAGAAAAGATTAAATTATTATGTTTACCTTAAACATACTGCCTTCATCAGTTTGTACAACATGTCAAAATCTTGAAATAAGTTTTAAGTTGACAGCGTGCCAACTCCTTCCTAACGTAAGGCGAACTATAAAAAGTGTTGACTGTTCCCCATCAGAAGCTCAACCTGCTTTTTGTTATTTGATGTACAACAAAATGTTCCTATGTTATTGATGCATAAAAAAAATCTGTCAATTTTGATCATACTTTCATTAGTTTTCCAAAAAACATCATAGTTTCATGGTTTATGTTCCAAAAACTCGAGCAAAGAAGCATGGATCCACTTTCGTAACACGAATATTTAGACTTTAGAATCCATTGATCGGGTATCTCCTGATGGATTTATTGTTGAGTGTCCTCAATGGCATGTTAGCACGCTCCATCATGGGCTATATCGCCTTAACTTAACATCTGGCAAAATGACTACAAGAGCAAACCATTTATCATTAAAACAAGAACAAAATTAAACATTTTGATTAACCCCCTACTACTTCAGATTTGCTAACTGTACAATATTCGACTAGTCAAGCCCTTTCAGTTGATACCCATATTAAGGGGGCTGTGCAAAAAGAAATGTATTTCCCCATTTTATGGTAGCGGCCATCTTGGATATGAAATTAGTCATAGTGCAAAGTTTTCTACTAGTTAAACCCTTTTGTTTGATACCCATATTGAGGTAGTAGTGAAAAAAATAATGTGATTCGCCAGTTTGTGGTGGCGGCAATCTTGGATATGAAATTTGTTATAATGTATAGTATTCTACTCGTCAAGCCCTTTCATTTAATACCCATATTGAGGGAGGTTGTGACGAAATATTTTGTCTGCCATTTTGTGGAGGCGGCCAACTTGAATCGATATTAACCAAATATAGCTAAAAACATCCGCAAAAATATTAACCTTCAAATAAAAAAAACCGCATCGAAATCGGCCCATCCGTTTGAGCTTTACGGTGCCACAGACAGACACACACACAGACAGACATTCACACATCCCTTTTTTTTTTAGGGGTTAAAAACTAACATCCAAACTAGCCAAAGCAAACAAAGAAAACTTCCAAATTTCATACACCTACGTACCCTGAACCGTGTAACTAAATTTATTCCAAGGGTGATATGTTCCCATTTGACGTAAGCCTTAGCAGATAAGCCATCTAGCGTCCTTGCCAGGGATCACGGGAGACAGGCGAGGGAGACAGGTGCCCTTGACCTTATCACCGGCTGACGTCACTGGAGACAACTGTCTCTGGCTCCCTAATTAGACACGTGTCGGGAATAATGGCGCTGGCGGTCGAGAGTTGGGTATACAATCTACTGAGACAATTGTGGATACATTTTGTTATTTCTTTACACAAATGTTTGTTTTGTATCTGGATTTCTGTTTTTATAGTATAGTTGGGACGAGTAGAACATGTGTATGATGGTAAAAAACGCTCCTACTCATAACAGCCAAGAGTCAAGCAGCTATAAGAACATGAAGAGTACAAATCATCACCTACTACATTGCGCTCATCACTCAAACATGTCCTGTGACATCATTTCATAGCGGATGTTTCAAAGATTCGAAAGAAGAGATTTGACTCTAGTTTTTAATAAAACATTTAAACTATGAATATGTTTCTTGAGTTGGTCTAATCTGGATGCCTTCAAATCTAGAGTGAATCAGTTTCACTTTATCATTGTCCACGTATTTAAATTAACATCAGACGGAAAGACGGTCAAGCGGAAACCTATCGAAAGAAAATCCTCATGTAAGAGGAAAAAGCAAAAGTGTTGTAGCGAACGCATATAAAGTAGTACAAGTGATGATGATAAACATAACTTCTGAACTAATCAAACGCCATTCTGACTGTTAATTACAATGAAATATGAAGCTCTGGCCCATAAAAGTCGCTCGCAGCCCACATCAATCAAGCCGTGAGTGTGAGTGGACGTGTGGGTTTATTATTGTTGGGAACGGCGGGAACTTCCGCGTGCGGTAGTATACTGCTGGGAGTTAGGTAATTAGTTAAGGAGGCGAAACGAAAATAATGAAGAATTATTGTACTCATAGAAAACTTAAGCCCCACCAATACTATATTGTGAAAGTTACTATGTCCTTAAATGTTTGGATGTTTGTTTCTCAATCACATTGTAAGAACTGAAGAGATCAAACTTAAATTTTGTAACATAAATTGCATATTTATGTAGTCTGAAATCATCTTGGCAGTGTTTCTTAGTCAATACAATTTTTTTTGTACCCCGAAATAATCAGAGATCTCGCTTGCACTCTCCTCAAAATGAGGCTCAAAAAAAGCGGTTGAAACTTTAGTTGGATTAGACAGACTATTTCTTGTGTGAGTTACCCGTACAATGATAGTTTTGTGCTATTATAATAGAAAAAATCTCCCATCAATCTTGGGTAAATATCTTTTGTTTTGGGAGAAGCACTGAAGCTCAGGGGCAGTGTGGTGGATCACGGCCTTGACTCTTTCCTTACGGGAGAAGGTTCCGAGTCCCAACAGTGGGAACGTTTAATGAGCTGTTTATGCTTATGCTATTAGGAACTGAGATAGAGTAGGTACTACCTACTAGTTCGGGCCTGATGGGATAAAAAATTACGAGTTCTTTTGTCAAATAAAAAGAGGACTTTGGGGTAATTATCAGATATCATGAAAACCCAGCATTGAACCCAGTCCCGTCGCCGTCCCGTTTCATTCCCGTTCCGTTCCCGGTGTCGTTAATCAGGGCGCATAATTAAACGTCATGATTAGCGACATTAGGCGCCGGAGCGATGCAAATGTAATGGCTGATGGATTAGCATATTTTGGCTGTTTCGCCCGCACAGGCTAATGGTGTCCTCGTGGAACGCAGTACCTAAGTTATAGGTACCTGTTGGTGCTTAAACATGGTACCGATTTACAGGTGACAAATAATGGAATTCTAAGAGACAACGAATTTAATTTAAAAGATGTCCTCTATACCAAACCCGTCAAGTCGGGTACAACATCAGAGTTGTGCCTGGCAGCCACACCAAGCACATAGTAATTAATTAATAATTAAGTATGTTATAAATGTCCTCGCACTCTATATTTCTGTCTTTATTGTATTAGTCCAATTTTGTAACTTTTGTCCTTTTTATATGTCAGTTCTTTTCGCTATTTAAGTATGTACACACTTATTTTTGAGCTGCATACTAGTCTTAAGTTATGCCTAAGTTTCATATTGTATTTATGTTTGTGGCTTGTATTGTGTGATAAATAAATAAAAAAAAAGTGTAGTGAAGTGAAGTGAAAACTTATGATATCTATCTTAGAATTTCACGTGCACTACGCCGCGTACTGCAACATTTGCTTGAAGTTTTACTTCAAACGTTAACTTTCTCCGATTAAATAAAAACCGACTTCAATTTAAAATTAAAACACTTGACCTGAGGGAAATACTCCGGTATGTACTCCTCAGCGTCCCGTATTAAGTCCCTAGAGCAGAGAGGGCATATTAGAGAGCGCAAATACCCGACACCCTATCAAACACCCTCTTTTTAGTTCCTGACAAACCAGGGTTAAAAGTCAGGCACCGTCACAGGTCACGCATTTTTATCATTAGTGAAGCTCAGGGACTATCATACGAGTCAGTAATAGCAATCAAAACCAAGGCAAACATGAAGCTGCACGAGAGCGTGCCCCATGCGGTTGTTGCGTTAGAATTAAAATATTCATTAGTTTTAATTTTCTTCTCCTAATTCAAAAAATATGTAAAAAATTAAGAATTGAAATGACAAAGATTACGGACCCCGGAGTCTGTGGAGTGGCTAATTAAAAAAAAGACCTTAGACCGAATTTCATAAAAAGCTATTACCATATATCGTCCGGATAAATGAAAGCAAATTTCAGTTTTTATATGTTTCAAAAACCACCTTACTGATTTGTTTTTTTTTTATTTAATTATTAGAGTTTCATAAAAGAACCATGAAATGAAACTCGATTTACAGTTGGTGGAGCTGCCGCGTAACATAAATACATAAAAAAACATACTAAATTGAACCTAAATTGAACCTCCTCGGTTGTTAATCAGTTAAAAATAGTAAGACAGGTTCAGGTACTGTCTCGTTAAGTATCACGTCTAAGTTGTGCGAGTGCTAGTGATGTGATTTAGTTACCTTAATCCCGGCCGAGGCGGCCGGCTGCAGACGAGCCACTCTTGTCGATAATTCTACCTTGTTTTATCACTCTGTTACGATAGAGATGTGACTTTTACGATCGCAATTGTTTCATTAGTTATTTTCGCAGTGCTTTTGTGTCGATCGCTACGGTCGTTTCGTACTCGTACTTCGAGTATTCGATGCCTACGCAAAAGCATGCATAAAGTGGTCTCTTTGATTTATGTAATTTAGTGTGACGAAACGAAAGTAACACAAGAAACGCCAACAACGAGGATTAATTAGCTCATGATAGCTCTCGATAAAGATCATGTTATCCTTTTTCAATGTAAAAGTATCCTTTAATAATAAAAGGAAGGGAACCAGTACCTTCCAAAAGTACATATTTTTCCGTCAGACGTCAAATAAGCCTGGTAGGGCCTTGACTTTGTGCTTGAGATAGAAAACTTCAAGAAACTTGTGCCCAAATTTGTTTTTTTTTTTAATAAGTTGAATGTCACAAACAATACATTGCTATATCGATTGGATTTAGCTCAAAATTTTATTGGGTTTTAAACGACGTAATGCTGGAGTAAGTTTTTGAACAACGATGGTTAAATTCACTATACTAGCATTCAAGCATCACTATGAAAACTTACTTACAATAATACAGTGCAAAAATCAGACATTCAATGGAAGTGACAATTCTAATCTTACAAAAGCCTAAATCGTCTGTAACAAAGTGTAGGAATAACACTAACAGTATTTTTTTAAAGAAAAATCTTTATTTTCTACGAACACTCAAGCAGAAACGTATTAAGCGAAGTCAAACGATCACTGGCGTCGGATCCACCGTCTAATGGCGACATTATGTACATAGAAGCTGGTATCGGAAGGCTCGACGGCAGGAGACCGACTTATCTGAAGAAAGAAAGAAAGAGCTAAGATCTTCTTATCAGCTACGTGCAAACAAAAAAATAATAAACTTTCATTACAACCGAAATAACCGAAAAAAATATTTTACTTTTTTTAAATAAATAAATATACACTCACAAACGCACCTACCTGAATAAGCGCACAAACACACACACTCAAAGACACGCCATACTTAAAATCCTCTTCCTTACTATTTTTAATTACGCTTTTTGGCAAAACATATCAATGTGATATTTCTATTTATATTAGGCGAGATGACTGAAACAAATAGACTGCAAGCCTGTGAACAAAATGTATGGGTCATCTGGCACACAGACGGCGCGCTCACACACATATGCATGTGTGCGGCACGTAGGGCTGTCGCGAGGAGGATTCTGCTTCTAATGAACAAAGCGGAATGAAGCGCACGCCCACCGAGCATAACGCTGCCTCGAAAGCTCAGTAGTGACGAAAAGGACAAAGAAAGCTTCGATTGGCGGGGGAAGTGAAGAATTTTATATGATAAACCAAGAGACGTATGTAGGATGATAGATCTTAGATAGGTCTTAAAGAATCTTATTATTTTATAATAAGATTTAGAACTATTTTTGTGAGCTGTCAATCTGAGTGCAAATTGAAGAGGGGGGGTGTTGCAATCCTTGCTCTTTCCTTCTTGTCGCATGATTTTTGTACGACATGCGGAATAACGGATTAGAAGAGGAATTGAAACTGTACGGAACCAATGCCGTAAATAAAATTACGTTACGTACGTTAAATGACCAAATTTACCCTGAAAACCGTCGGAAAATAACCCCCCGAAGGTTTCGAGTGATGTCACTTTTTGCACAATTTTTACAATAATATGATATCACAACTCCTACTCCGTCAAGCTTTATAATATTTTTATTAACCCCAACCAAAAAAAGAGGTGTTATAAGTTTGACGTCGATGTCTGTCTGTCTGTCTGTCTGTCTGTCTGTCTGTCTGTCTGTCTGTCTGTCTGTCTGTGTGTGTGTGTGTCTGTCTGTGGCATCGTAGAGCTCAAACGGATGGGCCGATTTCAATGCGGTTTTTTTATTTGAAAGTTAATATCCGTGCGGATGTTCTAAGCTATGTTTGGTTAATATCGATTCAAGATGGCCGCCTCCACAAAATGGCGGACAAAATATTTCTTCACAACCTACCTCAATATGGGTATCAAATGAAAGGGCTTGACTAGTAGAATACTATACACTGTAACAAATATCAAATCCAAGATGGCCGCCATCACAAAATGGCGAATTATATAGTTTTTTTCACTACTACCGCAATATGGGTATCAAACGAAAGGGCTTGACTAGTAGAATACTTTGCACTATAAAAAATTCAAATCCAAGATGACCGCTACCACAAAATGGCGAATTACATTTCTTTTTTCACAACTCCCTTAATATGGGTATCAAATGAAAGGGCTTGACTAGTAGAATGTTGTTGTAATTTTTGGCGATTTTTAGTACTTTGACAACAAAAATATGATTCCCATATCATTCCATAATCTAGCTGGTGTTCTGATTAGAATACAATATTTTTGACCCAGTGTCATCGCCATAGTGTGAACAAAAGTATAGAAAAAATAAATATGTTTGTTACTATTTAACTAACAACATTTGATCGCATAAACCCTCAACTCCAAAACAAGGGGCTGCTATAAGCTTGATATCTCTCACTCTCTCTCCCATTATCTTTTCCGCTCTATGTGTATACGGTATCATATTTCTCAAACTGGTGAAACGATTTTGATTTTGTTTGGTGAGTTAGTCTGGAGTGTTCTTAGCTATATTTAATGTAAATCGGCTTAGCCATTTCAAAATCAGCTCTATTGTTAGCTGCAATAAGAATCTTAGACACACGGGCTAGCTTTTCTACATACGTGTCACCTATTAAACTTCGAAACAATTTCGTTGGGGTTCTTTTAAATATTAATTTAACATGTACTTGTCATATGTCCATCAAAACACGTCTCGAGAGAAAACTCTCCAAGGTCTGCTCAAAGTAGTTCTTACTCTAAGTCACTTTTACCTTTGAGGTCCTACGTTTTAACTTAATTAGTCCAGCAGCGACAGTTTTCATGCAAAACTTACGCCTTAATCTCATAGTTGTTATTACTCTCGCCGTGCGTCTTTGAAACTTGCGTAAACTAAAACTGATAAGAATCCTAATGAAATGCTAATGGAACACGACTTTTTATACCGGACAGTACTAATTTAAATATATATTTTCAATTAGAATTCATTTTATTATCTCGACATGCACACCATAGCTAACCATTAAGTGGTCAAACGCAGAAAAATGTATGTTACCAAGAGTGTGCGCTGCGTAATCTAATAAACCTTGCACTTTTTATCCTTGCTCAAAAAAGCAATATTGTTTTATTGTTGACGTCCTAAAGACTTGTACAAGGAGGTTTGGTTGCGACGGTTCGTGGTTCATCTGAATGAGACTAGTGTAAGACATGTATTGATTGGGCTTTGAGGAATAGTTTGTCTGAGGCATGGCGGTACACGCAACGAGTTCTTGTGCTTAGACTGCTAAGCACTGGGCTGATAACTGAAAGTATTTTTTTTTTAATATACAAAAAAAAATGCGAAGGCTATCAATTCGGTTATGTGTTTTTGTATGTAGGTATGTTACGCGATAGCTCCGCAAATTGTGAATCAATTTGGTACATCATAGTTCAAAGGTAGCCCCATATAAATGTTATTGAAATCGGTATGGTTGTTTTTGAAATTTTATCAAAAAACTAAAACTTACTTTGATATGCTTCGACGACATCATTATTGGCTCTTATGGAATTTGGCCGTCTGAATTGAATTTTAAATTTAAGTTTGTAAATAAAATTGTTGTAAATTAATTTTGATATCGGTTTTGTTAGAAAATAAATTATCACAATAACAGGTTTGCATTTCATCTCCATCTCGAGTGATGTTAAGCGAGGATGCGGTCTACCACGGAGTTTGCTTACCCAGGAGAAACCGTTCACACTCGATTTGACGCACTCAGTGCAACTTTGTACAATTTGATTAGAATCAAGAAATTATTAAAATGAATTTATTCAACAGCTTAAACAAGATAATGTTAGGTATTAATCGACGGGGTAAGGGGATGTAAACATAAATCACAATACCCGTCGGATTCAACGATCTACGTCACGATTTTTACCCTCATGGGTGCAGCGCGGCGCTAGTGCAGAGGTATTTTTAAATGGGCATAGATTATCATTGGGTATAGAAGGGACGTCATAAATACCTATGTATAAACTATGTGAGGATAAAAACTAAGATTGATTTTTGAAATGGCAAATGATATTTTTAAAATTTATTAGTGTGGTAATTTATTTTCTCCGTAAAAATTAAATTCGACTTCAATTTAAAATTAAATTTAGACACTCGACTAAATTTCATAACAAGCTATGACTACGTCGTGTGGTCCGTTTTGTCCATATTTCAAAAACCGTCTCACAGATTTTGCCAAAATTCATAATATTTCAAAAGCGATGTAATTGCAATGACCTATTATTGAGATGCGTTGTTAAGTTATCACGGGTATTCATTACATTAGTGACTAGCGATGTAATTGCAATGACCTATTATTGAGATGCGTTGTTAAGTTATCACGGGTTTTTATTACATTAGTGACTAGCGATGTAATTGCAATGACCTATTATTGAGATGCGTTGTTAAGTTATCACGGGTTTTATTACATTAGTGACTACCGATGTAATTGCAATGACCTATTATTGAGATGCGTTGTTAAGTTATCACGGGTTTTCATTACATTAGTGACTAGCGATGTAAATGCAATGACCTATTATTCAGATGCGTTGTTGTTATCACGGGTTTTATTACATTAGTGACTAGCGATGTAATTGCAATGACCTATTATTGAGATGCGTTGTTAAGTTATCACGGGTTTTCATTACATTAGTGACTAGCGATGTAATTGCAATGACCTATTATTGAGATGCGTTGTTAAGTTATCACGGGTTTTTATTACATTAGTGACTAGCGATGTAATTGCAATGACCTATTATTGAGATGCGTTGTTAAGTTATCACGGGTTTTCATTACATTAGTGACTAGCGATGTAATTGCAATGACCTATTATTGAGATGCGTTGTTGTTATCACGGGTTTTTATTACATTAGTGACTAGCGATGTAATTGCAATGACCTTTTATTGAGATGCGTTGTTATGTTATCACGGGTTTTGATTACATTAGTGACTAGCGATGTAATTGCAATGACCTATTATTGAGATGCGTTGTTAAATTATCACGGGTTTTCATTACATTAGTGACTAGCGATGTAATTGCAATGACCTATTATTGAGACGCGTTGTTAAGTTATCACGGGTTTTCATTACATTAGTGACTAGCGATGTAATTGCAATGACCTATTATTGAGATGCGTTGTTAAATTATCATGCTATAGCATTAGCTCCACCAGAGCAATTGCGTAATATACATACAAAGGAATTGAAAATCTCATCCTTTTTTGAAGTTGCTTAACAACGCATCTCAATAATATGTCATGGCAATTACATCGCTAGTCACTAATGTAGTGAAAGACCGTGATAACTTAACCAGGTATTTTTTTAAATTCTATCCTTTAAATTTGCGAGTGTTTGAGCATTGAAAGTTCACATCTGGCTCCCTGCTCTTTGCCGCACCCACTCCGATTCAGACACGCTATTCCGCTAATTTATGCAGCCTACGTCTGACCGGCCCCTAACTTTGCGGCGCAGTCGGGACTCGTAAATTCGCCGGGTTCCGTACAAATTGAAAGGGGTTCCATTGTCAGTGTATGGATATGAGCGGTCGTTCTTTATGGCGATTTTAACTGTTATATCTGGGTGTAACGTCGAGCAGGATGTGATGTTAGTGGTCTTTATTCTTCTGGAAGCTGAAACTCTTTTGCAAAAATTGGCTTTAGATAGTTGTAAGGCTCAACCAGCTGTATAAGTTGAACTGTGTTCCATTCAGATATTGGCTAACGTCTTATGCGAGCCTAATATGAAACAAACTACCATAACTTCATGGTTTTACTAGCATTACTCCCGTTTTCATAATTTTCTTGTCATGAAAAGTAATCTATGTGCTGATACAGACTACATATATTCTATCCGTGTTAAAAATTGTATCCTGATCTATTCAGGTTTTTCAATGTGATTGATCAATAAACATCCAATTTGATTTTGATTTTCATTATAAGAAAACCAGATAATAAATTCTTTTCCTTTGTGACGTTCTTCTAACTCAAAAAGAAAAAGTGGGGCTTAATCTAAGGTCTATTATGTGGTGATAAATTATAGTGATAAAAATTTAATATTTTGCAGAGTCAAATCAGTATCTAGCACTGCACTGCGTTAGTCACCCTGAGTTATGAGATGCTTTTCACCTCTTTACCCTGCAATTTTTCGGAAATATTGCTCTACTAATCAGAATGCAGTAATGTGTTGTATCATCTGTGTGATTGTGCCTACATTACTGATTGAGATAGAATAACTGACAACTGTTTGGTGCTTTGGTACAATAATTATTGTAATACAGTAAAGTAGTCGTTTCAAACTTTGAAAATGTATAGAATTTGTATGCTTCTTCTTTTGTTTTTATTTTTTATTAATTGACGTGTGAATTGTATATTTATGAATAAAGTACTTTGACTTTGACTTTGCTTCATTAGTAGATTTAGTTTTTTCGTTTATTAATTCAATAAGAAAATCAGTAATACCATCCATACACACATCCATACACACACCCACCTACACTGTTGCTAACCATCTGGCGAACTGGTGGTAAGAGTTGGAACTATGCGCGATAAAGAAGTAAGACTCCGCAAAGAAACATAATGTTATGTTTGTTACAACGTATATTTAAGTTTTTATTTATGATCGACACCCTACAAACACGACCTACACACCTCTGACTTTTTACACCACATCTGAGTCTTACTACTATAGCCATTTAACTTGTACCAATTTTACTGGATTACCTGGGAACCCACTTCGTTTAAAGTTAAGTCACTGTCCTACATGTATCACAGTACCGGAAGGTATATTTTATGAGTTTTTAACGGCGCAGAGAGAACCCTAATTTTATTTATGTCCCTAACACGTGCTCTCAGTGTTTGCTTTTTAAGATCCGTTGCATTCGATCCCGGAAGGGGTCCGCAGATGAAACTGGATTTAGGACTTTATGACTATGATCATAAATTAAAGATTTTATTAGTATTATTATTTTTGACGGATTATTTAGGTATTTTTTTATATTATTTATTTATTTAATTTGGCTTTGTGTTGATAAATTGCAATATTACATTGCTTATTAAACTAATTGTTCTTAATCTGTTATTGTTAAAAGTATTTATCGTTGAGACAAAGCACAGCATGCAATTAACATTTAGATAATTCGTTAAACTATGTGTAGGGGAATTATTAATTAATTATAATTGGACTTTAATCTAAAAGAATAATAACCCTGTTGTGCTTAGTGTCAATACTATTATGAGTTTTTTTTTATATTGTTTATACATTAATTGTTTCACACTGTTAATATACTTATCTGTTGTGTTATAATATTCTATGTTTATATCTTATTTATCTACTGTTTTAACGCATGTTAGTTTTTAGTTTTAAGTTCAGATATGTTGGCCTAAGTTTATTTATGTATTATCACTAATGTAATGTTATTATTATCAAACCACTGAATTTAAATAATTGTTGTTTCTAGGCCCACATAGTTTTGAATGTAATACAGTTCTGTACACTCTTATACTCTTATGTTATAGTTTATATTTATTACATTCTGTTTTGTGTGCTCATTGAATTAATAAATAAATAAATAAATAAATAGATATGAGTTTCAGTAACGCTCGGTACTTTCATATTTTTTTTAAACTTAACTTTAATGTTAATGAATCTGTCACCAAATATGTCCATTTCCGAAGATTTCTGAAACTCGTTCACAAGTCTACTCAACCTCGGTACAGGTGAGTTTGCACCAAGTACTGTTCTCCTAAATATAGGTGCAAACGGAGTAATTGGCATTCCTGGATATCTATATAGAACTCTAAGTTTGAATTTAGAAAGGAGTTCAGGACAGTCTGTTCCACTATGTAACAGTCTGTGAAGAAACGATTAATCAAGGTAAATTCTGCGATCAGACAACGATTTTAAATTGAAAAAAAAACGTTAGCCTTTCCTTGTGTGATCGCAGAATTTTAGTTTTTTTTTGTTTTATTTTTCATCGTCAATGAAAGGAACGCCCTCTTAGCCTTAGCAGTATGACATATGACTGTTATTTAAAGATAAGATGACATGGTACAGAATACTTAAAATTAAATTTAACCCGATGGATAACTACTTACGCCTCACATGAGTACAAGTATTCAATAAATACACTGATAATTATGATAAATAAACTAATAAAAAATATGTAGGTATAATTTATTTTTAGTCGGGAGTTTTTTTTGATAGTTGCAAAATTGTTACTGACACAAGAAATAATTTAAAATGACATACCCCTTATGATAAATTACACCCCTTATCATAACAGTACCACGTAACTATATGAACATGAAGAGCTCAAAGCATTGTCTGCACCAGATTGCGCTCGTCACTCAGAGATTTGGTATGAATTATCACCTGTCTCCGTAATTTCATGTAATTTGAATTTACTTTAGTATGGCCTGCGTCTTCTGTGGTGGCCCGAAATTTGGCGAGTAGTAGATGCCGGCTGAGGCCATAGGTACATTACTGAAAACAACGGCTAGCAAATGCAACATCATTTTCAAACCTATAATTAAAAATTAATTAATAATTGATTAATTTTTAATTAAGTGGTCGTCCGACATGAAAAAGTTATCCAAACAACTGTCAAAGCGGCTGGTTCTCGCCTCAGGGGATCCCAGAGCTGGCACTTACTTCGCCCAAAAACTAAGTTTAGCCATCCAACGGGGCAACGCTGCCAGCGTTCTGGGAACCCTGCCGCGCGGCAGCGATCTCGACGGCGTGTTTGATTTATAGAGAGTGTTTGTTTTAATTTATTGTTTGCTGATATTTTCCAACTAATACCTTATAAAAATAATAAACAAATAACATAGAAAAAATTATAATAGCAGCAAAGTTATGATTGATTAGCTTCGCAGTTTAATGCAAAAATATTGTCACAAAAACAGTCCCGGTAATTAACATTTACTTGAACTAGTGTCGAGGACGCGATTAACATTTAAAAGTATTAAGGGTGCACCCCGCGCCGGGTCACTTGCACAATGTCGTTATACTTCATTAGGGAACTGAGCTTGTTTGATATTAATTATAGCAATTAAAATTAATTTTAGTAATTTTATGAACGAAAATGTTAATATTTTTTTTTATTAAAAATTTTAGTATTATTCCTAATTCCAAATAATATTTATTAATTGATGACCTAGGATAACGTCATTCGAAAAAGCAGCTATACTAAACGTTTTCGCATTAGACATTTTATGGGACTCTTCGCAAAGACGGCACCCACAAAGTTTTACATTTGCATGTTTCAATATTTTTTTGTTCGTTGTATTGGAGACTATGCATTTCAGTGTTCGAGTGTAAACTGTAACAAATCGAGCTACGTCGTGCTACAACGTAGCACCGTAGACCCCGTAGCATCGTAACATAATGTGTAGATTGGATGCAAATCGCTCGGGTCAGGCTAATTTATACGCGTGTAAATTCCATACGTTGTACTCATACTAACTGCTGTTTACACTGTGGCGGGATGTAGTAACCAGCAATTATTCTGTGCCATATGAGCTTATTCGATATTTTGTGAATGCGACATTTATTTCCAATTAATTGAAATAAAATTGATTAAAAATATCGATTACAATGTACTCCACTGGAGTACGTTTTAAAATGTGTTGTGGGTGTTATAAATATACTAGCAAAAATTGTAACTTATTTGGTTGGTATTTAATAATGTTAGTATATGTTTTATTGGACAAATATGGAAAACTTACCCGTAAACAGGGTATATGGGACTATATTGAATTATCGGGGATAGTTCCACCATTTAACCACGGTAAGCAAATCAGTATATCTGCATGTTTGTGTGTGCAAGGAGTCTGTTTTTAAAAGCAGACTCACGATATTTTGTTTATTTTCAAAATATATCTTTAATATAATTTTAAATATGCAAGAAACAATGACTTGTGCCAAATTATTAATTGCTTTTTCAACGTATTTTACAATGTACTTTCGAAGTCTAGCGATAAACTCTTCCAAAATAGCATACTTATAACTATTTACCACTCTAAACAAATGTTGCATAAACAAATATTTAAAAAAAAATGTGTAGTAGTCGGAAAATATCAGAACAGCCCGGTCTGGTATGACTTAGTAACTGCTACCGATTCTATGACTTGTTGCAAAGTTACTGCTGAATGTATGGCGGTCCGTACGGCCGCATGTGAGGTACTCTACCTGCGGACGCTGCGTACGACACTAGTGACCTGTCTGAAGATTTACATTCTAAAATTAAATTATTAATTCTTGAAGTTTTCAGATAGGAAGTTAATCGGTATTTTCTAGGTAAACACGTTCCACCGAATGGTGACGTACGGTGACCGTATTGTCACCTAACACCAGGCGAAACGGCGGTTAAGGCCTATATAAAGTAAAAATAATAATGATTTGCGAACTTGTGTGTTTTTTACACTTCTATAGAAAGGCAAATATAGTTTTTGATTTGGAATGTACGTTCAGATTCTGTTTACCTAATTATTTCCTTCTATAAAAATAATAAACGTAAAGTAAATATAGTAGCGCCAAAAAAATATGGCAGTAGAATATTAAGTATTAGCTTTTTTATTGTAAATTGATTTACAACAATGTTGATTTATTTAAAGTCAGTGTGTCAGACATACTAAAAACTATTAAAAAGAATAAAAAAGTATTTCATATAAAGGTAAATATTTGCAGATAATATAATTATAAAGCATTAATTGGCTCATCCACACCGGGAGTACCTCGCTCCCTTGTTCCCGACGCGGCACCACGCGTGGAATAATGAAATTTTCATATGAAATGGATACATCGGACTACAAACTTTGCCATTAAATTTCGCCCATTATTTTTTATCGATTGTGAATAACGGTTTGTTTACCCCACACGCCCACGCGTGGGACGCGGTGGGAATCGAAATGATATTAAAAGGATTAACAATGACCTGTATTTATGTTTTACCATTTGCTGCTGCGAGAGATTGTGTTTTAAGTTGATAATTAAAAATTTGATTCTTTTAGTTATGCTTAATTATTTACATGAAATTTTACACTTTTCATTCTTTTAAATAGATAGTTTAAAAGTCTGCAATTAGTAAATCCAGTTAATAAAAACCCAAATAACTATTGTAATTTAGAAACCTTCAAGAATCTGTGATTTTATAAATAACACTATAATTACCATTTCTTTGCTTTATGAAGTTATAAATAAAGTACAAAAATGTGAGCATAAGTAAGGATTAAATCCGACCGACCTTAAATTAGTTCACAAATTCCTCTCCAACAATGAACCCACTATGGAAATTCCGGTACAAAAGTTCTAACTTTCGTTTTAACGCACCTTTTCCCTTTCACAATAAAAGGCTCAGTTTTGTTCCACTTAAACTTGTAAACAATAAACCATGGACCCGGATCAAGCGCGAACCGGATCTATATCACTATTCCCGGAACTATAAATAGATTTCTAAAGGTCAGTTTACACTGTAATTAATTACCTTTTGTGCAAAAAGTACTTATATCACGTGTTTTCTTTCTGTACCTACCATTATTAAAAAATAGAGCATTATTTACAATAGAACTGACAGTTTTTCGAAAATTGCTTTTAAAATCTTTAGTATGTCTATTACAGGCAACCTTTACAAAAATATAAAAATAGCACTTGTCTGTAAATATTGCCAAACGTGAGAATTCATGAAAAATCAAAATGTTTCAAGAACATTTAAAAAACCTACTTCCTACTTTTATTAAAATGTTAATGTTTGGACGTTTAGATTTCTAGATGTTTGTTGCTCAATTGCTCAATCACTTTTTATACCGGGAAAAAAAACCAGAACGGAAACTATGCGGGTAAAACTACAAGACGTTGCTAGTGTATTATTACTAAAACATGTTAGATATATAAAAATGATGTTTATTGTTCAATTACGTCAAAACGGTCGAAATGGATTGGCTTAAAATTTGAAAGAGTGTCAGATTACATAGTTTTGAATGGCATATAGGCAGAAAAACAACCGGAACGGGAACAAAAGTAACAAACGTCTACTGTAACTTATGCGTTTAAAATATTATTGCTTAAAAATTATCTCCAATATGGCCGCGCCTGAACTACTCGCAACTTTCCGACTTACCCACAACTTTCACTAATAATAAACTTTTCTTGCGCGCGACAACTCCGGCGATTCGTCCGGAACTAGTTAACCTAAATCCGGTTATACCCGGGCCGTAAAAAGTTTGACCGGACGAAATGGATACGGTGTGATGTATGAAATAATGGCTGTTGTGTTACTACGATAGTTTTGCGAAGAATATGGGATTTCTATCAACATGTGTTCATATTCTAATTGGTTCTTAGTTGGCACTCATTTTATGAAAATGACAGATTTTTTTTAATAATTGATATAATTCTACTATGATACACCGGCGTGTAATATAGTACCCAAAAACTTGGTTGATGACGACAACAAACAAACTTATAGTTGCGTTTTGGGTTTTTGGCGGGAAAAAAATTTTTCGTGTTTTTATTTGGGTAGGTACAACGATAATTTTGTGTTTAATGGCGTCTACTTGAACCGGTCTTTATTTTGATATAACCTACATTAAAACTAAATTTCATTTACATAGAAAAATCGTAAAATTAAAAAAAACAAAATCAACATTTTTGGCGGGAAAATGGTCCCGAAATATTAAAAAAAAAATAATTTGTGCAATCGAATACAGTTTTTTTGGTGCTTCGAGTTTGTTATTTTGTATACAACACATTTAACCCATAAAACCACTGTCTCCCTTATAAATTATTGAAGTTATACTTGTTAGACTACTTGAGAAATCGCAAAATTTTTTACTCAAGTGTCAAAAATGTTAGTCTACATTTTAAGTACATTAATTATAAATAAATGATACCGCTAGAAGCGTCTTGAAACGCTATTGAGAGTAAATGGCTCAAACGGGTAAAAGTAAGGTGGCACTTCATATGCCGAAACATAAACACCGCACTTACGTAACCTGACACCCGTTTTCCCGCCAAATTTGTAAAACGCGAAAAGCGGCCAGTGTATCAAGCGGTTAGAACTGATTGACATGTTTGTGTAGGTTGTATTGTGAATTTTCTTGATTAATTGACTGCCCTAGTGGCTTAGTTGGTAGTAGCTCTGCCTGCGAAGCTGAGGGTCGTGGTTTCGATCCCCACCCAGTGCAAATATTTGTGTGATGAATTCAAATGTTTGCACTGTATCTGGGTGTTTCTATGTATAATAAGTATGTATTTAAAACTATATAAGTATTATATCAGCTATCTGGCTGCCATCACACAAGCTTTGCTTAGTTTGGGGTCAGATGGTGTTGTGTGTGGATTGTCCACCAATATTTATTTTTTTATTTATATACTAGCTGAACCCGCTACTTCGTTCGCGTAAGCAGATGATACTGACTTATACATTAATTAGAACTATCGTACGTCAAATATTTGGATAAGTATTAGTCATTGAAAAACCTTTGAGTTTGAGTGAATTTGTTTTTCCACACAAAAATTATTTAATTTTATCATCTTTATTTTTCTTTTTTTAAACAAAATCAAACATACTTAGTAAGGTTTCGTAGTATCGAACATAGCCGCCAGTGTTAAGTTTGTAGGATTTTATAGGATACATTATGAAAAGTCTGAAGCTAATGTGTATGATCTGATACCTACTTACCTATTTCTTTTTATCCGCAAGCTGTTTTCTAGCTGTTACCCGCAACTTTGCCGGCGTAAAATTTTGAACGAAGCCTGTGTGGAATCAAAATAATTAAAATTTTGAGTTTTAATGATATTCAAGCAAGTTGAACCCGTAAATCTAAGCCAAGTCCTAGTGAAATGTTAATGTATGAATTTAATTGTAGGTAACACAGAAAAAAATCAAGAACGAAAGAATCCAAATTTGGCATCATAATCCTTTTAGCAGCAAAAACTTATTAGTACAATTTAGAATACCAGTAACGCCACCTAGTGATGAAAAAAAATACATACCACAATAGCAAAACATCGATTTAAATGGCCTTTAGTGCTTTTAGATTTAAACTGGCATTAGCGCCGTCTAATGAGAATGTTATGTTGCTTGTTATTTTGATTGTGAACGCAAATCACCTATATTATCTACGCCATAACGGGTGCACATATTTTTCATTTTTGGCTTTTACCTTACCATCACATCAAGTTCCTGACGAAAATATATGCTTAAATTAATATGGAGTTAAATGAAAATGTAGACTTATTAGCCCATGTGAAATTTTAGACTCTAAACTATGTGTTTCGTATGTCAACCCATATCGTTGTGCCGTTTTGACGTGATAGTTAATATTTGTTTCCTTAGGGCCCATGCTTCTTTTCAGGTTGATAGGTAATAAATACATAAATGTGGTATTTCAGACTATGAGTTATTTCTGTTTCAATTTTCTACCAAATTTGCTTAGTCTTTCCTACGTCACAGTAACCTATAAGTAACCGATTTCTTATTTCTGAGTTCAAACTACGTGTGTTTCGAATTCCATCCAAATATGTTCAGCCGTTCCAACGTGTCCTGTAAATATTATGAATGTCACTGTTTGGATGTTTGTTACGTAATACATAGAGTACTTATACATAGGCAATGTTTAGCCTATGTGTTCTTCCAGACTGTAACCTAATTCTATTTCAAATTTCAACCCGATCACTTGATACGTTCCGCCATGATTAAATCGGCAATAGAAATACATCATCTGCGAAAATTTCAACTGTCTAGCTATCACCGTTCTTGAGATACAGCCTGGTGAAAGACGGATGGACGGACGGACGGATAGCGAAGTCTGAGTAATAGGGTCCCGTTTTTACCCTAACAACGGTCTGCTTCGGTCACCGAAGCTTGTTGAACACTACCTTTAAATTTTAAACAGTATTTGGATTGAAATAATACGTTTTCTAATAAGTTACGGCTGGTCTAGTAAGTTACAGCTGACCTAGTCGGGAGAACGGCGACTGTCGATCCGGAGACCCAGGGTTCAAAATCACGCGCACCACTATCTTTTCAGAGTCATGTTCGTAATGCCGGTAATTAAAACGGTGAAGGAAAACACCGTGAAGAAACCGAAATCTACCTATAATCTAAGTTCTAAGTCAAATGTTATCCACCAACCGACACTGGGCCAGCGTGGTGGATTATAGCCTTGTCTCTCCTTGCGAGAGAGGCCCCGACGCCCAGCAGTGGGAACATTTAATGGGCTGTTTATGCTGCTACTTATTATGCTGATATGTTTTCTCCAAAATACAAAATCTACTTCAATGACAGGTAATTTAATTCTGTCATTCGACTAAATTTTATAAGAAGGTATAACTATGTCGTACAGATAAATCTTAGCTAGCCTATCGGTTTTTTATCGGATACACTTCGGAGAGTGTGCGACTGATTTGCATGATCTGATACCACCTTGCCCTTTTTTTATCGGAATGCTCGTAGCTGGAAAAAGCGACATCGTTTCATGGTTGATGTTCCAAAGACACGAACGAAGAGATTTTACTCTAATTTTGTGATAAGAACATCTAGGCTGTGGAATACGTTGCCTGAGTGGGTTTTCCCCGATGATTAAAATCTTTGTGCCTTCAAATCGAGAGTGAATCGGTTATTTCTAGGTAAACACGCTCCATCGTAGACTGCATTGTCGTTTAACATCAGGCGAGATGGCGGTCAAGTGTAAACTTATAAAAGTTAAAAAAAAAAACTAAGCCGATTTTAGTTTTTGTTGATATTTGAAAACTACTTCCTGTTTTCGATATCTAAGATCACCTCTGAAGTATTTTCTACCAAACAAAAAAGGAATTATCAAAATCAACTAACAATTAGCGGAGTTATCGCGTAAAATAAAAAAACATGCAACCCGATTGAGAACATCCTCCTTGTTTGAAGTCGATTATAACCGAATGATGTTTGTTTTTCCACAAAAATATATTTTTGACAATTATTTTGTCGTCCAAAACGACGCGAAGCGATCACGTGGGCACTTTCTAGAATCTAGAATCTAGATATTCTGTGGATCGTCTGTGATACACAGAATACTTAATAGTTAGTATGTACTGAACGCGCCGCGCGTGTCGTTATTATTTAATGTTTATGTAATTTTCGAACCAACAGACCGATATTGTTCAAATTTTGACGGGACAATATAAATAATGTGTTCTTTCTAACAAAAAAATTAATGAAATTAAACAACGCAAACATGAGTTACAACCAAATACACATTCTGACTTTCACCCCCTCCCGCAAGAAAACCGATCAGAATTTGGGGATCAAAAGTAGCCTACAGCAATGTCCTTAGTATAAACTAAAATCATGCCAAGTTTCAGCTGAATTGAATCAGTAGTTTCGGCGTGATGCGTAATCCCTATACAGAAAGACAGACAGACAGACAGACAGACAGACAGACAGACAGACATGAAAGAAAAAAAATGCAGTTTCGCAATCAGTATCGACTATGGAGTGCCCCAAAAAAAAATTTTTCAAAATATCTTCAATGTACAGAATTCGACCCGTTACAGTTTTATTATAAGTATAGATTTCTATTATATTCTGAAGTACTAATAGTACCTACCTATATTTTTACGTACTACTTGTATTATTATAAGTGACAATACAGTAGTTTCTATCTATTGTCGTTTGTTTATCTTACTTATCTTGCTGTTAGCAATAAAGCGGTCATTTATGGCACTTAGTATTGATATAAATATAACCTGATTTATTTTATCGTTGTAATTTTTTTGTGTGAATTCAATTCATTTAAGTGTTGTTTGTTATATCTGTCTAACAAGATAACACACAAATTGGTGAAATCTGTTTCCTAAAGTGCTACCACTACACTACATACAGTTTGGTGTTGCATCAAAATTTACCTATCACGTCTACCTTAGCACGAAACGATGGTCAAGCTCCGTAAGTGCATTCGTTAATGGATATTCCAACCCTGGCCGCATATTCGCATTTTTTTAAGCCAACACTGACGACCTCTGGCCAAACTATTGAACTAAACTACTTCTTTAACATGACTTCAGTATCATTACGACAGTAGCGCCGTCATCAATATTCATGCAACGTGGTGTCTATTTCCATCTGTCGCTGGTCTGATGTCATTTTAGTTTATTTTGCCGATTTTGGACTAATAGGATCTGACGGTAAAAGTCTGCCCTATGGATCTAATTTGCCAGAAGATTTTGAATCTTCTGCGCCATTATTTTAGAGTAAAAAGTAGGGATGCAACGTGCTAAATCAGTAATTTATGACATGCATTGTGTATCAGATTGATTTTTTGAACTAAGCTGCAGAGAAGGGTGGGAATTTATGTGGAAAGGAGATAAAGAGATGAGCCGATAATTATTTTGCAAACTTTGCGATAAATATTAATGACCGCATAACGTACGATAAGAGTATTAATGGTAAGATAGAAAGATTAATGGGATGAGTAATTTTCTTTTATATTTTATGGACATAGAAGATCTATCAGTACTATAGGTACTAGATATTAACGTGAGTTTAGTCGATCTGTCTTTGGATAATATTTTTTTTGTTTCCACAGACATAAATAGATACATAGATAGATAGATAACTAAGAACTTTTTATTGCATTTAATAAAAACAAAAATACATAAAAACCTAAAGACTAAAATTAAAGTAGCAATGACATAGGAAAAGAAAAGGAAAAAAGGAGTAGAAAGAAGACCAAATTATAGAGTTAATATAAAACAATACTCTGGTATGCTGCTTTAATTTTTTTTTTATGTAGTATAAGTTTAATCTTTGTTTTTGTAATATTTTTGTGGTATAATAAAGTGTTTTGTATTGTATTGTATTGTATAGTATGAAGTGACGAAACGAGCAGGACATAATGCCTGATGGTAAGCAACACGCCTGTCCATATCAGCACAGTGACATGCAGCTATTGGAATATGAAGAGTCCAAATCGTTACCTAGCATCGTAGTGTTGTTGTGTAGAATTTGTACGTTGAGTGTGTTTCGTAGAAAAGAGACCAAATGAAGGAGGACCTAAATAAACTATAATGTGGCCGTAGTGCTCTCTAAATACGAATGTATTACTCCCAGGTCTTTGATTACTATCTTTCTGGCTAAACAACAACTGTCCAAATTGTAGTCACATTTTGGTACTAAATTATATTCTAAATTATTTTCTGTGTATGCACGTAGTTAATTGGTCAGTTTTTGAAGTGAAAACTTCTTTGGGCGCGTCTAGGACAGAATTTTCGTGGGCTGTGAATTTAAATGAACCGTCACGCTCGGGTATGATAATAGCTTTTCGGTAAACTCGGGATGCTAGAGCGAGAAACAAAATACAGTGAACAAGCGCGTCAGAGCGAGAAAGATAATATAGGCCCTGGGTACCCGTGTTTATTATATTTATGTCTTTTTAAACCGATATTAACTTTTAGGTACTTACCACATTAATGTCATTAATTGTCACGAAATATTAAATTTGTATTTTACAGCCATTGCAAGAAAGTATTTGTTGTAATATACTCGTATTACTGTTTTATCATAGCACTTACACTGCGTAAACACATAAAATAGCACTTATTTTATCACAACTTTTACACATACATTGTAAACACAACATATTTATGCATTTTTAGGGAAATACCTATAAAATAAATACTAATAAATAAATACCTATGAAAAAAAATACATATACTAAAAAATTTGCTAGCCAAACGTTATTTCTGCCTTAACTGTTTAACCGCCTTTTTTTAATTTATTTTTGGCAATCGATAGTAATCATTTCGCCACATGTTATTCTCGTGTTGCTATGCTTACTAGGTATATTCGATTTCAATTTGTAAATCTTTTTCATTTGAATTATTAGAATTATATAGAACACTTCAAGAAACTGCGTTACGCTCCGCTCACGTTATGCGCTCACAACGAGAGCGAGTGAGAGGCACGCGTCCCTTCCACTCGGGCATGGTTAGCCCGCCTAAGAGCGAGAGAGACAGACATAAAAAGTGAAAGGCACGCGTCCCTTCCGTAAAAATTATTTTACCACTCAAAGTCGTTGTCACGTAAAACTTTCGCCCGTATACCGACTTTACAGGCAACCAATTTTTTTTTTTAAATAATGTTTTGGTATGTAAAGGATATTCCAACAGCACACATTTATCACATTCCCATCGTCCCCATAGATTAAAATGAAACAATTAAGGCATCCGCCCCACGTGACTACATTTACATATTTCCACAATTACAGGGACTGCATTAAGGGGGCTAATTTCACGGGGAACTATTGTTTTAGATTGCTACGGTCTTTTGTTTTCGCGAGGGAACTAAACTGAATTTATTATATCTGGGTTTGGGGTGACTGTCTACTGGATAATGTACTCTTTCAATGATACTTCAATGATACTTTTATTCGTCTGTGAAACTAGGTTTTTACAAAAATGTGTTGTTGTGTCAGAGACCAGAGAATCGTTCGCTAGTTTCCACCACAGTTTGGTATACAGACATTTCGTGTTGTTTCGTGTTTTGATAAACATAATATGTGCACAATAAGTATTTAGAAAAGTGTTACCTTTTTACATCTTTTTCTTTTATTTTCTTTTTTGTAATTCTGATAGAGGTTAATAATTAAAATGGGTTGATATATTTCTTAATTTTAAACTGAGGAACGAGTGAGGAATTTGTGAGTTAATCGGTGTCTTCTAGGTATTCACGTTCCATTGTAGATCACAATACATCTGGTGAGTTGGCGGTCAAGTCTAAGCCTAGAACAGTTAAAAACAAGCAACCACATACATAATCAGATATTTGATGGTAAGCAATGCACTTGCTTGTAATACAGTAATGCAAAAAAAAAACTAAAACGTGAAGACTTAAAATCATCGCCTAAATATACGATGATTTATCTCTTTATTGTAATTTCTCGAGAAAAAACACCGTTTTTTTTTAATTAAAGAGTGGAACAGGACATGTGCCTGATGGTAAACAACATGCCTGCCACATAACAATACAGTGACATGCAGCTATTGGAACAAGAAGAGTCCAAATCATTACTTAACACTACACTGCGCTCTTCACCTAGAGATCTAAATTGTTATATCTCTAAGCCCTGTAATTTCTCTGGAAACATTGCCCTTCAACCGGAACACAGTAATGTTTATACCGTTAAATGAATATTTCGAATTGTAATAATATTGGCACGATACTGCTTGATGGCAAAATATTTGTTGTAATTATTTCAAACTCAATATTTTTTTTTACTTCATCATCTTTCCTATTTGCGGTACATAGGTTGTTATTAAACATTTTTAATTAATGGGCTTGAATTGCACTACATGTGAATCATCCGTTAATTTAAGTATTCAATATAAATGAGTTCTATATTTGCATCATCTAATCTCACACCAAACCTAAAACCTAAATTAATATTCGTGTCACAAAACTAGCAGGCCATAAAACAAATGCCTCTAATTGAATCCGCTATCAATTCGGGCCAACGGGTCATAATTTGGCCCAAGGGGTCACAACTCATCCCTGAGGGCACGGTTCGTCCTGGGTCACGGACGATATCTGACCTTTGGGATGACCTTATCTTTGATCCGCTTAATTTCTCATCGAGGTGCTTGATGAATGGGGTTCTTAATTAAATAGTTATTATTATTTTGTTCTATCATTTATTATCATTTGTCTAGTCCTCCGTTGTCGACTGGCTTAAATAAATATTATTGCACTTTCTAAAAAAAACACGTCTATACAATAGACGGAATAAACAATAAAAACTAGTATTATTACAATCGATGGTCTTATCGCTAACAGCGGTTTCTTGCAACCTTAGAATAGACATGGTCTGTACGAGTAAGAATATGCTAAAAAGTTTAGTGACTTAATTGGTGGTAAGTCTGGACGAAGTCATTTCGAAGAGATTTTTTTCATATTTTTAGCCCCGACCCAAAAAAGGGGTGTTATAAGTTTGTCTGTTTGTCTGTCTGTCTGTGTGAGTGTCTGTCTGTGCATGTGCGTAGAGCTCAAATAAATGGGCCGATGTCAATGCGGTTTTTTTTATTTAAAGATTAGTATTCGTGCGGATGTTCTTAGCTACGTTTGGTTAATTGATTTAAGATGGCCACCTCCACAAAATGGCGGACAAAATGTTTCTTCACAACCTGCCGTGCAAATAGTACGTGTCAATAGTTGTGTCAGAGTCGATCCGAAGTACAACAAGAACAAAATTAATTAAATTTTGATTAACCCCCGACTACCTCAGGTTAATAAGCGTGTAGCGTTTGTTCTATTACTAAATGTGCATGCCTTTTACTCTTATTTTTAATTTTGTTTAATTTTCAATCAATAAGAGTATTAAGAAATAATAAGAGAAAGACAATCGATATAAGTAGCTGTTGTAATTGAGCTTGAGAAATTTTCGAAAAAACAGATTCGTTTATATGTAAAACCGGTGGTGGGCCTTGGTATGCCATCATACAGGTTACACCTATTTTGGGTACCAAAGTTGTCTTGAACTCAATTCAAACTTGAATCGACAAACTTTACTGTATTACCTTAGATTTATGCCATTATGTGATGTTTGAAATTGGTCAATAAATTTATTAATATTTATTTATAGCTTAAGAAACAACAAAGGTCAGTTTAATAAAATGCTAATATATTCCCTCGTCATATTGAAGCGATGCGAACACTATTCTGCGTTCTGTGCCCATTTCCATCAGCAATAGAAAACTCCAAACGAATATAAAACCTCAGAATATTTACACAGCCTCAACTAGCTCTAAACTAGCGCAAACCATTATAAAAACCCATCGGAGCGAAATGAGCTGAGCGAGCGATTATGAAAAGAGCGAAAAGAGCGAGCGAAATGAATAGGTCCGTCGGTTAGTTTTTATTTCGTAGCGGTGAGTGGAGAAAAGTTGGCTTTCAGCGTATGGACCTCACTTGTACTGTAGGCGTACGCTATTTCAATATAATACCATATTTTTGTTAGACGAAAGATTTAATAGAGATCAAGAAACTTGTAATAAACATAGTAAGTATCTTAGGTAGGTATGTATGATTACAAAGTTTTGAATATCGTTGTTAAGTTTGATGTCATATCAATTTTCCGTCATCTTCATTGCGGAGAGTTGGCTGATCTATGATCTATTCATTTGTTTTGTTTCAATAATGATAGGTTTGCAATTCATTTTTTTTTTTAAATATAAATAAATATTGGTGGACAATTCACACACAACACCATCTGACCCCAAACTAAGCAAAGCTTGTGTGATGGCAGCCAGATATCTGATATAATACTTATATAGTTTTAAATACATACTTATTATACATAGAAACACCCAGACACAGCCATTTCCATCTCGCTTGATGTTAAGGTACATTTTTTTCAATGGTTCTGCAAATCTATGTTTAACGACGATGTGATCCATCGTGACCCGCATCGTCATTTATCACCAAGCGGGATGAAAGTGAAGTGATAACTTATTCGGTAAAGAATATGAACAAAATTAAAAATTTTGATTAACCCCCGACTACCTCGCATTTGTTATCTGTACAACATTCTACTAGTCAAGCCCTTTTATTTGATACCCATTTTGAGGTGGTTGTTGAGAAATATTTTGTCCACCATTTTGTGGAAGCGGCCATCTTGAATCAATATTAACCAAACATAGCTAAAAATATCCGCACGGATATTAACTTTCACATAAAAAAAACGCATCGAAATCGGCCCATCTGTTTGAGCTCTACGGTGCTACAGACAAACACACACAGACAGACACACAGACAGACATCGACGTCTATATTATAAAACCCCGTTTTTGGTCGGGGGTTAAAAAAAAGGCACTTCGTAACATCATTTTTTAAGCAATAATTACAAGAAATGGAATCGTGATACAGTGGTGAGGATGTCTAAAATCCCCAAGTGTGAGGTCACAAGATCAAACCTTTGCTGCGGTACTCAGTAGCGTATTTTTCCAAGTGCATGTATGATTCTATTACGCGAGTTGGTGACGCGAATTCCCAAGATTTTACTCGTCCAACAGGCATCTAACGTACATGTCCCGCTTCGCTGCTACGCTGCGCACTACCGCTATGTCGCCGCCGTCCGACATTATCATGTTCGTGATGCAAAACTGTAAGATTTCCCCGTGCTAAAAAGTGCTCTACGATGTTAAAGGTGTCCTGTCTTCAAAAATTATTATTGTTACAAAACTTTCCAATCTTGATGAAGATTAGCCACTGTTCGCCTCGTTTCCCCATCCAACTGAATGACAATCTAGGGTAACTAATTGATGACCCAAACAAATAAATGAAACCGAAAACAAGTTAACTATTGCAAAACTTTCCAGCCTTGAATAAGAATAACTACAGTCTTGTCTCACCATTCAGCTGGATCTAGGGTATCTGGATGATGGCCAAAAGAAATAAAATCAACCAAAAACAGGCTTTGCCTAATTTGGAGTCCATTGTATAAGCCAATCATTTTTATTGTATTATTCTTTTAGGGCCAATGATTTTTTTACTTTACTAAGCTAAAAAACTACCATTGAAACCTAGCCTACAAACAAGCTCTCTTATTTTCCCAATTTGCTTAAAAAATCCTAGGAAAAGTAATCCTCGAAATTGAATAACATCCTTTACCGAAACCGACGTCAAAAGACAACGTTCGTAAAAATAAACTCGAGGTAAGACCTCAATCAGGGCATTCACCTTGAATAGGCTTCAATAGGGCTGAACGGACTTAGTTACACTACATACACCAATAATGTAAACACACGTGTTAATATTTAATTGGATAACGGGACACTCACGTATATACGGTCGGTCAATCCGACTCGAGTTTCGGCCGCGTCCGGCGGCCTTTTCAAAACGAGTGCACGCGCGGGGGCTGCCCGTTTGGTACGCCGGACGCGGCCGAAACTCGAATCGGATTGACCGACCGTATATACGTGAGTGTCCCGTTATCCAATTAAATATGTGTAACAACCACGTTAATTTTAATACACGTGTTAATATAAATTATTTTCAACGAAAAAACAAAAATCCTCTTTAATATAAAATAAATAAACTCTACTTAATTTTATAATAAGCTATGACTACGTCGTCTAGACGAATGTAAAATGTAAGTAAATTTTGTATTTTTGTTGCTATTTCAAAACCACTTCACCGATTTCGATATAATTAACATGATACCTTTGACCTAAGATGTACTCGCAATAAAAAAATAAATAAAAGGCACACTGACCGAGTGGCTTAGTAGGCAATTCGCACTGCAGTAGGAATTTTCGTTTTTTGTTGAAGTAAATTTTTGGTTTTATTGAAAACTAGCTGAACCCGCTACTTCGTTCGCGTAAGCAGATGTTACTCACTTATAGTGTACATTATTAGTTGGAAGTATCGTACGCCAAAATATTTGCATAATGTAATCATTGAAAACCGAGTGAATTTGTTTTTCCACACAAAAAATATTTAATTTTATCATCTTTATTTTTATTTTTTTAAACAAAATCAAACATACTTATTAAGGTTTCGTAGTATCGAACATAGCCGCAAGTGTTAAGTTGGTAGGATTTTTATAGGATACATTATGAAAAGTCTGAAGCTGATGTGCATGATCTGATTACCTACTTATCTCTTTTTATCCGCAAGCTGTTTTCTAGTTGTTACCCGCGACTTCGCCCGCGTAAAATTTTGAAATAAGCCTGTGTGGAATCAAAATGATTAAAATTTTGAGTTTTAATGATAGGTAGGTACTCAAGCAAGTTAAACCCGTAAATCTAAGCCAAGTCTTAGTGAAATGTTACTGTATGAATTTAATTGTAACACAGAAAAAAAAATCCAAGAACGAAAGAATCCAAATTCGGCATCAAAATCCTTTTAACACAAAAAACTTATTAGTACAATTTAGAATACCAGTAACGCCACCTAGTGATGAAAGAAAAATACATACCACAATAGCAAAACATCAATTTAAATGGCCTTTAGTGCTTTTAGATTTAAACTGGCATTAGCGCCATCTAATGAGAATATAATGTTGCTTGTTATTTTGATTGTGAACGCAAATCACCTGTATTATCTACGCCAAAACGGGTGCATATATTTTCATTTTTGGCCTTTACCTTACCATCACATCAAGTTCCTTACGAAAATATATACTTATTATAGGTTAATATGGAGTTTAACGAAAATATAGACTTAGACCTTAGAATATAGAATTTTAGACTCTAAACTATCTGTGTTTCGTATGCCAACCGAATTCGTTGTACCGTTTTGACGTGATAGTTAATATTTGTTTCCTTATGGCCCATGCTTCTTTTCAGGTTGATAGGTAGTACATATATGTGGTATTTCAGACTATAAGTTATCTGTTTCTACCAAATTTGCTTAGTCTTTTCGACGTCACAGTAACCTATAAGTAACCGATTTGCTATTTCTGATTACAAACTACGTGTGTTTCGAACTCCTTCCAAATATGTTCAGCCGTTCCAACGTTGTCCTGTAACTGTAAATATTATGAATGTCAATGTTTGGATGTTTGTTTCTTAATCATGGCGGAACGTATCAAGTGATCGGGCTGAAAATTGAAATACAATTAGATTATAGTCTGGAAGAACACATAGGCCAAACATTGCCTATGTATAGTTACTTATCTATATGTCCCTATGTGTTACTTAAGCTAAGCCAAGAATATGTTTCAAATTTTAACTCGATACATTCAGCCATTCTAACGTAAAGCAGCAAAAAATTTAATATTGACATATTTATATAATATTAGGAAAGGATAGGATATTACAAAATTTTGGAAAAAATAAAACCGGTCAAATGCCATTGGGACTCGCGCGAAGGGTTCTGAATCATATAGCAAATAAAATTATTTTATTGTATGGGAGCCCCCTTAATAATTTATTTTATTTTAATTAATTACATTTTAAGAGAACATAAAACTTAATATTATGTGAATAGTGCAAGCGTCAACCTGTGACAGGTACGTTATTAGTATCGAGCAAGAAACGGTAAAAAGTCAAGTTTGTTGTATGGAAATAAGCCCTCTCTTAAATATTTATTAGTTTTAGTATTTTTTGTTAAAGCGGGAATAGAAATTTATCGTCTGTGAAAATTTCAACTGTCTAGCTATCACCGTTCAGAGATACAGTGTGGTGACAGACGGAAGGATGGACGGACAGCGAAGTCAGGTACGAAACCCTAACAACGGTCTGCTTCGGTTACCGAAGCTTGTTGAACACTACCTTTAAATTTTAAACAGTATTTGGATTGAAATAATACGTAAAGTTACGGCTGGTCTAGTAAGCTACAGCTGACTTAGTCGGGAGAACGCCGACTGTCGATCCGGAGACCCAGGGTTCAAAACCACGCGCACCACTATCTTTTCTGAGTCATGTTCTTAATGCCGGTAATTAAACGGTGAAGGAAAATATCGTGAGGAAACCGAAATGTACCTAGAATCTAAGTTCTAAGTCATATGTCATCCACCAACCGACACTGGGCCAGCGTAGTCTCGCTCCTTGCGAGAGAAGGCCCCGACGTCCAGCAATGGGAACATTTAATGGGTTGTTTATGCTGCTACTTATTATGCTATGTTTTCTCCAAAAGAACAAAAATTTACTTCAATGACAGGTAATTTAATTCTGTCGTTCGACTAAATTTTTGAGAAGCTATGACTACGTCGTACAGATAAGTTTAAGCTGATTTTAGTTTTTTGTTGATATTTGAAAAACTACCTCCCTGTTTTCGATATATAAGATCACCTCTGAAGTATTTTCTACCAAACAAAAAAGGAATTATCAAAATCAACTCACAATTAGCGGAGTTATCGTGTAAAATAAAACCGAGTAAAAAAACATGCAACCCGATTGAGAACATCCTCCTTGTTTGAAGGAGGATGTTCTCATCCTCCTCCTTTTTCCATACAAAATATATTTTTTGACAATTATTTTGTCATTCAAGACGACGCGACGCGATCACGTGGGCACTTCTTGAATCTAGAATCTAGATATTCTGTGGATCGTCTGTGATACACAGAATACTTAGAAGTTAGTATGTACCGAACGCTCCGCGCGTGTCGTTATTATTTAATGTTTGTGTAATTTCCGAACCAACAGACCGATATTGTTCAAATTTTGACGGGACAATATAAAAAGTGTGTTCTTTCTAACAAAAAAAGAATTAATGAAATTAAACAACGCAAACATGAGTTACAACCAAATACACATTCTGACTTTCACCCCCTCCCGCAAGAAAACCGATTAGAATTTGGGGATCAAAAGTAGCCTACAGCAATTTCCTTAGTATAAACTAAAATCATGGCAAGTTTCAGCTGAATTGAATCAGTAGTTTCGGCGTGATACGTGATCTCTATACAGAAAGACAGACAGACAGACAGACAGACAGACAGACAGACATGAAAGAAAAAAAATGCAGTTTCGCCATCAGTATCGACTATGGAGTGCTCCAAAAAAAAAATTTTCAAAATATCTTCAATGTACAGAATTCGACCCGTTACAGTTTTATTATAAGTATAGATGAATTACAATAACACGTGTATACATTATTGAGTGTATGTAGTGTAAGAGTGTAATAATTTTTTTACTGGACAGAGCCTTTATTAACAAAAACAAAGAGTACAAAGAGTGTAATTGAACCCGTTCAGCCCTATTGAAGCCTATTCAAGGTGAATACCCTGATTGAGGTTTGTGTGATTAATATAAGAATTTGTTATATGTCTAGGTGTTTCTATGTGTAATAGTTATGTACTTTCACCCGTAATTACCGTATTTACCCGTAATGCAAGCTTTCCTTAATTTTGCTTTAAATTTTATTTGTGTGAGAAATGTCAAAACAATTTGGATGCTTAGATGTCTGTTAGTTTGATCGGATTGAAATTTTGAACTAAGTTAGATTCTAGTCTAGAAATAACAGTTATATACATTTTAAATTTACGTAATCGGGAACAACGCGAACGAAATCGCAGTATTCTAACAGTTTTCTTTATATATAAGCGTTATTTTGTTTTGTTTTGTTGTGTTTCAGCTTTGAATCATTCCGCGCCAGCCCTATGAGTAACCCGATCACTTTTTATACTTATTACGGATTCGGAATAATACTGTCGCAGGAACCTTTCAACCCGATATTACAATTTCTTTCTTCTATTTTTACGCGTTTGCGCAAAATCAAATTGATTTCACAACAAGTTTTAGGGTTGCTGTGTAATTTTATTAAATACTGAGGCCTTTCACTAGATTTGTTGATCTCTTCGACCCCACTAATATTATAAATGTGAAAGTTTAGATGTTATAACTAAATTACATTTGAACGGCTTAAGGGATAGGGTAGAAATTAGATACAAAGTGAGAATAGTACACAGGTTACTTTTTATTACGAGAAAATTCACAGAACAAGAACTACGCGGGTTAAACCGTGGGACGTTGGTAGTAATTACTAATAATTGAATGTAACGTTATCACTAAGCAAAATGGACTGTATTGGTTATTAACTAAAATAAAGAATTTTTATAAAAATCCAAAGCCACCGGAGAAATATCAGCGTAGGTCGTAAGTTATTAAAATAAATAACAGTTTTTTTAACACATAGAGTGATGGGTTATGCAGGATATGAACCCGATGGTACGCAACATGCTTGACCATGGCATGCGTGTTATTGGAATATGAAGAGCCCAAATCATTACCTAGCAGTGAACTGCGCTTGTCGACCAGTAAGCTAATTTATTTCTAAGCCCTATAATTTTTCTGAAACTATTTCCCTTCAAAACGGAACACACTGATGTTTGCACATTATTGCTTGATGGTAGAATAACAGGCATAAGTATGGTGCTTCCCAGGTGGACTCTCCAAAGTGTCACTACAAAATAAACAAAGTTAAAACAATATTAATAGTGAGCCATTAAAATACGACATTACGGATCATTATAGAGCTAGCAACTCCCCAACATTCCCGCCGCGACCTAAACTCGACAAAACTCTAAATCCAGAGTAATTAAGTACAAAGTACAGTACAATTAAATTAATGAAAGCCACACGATGACACAACGAACAAACAAAAGTACCGTTCACATTGGCTTGGACGTACTACACAAGATGTGATCACTTTCAGCGGGCTTAGCTGCCTGCTTTCGATTGCGCGTTGAATGATTTCTCGTATAATCGCAAATATAGTCTTCAAAAAATAAAAACACGATTAGGCATTTTGAGAATGCTCTTGAATGTAAATTGTAAATGTGGAATGAGTTGCCTGAGTGGGGTTTCCCCGATAGTTATAATCTTGTTGTCTTCGAGAGTGAATCGGTTTTTTCTAGGTAAACACGCTCCATCGTAGACCGCATCGTCGCTTAACATCAGGCGAGATGGCGGTCAAGTGTAAACCTATAAAAGTTAAAAAAAAAAATTGGGAAGACACAAAAAATAATGAATTACTCAATTAGTTTTTAAAATACGCGCATTGTTTTTGGCACGTCAGATAATACAATTTTATTTTGCGAGTATTTAGTAATAAGATATTATACCTAAATTAAAACTGGCCTTTTTAGAAGGAAGCCTTTTTTAAATCTTTTTGTCACAATTTTGTTACTGACTATTCAAAATATTATCATTAAAGTGTAAGACAGTGCGGTTAAATTTTAAACAACTATTTTATTCCAATAAAAACCACGTGGGTGAAACAACAAATCGCTGCTGGTTAGGAAATAAATATTTCAACTCAAAATGTTAGTCACTATACGATATAGAGCTAGAGCAATTAGAAAATTTTACGTTAATTTGAAAAGTTTGTGTTTTTTTCAAGAGGTCTACGACAATTGGCCTGGGATAGGACTAATTACCGAATACTTCGATAGATAGATAGATATACTCTTTATTGACACACCAAACACAGTTAAGTTCGGAATGTAGTTTTTTTTTTGCTTATTATAAATATAAACTTGTAATTTTGACGTGCCCAGTGTAACATAAGTGGTTATAAGGTGAATATATATATATATATTTTATTCTATTCTATTCTAAATTAAACACAGAAAAAAAGAACAATACATTGCATACCCAGTTAATTTTTTTTCACTCGTTTTATTTTTTGCAAATTTGTTTTAATTCTATGTGAACAATGGGTAAAATATAACAAGGGATTAAATTACATGTTTGAGAATGTGAATCGTCAAGTGATAATTAATTTCGTTTTGACTTAATTAACCCCCGACCAAAAAAAGGGGTGTTATAAGTTTGACGTCGATGTCTGTCTGTCTGTCTGTCTGTCTGTCTGTCTGTCTGTCTGTCTGTCTGTCTATCTGTCTGTCTGTCTGTCTGTCTGTCTGTCTGTCTGTCTGTCTGTCTGTCTGTCTGTCTGTCTGTGTGTGTGTCTGTCTGTGGCACCGTAGAGCTCAAACGGATGAGCCGATTTCAATGCGGTTTTTTTTATTTGAAGGTTAATATCCGTGCGGATGTTCTTAGCTATGTTTGGTTAATATCGATTCAAGATGGCCGCCTCCACAAGATGGCGGACAAAATATTTCTTCACAACCTACCTCAATATGGGTATCAAATGAAAGGTCTTGACTAGTAGAATACTATACACTATAACAAATTTCAAATCCAAGATGGCCGCCACCACAAAATGGCGAATTATTATTATATTTTTCACTACTACCACAAAATGGGTATCAAACGAAAGGGCTTGACTAGTAGAATACTTTGCACTATGACAATTTTCAAATCCAAGATGGCCGCTGCCACAAAATGGCGAATTACATTTCTTTTTTCACAACTCCCTTAATATGGGTATCAAATGAAAGAACTTGACTAGTAGAATGTTGTACAGATAACAAATCCGAGGTAGTCGGGGGTTAATCAAAATTTTTAATTTTGTTCTTGTTTTAATGATAGTGTTAACACGGAAACTTCGTGTCGTGTCCATTAACATAAATACCTGTGGATATTGAATTAAGGGAATTGGAGGACACCTCTACCAGTAGTGGGACAACTGAAGTTATGTCATCTTTTTATTTGATTTTTACCTTAGATTTTATTTCTTTGTAGAGTCTTGATCATTTTATGTGAACCTCACCTAAATTGGAGTAGAACCTGTTACAGTACAAGAAATAAACCCGGTTACCTTAATTTTGAAAGTTGTAAAAAATATTTTGTTAAGGAGTTTCGGAATTAATCGTTTTCAATTACTTTATGAACGACAAAAATAAAAATAAATGGCCAAACATGATCCGCTGAACTTGCAATCTCACTCTCACGTACTTTTTATTAAAATCGGTTAATTAAAATTGTACTTTAATAGAAGTGATTTTAGTTTAAATTCACAAAACCTTTGTTTTTAGCATAGATTAAATACCCTGTTGATCGGATATGAAACGAATCTGCTTAAATCCACAAGTCACCAGCGGGGGCGCAGGATGAGGTAAAAAGCCACGCTGTGATAAGCCGAATATCCGTGTCAAGTGCTCTACTTTCCACCAATGATTGGACAAAACGAGATAGAGTTATGCAAACTTTTAAAACAGAGGTCTTTCTTTGCATCCTGGGATGCAAAGAAAGACAACAGGTTCCCATTTAGTTTGTTTTAATGTTCGTTCTAATTTTGGACATTAATGATGTTTTGTTTTTCTTATTATTGCATTAAATTACTTACTTGTAAAATGATATACCGTCCTTTGTAAAGCTGGATGTCTTGTTATTCTTTCAGCACCATTTTACTGAACAGAAACCCATATTTTTTATTTATAACGGTATTTTTGCCAGCATTATTTCGATCAAAATCAAAAGCCTGACTGGCTGAACTCGCAACAGGTACAGTGCAATTATGCTTATAAAACGCTAAGATTGTCTTTGGTTTTTAGCAATAACACTTGAACGTCATCTTTTGCAGCAGTCTACCATTGTGTGTACTTACCTAGAAAATATCGATTCACACTCGATTTGATAACACCAAGTGTGTTACCTTCAGAGGAAACTCAATTAGGCAATGCATTTCACAGCTTTGATTTTCTTATTATAAAACCACGAATTGATGGCGCTTATTCGACAAAGTTTCAGTAGTTCGGAATCGAACGGCCGGACTACTGTCACTACGCGGACACTAGTAGTGCTATAAAAAGAGCAAGGTAAGATATTCACTTGTACTATATATCACGTAGATCACAGTCTCCGAAATGCATCCGATGAAAAAGTAGCTTACGTGAATGAAGTTTCGGTTTAGGTTTATTGATTAAACTGAATTTAAATAATATAAATATTTGAATACGTATAATTTAAATGCTTTAAATACAATTTTGGATGTTTAATAACAGGTATAAAAGTGAATTGCCTCATCAGAGTTGATTGCTAAATATTTTTTGTTTAACAGCAATTTACTTTCCGGTGTCCAGTAACACTGATATGGATAATATGATAAGGATGAAATTAAACACTGGAAGTTCTTAATATATTTGGCTTCTGGCTCAAATAGATTCGATATTTTTTACAATAACGAAGGGTTCGCCCTTGATCGCCTCGACGATGCTGTCTCCGATGAAGATGGATGCTCCGATTTATGCTTATTTATGCTTAGATCGGATGCTTACCTACGAGTAGAACGATTCACCTTCGTTTCGTGGATAAGAATCGAAATAGAAAAAATACCCACTCGGGCTATACGTTCTACAGATTCGTTCTTGTTGCGAAACTGGAGTCAAATTTGTTTCATTTCAAAGTCTTACCCAATTAATTAGCTTAAAAAAATATCCACGTATGTTACGACAAATGAACTCAGAGAAAATGTGCTTATAATAATACGTGAACAATTAACAAGCATTTCACTTGTTTTATGACTCCGCGATACTGTGGTTTATACTTGAGCGTGCTTATCTGGAAGAAACCAATTCCTTCTAGATCCGAAGACACGAATTGTATACCCATCAGGAAAAACGAGTACCAACTTAGTCAACGTATTCTAAGTATATATTATAGTATAATATATATTATGCTATTGCAAAAGTAGATCTAATATCTTCGTTAGAATGTTTGAAATTATGTGAAGATGACGAGCTACGCAGTCCAATAGAAATAAATTGAGTCGCAAGGTTTCACCGGAACAAACTTACATACATATATTGTACAACATAGTTGTGTAGTTTTGTATAAAAAAAAAGCTTTTAAAATTAAAAATATTATAAAAAGAAAACAACCTTTTGTTTTATTTTTATTGAGTGAAATTTTTCAGTAAGGTGATAAACTAAGATAGTTTTTATTAAGAACATAAATAATAAGACAAAGTTACCGGTATCGACTTGTATTCATCAATACATAAAAATAATATGGCAAACAGATTTCTCAATGGAGACAACTAGCGAGCGCCCGCGAGCCGACGCGGCGCAATTTGTCGATTTTTGTTCAAACAACACTCGTCAATAATTCCAACTGCAAGCTTGTATCAATATTGGCGCCAGTTAACGAGTTGACCACACTGCCAAGGCGAAATAAACTCTATTTCCTCATCCTCCAAGGTTGAATACACCTAACGTGCATTTAGGAATGAGTTGATAAATTTTACATGCAAAACTAGACTCTGTTTTAAATGGGTTGCAGTTGAAAATGGCCAGCAAGTTGTACTAATTATTTTATTTAAATATTTGCCAATTACGGACGAAAGAGATTTGTTTTACGTCTACAATTGTGAGAGACAAAAGGTGTTCTAATAAAAAAAATAATTAGTCAGTTTTCTGCGAGGTTATTTTTGCAGGAATATATTTAATTTCTGAGTAGTCAGAATTCCGAGAATTTTTCACGGTGTCATCTATTTATGACAAAAAGTTTTATGTGATTTTTTTTAATAGATTAAAACTTTAGAAGTAAAATATGGACATTTAATAATTATTTATTTACAAGAATACGAAAAATGAAATGCCAGGACAAAATGAAGCTCTGTTTTTTTTTAACTTTTTTTTTTTAAAGTAGGTAAAGGTTATTTCTGAACTTTGTAAATTCTGTAATAAACAAGGCCTGTATTGCTAATCCCAACAATATTAAAAAAGCGTAGATGCTCTTTTGCATTTGCCTTTTTAAGTCCGGTAAGGGCGGCAGATGCACGCGGCGGTCATCCTCGGCACAGCGCGCATCGTCAGGTTCCTCACCGGAGGGTTCCTCCTGCTGGTGGGGCTGGAGAGCCCTAACCACCGGTAGCGTGGACTCTGCTTCACTGCTGGTGGCTATCTAGGTTTAATTTTTTGTAATGTGTTATGTTGTTTTCTTAAATAAATATTGTAAAAATGTAAACCGAAGTATGTATATAAAAATGAATAAAAGAGTGAATTATAAATGAAAAAAAACTTGTGTTTGTATCATGGACGTATAAAAAAGTCAGACGTAGTCTCGCTAAAACAAAACCTGTGTCACTAGAGTCGACCACATAATATGCGCGCTGTCACATACAGCCTGACACGCACACATCAGTGGGTTATTGTGGGAACACAGTGGGAACTGCAACAGCTACTACGGCAAGACCTTGGATTCTACATGAAACCACACACTTGTCAAAGTCCATAACAGCATCCTGCTGAAGCACAAGACGTTGGCATAATTGTGCTCACCAAACATATCACACTAACATAACACAACGGGATATAAGCCAGAAGTTAATAGACGATGAATCAGATGACATATATGATACAACCGATTAAAAGTTAAAAATGAAAAAAGAAGAAGAAGACTCTATCAGCTGACTATTATTACGAGTATCATTGTATAAATTCAGACCAATGGAAACTGCGTTGCCAGACATATTGCATGCCTCTAGAAGAAGAGGCCAGTTTGTATGGGTCAATTATTTAAATGTTTTGTATCATCTTATCTTACCTGCAAACAGCAATAAAGATTTTTGTATTATTACGCGCTACTTGTGTATATGTGTGCGTGTTAGCCTATCAGTGACAACCTGACAAAGCACTCGTGCAAATGTGGTCGACTCTAGAGTTTTTGTTTTAGCGAGACCACGTCCGACTTTTGATTCGTCCATAGTTTGTAAGGATGATTCTTACTTCTGAAGTAATAGAAGAAATTTGTTGCATGGATAGGTAATATCTGTAACTGTTTCAAGTAAAAAACCACTGCAGGGATAGAAGAAATTTGGTTTATGTAGGTACCTATAGATTTATGACTAGAATAACACATCCGCTATTTTGTATCCCGGTAAAATAACATCTGGAACTACACGGGTACAACTGCGAGATACGAATAGCATCCTTCTAATATTCATGACAAAAATTTGAAGTTTATTACTCAACCACGTCGTAACAACATAGGGTTGACATTTTAATATAAAGCATAGGATAGGTTGGTGTAAATTAACACCTGTGCCATACTTTTTATCACGAAGAAACTATGTCAGCTAGAACTACCTAGTAATACCACAGAGTAATGCTAGTGGTGTAACACGTAGTAGGTACAAAAGTGAATTTTGATTTTTTAGTTTACCTTCTTTTAATTTTTAGGAACATCCAAAAGTAGCTGCCGTCAGTAAGTCAGGCTACTTCCTTGAAGATAAACATTAAACAATTAGCCACAAGCCACATAGCCGCCCGCCGCCGGCGACCCTTGTAATCGCTGTGGAGCGATGCAGACGCTCACTGCCCTATTTGAAGAATACGGTACGTGTTGTTAGCGAGTAGCGGTTAATACAAGTCTTACGGTACAGCAGAATCGAACAATTAATTATAATTAATCACACTTGTTTACTATTAATCACATCGATATACTTAATTAATGTATTCATATTATTTATTTCTCTTACGTTATTTGTCAATTAGGGTGTATGTTTATGTAGGTATATGTTATGATTAGTTTTATTAGTGTATTATGTTTTTGAGTAGCTTAACTATTTGTGTGTAATGCTTTTTTTTACGTTTATCTCGTAGTAATAGTCTTTATTGCGCACCACGTTTTTAATTTTCTTATCCATTTCTCTACCCCAAGGTTGCCTGGAAGAAATCGCCTTCAGCGATAAGGCCGCCAGCAGTTTTACTGTTTTCCTATATTTTATGTGTTTATTTATTTATTATTTTAAGTTGTGAACAATAAAGAGTTTTCTATCAATCAATCAATTAATGGGATTAATTTCATTCAATTTTGTTGTTCAATAGCGGTTTAACAACTTAATGAATTAGCTTCAAATGTTTGAGCTAAATATGAATATATTATACGAGTAATATCCCGAAACGGAACATAAGACGTCCCTATCATTCGCCAACTTGTACTCATACTTGTACACAGCTTAAACTTTGAACTGCTAAATTTCAAAAGAAAAGTAATAATTGTATTTTTCATGTTTTAATTTCATTATAGTTAATTTTAGATAGATAGATGTAAGTTAAGTTAAATATTATTGTAATGTTTATTTATTTGGATTTAAATTTAAGTGAAATTTCATTTAAATTTAAGAAGAGTTTTATTTTACTAGGTATAATTGAATTTAAGTTAATTTTAATTTATTGTATTATGTACATATCTTCGAAAATTTAATTTTAATACAAGTTAATTTTACTATTACTTCAATTAAATTTTACTAGTACTTACACCAAAATTTAATTTTAAGAAGTACGATATAATATTATTTAAATTTCGTTCATTTGAATTTAATTTTACTTAATTAAATTTCGACTATATTTTAATTTAATCTTATTTACTCGTAATAACACACTTCCCCGCTGATAACACGACCATACATTCTCATCCTCCGCGCCATCAATACCGCTGGCTGCCCTCTATTAGAGCAGCTGATAAATGGTGAACTAACTTGTACATAAACGGCTGTTTATTAAATTTCGAGCGTCTCGCGCGTGGTTAAAGTATGGTAAATGATGGGGTTAGTTCCTCGGTGGTTAGTTGCGACCTTATTTATGGCCGCTGGTTAAAACGGTCGGTTAGGTTAACGGGTTGGGTTGCTATATGCAGGCAATCTATGACGTTTTAACCGACTTCAAAAAAAGAAGAAGGTCCCAATTCAATTGTTTTTTTTGCCCTCATAATTTCGTAATAACAATTTAATTGAATCAGTAACAAACAGTGAGGATAGATGGAACACTTGGGAAGGTTACTCGGCTGATATATCGGCCAAGTAAAATTCCTAAATCCTCCAGATGACGGTCCTCTACAAGCACTCTGATTGGCAGAGTTCTTAGTGGAAGGACAAGGGCCGCGATGCGGTCATAGAGGCGGAACCGCGGTTATCCCTAGCCGCGGTGGTGAGGGCGGACCTCTCGCTGCCGATCATCTTCGCCGTGAGAGGTGAGATGAAAGTCTCTCGACAGTGAGAGGTCGTGTGAGTTAAGGAGCGAGAGTTGAAAATCTCTCGCTCCGTAACTGAGGCGGAAGCGGACACGGGGGCGAGCCTAGAGAGTCGTCATTTTGGGCTCGCACCCCGTCTCCACAGGAAGGCCTGGGGCGTTGGATGTTTAGGGTTGTCAGACGCCCCGCTTAGGGATAGGCCTTCGAAGCGGTGACGCGCCGCTGATTTCTGGTGTGTCACTAGAGCCAAATGTGAGGGTACAAACGCTCCCCGCGAGGCGGGTCCGCAAGCACAGCGGCAAGTAAGTCAGGGTCGTCGTAGAAGTGCGAAAAGTAGTCCCGCGACCCTGACCCCTGGCCATGCAGAAGACATCAGTGGGGGTTTTAGTCGGTAGGGGCTCCATGCCATCTCCCATGGTGTCGAACCCGACATACCCCACCATGTGCCTGCATGGTAGGCATACGTAAATATATTTCCCCCAAATAAAAAAAGTGCGCTGCAAGTTTACTTAACATGTTTGCACTGTGTCTGAGTGTTTCTATTTATAATAAGTATGTATTTAAAACTGTATAAGTATTATATCAGCTATCTGCCCGCCATACCACAAGCTTTGCTTAGTTTGGGGTCAGATGGTGTTGTGTGTGAATTGTCCACCAATATTTATTATTTATTTATTATTTAAAATGCCACTTATAATGCTTGTATTTTGAATACTGTCCACATTAAGGCCCAACTTTAATAATGCAGTAAAATCACAAGATTACGACTTTTCTCAACAAAATGAATAAACAGAAGGCTTTACTGTCTCCTTGTTACAACATGTGTTCTTAAACACCACAGTTTATTATTAGAGCTTAAAAGCTAAGTTGGCTTCACAGTAGCTTTGTCCGACATTACACGATTACTTTAATAATGCAACTTTTTATTTCCAAAAAAAAAAAATGTGTGCACAGAATGAACATGGAGTGGAAAGGATGTCCATAACAAACAAACATACGCATTGCAAATAATAATAATTGCTCGTTACCTTGAAGAGGTTACTTTCAACAATGGCACTATGCCAGCAAAATATTTTCACGTGATAAAAGTAGCCTGTATTTATTAACTTAGAATTGTTTATTTCTGTTATTTGTAACTGTATTCCCAATTTCAATCTGATTTGTTCCGAAGCTCCAGCATGATTGAGCAACAAACACCCAAACATCTATATTTTTGCGTTAATAATTTTACTAATATTATTAACCAACGCGGTTTTCGCATAAAATATGAATAGTGATGATTATGAATTATATTTCAATTTGAAATTAATTAAAAACCTATTGAATAAAAACATTTGCTGCTATTTTTTTTTTTTTGTAAATTTTCTCCATTTACTTTTTGGTAATACTACAACGTTGCGGTGGTCAAATACAGCCTTATTCTATCTAAAAAGTTTGAATAGCTATCTCAAACATTTTCGCTTCCCACCAGGCTAATTGGTGAGCAAACGCTGCCCTATTTTGTTTATTGCAAACATTTCAATGTCACAATTCTCGATTTTTAGAAAACATATTTAAGCAAAACAATATTTTGATGGGGCTATCAAGAATATTGTTGGGTAAATTCAAATGAACCTACACTTTACAAAAACGTATCTGTTTATCAAAAACCTAATGAATACAACACAGACTGAAAGTTTTAATACCATTCTAAAACAATCCTTAAAATTATCACATAGAGTTCAAATCCAAGCAGCGCTAATAAACGTACTACCAGCTCTCGCTACAATCCATTTTCGAGGAAGCTACACGGCAATTAATTTGCTTTGTTTGTAAACAAATAGGTTGTAGAAGCGGTGATTCAAACCGACTTTAAAATGAGAAATGGTCGTATTTAGACTGCATTAGAATGTGTATTTATATGAGTCTATATCTATGTTATCTATTAGCAGTGTCCTTTGGTTTTATCTGCGTAGTTCCCTTCCCCGTTATTTTTCCGCGATAAAATAATAAATGTAACCCATGTGTTATTTTAGACCATAATCAAGCACATATATACGTTATAACAAGCACAGATTCGCTCTTGTATGAAGTACTGTTCGCACTTATGGGATGGATCGGCCAAGTATCAGCTGGAGGCTCTGAAATCGATCGAGAGACGCGCCAAAAGTCTCATAGGCAATGACACTCTTGTGCGAAAAAGACTTCAAAGTCTTGAACATCGCCGGAAAATTGCTAACCTATCGGTTTTTCATCGGATACACTTCGGAGAGTGCGCAACTAATCTGCATGATCTAATACTGCCCTTTTTTCTATCGGAATACTCGTAGCTCGAAAAATCGACATCGTTTCATGGTTGATGTTCCAAAGACACGAACGAAGAGATTTGACTCTATTTTTGTGATAAAATACGAGCTGCTGTACTGTAGCTGGCTGTAGCTGTACGAGTAATTCTACGATAATCTATCCATACTTAACTAACCTTTTTTGTCTAGAAGAAATACTATTACGCATCGTCACACATCGACACGACGAGTGTGTTGGACTCTACACCACTAAAAGTGTTGCCCTACAAACTAAATCCTCACAGCTTTCTCCAGCATGGCCTGACGTCAGATTCACGTGGTCACTTTCGCTCTGAACCAACGATACCTATTTAAATAACCTTACCCTTATAAGATTTAATGTAGGATGTTAATTACGAGGCTTACCTGTAACAATACAAACATTTATGTATTAGATAGATACACTTTACTGACACCAAAGAATAAGGGTATAAATATTGCTTTAATAAAGAATGACAGTGATACAATAGAAACCAACAATACAGTGCCTGCATACAACTAGCTAGCTAGCATCAACAGTTTTGCGTCGTCGTCGTAGCTAGCTGGTAGTAAGTCTGTCTGCAAAGCCGACTGTCGTAGGTTCGATTCCCACCCAGTGTAAATATTTGTGTGATGATTCCAAATATTTGTTTTATGTCTGAGTATTTCTATGTATAATACGTGTGTATTTACAATAAAATAAGTAATATAAGCTATACGGGTGCCAAACTTGGGCATTGACGGAACAACTCAAAAACAAAATAAAAGTTTGTCAAAATGGAATGAGCGAAGTACAATAGGAGCTAAAAGAAAAGACCGAGAAAGATTATAAGAAGTAAAACAAAATTTAAGAATGCATACTTGATATACAAACAATTGAAATGGAGGTGGATAGGGCATATGGCAAGAGAAAATAAAGAAAAGTGGACGAGACTAAAAACAGAATGGTATCCACTAGACAGCAGAAGAAGTAGACTAAGAGATGGGAGGATGATATTAGAAAAACATCGGGCCCAACATATCCGAACAGCAAGGAATAGGACAGAATGGAGATCTTTAGAGGAGGCCTTTGTCGAAAGACAAGTTGAACAGTAAATTCCGTTTGGCGATGTATAACGTTAGTTATTATTATAAATAGTAATGGTTAATAGGATAAATAGTTAATAGTAAAATAGTATAACAGTAAATAAGAGAGGTAACTTAGTAATTCAAACTAAATTCAACAATAAAGCCTTTTTCTTTTTTTTATATTCCCTAGCTTGGTTCTATACTATGAGATTTGCTTAATATGGGGCAAAAAAATATTCAAAAGTGCAAATGGGATTCAAACTTAGTATTTTAAAGTCAGCTCCAAGAAAGACATCTTTAAAGGTTATGTGTCATCTGCCAACTCGAACCGTTCCAGCATGATTTATTATGGGTTTCACTTTCTCCTTGTGAGAACAGGTCACAAGTCCTCTTTGTCTTTGACTTTCTTCTTTCCCAATAAGATAGTAAAAGCATAATACACTACGCTGGCCCAGTACGGACTGACGGATGGCGTATGAACTCCAAAGGTTCTGGAACATGACGGATTTCTTGAGAAGCTTTTCTCCACTGTTGAAGCCAGTGTTGGAACGACAAACTTGTACATTTGCACTTGAAAAAATACTCATTCATAAGCAAGCAAAATTGAAATCTATGCCCTTTCAATTCCGACTATAATTAATTGTGGCCACTAGGCTACCACGATTTGTTAGCCACCTTAGCCTACTAATCCTACTAATATTGTAAATTCGAAAGTTTGGATGTTTGTTACTCAATCACGTCGCAACGTAAGCTCGGATCGAGTTGAAACTTGGAAAACAGTAGGGAATAGCATATAAGTAACTTTTTATCACGGTGTAACGGGAGCGGGCTTTGCACGGGGCTGTTTTAGTACCGAATAAAATGTCGTTTTGTTTTTCAGATACATCAACTAACCCGAAACCCATAAAACGTACAGTTAGTGTTCTGATCTATTCTTCCAATTGAACGCCGCTATAAACGGAAGCGCGGTTTTATTCGCAATTTCCGGCGAGTTAATGTCGTCACAGAGGTGCTCGTAAACTGGAGATATCTGCAACAGTGTATTTGTGTTGCCACCACCACGCGAGTGTTTCACTTATAAATGTAACCTAGTCTGTTTTGAAGTGACAATTTCTGTTGGCGCACCACACACAGAAATTTTTAGAAGGAATGAAGCTCATCGTCACGTTTGCAAGTGTGAGATTCGTTCGGGTGAACTCGGGACCGCCGAATGTACCTGAGCGAGAAGGATAGCCAGCTCCTGTTATATGTATATCAGCTGTCACTGTCGTGTCGCTGTTTATTAAATTGAATTTAAATGTAACAAGCATTTTTTATGTTTCGTTATTATATAAAATTAATAGTTTATTAGTTAATAGTTTATTAATCATAAACTAGCATTCTTGTCTAGTCACACCAGATCGTCATAACTAAAAATAAAAGTTAAATAGTTTGCAATAGTTGTCTCATTTTAGTTTTCACCTCTGTCGTGCAGTCGAAACCACATACGACGTAACAATCTAGTCTATAATTTTAACCGTGCTGAGGTCCACCTGTGGTGTAGTCACATTAAAAGAATTAAAAATAAACTGTCACAATTTATATACGCCTTATCAGTTTTAAAATCCAACACAAATCTTGTATCGGCCAAAACTGCCTACTACGCGTATGCTCACTCTTGGCTAAACTATGGCATTATATGTTGGGGAAACAGCACCGATGCGTCAGAATTACTCATTATGCAGAAAAAGTGCATTAGAATTTTAGTTAACACCTCACAGCGCGACAGTTGTAAGCCTCACTTCAGACAACTTAGCATCTTAACAGTTCCGTGCATGTATATCTTAGAAGCAGCAACTTTTGTAAAAAAATATCCAAGTCTCTTTACATTTATCACCAGTGGCCGAAGGCAAAACCAGATCACAGTTCCAGAACCTAAACTTGAAATAGTACGAAAAGGACCTCAGTACATGGTACATAAAATCTTTAACCATAAACCTAAATATTTAAGAGGCGAAACCGACACTAAAAAAATTAAAAATAACCTGAAAGAAATACTCATTTTCAAGTGTTATTATAAAATAGAAGAATACCTGGAAGATAAAGACATTTCAACATCACAAAAAGGATAGTGTAAATATTGATCTAATAGCTATAATCACTTGATGTTATATACCTCTACTATACTATTCGCTACACCCTAACTACAGGGTATAATGTGTAACACTATTTGTAGTGCATTTTAACTAAATGTATCTTACTCATATACATATTATGTGGCGATGTATACCTCAAATAAATAAATAGTCCTCACTACAGACCACACTAGACATATATCTTGGACGATTTTTGTCACATATATATATCCATAATCTTCCCAACGGGCTTCTTAGAACGGTAGATTTTTGATCCAGTCACCATCCCATGGTCACAGAAATACTTGCTTACATAGACAAACGTTTTACAGAATATAACGCCAAAACCAGATGGAAATAAATACAAAGTAGCCCACATTCTAAAGTTCCCGATACAGTATTCAACACAAGTTGCGGATATTGAAATATCCGCGGGTGAGCCGAGCGAAGGGAAACGTTTGCCGCAACTTATATTTTTGAAAGTTTGACGAAGCGAGCTGCCGCGGTCGGAGATGCGAGATATATTGCTGCATTCGGTTTTGAAAGTTTAGCTGCATTCTGAGTAGAATGTGTTGCTTGACTGAGTGTTTCGCGACAGATCCTATCAAATCACAAGTTATATTCGCATCTCAATTGAATTTAACGATTTGAAGAATTGTCCGGTTTGAAGGGTAAATTTTAGAGAAATTACAGGCAAAGAGATAACTCTTACTAATATTATAAACTCACAAGTTTGGATGTTTGTTACACATTAAACGTTAGGATGGCTGAACCGATGGCGTTGTTTGGAAAAACGAATACGGCCTAAAATATCCCATAGGCTACTTTGTATTTTTTTTAATAAAAGTTACTGTAACAGTTAACCTCACGTGACTTCTACAGCTTACCGACCTAATGCCCGAGCGACACGAGGCTAGGTTTTCAAGCTACGATACCAAGCCATTTTTAGCAAGTTAGCAAGTTAGTACTTCTAGATTCGTGTAGACAACGCAACGCTAGGTTTGTCCACACGAATCTAGAAGTACTTAAGAAGACTACTACTCGTACTACTACTTAAGAAGTACGAGCTTGCTAGTATGAAAACTAACGTGGTTATTACACATTTTACATAAATACACGGGTAACTCACGTTTAATATAGTCAGTCCAGTCCGACTCAAGTTTCGATCGCGTCCGGCGATATTTTTCAAGGAGAGTGCGCGCGGGTTCGCAGCTCGTTTAGCACTATCGCGCGCGCGCTCTCTCCTTGAAAAAGATCGCCGGACGCGATCGAAACTTGAGTCGGACTGGACTGACTATATTAAACGTAAGTTACCCGTGTATTTATGTAAAACTAGCTTGCTAGCTTACTAACACTAGCTTGATACCCCAGCTTTAATATTTGTGTGATGAATTCAAATGTTTGCACTGTGTCTGGGTGTTTCTATATATATAAGTATGTATTTAAAACTATATATGTATTATATCAGCTACCTGGTCGCCATAGTACAAGCTTTGCTTAGTTTGGGGTCAGATGGTGTTGTGTGTGGATTGTCCACCAATATTTATTTATTTATTTAAAAACTAGCCTCGTGTCGCTCAGGGATTAGGGCGCGCAAAGGAACAGAGCCCGACTAATCCAATCATACTAACTATAATACCTATGCAAATACATAGAGCATACCTTAAAGGTATTCATACTCAATGAGTATGTACATCTCGTACAAAGCACCTCAGAGGATAAGACCACAACTCTCGGCTATTGCCTAAAATTTAAAGTTAGAAGTTTTTACTTCTACCATTCTAGTTTTAAATGACTGTCAATTCGTTTTATACAAGTTGATAGAGTAAGTCAAGTACTAACCTTTAATAATTTTACCACACGATGGGTAATTTCCTGGAAAATTAGATATAGTTGCGATGATGGAGTGATAATGATTGCACGTGCGGCGAACAGATGGCGCCACTAGTGAGTAGTTATGGCCACATTACGATACACACCACATGGCGGCTATTGCGGCCGTCTACCTACTTAATGTGACAGCGCTGTTGATATGATAACGACGTAATGTATTAGGAATTGATGAATAGGCTGAGGCAGTAATCATGTTCTAGCAAGGAGAACGTATAATTTGCAATACCGAGGTTGTCGGGTCGAACCTCACCTGCGCCTTAAAATACTAGTATTTGTCGAAATGCAGATGTACCAGAATATTAATGACTTTAAGGGCGAAGGAAAACAAAGTGAGAAAACTAAAATGTTACTAGTTTTTGTTTAATAGGGATGGGACGTAGAAGACACTACTTACAACTGCTTTAGTAGTGATAAGACTCTTTGCAGAGTCCGCCTGGGGAAGTAACACACCTTTGCGAGTTATTATACCGCCAAGCAGTAACGTGCAATGATTACTGTTCCGATTTGAAGGGCAATGTTTTCAGTGAAATTACAGGCCATAGATATAAAACATCGCTGGGTGACGAGCGCAGTGCAGTGCAATGTTATGATTTGGAATCTTTCCATGTTTGAATAGCTGCGTGTCACTGTGCTGTTATGGGCAGGCGTGTTGCTTACCATCAAGCGCATGTCCTGTGTCATATGACGTGTACATATACGTTCTATATTATAAAAATAAACTGTACAGGAGGTACTCTCATACAGTTTCTTGACCGTTGACCGTTGAGTTTTTTTACCACTCAGCTATCTGAATATGAAGACTCCACAACATTATGCACACCAATTTTGGGATGATGAACTCACTGTTCTGTAGTTATTCTGAAAATATTGCCTTTCTAACCTGGACACAGTAATATTTGCACGCCACCAATTAGCGGTAGAGTAATTGGCAAAGGTGTGGTATTTCTCAAGGGGGACTGCAAAGAGTATAGTAAATACCTATATTGTACAGAAATTATCGCCATTACAAAGGTATATAAGAACAAAATAAAATAGTTGTACATATTTACAACGCTACCAACTTTCGGCATTGTAATAAGTGTGATAATGCAGCTACTTACAACTACTTACTGAGCCGGCATTCCTCGCATATCCGGTGGTGCAATAAGGCACATCGGCCGGAGAGCTATGTACGGCATGCAACCATACCCCACCACTAAACTCCCTAGCTAATGCATCGTGGATTTTGATTTGTATCAATAAAATGAAACGAAGAATTTTGACTCTACTTAGAACGTCTAGGCTGTGGAATACGTTGCCTGAGTGGGTTTTTGCTTAACATCAGGTGAGATGGCGGTCAAGTGTAAACCTATAAAAGTTAAAAAAAAACTTCGTGTAAACCAAAATACGAAATCCGTTCAAGTAATGTAATCACCTGTATCGTTTTGAGTCTAAATATCTCTATATAGAAGGACTAGATGTCCGCTCCGGCGTTGCCCGTGGTACATTACATAGTACTCGTCAGGATCCCGTACATATACAACGGTGAAAGAATGTCGGAAATCGGTTCAGTCATTCCTGAGAATATCGCTTTCAAACAAAACACCTCTTTAGCTACCTGCTACGCCACCTGTCGGAACTTAGTTGTACCAACTCAGATTTAAAAAATAAATTGATTAGCGAAGGTTTTATATTCAAGAGGTATGTAATCTGTGATATTCAATGACGCAATCTTAGACACATGCTGTCATGTGTCATGTCAAAGCACGAAGCGTACGAAAACTCTCAAAAAGGAATATTTTTTCCCGATTTTGTTACATTCTTGATTCATGCTCCGCTTCTATTAATAGTGGCGTTATGTTCTATAGCCTAAAGCCTTCCTCGATAAATGGGCTATCCAATAAAAAAATAATCTTTCAATTCGGACTAGTACTTCTCGAGATCCTAGCGTTCAAACAAACAAACTCTTCAGCTTTATAATATTAGTATAAATAAGTATCTGGTTATTCGATGTCCACACCGCCCCAGATTGTCACCGATGGCGGTCGATAATCAGAGAGAAAGTGCTCAAAAGAGATCACAACCCTCAGTAATTAGGGTATCGACGCAAGGAGGAAGGAGGATCGGGCTATACGGAAATGGATATGACGGGTAAAATTTAGTATAGAGGGCGCTGGTGCAACCATCTACTTCTACCCGCCATCTCAATAAGAGATGTGGAGGGGCTGGGGCTTTAAGTAGATCGAGCTAAGCTGGCGACGGGCATTCTTTTTGAAACTTTGTAACAGAAAGGTCCAACAGTTATCAATCTAAATTCTTACATGAATTGATTTACTTTTACTCTCGAAGTATAACAGTAAGTATATCAATTTGTATAACTTTACTTGTACTTTAGTGTCAGACAGACAGTTACCTAGTAGACTAAAATTTCAAATTATATAAAAAAATGAATTTCTGAGTATATGAATTGTTGGTACCTATTAATATTATACTACGAGTATTTATAATTAAACTACTTAACCGATTTTAATCAAATATACACATTGTGTGCCGTTTGATCCAACTTTAAAGAAATGAAAGGTTTTTTTTATTTAACCTCAACTGTCCCACTGCTGGGAAAAGGTCTCCCCCCAATTCCCTCCACTTTATTATTTAGTTTTTATAAGACAACATTCGTGCAAAGGCAGAATGGGCTGCTAGTACTTAGTAAATATTTATATAACTTTTGCCGTTCAAATCTGAACCCGACACTGCGGCACTGTAATGTCGCCAGTTTGCGGCGGTTTGGCACCACCACACGGAGACACGGGAAAAACAACCGGGCTTAAGTTTATATTCGCACCACGTATAACCTTATACTATTTCAGGAATTTAACTGCTCGGGGCACACAGACTACGTACAAATTTTAAAAAAACTGTTCCGTTTAAAAAATCGCTCATATTAAGTTTCTTAAACTTTTATGTTAACATAATAAAATTCAAATTAAGATTAAATAAAGGTAAATAAATTCAATACATAGCTGTTAACACTGTGTGTTGGTTTGTATTGTAAAATAATAACAATATAATTAGCATTCTAGTCTCAACGCCGTGATGTGCTTATTGATCATTACATTTCTTATCAAAGAGATATTGCTCTTAGCTGTAAAGCATCAATGGTAATTTAATTATTTTCAGGTGTTGTATACACCAACCGAAAGATGCAGAGTTGGACAGCCTCCCACTAGATGGACAGGTGACTTCACAAAAGTCGCTGGAAACCGCTGGTTGACCGTTGCCCAGGACCGCTCATTGTGGAAATCTAGGGGGGAGGCCTATGTTCCGCAGGGGATGTCTTGCGGCTGATGATTCAGAACCTTGCGTTTTTGTACATGCGTATAGTTCCCGTCATAAAAAGTAACAAAAAATTTTATCAGATCAACTATAACTAACTAACCAAACTAAACAAATAAGCAAAACTTGTACTGGGAGCCAGATAGCTGATATAATACGTACATTGTTGTAAATAAATTAGATGTTGGGCATCGAACCCACCACCATCGGCTTTTCAGACACACTCACTACCAGCTAAGTCACGAGGTCAGTTACCATATATTGTACTAGATGTTCGCCCCGGCTTCGCCCGTGGTACATTATATAGCACTCATCAGAATCCCGTGAAAGAATTACTGAAATCAGTTCATAAATTCCTGAGAAAATCGCTTTCAAACAAAACACCTCTTCAGCTACCTACTACACCACCTGTCGGAAATTGGTCGTACCAACTCAGATTTAGATTAGCAAAGGGAGATGTTTAATCTGTGAGCAAAGGTGAGGTATGTAATCTATGGCAAAGGTTTTATATTCAATGGCACAATCTTAGACACATGCTGTCATGTGTCATGTCAAAGCACGAAACGTACGAAAACTCTCAAAAGGAATATTTTTCCCGATTTTGTTACATTCTTGATTCATGCTCCGCTTTTATTAATAGTAGCGTTATGTTTTATAGCCTTCCTTGATAAATGGACTATCTAATAGAAAAATAATCTTTTAATTCGGATCAGTACTTCCCGAGATCTTAGCATTCAAACAAACAAACAAACTCTTCTGCTTTATAATATTAGTATAGATTCAAAATAAAGGAATTAAATAACGCTGAATTTTTATAATTATGTGTATAAAGATAATACAATACTCGTAGGTTTGGCATCAAACACCAACCATAAACCTATGCATAACGAAGCGTATTCCAACCTCACCGCACACGAGCCTCGGCCGAGTGGCCGACAGCGGACACATAATAAATGTATTTTTCTAATATTTACGATTTAATTTCCGCCGCTATTGCTGCCCGGATGGGAAATCGTAAATTATTGTGTTTAGTTATGGATTAATTAATTTTATAATCGTTCTGTTTAATGGAATTGCGGTTTAAGAATACGTAAGGTTTTGTTGATCTAAGAGGTATTTATTTATGGTCCTACTAATATAATAAATGTCAATGTTTGTGCAAATAATGAAACATTATGTGTTTACATCGCGAAAGCTTAGAAACAATAAAGTGCTAAAATACATAACTTCGTCAAATTAATAAAAAAGGATCTAATTAATATAATAGAACTAACCATAAGCTTATTCCTATAATATTAGTATCATAAATGTGTATGTAAGTTAGTTTGTTTCGCTGTAACGCGAAAACTGCCTAACCGATCATCATAAAACTTCGTACACATATTCTTGGAGGTATTAGAAGTAACATAGTAGGCTTTTTTTACACCTCAAATATCGGGAAAGGGACTTACGCGGGTGAAGCCGTGGGGCACAGCTAGTACAAAATAAACTAGTTTTAGAAATATTGCAAGCATAAATGAACAATACCCGAGCCACACGAGGCTATATATTAAGTTGTCGGATACACTTCAGAGAGTGTGCACTGATCTGCATGATCTAATACCACCTTGCCCTTCTATCGGACTTCTCGTATCTCAAAAAAGCGACATCGTTTTATGGTTGATGTTCCAAAAACACGAACGAAGAGATTTGATACCACGTTTGTGATAAGAACGTCTAGGTTGTGGAATGCGTTGTCAGAGTGGGTTTTCCCCGATAGTTACAGTCTTGTTGTCTTTAAATCGAGAGTGAATTGGTTTCTTCTAGTTAAGCACGCTCCATCGTAGACCGCATCGTCGCTTAACATCAGGCGAGATGGTGGTCAAGTGCGATCCTATAATAAAAAAAATTGGTTGCCTGTAAAGTCGGTATACGGGCGAAAGTTTTACGTGACAACGACTTTGAGTGGTAAAATAATTTTACGCAAGGGACGCGTGCCTTTCACTTTTTATGTCTGTCTCTCTCGCTCTTAGGCGGGCTAACCATGCCCGAGTGGAAGGGACGCGTGCCTCTCACTCGCTCTCGTTGTGATCGCATAACGTGAGCGGAGCATAACGCAGTTTCTTGAAGTGTCACCCGGCAAACCAATTTATAAGACGTTGTCACGTCAAAAAAGCTACCAAGCTAGTACTTCAAGCTTCGTAAAGACAAAACTAGCATTGCGTAGTAGTACTAGCTTGCTAGCACAACCTTGCTATCCTTGCTTGACAAACTAGCCTCGTGTCGCTCGTTCATATCGTACTAAACGTCATATAAAGAATCTTATCAATTTATGGTTTGTACAATAGTTTACCAAAACAAGCGAAGTTCTTGAAGTGCCATCAACCGTTCGTAACTGTCCCCACACACGCGCAGGAATCATGCGGGGAGAATGAAACTCAAGGACACTCGACGTAAATGCCTCCAGATCACACGACCGTTTCCTTACGAACACGCGTGTTATTGCCGTATTATTATTTACCCCCATATTGGGGAGTAATGGAGGAAAAAGTAGCGCTGCTTAAACAAATTTATTGTTTTGAACACCATACTTCCTTGTCTTTTAATTGTTTTATTTATTATTACTTTTCTTTTTGTCTTTTTCTATACTATGTTTACGTGGAAGAATTTGCTATTAGCTAAAAGTTCGCCATCTGCCATACTAGATTTAAGTGTTTAAATTGCTTCAATTTGTAATTATTTTTATTTGGTATGTTCAATAAATTACACCTACTCTACTCGTATCTACAACTCGATCAATCAGCGTGCTAAAGTTATATCTGCAAAATATATTATACTAGATGTCCGCCCCGGCTTCGCCCGTGGTACATATATAGCACTCATGGGCTCCCGTACATATTCAACGGTGAAAGAAAGACTGAAATCGGTTCAGTCATTCCTGAGAATATCGCTTTCAAACAAAACACCTCTTCAGCTACCTGCTACGCCACCTGTCGGAAATTGGTCGTACCATCTCAGATCTAGAAACAAATTTGATAAGCAAAGGTTTATATTCAAGAGGTATGTAATCTGTGATATTCAATGACGCAATCCTAGGCACATGCTGTCAAGCTGTCATGTGTCACGTCAAAGCACGAAACGTACGAAATCTCTCAAAAAAGGAATATTTTTCCCGATTTTGTTACATTCTTGATTCATGCTCCGCTTCTATTAATAGTAGCGTTATGTTAGTAGCCTATAGCCTTCCTCGATAAATGGGCTATCCAATAGAAAAAAATCTTTCAATTCGGACCAGTACTTCCCGAGATCCTAGCGTTCAAACAAACAAACTCTTCTGCTTTATTATAATATAAGATTAGGATATAAATGCAAATGTTTGGATGTTCCGTAGTTTGTTGCTCAATCACATTTTAACGACTGAACGGATTAGGTTGAAGTTTCGAACACCGATTTTAGTCTGAAATAACAACAGATAACAGAAAAAAAATATTACAATAAAATAACCGAAACAGGAACTGCGTGTGTAAAACCGGATGTGGTTTCTAGTAAACCATTAAGACTTGTCTACATCTCCCTCCGCTTCCCGTAGGTATTATTTACCGACAGATATCGTTTGCAGTTTCTTTTTCCCGTTGTAAGTAACCCCGGGAGCGGCGTCAGTGAATCAACCAAACAACAGCTGGTAATACCAGTACCAGTGACATACCTTCTACGATTTCTTGCTTATGTTAATCCACAGATTTCTAAACAGATGAAACCTTCGTGAACGACACTGTGAGGCCAGTAATTAGTTATGTATGCGTGACAGCTCTCACCGACGTTGTCAAATTACTCACGTTGGTGTGCGTGTAATGTTCCCAGTCTTAAGAAAAAAAATCCCACTATTGTTGTCTTAGCTTCGGAAATCTTCGCGTATAATAAACACATATATTATAATGTCAAAATAATTTATTATTACACCGATTATATATTATGCAAGGATATCTTGTTATTACTATTTCCATCCTATGAAGTTAAGAATTTTGATTTAGCATGCAACTATAAATTCGAATATTCGTACAGAAAATTCGGAACAAAAAGACAACGCCGAATAATAGTAAAAGTCATGTGTGTGTTTATTTTGAGTATTCTATCGGAGCTTCTTGTGAAATTTTGAACATTATGCTTGACAAAAGGTGGCAACTACCTACTCATTTAATATCGGTGAACACAGGAGGTGCAGATAATTTTTGTCAACTGATTTGATGTTGGGGGGGCCATATCATTCAATTTGCTTATTATCCAATCTTTGTCTGGACGCGGGTCGCAAACGAAAAGTTCACCTTTTCAAAAAATGTTGATACAAACCAACGAAAACCGTCTAAGAGTTTTTGTAAATCAGTTGACAGGGCTTAGAGATATAAGATCTTAGATCTCTGGGTGACGAGCGCAGTGCAGTGCTAGGTAAGGATTTGGACTCTTCATGTTCCAATAGCTGCGTGTCATTGTGCTGTTATGTGTCAGGCATGTTGCTTACCATCAGGCACATGTCCTGATCGTCTCGTCACTCTTTATTTAAAAAAAAAAAAATTAAAAAAAATAAAGTTGAACATTATTCACATCGCCGCCCAAAGTTACGTCGTCCAAATACCTAACGTTTACATGGACTAGAGACGTTAAATGATAGAGCGAATGGCCAGGGCGAAGGTCGCATGGCCGAAGATTCACCAAGTTGATAGCCAACGGAAGATAGCATAGGATTGTTTTGATAATATTGTGGTCTGCCATAACATTGCCAAAAAAAATTGTAGAAATCAAGAATTTTATTCTTCACTTCGGACAACGGGGCTCCGACGATCCGACGATCAACCAAATTAAAGCCATTTTTGACGTACACCTTTAACAGCCCTCTGCCCAATTTTGGACAAAGAAAGTCAGGACAGAATGAACATCAGCCTCACGTCCACTCAGAGAACCTAAATCAAGTTTGTTGGAACAGGGAGCTCGACAGCTTTATACAACCCACCTTGGCAGCAAGGCCAGTATATGTGGTGCCAACACCGATTGGCCTGATCCCAACATCTTTTTTGGGTAAGTATGTACGCTTAGATTAGCACCGTATAAAGCTTCGACAATGTCACTACTGACTCGACCACATAACATGAGGTTGATTAAAACGATTAGATCTCTCAAAAGAACTCTCCTATTTAAAGCTCCACTATACCTACTTACAAGTATTAAAACTTGCTTCCTATCTATAGTTTTCATCAACACTTTTAGTATTTTTATAAACACTAGTAATGACGTAGATTTGTGCTAGGCATCGATTGACATTAAATTAAAAAAATACGATTAAAAAATAGGGTTTAAAATAGAATAATACAATGTACTTAAGTACATAAATAATTTGGTCTACGAGTATCTTCAAAAAAATCATAATCTATATTTTACCTTAACTTTAGGGAAAATAATTTCAGTTTAGTACAGGAACACTAACCAATTTTCGTTGAGGTGTTGTGTTTCTATTCATCAATCGAAATGAAATCGCCTAAATTATACAAAAAGCAGTAAAAATATTCAAACTTTCCTATCAAGTGATATTCCTCTTTCCTTTTCTTACTTTTGGGAATAATGTTTGCAATGTTTGAAGACACAAGACGGCATAATCTTGTACAAAACTTTAAATCACACGGGACTCCCGTACGAGACGGAAGTCCGTTTCGTACTGACTGGAGTTTGTATTTGCTTTGGCGTTTAATATTTGCTTTCTGGACCTAAGGATCTGTGTTCTGCACGTTCCATCTGCCTTTTGTTTTAGAAATCTGTGTGTTAATCCTATGGATCGTTGCCAATTGTTACTTACTACGTGTACGGAGGCCATTATATAGTTTTATATTTATTTAGTTTTATATTGTGAAGTGAAAACTTTTTTAGGCGCACCACAGATTTATTATAGAATTAAATTATAGCTTCAATCTTTAAGAAATCTTTGGGTTAGCTCGGGACCATGGCCATTGGCCATGAATGCGTCAGCAATAATTTCCCATTAGCGATCTAGTAATGCGTTAGCATTTCTGAATGGCCATGTAAAAGTAAGCTAACAAATTCTGAGTTTTAAGTTTTCACTTCTGCCGTTTCAATAACTGTCATTTTTTAAATATAGAATAGTGTTTTTTACATAAAATAGAGTGACGAGACATGCTGGAGAAACTGGGCAACATGCCTGCCGGTAACAGCTCAGTGTCACGCAGCTGTTTAGACATCAACTAATCTTTGTCAATTATTCTACTGACTAGCTGTAATGGGAACACATCACTGTGTGCCAGTTTGAAGGGCAATGTTTTCAGTGAAATTACAGGGCGTAGAGACAAAACATGTGATAGGTTACGATTTGGACTCTTCATGTTCCAATAGCTGCGCGTTTGAACTGATATAATGTGAGACTAAAACCGTAAGAAAAATATATAACGAAAGTGAAAGGTAAAAACTGCCCGTGATCAGTCTTCCCATCTTTATTTTTCAGCTTGAGTACGAGTATATAAATAAGCAATATTTGCAAATTGTATTGCATCTATAATTATTATTATCCAAATGAACTTTGTTTCCTGGTGAACCATGACACCACAGTTTTATTCTTTCATTCAAATATTTATATTTTTTGTTTAAAATAGACAATAAATCAGATCACATATAATATGATACAACCGATTAAAAGCTAAAAATTAAGAAGAAGAAGACTATTATTATCATTGTATAAATTCAGACCTATAGCAACTGTGTTGCCAGACATATTGCATGCCTCTAGAAGAAAATGCCAGTTTGTAAATGTTTTGTACACGGATATCCGTGGTTTTGTATCACCTTATCTTACCTGCAAACAGCAATAAAGATCTTTGTATTTGTATTTCCACTCACTCCGCTGTTCATCGCTAGATCACCCAGATATATGAGTTACATCTAATCTAATATGTATATAGTCCTTATCGATTTCGATGACAGTAACCTATTAGTTAAATATTAGCTTTCATGTGGCTCGCTAATCTACATACACTTAGTTTTAAAGATTCGATCGCAAATCTATACTAATATTATAAAGCTGAAGAGTTCGTTTGTTTGTTTGAACGCTAAGATCTCGGGAAGTACTAGTCCGGATTAAAAGATTATTTTTTTATTGGATAGTCCATTTATCGAGGAAGGCTAATAGGCTATAGAAAATACCGCTACTATTAATGGAAGCAGAGCATGAATCAAGAATGTAACAAAATCGGGAAAAAATATTCCTTATTGAGAGTTTTCGTACGTTTCGTGCTTTGACAAGACACATGACAGCATGTGTCTAAGATTGCGTCATTGAATACCACAGATTACATACCTCTTGAATATAAAACCTTTGCTAATCATTTTTTTTTCTTAATCTGAGTTGTTACAAACAATTTCCGACAGGTGGCGTAGCAGGTAGCTGAAGAGGTGTTTTGTTTGAAAGCGATATTCTCAGGAATGACTGAACCGATTTCAGTCATTCTTTCACCGTTGTATATGTACGGAATCCTGATGAGTACTATATAATGTACCACGGGCAACGCCGGGGCGGACATCTAGTATTACAATATAGTTAGCCCGATGTATCGTAGGCATAGCTGTAGGAAGGCTTACTCGTAGTTCTTATAGTAACTATCTGACAAAATAAAACATTTTAAGTTGTGCTACTGATACGCAGTGCAACAGGACAAGGGGAGGATATCTGAAAGACAAGCGGTGTGATAATGGGAAGGAGTGGAGCCATAACAATCATGATTATTCATGATCTGATGGTGTCGTGACTCAACCGCGGGTGATGCGAGTTGGAGCAGCTCAAACATTGAGTCATTCGTTTTATTTTATTGCAATTACTAGCTTATCCGACCATATTATATACCGATCCATATTTTTTAAAGTAATTACCCGTTTTACATAGTTTCGATTTTGTTTTGTGAACTCCTAGTTTTTTGAAAATAAAAGCTTCCGGTTACTATTTATTTTTTAACTATGTGCCACTGGTAATCCCAAGAAATTTGGTCCAGGTGCTAATGTTTGAAACATTAGCTGAAATAAAAACACAGAAAAAAGGAGAGAGAGAAGCAAGGCAAACATTTAAAAAACGTTTTCTTTTACGAAAGTACCATATTTTTTATACTTTGTAAATATTAATTAGTCAAAATGTCACACAAAATAAGGAACCTACTTTATAGCTATTGGATAAGTTTTACAAATGTCTGATTTTTTACTATAAAAATTGATGGGACAAACTATTCAAAAGTCTGATGATAAACAACTCTATTTTAACTTATTAGAACATGTAGACTACATTTACTCAAATATGTATATTTTCATTGTTCTTTGATTTCGTTGCAAACATTGCTCTTTAAACGAGCATAAAGTAATTGTAGCACATTTTTCACTAAAAAACCAAAAAGGTGACTTCAATTTAAAAACGTTAACATCATTTTAGATAAAAACTATTTTAAAAGACATGAAGATTTTTTGAGCCCAAAATGTTTTGACGTTAAGTTTAATCATTGTCTTTGTAAAAATTCTGCGGTGCGAGTATATAGTATTGTAAAAAAAATAAGTCAAAAATCGGTTCCCTTATATTCGAGTAATCTGATCACTTAAATAAAAAAAACATCCAATAAACAATGTTTTCTTGAAATAGGTTTAAAACAGACTGTGGGAATGAAAAAAAAGTCCTAAATACCCAAATGAGTCGCAGGTGCAAAATAGCATACATTACAACTGCGACTTGCAAGCGTACCCTGCATACCAACATTCCATTAACCGAGGCATGAAGGTGAGGTTGCCAATTTTCGTAAGTTTCCATTTTTGTGGCATTTTCAACATTCCGTACATACCAGAAATAAAACTGTGACTTGTAAAAAACTGGAATTGTACGAAAAAACAATGTGAATAGTTTTTGATAACTGTCGTTATTGCTTGCTATCGGAATATATATAGATATTAAGTAATACTGTCTACTTATAATAAAATTGTAACTGTACAATTTTAATATTGCTATGCCCTAACAAGGTAAATGCTTAGCCTATTGTGTAAGCTTTGTATTATTATGCAATAAATGATTGTTTGATTGAAAGGAAAACATAGTGAGAAGATTGTGACAAAAATATTGGTATTGCAATATTGTAAGTGCCAAAAATGTTCTGGCCAAGCGTCATTCACTGCCTTCTTGGAGGGCAGTAAATTTTACAAAGTATAACTTATTACAAAAGTAGTAATTTTTTTGTGGAAAAATCATTGTTTTATTTTTGCTATGATAAGTTTTGTACTTGACTCCACAGCCTAAACATTCTGTCACAAAAGTGGTATCAACTTTTTGCTAAAGCCATTTGAGCATTTTCATTCGAGTTTATTACATAAAAAGAATTCAAATACACACAATAAAATTGTTCTCAAGTAATGTTTTATGATAAAAAGATTAGAAAAGCAAGGTCTGGAGGCAAACAAATACTTCAACCAACAAATACCAACGATACTTCAAACTTCCAAATTTTTCGAACAAAGTGCGTCAGAAATGTCTCGACCGTGATATTTCTATTCCTCTCTTATCCGGAGAAGCTTCTCGAATATCTCCAGGGCCGGTACTATGAACTACTATTGCGAGGAGTTTTTGAAACAATTGACGATCAATATTTCGTGCAGTGCAATCGCGAATCTTATAGCTTGAAGATACAGATCACAATCTCCGTCCACAAAATGTCCAACGTTATTTAAGTTGAAGAATTACGCTGTAATATGCTCGTGGTACAGGGTGCAGACTTAGTACTGTTATTAAATCCTCAGGCGACTCAAGTGTAGCTTCCGGACAACTAGCCTGCCTTACCAACTTGTTGATTTGTATCTCACTTTTAGTTTTAACGCGTCGTTCTTTATTTTGTATCAAATTGCTATTTCACATCGCTAGAGTAAATATTAGTTTTAAAATAAGAGTAGTTCCACCGATATTCGCTTGTTTTGTTAGATGTTATTGATTTTGCGTACGACCAAACTAGTTTGGTACGAGATTAAGACCAGTTCTCGCAAGCTAAAATTCCAAAAAGGCCTGTTCCAAATAAGCTCAGATTACTAAGTTTTCTTAGAAGTGCACATTCCCATCGCCATTAATTGAAGTAGTGAAGGAATACCTACATTACGAGGAAATCGATAATGCCCAAAAACATGTCTTTCGAAGAAACATGACATTTACCAACCCGCGCTTGGCTAGTTTGGTGAGTTATGGTCTTGGCTTTTTTCCAGTGAGATAACGCTTATAGCACCAACAGTAGGAGCCATAGTGTGAGCTTTTGTACTAATCCTTATGTCTCATCGATATTAACATATTACAAACTTAGATGATGATTTATTCAATAGGAAAAGCTACGTGGATGCGTTTATGCGTCAATGCGAATCAAAACCGTTGTCAAACTTCAGAACAATAGCTGCCACAACTGCTCCGTACCGTACTGGTGGACTTTACCATACAACCATGAGCCAAGCACAATAATTACAATAGAGCTTAAACATCGACTATACCCAACTCAAAACACAATTTGGCGTAACATAGTAAACAATGCATAACATCGTCCAAGCCCTGCTACTCAAAATTAAACTTTATTACTGCGCCCGTAAGTGTAATTAAGATGTTGAGTTATTGGTTACGCGTTACAGAGTTTCTACGTTAGTTTTGGGAAACGATACCATAGTACGTAGACGTAGAGTTGAAAATCGGACGTGTCGTTTAAAGTATCTTTGACTGCACATGTTCGCAGATTACGCTGGTTGCATTGTGCTGTTAGTTGGCATACGCCCGTCCTTATCGTTTCTCTAAAGTATCGAAATGTGTGCATTTAATTTTCCAAGCCTGTTTGTCATTTTACGGAGTTGATTTTAAAGCTTAGAATATTTATATAGACTAGGTAAATATGTTGTAAGCTTATTTATTTCTTAAGTTATCCCGGTAGCGTAGGTAGTGGCTACAACGTGAAATTCAAATCCCTGACAGACAGACAGACAGAACCGAATATATTTCATTATTTTCAGTTCAGTATTCATTAAATTTATCATTATCACTGGCTTTTTCGTAGCGATAACGCAATTCAAGTTATCCTACTAATATTATAAATGCATAAGTTGAAATATTTAGATGTTTGAATGCTTTTTGCTCAATAATGTCCTACCGTATAAATGGATCGGGTTAAAATTTGAAACACAATTACAACATAGCCTAAAATAGCACATAGACTGCGTTTCATTACGGGAAAATAGCGGAAACAGGAACTACGTGAATAGACCGCAAGATTAGTATATCATAAATACAAACAATTAGCTTGATAAAGGAACATTCAAATCGAATTCTAAATGAGCGCGGTGGAACCCACTACTTACTAGCCTATTTCCAAACTGGCCCGGCTTTCTTGGAGTGTATCAAATTACAGGTTGTGGGGTTAACGCGCACTACACGGTATTACAGTGGAATTATTTATAAGCCACTTACAAATCATGGGACTGGGGGCTTTTAAACTTGGACGGGAAAATAAAGTCAGTGGAACAGATTCTTGGGTCTGCTAAGTAGACGCTGCGTAGATTTTATGATAAGATAAGATTTTTACTTACAATGTTAGCTGAATCGGTTAACGTCATTTTATCAAATAGTATTTAACATAAGTTTTAATATAAAGAAAAGTTTTTTGTCAAAATAATTATTGTAATATTTGTCCTTTTTTATTAGGGTTCCGTAGCCAAATGGCAAAATACGGGACCCTTATAGATTCGTCATGTCTGTCTGTCCTTCCGTATGTCACAGCCACTTTTCTCCGAAAATATAAAATACTATTGAAACTTGGTAAGTAGATGTAATCTGTAAACTGCATTAAGATTTTGTTACAAAAAATAGAAAAAAATATTAGGGGTGTCCCATCCCATACATAGAACTGACACTCAAAAAAATTTTTTGACCAAACCAAATGATTACCCGGGCTGCTCAACAGCACATCATTAAGAAACAGGACATGAAAGATTATATAACACCATCAACAAGCCGCATTATTCTACAACGTCGTGAACTGAAAGAGAGAGGTACAAGTTCAGCTGCAGACCAGGAACGGTATATGGAGCTCAGTCGCAAAGTCCAAAGAAGGTGTCGTCAAGACTATAACGCACACATCAACTATGTTTGCGCAGAACTTGAGCAACATAGCATACGTAGTGAAACTAGGGATTTGTTTCGCAAAGTGAGAGAGCTGACTGGGACGCGAAGTTTTAAAAGCTGTGCCATCGAAGACGAAACCGGGAAAGTCCTGACTAACACGTCGCAGGTTTTGGAACGCTGGAAACAATATTGTGCAGCGCTGTATGATACAAGGCATACAACTACTGTTGTAAAAAATCTGTCGCCAGACGAACCTGAGATTCTTCGGTCGGAGGTGGAAGACGCTATCAGAGTCCTGAAATCTGGAAAGGCACCTGGCAAAGACGGAATTACTGCCGAATTGCTGAGGAACATGGGAGAAGCAGGAACAACAATAATGGTGGAAATATGTAAAGAGGTGTGGAGAACGGGAAAATGGCCGGCTGAGTGGACGGAATCTGTGTTCATACCCTTACACAAAAAGGATCTACGAAGAATTGCGGCAACTACAGGACCATCGCGTTGATCTCTCACGCAAGTAAAATCCTCTTACATATAATAAACCAGCGGCTCAACCATTTCCTCAGAGTCCAGATACCACAAGAGCAGGCTGGTTTTGGGAAAGGCAGGGGCACAAGAGAACAGCTTCTTAATATCCGCCAAGTCATCGAGAAGAGCCGGGAATTTAATAGCCCGGTCATCTTGTGTTTCATAGACTACACTAAGGCCTTTGACTGCGTGCGATGGGACGAGCTGTGGACTGTGTTACGCGAGATGGGAACCCCTGAACATCTTATTGGCCTGATACAACACCTGTATGTTGAGAACCTCTCTTTTGCCAGAGTCGGCACCGACTGTTCCAATGTGTTCGAAACAAAGATCGGAGTGCGGCAAGGATGCGTCCTATCACCCACCCTATTCAACATCTATGGGGAGTTTATCATGCGAAAAGTATTGGAAGGATGGGGGAAGGGATTTCCGATAGGAGGGAAACGGATTTCGAACCTCAGATATGCCGACGACACGGTCCTTTTAGCGACGTCTGTGGAGGATATGCAAGAGCTGTTTCAAAAACTCCAGACGGAGAGCAACCGGATGGGTCTCGCGGTAAACAGGAGCAAGATGAAGCTAATAGTAGTAGACCGTGCCGGAAAATTACCCAGCACAAGTAACATCATCCCTGGGGTTGACATTGTTGATCACTATGTTTATCTGGGTGCTCTGATCTACGATGATGGCAACTGCGTATCAGAGATAAAGAGGCGTATTGGCATGGCTAGGGATGCGATGACCCGACTGAATGTCATCTGGAAGAAAAGAGGTATAACCGTAACCACCAAGATCCGGCTAGTGCGCGCTCTAGTGTTCCCAATATTCATGTACGGTGTGGAAACATGGACAATATGAGCCCGAGAAAGGCAAAGGATCGATGCATTCGAGATGTGGTGCTGGAGGCGGATGTTGAGGATACCCTGGACCGCCAAGCGCACCAATGTATCGGTCCTTTCACAGCTTCGAGTCCAAACCCGCTTGTCTACAATCTGCCAGCAACGCATTTTGTCCTATTTCGGCCACGCAATGAGAAGGGGAGATGACAACCTTGAAAAGCTGATCATAGTTGGAAATACGGAGGGTAAACGAGCCCGGGGAAGATCCCCAACTAGATGGAGCGATCAAATGAGAGGCTCTTCATCAACCAAGTTCTGCACGGTCGTCAGAGACGCGATGAGCAGACACCGGTGGAAGCAGATAATACAATCTAGTAGTAGAGCATCCACATCCAGCGATGACCACGATCCTCAGCCATGAGGTAGCGACCACAGAGAGAGGGGTATCTATGGATAGGTCATCAAAAATGATCTTGAGGTTTCTAACATTTTTTTTTTTCTACACTGAATAGTTTGCGCGAGGAACACTTCATTTAGTGGTAAAAAGTGTGACAATGACAAAAATAAAAAAAAAGTGTATGATATTACGTTACCATGTAAACTATCAACAAAAATTGGTTTGAATGATATCTACTAAGTAGTTTTATTTTAATTCGTCATAAATTGACTATTGTTAAAACACTGATTAAAGTAACAACGAAGTACAAGAACTTTTGTATTATGTTACTTGCTGCTACGGAAGCCTTCATGGGCGAGCCCGACTCGCACTTGACCACCTTGTTTTGTCTCTTTTGCACAATTTTTTTTCCTTTCATGAAATAGTGTCATCGTCTTATTGTACATATTTGCGTTGTATTTAGAATTTTGGGTTAAGATTGTGATAATACGTGCAAGGTATCATCTTCACCACATCCTCAGTAGAAGAAGCAACAAGTACAAAATTAAAATTGAACATTCGTTTATAAACTGATTACGTTTTCCAAAACAATTTAAGGATTGATTTACGAGTAAATTAAGTAATTTTTACGACTTTTTGTGTACATTTATTATCCGATTCCGTGTGCTACTAATATCTAACATAATTATTAACGGCATGATTGATACAGTTCCCGTAATTAAATTGTAACATCCGACTAATTTTCGTTTGAATTCGGTCTTGGAGGGCAATTACCAGTTTAAGAGACAACATATAATTACCTTCACAGTGGTTATAGATATAGCTTTTAATTAGGTTACGCAAAAATGGCACACTAATAAAATACTTTATTTGGAGTTGGATTTTTAAAATACTTAAGTGGCGGATCACGAGACTATCCTGTGTGATTTTGTGAAGTGAAAATTTCTTTTGGCGCGCTATATACTGATTTTTCTTGGCTGCAAATTGAATTCTAGCGTCACGCTCGGGAATGATAAGAAATCTTCAGGGAAACTCGAGACTATGGCTATTGGTCATCTAGAAATACGTCAGCATTTCCCATTGGCCGTCTAGAAATGCGTCAACATTTCTAGATGGCCATGCTCAGGGCCACGCCCTCCGGTTTCACCCGCGTAGTTTCCAAAGTAAGCTATCAAATTCTGAGTTATAAGTTTTCACTTCTATCGGCAGTTCCCATTACTTTTTTTTGCCAATAATGTCTTTGTAGTGGAAATTTGCAATTAATATAATATATAATAATATTAATTTTAAACGGAATACCGGAAAGAATTGAGTTGAAATTTGGAATACAGATAAATGATGGTCTAGAATAACACATGACTACATTTCGTCGTGGGAAAATAATGGGAACAGGAACTACACGGATAAAACCGCAAGGTGTAGCTAGTATACCATAATAGTATTTTTTGGTGTATTTTCGCTTATTTATTGATAAAAATAAAAAATAACAAACAGATAGCACTGCCTGATGTGGAGTAAACAAAAGATTTAACCACTACAAGATATGCACAAAATAATATAGATTCTTCTATCACACTACTAGTAGATTGAAAAAGGGACTTTGTTTCATCGTTTATATTGCAATCTCAGGAAAGTGGATAGTAAATCGGTTTCTTGTAGGTAAGTATTATATTTATTGCTCCATCGTAGACTGCATCGTCGCTTAAGGCCAGGTAGTTCTGTCAAATTAGGCATTTAACGCTGTCTTGTTCTCGCGACCGTCACCGACCGCGGAATCGGTGCCACAGTGCAGAAATAACATTAAAATATTGGACTATGTAATTTAAACTCATTTTTTGTTCAAGATTTGTTTATACTAGTGATAACAATTTTGTGAATTGTGAAGTGAAACGAAGAAATATTAAATTTATCTATACTCGTAGATATACAAAACCCAACCTTTCCTTTTTGGTCACACTATAAGTTGAGAACGGCTTTTCCAATTTCATGCATCTTTTTAAAATGTTTCCAAATAATTCACAAGTTCGTTAAAAATTTAAAAAAATGTGCTGAAACGTAATGAAAGGCCAGTAAAAATAGAAGGTTTTTTTGGTCAACTTTGCACTAAATTTCTAATCCAATTTTTATTTCTATGAGGTAAACATCACTTACTGAGCATAAAATTACAAAATGCTCATAGATCCAGGTAGAGCTTCAAACGCTAATTGAAAAAAACTGTTTTAGCCGATATTTTGGAAACTATACATTTTGACAAATAATTGTAGAAAATAAAATTTTGCATCTTCTGTTGCTAGTAAACTTTTTTGTAAAACTTACCGTTTACGATTTATAACCCATTTAATGATACGATTGCGATGATGCCGATAATAGTGGATGTAAATGATGTGGTCTACGATGGAACTTGTTTCTCTAATAGAAACAAGCACAGTGTACCTCGTAACCCCAAGGTTCGAACCTTCGACAATGCGTTTCACAGCTTATTTGTTCTTATTACAAAAGTGGAGACCTAACTCTTCGTTCAACTCTTCAATCATGATGATGAACGCTGCTGTTTATTAGAGCAACGAGCAATTTGATAGAATAACTTTAATTTAAAACCCCGACTACTAATCTAACTATCTAAGGACACTTTGGCGAGTCAGACTAGTCTTAGAATATCTTTGTTACCAAAATCCATCCAGCCGTTTGGAAGATATGTGGAAATAAAAGATTTACAAACATAAAAGATACGCGCGAAAAACATAACCCTTCTTCCATTCCGGTAAAAAGGGACATGTTTATGCTACTGGGAACAGAATTCACATCTTATTATTTTTACATTGTTATCATCAAATTTGACATAATAAATCGTAATCGGTAAGTTCGAAAAAAAAGTTTACTGGCAACAAAAGATGGGAAATTTTATTTTCTACAATAATAATACTTTTTCATATCAGCCAAAAACGTTTTTTCGAGCTGGTGCTTGAAGCTCCACCTGGATTTGTTATTATTTTGTTATTTTATGCTCAGGAAATGATTCTAAACCTTATATAAAAAATACGAATCGGAAATTTAGTGCAGAGTTAAATTCTACGAGTAATTTTACTGCCTATAAACAATTTTCGTACAAAAAATTAAACCGACTTCAAAACCACAAATAGGCACTCAAAAGCGAAAAATAAACTAAAATCATTATTATAAGCGCTACTCACTCATCTATTTGAAGTCGGTGCCAGCTAAATCTAACAGGTATAGGATAGATACTACTTACCTGTGCCTACATAGCATCAATCTACTAACTTTTTGACCTGACTGGCACCGACTTCAAATAGATGAGTGAGTAGCGCTTATAATAATGATTTTAGTTTATTTTTCGCTTTTGAGTGCCTATTTGTGGTTTTGAAGTCGGTTTAATTTTTTGTACGAAAATTGTTTATTTTACTCTTTTTAGTGTACAAGAACAAAATTAAAAATTTTGATTAAATTACCCCGACTACCTTGGATTTGTTATCTGTACAACATTCTACTAGTCAAGCCCTTTCATTTGATACCCATATAAAGGGAGTTGTGAAAAAAGAAATGTATTTCGGCATTTTGTGGAAGCGGCCATCTTGGTTTTGAATTTTTTCATAGTGAAAAGTATTCTACTAGTCAAGCTCTTTCGTTTGATACCCAAATTGAGGTAGTAATGAAAAACATAATATAATTCGCCATTTTGTCGTGGTGGCCATTTTGGATTTGAAATTTGTCATAGTACATAGTACTCTACTAGTCAAGCCCTTTCATTTGATACCCAAATTGAGGTAGGTTGTGAAAATATTTTGTCCGCCATTTTGTGGAGGCGGCCATCTTGAATCGACATTAACCAGACATAGCTAAGAACATCTGCTATGGTATTAACCTTGAAATAAAAGAAACCGCATCGAAATCGGCCCATCTGTTTGAGTTCTACTACGGTGCCACAGCAGATAGACAGACACACAGACAGACATCGACGTCACTTATAACACCCCTTTTTTTGGTCGGGGGTTAAAAACAAGTTTTTATTAAAGCATTTACACAATTTTGTATTGTGTGGTCGAGATTCATAGCTTTTGTGAAATCTACAACGTCATCCAGATACGCAATTTTTCAGTTTTCGGTTCATATTTCAAAAACTACTTGACCGATTTCAAAAAGATTTATATGGGACCATTCGGGAAGCATACCCATCCGAACACAAAAAGAAATTTTAAAATCGGTTCAGAGGTTCTCGAGAAATCAGGTAACATACATAAAAAAAAAAAAAAAAAAAAAAAAAAAAAAACATAGGGGTCGAATTGATAACCTCCTCCTTTTTTTGGAAGTCGGTTAAAAAGGCTTCTTAACAAATTTGGTCGAGTGTCTAAATTTCTATGAACAATATTAACATTTTCATACAAAAAAAAAAGAAAAATCAATAAGTTTTGGTGGTGTCACAAACTTGGAAAAGAAATATAAAAATAAAAATTCTTACAAAACCATACGTGTATCTATGGAAAGGTGTTCAAAATTGTATTGAAGTTCCTAACATTTTTTTCTAAACTGAATAGTTTGCGCGAAAGTCTCTTCCAAAGTGGTAAAATCTGTATGTGAGGACTTTTCTACCAAGTACTAAGTACCTTACTACCAAAGAATTTACCTAAATGGCATATACTTGCATTTATATTAGATTTACGCAGGGGATTTCTCCTCTCATTATTTCCTTATCTCGATCTCTGATTTAACGGACGAATATTTTACCGATACTTATCTATTTTCCATTGCATCTGCATTGAATTTTTTACTGATGTGGTATCGACGTCAGTTTTTTGAGACTCTCCTTTTGGTCTACAACATAAAGTAAACAGCTTACTAATTAGTATCAGCGTCTATTTGCAATTCCAATGAAAACGGTATTAAAAAATCAAGATCATAGCGTGCTTCACTAGTAATACCTACTGATATTGTTATACTGTGGCACTATGATCGTAATATTTAAAATTTATCGGTTGTCAAAATTGCAAAATCAAGCACAGGCCCGTCGTCCGTGAGCGCCGAAACGCGACTGATCAGGCTTGCCGAACGGCGCGCTATATAGGTATATGGTAGATATTAAAACATAGTGAATAACTGATATTTTTTTATCAAGTCAAACTCTGCGAATGCATCTATAACTTTTTAGTGGCTTTCGTTGAGTACAAAAATTTAGTAAAAAAATTCATTAGTTTAGTCATAAACTTGTAAAAACTTTTTGAAAAGGGGTAACTTTGGGTTTTTTTTCTGTCAAGTAAAATTCCTTAAATCGTGTTATTGACTGCGAATTACACTAGATTAGATCCTTAACTATTACATATATTTTTTTCAGAGTTTAATACACTATTTTAAAGGTCTTAAAGTTGTTTTAAAAATTCAAAATTACGGCCCACACGCCCTTAACATCAGAGCATCAGACGAGAATAGATGGTGTCTACTAACTGCAAGCCTATAATTGATTTAAAAAATACATAAAATAAATAAATAAATATTGGTGGACAATTCACACACGGCATCATCTGACCCCAAACTAAGCAAAACTAGTAATATGGCGGCCAGATAGCTGATATAATACTTATATAGTTGTAAATACATACTTATTATACATAGAAACACCCAGACACAGTACAAACATTTGAATTCATCACACAAATGTTTGCACTGGGTGGGGATCGAACCCACGACCCTCGGCTTCGCAGGCAGAGCTACTACCCACTAAGCCACAAGGCCAGTCATACGAACAAATATCTTTTGCTTTAGTGCCTGTTTCTGTTCACCCCGATACACAGCGCTTTTACAACCTTATACAGAGTAAGAATACACAATTGTGGGAGGGTACAGGTGTTCCCGAGCAAAGGTGTTATTTTGTCGAGGGATACGGGATTAAAAGTTGCTGTATTTTTGGCTGTTTATTCTTGCAGTATTTTGTGTCTTTTTGCTACCATTTTTACTTTGTTCTTTTTGTTTTTGAATTGTTGAATGTTATTGAGATAACTTATAACAATGATGGCGTAGCTAGAATGTTGTTGTTGTTGACATTCGTGAGTATCGATCACTTCCATAAAAAGAAATAATACAACATCTGTAGTATTATTTCGCGTGCAGAATCAGACTTTGTCTTGACCAGTCAATTTATTGTGAAGAATTGATTCAAGATCCTTTTTGATTTCATTCTTTTTTAACCCCCGACAAAAAAAAGGGGTGTTATAAGTTTGACGTCGATGTCTGTCTGTCTGTCTGTCTGTCTGTCTGTCTGTCTGTGTGTGTGTCTGTCTGTGGCACCGTAGAGCTCAAACGGATGGGCCGATTTCGATGCGGTTTTTTTTATTTGAAAGTTAATATCCGTGCGGGTGTTCTTAGCTATGTTTGGTTAATATCGATTCAAAATGGCCGCCTCCACAAAATGGCGGACAAAATATTTCTTAACAACCTACCTCAATATGGGTATCAAATGAAAGGGCTTGACTAGTAGAGTACTAAACACTATAACAAATTTCAAATCCAAGATGGCCGCCACCACAAAATGGCGAATTATTTAATATTTTCACTACTGCCTCAATATGGGTATCAAATGAAAGGGCTTGATTAGTAGAATACTTTGCACTATGACAAATTTCAAATCCAAGATGGCCGCTACCACAAAATGGCGAATTACATTTCCTTTTTCACAATTCCCTTAATATAGGTATCAAATGAAAGGGCTTGACTAGTAGAATGTTCTACAGATAACAAATCTAAGGTAGTCGGGGTTAATCAAAATTTTTAATTTTGTTCTTGTTGATTGATTTCAAGATCGGCATGATTCAAGAATCTTGCGAAGAACCTCATTTGCACTCGCATTGGGCCAACATGGTATGGTCTTCACTTTTTCTTTCGAGAGAAGTTATCTTTTAGTGAAAAAATTCAGTGGGCTGCTAATGCTATGATATGCGTTTTGTTTTAAAGAGAAAATATTGTTCAACATTAGTTTTCAAGATTTGCCTAAAAGTTAAATCTAAAGTGTTCCTAGAAGTTTCAACACATCTTTGTTATCATTAGGAAGTTGTGAAAACATTTTTATACGAGGATTAAATCATTTATTGTATTTTATATTTTTAAGGAAAATATAATAATGTTATTTCACCAATCATCAGGAAATACCAATTATAATAGTGGAATGGATTTTACTAAAAAAGAAACACAATTTGATGTCTTGCGTATAGCTTTGTAGACAATAACTTAAAAAAACAAAACCCCAAAACGAAGTCAAAAATGTAAGCTCCTCGGCGACATAAAATTAATTCCCTAATCAAAAACGATGACGAACTCTCAAATTCCCTCCTGATTTTGTATCAAAACTCCATAATTAAATCTCCGAGGATATCGCATGTATCCGGGAATAATCTGGGATCCGCCATCGCTCTCGAATTATTCGGAAACATTTTAGGCATCTAATTAGGCGGACATTTTGTCTTGTGATTACTTCTATCTACTTTATTCTTACTGCCGTAAGTTGGTCATAATATATTTAAAATTAACTTATGAACTCGTGGCTGAGTTGGTAGTAAGTTTATCTGCAAAGCCGAGGGTTGTGGGTTCGATTCCCAGCCAGTGCAAATATTTGTGTTATGAATACAAGAGTATGTACCTATTTGTTCTGTGTCTGGGTATTTGTATGTATAATAAGTATGTGTTTACTACCATCTAAGTATTACATCAGCTGTCTGGCTCCCATAGTACAAGCATTGCTTAGTTTTGGGGTCATATGGTCTGTGAAGTGTCCACCAATATTTATATTTTATATTTATTTTAAACTACGGATAACAAAATGCAACGAAATACACAAAAAAAGAAGTGTGGCACTCGGAGACTGCCGCGGTAAAGCTATTGCATGTTGCATGCATTTTTATCAACATAAGCAATAGGGATGTTAACAATTTTTCGGAATTGCTTGTATTTTGAAGAGTGACATTTGTTTACTATAAAAATATCACGGGAAATCCGTTAAGTTGGCAACACTGCTAAGAGCATTTAGTCTGTAAAGCTAATACAAATAAGATTCAAAGTCGAATGACCGAGTGGGGAGGACGGCGTTACGGTCTTCTATCCCTCTTTCTTGTGAACATAAGAAAGAGATGCACGATCACTAAAATTCGGTCCCCAGGCCCTAAAAGCTATGCAATAGCTTTAAAAAATTAAATGATCCCTGAGTTCGACAACTCCCCGACCAAATATATCCATCACGTGTTTCAAAATAATATTATGTACTCAAAGTTTACGCGTGCCAAAGACTTATCCAACCTTTGAACTGTTAAATTGGTAGGTATAGTATTCCTTCTCATCCTCATTTTTTTTAAATAAAGAGTGACAAGACGAGCAGGACATGTGCCTGATGGTAAGCAACATGCCTGCCACATAACATCACAGTAACACGCAGCTATTGGAATATGATGCGTCCAAATCATAATCTAGCACTGCACTGCGTCCGTAACCCAGAGATCTAAGATGGTATATCTCTCAGCCCTGTAATTTCTCTGGAAACATTCCCCTTCAAACCGGAACATAGCGCACATTACTACTTGGCGGTGGAATAACTGGCAAAGGTGTGGTTCTTTCTCGGGTGGACACTGCTGGGAGTCCTACAATCCTAGGGTTGTGACATTTAATAAACTAAAAGAAACAAGAAAAGATAAACTTAGTTTTAAAGCAGTGTTTAGTCTGTTGTTTTAGTGTATCGGTTTTTATCAGATTTAATTATTTAGGAGAATGGACACATAATTTGACTAATACCTGTCCTTCTTTTTTTAAGAGACTTGTTGATAAACAATGGCAAAGGTATTCAAAGCTCGAGGAACAGACATCGTTTTGTTGATTTTTCAGAAAGATAGCGGTTGACGTTTCAGGAAGGTAGCGGTCAATAGTCATCTAAACATCATACACAAATTACAATTATAAATAACTAGCTGTACCCTGCCACGCTACGCTGTGGCACATTGCGATGCAAAAATTAGACAAAAACAAGCCTTGATGCGGATTATATATCATTCTGCTGAAATTTTATTTCAGCTCGATCGGTGCAGCACTTTTTGAGTTTTTGAAGCGTACACAAACCAACATAATATTTTTATAAGTGGAGAATATTGGTAGGATTGTTTTTCGTTTTGAGACTTGGCCGCAATTTCACTTGATATTGAGTGACCATTCTGGGCGGTCTTTGATGGATTTATCATTAGAATAGCTTATTTTCTAAGCTACCCAAAGCCTCAAGGCAAATTATATAATCCAAATTAGTTGCGACATATATTGCCGTTACACAGCCGTACACAACCTTCCTCACCACTCACGATGACGGGAACTTGGCGTAATCAATGTCATACCGTAAAACGGGGTGAATAAAATCGCAGGGGTGAATAGACACAAAACTCGAAAAGTTTTTTAACCTACTATAGCCACACATTCTAAAAGAAAATGTTCCGAAATGTATTTTTTTGTACGAATATAATATTTTTTTTCTTGAAATAGCAACACTAAACCGACGCAAAGTTTGACCAACATAATAAATAAAAGTCTTTAAGTAAGTTCTTTGAATGCCGGTGCAACGAGGTCCTGTTAACTTATCTATTTTATTTGTGAAAGGAAGTGTTTAGTACTATAATACCGTGTCAATATATTCATTGGTTCTTAGTGATCCATATTGATAAAAGGGTAAGTGTGTCTCTTCTGTAAATTTTGAAATATTTGCGAAATTGTAAACTTAGTCAATTTTGATTTTTGATTGAGGTTAATAGAAACGGCGATGGGGCGAATAGACACTGAGATGGGGCGAATAGATACGTAGTATGGGTTCAATAGACACGTCTAAGGGTTCAATAGAAACGAGTAAGAGGTGATTAGAAAGATATGTGTTAGGGCTGCGACGTAGCTGCGATCTAATGAAATGTCATTTTTATGATTTTTTTTTATTTAATAAAAATATATTTTTTGGGGTAGGTATTTGAAGATTCGAAGACTATAATGATGATATATAAGTACTGTCTAAAGATTTACGTACTTCAGGTACATCCATCGTTCAATCATCATCATCATCATCATCATTAGGTCATTGACCGAGGGAACTATTAGGTAGGTACCCATTATTAAATTACACATTTCAAAATTAGTTTCTAAATCCTAGTTTTATGTACGGTGTTACTAATTATGTAGTTTGAGGTACATAAATATTTCCATCGCTACATTTTTTTCTGTTTTAGGTAAAAATCATAATGCCGCGTGATTATAAACCTGATCCTAGAGGGAAAAGGTATAGAAAGTACGATGAAAATATTATAAATCAAGCTGTTGCCGCTTATAGGAATGGAAACTTTTCTTTAAAGGTCATTGCTGAGAAATACGACATCGACAAATCAGTACTTTATAGACATAGTGTAAAAGTATGAAAAAAACAAGGAGGGCAAACTATTTTATCAGACGATACTGAAGAGTGCATGGTAAAGTATATAAATATATGTGCGGAATGGGGATGCCCTTTAGATGCATTAGATTTGAGGTACATTGTTAAGGCTTATCTTGACCGAGTGGGCCGGACAGTGCTCAAATTTCGAAATAATTTACCAGGTCCTGATTTTATTGCGAGTTTCCTAAAACGTCACAAAACCAAATTTCCCAAAGATATAGCCAAAACATTAAGAAAAAAGGGCAGAAGTTTCACCAAATACTATTAAAGAATATTTCAAGGAGTTAGAAGAGTCACTAGCAGGTATTAATCCCAGTAATATAATTAACTACGATGAAACAAATTTAACGGATGACCCGGGACGTAAAAAAATCATTACTAAACGAGGAACAAAGTACCCTGAGAGAATAATGAACAGTTCTAAGTCTTCGGTTTCACTAATGATAGCCGCTACAGCTGACGGCACTTTACTGCCACCGTATGTGGTATACAAGGCCCAAAACTTGTACAACACATGGACTGAAAACGGACCGCCAGGAACAAGGTATAATCGCTCGCAATCTGGGTGGTTTGATGGTAATATTTTTGAAGATTGGATTAAATCATTAATTATACCCCATTTTAAAGACAAAGTTGGGAAAAAGTGCTTAATAGGTGATAATCTTTCGTCACATTTATCAATGGAGACAATAAAATTGTGTCACGAGCAAAATATATCATTCATTTTTTTACCGGCAAATAGTACGCACCTCACACAACCGCTTGATGTAGCATTCTTTAGGCCTATGAAAATAGCATGGCGAGACCTGGTATTGAAGTGGAAAAAAACCGACGGAAAAACCCAATCAACGATTCCAAAGGGATGTTTCCCTAGACTTTTGAATAAATTAATGGAAGAGCTTGATAACAACAGTAGGGCTAATATAACAGCAGGATTCCGGAAAACTGGAATATATCCAATCAATGAAGAAGAAGTTTTAAGCAGACTACCTGAAATTCAAAACAATGAAAATAACACTGAAATAGAAAAGTCCGTTCTAGATCTGCTAAAAGAGATGAGATACGGTACCATGAATATAACAGAACCAAAAAGAAAAAGGAAATTGGATATAATACCAGGACGAAGCGTCGGTACTGAAAGTGAAGACAACAAAGAAACAGCACAAGAGGAAAGCCAACTGAAAATAGTAAAAGACAACTAACATCTAAAACACACAAAACAATAAACCGAATACTACAACTAATACCTACGACTGCAAAGCAAACAATAAATATAAGGGAAAGGGTATCGGGAAAAAAAGTATAACACAAGTTCAAAATATCGCAGAAAAAGAAAATAAAGAAAAAAACGGACAAGTAGCAGAACAAGATACTGGAAAATTTTTATTTGATACAATACAAGACTTTGATTTCTTGTCAAATAATTCCATAGATGCAATGCCCATTATATTTGAAGACATGTTAGTATGTGAAAATGAAATTGTTATCAATGATATACTACAAATGAACAAGTCAGAGAATGATACTGGTGAAGAAATCACATATAAAAATTCAACGGAAGAAGATATAAGAAAACTGAAAATTATAGCCAATGAAAAGATATCAGAATCTACGATGAAAAAAGTTACTTTGCACAAGTGCAAAAAAATTACAACGAATTCGCGCCTGAAAATTTCAGGGGACAGGGATAATATTTATCAACCTGGTCCAAGCGTTTTAAAAACTAACCAAACTCGACGACCATCGTATTACAAAACGATGATGATATTTTAAAAGATATAATGGACGACCGTATATTATAATGGCTGAATATTGATATTTGTACTATAGTTTTTTTTTATATAATTTAGAGTGACAAGACGAGCTGGACATGTGCCTGATGGTAAGCAAAATGCCAGCCACATAACAGCACAGTAACACGCAGCTATTGGAACATGAAGAGTCCAAATAATTACCTAGCACTGCACTGCGCTCGTCACCAAGAGATCTAAGATATTATATCTCTAAGCCCTGTAATTTCTCTGGTAACATTGCCCTTCAAACCGGAACACAGTAATGTTTGCACATTACTGCTTGGCGGTAGAATAACTGGCAAAGGTGTGGTACTTCCCCAGGCGGACTCTGCTAAGAGTCCTACCACTACTAAAGTTAAATATGTGACTGATTGATTTGAACCTATTTACGTACCCAGTTTCAAATATGGGTTTTTGAAAAGCATAAAATAACTTGTTTAGCTGTTATCTGTATATGAATCTAACTAAAAATGATTCAGTTTTTTAAATTATAACTTGTTTTTTGTCCAATTAATGAATAATGCATCCGATTGATTTGGAATGTAATAATAAATGATAAAAAGTTTAATATTTTTTATTTATTTCTTCATAGCTCTGGTAACATTTTCTACTTAATAAATTACCTACCTACTTTCACACTCACACTAAAGCTACTTAGGTGTCTTAGATGTCTAGTAATTTTTTTGAAATTGCCAACCCTAGCATTTTTTTCCATTCACCCCCTACCTGGTATCTATTGACCCCATGTGCGCGTAAATAGAAACGACACATATTTTTGCTTTTTGTGCTGTAATTAAGGAATAAATGCCAATGAAAATGACTGAAAATTGGTAAAACAGCTATGAGACATGATATAAGTACAACATAGTATAGTCTTGTCTAATGAAAAAATAAACAAAAGTGCAGTCAAAGATCAAAATCGTGTCTATTCACCCCGTTTTACGGTAACTCAACCTAAGCTCGGGGCCTTAAGAGGTCATAACAGAATACTGCAGTTAACCTCTTCAAGTTATTAATTTTCAATAACATTTTGCGTCTAATGGGGTTTCGTGGTTCAATTCGTTTAAATGAAAAAGGCTGAACCGGTGATAACTAATATTTATTTAGTTATGTCAAAAGGTAGATACTTATTTAGCATTTTCAACGAAATGTTGACATTGGGAATTTAAAAGGAAGAAAATATTTTTTTGTGTTTGAGTTTACAAAAATAAAGTTTAAATTTTCGTTAATAAATATTTTCAATTACTCAGTAACCTTGCTATCTCATTCATTCGAGCAGTTTGTTTAGTTCGCACATATTATTTGACCCCGGATTCGCCCGTGGTACATATTACAACTTATATGCATTAGCACTCACCACTCAGAGATTAAGTAAAAATCCAACGGTGAAATTATTTTTGATATTTGGCCAGTAGTTCCTAAGACCTAAGATTAGTGCGTTTCATACAAAAATCCTTTTATCCCACCAGCTCGGAAAGAGTACTTTTACTCCTCTCTCAGATTCTCTCTCTCTCAGAACTCAGATTTAGAAACAAATTTGATAAGCAAAGTTTTAAATTCAATGACGCAATCTTAGACACGTGCTGTCATGTCAAAGCACGATATGAAAACTCTCAAAAAGGAATATTTTTCCCCGTTTTTGTTAGATTCTTGATTTATTCTCCGATTCTATTGATAGCGGCTTTATGTTTTATATAGCCTATAGCCTTCCTCGATAAATGGATTATCAAATAGAAAAATAATCATTCTATTCGGACCAGTACTTCCCGAGATCCTGGCGTTCAATCAAACAAACAAACTCATCAGCTTTATAATATTAGTATAGATTTCTGACTCCCTTGGTAACAGTGCCCTTACTGTGGTATGTTCTATATAGACCGTATTAGTAATAGAGCTAGATATCTATCATTTTGGTTAGTTTAAACTGAGTTAGACTAACTTTGGATCTCGCTGAATAAGCTCAATTAAGAACTATGTTTGAACGGTAATCCTTCATTTGAATAATCTAACCTTTGCCTCAAAATAACTGCGGAACGAAGCAGTTTACAGTAATGTTTGTAAGAGCACGTGGGTGACCGTTTCAATCGTAGATAAACCAAATTTTAACCTTAGTACATAAATTATACTTACTCTTAACATAATTAGTGCAAAATTGTGCTTTTCAATTACATTTTGCCAACTTTGAGTATACAGCGTGTGGCGGAAAGGTCCAACAATATTTATTGTAGTTCATCTATACTACGTATCGAATCACATATGTGAATATTAGACACGAAAGCCAATATTTTTTTTTCCCATACAAAGTTAAAATGCGTTGTTTATCATTTTATTTGACAACCCTAACCGGCCGGCGGCGCGGCGCGATCACTGACCGCCGCGCCGGCCGCCGCGCGCCGCGCCGGTGGCGGCGCACTGATACCTATCTGTCGTTTCAAAAATCTCCCTAAATACCATAGAAATCGAACAAGAAAGAAAGATAAGGTGTGGAAGCTATTGAACTGCCGTATTCGATTGAGCCAGATAGAATAAAAAGAGATGCTTTTTATTAGCGCTAACCAAAAGCCTTATTACCCTTGGCTAAATTTGGTTGCTACTGAATTTAGTGAAGTTTAATAATAGCATTTCATTCAGTAAGCTACGAGTAGCATACTAAATTCAGAAGCGAGAATTGCTTCTTTCTAACTTGGTTCTGAATTCAGTCGACAAAATTTTGTCAAGTGTAAGTACCTAATAAGCCTTCAAACAATATTAGACAGGAAGGAATATCAAATAAATAACTAAGTAGGTACCTACATGTTTGAATCAAAGTCAAATAAAGAGTTAGGACACATCATTAATTTAATTATTTAAACTCTGTAATAAGTATGGAAGATATCTGCACTAGCTAATTATTTTTGGCTAAATTAACTAACCTTTTAATAATCTCCTTATTATTCAACGATAGTCGCATTGTAACACCAACATTTCACTGCACAACAACACTATGTACACATAAACATAATTATCCATTTCACACTGCAATCCAAGGTGCTTGCGGCGCGGCGCACCTTCTTCCGACGCGTTCCGGTGGTGGCGTTAGAAGTCTGAGTCCAGGGTGCTGGACCAGCACCAGCACTGCTGGTAGTACTAATACCGGGCCTGATTGGGACGTTTTTCGTTTTGTGGCAAGTCAACGCTTCCCTTGCTGTTCAGACGTTGGCGGAAAATTTCACGTTCTTCATGACGACTACCTCCTACCATGTCTAAGTACAGTGATAACCTGATAACATCGTAGATATCAATTTTGCGATAAAACAAACAACACACCACCAATGATGCTAGAGAGCGACTGAACTTTCAACTCAAAATTAAATATTCAAAAAAATTAATTTTGACAATTAGGGTTCCGTACTTTAAAACCCCAAGCCACGTAAAAGGTCGCGTAAAATCACGCATGCTTTTTACAATGAAGAGTGACGAGACGAGTAAGACATGTACCTGATGGTAAGCAACATGCCTGTTCATAACAGCTACGTGCTGTATGTGCGCAGCTATTAAACACGAGTCCAAATCCTTACCCAGGACTGCACCGCGCTCGTACCGCATAGATATAAGATCTTATATCTCTATGCTCTGTAATTGATCTGGAAAATTTGCCCTTCAAACCGGAACACGGTAAAGCACAAAACTGCTTGGCGGTAGAATAACTGGCAAAGGTGTGGTACTTCCCCAGACGGACTCTTCGACCACTAGTACTATTACTACTTGTATCGGTGTGTAGTTAGATATCCTAGGTAGGCAGGTATCCTATGTGCTATTTCCAGGCTATAATCTACCTTTGTGCCAAATAAAACTCTTCACAATCGTAGCTCTCCACTAGGTCGTTCTGTGTTGGAGAACCTGTAGGTAGTTCACACAGACAAGGACAACGAAATCTTAAACCCATGGAAAATAATCGAATTTATCATTCAAATATCGACCAAGCCAAGAACCGAACTCACGATTTCCGTGCTCAGCCGTAAGTATGTTTTCTTCGTCAAGATAAAACAAAACATAAAAAAAATTGACGGAACCCCAACTTTTAAAATCTATTTTGACGATTTCTAGCTTGGCTTTTCGGTAAAGTACCGCCGCGACGTTTCGCCTTTCGGCACGGCCGGCGAGCGAGCTTCTGTTCTGCTATTGGTCGGCGCTGCGGCGGCGATGCACGGCGTCAATACGTTTGACAAAGCCGACATGCCGACAATTCCGTCAAAGAAAGTCCGTCGGGGAATTTCACAACTTCGCAAAGAATAAATATCTACGATAAGAAGTGAAATTTAGTAAGGAATTTTATGAAAAGCGTTAACAGACGGATAGTTGACTTCTTACATCTTGTTGAATTTAACCCTACTATCACAATCAATTAAAACACATTACCAAAGGTATTTTAACCCCGGCCAAAATAAAGGGTATAAGAATGTGGCGAAATACATTTATTTTTAACCCCGACCAAAAAAAAGGGGTGTTTTAAGTTTGACGTCGATGTCTGTCTGTGTGTGTGTCTGTCTGTGGCACCGTAGAGCTCAAACGGATGAGCCGATTTCAATGCGGTTTTTTATTTGAAGGTTAATATCCGTGCGGATGTTCTTAGCTATGTTTGGTTTATATCGATTCAAAATGGCCGCTTCCACAAAATGGCGGACAAAATATTTCTTCACAAACTACCTCAATATGGGTATCAAATGAAAGGGCTTTACTAGTAAAATACTGTACACTATAAAAAAAAATCAAATCCAAGATGGCCGCCACCACAGAATGGCGGATTACATTATTTTTTCACCACTACCTCAATATGGGTATCAAACGAAAGGTCTTAACTAGTAGAATAATTTGCACTATGACCAATTTCAAATCCAAGATGGCTGCTGCTACAAAATGGCGAAATACATTTTCACAACTACCTCGATATGGGTATCAAATGAAAGGGCTTGACTAGTAGAATGTTGTTAAGATAACAAATCTGAGGTAGTCGGGGTTAGTCAAAATTTTAATTTTGTTCTTGTTTTACTACTCCCTCAATATGGGTACCAAAGGAAAGGGTGTGACTAGTAGAAAGTTGTACAGTTTACAAATCCGAGGTAGATAAGGTATAGGTAGTCGAGCTTGCATGGAACTTCTAATTAAGCGTTTGTTTCATTATTCGTAAAACCTGATTTATTTTTATTTTATTCGTATGAACTAGGTATCATAGTTGTAGACCGCCCGAATAGACTCCAAACGTCAAACAGTTCTAGTCATTACCTATTTTATTTAAGGATTAAATTCACAGTTAATAATTTAACCAAGTTATGTTTATTCCATTCACAGCTTCGAAGTAGGCAAAAAAAAATCTTTTCTGCACAAAATTTAGTCTTTGACAGGCAAGGTCGTTTGTCAGCTGTACATGCATTAGGGTTGCAGCTGGTCAATTTTACATCAAACTTTGACTCGTATTATCTCGCGATCTAAAGTGCTGAGGGGAAAGAGACCTTCGGAGATGAAGTCTATATCAGTGTTGGAATGACCTGTTAAAATATTGTTGGACCTTTCCGCCACACGCTGTATATGTATTTTTTTGCAAAGAAAATCTAAATTTAGAAATACGATGCTTGGTTTCTTACTAGCGGTCCCCCGGCTTTGTTTGTGGTACACAATAATTTATAGTACTAAGTGAACACGTACATATCGAACGGAGAAATAATTTATGAAATCGGTAGACAGTGAGATTAGCGCGTTTTAACAAAAAAAAACCCCTTCAATCTTATAATACTCGTATTGATTAGATATAATCTAAGCATCTTAAAGTCAAGAGTGAATTGTTTTTTATGTCAGTGTCCTCCATTTTATATCATGACCCTCAGGTAACCTACACTCACTCACTCTTCTAGTTTGAAAATGAAAATGAAAATGAAAAAACGTTTATTGTGCCAACAACTAAAGACATTATGAAAAACACAAGAAAGGGTATACATACCAGTGATAAAAGATACAGTGATCGAGTACATATTGTGTTAGTGTGCACTGGACCCACACTAGGGTAACCTGTGTTGTGGGATCCAGGCTTCTCCTGATTTTATACAAGTAGGTAATAATAAACTGCAGAGCTACTAAAATAGAAAATAGGTATATAAAAAAAAGAAACTTAAAAAAAAAGAAATTAAGATACTTACATACTAACTAAATATTTTATGTTTGCACGTAATATATTATGTGGGTACAATTCGTTTCACAGTTTTATTTTTATATTGAGTAGGTAGGTAGAAGAATTGTTGATGAAGTAGTCAGTGTAGTAAGTGTAAGTGTTGAGATGAGTAATGTGTGTGTAGCAGAGTGTCGTGGTGTGTGTGATTAGAAACCGGTAAGCTTGTTGGGTCTAGATTGCAGTTGTGTGCGAAGATAATGCCGTCACTGTCAGTCGAATATACAAAACACGACGCTTACGCCAAGCAGCGCTGTAGTTTGTGTGAGTAGTCTTCACTAGGTAACCATACGGTTTCACTCGTTAGTAAAAGTGTTTAGATAAAATGTTCTTCTTACGAAAGTGGAATTCGAAGTATTCTCTCAAATCTTTGGAACACTAACCATGAAACGATATCGTTGTTGGCACAGACTGATCGGAAAAAAGCGAGGTGGTTAGATTATTATTCATAAAAATCAGCTGCACACTCTCCAAAATGTATCAGTACAAAACAGATTTACTTGCAACGTTGCATTCTACATATAAATTCGATTGCAAAAATAATGTATTACCTAATACTTTTCGATTTTTATTCTAACAATATTAATTTCTAAAAAAGAAACGCAGATTTTTCCGCACAATTTTATTTAGCCCATAACTTGGCATCCGCGGAGCCACGCATGATATTTTAGGCTCGGGCGCCGAGGTAAATAAACCTCAAAAATGTTTGCCCCATAACTTACCTGCTAAAATATTCATAAACTAACATATTTTCGCATTACCCCTTGTTCCTGGGTACGTACACACGGCCGTATTAAATGAAAAAAGGCTTGTGAAAGCGACTTGTACATTGCTTGGAAATATGTGAAGAATACGTGTGGGAAATGGAGACGAAGCTATGCTCTTTTTCCGTGATATTGAGTGACGGGAAGAGAACAGATGCACCTGATTGTTAGCAACACATAGCATAAGCAGCTCACTAAATTTCTAGACCTCGGATTAGTGGATCACATGACCTCGAAAGATTCTAGAAGCATGCTTCTATAATCTTTTGCACCTCAACCTGCACATGGGAGGGGAGTATGATAGACAATGTCCTTGAACTGCAAGATTTACTACTGCAAGACCTTAGACCTTGAATGGGCATACTAATCAAACTCAAAAAACACAAGACAATATCCTGATGAAACACAAGACGTGGGCGAAATTGTGCTCACCAAACATTTATCTCACACATATATATATCACAACCAAATAGAAGCCAGAAATGAATCCAAGATGAAGAATCAGATGACATAAATAAATACCAGAAATGAATAGACGATGAGGAAGAAGAAGACTGTAATCAGCTGACTATTATTTAATTTTTTCATTAATAAATTAAGACTAGGACAAATTGTCTTGCCAGACATATTGCATGCAGAGGCCAGTTTGTATGGGGCAACTTTTAAAATATTTAGTATCATCTTATCTTACCTACAAACAGCAATAAAGACTTCAGTTTTTTTTAAAGCATAGACGTCAAAAATGCCTCTACTGATTTGACTTTACTAAAAATAACATAAAAAAAGGAGAAAGTTTAGATGTTTGGTGCATATCCAGGATGAAATTTGGTACATAGATTATAGTCTGGAATAACACACTCTACTTCTATAACGAGAAACCCCTGGAACACCCAGAATGGAAACTGACACATAGCGAAATTTTTTTTCAACCAAAAACTTTCAATCAGTATACTGAACATCACTGAACCATCCGGATATAATACAAGTAATTATAATTTATCTCATTGCTTTCCGCTGAAAATGTTGTCCTGCAAATCGTAACTCAATAATAATGTGTGGCGGTAAAACAACTGGCGTAGGTGTGTTTACACGTTATCGATAAACACTCCGATACACGGTTCTGACCCACATACCTATTAGCTACTTGATTCTGTAACAGCAAACTCATGATATAAAACATGGTCCGCCAAACCCTGGATTTGTTTGGCGGTATTTTAATTTTGACGATGAAACGGCTTATTGCGGTTGACCATGCAGCCTTTACTGCCTATCATGTTGTAGCTTAGCGCAGAAAGCGAAAGATTATGATCTACTTGTCCGACCAAAATCATGTTGCGAATCAAAGAGTTACATAGCATATGTGTCGCAGCCGGATCGTAGAATTCGCCGTATTACATTACGGCTAGCCGTTTTGAAAAATAGTGCCATTTTGTAATGCGGCGGTTCAACAATTAGCCAGATTGTCATTGCAAGATATTTTTCAATACGGCGGCCAATGTTTAGCCGCATTGAACTACTGTTTAAATTGTAGGGTGACCATACTTACAAAATAAACAATGAAAATTAATTGTATTAATAAAAAAGGCTGACAGATAATCTCTTGCCATATTCCTTACTTTTTTTTAAACATCTTAACTCTTTGCTGCAAATAGAGTATCAACCACCCCGAGAATTTCGATATGACGTCATTCGAAAACGCAGCAGTGCCGAAAGTTTTTCGCATTAGAAAGTTTGTCGGAGTCTTATTCATTCACGTATTTACAGAATACAGCTCCTGTCCATGTTTGTGGTCATAAAAACGTAATGAAGCCATTAAGCTTCACGTGATTAGATTCAATTTACTGGCCGAAGTTTTATCGTGGCTTCTGATATAACAATGGATTTCACTTAAAATGATATCATTTTGGTGTTTGTTTTTTAATCAATGCAACTTAATAATATATCCGTGTTTTAAACCAAGGCAACCTTATCAGCATGCAATTTTTACCAAATTAAAATTAAAGTTTGCGGTGTAAACCTCAGGTTTTGTATTGTATTTGGTATTGGATTGCAACGCTTTAAGAGAATCTATTGCGTAACGACTTATCTTTTTAGTATTTAGAGAGCAATGCTGGCCAATTATTTGAATTTATAAACAAGAATGTTGTTTACTATCAGGCGCGTATCCTTTTTGCTGCAATGGATTTTAGACAATATATCTAAAGTAGAAATGTAGTTTCCACGTCGAAGCTCGGCACAGAGACGGAACACGCTATGAGCCGTGAAACTAGATGTAAAGTCTGCGCTACCACTCAGGGCTTTTGACGAAATTGTTGAACTTCGTTTTTATATAGAAACAGTATCTAGTTTTGAACAGTAATCTAACACTAACGCTTTATGAAAAGTTACAGAACCGGTTGTGAGGAATCGTTTAAAAAACTAAAGCTGACTGCATTGCTAAACAAACTTATGCACACTATGGGTAATAAAAAAAAGTTGAGAGGTGTCAAGGGACACCCGGATGGAACGAAGTTCTTGTCGATTAAGGCGGGTGGGTAATCCTCCCTGATCTGAGGCCAACGTTATAAGTGGAGGCAGACACGATATCCGTCGGCGTTACGACATTAGTGAAGGAATTGTAATAAAAAAAATAAGTTATAAGAATTGAAGTATACTAAAGAATTGTTTATAAATTGCTTTTTCGAGTATTAACGACCCTAAATTGACAGAATGAGATGTACTTACTGAAAAGATGATATACCTTCTCACTTTTTCACTTTTGTTGTTATAATTTTTGCACGATGTTACGATGCAAAACACCATCTAAGGGAGTACACAATGCGACCGCTAAGGTGTAAAGTCATACAACGACTGACGTAAAGTTAGCTGACTTGAGGCGTTTTGTCTGTTGTTGAGTGGGGCCGTTTTGAACGTTGACATAAAATCCTTAGTTTTAGTATCAGTGAGGAGTAGGCTCAATTTTAGTAATAATTGGCTTGTGGTAACTGAAATAGGAAACATATGTTTGGGATTCTATTTTATTTAAATGTCTTGAAAAATTGCATCTATGGTAGTATTATATTTTGTTGTTGATTCTTCTGTATTATTGTTAATTCTTAAATCAAATTCTTCCTCTAGAAACTGTAGCAATGGTTTTGATTTTTAACCCCGACCAAAAAGGGGTGTTATAAGTTTGACCGATCGATGTCTGTCTGTCTGTCTGTCTGTCGGTCTGTCTGTCTGTCTGTCTGTCTGTCTGTCTGTGTGTGTGTCTGTCTGTGGCACCGTAGAGCTCAAACGGATGGACCGATTTCAATGCGGTTTTTTATTCGAAGGTTGATATCCGTGCGGATGTTCTTAGCTATGTTTGGTTAATATCGATTCAAGATGGCCGCCTCCACAAAATGGCGGACAAAATATTTCTTCACAACTTATCTCAATATGGGTATCAAATGAAAGGGCTTGACTAGTAGAATACAATACATAATAATAAATTTCAAATCCAAGATGGCCGCCACCACAAAATGGCGAATTACATTATTTTTTTCACTACTACCACAATATGGGTATCAAATGAAAGGGCTTGACTAGCAGAATGTTGTACAGATTACAAATCCGAGATCCGAGGTAGTCGGGGGTTAACCAAAATTTTTAATTTTGTTCTTGTCATTACTAAAGTTGATGACTGATGCCTGCAGCTGAATATAGTAGGATGAAACCCATTGTAAATGGAAGAGAATATGACAAAAGTGAAAGAAAATCGTCAAATAACTGTATTTCGGGTTTATTTTGCGGTTCTGAATGATTACTTTACATAAATTCTCAGGAAAAAAAACAAAATTATCGTACCGGTAGTGACCTCTCCAGATTTTCTATGACACTAGAGTAGGATACAATCCACAGCTGATTAAATTTTGAGTTCTGCGCCACCTATTGGTAATTATAGGAACTTTGATGTGCAAGTCAATTCGGGCAGTAGTCGTAAATTAGTGGTCTAGCCTCTAACCAAATACTCATAGGGATTGTGCAACGCCATCTATTTTTAAGCGCAAGAGTCAGTTATAAATCGCCAAATATAAAATAGAAAAAACGATAAAATAGAAACGCCAATAGAAAATACTTAGATTTAAATTAAATGCGTTGATAAGAGGGATCCCTTATAAAAACTATTATTCTCAGGAAAAAAATTACAAAAGAATGTTGAGAGAAAAAGAACAAAAGAGTATTGCGGTAACTACCGAGACTCGAACCGGGGGCACCTATCATCATAGGTGACCCCATACTACCCAATTGCGCCAACCGGTCAGTGCTAACATGGGTGAAATTTGTTATCGTATTCTAATTCTTCTAATTCTATGACGTCATAGGCACGAAACGTTACACTTTTTCGTGAGAATTTTTTCCGTCTAGCTCCCTTTCATAACGCGCGATAAGGAACTTCGTTCCAAAAATAATATTTTTTTAACGGTCATTTTTTTGGTTCCATCCAACCATCTCGCTTGATGTTAAGCTACGAACTAAACTATTTCTTTTTATTTTATGGTAAGGTGAAGGGAGGTATATTGGTGATTTAGGTAAGTAGGTGATATTATTTTAAACGGACTACCACACAGTTCCCTATGCAAGGAAATTTCATGAGACAGCGCTATCGAGTTGATATGAGTGTGAGAAGAGGCAATAGCGCTGTCTCTTCAAATTTCCTCGCATAGGGAACTGTGTGGTATTCCGTTCAAAATAATATCACCTACTTACCTAAATCACCAATATACCTCCCTTCACTATATAGAGTGAAAAAGGAGCAGGATACACCTGATAGTAAGCAAAATGCTTGCCCATAACAGCACAGTGACATGCAGCTATTGGAACATGCAGAGTCTAAGGCCAATTGTCTACATAAGGCCAATTGTCTACATAAGGCCAATTGTCTACATAAGGTCAATTGTCCACGTAACGTCGCGTCAGCCGCTCGTCAACGAACATATGACGAGCGGCTGATGTTTTGTGGACACAGATTTCATTGTTTGTACGCAAGATTCAAGCATTCGTCATGCATTCATCTTGAAACCGTCAATTGCCGAAAGCGTACGTATAACGTGCGGCTACGTGGACAATTGGCCTTAATCATTACTTTGCACTGTACTGAGCTTGTCAACCAGAGATGTAAGATGTTTTTTATCTCTATACCTTGTAATTTCATTTGATGAAATTCCTTGAAATTTGCGGAAATTCCTGCTAAATTACCCGTTATGATAAAAACACCGTTTCACCATAACTAAACAGTCTGAACAGCGTTGGTAATCAGCAAAGCTGTTCATACATAATCAGACGTTGTAAAATTATCAAAAATCATCTGGCTACATTGTCGTTGCATTGCAGCCCAAATTGTGATTGTAATCTCGAATGGCTGTATGTGGCATTTCGGGACAATAACCGTTCCATTTGGTTAATGCATCTAACGTTAGCTTACTACGGGCTTGTGACATGAAATTGGAATTCAAAAGGCATTTAATATGATGGGAAATCTGTATTAATAATGGTAAACTTGGTAGTATGCAAAACTTAACTTAAGCCTGCGAAGCCGAGGGTCGTGGCTTCGATTCCCACCCAGTGCAAATATATGTGTGATGAATTCAAATGTTTGCACTGTGTCTGGGTGTTACTATTTATAATAAGTATGTATTTAAAACTATATATGTATTATATCAGCTATCTGGCCGCCAGCTTTGATTAGTTTGGGGTCAGATGGTGCTGTGTGTGAATTGTCCACCTATATTTATTTATTATTATTAAATTTGTAGTAGTAGTCTCGGTCAGATAAATCTCGTCCAACATTGCAACAATATTAAAAGTAATTCAAATGTGTGAATATCCCAATGGACGCCTGACCACATATCCGCGGATTTTGACGTGATTATTCAAATAGATCGGGATGCCATGCCGAATATTATAACACAATATTCTTTATAATGCGAATATTTATACGACAATTATGTGTGCCATTAGCATAGCAACTAAACATTGATATACAGAAAAATATTACTAAAGAAAAACTTATTCTATAACTGGCAGCTTTATTGCTAAATGTAATTTATCCCAGACTACCTTAGAAAGAAAATTATTTTTATTTTAGCAAGCTGGAGTTATGATTGCAAAATGTATAAGTACTGTTCAAAGCCTTCCAGGTATATTTTATTTATATTATTCTCATTGTTTGATAATGTTAATATCAAAATATTTATTTCGATAGTCCGAAAAAGGTGACTAACTATATTTAATTGGCACTCAACTCGAGTCGGATTGACCGACCGAATATACCTACGTGATTGTTCCGTTATCCAATTAAATATGTGTAAAAAGTACGTTAATTTTAATACTAAAAAAGGTGACTAACTGGTTAGACACAAACTAGTAATTTATTATAAAATTGCATTTTGATTTTATAATAACTTATTTCTGTAAAATGTGCATAAAATCACATCTAAAGTATGATCTGCAAACTAAAAAAAATCACACAAATCTATTGGCGGAGCTATCCCGTAACATACAAAAAAATATTTACAAGAACCGGCCACTTTTTTGAAGTCAGTTAAAATGTTTTGTGTGTGTAGAGTAAAGTACCTACGAAATATTAAAAAAGGCTATCATCACAATTTCACCCTTATCAACACATGCACCCATCTGTACTGGATGGGGCAATCCATACGTGTCACTATCGTTTGAGAGATATTGTGCTCACTGTCTTACGACCGCCATATGGAAGGGACCTTCCTGCGAATTGCTTCACGAAATTTGGAAAAGCGAGATATCCGCAAAAGTCACTAGCAGTGTTATTTGGTTTTATCTGTTTAGTTTTAGTTCTTGCCATTTTGTCGCGATAAAGGTTATCATCATAAGCACAGATTTCTAAATTGTTTTAGTAATCTGTGATCTTAAGTATAACTTATTTCTGAATTAAATTTAATCTAAATCAAACCTTCTCGTCCCAGTCTTTGGAACATCAACCATAGAACGATGGCACTTTTTCAAATCGATCCAATATAAAAATTTATAGAGTAGAATTAGATCATGCAAAACGGCAGCATACACTCCAAAATGTATGCGATAAAATTACGATATGGTAGCAACTTTGCGATGATGTTCAAGTCTTAGATTTTTTTTTAACAAGGATGTTGTTGCATATTAGCCTTTGTGGATGTTTTTAGATCGATATCAAAACCTCCAGCTGGTACTTAGCCGATGCTTTCCAAAGATGCGAACATCACTCCATACAAGAGGGAATCTGTGCTTGAGTAATACATGAGTAACGTGTATGGGTTTTTATTGTGTAGAGTGACGGGAAAAGTTAATCAATACGTTTGCCAACAATAACATAGTGTCACGCAGGTGCGTGACACTATGAAAAAGTATATCATTATTACCTAGCACTGCTCAACGCTCGTCTCGTAGAAACATAAGGGGATTTATCTATACGTCATTTAATTTACCAAAAATATTATCCTTCAAATCGTAACTGTGATCTTTCCACATTATTGCTTGGCAGTAAAATAACTTACAAAAGTAACGCCTAAGTGAACTCTGCATAAAGTCTTACCACTACAAGAAAAAAAAAATGTCACGTAATAAAGCGGTCCAGGGGCTCTCGCGAGTGTTGAAATAGTCCGGCAGCCCGCAGTCACGCGGCCAGCTTTATAACTGCGGTCGGTGGCGCGAACAGCCGGTATACTTAGTTGTAGTTATTTAGGCTGTTATTGCAGCCAAAGTACGGTGTGGTTACCGCGCATCACGCGTCAGCTTTGCGCATTATTTGTATTCGAATTCACCGCTAAATTAACTTTTTGTTTTAATCATAGTTGAATTATGGAATATTTATTACCAAAAAATACGGCTGGTCTAGTCAAGAACAGGTTATAACATTATATTAATAAAATATATGCAAAGTAAATCGGTCTTCTGATAAACGCTTTAAAAAACTTAGAAAGTGCTCAGCCTAGAAGAAAATTAGTAAATATTCTGCTTATGCTGGAAGTTTTAAACGATAAAATAATATGTAACTTAACCGCTAAAATTTTGCCATTGATACTTCATTTTCAACATCTAAGCAAATATGTTTTACGTTCATCTTAAGAGCTCCGTCTCTCTTTCCCTCCAACTGACAGCTGACATGTAAAGTACATTCTACAAAACTCGCTGAGATTCTGATGTCTCCAATTATCCAAATGCTCAAACGTCAAAAAAATATGAGATGTTAAGGTTGAGGCAGTTGTTAGTAAAAAAACATAATTAAATAACAAATTGAATCAACTAAAAAATACGATAATGATGTATTTTACTTAAATCCGTTCAGACATCACCGAAAATTAAATGAAAACAAACATACTCATACATTTACAAACCCAACAAAGTTTATCCTTTATTTTAAAATTGTTATTACTTATCTTTATTCAGTCTTTGTCCACTCAATAAATTTACTTTAGTCATTACTTCAACCTCAACATTTCACAACACATAAAACTTTTGAACATTCAAAACTTTCCAACCTTTTGTTAAACGTAAATAAAACTTCCAAAGAGTATAAAATACCGCAGAAGCGTACCCGAAATTCACGTTAAAATTCCTACCTCTTATCAGACGAGACCTACATTAAACTTTGCATATTTAAATGAAAAGGCAATAAATTCTCGGGCAGAATATTCTAGACCTATTCAAAACACTGAAAAGCACTCGGCTAGGTCGATTCTTTGGATGCTCTCTACGTTTCGACAAGACGTGCTTTCTTTAAGACACGTTTTTGCTGCGCGCTCTAAAACGAGCGCTACGTTATTGGAGCGGAACTACCTTCAGATTACGATGGATGACAGAATAAGAAGACGGAAATGTATTCATTGTGAAAAAGTTGTACCTAGAGCCTGATTTAGTCGCTGAGGCTCAAATTATTCTCTCTTAGGGAGAGAGCCAAGCTATAACCCACCCCAAACAACAAATAAAAAAACAAAACAAAAAAATAAAAACCACTAGTCAAGTACAAGTTGGAAAACGCATTTCCTCAAAAAATGTTTACTTTAGATTATGTTGACATCTTCACCACGTTATTACCACCGTAAAGTAGCGATAAATACTTGTCGAGGCTATGATCTCAAGAATTTTAAGCCTGACGTTCTCGCAACTACAACACTACTACGTTATCTTGTTGGCATAAATAAGTTACTAAAACATATTTATATTATGTAAATTGAACAATTCAAACTACGAAATGTTACAAACCACAGAAATGCACCTTAAAAAAAGCTGCGCATTCATTCGCCGAATGCATTGTACACAACATGTTGAATTGAAGGCATTTGCATTGCATTAAGACGGAGAAAATAAACAAGTCTGTGTGTCTAGTCGCCCCTGCCTGCCGGGGGTGCGGGGCGGGGCGGGGCATGTAGCGGGGAACGGGATATGACACTTGTGGATAGGGATACCAGTTTAAGATTAGATAAAAAAGTTGACTAATTTTATCTGTATTTTTCACTAACCCAACAATTTTAGTCGGCATTGTTTTTTATTGAGCAAACTTCTCACTGTTTTTAACCGACTTGAAAAAGGAGGTTACTCAATTCGACCGTAAAAAATATATTTTTTATGTGTATTTGCGAATAACTTCGTCGTTTATGAACCGATTTTGATGAGTCTTTTTTTGTTGTAAAGAAGATATTCCTAGGGTAGTACCATGATAAGGAAACTAGGATCTGATGATGAAATCCTAGAGAAATCGAGGAAAACTTTTTTACTTTTTAAGTTTACTATTGAAATTCGTTTTTTTTTTTACATAGTACCCAATAAATTACTAAAATTATGTTTTATTAATTTATTGGGTACTATGTTACACGCCGGTGTATCAAGCGGATAAAAAGTAAGCCATTTCGCCATTAGTAAATAACTTTCAAACTTTGGAACTGTTACTGTAACAGTTCCGGAGATATACACAAACAGACAACAATAATTTTTTTCTTTATTATAATTTAGTCTACTTTACTTTAATTAAACTAGCTGTCCACCGCAGCTTCTCCCGTGGCACATTATGTAGTCTTATAGCATTCATAACATAAATCACGTACATACAATACAAAACAACGTATATGCAACGGTGAAAGAATTTTTGAAATGGTAGTTAGTTTAGTACCTAAATATACATGAAAATAACTGTTCACTAGTATAAATAATGATAATAACTGTATAAATAGTAAAAGCACCGTCTATGGACGAAAATAACGCTTGCAACAATGGTCTGGTCTTAACTTTGCATAGGTATCGTCTTTAGAAAAAGGTGAAATAAATATTAGACTGCCCTAGTGGCTTAGTAGCTCTGCCTGCGAAGCTGAGGGTCGTGGGTTCGATCCCCACCCAGTGCAAATATTTGTGTGATGAATTCAAATGTTTGCACTGTGTCTGGGTGTTTCTTTGTATAATAAGTATGTATTTAAAACTATATAAGTATTATATCAGCTATCTGGCTGCCATTACACAAGCTTTGCTTAGTTTGGGGTCAGATGGTGTTGTGTGTGAATTGTCCACCAATATTTATTTATTTTATTTATTTTATTTATTAGTTTTATTATTAAGTTCAGTTTATGTCACAAATATGCATTTGTCGTCTAGCGGAGAGAGCATCCCATTCATAGGAGAACGTGAGGTCGTGGGTTCAAATCCCGTCTATACCTCCGAGATTTTTTTTAAATTTTTCCAAAGTTTGTCTTTATAACGAGCTATAATAATAGAAAATATCACGAGGAGAAAAAGCTAACAGAGTTAACAAAAACGAGATAAACTAACAGACCGTTCTTTCATTCTGACGTCTCTAGTCATATCACTATAACTGTGAAACTTAGACAGACAGACAGATTATTGCTCTAGTAGCAGCACAAAAGTAGCCTATTGCTATTCTAAACTATAATCTGTGTTCTATATTTCAACGCAATTTGTTCAGCCGTTCCGACGTGATTGAGCAACTAACAAACATCTAAACTTTCGCATTTTAATAATAGTAGGATTACGTCAATAACGAGTGTAATAAATAGTAGCTACCATTATTAACAAATACTAATGTTTAGATATATAGATACTGTTTATTGTACACACCAAAACAAAACAATACAGTAAAAGAAAAACATTAAAACTAGTGTTACAATCGGCGGCCTTATCGCTAGAAGCGATCTCTTCAAGGCAACCTTGGGATAGAAATGTTTTTAGACCTATATACCTGTTTACCTATATCTTTTTAAACGGTTTTTTACAATCAATCAATATACTAACAAATATGTAATAATAAAAAATACAATTATTTGAAGAAATTTGTCAACTGAAACACAGTGAGGGCATTACTACAAATTGTGTAATTTTCTGCTCCACAGTTTCTGTCACCGAGTGTCGTTTTGATGTCTTCAATGCATTTAGAATGTTTGGAGATGCACTTAGAGGGTGTTTCCCGGCCCTCGGGCTTGAGATGCGACATTTGGTTAGTATTTGGTTTTGGCATCAACATTATTTGCATTTTGATGGGGGGCGGGAATGTTGTGGTTATTTGTAGATGTTTTGCAAGGTTTTACAAAATTACATGTCTTATAAACCTGTGTAAAATAAAAAATGTTGTTTTAAAAAAGTTTCGTAGAAATGACTGTTAGGATCATCGCTACATAGATTCATAAAATAAGTATAAAACAAAGTCGCTTTCTCTGTCCCTTTATCCCTATGTATACTTAGATCTTTAAAACTACCAAACAGATTTTGATGCGGGTTTTTAAAAAAGATAGCGCGATTCAAGGTTAAGGGCGTGTGGGCCGTAATTTTGAATTTTTAAAACAACTTTAAGACCTTTAAAATAGTGTATTAAACTCTGAAAAAAATATATGTATTAGTTAAGGATCTAATCTAGTGCAATTCGCAGTCAATAACACGATTTAATGAATTTTACTTAAAAGAAAAAAATCCCAAAGTTACCCCTTTTCAAAAGGTTTTTTCAAGTTTATGACTAAAGTAATGATTTTTTTTACTAAATTTTTATACTCAACGAAAGCCATTAAAAAGTTATAGATGCATTCGCAGAGTTTGACTTGATAAAAAGTATCAGTTATTCACTATGTTTTAATATCTACCATATATATAACGCGCCGTTCGGCAAGCCTGATCAGTCGCGTTTCGGCGCTCACGGACGACGGGCCTGTGCTTGATTTTGCAATTTTGACAACCGATAATTTTAAATATTACGATCACAGTGCCACAGTATAACAATATCAGTTGGTATTACTAGTGAAGCATGCTATGAGCTTGATTTTTGATACCGTTTTCATTGGAATTGCAAATAGACGCTGATACTAATTAGTACGCTGTTTACTTTATGTTGTAGACCAAAAGGGGAGTCTCAAAAACTGACGTCGATAACACATCAGTAAAAAAATCAATGCGGATGCAATGGAAAATAGATAAGTATCGGTAAAATATTCGTACGTCAAATCAGAAATCGGGATAAGGAAATAATGAGAGGGGAGAAATCCCCTGCGTAAATCCCCTAATAGCCATTTAGGTAAATTCTTTGGTAGTAAGGTACTTAGTATTTTACCACTTTGAAGAGACTCTTGCGCAAACTATTCAGTTTAGAAAAAAATGTTAGGAACTTCAATACAATTTTTGAACATCTATCCATAGATACACGTATGATTTTGATAGAATTTTTTATTTATTTCGTTTCCAAGTTTGTGACACCACCAAAATTTATTGTTTTTTTCTTTTTTTGTATAAAAATGTTAATATTGTTCATAGAATACATGTACTTAACAAGTTTTAATAGTATACTTCTTATAGTTTCGAGAAAATGGCTGTCACATACAGATGGACAGACATAACGTATATTTAAAATTTGTCTACGAATCCCAAAACCCCAACTTCGTTCATTTAAAACTCATTTAAAATGAAATTTAGACACTCGACCAAATTTGATAAGAAGCCTTTTAGGCAGTAAAATTATTCGTAGAATTTAACTTTGTACTAAATTTCCGATTCGTATTTTTTATAATCATTTCCTGAGCATAAAATTACAAAATAATAACAAATCCAGATGAAGCTTCAAGCGCCAGCTCGAAAAAAACGTTTTTGGCCGATATTCCGAAAAGTTATAAAGCCTATTTTATTATTGTAGAAAATAAAATTTCCCATCTTTTGTTGCCAGTAAACTTTTTTTTTCGAACTTACCGATTACGATTTATTATGTCCAATTTAATGATAATGTGAATTCTGTTCCCAGTAACATAAACATGTCTCTTTTACCGGAATGGAAGAAGGGTTATGTTTTTCGCGCGTATCTTTATGTTTGTAAAACTTTATTTCCACATATCTTCCAAACGGCTGGATGGATTTTGGTAACTAAGATATTCTAAGACTAGTCTCATTCGCCAAAGTGTCCTTAGATAGTAGGTAATATTTTTTTACGTGTAGTTTTTTTTTGTAGTTGGGGTTTTTAAATTAAAGTTATTCTATCATGTTGCTCGTTGCTCGAATAAACAGCACCGTTCATCATCATGATTGAAGAGTTGAACGAAGAGTTTGGTCTCCACTTTTGTAATAAGAACAACTAAGCTGTGAAACGCATTGCCAGAGTGGGTTTTTGTCGAAGGTTCGAACCTTGGGGTTACGAGGTACACTGTGTTTGTTTCTATTAGAGAAGCAAGTTCCATCGTAGACCACATCATTTTCATCCACTATTATCGGCATCATCGCAACCGTATCATTAAATAGGTTATAAATCGTAAACGGTAAGTTTTACAAAAAGTTTACTAGCAACAAAAGATGCAAAATTTTATTTTCTACAATTTTATACAATTGTCAAAATATATAGTTTCCAAAATATCGGCTAAAACAGTTTTTTTTTTCAATTCGCGTCTGAAGCTCTACGTGGATCTGTGAGCACTTTGTAATTTTATGCTCAGTAAGTTATCTTTACCTCAGAGAAAAAAATAGTGAGGAACTTGTGAATTATTAGGAAACATTTTAAAAAGATGCATGAAATTGGAAAAGCCGTTCTCAACTTATAGTGTGACCAAAAAAGAAAAGGTTGAGTTTTGTATACCTACGAGTATAGATAAATTTAATATTTCTTCGTTTTTATAGCAACAAAACTCTTATCATAAACAAACAAACATAAACAAATCTTGAACAAAAAATGAGTTTAAATTACATAGTCCAATATTTTAATGTTATTTCTGCACTGTGGCACCGATTCCGCGGTCGGTGACGGTCGCGAGAACAAGACAGCGTTAAATGCCTACTTTGACAGAATTACCTGGCCTTAAGGTTTATATGTGTAATGTGTACATATAATTTTAAAGGTTTCTAATGTGATGTCATAAATAAACACATTTTTTGCGCTTACTTTGCAAACGCTGGCTGGATCCTATGAGATGAATAAAAATAATGTACTGCAGTATTGTACCCCTTACAAAGGTCTACAAAAAATAATGATATATGTCTATCTCTTAGGGATAACCCACAATAACCATTTTTATTCATATTTGTAGTATTAACAGACATCCATCTATTACGAATGTCAGTGATGTGAACTCCCAAGATTTCATCCATACAAAAAGTGTCGAACGTGTATATCCCGCTACGCCACCGCCGCCATTCGACATTAGCATGTTGGTGTCACGAACTCATAACATTTTCTGCTGCCGAAAAGTGCTTCATACGACAAAATAAATTTTCATTTCGAAAACCATCAAAATTTAAAAATAATGACAATAACGTCGACAAAACATACATATGAAACAGATTTGATTATCTCAAAAGCCGTGTTCTAAATAATAACCTCAAATCGAACACCTCTAGCTTCGCCATTCGAGCGATATGATAGCGAGCGCACTTCAAGGAACAATATTCACATTTACGATGCGCACCTGACTTGAATCCGAGACGGCCGGCGGCCGGCGCGACGGCAGCCGGGCCCGGCCGCCGGCCGGCGCGACGGCAGCCGGGCCCGGCCGCCGGCCGGCGCGACGGCAGCCGGGCCCGGCCGGGAATGGAAATGGAGGATTACTATGATTAGCTGTTATGAGAGATAACGATACTTACAATATCAGTATTATACCATTATGGCTCTGTGTAGTTTATTGAGGTTGTACTTCTTTTCGTGAGTTAGGGAAAAATCGTGAGAGTAAATTTTTACGATGTGCGGTCACACACAAAACTAAATTTGACACCCTGATGTTGGCTAGTGAACATGTTAGCAAAAACATAACCAACTTTAGGTTTACACATTTGTTTTTATAGCATAGAGTGACGATACGAGCAGGACATGTACTTTACTTAGAACTTCGTATAGTATTTTGCATATAACTACAAACCCCAAGTCCAATCTTTACTTACACTCTTTCAATCTTTAATCCTCGTGTCATCTAATTTCAGCCATACAATGAATGAAAGCAAGAAGCTTAGGATAGTAGTAGTTGGAAGAGCGTGGTAGTAGGACTCTTGGCAGAGTCCGCCTGGTATTCTACCGCCAAACATTACTGTGTTCCGATTTGAAGGACAAGGTTTCCAGAGGAATTACAGGGCTTAGAGATATAATTTCTTAGATATCAGAGTGACGAGCGCAGTGCAGTGCTAGGTAAAGATTTGGACTTATAAAATAAAAACGAACCCACGACCCAAGGTTTCGTAGCCAGACTTACCACTAACTAAGCCTCGAGGCCAGTCAATAGACGATGATGATTTTCTTTTGACACATTCAACGTTCAAACTGTACAATATATTCATACAATAAAGGTTGCTACATTATGCAGCGAGGAAGGCGGAACAGTCCACATGCGGTCTTGAATGCAGGACTCGGCTCCAGATTGCATATCATGTTTAGTAATGTCCGATTGTATCTGCCCGTTATTCCATTTATACTGCAATTCAATAGATTTTAAAATACGAAACGACTTTTATTTGTTTATTACTTACTATTTATAAAGTTAATGTAATGCTGGTCTCGTCGAAAGAAAGACAACTGCTGCTCCAGAGCCCCTGGTTCAAATTCCACGCGCACCTTTGTCATATCGAGGTTATGTGCGTAATGCCGCAAAAAATGGCGATGGAAATACATCATGAGGAAACGTGATTGTGGGAGGTGTAGTGGTGATTTGACTCTTTAAAGGTAATTAGTGAAGTCGGCCAAGTCAAAACTTGGCTAGCGTAGTGGAATATCATTTCAGATAATTAATATAAAATATATGCCCTATAATTTTCCTGGAAGCATTGCCCTTCGAGACCGGATTATAGTGTCGTTTGCACATTATTACTCGGCTATAAAATGACTGGAAAAAGCGTGGTACTTTCGCAGGCGAACTCTGCGAAAGTACCATAAAGTGTGTCTAACAAAAAAGACCTAAAGCTATCAAGATGTTCAAGCCTAATTCAAAAAGGTTGTATACAGTAAGACCTCTAGTTTGAATAGGTAACGAAGGCCTAAAACACTAAAAAACTATGCCTAAACCTAAAAAAAAAAAAAAACCAGTTGTACCTTTAGTGTGAGTGAAATTCCAATATTACATTATCTCAATCACCTAAAATAAAAAGAATCCAAATAAAAAAAGAATAAAGCAAGCACAGTCCTGACACCTCCGCAAAATTACAAGAAAATCCCCTCAGGAAAAATTGAAAAGTTTAGTTGATCAACTTACGTAAAAATTTGAAGGCAGCATTTCGAGCGATTCTCTCTTATTATATTTTTTTATCTCATTACTGGATTTCGGCGGATTTATTTTTGTGAGCAATTTTTCATTAGAAACAAAGAGGGGAATAATCGAGTGTCAAGAAGTGGGAACAAGTCGTGAGGGTTCTTTTGCTTTATTGAGTTGTTTCATGAAATATGGGAGGGTTTTTTGACATTTCTTTAGGACTGAAAACAGATTGGAAAACTCGCAGCTATGTGTAAGGATTTGAAAGTATGTTTTAATTGATTTATGGTTACGACTCCACGTAGACGATCTGAGTGCTGGTTACTTTGCAACCCACTAACTGTTCTTAATGACAGCAATGGGACTCGGGGCTTTCTCACGAAAGAAGAGAATCAAGGCCATATACTGCATTGCCCCAGCTCATGTTGGGGGAATGACGTATAACTTCGAAAGATTCTAGATAGGTGTCAGTTTTCTCACGACATTTTTCTTTACCGTTTTTTAATTAACGGCATATGACTTCAAAAAGATTTGAACCCGGAGGTTCCGGATCTGCAGTCTCCGTTCTCCCGAAAATATACTTAAAAAACTTATTTCCAATGAATAACCTGTACAGACCAGCCGTTCCTACCTCTCAAATAATAACTCAGTTGGGAAACTCGTCACCCGTTCCTCCGCCCAAACGCGATCAGTCCAATGGGGCACATTAAAACTTTAACTGCTGTTTAATTTTTAATCCCTTCTCTAATATTTGAGCGGCGGTTAGATTAATTTTGTTGAAGGTGGGGAACTTTCTAATGGTTTTCATTAGTTGCTCAGCGAGATAAAGTGAAGCTTCCAGCGAATGAAAGAGATAACGTAGGCAAGATTGCGCGGGAGAAAGAAACTTTGTAAAATTACACAGCACTAAATGTTCTCCCCACAGCTGGGACTCAGGGCTAGAGAGTCTAGGCCAAAATCCGCCACCTTGGCCCATGCGGGATAGTGGATGACACGAAAAAAACCCTGGAACATATAAAACTCGTCACGATGTTTTATTTCACCGTTATAAATTAGTGGCATTACGAACTTATCTTCGAAGAGGCAGTGGTGTGCGTGGGATTTGATCCCGGGGCTCTGGATTGGCAGTTGCGGTTCTCCCGACTAGACTAGCCGTAACTTTAAGATTGCACGAGAATGATTAGTTACGGAATATTTGCTGTTACGCTAACAGCCAGTTCCCGCTTCGCTCAGAATATAAATGTTTTCAAAGCATCAATCGAGGTAAAAACTATTTATCTATCTCTCAAGTTGGACCAAATTAGACATAAAAGCCAACTGTCATGAGTATCTGCTGACTTGGTGAAGAGATTACTGAGTAAAACTGGGAAAAGAACAAAATCATATTTATTTCTCGAATTAAGTGGTTCTCTTGGAACTTGTTGGTTTTTGAAGTGAACTTCTTTTGGAATTCCACAGACAGGTTCATTATGGGCTGTAAATTGAGTTCTAGCGTCACGTTCGCGTATTCTTAAAAAAAATCCGGTGAACTCAGGACCATGACTATTAGCGCATTAGCTAATGCATTCGCCATAACGGCCACGCCTTCCGGTTTCACCCACACAGTTTCCAAAGTAAGCTATCAAATTCTGAGTTATATTTTACTTCTATCGGCAGTTTCTGACTGCCAAAATTTAAAATTAAGACAAACAAGTACCTCTGGACGTGGCAAAATACTCAAAAGTACCAGAAGGATTTGAACCTACCACTTTGTAATTGTGAAAATTCTTTTTTTAGTTTTTTTTTATTCGGGGATTCGAAAATATTTCCAAAGTAAATCCGCCTCAGACGTAATTTAGGTGCCTACAGTGTGTATAAGCGAGCTAGGGCGAATATTAAGAGGTCAAGTTGCTTACGCTCCAGATCATATCTGGTATGAAGACTTGTCATAGCGCTCCAACATGACAACATGGCTATAATGAATATAACCGTCAATAGTATTTAAAATAACGAGCAAGAAGATATCATACAAGCATCAAGTAGGAAAAGTTTATACGTGTGTATGTTTGTTGCCCCGCTACACGTAGCTAATTTTGAAACTAGGATAGCGAGCTAGTGTTAATTCGTTAGGAAGATACTTCTAGCTTTGTGTAGACAAAATGAGCGTTGCGGACCGTTGTCTAAACGAAGCTAGCAGTACTAACTTGCTAGCTTGCTAAGACTAGCTTGCTATTCTAGCTTGAAAAATCTAGTTTCGTGTAGCTCGGACATAACAGCTGAACCGATATTAATTAAATACCCAATAATTACATTACATAAATTAAGTTACTCACAACTTTTGACGTGACAACGTCTTATAAATTGGTTTGCCGGGTGACACTTCAAGAAACTGCGTTACGCTCCGCTCACGTTATGCGCTCACAACGAGAGCGAGTGAGAGGCACGCGTCCCTTCCACTCGGGCATGGTTAGCCCGCCTAAGAGCGAGAGAGACAGACATAAAAGTGAAAGGCACGCGTCCCTTCCGTAAAATTATTTTACCACTCAAAGTCGTTGTCACGTAAAACTTTCGCCCGTATACCGACTTTACAGGCTACCAATTTTTTTATCCCTTTAAAGTCAGTAGTGTACACCGCAGGTCACTGCTAGTATTTAATAATAAACGTATTTTTTTTGGTCTCGACTCTGTTCAAACATCCAAAGAATTAGGCACTTGAAAGCCCCGACTTGTCCAAACAGATCGGCTTGTAGGGTTCAACTCAATCAAATAATTAGCAAATATTTGTCCGAAATAATTAGCTTGCTGAGAGGGGAACGTTTCACGCAAAATTTATTGCATTCTAGTACCGAAAAAGCCAAGATATTTTTTGTTTGGAGTAAAAATAATAATGCTAATAATTGTATGTTTAAAAATGTGCGGTCACAAGACGTAGCTTTGAACACTAGCCACCTAAATTATATAGTTATGACGTGGCAGTTGCCGTTCTCTCGACTAGTGGTCTAGTCGTGAGAACGGCAAAAGACGTTTTGAAGTAATGTGTGTGATGCAAGTGCTAAACGCTGATTTAAAACGACGGAAAAAAATAGCACGAGGAACCCGTGATATTTTTAAAACAAATTCTTATGTTCTGGTCCTGTGTCATCCATAAATCCGCATTGGGTCAGTGAGGTAGATTTAGTCTAGAATCCCTCCCTCCTTGGGAGAGAGGAGCTCGAGCCCCAGTAATGGCAACATTTAGTGGACTGTGTGCACCTCAATTCGAGTAGACACTGAAAAGTTCAGCCCTTTCAAATAATTTTTATTAACATTTCCCGAAATAATAAAGTATGTCGTTTACCCTATTTTCCCGCTACATTTGTTACATCTCGAGTTCTCTCAAGGCTGCGAGAGGTCAATGATCTTAGTTCATTCCTGTTACAACGTCCCAATTGTCTGCCGCTGGCAAATTAAGACGAATTGCGGCGGCGTTCTAATTTGGACCACAGTACTAACTGCGGCACTGTAAACGTTTAGCAACTTAGTAATTTTGTACAGAAGTCTGGAAAGTAACCAAACTATACAACAGAAACTTCTGCTGATTAAAGTTTGCTTCAGCAGAGTTTCATTACATCTGTTCTGGTTAATTTAATCAACTATAGACATAATATGCAAACGAAACCCGTTTTATGTTACCATAAAACAGTATTGCTTTTTTGTAAATGACGTTAGCAAGTTTCTATAACTAAATAAATAAATATTGGTGGACGATTCACACACAACACCATCTGACCCCAAACTAAGCAAAACTTGTACTATGACGGCCAGATAGCTGATATAATACATATATAATTTAAAATATATACTACATAGAAACACCCAGACACAGTATAATAAATCTGAATTTACTTATCATATTAAAAAAATGGTATTCTTATGAATGTATGGTACGAACAAGTGAATTGAATTTCTTCTAGGTGAGTACACTCCATCATAGTTTGTATTGTCACTTAACGTCAGGTAACATGGTGGTCAAATGCGAACATATCAAAGGTCATTTTAAGATTTGTTCATTACGGTTTTAGTACAATATAACATTCAGTCCAAATAGACCGCAACCAAAACAATTGAGCCTACTCAGTAAAATTAATAAATTGATAACTAGGCATTTTCACAAAAATGTACCTATAATATAAATGTACCTCTTGGCACTTGTCACTTTCCGCAACATTCTGTTTTATGACGGAATTTTGTAGCAAATTTGTTTTACAGCACTAAAAATTTTTGTTCTGTAACAAATATACGGACAGATAGACAATAATTTCGGTATAATTGTAAAACAAATTAGGGGTAAAATCCAATCACAAAATGGAATGTTCTCGAAAGTGCCCAGTGTCAAGAGGGGTATACATTTTTGTGAAAACGCCCTAATACAGGGTAAAACGATACATTTTACGATACTATAAAATTCGTTTTTCAAATAGATAATAATAAGACAACAAATAATAATTTGTTTATTTAGATTTTTGAGGTAACACCAACAATATTATGGAAACTACAGTACTTGCTTACTGCATGTGGCTTTATTATTTTTAATGCATTATTCATAAGTTTATTACATTGTGAAGATATTAAGTAATATAATTATCTGCCTGGCGTTGTTAAATGCTCAGAACTGCGTTCGTATTATCACGTTAATTGCGTATTCGGGCGCAAATTAACACGTGACAGCAATCTATCTTCATTTGTGGACCCAAAACTCGGTAACCAAGGTACTTAATAAGAATTAGTTTAAGAATCATCATCAGTCTGTTTTAGTCGACTGCTTGACATGGGCCTTTCTCATAGTGTTCCACTCAGCCCTATCTTCGAATCCTGCATGTTGTTTCAGGGCATCTTATTCATGTCAGCCGTCTTCATTCATTTTAAGAACCATTTTACCCCAACAATAGGCTACAATACTAAAAAAAAAAACTTATAATCAGCTAGAGTACTAAATCACATTGTACACGTATGTTTACTTTGTCTTTACAAACAAAAAAAACACAAAGATACAGACAGTGGTTAGAAGTTTCGCGTGACGTCACTTGTAGGTACAACTTTTACCCATAAGTGACGTCACGACGACCTCTCGTCTTGAGAAGTTTGATGATATATCTCTTTGGTCGATTTTTATAATTTGATATAACAAAAAGTACGTGCCCCACCCATTGATTAACGTCTTCCATGAACTAGCTGACGGAATAATTATAATGGTTTATTGGTTACCCAGTCCGATACCCTATATATAGACAATATGAGCAGACTGTCACTTCAGGTTGCTAACACCAACGTGGCAACCAAAAGTGGCTATGTCGATGATATTTATTCCCTGACAATGTAAAAAACATACATGTATATTTACCTATTGCTGCAACTAAGCATAAATAGCTTATTTTTAATTTGATGTTCCCACTCGTGGTCTATTTTAACTAGGAAATACCTTTTTTCATAGTATAGTACGTCATGAGACGAGCAGGACATGTGCCTGATGGTAAGCAACATGCTTGCCACATAACAGCACAGTGACACGCAGCTACTGGAACATGAAGAGTCCATATAAATCATTCTGCAGCACTGCACTGCGCTCGTCACCCAGAGATATACGATGTTTTATCTCTAGGCTCTGTAATTTCACTGTAGTTTTCAATTTGACATTCCCCTTCAAACCGGAACATAGTAATGTTTGCACATTACTGCTTAGCGGTATAATAACGTGCAAAGGTGTGGTACTTCCTCAAGCGAACTCTGCAAAGAGTCCTACCAATACTAAAGCATTGCACAAGTACTGGTGTTTGACGCAAATCTTCGATATGTGTATTTTTAACCCCCGACCGAAAAAAGGGGTGTTATAAGTTTGACGTCGATGTCTATCTGTGTGTGTCTGTATGTGGCACCGTAGAGCTCAAACGGATGGACCGATTTCGATGCGGTTTTTTTATTTGAAGGTTAATATCCGTGCGAATGTTCTTAGCTTTGTTTGGTTAATATCGTTTCAAGATGGCCGCCTCCACAAAATGGCGGACAAAATATGTCTTCACATCCAACCTCAATATGAATATCAAATGAAAGAGCTTGATTAGTAGAATACTATACACTACATCAAATTTCAAATGAGATGGCTTTTTTAAATATTTTTTTTACTACTACCTCAATATGGATATTAAAAGAAACTTGACTATGACAGATTTCAAATCCAAGATGGCCGCTACCACAAAATGGCTAACAATATTTGTTTTTTTACAACTCTCTTTAAATGGGTATCAAATGAAAGGGTTGGACTAGTAGTATGTTGTACAGATAACAAATCCGAGGTAATCGGAGGTTAATACAAAAATTTTAATTTTGTTCTTGTTACAACATCCCCGTTACGTCACGATGTTTTACTTTCCCGTTAAAGCCAGTGGTGATGACTTGTATTTACATGTAAAAATACTCAATTGTTCAGGTGAGGTTCGAACCCAGGACCTTTTGATTGTGAATTAGATGTTATTACCACTAGGCTACCACAGCTTATGTGTATAAATGATAAATTACGTTACATTGTATCCTAGACAATTGAACTCTTAAAAACGGCAGAAGCGGCAAACACGCTTCTACTATGGCGATGCAAAATCAGGTGACGTCTCCTGATTTAGTCTCAGTCGCAACAAGGAGTTGTGTACGTTCGCTGACAATTGTGTACGTTCGCTGACAATTCAATTTTCAAATTTTTCAAACAAATTTTCGCCACGTTATGTTGTCTTTAGATTATAGCATACCTCATCTTCGTTTCTTTAATTATATCGATGCCTAGACCCGTCTTGTTCTATTTAAAGATTCCGTCCATTAGTTAGTTGCATGAAAGTGATTGCTCATATCGATAAGACTGTTACTTCTCTTAATATTATCACTTTTTGTTCACTCATGTTTGTATTGAGAACAATAAAGAGTTTTAATCTAACCATCACTCAAAAAGGTTTAGTAATTTCAAAGTATATTCTTAAATTTTGTCTTTCAATTGACCCAAAATTATTGCCGACAATTTGTTATTCTGTTGTTAAAAGTAGTTTGTAAAGTCGGTATAAACTGTGAGAAAATTTCTGCTGGCGAATATTAAATTTCTCTTAGCCAAAGTCCGATGTGAGGAAACCGCTCGTATGACGCGATCCTCAACATCCGGAGCACTAACCATACACATGCGGCTGTGGTGCAAGATTCGAGCGGGAAAAAATAGTTTTTTTTTTTTTTTTATTAAATTTATGTAGGTTTACATTCGACCGCTATCTCGCCTAATGTAACGATGGAGCGTGCTTACCTAGAAAAAGCCGATTCGAGACACAAAGATTGTATCCATAGTGTCCATCGTCGAAACATTGGTATCTTATCGGATACACTTTGGACAGTGTGCAACTGATCTGCACAATCAAAAACCTTCTTACCCTTTTCCAATCGGAATAATCGTAGCTCGATAAAGCGACATCGTTTAATGGTTCACGTTCCAAAACAAGAACAAAAGGTTAGACTACTTTTCGGATAACGTCAAGACTGTGGAATGCGTTGCCTGACTGGGTATTTCCCGATGGTTACAATCTTGGTGACTTCAAATCGACAGTGCATCGGTTTCTAGACTATAAGTCAAGTGAAGATTGGTTCAGCAGTTTAAAATATTATGAATCGAATGTTGATATGGTTTCTTTTCTCTACCTGTTTTTAGGAAAATTACTTGACAGGGCGATGATTGGCCAAAGATTACATAATATACTACGTATAGGATTAGATTTTCCTCAGAAAAGCAATTTTATTTTCCAGTTTCTAGTCTAAATATTTGGACCTCAGCCGCCCCTCCCCGCAACCCCTCCTCCCCCGCTCCCTCCACAACAAGCTCACAAAGGCTCCGCTCGTCTTATCTCTCCTCAGGACGTGCATACATTTTATCAAATAAGTCTCGAGTTTTACACAGTTCCGTGAAATAGGGGCTTAGGATAACTGGGGACCGCGGGCAAGCGAGAGCGACTCAAGCGTGGACATTTTTACAGTCACCATCCACTTTCCTACTAATATTATATATACGAAAGTTTTGATGTTCGGAGGATTGTCAGTCATTTTTTTTTTTTTTAACTTTTATAGGTTTACACTTGACCGCCTTCTCGCCTGATGTTAAGCGACGATGCGGTCTACGATGGAGCGTGTTTACCTAGAAGATACCGATTCACTCTCGATTTGAAGACACAAAGATTGTAACCATCGGGAAAACCCACTCAGGCAACGTATTCCACAGCCTAGACGTTCTTATCACAAAAGTCAAATCTCTTCGTTCGTGTCTTTGGAACATCAACCATGAAACGATGTCGCTTTTTCGAGCTACGAGCATTCCGATAGAAAAAAGGGCAAGGTGGTATCAGATCATGCAAAATCAGTCGCACACTCTCCAAAGTGTATCCGATAAAAAACCGATAAGTTGGAACATCAGAACGGATAGGTAGAAATTTGGGACAATGTTTATAGTTTGGTGTAATGCCCGAGCGACACGAGGGTAGTTTTTTAAGCTATCATAGTAAACTAGTAATTCTAGCTTCGTGTAGAACGCTACACAACGCTTGTTTTTGTCTACCCGCTTGCTAACACTAGCTTTGTATCCTTGAACAAGACCAAAATTAAAAATTTTGATTAACCCCCGACTACCTTGGATTTGTTATCTGTACAACATTTTACTAGTCAAGCCCTTTCATTTGATACCCAAATTGAGGGAGTTGTGAAAAAAGAAATGTAATTCACCATTTTGTGGTAGCGACCATCTTGGATTTGAAATATGTGATAGTGCAAAGTACTCTACTAGTCAAGCCCTTTCATTTGATACCCATATTGAGGTAATAGTGAAAAAAAAAACACAATTCGGCATTTTGTGGTGGCGGCCATCTTGGATTTGAAATTTGTTATAGTGTATAGTATTCTACTAGTTAAGCCCTTTCATTTGATACCCATATTGAGGTAGGTCGTGAAGAAATATTTTGTCCGCCATTTTGTGGAGGCGGCCATTTTGAGTCGATATTAACCAAACATAGCTAAGAACATCCGCACGGATATTAACCTTCAAATAAAAAAACCGCATCGAAATCGGCCCATCCGTTTGAGCTCTACGGTGCCACAGACAGACACACACACAGACAGACAGACAGACCGACAGACAGACAGACAGTCATCGAGATCAAACTTATAATACCCCTTTTTTTGGTCGGGGGTTAAAAAGGTAGACTCGTGTCGCTCGGGCATTAGTAGTACGTAGGCTGCTTTATTCTGGCATAACAGTACCACTACTAGTAATACATAATTATGGAAGTGAAAATTTCTTTGCGTTGAGCAGTTTTTTGTTGTAAAGCGTAGGCTTACGACAACGATATACTTACTTACTTAAATAGCAGTGTAGCGTCGGAGCGATGGAGTAGCAGACATGTTTTGTATGGCTTAGGTATTGTGAGGTCATGTCTCCTACACGCGTAACAGTAGTATATCTGTCGTTATACAGATCATTTTACGTGAAACATTAGTAAAAATATGGTTTTACTAAACTTCTAAGTTTTCCCTTCTACCAGTAGTCCTTAGGACAGCCGATTTTATTTTAGAGGATATAATCTATACAAAAAAAAAAAATTGGTGTTTCTAGATGTAATATCAACAGCTTTTTACTAAATTTATTTCTAAAACACAAATATTTTTTATCTGTATGTTTGTTCCAGCTAATCTCCGTGAAAGCTGGACCAATTTTGACAGGACTTTTAGAACCAGATAGCAGATCTTCTAAAGTATAACATAGGCTATTTTTACTTCAAGAAAATAATAATAAGAGCTCCGTGAAAAAAGAAAACTCTTAAAACGCGGATGAAACCGAGCACAGCTAGTACTAAAACATAATAAAGCATTCTAATACATTTAAAAAATATATAAATAAGCAAAGCTTACACTATGGCGGCCAGATAGCTGATATAATACTTATATAGTTTTAAAATACTTACTTAACACTCAGACACAGTACAAATATTTGAATTCATCACACAATTGCACCGAGTGGGAATCGAACTCACGACTCTCGGCTATGCAGGCAGAGTAACTTACCCACTAAGCTACAAGGCCAGTATTATAAATGTAGTAGTTTTTATAACTGTAATGCGTTTGTGTACAATAAACCACATTTCTCGTATCCATGTGTGAAGCTATAAACCGAACCCTCGCCGCACTGAACCCGCGCTAGCTGGCTGTAACCCCGACGCGGCAACCGATTTAATATTCACGGAGGACAGATCTCATTAATATCTGAACAGGTAAACAATGCTCAACTGCTCAGGCCTAGTGGAACCAAAGCCTGTGGGTAGTTACAGCCATTTGAAAGGTTATGTCATGACACATTATTCTTATGCTAGAGGTAATATAATTGCTTTAGTCTGAAAAAAACGATCCAACCGACTTGGATTTAAGAAGTACTACAAAGATTTCAATAAAATTATGAAACTGTTTGGGGAGTGTACTCTTTTGAACAAAGATCTAATTATTAAAATCAGTTCTAGTGGTTCTGGCGGTTCTGGCGGTTCTGGTGGTTCTGACGGTTCTGGCGGTTCTGGCGGTTCTGGCGGTTCTGGTGGTTCTGGCGGTTCTGGCGGTTCTGGCGGTTCTGGCGGTTCTGGCGGTTCTGGCGGTTCTGGCGGTTCTGGCGGTTCTGGTGGTTCTGGCGGTTCTGGCGGTTCTGGCGGTTCTGGCGGTTCTGGCGGTTCTGGCGGTTCTGGCGGTTCTGGTGGTTCTGGCGGTTCTGGCGGTTCTGGCGGTTCTGGCGGTTCTGGTGGTTCTGGCGGTTCTGGCGGTTCTGGCGGTTCTGGCGGTTCTGGCGGTTCTGGCGGTTCTGGCGGTTCTGGTTCTGGCGGTTCTGGTTCTGGCGGTTCTGGCGGTTCTGGCGGTTCTGGCGGTTCTGGCGGTTCTGGCGGTTCTGGCGGTTCTCGCGGTTCTGGCGGTTCTGGCGGTTCTGGCGGTTCTGGTGGTTCTGGCGTTATCGAAATGATATCCTACTCCTTTTCTGAAATCAATTTAAACTTTTTTTTTAAGTATAATACTACTCCTAATAACATCAGCTATCTGCTACTGATATTTGAGTTCAATCTGTATAGGCGTTACAGAGGTTTGCTGTCTCAGACAAAAAATCAAAATGTCTTTTTTATTGATAGCAATAACTCTGCTATAGTTGTTAAAGTCAACAAAAGCTGCTCGCCCATTATTCAATAAATAAATAAATTAAACCGTTACCATCATTTCAGATCGTCGTGTCGTCTTATCGTGTATACTTGGAAACGCTAACAAACATATACATCGGCATTATTTATAGGTATAGATTTATGCCCTGATTAAGTCATGAGTTTACACGATTTCCGTGCCACTTATTAAACGGGGTTTTGTTTAATCTATGTCCCCGTACGTTACCTATTACCTCACAATATTAAATTAAAGAACAAATTCCATCAAATTGCTTTACAAAGCGGTTCAAGGGGAAAATTCCTCGAACAGGCTCTTTATAATTTTGACATATTTTTAAACGTTGCCCGGAGCTAACACGCTGTAGCAGTAGCTACGAAATGCTACGATGTTAGCGGGTAATTTGTTACTAAGTGGGTTAGTAGGTACTAATTTGAAAAATAATCTTTATTAAAAAATAGATTTCAATGAATATTAAGACTAAATATATCGATTTTATTAGTTTTACCATTTATAAATAAAGAACAGAATGAACTTGATTTGGCTTTGAGAATTTATCCTGGAGGTCTTTTAGAGACTCAGGACCAGGAAAAGGACAATCATATTTAGTTCACGTTCCATGGGACGTCAAAAACGACAAACGACGAATACCCAATTCGACCGCGTTCCCGTGTGACGTGACATAAAACCCGATAAATGATCCCGATGAGTGCTATATAATGTTCACATATATAATGTGCACAGGCGAAGCCGGGGCGGACATCTAGTTAAAAATAGATTTCAATGAATATTAAGACTAATTTTATTATTTTTACGTATATTTCCATGGTTTTGAATACCCTGTTGTATTCTTTGATAGCTGAGACATCTATCCTGGATGTCTTTTAAATCGAAAATCAACAAATACGAGATATATCGTCTCGTAGATGTTCATTCATACATCTTAGATAGTTAATTCATCTATGGATTTGCCTAATTTATAGACATATGTAAGTAACGTACCGTAAAATGATAACATGAAATGAAAAATTAATATATTAGTCTTTGTCTGCCCTAGTGGCTTAGTAGGTAGTATAATCGTAATAATTTGTTGAATTCAAATGTTTTCTGGGGAAAACATAAACCGACTTCAATATAAAATTTAACTCCTACGCTCTTGCTTTGGTCTCTGTCGAGCATCTTGGCTAGGATGGTTGGCAGGAAGAGGTCTGCCCTCAACTCTGCGGTAACGGATAGCCGCGGTTCCGCCTCTATGGCCGTATCGCGGCCTTTGTCCATCCGCTGAACACTGCTAATCAGAGTGCTCGTGGAGGAGACTTAAGAATTTTACTTGGCCGTAAGTGTAATGTAGATGGACAGATGACCTCATAAAAGTCGCTGGAAACCGCTGGTTGCAGGTTGCGCAGGACCGTTCGTTGTAGAAATCTAGGGGGGAGGCCTATGTTCAGCAGTGGACGTCTTGCGACTGATGATGATGATGATATGTAAGCCTGCCCAAGTCTTCCAGCCCCTCTCCCCGACCTCTAGACGCACTGCTCAAGGGGGAGAAGAGCGCGTGTAGAAGTTCCCAGCCGCCGCCGCCGTCACACAACAAGCTGCCACCAAGGCAAATTTTATTGTTGTATGATGCCCAGGGTGCACCACTTGGAGGTTCCCGAGCCACGCACTTCAAACATTTCTAGCCTTGTTTGTGGTACTTTCAAACGATGTTTCCCTATTGCCAATTTTGTAAGTGAACATTGACTTGATATTTATTATTAATACCTTACTCGTTTCATTTTGTTTATTTTTCTGTTCCATTATGCTAATGCTGGGAGTACAACCTTTATATTAGACGCGCATTTAACAATTTCACGTGTTTGTATAGAAAACACGGCTCAGAACACAAACGATTACTTGTACTTTGTCGCAGTAACAATTGTAACTCTTTTTAGGGATCCGTAGCTAAATGGTAAAATACTGGACCCTTATAGATTCGTCATGTCTGTCTGTCTGTCCGTCCGTATGTCACAGCAACTTTTCTCCGAAACTATAAGAACTATACTATTGAAACTTGGTAAGTAGATATATTCTGTGAACCGCATTAAGATTTTTACAAAAAAATAGAAAATAACAATGAATTTTGGTGGTGTCCCATACTTAGAACTGAAACTTTAGTTCCATCAAAACCATACGTATGGGTTATAATATGTGGATAGGTGTTTAAAAATGATATTTAGGTTTCTAATATACTTTTTTTCTAGAGACTATTCCAAAGTGGTAAAATGTGTGTGTGCCCCAATCTAAACATGGAAAAGTCCACATTTATAATATCAATAGGATATTCAAGGATTCCGCTGTGTCGACTATGATAAATCTCTTGTTTAATGTCTTTCTGGATCATGTAAGTTTCCTCCTGATGATTGAAGTCTCCATTTATCAATTGACCCATGAACATAGTGTATTAAACTACAGTTAACTATCGGAGACTCGCTCAACCGTAAAACTTGCGTATATACGATGTAATTTTAATAATAAAAGTGTAATAAATAAATCTATCAAAGATAAAACAATATTTTCTTCATAATGTTTCACTACAGGCATTACCTCAGTGTAAATTGTACTATATCTTCGTATAAACATGACTGAACTAGCATTAATCATATTTATATTATTGACGTTAAAATATTTGCAAAATAATTGAATAGACATGTCATTGTTACTCTTTTGTGCCAAAACAACTTACTAACTTTAAAAGTACATGAAAATAATAATTCAAGAACTTTTGATATCGAATAAATGGACTAATTTTACGGTACAGCAAGTGGCATTACTAGCCTCTGAAATAGTATAAATCTTCACAATGACAAGGTCCCTCAGAGCAAACTTATTTTTTTAACGTTTCACCCTCTTTCCCGGGGCAGTGATCATAAATTCGCAATAGCTTGTTCAGGGGTTGTTTGAAGTCTCGTATTAAAAACTAAGGGTAGTTTAGACTGCGGACAGTAATAGCTGCAGGCTACTGCTTTTTAATGCAATATTGGTTGTTTGTTGAACGTATCGCCGGGGTTGGGAACTGGAGATATGTTGAGTGTGTCTTGTATACACGTTGTAATCTATACCGCTAAATATTGGCAGATATTTGGGGAAAACCATTTGCTTACAAAGTAAAACTTGTACTTAGATGTTAAATAGCTTATATATGTAGATACACAGTAGCTTATATATGTAGATACACAGAGGTTATTGTTATTGAGTGTATTTGTGTTTATAAATTATATTATGTATGTCTCAGAGAGAATATATTAATCATTATTTTGTTTCAATTAAGTTTGATATAGATCTAATATACATATACGTACATATTATTTGTTGTTGTGTGTCTGAGAACGTACGCATATATACACACACCCTGCCACACACACACACACATGCACACACCCTGCCACACACACACACACACACACACACATGCACACACCCTCACACACCCTGCCACACACACACACCCACCCACACACACACACTCACCTTCAATCACACCCTACCTCACATACACACACCCTACCTTTCACACGCACCCTCACACACCCATAAATGCATAAATACATAACTATGGCAAACATTATCTAGATATAAGAATAAGAACATCTATTCATGGGAGAGGCCATTGGCTATCGAAACACAGTGTGACACTAGTTCGGAGCCAATGGGTTCACAATTTATACTGTAATGATGTAATTTGTATACCAATAAAGTTTATTATTATTACTATTACACCAAATAAAAAGCACACTTAATAACAATTGCAATACATTGTAAAATAGTGCGACAGTAGGCAGCCTTATTGCTTAATCGCAATCTTTTTTGGCCAACTTTAGGATGGAAACAATATGTGGACTAGACAGAATACAGGGTAAATTGATTAAAAAAACGGATAGAAAGTTAGAATTATAATTTAATATATAGAAAAGAATGAAACTGTTATTGGCCTGACGTAAAAAAAACTTGTGTCTTAACATTAAAATATTTACATTGGTAGTTAAATAATAGTTAAAAGTGAAAGTTGATCGAGCCTAGCCTCGTTGCTAAACAACGCTATTTAACTTGCGGCCGCATCGCTTGTTAACAACATTTTAACAAGAACAAAATTAAAAATTTTGATTAACCCCCGACTACCTCAGATTTGTTATGTGTACGACATTCTACTAGTCAAGTCCTTTCATTTGATACCCATATTAAGGGAGTTGTGAAAAAAGAAATTGTATTTCGCCATTTTGTAGAAGCGGCCATCTTGGATTTGAAATTTGTCATAGTGCAATATTATCTACTAGTCAAGTCCTTTCGTTTGATACCCATATTGAGGTAGTAGTGAAAAAAATAATACAATTCGTCATTTTGTGGTGGCGGCCATCTTGGATTTGATTTTTTTTATAGTGTACAGTATTCTACTAGTCAAGACGTTTCATTTGATACCCATATTGTGGTAGGTTGTGAAGAAATATTTTGTCCGCCATTTTATGGCGGCAGTCATCTTGAATCAATATTAACCAAACATAGATAAGAACATCCGCATGGATATTAACTTTCAAATAAAAAAACCCGAAAAAATTCAAGTAAAAAGCATCGAAATCGGTCCATCCGTTTGAGCTCTACGGTGCCACAGACAGACACACACACACAGACAGACAGACAGACAGACAGACAGACAGACAGACAGACAGACAGACAGATAGACAGACAGACAGACAGACATCGACGTCAAACTTATAACACCCTTTTTTTGGTCGGGGGTTAAAAACTGGCTGGCTAATGTTTTATACAAAAGAGAGAGATGGAAGACATAAAACCGTGACGACAAAACCTGTCACCCACCAGGTCATATGACTTTAAATCTTATTGTTATTACGACTTACATACTATATTTGTACAGCAAGTTGTGTTGCATACGTTCTTATAGATAATATAGTATTGCAATAGCTTTACCGCGGCAGTCCCCGAGTGCCACACGTCTTTTTTTTCGATAGCGATGCGACCCATGACGAAGCGTGCTACCCTAGAAGACACCAATTTATTATTCTAAGTTTAAAATCACTCAGATTGTATTTATTGATCAGGAATTACCCACTCAAGCAACGCATTCCAAATTTATAGTTATTATTATAAAGTGTAGGTCAACTTTTACGTTCGAGTCTTAGGCATATCAACCTTTAAACGATATCGCTTTCGGGAGCTAGGAGCAGCATCGATAAAAATCATGATAAACATCGAACAATTAGCAAGTTTAACAAAATCCTGAACAGTATGGGTATTACCAAACCAACCGCGAAATAGACCAACTTTTTGTCTGAATAGTAGTATGCATAGTATTATAATCTGCGTTTGGATGTTATAGATAACTAGCGGCCCGCCCCGGCTTCGCCCGTGGTACATATATATAACCTACATCATTCAAGGATTACGTACATATGAAAGAACGGTGAATGATTTTTTTAAATCGGTCCGATAGTTCCCGAGATTACCGTGTACTAACTATATTTATGCTATAGACTACTTTTGATCCCCAAATTATCGTGCTGTTTACTGGGTCAGAAGTGACACCTGTAGACAACTGGCGGGGATGACTAATTAAATGACGATTGATCAGTTTTCGACCGGAGAGGAAAATGATTAAATTACTAAAATGGCTATTAAAAATAAGGGTTGATCGTAGAATGGTAAAATTGAGCATTGTATGTATTTTTGTATGTTGTATCATAAAATAATATAAATTAAAAATTTTGTCTAAAAAATAAAATAAAAATTTAGGTGGACTACCCCTAACATTTAGGGGGATGAAAAATAGATGTTGGCCGATTCTCATAGATACCGGATAAGTACAAAAAAAATCATCAAAATCGGTCAAGCCGTTTCGGAGGAGTATGGCAACAAAAACTGTGACACGAGAATTTTATATATTAGATAAAAGCTACCGTTATTGGTGTAGCATTGGAGATCTGCACCCACAGCGGAAGAGAAAACTCTAGGCCCTGCAATTGGCGGACGGTACCCGGCAAAACCTAAAAAACGCAAACTAAAAAAAAACTACTATTTTGCCATTTATTCTACGTCCAAGCTAACTTTACTGTTTTCTTGTTTGAAGGGCATTATTTTCAAAGATATTACAGGGAAAGGGTATAATCATTGTAAGAGAACAGCCCCATAAAAATAGCCGTTATTTAAACAGCTAGACCTATCATTCATTAGTATTTATCAAGCGTGCTTCTTACAATAGGGAGTAAGTATTGCTCATCATGTTGTCACTCATTCAGATATTAATATGCTTGAGCAAAGAGTTTACATATACTACGTATAGAGCTGGCACAAACGCTTTACACAGAAAGCACGGGTAGCAACCTTCTTGCCTTGTCGCTCTAGTGGAAGTGTCATACTTATGTCGCGCCACATCACTCTGCTGCGATAGAAAGTATGCACGTCATCTGCTTACGATTGACACCATTGATTACACACCTCATTGACTCATTGAGACGATCAGAACATGTGCCTGATGGTAAGCAACATGCCTGACACAGATTAAAATCTAACGCGTCAGATTAGCACAGTGACACGCAGCTATTGGAACACGAAGAGTCCAAATCATTACCTAGCACTGCACTGCGCTCGTCACCCAGAGATCTAAGATCTTATATCTCTAAGCCCTGTAATTTCTCTGATTAGATTAGATGAGTTTAAACAAATTCAACGGTGACATAAATAAAACGATGGATTAAAAAAGATTCAAATCCTTGCTGTAAAGTATGAGTATTCGTGTTATATGAAAGTAGTTCGCTAAGTCGCTGATGCTCCCGCCTGTAAACCCGCTAATCTCGTGGCCCCCCGGGTATCTCGGCGCTGTTTTCTCAGCCGCCGACTGCTTCTTATTAGCAATGATATAAATTTAACTCCGCTCAGCTGGAATTCCTCTTCGATTAAGGTAACTTTGAGGTATTATTCCCAGGCACCTTTGTTTAGACTCAGTTAACTTATGCATTATATAAATCAAATTACCTTCAATATCTCACAGAAATACTTACTCGTTGAAATTTTTGACGTGTCATTGGAAAACAGTTTAAAAAAAAAAGTATTAAGTGACGAGATGAGCTGGACATTTGCGTGATGGTAAGCAACATGTCTGCCACATAACAACACAGTGACATATAGCTATTGGAACATGAAGAGCCCAAATCATTACCTAGCACTGCACTGCGCTCATCACTCGGAGATCTAAGATATCTTTCTCTCATCCCTGTAATTTCTCTGGTAACATTGTCCTTCAAACCGGAACACAGTGGTGTTTGCATATTAATGCTTGGCGGTAAATTACAGTCTGGAATAGCACATAGTAATTATGGGAACGGGAACTATGCGACTAATAGTTAGCCACTAGACAATGTTAGTTTAAAAGCTTAAAATATTTCAATTTCATTTGGACTATACTCAAAAATTACATAAGTTTCTGGATCACGTAACCGTTATTTATACAATACTAACTATCCTCCCCGGCTTCGCGGGACATAACATATAGGCAATAATAGCAGTCAGGTATCCCGTACATTTCAAATAATTAAATAATTTTCAAATTGGTCCAGTTCCTGAGATTAAACAAACACCTAGAAGCGCCTCTCAGTTTTATCTGCTTAGTCCCCGGTCCTGTCAATTTCCCGGGATAAAAAATACCTACGTGTTATTTTAGACCATTATCTATCTATGTACCAAATTTCATCCAAATCCCTCCAGTACTTATTGCTTGAAAGAGTAACAAACATACATCCATAAATTCTTACAAACTTTCGAGTTTTAAATATAAGTACTAGGATGTAGAACCTACATTCTACTTATTCTTAAAGCCTACCATAAAGATAGCATCTTCCGCTCTGTGTATTCTTTAATAAGGTAACTTTTTAGCGCTAAGAAATTCTAATAACCTAGTGAAGCAGCCAGCGGCAAATCTCGACATCCATCACTTCACTCCCGCGTCAAGCCTGCAGAGGATATTGCTCCATAAAGCCTCGAGTGTAAGACGGCACCCAGTTTAGCTTGGCTATACCTCTACTCTCTACCCTATAAGAGCACTTACGGCGTGACGCTAAATTCATCTGCTCAGTTGTCAAGCAACAAGAATTTATAGGAACTACTAAGCTGGTTTATGCTGCCCTGGTAGCATAAATACGTTCAAGTATTTGTTGTTTCTTACATAGGAAATGATTTTACTGGCTTGTTCAAACAGTACCTTTAGAATCACGAGAGCCAAAGCTTTGTCAGATTGTTGAAGACTGTTTTTAACACAATTACAGTAAAGTAGTCATTTCAAACTTAGAAAATGTATACTATGTGTATGCTCTTTCTTTTGTTTTTATTTTTTATTAATTGACGTGTAAATTGTACATTTATGAATAAAGTACCTACTTTGACTTTGACTTAACCGATTTCAAAAAATTAGGGGGTTTCCAATTCGGTTATATATTTTATTTTTGTACAGTATGCATAGCTTCACCAATTGTGAATCAATTTTGATCGTCTTTTTTGTTTGAATCAAGATCATAAGTACCTACAGAGGCGGTCCTATATAAATTTTATCGAAATTAGTGTAGTGTTTTTGGTAATATGAACAAAAAACTAAAACTTAATTTCATAAACCTCGTTGATATAGTGATTCCTTGTTATACAAATGATTTGAGAGAATTTAATTTTAAATTGAAATCTGGTTTCGTTTTTTGGAGAAAGTAAATGATGATACGGGAAGTTGACGATTATGATGTCAACCGAGCTCTCAAAGACAAGGTTGTGCATAAAACGCTCCACACAAGAGTCTTAAAATCAGAGGAAATGACGTAAAAGTAGTGGAGAGGAGCCTACATCGCACCATATGATTGGTGGTTTATAGTGCGATGTAGGATCCTCCCCTCTAGTTTACGTAATTTCTTCTAGATTTTAGGGCTCATGTGTAGAGGGTTTAACTCTAGTTTTATGGTTCGTACACTAAATACGAAATAAATTTAAGGAATAATTTGAGAGGAAAAGTAGAGCGCGTTAATGATAAGAACGTTTAGGCTACAAAATGCATTGCCTCAATGGGGTCTTCCTGGTGGTTACATCCTGGTACCTTGGTGTCTTCAAATCGAGAGTGAATCGGTTTCTTCTAGGTAAACACGCTCCATCGTAGACCGCATCGTCGCTTAACATCAGGCGAGATGGCGGTCGAGTGTAAGCACATAAAAGTTAAATAACAAGAAGATGATTCACTGCGTTCTATTCCAGCTCTCTTATAGGATAATCTCGAGTCCAAACATTGCCCGGGCTTAAGTTTTTTTCAAGCGCCAGCTCTCGGAATATTAATGTGTTCAAGGAAGAACTTTATGGAGTGTGAGCGCCGTTAGTTCCTTGAGACTTAACAGATTTTACGAAAAGATACCGCCACAAAGGAAAAAGAGCGAAAATCGTAGAAAAACCAGATGTTTCGTAAGTAGAAATATTTATTAGCATCTTGTCCTGAAAAGCGGCTGCCAGTTTGTTTTTCTTGGTAACCTTCCTTTGCTTAATGTAATGTTCATACTTTGTCAATCAGTTCTATAGTGGTAAGACTAGTAGTATTGGTAGGTCAACTCTTTGTAGAGTCTGCCTGAAACAGTATCTTATATTTGTAAGTTTTTCTATTACCAAGTTTAACATGCAAATATTGTATCTGGTTTAAAGGATAATGTTTCCAAATAAACTACAGAACAAATATGTACATCTTCTTCAATCTTTGTATGATGAATGTGTAGCAGTGCTGGGTAACTTGGATTTTTCATATCCCATATCTGGCACTGTGATACTTAAGGTAGCCTGTTGCTTGCCATCAAACTCACATTTGTCTCTATACTTTAGTTCTCTTTTGAAAAAACACGCTTAATACTACATTTCACAAATAGGTCTAACGAGTCCGTGCTTTATTTATACCGATACCATTAGGTATAAAACTAACTACATTTGTAATATCTTGGGATACTTCTAATACATTATACTACATATGTGACCCCAAAACTATAATAATCTTCAGTTAGTAACGAACCGCGTGAGATTAAAATCTTATGGTAAGTTGGAAAAAGTTGTAATATAACGGGCTTAGAGTATAAACTGGCAATATTTGCCAATTTATGCCCACAAAGGTATGTAAATATAACTAGTTAAAGACTCAAAACCTGTAAAAGTAGAGCTTGGAAAAGAATACATTTGCAGGCCAAATTCAACTTAGTTCTATTTTGGTTTCAATAATTAAGTCATTATTACGAAAACGTTCACGTTTCTCGCCCACTCGTCCGTTTAACTCGCTTAAACACAATAATTACCAAACACCCAGATTTATTCTCCCCATATTTTACCTTATTCCGCGTTTCCAAGTCATAAATACATTTTACGAGCAAAAATAACATTTCAAACGCCAAACATTTCTCTTTCTATGCCGTAAATTTCTATAAACACAATTCCAAAGTTGATTATTTAATATTCTAATGTTCTTCCAGTCGATAATTTATTCTGTCGAATAATAAAAATATAAATTACCCCAAAATTGGCAAACCAAGATAGGCACGAAAATAATTCGCATTGTCAGGGGACTCGAACTTATTGAGAGAAACCAATTTGTTCCAGAAAAATCCAGTTTTTTCTTGCTTTGAAAATACGTTTCTGGCGGTTCGTTGGTGGAAACAAATGTACTAGCTGTCTTGGAAATAGATGAATTCTATTTGGCTTATGGTTGGTCGAGTAGTTTTTTTATTTGGAAACGTAAAAGTGAATATTCAACGAAAAAGCGAACAGAATTTGAACTCGATGAGCTGGGCGTGAACCTGTCACTATGCTACTTTATTTTTATTAAAATGTGCTGGTACTGAAATATTTTACTAGAGATTTTTTGTACGGCAGCAAATAGAAAGTTAGGCATAACCAACCGACAACACTTGTACCTGGTAGGCAGGCTGAAAGAGACGCCTTCAAATCAATATTGTTTTTGCTCACACGGATGTTCGCAACTAAAACAAATAGGTCAATGTGCGTCTAGGATTTTTATTTTATTTATTTATTTATTTGAAGTATACATCGCCACATAATATGTATATGAGTAGGATACATTTAGTAAAATGCACTACAAATAATGTTACAAACTATCTATGTAGTTAGGGTGTTGCGATTAGTATTGTACATAGTATTTGTATAATATTAAGTGTTCATTAATGAAATCTTTAAAACTACAGTAATTCATAATATTGAAACGTCTTTTCCTTCTAGCTGTTCTTCTATTTTATGATAACACTTGGAAATAACTATATGATTAAGGTTATCTTTAAATTGTTTAATGTTTGTTTCGTCTCTCACACTTTTAGGCAAGTGATTAAATATTTTATGTAGCATGTATTGACCTTTTCATATTATCTCAAGTTTAGATTCTGGAGCTATAATCTGGTTTTGCTTTCGGCCACTGGTGATGCATGTAAAATTCCTATCATATCCAGTAAAAGTGCTGATAACTTTGAACTTTTGCTGGTTGAACCATTTTTGACGTGACAACGTCTTATAAATTGGTTTGCCAGGTGACACTTCAAGAAACTGCGTTACGCTCCGCTCACGTTATGCGCTCACAACGAGAGCGAGTGAGAGGCACGCGTCCCTTCCACTCGGGCATGGTTAGCCCACCTAAGAGCGAGAGAGACAGACATAATAAGTGAAAGGCACGCGTCCCTTCCGTAAAATTATTTTACCACTCAAAGTCGTTGTCACGTAAAACTTTCGCCCGTATACCGACTTTACAGGCAACCAATTTTTTTTTGTACAAATCTAAGAACACTCTCGACTGATTTGCTTTTTAAACAAGCGGAAATCAAAATCTAAGTCAGTTCATTTAGACCATCCTAACACCCTGTTATTATCGATTCTGCGTCTTAAGTTAAAATTAAAGTTTGATTAAAACGCAACCCTAATGTTTATTATTATGCTCACTCATCTATTTGAAGTCGGTGGCAGTTAGGTCAAAAAGTTAATAGATAGATGCTATGTAGGCACATAGTAAGTAGGCATAGGAAGGAGTATCTATCCACTACCTACCTGTTAGACTTGGCTAGCACCGACTTCAAATAGATGAGTGAGTAGCGCTTATAATAATTATTTTAGTTTATTTTTCGCTTTTGAGTGCCTATTTGTGGTCTTGAAGTTGGTTTAATTTTTTGTACGAAAATAGTTTTATTTTATTTAAAGGTCATCGATTCAAGATGGCCGCCTCCATAAAATGGCGGACAAAATATTTCTTCACAACCTACCTCAATATGGGTATCAAATGAAAGGGCTTGACTAGTAAAATACTTTGCACTATGACGAATTTCTAATCTAAGATGGCCGCTACTACAAAATGGCGAAACACATTTCTTTTTTTACAACTAACCTCAATATGGGTATCAAATGAAAGGGCTTGACTAGTAGAATGTTGTAAAGATAATAAATCTGAGGTAGTCGGGGGTTAATCAAAATTTTTAATTTTGTTCTTGTTACTATACTCATTCCGGTTAACTTATTTAGAAAAAATCTAATATTTTAATTTATAAAACCATATCAGCACTGTTGTTGTGATAACGTTGTTTAAGTTATAAAGGTCTTTCTTTATAACAAAACCAATATAGTTCATCCCATGTGGATTTTACTACTTGTCTTTGGGCTAGCAAAGAATACCTATGATGATCTTCTTATTTAAATTTATTTATAACATTTACTAGAAGTATGAATGTCGATGTTTCTTACTATCAGATGAATACCGAGGTCGATGTCTTACACTTTTGACAAGAAATATTGTGAAATAATAACAGTTTCATAATATAAAATCTGTTCCCAATGACGCGTATAACGTTCTCAATATGCTTCAATAAATTCCTGATTATACGACAGTTGTCTCCCGCCGCTTCGCCCCTCGCGCCGTTGCACCCAATACCCGCTGCACCCTTGCGTCCGTGGACAAATAATGTGGATACATGAAAAGTACTCTCGAGAAAAAAATAAACGTGATTCTTCCACATTTTTTGTAATTAATTATCGGATTACGTAGGGCATGTTCGTCCAGTATAGTCTAAACTATTAAAAAACTAACTATCACAGTGCTGAATATTTTATTTTATTGTCAAATACAAACTTTTTAATTCTAGAAATTACTCAACCATCTGCTAAAACTCTTTAATATACTAAAAAAAAATTGGTTGCCTGTAAAGTCGGTATACGGGCGAAAGTTTTACGTGACAACGACTTTGAGTGGTAAAATAATTTTACGGAAGGGACGCGTGCCTTTCACTTTTTATGTCTGTCTCTCTCGCTCTTAGGCGGGCTAACCATGCCCGAGTGGAAGGGACGCGTGTCTCTCACTCGCTCTAGTTGTGAGCGCATAACGTGAGCGGAGCGTAACGCAGTTTCTTGAAGTGTCACCCGGCAAACCAATTTATAAGACGTTGTCACGTCAAAAAGCATTCAACAGCAAAAATAAAGTGAAAGTATTAAAAGTATGAAAGTATATTGTTAATTAGATCTAAATACTTTTCAATGAAACTTAATTTATTTTATTTTTTAACCTACGTAAAAAAAGTGATACTCCCTCGAAGTTGGTCTTGTTGTATTGTCATAAAATTTTTAAGTTTTTTTTTATTTGGTAGAACAAAATTCAGAGATGGTCCCATATTTTTTATCGAAATCAGTGTTGCGGTTTTTAAAATATTAATCAAAATCTAAAATTTACTTACCTTTACATATTTGTAGATACTGCCTTGTTGTTTTATTCAAACAATTTGATTAGCCGATTTTACAAAAAAAAAACCATTACATTTTGTTGAGTTTAAGTACAAATTAAAGTCGGATTTTGTTTCAGACAAATTTAAATTACGAGTTTCACGTCCATTCCTACATTTATCCGCGCACGATCCCTACTATCGCAAGTAGTTCCAAGTTTATGCAAAATACCTTCACTGCGTTTTATGGCCGACGGTCGCTGCGAGGGGAAAAACTGGATGGCTGGTTCAAGCCAAGTTTAAAGTTTGGGACTTCGATGATTTACCGCTCCTATCGTTATGGCGTTGACGCAACCAGATAAGATGACTTGGCAGATTACGAAAAATTAAGAGATCTACCGGTTGATGTAAAAAACGGTTTTAAAATTAAAATACATCCAATCGTTTGCGCAAAACGCGAGCCAATATTACTAGAAATTTTGAACAAGCATTTTCGTCAAACGAATCCAAACAGACAGATTAAACTTAAGTCAGGTTGTGATTCAAAATAAAAGAGGGATCACACTTACCAACCACAACAAGTATACCAAGTGTCATTTCAAAATCGTCTTTGCCACTGGGCTTAAGAGTGAAGCAAATCTCATGAGGAAACTGATATGTTTTATGAGCCTGCAGAGGTCAAGCGTAATCCTGGATTTTGATATCTACACTTGGTATACTTGGTGTGGTTATAGGTGTAAGCGTGATCCCTCCTTTATTTTGAATCACAAAAGTATGTATGGACGAAAAAATTTGTCTAAAATATTTACTATTATTGGCTGGCGTCCAGCAGGTCCAACGCCTAACACTCCTGTTTTCTGCTATGTTTTTATTTGTGACGTCATCAGTCAATTTGGTAACGCCGATGAAAGCAGACAACCATATCTGGTTTCCGTATGCAGCGGAACGGAAAGCAGATGTAGTTGTCTGTTTTTAGCTGCGTCACAAATTAAAGCATAGCAGAAAGTAGGAGAGTTAGGTGAAGATAATTTTTACATTAATGACTTAAAGAACCACACTCTGCTATATAATATAATATACTCAAATATCATACGTCTCAAACAAAAAAAAATTTGGTATCAAACTTATAACACTATCTAATTTAGGGTTTACAAAAAACATTTACAAGCATATATTTTAAAATAAAATAGATTTTTGTATTGTTTCCCAACATTTAATTAAGTTATGAGTAACTATGCACTTGTGCAGTCTTCAGTCAGCATTTTTAATGAGAGGCTAAATGGAAGTTGATATTCCCTTGTACTGTCTCTGTAGGGAATACCAGTCTCTTGTGGAATAAAAGATTTTTTGTACCTAGTTACTCTAAAAATTCAAATTTAGTCCTGCTACATTTATAACTCTAGTTGAGGAACATTTTGACAAAAAAATGAGATAAGCTTATAGGAGGAAACTTAAAATTAGAAAATTATTGTTTTTGTTTTCCATTACATTCATTGTGGGTTATTTTTGTGACGTCAAAAAACCCAAAGAAAGAAGGTTGTACTGTAGTAAAAGGAGTCGTAAATAAAAAATACAGACTATTCCTATGATAATACTGTAATGAAAAAAGGAAGTATAAATGTATGTACCCTATTAATAAAAACAAAATAGTACACTGCAATATACTGAATTAGCAAGAATAAAAAAATAACAAGAAAAAATCAAAGATCACACAAAAGTACAAACGCATTAGCTTACTGGTGAGCCTAAACTAAGTTTCAGCTTGCACTTTAGAATTCGTTAGACTCAATTACTTGACTATATATTTATCGATATAATATGAGCAAAACAATAACATTGTTATGTTTAAGGTAAAACTCGGCAATAACAAACAAAATTTGGAAAACAATAAAAGAAGTAATGGACTATCTTATGCGCTGTAATTGTATAATTCAGTAAGCCGAATTTATTTGTAATTACTTGGTTCGACTACAAAACTCCCATTCCCGCTGATGAGCCATAACACAGTAACGATGATTCAGCGCATTACACCTACAGACATATAACTTAATCAAATTTCTTCAGCATGTGATGTCGCTTACGTAACATGGGAAGCGTTAGATAGCGAATACTGCGCAAATAATCCGTCTTAACATCAGTGATTTAGCACTGAATGTAGACTACAGAACTAAACTTTTATATTCGTTCATACATTCATGTTTTTTCAATAAAGTGATAATTGTTAATAATGAAAACAATTGTGTTTTTAATTATATCACAAATTTACATTTTGGTCATAAAAAATTGCTAAATTATGTTATAGCCCATTGCCAATATTTATGTTGAATACTATATACAGGCTGTTGCTTGGATTTTTTAAAGGTTTAATGCTTTTACATTTTATTTTCAATTTTACTTCAAATCAGTATTTTTTAGAAATAAATTAGAATACAACATTTAAATTTATTAAAGTGAAATAAGAAAATGAGTCGCCAATACGTGAGTGCGTGAGTGTTTTAATCCAGAATCATTAGGCATTAGAAATACATTTATTCCAAGACACCAATAGTATTGTCAAAACACTGATAATAGTATCTACTATCAGTGCCTCGACAATAATAGAATTTTCAAAAATGCCCAATAAAAATCGAGATTTTTCCTACCATCTACGTTAGTCCTCTATTTTTCCATCGTCCATGCTCCGTTAGACTATACACATCCCCCATGTAGAGACATTAAACAGATTTTGTGCTCATAAAAGCCGTAATTCGAATTCCTTAAGACCTACCGAGGGTCCGACGACGAATAATAAAACGAAGTGCGCGTTTGTGTGTGTCTGTGGAATATTATTGCAGCTGGGGCTCTGTTCTAGCGGCCATATTATGTGGCACTGCAGTACTGCGCGGGTAGTATTTTTTCCAGTCTATTGAATTAAAGATTTACATACTATATACTAAATATTTCATATAATACAATACTCACACGACAATATTGAGATAATTCGTTTTTAATCAAAATGTCAAAATGATGATAATCTTTGTAAATAATATTATAATAATAAAAAAAAAATACCGATGTCTATGAATTTTTAAAATTTTAAGTCACAATTTATTTTGTTCGATTGTATGTATAATTATAAATTCTATATTTAATGACAGTTAATTATTTGTGACCCGTAAATTGGCTTCACTAAATAAACGAATATGAATATGATAGATGAGTAAGATTTGTAGAGTAGAGACATAGTCAGATTTATTTAATGCAGCGAAAGTCTCTTTGAATATTGGTCGAAGCTTTTCGCTTTAAAACTATTCACCTTCTATTATTATCAACGTATTATGCCTACATTCATTATAATTTCCATAAAATTAAGTAACGTATAATTAAGCCAACAACATTGAAAGCGAATAAACGAATGACGAATAAAGTAAAAAAGTTAAATCTGGCTTTAAAATTTAAGAATTACCGAAAATTCTGCTCAATCCACTACAAAGACATCGACTATTTTTTATTGCATGTGTCCATTACGAATAACGGATATATTAAACCGCTGATGTCTGTATTCAGAGCCATAAAATAGACACAATGCATTGCTTGCATACCACTTTATATTCTCAATATTATATATTCACATAGGCATAATCAACCACGCTGGCTAAATGTGACTTAGAAGATGTCCTGTGTTCTCGAAAGATGTTCTAAATAAATTACTAAGCAAAGTAAAAACTTTCTTCTCTTGAGGATACGCTGTGCAGTGTTGTGTGGTATGGTTTCATGTTTAAACAGTTGCTTGCGAAGTTCTCTGCTTCAATGGTCTTGCCGGTTGCTTAGCTTCATACACACGCACACGCTTCATATTCATTGGGGTAATTGTTTTCTCTATAGATATTTAGAAAACTTTGTAATGTAACGCCAAAAAACACATACCTAAAATAAAAACTCGTAATTACGAACTGTTTATCAATCAACCAGCTTATTTAATAAAAACTCCAGTAACAATTCGAAGTTAGACTTCAAGAGGTTGTACTATTTAACTTTTTTAGGTTTACATTTGACCGCCTTCTCACCTGATGTTAAACTAAGGCCTACTATGGAGCGTACTTACCTAGAAGAAACCAATTCACTCTAAATTTGAAGACCCAAGATTACAAAAAAATCCACTCAGGCTAAGCAATCCACAGCCAAGACTTAAAACTTCCAAGTTCTTATCACAAAATGTATCGACTATACTAAATATCCGAAACAAGCAGACCCTATCACAACCACTAGTGCTCCGTCCGCAGGCGGGCGATAGTCAGAATACGTCGAAGGGACGAGAGTACAGGGAAATTTTATTTATTACGTCATCAGGAGGCGACGGCCTGTAAGTAATATTATTCTTATAGATTTTACGACGCAATCTTAGGGAGTGGAGGACAGTTTTTTGTATAACTTAGTTTGGTAGGATAGTGCTTCTTCAAAAGTAATATCTTCAATATACGGCCATTATGACAAAAATGTCTAGAGTTTGGACCAACTTGTTTTTTTTTTATAGAATAATGTTATGCCATTAACGTTCCTGTTTTTTTTTTTAATTTAGCAAATAATATTTTTTATTGTTCGTTGTATATTAAATTTAGGCTTTGGAACGCGTTGCCAGAAAGGGGTTTCCCGATGGATACAACCTTAGTGTCTTCATAAGGGTTGGTTGACGACGATCAAGAGTAAGCCTATAAAAGTTCAGAAAAACACGTTGAGATTTTTCAGGCAGAAAATTTTTCTTTACATAAACTTTAGTCACGTTCTTCTTTTTTATTTTTATTTATTTCACAAATCAAATAATTAAAAAGAAAATTACATTTGTTGATAGACTTGCATGCAGCATGTTTAAAAAAAAAGATATTATTATGTAGAGACAGTGTTAAATATTATTGAATAAATATCAAACCTTGTAATCATTGACTTTAAGCTCGACACAAAATTATAGCTTAGATTAAAATAAATTTATACGTCAATGATACAATAATGAAAAAAAACTGTCAATATTTAGATGTCAAAATTAGTATTTATTTGCATGCTGTCTTTTACCGAAAACCAGATGTTATCAAGTAAAATATAATAGTAAGATAAAATAAATAACTACTTGTATATAATTGCAAATACATACACGCTTACTTAACATAAAACACAAGCAAGCCATGTTATAATTGATGACAAAATACAAGTAAATTATTAAAACTTTTGCATTTGCATTTATATTTAAAACATTACACAAGACTTAATCACGGTCTGATTTTTTAATTTATTAGTTCGATTGTTTGATTAAATTATAAAATAAAAACAGATTCTAGACACGTAAGAGTAAACAGTAAGCAGTAAACAGTAAACAGCAGAGAGTAATACATAAATGACATAAATATTGCAGAACATTTCACACCCAACACCATCTGCCCCAAACTAATAGATAGCTGATACAATCCTTCTATAGTTGTAAATATATTCTTACAAAGAAACGCACTGAAATACAAAATTCAGAAGAAGAGAAAATTTCCCATTTACTGCACTTTTAAGAAACTGGACGCCAAATAGAAATAGTTCCCTATCTTAAGAAACTAAACTCCGCTAAAGTTAGCAGCTCGCCCTCTGAGTCCGCGGCGTCATGCAGTGTGCAATACTAGGCGGACTTTTTAATTTGTTCCCGTTATTTATTGCAGTTGCGCGCCGATGAGACGCCCCCTGCCGCCTTAAGGATTTCACGCGACTTCCAAACTATGCTATAAAATGCAGTGCGCCTCCTCCTTGGCGCTTTACAGCGTTATGATGTTACGGACGGCTTAGAATACTTTGTAACATCGTTGCGGCATGGATAGATAGAAACTCTTTTTTGTTGACTACACAAAATGAAATCAACGAAATGAAACGGCCTCAATACTAGTGAATGCAATGGCGACCTAATCGCTAAAAGCGATCTCTTCCCGGCAACCGAAAAATGGACTAAACACATTTTAAATAAGAAATAGACGATGTTAGAGTAATAGATAAGTAAAAATTTTATTTGTTTCTTATTGACAGATTTGTCCTTAAGGTAAAGGTTTTGTCTTGCTTTATGTCAATCAACGATGCAGTCTACGACGGAGCGTGCTTGTTGAGAACAAACCGAATCACTTTCGACTTGCAAACACCAGAGTTCATGTTTCACTTCACCTTCGAGACAAATCTGTTCTGGAAAGAGTGACAGCAAGCACAATATCAATGTGATGGTAACTAAAATTAAAAAAATACAAATCAAGATTTTAATCATCTTATACCTCTAGATGAGGAATGCAGTCCAGAGCTATGCCAGCAGTGATTTGGGCTCTTCGTGTTAAGATAGTGTGTCGTGGTACTATTATGTTATGGGCAGGTGAGTATATAAGTCACCTCTCAGGATCACAATCATCTGATATTAACACAAAAAAATATGTGGTCGCAGCTTTCCAATATGGTAAAAAGTGGCTAGGTACCGCGTTTCTATTGATCTCAGCAACATTAAAGAAGTTGACGATGATTTCAAACCCAAAGAGGTGCTTAAAGATACCCTTTCATCTCTCTAAAGTACAAATAGCCCCGTATGGCCGCATGAGTATGGCTTTGTTATGATAATGTAAATTTTATTGTTAAATATTAAAACCAGCGCACTTAGTATTTTGAGCGATAAAACTTCAAGCCTTTATATCAGAAAGAGACTCTAGATTCCCTCATTTCGCAATGAGACGACCCGCAATTTCTTCAGTCTTCTCGTGACCACGGCGGTTGTAACGCTGCCGAAACGTCGAGGTATTTAAACAATGAATTAAATCGTGATTAAGTCCTGTACATTATAAACATTACATAAAGAGACTGTTAAAAATAATAATCCACCACATTAACGATTTACACCACACCACATTAATTATTTCGAACGAGAATAATCCACCACATTAACGATTTACACCACACCACATTAATGATTTCGAACGAGAATAATCCACCACATTAACGATTTACACCACACCACATTAATGATTTCGAACGAGAATAATCCACCACATTAATGATTTACACCACACATTTAACCACTTTGCTATTATGTAATTTCATAACATTTTAATTAATATTTATTTACTAATTAATTTAAACGTTGTCACAAAATGTCGTTACATTAATACAAGGATTATGTATTAAAATTTTTGAAAATGATTTTTAGACAAATTATTTAACCTAGTTAAAATTAAAGATGTGATACTTGTTCTGAATAATTAATTGAAAAACTACAGAATTTACATATTTGGTCTCAATTTAACAATCAAAACATCCAATGCAGTTAAGAATTAATTTGGATATTTATTTCATTGATTTATGCACGTATCTTCATTTCTCCTACTATATTTTTTTAATTTTCAAAACATTTTTTTTAGTCTAAGCTTTAACAATGTTTTTTATATTTATGTGAAAAATTTTAATTATACAAATATACATATTATATGTGTTTGTTTTGGAAGCCAAAGTTTCGCGTCAAACGCACACAACGATACAAAAATATTTATAGTCGAATTTAAATAAATTACCTGAATGCTGTATAAAAAATATCGTACGTTTCGTGATAGTTCTCACCTTTAAGAAAATAAAAATAATATCAAAATTTATCTCCAAACAACCCGTACTGAGAATAGCCAAATTGAAAAATATATATTTTTTTTAATTCGAATAAAAATTTCAACGCTCTCTATCCACATTGCAACTTAAAACATTTGTTACTCTAAAATTGTAATATGTTTTAGACACAAACAAATATACGACATTAAAATAAGTTTACACCGCGTTTAATAGTTCTTTTTGTAGTGGAAAACAAACCTGTGGCCACCCTCTGCGTGAGTTATGGAGTAACACGATACTCGCATGTTGAGTCTTGTGAGGATTCCTCGCGATACTGATTCCTTGTTACCGTTATTTTAATAGGAATAATGTAAAGGAACACTAACTTTAAATTTAAGAAAACAAATTGGGATTACCACATTTTTGATAGATGACATTTTTAATTTTGTTTTCTAAAGTTAGTGTTTCTGTAGTGGAGTCTATCTAATCTAGAAAAGTACCATTCTTTTTTCAGTTACTCTATCGCTAAGTCTAAAAATCGCTGTATAGACACTACTATCTTCCAATTTGAAGGGCAAAGATTCTAGAAAAATTACAGGGTAAAAAACTATATCTGAGTCTGGGTGAGGAGTGCCGTGCAGTAATTTATATTCTTCAAGTTCAAAAAGCTCCTTGGCACTGTTTTGGAGAAAACAGGCATGTTTTAAATATGGTGCATGTTATGATTGCGCCGCAAACAACGCTAAAACACACAAAAAACTCTAAATAAAACAACATCAGGTAGAAATGAAGTTCTTTTGGATAATAAAATATAGAAGCAACACAATTTGCGAAATAAAAATGCTTCATTTCACTTCCGTTATAATTATATTATTCTTACTGTGTTAATCCCACATTTTTTCACATTATTTTTTTCAGATGGATCGCGCAGTAAAATTCCAATCTCTTCCAAGGCTGCAAGTTAGGAATTTCAATCCAAAAATAAGTTTTTATGTTACAAAGTGGCATCAGAATATTATTTTACTTAAGCTGTCTTTCTTGCAAAACTCTTTTAAGAGCAAAGCGGCTACATGGTTCGAATACCATTTTTTTTTTAAATAAAAATAAAGACGTGGACGTACAATAAACAAATCTAATGGTAAACAGCACATCTGTTCTTAACAGCTCAGTGCCACGCAGGTATAGGAATATGAAGAGTCCAAATCCCTGCATAACGCGGCACTGCGTTCATCACCCGGAAATATAAGATAATTTGTCTATAAATTTCAAAAATTGCTGCCCCCTCGACCTGTCACCACAGACGTAAAACCCCAATTACTTGTAACGCTTGTTTTCATTTCCAGTGTAATTATTTAAATGTAATCAAGTAAAACAGCAATAAAGAAGTGTTTAACACTAATGCCGTACCCTTCTAATGCTCACGAAAATTACACAAAACGGTGAAATATTTCATGAAAAATCACGGCCTTAATGCGCGGGATAGGCCGCGGGGAAGTTAGCTGGTGTGGTACAAGTTATAAGATATATAACGTTTCTAACAGCGTACCTTGGCCCAATACAGGTCCCGTGAAATGAGTATTGGGGTTTTGACTTTTTTTTGTTTTGTGTACAATATAAAAAGAAAATAGGTTGCCATTGATTACAGTGCATTAGAGAAATAAGTTGTTATATAAGCGAGAGATAGAGAAGAATATAAACGCTTATTATTGTTTTGTATGAAATAAAAGTACATTTGTGTTGTGTCACTATGTTATTTCTAAGGTTTCTATGACATTTGACTTCGTGTTACCAATATAGAATTAAGGTATGTCTGCACATTATCTACTTAAATATGTAGAGAACGGCTTCTCTTGAGGCCTAATGGCGAGAATGTCCACTTAATTTTGAGATCGTAAGTTTGAATTGTTCCTACACCTCTGAATACTTATTGACGACCAAATGCGCTCACTAGTTTGTCATCAGCATTGGATGTAACGGCCAAGAAGAGAATTGATATCTTTTGAGTCAGAATGTTGAATTGTTGAACATAGACCTTGTCTGCTAAAGTATTGTTAAGATTAAGGGTTTACTTTACAATTAATAATTAAAAAGAAATCATCACGAACAAAACGACACATTCATAGACAAATATTAAAACTATGCGTCATTTATTTAACCAACACTGGGCAGGCGTATGGTTTGACTCTTTTCTCGTGAGATAAAGTCAGTAGTACCAGCAGCAAAAATGAAACATATTGTAACACAAGAGTGAATTACGGACATATTTATAATTTACTGTTTATACCAGTTACTTTTTTCAACGTCATGAAAATATTTGTATTACAAATTTGTATTTGAAATGCCCAAAACAGCTCGAATGGGACGTCAGTAAGGGCGTATCCTCAAAATAACTGCACACATCGCTTATCGCTGCCGCTCCTTCCCTGTCCACGCCCGCTGCATCGCTTATCTACCCTCCATCTCATTTCTACTTAACACGAAGACTTAATGCCTCTGCTTACGAAACTCGAATTAAGTGGTAACTCACGGAAATTCTTCTATGACTTACTACTCAGCTTTATGTGTACGTAATTCTGTCCGTCGGTAAACTTAATCATAAGTTTGACCGTTTTATTTTATGAAAATTGAGGGTTTTAGACGCAAGTACGAGTACGTGAAGTGGAGCAAAGTTTATATTGCGTACGAGGTCCTTTATGATAACAGTAAACTTAATTTTATGTTTCTCTTAAAATGGTATATTTGCATTGAGGGAAATACTTTATTGCGGGTAAAACCACCCAAATATCTTGCATAACCCCCAGACTGGCGGTCGGCCGGCGACTTTGAGAAGAAGTGTTGCCATCTTGCTAAGCAATCTTAAGCATATGCGCATGGTAAGTTTGCTTTTTGTCTTAGTATTAATGGCCGCAAAAGTTGATTTATTTTAGTCGACACAAAATGTTAATACCTTAATTCACGAAAAATAATAGGTAAGTGTACCTATATGAACGTTTTTCGATATTATCATCAGACAATACTAATAAAGGAGCGAATAAGTAATAAAGTCCTAGTGACATGGCACTGACCTGCAGCTGGTGATAATTTGGTGACGACTCCCCACCGAGACTTCCACTGCAACAAAAAAACAACAATTAGAACATCGTTTCATACGCATCAAGGAAGTAGACTAGAAGTATTGTAAATGTGATGCTTAGTGTAGTTAATTTTTGAATATATAAAAATGTTATGTTGGTTTGTGTACGCTTCAAAAACTCAAAAAGCTCTCCACCGATCGAGCAGAAATTTTACAATGATATATAATTCGCATCAAGGATTGTTTTTATCTAATTTTTGTATCACAATGTGTCACAGCGAAGCGTGGCAGGGTAAATGTAGTAATAATATAATTTATTTCTAGAAATTATACTAAAATTAGTTTCAGATAAGTGAGTGTGTAAAAAAAAAATTAAATTAGAAATCAATAATTAATCAGTCACCATTGCAAAAAATAAAATAATAGTCAATCAAATAGTTATTTAGATTAGGTATAAATTAATATCAATTACATAGGGCTTTTATCCAATTCAATTTATATATATATATATACAGGAAGCTGAAAATACTGAGCTATGTACAGACAGTCCAGCCGAGCCGCAAGCGTGTTAAAGATAAATAATATTATGATGAGTCCTCGACATCTATAGTAAACTGACGAAATTATGATAATTTCGTCAGTTTGCTCGTGGCCCATTATACTCGTATATTATATTAGTATCAAAATAAAATATGCAGGATTCGGATTGTAAATTATAACAGAGCATACTCATAACCAGCAGTGGAATATAGAAGAAAAGGCTGTGAATGATGATGATCAAACATCATAATATCGACTATGTAGCCCCAGTAGGAAAAACTTAGTTTAGTTTAAGGCTAGAGTACCTGGTTGACCGAGCTTTGCTCGATTTTTTTAAATGATATTTAGGCAGGTAGGAATTACGTAGTGATGACTTACTTAGACCTACTTAGATACGAATTATATGCTTTTATAAAGGTCTCTAAGTATAAGATTTTCTCAGAAAAAAAAACAAAAAGAAAAATCCCGAGTGTTACCATCAACATTCGAACCAGGGCCTGTTGAATCCGAGGGCGAGCATATTCCGTCTGAGCAATATATACTTAAAGAACAGTGGCGAAATAAGTTATCGTATTTTAATGACATTGTAGGAGTTTTTCATTGTCTAAAAACGCGCATAAAACGATGTTTAAAAAAAATTTTACCTGGCTAGATCGATTTATCGTCTCCAAAACCCCCTGTATACATAATTTCATAAAAAACGTTCGAGACGTTATATAATTATATATATGTATGCCTACAAGATTAGTTCGTTTAAAGGTATAAGATAAGATATGTAGTCCTATGTGAGAAACATCCATCAATATTTATTTACTTGCTCAGTCATCAATGTATTGATTTGTTTTTTTATTTTAAATAAAGAGTGACGATACGAGCAGGACATGTGCCTCTGATGGTAGGCAACACACCTGCCCAATAACAGCAGTGACACGCAGCTATTGAAACATCGCGCTCGTCACCCAGAGATATAAAATGCTTAATCTCTATGCCCTGTGATTTCTTTGGAAACATTGTCCTTCAATCTGGAACACAGAGAAGTTTTCACATTATTGATAGTAGAATAGCTGGCAAAGATGTGGCACTTCCCCAAGGGGGCTCTACGAAGAAGAATGCTATGAAAAAAATCTTAGAGTAAGCGTATTAACACACTAAAAATAACGTAAAAACCTCTCTGTTAATGGTTTGGATTGTAGAGAGGAACCTGCTTTAGCTCTATTTATTTATTGCATTATTATTTTATGTGTAAAGTTATAAAACCATCACCTGCATTTAGCATCAACTATTAATAACGGCGGAAAGTGCTCGCCCGGCTCGGTTCGTTTCACTCGCGAATAAAAATATTACGTTAGAAAAATCGTATTTTACATCGCAGCTCAGCCAGTAAACATCCGACGCTCATTCGCTGTACAAGGTGCAAGGTATAAGATACAGCGATTTTTGTTTGCATGAAAAAACTTCAGCCTACGTGAACATAAGCAACTCTCTTTGTATTCCCACTGCTTACACGGAGTCGCCTCTGACAAGGAGACAGCTAATGTCATAATTCACCACACTGGACAAGTGCACATTGACGGATGGCGCATGTTCTCGAAGTAAACCTGTATTTCTAAATTAATTCCAGTTTTTATGATTTTTTGTTGATGACAAACTTGTAGAAATGCAATTTAAAAAAAAAAAATTGGTTGTCTGTGAAGTCCACGGATAAAGTCAAACCAACGAAGTTGGTTTACGGACGATAGTTTAATGCGACAACGTCATAACAAAACATTGATAGATGCGGTGCAAGCGTACAAGGAGCGTAACGGGACAATGAGCGTAACGGGACATAACGGGACACTTTTTCGTGCATGCAGCCGGCGTTCATCAATTTATTAAACGATGTCACGTCAAAAAATTATTGAGACGTGCAGGCCAGCTTTCATAACCAAAACACAAGTTTTTTAAATCGGACGGTCTCATTACTAAATACGTTAATCAATTCAGAAAACAGTTGTATTTGTGAGCACAAGCGTGTATGAGCAAGTAGGTATGCATGAGCGTGAGTGTGACCATACGTGACCGTGAATGAGCATAAAAAAGCTTAAATATGATATTGAGCACAATGCTGAGCATAAGTATGAGCCAAAGTATAAGAATTATCCTCATAATATTCATGAGAATGAGCCTGAGCATAAGAATGAAATGAGCAAAAGAATATACAGTATAAGTATTGTACGGTAATGTTAATGAAAATCTTTAAGATTTAAGAATTCAATCCTTGACGTGTATCGAAGTCATGACTCTCACTTAAAGTTCGCGTAATTGCATCGAGCTAACATTGCTAGGATTACGTCAAGTTTCTACAACTTGTACCGCGGCGGAAGAGGCCAGTGCATCAAGCAAATAGCCCGAACCGCGGCTATAAACTCCAGAGCTTTACCGCGCACCGACACGCTCGCGCCCTCTTTATCACATTAAACTTTACGCTATCGAGAGCACTATCAATGTACTTTTGAATTCTAGTTGACAGGCGATAGCCTTCTGCTAGACTATGTATGGTTTCTCCATTATACCTCCACTATCCTACATTATTTCTCCATAAAATACATAGTCACTCAATTTGATCCTCAGTTTTTGGAACCAATGGCTTGAAGCTGGATTATTCTGCTCAACTTACTCATAATTCTCAAAAACTCACTGTTCATTCTCACTTCTGGGTCATCGTACATTTCTATTTTACAAATATCCTACTGTAACTCTTTGTCTTAATACATCAAAAATGTGTCATGATATTTGTTTCCAGTGAACTCTTCTCCAAGTACTCGTATGTGATACAGAATTCCGGATATACATACACACACAACACACATAGCATTTTTTATCGAAACCGCGGAACTCTACTAGTAATTATATAAATATAAAAAATAATAGCTTACGGAGATCGTGACCCGTTTTATGGGCCCTTTGACGTGCGACGTTTATTTCATCGAGCCCTTTAATTCCAACTGTATCAGATCCTGTTGCCACGGACATATCAGTATTAAAGTCATCATAAAATTCTCCATTTTCCGCCATTTTATTTATACTCCATAAACTGTATATTACATTGGTTTTATTACAAGCTACTTGTATTTTTATTTACAGACGAAATATGAGTTTAATAAAAATATCGTTTTATCGGTTTTGGTTCCTAAGCTTTGTTGGTGGCTTGTGAATTTTATATTTCATTAGTTTGGTGGTAAAATGGACTTTGATTTATGTTTTTGACTAATTTAGCGTTATATTGTTATTTACGAGCCGAATGCCCAATTTCACGTTTTTTGCTAGGTATTTTAAGTTATGGCTAGTTTAGTCATGGAATGCCCCCGGGGTCCAAAGTCACGTGCGTAATGCCGCTGCATTATGCACTTTGGACCTTATAACGGTGAAATAAAATATCGTGAGGTAAAGACAAGTCAAGACGCTTTCGAGATAACGTCCCATCCACCAACCCGTATTGGGCCAGTGGTGGATTATGGCTTGACTTGACTTTACTCTCTCCTTGCGAGAGAAGACTCCGAGTCCCAGCGGTGGGATCATTTAGTGAACTGCTTAAAATGGGCTATGTATGATATTTACGCAGTTTTCGTGCTCCAATATCTGCGAAGCACTGTGATGATATTGACTGTCGTCTTGCCTACCGACAGATGCATATCTTGTCAAACATAACTCATATAAAAATACCTTTAATTCTTTACTGTCACACAGCCAACTTGTTCAAAGATAGTACAGTCAAAACAAGCAAGTTGAGCTTGACACGCTTGCTTAATACGAGAAAGGGTTATCCTGTGGCGGGATTTCCAACTCAACTTTACAACTTCAGAAAGTAGCTATAAGCAAACAGAAACGCAATCTGTTTTACTTGTCTGTTTGTTTGTTTTTAATTGAAACTTTGTCTGAGACAGCTACTTCACTTATTAACAGCTTTACCTCTTGTTGGCCTGAAATCGGTGACATGTCTCATACAAGCAAAGAGTTTACATATACTACGTATAGAGCTACAAACGTTTTACTGCGGAAGCACGGGTAGTATCTTTCTTGCCTTGTCGCTTTTGTGGAATTGTCATACTTTTGTCGTGACACATCACTCTGTTGCCGTAGAAAGTATGCACGTCATCTGCTTACGATTGACACAAAGGAACCGTGCGGAAAATCTAACTCTGTACGTAGTATATGTAAACTCTTTGGATATAAGTTTATGCAGCCCACTAATTGTCCACACTACTGGGACTCGAGGCATTCTCTCGTAAGAGTGTTAAGGCTATCCACCACGCTGGCCCAATGCGGCCACTGGTGAGCGGCGGGTTGGGGGTGATGCATGACTTCAAAAGATTCATCGAACATGTCTGTTTCCACCTAATGTTTTTCTTCACCGTTTTTAAGTTAGTGGCATTACATATAGAAACTCTCGAGTCCCATCAATGGGAACAGAAAATTAGCAGCTTTTTTATAGTACAGAGTGATGAGACGAGCAGGTATATGTAGTACATGACTTCGAAAAGACTTCGCGTGGGATTAGAACCAGGGACTCCGGAACGGCAGACCCGTTCTCCCGGCTAGTCCAGCTTTAACTTATGATTTCCAGTGGCGTAGTGGCAAGATTATGTCATTTTACAAGGATGAGATAGTAGGCTGAAATTCCGCCTGCACCTCCGAGTACATTTCCAAGTATATGTAAGCTTGCCAAGCTGAATTTAACCCTCAAGAAAGACATCGTCAGGAAATCAGCTTGTTCTAAGGAAGATATTGACTACCGTAGATAGATAGATAGATAAACTCTTTATTGCATTTAATTACAACACAAAAAAGATATAAAAACTAGAGGATCTTTTTTGTGATAGAAGGCCCTCGAGTCTCTCCATTGAGAGCAGAAGGGGGGCTAATTGTGCTTTTTTTAATACTATGATTCTTACTTATATCTATGACGTGGCTCGCATGAGCAACGCGTTTTAATGGCGAATAAATTATCTGTATCTGAATCTAAATTATATCTTGAAAACTTGTGTTGGCTGATCCTGCATCAGGCACTGCCAGATACCTGTTCGGGTACGTGGCTCACTTCAACTGAACCTCGTGCATTTAGAATTTTTTTGACTAGGTAAGTGCAACACAGCAAAAATGTCCGTTGTATATATTTATTTCTCAAACTCCTATTTGTTCTGGGTGGTCATCGAACACCTGATCTACGGATTTTGTACTTCCCTGTCTCTATAAATACAAATATCTCATTCCATGTTACGTTTCCCTGGAAGAAAGAGCTTTAAGTGATAAAAACACCAGTTGGTTCTTTATTTTGTTATAACTTAAGTACATTTTTCATAATCAATACAAGCTCAGTTCAAAAGCCAGATAATATAAATATACTCTAACTAGCTCATACTAAGTAACGAGTTAAGTAAGAAATCAATTTCCCTCGTACCGACCGACAGTGTGATCGATCAGTGTCTGCTATGTGCACAGTCATCGTACACGCTACTATTAAAAACTTACTTACTAAACTACTCGTTGGGCTGCATTCTTATAGAGATTTACCGAAGATGGTAATGTACTAAGTCAGTAAATACTTTAAAAAGTTACGTAACTCAAAACGCGGCTCGCAATTGACTTTCCAGAGAAGTTTTAATTTACTTCCCTATTACGCACGTCTATTTTGTAGAACGCGTCAGCTAAGTGTGCTTTTCATCTACTCGAAACATTTTTGATGGGTAAGCACACTCTACCGTAAACAGCACCATCATTTAATATCAAAACAAAAAGTTTGTTTTTACTTAATGTTAAAAGCTGCACTTGACATAAAATAACTCATCGTTATTTCTCGTCAACCCCAAAAATAATTAGTGACATCAGCATTGCTAACAGGTTTTATATTTTATTATTCTTTAAAATCCTCGAACGCTGTTAGTGACATCTCTAGATACGCTTCTGTTTGGTTTCTAGAGCTGGCATGGGTGAATGTCAAATCGAATTGTTCAATTATAGCGATTATTCGATTACTGGGTCTTGCTAAGAATTTATAGTCCACAAAGGACATTAATTGAGTTTGATTTGTGATTTATTTTGTTCAAAAAAAATGTAAATACAGAGATTTCACTGAAGATATTTTTGATATTTTATTTACAAAAATCATAGTGTTATCTAGCTGTGTAGGCAATAACTACATAAATTATGTATCTGTATGAAATATATAGACAATTATTGTATGTAAAGGTGTTTTTATTAATAAATAAAATAAAGGCGGATGTTTGTCACACAACACAATTCAACCCAAAACAAAAAAAAAAATAATGTGTAGACAATGAGAGACGTTCGAATGAATAATCAGTGGATTTTGTAGATACATAAATTTATTGCTATTATATAAGTTTTCTGACTCTCACAGTACAAGCTATCTAGCCTCAAAATTAGCCGATGTCTGGAGCTGGATAGTTCAAAAATATCCAACCCAAATTTACTATTTTCAGACATTGTAATTATTTTATAATTTTTACTTTTATCTATTCAAACCAAATGTATACTATCTGAATAAAAAGGCATTCCACATTATTTTGGCTTGATATAATTAAAAAGTATAATCCTGTGTACAAGTGATATAATAATAATAATAATATATTTATTGTTCCCAAAAATAGCTCAGTTACATTAACAAATTGCATTACATAACAATATTAAGTTACACTGATAATTTGAAGTACAGCGAGCCCCAAACTAGGCAAAGCCTGTATTTTGGGCACCCTTCATCGGTTTACTATTTCGTTTACGCAGCTCCTAATACACACGAATATAATGCAGTGCTGTTTGAACAATTTTATAGAACATTGAAAATGAATGAATTGATTCATTTAAACCTTTCAAATAAACACATTAAATAATCGATTCTCCGATTTTCTCATTTGAATCATTCGATTTGAATTACCGACATCTCTACGTGTCTAGAGTCGGAGTGTCCCGAAGTCAAACGAACAATAGCGGGTGATAATAGCTCGACTGTGTATTCAGAACCGCGTTTCTGTTTTGTATATTTGGAGTGTGAAATCTACCCTCTTTGTTTTTAATTTTAATGTTAGTTTGGAATGTAGGGCGGGGACGATCTTCCGGTCACCGAAAGCGCTGTAAAGAGAAGTCTGTTGAAGTTATCTTAGTGGCAACACTGGAATGAAGCTAGACCAGTGAGAGAAATAACAATACTATTGTAGAGTTTTCAATCTGCGGTTGTATTCATGCTAGAATAATGAAAATTTACCGTATTGTGTAACATTATACCACACTATTAGTTGATTATTTCGCATTTACATAACTATTACGTTGAAATCATTACAAATAATGACATTGATCCCTGTAAGTTACAAGGCATAGATATAAATCGTTTTGTATCTCTGGGTGACGAGCGCAGTGCAGTGCAGTGCTAGGTAATGATTTGGACTCTTCATGTTCTAATAGCTGCGTAAAATTTTGCTGTTATGAGCATGCGTATTGATTACCATCAGATATATATTTTCTCATTCCGTCTTAGTTCTCACTCATTCGTAGTAGTGTGAAGAAATGTAGATTTTTTAGATAACTCACCCATAATACGCATCTTACGACACACTAAGCAAAGCTTGTAAGATGGCGGCCAGATAGCTGATATTACACTTATATGTATAGTTGTAATATAATATAGTACATACCTATTATACATAGAAAGATAATGAAGAAAATATATTTAAAACGTTTACAATAGTAAAGATTCTACTGTAATTGATTTTAACTTGTTTCTAGCTTATAGATTTATAATTATTACATACTTAAGTTACATAAAAATGCACCTATGTTACTAAAATTTGCGCTGAATTAGTCCAAACATAATTGTAAACTAACTCTCAACGTTCTGCACTGACCCAGTACTGTTTGACGAATGACACGCATCTAATAATTCTTGGATCATGCCGGGTCTCTCACGATGTTTTCCTTCATCGTCATTTTGTTTAGTGAAAAATGCCTGTGTTATTTTGTTGCACCGGGTGTATTTCTAAATCAGTTTCACGCAATCTTCTCACGACGCTTGTAATCCGGCGGCAGGCGCGAGGAAGAGGGAGAGAGCTCCACTAATCCAGCTGAGCCTCGACCCTCCGAGCCTCCTCCGAATGTGGTTTCAAAACATTCTAATACTGAGATTGCTCTATTGTGACCACTATTCATTATTATTGAAGACGTTGGCTCTTTTTGGTAGGGAGAAACTTTTATGTAGGAACATGTCACCGATATGTACTAATGAAGCAGTGCGGCGTAGCATAGGAGTGGGCCGTTGTGAGCTCAAGACACCGACATGCGTGATCGTACTATCCTTCCACCTATATCTTCTATAATATAAAAATGAATCACAAAATGTGTTGGTAAGCGCTTAACTCAACAACGCCTCGGCTGATTTGGCCAATTCTTTTTTTTTTAATGTTCGTTAAAGTCCAAGGATGGTTTTAACGGCGATGAAAATTCTAATAATTGCCGGAAAACCCTTAAAAACAGCCCTTTTCCTTTTCTCATACAAACGATTCGTAATAATAAGTCAATTTAAACTTTATTACTATACCATAAAGTTCAACTGTCAAGGTACAAGTTCTCGCTGAGACCGCGACACGAGACTCGGTCTCCTGTCACGGTCTCGGCGCGAACTGGTGCCCATACAATTCCATAGAGTCAAATGCCTGTCGCGGTCTCCGGTCGCGGTCTCGGCGCAAACTGGTGCCCATACAATTCCATAGAGTCAAGTGCCTGTCGCGGTCTCCGGTCGCGGTCTCGGCGCGAACTGGTGCCCATACAATTCCATAGAGTCAAATGCCTGTCGCGGTCTCCGGTCGCGGTCTCGGCGCAAACTGGTGCCCATACAATTCCATAGAGTCAAGTGCCTGTCGCGGTCTCCGGTCGCGGTCTCGGCGCGAACTGGTGCCCATACAATTCCATAGAGTCAAGTGCCTGTCGCGGTCTCCGGTCGCAGTCTCGCGTCGCGGTGTCGTGTCGCGGTCTCCGAGCGAACCGCTACCTTCAGTGGTGTAAGTGGAGAGGTTCCAGGAAGGCAGAACAATTGAGTGCCGTTCTGACGTAAGCATTGTATATTGATGTCGATATTTATATGATGGTAAAATGTCACTTGAAATATAAACGTGTCGGCGCGTATCAGAAAATGGTAACACCAAGAAGTGACGATATGTGACGTCACTAGCGAAGCGTCGTGTCTATGGTAGCGAGGCGGGCATTTTTGACAGGACTTGTCAATTGAGGGCCGTCAGCGCACCACGTTTGCGACGAATTGCTATAATTTTGTTATATTTTAATTTACCTTTGTAACCCACACGCCGTATGAAATTATGTTTACTGATATGGGCCTTCCTGCGCCTTTATCAGAAGTGGGATAGAACCAACTACAAGTCGAAGTGAACCAAACAAATCTCACCCACTACCGCTGAAAAACTTTTGGGTAGCATGGAAGCATTACTTCCCTGAGTTCCAGGAGCGCTACAAGTCAAGAAGAACTGTGGCAGTCCAGCGATTAAGAATATTCATCAGTGCGAACACCGCCTTTCTAGGCACCTTGCAGACATCATTGGGTGAGAGTCTTTTTTCTGTTAGATAGCGGATCACCGTGTTTTCTTTTGAAAGTGATTTGTGAACAGTTTGCGAGTACTGTACTGCGCGTAAAAGTCTCTGTTATTTGGCGGTGCAGTTATACACTGCGCGACTCAAATCAAAACTAAAGTTGTGAATGAAAAGCTTCCAGTTAATTTAAGTTTTCACGTTGTTTTCCGATAGGGTTATATTTTATTTCAAAGCCATAATAGTCGGTAGAGATATTTTTTAGTAAAGGCTATGTATTAAAATTAACAACGACAAAATGTATGCTCTATTAGATGAAAGAAAGTAATTCTATTTACAGTTTAAAGTAATACAAACCTGATATTTCTAAAATTAATACGAATTGTGGGAGCTTTATATCCACTAACGAAACTAACAGGATTCAAAAATATTATGCATTCACACGTCGCAATCGGTACTATTTTTTGATCCGACTCTATTAGAAGAGTCGTATACAGAGGCTACGGAACCTGAAGTGATATTTTTGCAAAGGTAAGTAAATGACGTATACTTCATGTCATCAAGTATTACTGCCGTTGATCTTCGGAGGTGGAGTCACGCTACTCCTACGAGCTGGAGACGTTAGTAGTTTAGTAGTAGTAGTCGTCGGCATTTTTAAGTTCTTACGGAATGTAATTCTTCAAATTCAATTTGTAAAAAAGATGTGACTCCTTACATACACAGGTAGTGTTATCTATTTAACAGGCGTACGAACATCATTTATTGTAAAGGTCGACGAATGGTACAAACAGACGTAACCAGCTTCTCGCGTAATTATCTTCTTGAATTAAAGGTTCATTCACAAAGAAAGTTACGTTGAACATCATCAGGGTTGACTCTCCGTTGAACAAAAGCGAGACAGCGATATTTGAGACCTTTTATTAAAGTCGGTTAATAATTATTTTCCTGAATCGGTAGAACAAACATATTATGTCAGGGACGGCATCATATTCAGAAAAAAATCATTCGAAACCAGGCAGATGTTTTGGTTGCTTACTAGTTGCATGGTCCCTAATTTGGATGAAAATTAATCAGATTCATAATTTGAAACAACATTAAGGACAAAACCTTAGATAATCTCTACAAGAAATACTGGTTCCCTGAGATACGAAATTAAATTAGGTAGGGCTGGTCTGGTTGGGAGAGCGGCGACTGTGTTTCTGGAGGCCCCGGGTTCGGGACCGCACGCGCCACTGTCTTTTCTAGGGCGTGTGCGTGATGCCGCTGACTTGAAGCGGTAAGGTAGTGAGGAGACCGACGTGCGCCTGGAGTTCTCCGAGGTTATTTGTCGTCCGCCATCCCGCGCTGCGCCGGCGAGGTGGAGTGTGGCCTTGACGCTCTCCTTGCGGAAGGGAGGGGGGGCCTGAGTCCCAGCGGTGGGAACATTTAGTGGGCTGTTTAAGCAGATATGTCAAAATGCACACGTAAGTTCATTAAATCTTGTATTATTTGGAAAACACCAAAACGTCCGTAAGTAGCTCAACCCGTTCAGCTTTATTCAACCTACAACCATTAGGTGTGTCTAAATCTTGATTTGGTGCAAGTAAATGCATCAGCGAACATCAAATAGGTAAGCAAATCTGATGTTAAACGATTATATTAAAGCCGCGGAAAACAAACCGATTTTCAAAGGGGGTTTTTGATTTTAAAAACAGCTAACGGAATCAAACGAAACGGACAGGAAACTCAAAGGTCCTTTTTCTTATTACGTCAATATTCAATTACCTAGATAGTTCTCATCGAAAGTTATGTTATGCAAGCTATTAAAAAAAAAAGCGTCCAGTACCTTATGGACACGGACACTTGGTTGAAAGCACCGCTAATCTTCTGAACCCGTGACTATGACCGAGTCGGCGTCAAAAAAAGATGATGCAACTCAAAGAGATGACTTACTTACACTTGACGATAACAGTGACACCTCGACCGCGTGTTCGGTCTACTTCGACTATGTCCGCCGGGTCTAGTACTATTACTGCTCAGTTAGATACTCTCAGTGCACGCCCTGAGACATGGGAAGTACAGTATGAGATTGAAATTTTTGATGATCAAGATGATGATGATCGGTGTTAAGCTGTATCTGTCCTTGATTGCTCAGTAATTGCCCAGATTCACGACCCAGTTCAGATGTTGAGTTCTAGTAGTCTATCCTGGTCGACAGTGTCATCCGGGCTACACCTGCTAGGGTTAGCTGAAGGGATGCACTCGGTCGGTCCAGATGTGAAGTCGATCCTGATCGAACAGTGTCGTCCGGGCCATATCCGTATTGTCCGTATGGATTGGTTGAAGGATGCACTCGTTCGGTTCAGATGGTGTGAAGTCGATCCTGGTCGGACAGTGTCGTCCGGGCCATATCCGTATGGATTGGTTGAAGGATGCACTCGTCCGGTACAGATGGTGTGAAGTCGATCCTGGTCGGGAAGTGTCGTCCGGGCCATATCTGAATAGATTGGTTGAAGGATGCACTTGTCCGGTACAGATGATGTGTTGTCGATCCTGGTCGGATAGTGTCGTCCGGGCCATATCCATATGGATTGGTTGAAGGGATGCTCTAGTCCGGTCCAGATGGTGTGTTTGTCGATCCTGGCTGCACAGTGCCATCCGGACCACAGCCGCAAGGGGTGGTAGTAGGTATGCACTCGTCCAGTCCAGATGTAAATTTGATTGAATAGACAGTACTGTGCGACATCTGAACTTTGGTGAGCTTTCTAGTGTGGTGCCAAGGTTAACATGAACAGCTTTATATCTATCTGATGATTGACGTGTAAATTGTACATTTATCAATAAAGAACTTTAACTTTGACTTTGATGATGTTGACAATGTGGTTTACATTTTTGACGACAGTAAGTTATGGTATCAGGATGAACGAGCGAGTGTCCTACTGATTGGACAATGTTTATTTCAGAAAATCATTAACGCCCGAGGACGGTCGTTTGTCAGATTGGCCGTGTCGGCGCGTATCAGAAAATGGTAACACCAAGAAGTGACGATATGTGACGTCACTAGCGAAGCGTCGTGTCTATGGTAGCGAGGCGGGCATTTTGACAGGACTTGTCAATTGAGGGCCGTCAGCGCACCACGTTTGCGACGAATTGCTATAATTTTGTTATATTTTAATTTACCTTTGTAAACCACACGCCGTATGAAATTATGTTTACTGATATGGGCCTTCCTGCGCCTTTAAACGTATCTTTGATGTGCATCTATACTAATATTATAAAGCTGAAGAAGTTATTTGTTTGATCACGCTAATCTCGGGAACTATTGGACCGATTATACAAATTCTTTCACCGTTCTCTCATATGTACGTAACCTTTGATGTAGGTTATATATAATTATATGTACCACGGGCAAAGCCGGAGCGGACCGCTAGTAATAATTAAATATTGGTGGACAATTCACACACAACACCATCTGATCCCAAACCAAGCAAAGTTTGTAGGTACTATGGCGGCCAGATAGCTGACATAATAGTAAAATAGTTTTTAAGCACATACTTATTATAAATAGAACACACCCAGACACAATACAAATATTTGAATTCATCACACAAATATTTGCACTGGGTGGGAATCGAATCCACGACCCTCGGCTTGGCAGGCAGAGCTACTACCCACTAAGCCACGAGGTCAGTCAATGTTTGGTTATTTCGATATTTAGATGTTTGTTGCTCAATTACATCGTAACATTTGAACGGATCGGGCTGAAATCTGTAACACATTTACATTTTTACCATTGAATAAGCCCATGTTCGAAAAATTAAATTGCGTCCTCTAAAAAAATTAAGCTCGTGTAACATTGCAATGGACTTTAATCTGGAACGCTTTCTCGACCGCATCTCGCCTGGTATTAAGTGACGATGAAGCGAGCCTGCTTATAAGAAACCGATTTATGTACTCTCGATTTGAATGAATTTTAATTTGATTTCTCATTTTATTCCCGAAAAATAACAGTAGTGGGAACTACATGAAAGAAACCACGTGGCGCTTATAATGGTATGATATTGTCACTGTCTTAAATAAATATTGCATTGATCAATGTGACTTGTTACTGTTCAGTTCAATTTGTGGTTTATGTTAATTTATTTGTTTTGATCTAGTTTTAATTTGATTTATTTTGACTTAATTTGATATAGTTTGATTTTATTCTATACGATATTATTTGATTTTAATTTGTTTAACTTAATGTAATTTGTTTTGATTCGAATTAATTTGATGTAATTTAGTTGGTTCTCATTTAATTTAGTTTTAATTTTATCTAATACTAGATGTCAAATACTAGATGAATTAAAAAAGACCAGAAAAAAAGAAATACCAAGAAAATTTTAAAACAACAAAACTTAAACCACCTTAAGCTTAGAGCACATTTAAATGTAAATTGCACAGTTGCATCATAAATTATTCTAAGACCAACACGCAGTTGCCATTTACCCTGCTCCTTACAAGGAGGGTGGTTCTAATCTGCTTACGGGACCTCATACATTCAATTAGAGCAAATACTCTGAGTATTGTTAATTCGGATTGGTAGGGGAGTTGGTGTAACTCTTATATATCGCGGGTCAACTGTGTTTTTATTCCCGACTACTCAAGAAGGGTAATGTTTTGAATACAAAACTTCTTTATTACAACAATTTGTAGTGGTAGGACTCTTTGCAGAGTGAAACATTAGGTACCGTGTTCCGGTTTGAAGAGCAATATTTCCAGATAAATTACTATGAGACTATAGACTATGAGATGAAACACCGCAATACTCCGGGTCACGAGCGTAGTGCAGTGCCAGGTAATGATTTGGACTCTTCATGTTCCAGTATCAGTGTCAATGTGCTGTTATGAGCAGGCGTGTTGCTTACTATCAGGCATATTATGTCCTGATTTTCTTAACACTACTAATTTACCAAAAAAATGTTTGGAGGAGTGAGCAGTTTTTGGCAAGGAAAATGTTAGGGTTCAAGTGACCGACACGATTTTATATGGTAAATAGTAATGAGACGACCAGGACATGTGACGCGTAACAGCACAGTGACGCGTAGCAATTGGAACATGAAGAGTCCAAATCATTACCTAGCAATGCATTGCGCTCGTCGCCCAGATTTATAAGTCGTTTTATTTCTATGCCCTATAATTTGACTGGAAACATTACCCATTAAACCCGAACACAACAATGTTCGCACATTACTGCTTGGTGGTAGAATAACTGTCTAAGGTGTGGTACTTCCCCAGGAGGACTCTGCAAAGAGTTCTACCACCACAGTACTTGCAAATGGAGCGGTGAAGTGCTGTTATCAAGACATAAATATACCCTTGTTTATACTATTTCTAAAAGGATTCACAACTTAGAATTTTCCAGTCGATTAAGTACTTGACAAATTATCCAATACATTTTCCTTAAAAATTCTAACATAAGATAACAATAAAAAAACTTTACAACACAAAACAACCTCCCAACTGGAATCAAATAGAAATAAAACCGAAATAGTACGTAACTTGGAACGTTTCGTCCCTACAATAAATCCCTTTGAAGTGCGCTAGTTTTTGGGACACACTCTTACTGCATTTCGAATTACCACTCCACAAATTTCAACTTTAACACAATACTCTAAAGTCCATATCGAGAGCAACAATTTTCACTAGTTACGTGTTTTCTTAATACTCGGACGTCAGTTATTCAAAATTAAACTTTGATGAGAGAGTAGTAAGAGTAGTTTCAGTTTGCAGCTGCAAGATAGTTTGACGGTAGTATCTCAGTTTTGCTGGAAGGTAGGAAAGTTGGCGAAGGAAGAATTTGGAGCCAGAGGGAAGGTTGTGAGATAAGAGCCTCGAGGAATGGCTCGCTGTTTGGCGCCTTGATGCTGGCGATAAATATTTGGGACTTCGTTTACTTTATTACAAGAGTTTAGCACTCACAACTGTTCTACGAATATCTTAGAGATAAATTATCTTACATCAAGATATTATGTTATATAATCATTTCTAGATACTCGTAAGTATCAGGGAATATTAAATATTGGAATATCATCAGATATTTTTACATTTGAAATAAATACACGGGTACACTCCGCGAGGTATAAGCTGAGCTTTGCATTACTGTGAGTGATCACCAATCAGGCAGGAGCTTGAAATTTTGTCCGCGAGGTATAGGCTGAGCTTTGCATTAGTGTGAGTGATCACCAATCAGGCAGGAGCTTGAAATTTTGTCCGCGAGGTATAGGCTGAGCTTTGCATTAGTGTGAGTGATCACCAATCAGGCAGGAGCGCGGCGAGATAGAATGGCGCCGCGCCTAAGGCCGGTTGTCACACCTACACTATCCATGTACACTCACACAAATGCAAAGCTCAGCTTATGCCTCGCGGAGTGTAACTCACATTTAATATATTCATTCTAGTCCTATTCCAGTTTCGGTCGCGTCCGGGGATCTTTTTCAAGCAGTGTGCACGCGTGTTCGCAGCTCATTTAGCGTTGCTGCTGCTTTAGAGATACAAACGCGCGCGCACTTTCCTTGAAAAAGATCGCCAGATGCAACTGAAACTTGAGTTGAACTGGACTGACTATATCAAACGTGAGTTACCCGTGTATTTATTTAAATCTAATATTTCACATTCCCTGATACTTCGTGGACCTTTTTCACATAGCGCATCTCGAAACTCCAAAGTGTCTTTCCAAAAATGTGAACAGAGTAGTTTAACTTCACTTACATTAGGCAGACAATAAATCAGCGTATTGATTTATATTCTTTTTTTTTTATTTTGCGTAATAATTCTTGTAAGCAAGCGTGTTGCTTACGAGCAGGCATAATATGTGCGACGTGCCCTATCCCTCTATAGTTAAAAAATAAGCTGCCCAAGTAAGTATTTCCCATTAAGCATAATCTTGGTGTCTTAAAGTATGGAGTGAATTGGTTTCTTTTGGGTAAACGCACTCCATATTAGACTTAGACTGCATCGTTGGTTTGCATCAGACGAGATGGTAGCCAAGTGCAAACCTATGTGCTGTCAAAAAATCTGATTTCCGCGGGCTGTAAAAATGTTTCAGCTAGAACAATTTGTTACGGAACTTTCACAAGCAGATTACAGTCTAAGGAGTAATTCAAGTTATATATATAGTCAATAGAAAAAAAGGATACCGTGTAAATAAAGTAAATGAATACGTCCTTAAAAAGATATTTGGTTTTATTAAAAACTTATTGACATTTTTTGACGCTGCTTACATGACTAAACTGCAATATCCACTATTGCAAGACCTAGGATTTAGACTACAAACCCACAACTTACTTATCAAACTCTAACACAACATCCTGCTGAAACACAAGACGTTGGCGTAATTTTGCTCACCACACATATCTAACATACATAGTACAACCAAAATAGCAGCAAGAAATAAATAAAGAAGAAGAATCAGATGACATACCTCTATATAATAACTGAATGAATGTTTGGAATATGGCTGTTAGTATTCGTAGTGCATTTCTCTAACTTGTTCAGAGCTGAGCTCCACGCAATAACGACCGCATTTCCTAAACTCTTATCTTCAACATCACCACACACGGTGAGGAAGCTCGGTCCATTCGACTAGACTCGCCCTTCAATTTATTGGACTCGTCCGACTCGCCCTAAAAAGGGTCTTAAGATTCCTTCAGATCTCACCTTACCACTTCAAGAAGGAATTCTATAGAGCGATCAAGCAAGACTGCTAATAGTATTTTTTGTTTAATAAGAAAAACAGTACATTCGTCCAAGTATTATCATGTTTATTTTACTCATCGATATTTCGCCATGATATTAAAGACGAAGTTGTTTGAAGAAAATATTTTTATATAAGTACAAGTTTTGAGATAGGTATATGATAATTCTCAAGGTCAGGATCAATAGGTATCTTATACGTCATGTGAAACATTCACCCTCAATGGCACTATTGCTTAGCATTTGGTAAGTTGACAGCGAAACGGTGCTCAACGGGTATCAAAAAACGTCTGAAAAGTGTTGTGACATCTCTATACGTGTCCGCACCCGGCCAATGCCATCAAATCGCATCGTCCAGGATTAGAGAGAGTGCGTACTTATCCGCGACTCCTTGTTTATAGCTGCATAAAGCTATTATCGGAGAAAATCAACGTCTTGAACGGAGAACGGAGACATTGCCGACGGAGAGATTTCGGAACGACTTGATTGGGAAGTTTGTTGCGTGAATTTGAGCTGTCGATTTTATTGTTCGAAATTTGAACCCGTTTGTGATATTTGTTTGGAGCATTGTACTAGTTGGCGTTTGCTAGAAATCTTCGAATCAAATTACTGCTAATCTGTTTACTTGGGAACGTCGTAACTGCGTTTTAAAAGTTGTTGTTTCGTTTAGCACCGCCAGTTATGATTTTGAAGTAAACTAGGTAGGTTAATCATTATGTACACAAAGTAAAATCCATTTAAAACGGTTATATAAAAAGGTTTTCAAGCTATTATAGGTTTACACTTGACCGTCATCTTGCCTGATATTAAGCAACAATAAGGTATACGATGAAGCGTTCTTACAAAGAAGAAACCGTTTCACTCTATGAGGAAGAAGAAAACTTTAATCAGCTGACTATTATTTAATTTTTTTTTATTTATAAATTAAGACTAACAAAGAGATCTGGCCAGACATATTGCATGCCTCTCGCAGAGGCCAGTTTGTATGGGGTAACTTTTAAAATGTTTTGTATCATCTTATCTTACCTACAAACAGCAATAAAGATTTTTGTATTTGTATCTCGACTTGAAATTGCCAAGATTCTAAACATTGGGGAAAACCCACTAAAGCAACGAATTCTACATCCTAGATGTTTTTACTCCAATAATTTAGTAAACATTTTCAAATATCTTGAATATTTGGAACGTTAATTAAGAAATAGCAAACCATACTTTTTCAAGCTACGAAGCAGTCCCATACAGCGTAAGGAGGTATTAGATCGTGCAGATCAGTTGCACATTATCCGAAATGTATTTTACAAAAAAATCGATAACCCAGCAATTTCGCGGCAATGTTTAAGACTGAACCCATTTTCGAATAAGAAAGAGTGTCATTGTTTAAGAGCCTTTTGACATGTTATTCCAAAAACCGCTTTTTACATTAACTATATAATTAGGAATGACAACCGATTCATCAGTTCCCGTCATTCGAGTCGAGTGACGTCTGCACCAATCTCCAGAACACGGTTCGGGCCGAGCCGCGGAGAACATTAGTCAGGCGGGAACGCCCACGTGTGGACGTATGGCTTCTTTGTTTGCATTGCTTGCATCGCGCTGACAAATCAACCAAGGACGTGGAAACTGATGCTACTAAATGTTATTCTGAAAAGGTACTTATTATAGATACATTTATTCTCTCTTTCTCACTACATTACAAGGTATATATATTTCGGTGTGCTACCTAAATTATGGAGATTCCCTAAATTCGTACCAAACGGATTGAGTCTACTTTCTTCGTAAGTTGTTATCAGTTGCCGGCCACATTGTTCCCTGAGAAATACTTCTATTTCCTAAGGCAGCGTGTCATCTTCGAACACACCGTCGATTTCCATCAGACGAGTTGGAGTTTAAAACCTTTGGACCTTTGTGCGATACAAAAAACATAGTACCTATACCTGTGGGTGATGAACCCATTGCACTGTTAACTCGCTTTGTGTTCCCACAGTTGAGATTCGGGGATTCACAGAGACAAAGAGACGAGAGCAATAAATAATCCATCACGTAGACAGGCCAAAGATGTTATTTTTTTCTAATAAGCCAATTATCTTACGATACTTTTCTTGACCGTCGAAGTCAGTGGTGATAAGAAAGCGGAATTTATAAATTAATATTTCGCATTTGGAACAACACACAGAGGTGGTGCCAATATTCGAACCAACGACTTCAAGATTGCAAAATTGGACGTTGTAGTCAAAAACCTTGAATCTATCCCTACGGATTTTAGCATTAAAATATGCTCTGTGAAAAGTACGATAATACGAGATACAAGAACCGTTGTCCAAAAACACTTTCTAAGATTATTCCAGAAAATCCGATTGTTAAATAAAGCTGAATGCGTTTTTTGTTTGAACGTGGTAATATCAGGAACTACTGGACCGATTTCTAAAATTATTTTACAGTTGGATATGTACGTGGTCCCTGTGAGTGTTATTATGTTTTATGCCCGGTTTACTTTATTCTAATCCAGCGATCGAATCCAGCGCTGGATTGATTGGAGAAATGTAAACCGGGACTGGAAACAATAAATCCAGTTAGCATTCTAGTCTGCCGGTTTACATTTTTCCAGTAAGCAATCCAGCGCTGGATTTGAAAGATGGACTGGAATAACGTAAACCGGGTATTATATTTGTATTATGAACTAGCAAAGCCGAGGCGGAAAATAATAAAGTTTGTTTTTTTGTTGTTTCATGTCAGTTCGACTGATCAGATCGGGTTGACATTGGGAGCACACTTAGTTTATAATGCAGAATTGCGTATAGGCTACAGTATACTGCACTACGCCATTTTAATCTAAAAACGGGAAAACTACGTGAACTAGTACTAAGCTGCTAATAGCACAAACCGCCGTTGGTTACCCCCACGTTACCACAATAAAGATCAGACAAAGTCTTAGTATAAATTTATAGCAAGACACAGAATTTTATTCGTCCGAGTGCGGGTACATTTCAATTTGTTTGTCGTCGAGCGGGGAGAGATTAACGGACTTTTTGTGGGGAATAGATTAGCGGAGCCTTTCCATTGTGACGCGGACGGCTGTGACGTTATCTTAACCATCGCGTGGAAACAAAAAGTGTTTATTTTCAAAATAGAATAGCATTAGTATCAGCAGCCCACTTTAAATTCCTACTGCTGAAACGTATGGCTTTACGTTACTAGGAGATTAAGTCCATAAAAAGGTCAATACCATATCGTGGAATACGAGTACATTGCTACTATAACGTTAGTGAGGAAGGCATTTATTCAGAGCAAAGACTAAGGGTTCATTATTATATTTAGAGCGCAGGCTCAGGGAGAAAACGGGTGACTCCGTTCCGTTCCAAGAGAAATGGATGGACATTGCCATTCAACATGGGAAATCGGCGAGTGTCGTGGGCACCTTTGATCCAGGTCGTTTGTGTGTTCGGGGTGATTGATTCATAATTTTTTTGGGCGTGCTTAACTTCAAAGAGTTCCCAATGCGTTCTTCCAGAATGATTCTACCAATTTACATCTAGACCTATACAGTAATTGCACGACATAATCAGAAACATCCATACACACATCCATACTCAACTCAACTCTCGCAATCATAATGTTACTCGTACTAACAGCGCCTCGAGGTTTTACCCGCGTAGGTTCCGTTCCCGTTATTTGTATTCCAGACAGTAATCTAACTGTATTCCAAATTTCAACTCGATCCGTTGAGACGTACCAGCGCAATAGAACAACATCAAAACTTTCGGATTTATAATAATAGTAAGAATAAAATGTACAAATCTACAGAGATCGTACAACTCAAGATTAGCCCTCCCAAGCTTCAGGGCGCACGGAATCATGTTAACGTTGGGAAGAGTGAGCTCACTCTTTCCGTTCTAGTCGGTTGTAGGAAACAGGGGACGCCGGTCGTTTTTTACCTATCACTGATTTTGATTATTTTGAACATAAATATAAAAGAGTATGTCTTGCTGTGCGTTCAAAAAGTGTTCTAATAATCTTAGAAACTCAAATAAATGTAATGACATTACATTTCATGCGTAAGTACTGCATTTAAAATTATTTTAAATATTTTCTAATTACATAAATTAAAATTTTAAAATGGCTACCACCACCGTCACTGGTCACACATCACCGTGTGACAGAGAGAGAATAATACCTAATTATAAATAGCGCGAGCGAGATAGATATTTTAGACAGAGACAGAGATGTCTTAGATAGAGACAGATGTCAGTGATGTCACAGACGCAGTTTATTATCAATGTCAAGATGTTCAGGGCTAATCTTGAGTTCAACCATCTTTGCAAATTTACATATCAAAATAGATACACACGTCAAAGTCAAGTAAATACCACGACACAAGTCATCACAAACAATTTCGCAGACGAACAAAATTTGTAGGCATTCACAGAAGCCTGCACAATACATTCAGGCCCATTCACCAAACAAGCTGTCAATTTTTCACTCCAGATACCATTTATTCCGCAAATTCAAAACATAATCGAAATTCGCGGAATAAATCGAATCCCATTCTAGGAATTAACATCTGCCCACATCATGTCTGCTGTTATCTTCAGGACGGGAATGGTATTTGAAAGCATTTGATCTGTGATCAAATTTAATTTCACTTTATTATTTATAAAAAAATATGTATAGACTATCAATGATAAATGCTTGGAATGTAGTTTTTAAAGATATTAAAGATAGTTTAGCTTCATATGGCCTCTACTCCCTACAGAACTAAGAGTTTCGGCTGGCAAAAACCACTCAAGCCACGTATTTTTTTATTTATATGCATATCTCTCTATATAAAAATGCTATGTTGGTTTGTGTACGCTTCAAAAACTCAAAAAGTTCTGCACCAATCGAGCTGAAATTTTACAATGATATATAATCCGCATCAAGGATTGTTTTTATCTAATTTTTTGCATCACAATGTGCCACAGCGAAGCGTGGCAGGGTACAGCTAGTTATAATAAGTATGTATTTAGAACTAGTGTGCAGCCTGTAGATGTCCACTGCTAGGTATAAGCCTCCCCTAAAGATTTTCACAATGACCGGTCTTGTACCGCCTCCTTTCACTTCTACTTCCTACGACCAAGACAATATCATGGGTCTATTGTGTTTGCCATTCGAGTACCTTTACTTTCCTCCTTCGTTTAGTTACAATGCTCAAATTTATCGTATGAATAAATTAGTGTTAGTAAATGCGCTCAACAAGTATTGTATCTAGTATGACGACTAGTAACCTCAAAAGTACCTTGCCGATGTTGGAAAATTCCGGTTTCTTCACAAACTTTAGCTTCATCATTAAAGGCAGTGGTGTTAGCGAACTTTGTAATGTTTAGAAACTTTTTCACTTTTATAAGATACGTATTGAGAACAGTTTGTCCTAGTCAAACCTTGTTGAGGTTTTAAGGGCGAATTTATTTTTATATGTATGATTATAGGATTCGAAATAAATAAAAAATAAAAAATTGGAAATGGGATTTAAACCGAGCCCACAGCAGACACAGCAAACACGGCTGTGAGCTCGGCTGTAAATATATTTTTAAAATACTACAAATACGATGTTCGCATAAACGTAATAAAGAGGAGGCTCGAAGTCTTCTCATGATTACGTTTATACCAGCAATACCAATGTGGTGAGCCATTTGGTAAAACTCTTTAGATAGCGTCCACACACCAGTACCATAACACCACAAGTACCACACTATTGCCTGTTATTCTACTACTAAGGAGTAGTGCACAAACATTACTGTGTTCTGTTCGATGAGAAATGTTTCCAGATAACTTACGAGATAAATCAGCTTTTATCTCTGGGTGACGAGCGCGATGCAGTGCTAGGTAATGATTTGGACTCTTCAGGTTTGTAAAGCTGTGTAATATTGTGCTGTATTAGGCTTACTATAGACACATGCCCTGCTCTTTCCGCCACTCTAACTATGAAAAGAAAAACTTTATGTAAAAGAAAATATTGTCTGATTTCCTGAACCTTATTTAATTTATTTAATTTAATGCATTTTTTATTTTCTAGTTAATGGATAACAAAGATCTTACAAATTTATAAATACGACCAAAACAACCTCACATTAGGTATGCAAATTAATCAATATAATCAATCATATATATCAGAATATGTATGTCTATAAACATAACATCATAGTCATTATTATACATAGCAATATTGAATAATAAGCATAATATGAACTCAAGTTCATAATGTGAAACTGCTATGGTTTATACATAGTATGAAACTATATTCTTAGTATTTTATTTTAAATGGTGTTACTTATTTAGTGTGCTTTACAAAGTCAAAAATTGTTGTAATATTTCCTTTCTCCCGTCAAACCCGTGACATTTCCATTCGGTAGATAATAATTTCTCGCGCGCGCTCGCGAACCATTGTGCGTTCGGCGTCTGTACAAGTCCTGATTGTTCGATTCAAACAACGCCCTATATTTTGTACATTGCGATTATAATCCATATCACTCGGTGATAAGGTTTGCAGTCGTCGTAATGAGAGCTCGAAGTACGGGTGCCGGGCCGCGCCGTGATGAATAGGATGTGGGCCGATTAGATTACACTTGAACGCTTCCGAAGAAACTCATTCTGAATATCTTTGTTCGGTGACCGACGAGTTGGTTCGACTGAAATGTGGTGAATGTAAATTATGTGAAAAATCTTTCTTTTTAAACCCAGACGTTTAGTCAAGGCAAACGTGAACCAAAACATAATCAAATGTTTCAGTAAAGTATAATCTGGGTAAACATTTTTAATATTTATGACGTCAAATGAAGTATAAAATAAAAAATTGCGTAGAACTTTTCGTTTTTAACGCAGCTCTAAAAACTTCAGTGTTCATGTCTTTTCGTGTTCTAATTATTTATTTTACACAATAATTTGTTGCAGTAGGAATACTTAATAACTAAGCCACTGTTAACTCGTAAGTCGGCCTACTACCACCCATACACTGTGGATATTCGCAAAATCCGTACAAAACGGCTTGAATCCACTTTTCTCGTATGTACAGCTTTAGAGTGAAATAAGTTGCCGGCTTCCTTGTTCCCTGAGAAATACAATCTAGAACTTTTCAAGGTCAGAGTGAATAGGTACTTTCTAGGTCAACGTGCGTCATCTTCGACTACACCGTTGCTTATCTTCAGGCGAGTTAGTCGTCAAACGCGGACCGCGATAAAAAAAAAGTTTATTAAGCTCCGAGTTTTACGACTAGGAGTTTTATTGAATGAATTACATTTTTCTGACAGTTCTTATAAGTGAAATATACGTAGCCCCTCTAAAACACATTAATTTACAATTCCAAAGTATTTGTTCCAAAACCTCAATAAATATTCTAATATGAATTAAAAACCCTTGTTTATAATTTAATCCAATTTCATTAAATTTATGGTTGGTCATTTACCGCCAGCTTCCGGGTGTAATTTATTTACGAATCTAGTTCATCAAATTACAAATAAATTATTCAATTACGCGATAATGACGTTTTAAAGCTAATTTGTGAGGTTTTGTCTGCGAAGACAAACATGTATGAAATATACAGCAAAACGTAGAATAAATGGCTCATTAAATGCTCCCACTTCTGGGACTTGGGCCCTTTTCTCTCACGAAGGCAGTCCAGAGTATAATCCACCATGAGGGCTAAGTACAAGTTGACGGATGAGAAAGATCTCTTTCTTAGATCTTGCTGGTTTCCTCACGATGGGTAAGACTCTAGAGGTACAACTTCATTCTTTTTTTTTAATGATATATCTTGTCAGCTGTACCTACATGCGTCAGGATTGAAGCTGGTGATTTGGTGGGAATGTTACGTAAAACTTTGACTCGAATTGTCTCGTGATCTACCGTGCTGAGGGGAAAGAGACCTTAGGTGATGCGGTCTCCATCAGTGTCAGAATGGACTGTTAAAATTTATACTTTAAGAGACCAATATATACAACTTGGTGGATTTTTCCCATTAATTTAAATTGTTGGGGAAAACGTAAAGTATAGATTAATGTAATTATTATGATTATTTTTAATAAAACTGTGGAACATAAAAAACAATTACTTGTTTTACTAAAATTTAGTCCTACAACCTACCTCATACCTCAATTTAAAAAAAATATTAAATCACCATATTGTTTTTTTAGTGTGTTTGACGTCACAAATCTCAAAAACATATCTTACAATAATTTGATTTTACTCAAATATCTGACAGGTATTTAACTCACTGATGAATGCAATTTTCAAAAGTTTTATATACTTAATTTAACTCAATTTTATCAAACAGGTATTTAGGTCGACAAAATATTTCAAGTCCGGTGATAACACAAATAAAATCACCGTCATAATACTTTGGAAGAAAAATAGCGATCGAAATCGGCCATTTCTCGCTTCGTAACTCTCAAAGCCACCCTGATAAGAGCTCACCTAGCCTCGCCGGCGGTCCCGGCCGGTGTAAATTGACCGCCCTCCTTCCTCCCTTACAACAAAAGGCTCGCAACTGCCTCTAATTTGTCAAAGGGAGATAGAATCGCCACACAAGTGCAACAGATCCGATAAAAAACCCACACACACAATGCATACACTTCGCGCGTACAAACAGTAAAGGCACAGATTATAAATGGTGTAGATCTGTAACTTGTTCAAAATCCTCAATGTCAACACTGAGGCTGACAGTTGTAAAACTTCACTAGTTTTATTTTCTACTAGATGCCCGCCCCGGCTTCGCCCGTGGTATATTATATAGCACTCATCGGGATCCCGTACAAATCCAGAGGTGAAAGAATGACTGAAATCGGTTCACTCATTCCTGAGAATATCGATTTCAAACAAAAAACCTCTTCAGCTACCTGCTACGCCACCTGTCGGAAATTGGTCGTACCAACTCAGATTTAGAAAAAAAAATTAGTAAAGGTTTATATTCAATGCACAGATTACTAAAATTCAATGACACAATCTTTGACACATGCTGTCATGTGTCATGTCAAAGCACGAAACGTACGAAAACTCTCAAAAGGGGAATATTTTTTCCCGATTTTGTTACATTCTTGTTTCATGCTCCGCTTCAATTAATAGTAGAGTTATTTTCTATAGCCTAAAGCCTTCCTCGATAAATAGACTATCCAATAGAAAAATAATTTTTCAATTCGGACCAGTACTTCCCGAGATCCTAACGTTCAAACAAACAAACTCTTCAGCTTTATAATATTAGTATAGATTAATGTATTGTTTTAGAGTGTATACAAAAAGTATATACCAAAGAGTTTACATATGCTACGTATAAAGTTAGATTTTGATTTAGATTTAAACCTTACTGCATAATTACATTATTATGCTAAGGTCCGTACATCTGAAATCACAATATTTAATCATTTTTTATTTTTCGTTGTAAACTTTGGATAAAGTAAACATACACTTGTAACTGGGAAACAAATATATATATATAGACTTAGGCCCAATTTTGTTCCCTCTTAATTAAGAATCTTTGAGTACCTACATTGAGTAAATTTTTCTACAATTACCTTTTTCACTTGTAACTCTGCAATATGCAGCGAGTCTTTGCAAAACAAACACTAGTGGAGCTCCCTCTACCTTCATGCGGGCGTAATCCTACCACAGATTAAACACCAGTCACTATCACCACTATCACTTCATTTTAGATTACGCAGATTGGGTGTAAATTAATTAGGTATAGAAAACCAGGAGCCACACCGTTAAGAAATAAATCGAAAAAAAACATCTTAAGGTAATGTAAATTTCGGTGCGTTTTTTGTATGATTTTTGTTTTTATACTGCAAAGTCTGGCTAGAAGTTAAAAAATAATGTGAAAACTAAAGTGGTTCTTACACATTTCTTAATTAATTCACTTAAGATATAGGTATTCTGTGATTTCAGAATTTATTTCACGTATTTGTTATCTAGAACTTTCTAAGGTCTTATTTTTTTTTAACTTTTATAGGTTTACACTTGACCGCCATCTCGCCTGATGTTAAGCGACGATGCGGTCTACGATGGAGCGTGTTTACCTAGAAGAAACCGATTCACTCTCGATTTGAAGACACGAAGATTGTAACCATCTTATAGGTCAACGTCTATTATTTATCTTTCACTACTCTCTCACCACTGCAATCATGTTTTCGATAAAATAAAAGAAAAATGTCCTAATAATAAGCTCTATCCCAGTAGGACCCGATCTGCTAAACCTACTATACAAACTATAGTTTAACCTGTGGCCCGCAGTGGGCCGCGATTGATAAGGTTTTTATTTGCCACTTAAATAGAGGAAACAAGGGTCGGGGATGAAGCGACGTAAGCCTAAATCTCCTCATGCGGGAACTTTCAAACTGTCCCGAATCTTATACGAGATCTTCGGGACTTACCGCGCGGCCAATCTTGTTTACTTTGGAACCGACTTGAAAAAGAAACGATTTAGTTTTTTTTTTTAATTTCGTGTATGTACTAAATGTAGGTACAGCCGATTAATAGTATTGTCATAAATGTGAAAGGTTAGAGTGCGGATGTAAAGTTGGTAATAATTTTCCTGGAATGGAACGCATCAGTTTGAAATTCATAATTCTTTTTTTTTATCAATGATATATTTGCTATTGACCACCATTTTGTCAAATGTTAAGTGACGATGCAATCTACAAGAATGCTTACCTAGAAGAAGTTGATTAATTCCCTATTTAAAGATACCAAGGTTGTGGCCAAAGGAAAAACCTCTCTGGTTTTCAATAAATTTCAATTCTCAATACTCAATCAATTTATTGCTAGCATTATGGTACATTTGTTGGTCTTATATAAACATACAGTATGAAATAGTTTTCCATAATGACCCTGTTTGTGTGTGGCAATATAATTAATGTCATGCGGAGCGGATCGACTTATTCGATAATTGATTTGTCAGCAAGGTATTCTTCTATTGTGTAGTAGTAAGCTTTTACAATTAGTATACATATTAAACGTTTTAGGAAACTTTTCATGAGAATTAATTTATTTTATTTTATAGGACAATTTGTTACTTATATATTTTAACTGACATTGATTTTGAACCCAATTACGGGAATAAATTACGTGAATTTACGGGAAACTCAGGTGTTCTAGAAGTATATGTATATTGTATATACAGTGCTAAACGAGAATGGATCACGCCCGTGCACTTTCTTTGAAAAAAGTGGGCAGACGCGGTATTTTAAGTTGGACTGGGCTGACTACAACACACGTGAGTTACCTGTGGATTAATTTAAAATGTGTAATAACAACGCTGGTTTACATACTGCAAACATACTCAGGTAAAGGTACAAGTTCGCCCGGAGACCGCGACACGCCACCGCGACGCGAGACCGCGACCGGAGGCCGCGACAGGCACTTGACACTATGGAATCATATGGGCGCCAGTTCGCGCCACGACCGCGACAGGAGACCGAGACACGTGTCGCGAGACATGTGTCGCGGTCTCGGCGCGAATTGGCGCCATACAATTCTATAGAGTCAAGCGCCTGTCGCGGTCTCCGGTCGAGGTCTCGCGTCTCGGTCTCGTGTCGTGGTCACCGGGCGAACCGCTACCTATACGCTTTTATAACAGCTGCAGAATCAAATAAGCAAGCAACATAGAACAACATTTTTACAAAAATAACGATTGAAATGTAATGTCCTGTGTTTGGAACGTGCTTCTGTAAACGAAAATTTTGGATATACAATAACTTTCGTAGGGGTTATATAAGATCATATTATGCCCAACTTGAGTTCAATAAGTACACTTTGGAGAGTGTGCGACTGATTCGCATGATCTAATACCACCTTGCCCTTTTTTCTATCTGAATGTTCGTTGTTCGAGAAAGCGACATGGTTTCATGGTTGATGTTCCAAAGACACGAACAAAGAGATTTGACTCTACTTTTGTGATAAGAACGTCTAGGCGGTGGAATACGCTGGCTGTGTGGGTTTCCCTGATAATTACAATCTTTGTGTATTTAAATCGAGAGTGAATCGGTTTCTTCTAGGTAAACACGCTCCATTGTAGAGCATCGTCGCTTAACATCAGGCGAGATGGCGGTGAAGTGTACACCTGTAAATGTAAAAAAACAGTTCTTAGCACTAAATACGAGCACCATTCCTATGTATTACGATCTTCGCGCAAACCACGCGTGACCTTTCCCCACAACAATACAATATGAATTCGCCATCAACACAAAAATCTCCTTTTCCCACAATCATTATATTTAATTACGGTCTCTCATGTCTGACTGTGCGTGAGCACGTAATCAATCTTACCCCCTCCTCTTCCGCAGCCCTTGTAACCCCCACTTACCCTTATTTCCTCATCTCGAGGGTAAAAAACGTAAAGTAATAGCACTATGGGTGACACGTCAATGTAATTTTTTCATGGTTTAAAATCCTGTAATGTATGTAAGTTTCTCGACGTTATTTTGGTCGCGGAAATTGTGGATTAGGTTGGGAACGTGGTGCATAAAACTACTTTAAAATATCAAGGACGAGTCCTCCGTCAAATAAAGGAAAAATATTCCGTTATTAATAAACCAATACAGAACCGTGATAACTTTAACATGTATATCTCATGTTATTGGTATCTTATCTCATACTCTTTACAGAGTCCGCCCGGGGAAGTACCACACGTGTGGCAGTTATTATTCCGTTAAGCAGTAATGTGCAAACATGATTGTGTTCAGGTTTGATGGACGTTTCCAGAGAAGTTACAGGGCATAGAGATGGATCATCTTATATCTCTGGGCGACGAGCGCAGTGTAGTGCTAGGTAATGATATGGATTTTTCATGTTTCGATTGCTGAGTGACACTTTATTGTTGCTGGCATGTTGCTTACCTTTGGCATATGTTTTGTCACTCTATCCTATAAAAAATAAATTAAGTTTGAATTTCAAAAGCACAAATACAAATACAAACAAATACAAAAATCTTTATTGCTGTTTGCAGGTAAGATAAAATGATACAAAACATTTAAATAATTGACCCATACAAACTCGCCTCTTCTTCTAGAGGCATGCAATATGTCTGGCAACACAGTGTCCATTGGTCTGAATTTATACAATGATAATAATAGTCAGCTGATAAAGTCTTCTTCTTCTTTTTTCATTTTTTAACTTTTAATCGGTTGTATCATATATGTCATCTTATTCATCGTCTATTAATTTCTGGCTTCTATCTCGTTGTGTTATGTTAGTGTGATATGTTTGATGAGTACAATTACGCCAACGTCTTGTGCTTCAGCAGGATGATGTTATGGACTTTGACAAGTGTGTGGTTTCTTGTAGAATCCAAGGTCTTGCAGTAGTAGCTCTTGCAGTTCAGCCGTGTGAGCAATGTCAAAGAATGTCATTATGTATAGAAAAAAAAAAAACAATATGTATATAATAAAACAATGTCGATGTGTATAAAAGAATGTCAATTTAATATTTGTATACCTACTCAAAGAACTCTCACAATATAATATAGAGTAATCTGATTCAACCTGTCCGTTACAATATATTATCTGATCTAACATTAGTTAAATCTAAAGTTTCATAAAATATAGACAGACAGATCTTTTTTAACATTGACACATGATACCATTTCACCTGATTTTGACCTACGACACAATCTAAGTTAAAGCTAACTGAATTTGAAACGTAATGCAAAAATGCAAAAGCCAACGCATCTTTCAAACGAAGATATACGTTAAAACGCCTGTTTCAAACACCGAATCATTTTAATTACCCAAAAAGAATTTATAAACAGAAAATTCGTTGAGTAAAAGCAGCATACATCGTCGTACTTTGCCACCTTACCAAACAAAATGCGTCTCACTCAAACGTTTCTCATGTGATAGCAATCATTTAAGCTACATTGCTGATTATCTCACCCCGGTATCAGTCGATGCTAAAGTGTAGCTCGCAATGGTAATTGTAAATGACGGTGTGTTGAGACTGTTGGCTATTTTGGTGCAATGAGATTAGGATGGTCAATCCGATAAGTTTATTTAGCTAGTTTCTAGGCATTCAGAGCTTAGGCTACAGATACAAATTAGTTTAGGTAGGTATTTAATTGAAGTCAGATTTAGCTAAACGATAATAGTCACAGTCAAATATGCTCTTAAAAGTTCTCTCATTCGTATCTCAAAGTTCAAGTTTTAGAAGTAAAATATTTCTCTCTCCAATTTTTTTGACATTTTAAACGTAGAACATTTTTGTATTAATTTGTTTGGACTTTGTTAAAAAACACGTGTGTAAAACAGATCATTTTATTAACCGATTACATAAAAGTTGGAGGTTATCAATTCGACCTTTATGTTTTTTTTCTGAATGAGCGTCTGAATGTCTATGACAAGTTAAAATCTCAAAGAAATATTTCGTTCTTCATTTACTACGCTAAGTACTAGAATTGACTATTGGCTTGTGACGAATATGAAAACGTGAGCTGGCTCTAACATAAACCGCATCATTGTTTAACAGCAGTCACATACATAGCAATTTCGTCAAAAAAGGTTATAGTTTTCTTATATTTTTATTTATGTGTACCCACAAATTCGATTAAAATTGTTAAAAAAGTTCTGTTCTAACTGTTAAAACTGTTATTGGAGATAAAAACGTAACGTAATGTTTTGACTCATTACACTAATTTTCCTCTAAGTATATGGAATCAATTAATTTTCATAAAACGTAAAACATTAGAATAAGTACGAACTGGGCTAAGAGATAATAAATATCATCTTACTAGTAGAGCCACGCGTTTTCATCAACCTAATTCCTGTTCTCATTATTTCTCAATGACGAAAAGCTATAAAATAGACCAAATTGATTGGTCCATTCCAGACTAAACTCTGTGTTCTAAATTTCAACCCGATCCGTTCAGACATTGCAACGTGATTGAGCTACAAACATTCAATATTTCACATTTAAAATATTAATGAGATTTTTCCGGGTGAGGAGCACGCGCTAGGCAATGAAAACAAAACGCAGGACTAAATCCCAATCTACATTATTATTTAATTATCTTGATACAAAACCTAGACCTATAAAAGCCTTGCCAGAAAGTTCGTAAACTTTGTTATCGGGAGGTCTCCTAACGATGTTTTCTTTTATTGTCACGTCAAGGTCGCAAAGGATTGAAGTCATATTTATTGGAACATTGAATCACATATCCAAAAAAAAATCAATAAATCACAAATCTGATCCCCACAACATATCTCAAGAGTAAAACCGCGGACCGCATTTAGTTCAAAACGAATAAAGTTTTAACTGAACACAGTTGCTAAATGGATATGTCTTGTCACGTTTTGTCACGCTGCATGTTTTATGAAGCAGGTGGGGAATGGGGGGAAATAGCGGCCGTAGGACATGCGTCACTTGTCTCGCTCTGGTTTCCGCTGCTATCTGTCACGCGATACAGGATGTCTTCGATAAGGTGACGGAAAGATGTTATCGTATATTGAGAACTATATTGTGGCCTACTCAAGACAAAGATGAGGCTTAACAGCAGAAAAGTTCCAAAAAGCCTAGACGCGGCCACCAAGTCAACGACGGGCCCAAATGAAAGTCCCTAATAACTCTAGGCCTAATTGCCATTGAGGCCTACCCTGGCAGAAAAGTACCCCTCGGAGCTGGCTTCTCCCCAGGGGGAGACCATCTTCCCTCATTTTCCCCAACAGGGAGTGTTGCTTCGTTTGGCCAGCTGTAATAGTCAGTGAGCAGTTGGCTAGTCTCGATGCAGGATCCTGACCCTGATGATTGGCTAGTCTAGATAATAACGACGCTCAAATTTCTTATGATAAAGGAAATACGTGTCAACGAATATTTCAATTTATATGTTGTTTTTTATAGTAGTTTATATGTTCTTTTGTATGTACATAATTATTATAATATATGTATTATTGTAATATAATGTTACGCGATAGCTCCACCAATTGTGAATGAATTTTGACTCAGAGTTGGTTCCATTTAAGTTTTATCAAAATAAGTGTGGTCATTTTTGAAATATGAACAAAAACTAAAATTTTGGTGAACGGCAACCACTCAGGTAAAAGTTACAGACAAATCTATGAAAATAATAATACCTATACTTAAGTCGCGATTAGTTCATACGTAGTTTTCAATGTTTGCTATTAGTACCACTACAGTGGTGCTGCGATACATGATACAAAGTCGGTCGCAGAGGCAACGTCGTCCGCGACAATGTCTCTCGGCTCAGGGAAGTGCACAACGCTGTTCGGGAAACGCAAGATGTGGCGCGAGATTTATTGCAGCTTGAATAGAGAATGTGGCTCCTAAACAATGTTCTTGAACGTAACGCAGCAGTAAACATTGTTGTTAAGTGCCTAAAATTACATTTATTAATAGTAACTTACAATTGTGTAAGTTACTATTAATAAATGTAATTTTATTCTTGTTTGTATTGACAAACAAGAACAAAATTAAAAATTTTGACTAACCCCCGAATACCTAAGATTTGTTATCTGCACAACATTCTACTAGTCAAGCCCTTTCATTTGATACCCATATTAAGGAGCTGTGAAAAAAAATGTAATTCGCCATTTTGTGATATCGGCCATCTTGGATTTGTAATTTGTCATAGTGAAAAGTATTCTACTAATCAAGCCCTTTCGTTTGATACCCATATTGAGGTAGTAGTGAAAAAAATAATATAATTCGCCATTTTGTGGTGGCGGCCATCTTGGATTTGAAATTTGTTATAGTGTATAGTACTCTACTAGTTAAGCCCTTTCATTTGATACCCATATTGAGGTAGGTTGTGAAGAAATATTTTATCCGCCATTTTGTGGAGGCGGTCATTTTGAATCGACATTAACCAAACATATCTAAGAACACCCGCACAGTAATTAACTTTCAAATAAAAAAACCCCGCATCGAAATCGGCCCATCCGTTTGAGCTCTACGGTGCCACAGAGACACACACACAGACAGACAGACAGACAGACAGACATCGACGTCAAACTTATAACACCCCTTTTTTTGGTCGGGGGTTAAAAATATATATATATGTTTAGTTCATCAAATTGTTAAAAACCGGCAAAGACATAGATCATAAAACATCCAAAGTGGGGGCTGTGTCGTCATATTATCATATATTGTTAACATCGTATAATAAAGTGACGTCATTTTTGTTTGTGCAACAACATATGTCTATATTTCTTTTAATGATTTAACTGAGGAACTAATTACTCTTTAGCCATCATGCTGAATAGGCTGAATGATGCGTCTCATCTGGCGTCTTGAATTTCATATAGCAAAGTCCGCGAAATGCGATGTAGTTGCCGTTTTTTTTACTTTTATAGGTTTACACTCGACCGCCATCTCGCCTGATGTTAAGCGATGATGCGCTCTACAATGGGGCGTGTTTACCTAAACGAAACCAATTCACTCTCAATTTGAAGATACAAAGATTATGACCATCGAGAAAAACCCACTCAGGCAACGTATTCCACAACCTTTACGTTCTTATCACAAAAACACAGTCAAATCTCTTCGTTCGTGTATTTGGAACATCAACCATGAAACGATTTCTCACTCGTCTGCTTTTTCGAGTTGCGAGCATTCCGATAAAAAAGGGCAAGGTGGAATACCACCTTGATCTAATAAGATCATGCAAATCAGTTGCACATTCTCCGATAAAAAACCGATAAGCTAGCAATCTTTCAGCGATGTTCAAGACTTTGCAGTATTTTTCGCACGATGGTGTGAGATTTATATATATATACACGTTGTGTATCTAGACTCACAATTTGAGACAAAGGAGAATGTACCATATTATGTGCAGTTTATTTGCTTAGTAACTACGATTTAAATGCGCATGGCGATCGTTGTTCATAATGATTAATTTCGTTTGAACTCAATACAGATGATCTGCTCTGTCCCGTATTTCGCACACGTAGATCAATTCGCCACTCCGCGACACGCCGCGTCCAATCTCCGCCGACACGTATAAGGACGTCCCGCCGTACATTTGTCACGCGTCTTGTCTCGTGTGTATACAGCTTAACAACCCAACTGATGGCCTAATATGAAACTTATAACGAGCCATCAAGGTAGGTTTTAAGTTGACAGAGATGGTGCAATCTTAACCGAGAGCAGCTGGATCTAATGTGTCTTAAAGTCAAATTCTAATTTAGCGAATGTGTATGGAAGTGATTTACGTACGTGGTATGGAAAATAATTTATGTATACTCAAAAGTCATATATTTTCAAAATATATATAAGCACTTTTTTTCAAATATATTTGTATTATATCCTAGGCTACTGGTCCGCCCTTGCTGGAATTTACTAAATGTTATTAGTAGTTTGGATAATTATTATTCATCTTTACTAATTAATTATCTGACTTATTTAGGTTAAATAAAACCAACTGTTAGTTGTAATCTCTATAAACATACGTACTATTTTTACATGATTGATTTGGTAATTATTATAATATTATGACATGTAAGTAATAGAGCTTAACAATAAAACATTATTAAGTACTCAAAAATAAATTAAATCAAAAATATTTCCAAAGTTACACGACTCAAAAGCTCTGGTAACAATAGGGACGCTATATTACATTGTTGGGATCTAAAACGGAATATTCATTTAATTTACGACTTTACCTTAAAGCGCCTCGGAATCATTAGCATTTTCTACAATGGAATGGATATTCTACTGAAGTTTTTAGGGACGGGACAACGAGAGAAAGAAATTTGTCGATAAAATATTTATAACTATCGATAACATTAACAACATTTAATACTCGTAACTAACAATTACCAAAATTCCAGTATTTACAAATGGTTTATTACTAAGCAACAAGTGTTTAAAATATAATAAGGGTAAGATTGCGGTCCAGTACAATCCTACCATTATTGAAGAAAACGAAATAAAACAACAAAGGAGAACGTTTTTGTAAGAGCAGGTGATGAGATCGGCAAAACGAGTACTCGATGGTAAGCTGATACTGCTATTCCTGTTCTTATAGCTACGTAGCGTTGAAATTATCTGTTCAACGAAACGTAGCTATTTGAACAGGAAGAGTTTAAATCTCAAACTAACACTGAACTTCACTCGATATTTGTAGAAATTAAATGAATCATCTATTTGCCTTGTAATTTCTCTAGAAACATTGCTTTCTAACCAAAAACTCAGTATTTTATTGTTTAACTTCGTTGCGGTAGCAAAACAGAACTGTGTGTAAAATAGCCTTTGCAAAAATGCGATATACATTTTGTAAAATGTATTGAGTGAATTTAATTGGACTATTTTGTATCCCTTTATATTGGACAATAGTACTAAGAATGGTAAGACATAACAATGTCATAAAATACAATTGCAATAAAAATACTAAATCACCAATCAAGTTTTGCGTGACACGTTCAAATAAGCAAAATGAAATAAATAAAATGAAATAAAAATTGTTATCGATGTATTTTAACCACAATATCGCATCCCTAGTTCCACCCCACAGTGGTAATTGTGCGTCCACGCTCGGGGTATGAACACATAAATTACGCCTTTTATCCATTCTCGATTCCTACTGCAGTCATTGTCTCACCCCTATAAAAGTGAATTATCTCAATCTCTATAACATTTATTTTATATAAAGAGTTACAAAAAAGCAGACGACTCACTTGATGGTAAGTGGTAACCTCCGGTATGGACATGTGTAACATCAAACACTAATTACAAAAAGTGCTTACAAAATATTATACACTTTTCAAAGTACTATATTTATCATATTCTACTAATAAATTCGAAAGTTTTGATGTTTGTTGGATAGTTATAATTTTCTTTTCAACACTTGTTCATAAAGTGGTTCTAATTTCACCACAATCAGGCATAATATACTGACGCATGTTATCAAACTGTGACTTTTTCATTACCAATATTCACATGTGAGTTTTAGAGTTGTTTCTAAATTAGTTGAGTTGCTTTGTTCTCAAAAAAGTGTCGATACAAAAAAGATCGTGTTCAATAGAACAAATGAATTAATGAATGTACCTATTACTTGCTCAATTCATGCAACAGTACCTGGTTGACCGAGCATTGCTTGGTTTTTAAATGATATTTAGGCAGGTACGAATTAAGTAGTGATGACTTACTTAGACCTACATAGATACGAATTAAATGCGTTTATAAAAGGCTGTAAGTATAAGATTTTTTCAGAAAAAAAGAACAAATAGAAAAGTCCCGAGTGTAACCATCAGGATTCGAACCGGGGCCTGTTGACTCCGAGGGCGAGCATTCTCCGTCTGAGCCATTTAGACTTAAATAACAGTGGCGAAATAAGTTATCGTATTCTAATAACATTGTAAAAGTTTTTCATTGTCTAAAAACACGCATAAAATGAAGTTTTAAAAAAACATAACCTAGCTAGATCGATTTATCGTCCTCGAAACCCCCTGTATACATAATTTCATGAAAATCGTTCGAGCCGTTTCCGAGATTCAGATTCTATAAATATATATATACCTACAAGATTTGGTCGTTTAAAGGTATAAGAACGTGTTTAAACAGATGAATTGAACTTGTACGTGCTTAAAAATAAAATTTTCACTCAAATATAGACCGATAAAGGTACCAAGTAGAATCGACCCCCCAACCTTCGACTCAGGCGGGCAGACTTACAACCAATTAAGCCATGAGACCAGTCGCGCAAAATATTTACAAAATGATCTCTTCTTATTTATAACATACTACAGTAACTAAGCAACAAAAACACACATAGCCGAATTACCTTCTTGAGCAGACGATAACTAACGTCCCAGAAACAAATTAATACCACACAGCCGCCCAATCTACGCTCTAAGGAGCTAATCAGTTGCGCCGTAAGATTAGTGTAGCGGTTCTACACTACTGGGTCATGCAGACTGGGTGCACTAAGTCGAAAGAGGCATGCTATACCAGTTTATAAGCTCCTTACTTTAAGCTACTAAAATATATACCGTGGAGCGAGTCAGCGTTATTTGATACAGTTGTGTTCTCAAAAGATACACATTTCAATGTTTATCGGAAAATATTACTATGTAATCACGGTATCTTTTTATCACGAGTATGTGCGCGTTTTACTATAAAATCGCCTAATGAAAAGTTACTATGTAGTCGAAGATGACGCACACTGGTCTAGAAAGTACCTACACGAGTAGGTCCCGTTTCCGTTGTTACCTTTATTTTTTCCGAGATAAAAAGTGGCCTTTAGGATCTTCCAGACTATTATTTATATATGGTTAAAATTTCAGCCAACAAACATGTAAATATTCAAATATCCAGATATTGACATTTATAAAATTAGTAGAAATATTAGATAGTAATAAGTAGATTGTAGAAAGTAGGATATAATAGTGGGATGATTATATTAGATGGATGACCTTTTATTGTACGTACCAAGTGAAGCTTTGACTCTGAAGCTTTTGCACTGGAGAAGAAAAACTATTGTAATAACTTGCAGCCTAACTAAAAGCAATTTTTCCCATGCCATCTTACTATAGAGAGTTATTTAAGTATCTTATGAATTAGTTTTAATGTGGTGTACAAAGACTTTGAATGGTTTATTATTACCAATTATTACGTATTGCACAAAATCACAGGTATTGTACAAACGGCAAACTGATATATTTCAAACATATATATTTTCAAGCCGCAGTATCAGACAAACATTTTGGTAAAATAATTAGTATCAAAAAATATAAAAGACTAGAAATTTAAAAACTTTGGTAAGTAGAGTTATTATATTTTTCGAATAAGCCGCTAAACAAGATATTGTTAAGATATTTATACAATTGTGTTGGATTTGGGTGCTTCATTTGTAAATAATGTTGCTGTTTTTAAATATCCTGAATAAATTTTAAAATTGGTAGATTGCTTTTAAAACAAACTGGAAAACGAACTATAAACAAATAAATAATTAGGTATAACGTAATATAATGTAAATACATAAAATACGTTCTTTATAATTATCGCTATTGTGTGATTTTAAGCTCAGATCATAACAATAACCACTTATAAATAAAATCATCATCATCATCATCATCAGCCACAAGACGTCCACTGCTGAACATAGGCCTCCCCCCTAGATTTCCATAACGAACGGTCCTGCGCAACCTGCAACCAGCGGTTTCCAGCGACCTTTGTGAGGTCATCTGTCCATCTAGTGGGAGGCCGTCCAACACTGCGTCTCCCGGTTCGTGGTCGCCACTCAAGAACCTTTTTTCCCCATAAATAAAATATATATTTTTATTTCTCACATTTGATAAGATAAAAACTGCAGGAAAATCACTTGATGACGCAGGTATTTATTTTCGACTTGCTCTTTTTAAAGTAAAATAATATTATCCTTTATGTATAACCTAGTATAGCAGCTACGTCATTACGCCGTAGCTCACCTGCTACGAGCTACAACGTAACCGCAGCCGTTACCTGCTACGTAGCGCCACGTTAATTAGATTGTAGCACATATCGTAGACTTTTATTTCATTTTGACGCAGACTTTAAAGGCCAAAGTTAAAGCTAAACGAAAGTCTGCACTAGCCTTAATTACTGTTTTATGTTTCTTAATGTTATCCCGGCCCACAAACTAAGCACCATTTTGTATGAGAATGCCTATTTTTTTAAACGGTGGCGAGATTTTGATGATACAGGCAGAACAAGCAAAATAGTAAACAAAATGTCTGCCAATACCTTCAGCAGTTTATAGTATTTCAAACATTAGCTACTTTACATTTCAATACTTTAATTTTGTAAATCTTCGTTTCATTTACTCAATATTTATAAATACAGTAGAATATATCAGATGTGTTTATAAATATTATGTAATCTTCAAATACACTGAAGCAATACCGGTTAGACTTTCACCACTAAAAAGTAAAAATGTAAATGGTCATTCCTTTTACGAGAATATATACAAAACAGACAACACTATGATGGTTTTACTCAGACGAAAAGTCCTGACTGTCCTTTCTTCTGTTACAAAGTATATTCCAGAAAGTGAAGCTAATTATGTTAGCATTTTCCTCGCCTCGCTTAGCTGGTTCGCACGGCCTGGCTGGCCGCTGAGCCTTAGGCCCGGCCTCCACTAAACTGGTGGCGACACGAGAACAGAGAAACTGTTGTTGAAACAACACATAGAAATATGTTATTCAGACATCTTGTCTCTACCTTTATGTAGTAAATACCACCGAGCGGAAATCTTACTAATATTATATATGTCAATATATCTGGATGCTTGTTGCTCTATTGCGTTGTAACCTATAAATGGATTGGGTTGAAATTTAGAACATAGTTAGATCATATTGTTTTAAAATTTTCGCGATTTGAACACATGATTTTTTTAACGTACGGGGCTTAATCACAATATAATTCATTGTTTAATTACCTCGACGTTTTTGCAGCGTGACAACCGCCGTGGACACGAGAAGACAGTTAGATTATAGTCTAAAAGACCACACAAGTTTTTAGTCCAAAAAATTACGAGAACGGGAACTACGTGGGTAAAATCGCGGGGCACTGCTTGTGTATAACATGATTTTTGTACACGCGATCGAGCTATAGGCCGACTGTTTATCTGAGTCCTCGCTTGCGCAGTACAGGGACGCGGGGTTATGACGTCAAAGGGGACGGAGACAGGTGCAAGAGCAGGCGAATGTCACCTGTCTCAGTCATACGTCATACCCCCGCGCCCCTGTACCGCGCAGGCGAGGACTCAGATAAACGGTCGGCCTATAGCGGAAACATGAGATGTGCCTCGCAAGCTGGCCACTGCCAACTGAACGCAGCAGAGACGGGAAGAGATGTGAGTTGCGTGAAGTGACTGCTGTGAGCGGCGCCGTCTGGCTTTTGAATCAGATGTAACTGAATGCGTTGCCTGAATTTTCCCGGTGGTTACAATCTTGGTGTCCTCAAATCGAGGGTGAATCGGTTTCTCCTAGGTCAGCACACTCCATCGTAGACCACATCGTCGCTTAACATCCGGAAAGTTCGCAGTCAAGTGTAAGCCAATAAAAGTTAAAAGAAACTACAATGCAACCATCGGGCACATCTCCGCTACAGTCTAGCGTCATGTCTGCTAAGACTTGGTGGATATACCTTTGTTTAAAAATATCTCTCCTCGTCTCCCGCTTCGAACATCTTCTCTCGTTTCGGGTGCGGTTCCACTGAGCGGAGCGGAGCAGAGTGGAGACGAGCTGTGTCGCAATTCAGGCTGAGACTACACTAAAGTGGAGATGTTCGAGCTGAGAGCGGATGTTTTATCCCACCAATAGAATTCCGTTATTCACACATCTCGTCTCCGCTCCGCTCGCTCCAGTGAAACACGTCTCCGCTACAGATATCTCCGCACATCTCCAGTTTGGTGTCCAGCCTAACGCTAGTTGACAGTGAGGGTGGCACGCACGAGCGGGCTCGTTGTTGAGCTGTGCGGCGCTGTGTACACGCAGACGATTGCGGGGTAACGAAGCGAGGACGATGCAGTACCATCAGCACTCACTGTTTGTACTTTACTTGTAGATTGGTGGTATGGAATCGCGAGTCCTGTGTTTTTGTGGAACGAAGAAAATTTGAACGATTCTCAAGTTTAAAAGATTTGAGTGACGAGTCGAGCAAGGCGTGCAACCGATGGTAAGCAACACGCCTCCCCATAACAGCACAGTGACACGCAGCTATTGATTAGAACATGAAAAGTCCAAATCATTGCCTAGCACTGCACTGCGCCCGTCACCCAGAGATAAAAGTAAAATGTTTAAGTAGTCTAAGTTCCCTGAAAACATTTCTCTTCAAACCAGAACATAGTGCAGTTATGTTTTCACATAACATAATAAGTAAATTATATCTTTTGCACATTACTCTTTTTCTTGTTCTGGTATCCTATACCTAATTGGCTCAATTGTCCTACTTTTATTTCTCCAATTTGTTTATATCAATATCATCTGCGGTACATACAACTGTATTGTATTAAAATGTGGTGTAAACCACATTAATGACGCTCTAAAAAGTCGGGTCAATTTGGTTACTTTTAGGTCATTGTATGCCCACGGATAAACACGTTAAAAGACAATCCGACACTCACGATTAGTGGAAAATAACCCTGAATACAAGTCTCTTAAAACATCGATATAAAAATAATAATCAATATGTCGCATATAACCACATTCACACTCGAATCAAAAATTCAATCGAAAACACCTTGACGAACACCTGTCAGTCTGATTAAAGGTGAGGTCCAGGTGTAAAGACGTGTATAGACGCTGACTACTAGTTGCTGTGACTTGATGTCGTCATACTGCACGTTTCATAAATAACTTGGCAATTAGTCCCCAATACAACGAACTAAAATTTTATTGACATATATGTAGAAATTGTACAAATGTAAAACTGTGTGGGTGAGGGCCTTCCCACTATTAATTAAAAATTGTGGTCAACTTGTTTGACAAAAATCATGCTGCATGTATTATTATAAAGTGTTCACCACTCCGAAAATGTTGATATGACGTTATTCAGAAACGCTGCAGCGGCAAAAGTTTTCGCATTAGAAAAGTCTGTCGGAATGGTCCCAAAGAAGGCACCTACAAAATTTTGAATATGTATAAGTCCAAAAATATTAGTTTATTGTACTGAGAACTAAAAAATATCACAACAGTCTGATACGTCACAATCATTCGCCGTGCAGCCGATCGCATGCAGCCGATCGCAGGCAGCAGAGAGCGGGCTGCATCGTGAATTTCCCGTAATGGCCGGTAATGTAATCTTGAACAATGCCCGGAGCCCGCAGTTATCGCGCTAAGTTACACTGACGCATTATGCAGAGAGCTCGTCGTGTGACGTGTTCAAGCTCACAGTTAAATCTCTGCGTAAATTAAGCGAGATAATCTAGCACTGTTTCAAACTATAACGAGTCACATTGAAATAAAGCAATTAACACACACATACCCTCCAAACTATTGCATTTAAAAATCTGCTACAGGGTATAGGTAGTCTATCAGTTCAAATTTTCGTAAAACTTTTTAGTGTATCTATAACTTTTTAGTTATATGTAAGACCTGCAGGTCTACTACGAAGTCCGATAATCGGCCGAAGTTAAGGACGTTTTATACCACGAAACACAACACGAAACACCGCTGTTTCCGTCATTTTACAGAGATGAAAAGAAGTCCATCTATGCATCTACCATATTCAAGTTCCACTTTGTTTTCCGCTCCGTTCAGATGTTCCAACGTGATTGAGCAACAAACATCCAAACTTACAGATTTGTAGGATTTTTTGAGGTGAAAATTTTTGTTTGACGCGCCAAAGATAGAATTTTCTCGGGATGTGAATTGAATTTAAGGGTGGGGAATGCTAAAGAAATCATCGGATAAACTCGGTACCCTGGCCATTGGCCATCTAGAAACGCGTCAGTTTTACTCATTGGCTTTCTAAAAATACGTAAGCATTGCCCATTGGACATTTAAAAATGCGTAAACATACGTAAGCGTAGAAGGTCATGGTCATGACCACACCTTCCGCTTTCACCCGCGTAGTTTCCAAAGTAAGCCATCATTCTGAGTTAAAAGCTTTCACTTCTATTGGCAGTTCCTATGACTGCTTTTCTATTGGCTGTTTGTGTTTTCTGTTCTATAATCTTTAATATTGATGTTATTTTCGAAATCACAATTTAAAACAAAAACAACGTTCTAAATTAGAACGAACAAGGACGCTTCAAAACTACGCCCGCGTTTTAATCCCTCGTAACAAGCGCCTCCGACGTTTGACGATGATTATTGCCTACATTCACTATCGAAGCTCTAACTGATTGTCACGTTCACTCAATTATCATCATTAAGCTCTGAGTACTACGGTTCACGCTTAATTGGCACGTCATTGCATGATATGACTTGATGACTAATCACATCTGTCGCGCCTGTGTTTAAGAGCTTCAAAGGCGAATGATTAACGACCTTATGTCGGTAAGTTATGGTTTGTTTTCTGTTTGGTGGTGATTGAATGCTAGTGTCTGGTGTAGACAATGAGGCCATACAATAGACAATATTGCGCAAAATCTATGAGCTGTTTGCAAGGAAAATGAAGTTGTGTAGAGTTATGTCTATTTCACAGGTATTTTTGGCAATTTTCAGTTTTCAAATTTTTTTTAATTCCAAAAGAATGCAACGATTTACGTAAAAGTCGGTTAAAAGCAAGCAATGAAAGAATATGTAAGCCTAAGGTTTGGGTATTGGAGCGGATTGGCTAGCTTTGGCAAGAATACTAAGTAACATGTAGAAGTGAACTAAAGTAGACTAATTATCAAATAATTATGCTGTAGTTAATTTTATATCTGTTATTATATGTTTCTGTTATGTTATGTTTATAGCACAATTGTGCTTTCTGTAGTGGTAGGAGAGTCTTCGGCAGTTCTTTTGGCTGTCTATCCAAAGTCGTCCTAGGAAAGTACCACACTTTTGCCAGTTATTGTTCCACCAAGCAGAAGTTACAGTATTCTGGTATGAAGGGTAAAGTTTATAGATAAATTATTAAGCTAAGAAATAAAACACCCTATATCTCCAGGTGACGAGCGCAGTGCGGTGCTAGGTAATGGTTTAGACTAAACATGTTCCAATACCTACGTGTCGCTGTGCTGTTATGGGCAGACATGTTGCTTACCATCAGGCACATGTCCTGCTCGTCTTGTTACTCTATACTGTAAATAATACATTTTATAATAAAACAAACACTGTATATGGATTAATTATACATAAAAATACTATCACAATGAAAGATAAAGATAATTCATAATAATAAATAATTTTTAATAAATTATCTATCACAATGAAAACAACAAGTTTCAGAGTTTATCAGTTACAACGAAAAAAATATTTCTTCCTACGGATGGATAAGATTTTTTCTTAAATTCCTTCGCACAAAGTCTCACTCGAGCGGAAAGCAGAGCTTTGTAGGCGGGATTTTTCACGGATTATCATGCTTTTGAAAAATACGATTACATTTTGATAATCTGACTAAAAACGTTGCCAGTGGCGTCCTAATCTTTGCGAATATTCGTTTTATGTTTTAATTTTGATTTTTAGGTTAAGTTAAATACTTGTTGTTACAAATATTAGATTTGAACCGTAAATACTTTTTAAAATAAATTCACGGGTAACTCACGTTTGATATGGTCAACCTAGTCTGACTAAAGTTTCGATCGCGTCCGGCAATATTTTTCAAGGAGTGCTAAACGAGCAGTGACCACGTGCGCGCACTCTCCTTGAAAAAGATCGCCGGACGCGATCGAAACTTGCGTCGAACTGAACTGAATGTATTAAACGTGAGTTACCCTGAATTTATTTCAAAAAATATTTATTTACGGGTTTAAATCTAATAGTCATACTGATTAGTTGTCATGCTAAAATACTTATCTTTTCGATTACCTGGTCGATTTCAATATATCATGTTAATAGGCGTTACAAGTTCACTGTCAAAAAAAGTAAACATGTATCTTATTAAGTAAAAACAAAACAAATAAAAACCTGATACTACGTAGTCCATAAATACCAGCTTAAATGACTTTACAGAAAATTGTAACTTTTTATTTTATTCACTTTATTTTTCTTTCGCGACTGAGCAAATCATTAAAAGAACAGTTGTATAAAGCACCCCTAATTTACCATTCACAAAATTAAACCGCCATCAAAAAAGTCACTCTAACCCGAAACGGTCCAACTTCTATAACAAAGTTAATTAATCACTTTAAAATTAACTCCAAAAAGTCACTTTATATTTCAGTGTTCCGGCTGTAACCGGTTCGGGCTGGTTACGAGTGGATCTGGCCGGTTACATTTCAAACGTCACGGAATGAAAAGGTCGCAGGGCAAAAAATAAATATGCGGGTCTTCGCGCGCCGCCCATTTTTCGTTCTGAACCCTTTTTTTGCTCGCGACCGTATTGTTAGCGTTGTAGTTTTTATTACTCAGACGAGACGTGCTAAATTCTCTGAGAATTAAAGTTTCTGTAGTATGGGTGTGCACATACACTTATATCTTCTTTATAAGGGGCAGATCCTTTAATTACAAAACTAAAATACAATAAGAACTAATAAACTACGCATAATAAAATACCTTATATCCCAAATCAAATCAATTTATCAAATCAATTTATCTCTGGGTGACAAGCGCAGTGTGGTGCTAGGTAATGCTTTGGACTCTCCATGTTCCAATTCCTGTATGTCACTGTGTTGTTACGGGAAAGCATGTTGCTTACCATCAGGCACATGTCCTGCTTTTCTTGTTACTCTTTACTATAGTAAAGGTATATGTACTTACTAATATAACAGACTTTTTTCAGATTTGCACTATTTTACTAATATTATACAAGCGAAAGTTTGGATATTAGGGATTTTATAACTCAATTGCGTCAAAACGGATAAACATACTTGTATCAAGCTGAAATGTAGATACTGAAATAATTGTCTGATATAGCATAAAATATAGGTTTCTTTTTTAGCCCCGACCAAAAAAGGGGTGTTATAAGTTTGACGTTGATATCTGTCTGTCTGTCTGTGTGTGTGTCTGTCTGTGGCACCGTAGAGCTCAAACGGATAAGCCAATTTCGAAGCGATTTTTTTTAATTTGAAAGTTAATAATTGTGTAGGTGTTTTTACCTACGTTTGGTTAATATCGAATCAAGATGGCCGCCTCCACAAAATGGCGGACAAAATATTTCCTTTTAACTTACCTCAATATGGGTATCAAATGAAAGGGCTTGACTAGTAAAACACTATACTTTATAAAAAAATCAAATCCAAGATGGCCGCCACCACAAAATGGCGAATTATATTATTATTTTCACAACTTCCTTAATATGGGTATCAAATAAAAGGGCTTGACTAGTAGAATGTTGTACAGATTATAAATCTGAGGTAGTCGGGGGGTTAATAATTTTAATTTTGTTCTTGTATTGTAGAAAAATGATGGGAACAAAACTACGCAAGTACTCGTAAAATCGCACATACTTTATTGCCCTAATTTTATTCTGGAAGTATGGCCCTTCAAAACCGAAATATTAACTAAATATCCTCGTACGTGCTGTGAATTGTAAAATAACCTGCTGTGATTTATTACTTCAGGTAGACTCTACAAAGAAACAAAAATACTAAAAAAAAATAAAAAAATATAAAGTGTGTTTGACTGGATCACTGTAATGCAATGTAACCAAATGCAAAAACTACTGAAGGGATTAATAGGAAATGTGGTACTGAGATAGACATAACAGATTTACACAGAGGCTACTTATTATTGCGGTGATATAACAAAACCTGGTACGTACTACGTGATTACAACCATATTGTACTAATTAGTATGGATGTGAAACCTGTATAATTTTGAAACAATCCAAAAACTTTAAAAAAATTAAATTTAGCAATTCCACAGTCTCCGTAATCCATATATTATTATAATAAACACTTACTTATACTTATAACAATAGGGTCCAACGTCACAATCAAATCAATACCACACCACAAAAAAACATTCAAATCTAATTCTTGTCGCATTTAATCAACTTACAACGCCACCCTGTGGCCGGGAGAGGGAACTAATTGTGACGTCACACAGAGATAACACAATTACTGTGTGATAGAATTATGTCGTGTTCTTTGCGGTCTGATGTGATGTAGTTATGGAATGTAAGGGGTAGGTCGCGGTTAGTTGACGCAGCCGTTTGTGGGGATTGTCCTGTAGATTGGTAGATTCGTCATTTTACTATATTTATGTACATATGTACTACGAGATCTGTTCACAGTTTCACGCGCTTTAGATAGGTTTTTGTTCATTTCGCCTAAGTTATTCATTGACATACTAAAACGGATAAAGAAATGAAATAAAATTAAAATGAAATTTATTCCATACAAAATAGAGTACAACATTGTACAATTAAGCGATCATTCTATTTTGCCAAGATCTCAGGCATATGGAATTATAACAATTGTTATTGAGTAAATTATATGCTAGTTGAAAAATTATACATACTCGTAGGTAATTAAGAAAGATTGTTTTAATGTTAATACAAGGCAGCATTTTGACATTATGAAAGTACATTTACAACTAGTCCGCCCCGATTTCACCCATGGTACATAATAATACCAGCACTTAAAGATGACGTACACACATTTAACGTGATATTTATGATCTGGCCTGGTGGCTTAGTTGGTAGTAGGTCTGCCTGCGAAGCCGTGGGTCGTGGGTTCGATCCCCACCCAGTGCAAATGTTTGTGTGATGAATTCAGATATTTGTACTGTGCCTGGGTGTTTTCTATGTATAATAAGTATGTATTTAAAAATATATAAGTATTATATCAGCTATCTGGGTTCCATAGTAGCTTAGCTTGGGGTCAGGTGGTGTTGTGTGTGAAATGTCCTTCAATATTTATTTATTATTTATTTATGGTGAAATATTTTTTGAAATCCGTTCAGTAGTTCTTGAGACTATCAATCGCGTTCAAACAAAAAATCTCATTGGCTTTATAATATTAGAATAGATAATACATATATATTTGATGTAAGGCTGAGGTTGGCCTCCTCAGCTGTCTCGGCCACTAACTCCACTCTCCCATATTTACAAACAATCAATACCCGCTTCACTTCGTCGCCGCAAATTGTCACACCACTGATTGCCGCATTGTGAGAGACCTATACCGCTACGATCGTTTATTGACCCGATATTAAACTTTAGGAACACAAGATATAGAGCTTAAAATTAACTAAAAATACTTCTAACGTTGGTTAACCTTTAGCTACCGACCTGGTCTAAACGTAGCACTTACGCCGATGTGACGACTGAGAGACATCAAAATTTAAGTAATGAAATAAAAAGTGTATGTACATGCAAAAAATTTCTATTTTATACATTTAAAAGATTGTTATTCGAGGTAAGCAAACTACAGGATTTCAAAAAAAATACACGTAATTTTTCAGATAAAATCAATATTTATTCGAGGGATCGCAATTATTTGGTACTAAATTTTAAGGACTTACTTCAGTCGTCTTTTTCTCTAAAATTAAGTTATAAACAACAATTGAACTTAAAATGTGTCATCTTCTATAATCATTTATCAAAATGTAACATAGATCTTACTTCTTAGTTAAAAAATTAAAAAAATGACAGCACTTGAATATTTGGTACATTATCTACGTACGTTTATACAGCAAGTAAGGTACATTGGTTTTTTGCATTTGCAGCAACAGTACTTCGTTTGCCTTTTCAACGTCTAGGACAGATTGCACATGTCTTTCTAACAGCAAACACCTGGACCTGGATTCGGATAAGTTTTTGGTGGTGAAGGCTCGGGCATATCGGCGAGCCCAATAACTCGCTCGCTACTTAACCGCAATTCTCTTGGGATTCTATCTTTGTAAACGAATAATTTCTAATTCACGGGCCAGAGAGAGTAAAAATAAGCCACGACTGATGTCCCCTTGTTTGTGCACTTGATGTACAATACATAAGCATTAACACCACTCATGTCTACCAACCTGTAAAACAAAGTCATAGGGCAACGTAGAGTTCTTTGAGATCACGAGTAATGCGAATACTTCTTGTTTGCCTCATCCGGGGTGGATATAGTCAGTTACCATAATAGGCTTATTAGTTGCAGAATTAATCTTTTTGATATGGTGCATAGACGACACTAGTAAAACAGCTTTTTTAGGCTTAGGCACGTACGATAAGACAGAATAGTTTTGTCTTTGGTAAATCCACAATACGAGGAACTCTATCTTTATTATTTACAGGGGTTTCCAGCTCACTGGACGTGATATTTCTTCTTTTAGGCATTCTGCAATTAAAAGTATCCTTTTAAAGCCGATGTGACGTCAATCCGACACTATGAGACACATAAACACCGAGATGACGATCAAGAGACGTACGAAATTTTGTACATAAACACCGTACTTACGTCTGTGAGACGTCGATCGCTTCGATACGGCGACATGTGCACTCGCCACGGGCGCAGCGTCGACTGATGGCTTGCAATGCGGAAGAAGGAAGGTAGCGAGAGGGGCAACGCCGAAGATGGCGTGATTTAAGAAATATTTCAAAATTAAAAATTGTTACGTCTGTGAGACGTATAGGTCGGTAGTTAAAGGTTAATTAATAATTGTGACTAAACTCTATATTTATGTTAAGCTAAAATAGCCCCTGTTACGTTCCCACTATTGGGAATCAAGACATTCTCTCACAAAGAAAGAATGAAGGACATAATTCCTCGACGCTGGTCTAGTACGAGTATTTTTTTACGAATATGACAGTTCATTTCCAGTGACCTTTAAAGTCAAAGTCAAAGTTCTTTATTGATAAATGTACACAATTTACACGTAAATTTTAGAATAAAAATATTCTATGATACATTTCCCAGGTGCAAATTGACTTGTCAAATATAGTTATAAATTTTTAAATGTTGGTGTGTGGCACCACTGTTTGTTTTTGTAAAATTTCTCTAACAAAATAAAACATTGACGCCACCTATTGGGGAAATTAGGAACTGTCTTTGACAGGTCTTTTTGCATCTTGAAAATTCCCCATTGTCTATTAAATTTTGAACTTTGAACGTAAGATGACGTATGTTACAAACTATCCAAATACGCACTAATAACCTTTCCGGTATTTACTTATTAGCACACTCGTTTACTCTACTTACTATACTCTATGATTACGATACCTTTAAACGACCAATTCTTGTAGGTATATATATATATAGAATCTGAATCTCGGAAACGGCTCGAACGATTTTCATGAAATTGTGTATACAACTATGAATACGGTTTCGGGGACGATAAATCGATCTAACTAGGTTTTATTTTTTTTAAACATCATTTTATGCGCGTTTTTAGACAATAGAAAACTACTACAGTGTCATTAGAATACAATAACTTATTTTGCCACTGTTCTTTAAGTCTAAATGGCTCAGACGGAATATGCTCGCCCTCGGAGTCAACAGGCCCCGGTTCGAATCCTGATGGTTACTCGGGTTTTTCCTTTTTGTAATTTTTTTTCTGAGAAAATCTTTTACTTAGAGCCCTTTATAAACGCATTTAAAAGCAAGTTTGACTCAGGCTTCAGTCAGCCACCGGTAGGGAAGGTTAAGAAACTACATGGACACTCATTAAGGAGTGCCCTACGGAGTCACCAGGTTGATAATATCACCTCTATATTGGTCACCATCCAGCGGGGAAGATCTATCCATGTCCTTGGATCACTTCCTGACTTGTTGCCGGTCAATCAATCAATCAACAGCCCACTAAATGTTCCCACTGCTGGAACTCGGGCCTTCTCTCGCAAGGAGAGAGTTAAGACCATAATCCACCACGCTGGCCCATTGCGGGTTGGTGGATGACACATGACCTCGAAAGGTTCTAGGTGCATATCGGTTTCCTCACGATGTTTTCCTTCGCCGTTTTAAGTTATCCGGTATGCCGATGTAATTTATGTTTTTTTTTTTAAACTGTCCTTCTTTCTTTCAATTTATATTTTAACATATGAACCTACGCAAATCTGCCCAGATTAAACAATATCCAATTTTTGAAATTTACAACTTACAAGTGGTTAATACAATTAAGTAACAAAAATAAGTTTTCAGCGTAAAATGTATTTTAATTCATCACAGTTAGGTATATTTTCAAATATCAATTCTTAAAGCTTTGAAATGCTTTGTTCTAAGTGGCAAGTGACGGTTGAAAGTTTTAATAAGACAGTGGGCTTAAATTCGTTTGATTGAGAGGTCCTCAGAACTTAGTGAAATACTTGTCCCGTTCAAATTTATCCTCATTCACCTTACTGTTACAGGCGCAGTATGAAACTGAGTAATATTTTGGAAGGGTATCAAAACATTTGTGGCTATGTTGGTAATGAATCTGCTCACTTTACTGTAGATCGTGGGTTCCATTCGCACGTAAGACAAAAAATATTTGTGCGGAAACACAGAATTATATTTGTGTAAGTATAGATATGTTAGTATGTTACGAATTATGATGGTATAGTATTATTATTACTTTAAATGGGTAAGGTAAATTAAGATTAAAAATAATAATAATAATTTCTAATGATTAACACACGTATTAGCTTGACTGTGAGTATGTTAATTAGCTATGACGTAAATAAATATTTATTTGTGTTTTTAAGTATTTTTAAAAACTGTTGTAGAAAAGTTTATGTCTTTTACACAATTTATTATTGATCTAGCCGTGCCCTGTGGTTTTACTCGAATAGTTTCCGTTTTTTATTTATTTTCGCGTGAAGTAAAACTCACTTGTGGCACTCAAATGTCTTATTTGAAATTGTAAATCTAACTGTATTTCATCCTGACCCATTCAGAAGTTCCAACGTGGTTGAGCAACATAAATCAATTTTGATAATTTTAGTAGGATTCTGGGGTCTCGGGTGATACGGCCAGTCCAGTCAGACTTAAGTTGCAGCCTCATCCGGCGTGACTTTTCAAGAGGAGTGCGGAATGATTCTGATCGTTTTTGGACTGTGCGTATTACCCGTAAGCTACCCCTGTATTTAAAGTGTTTGAAATTATCCAAGTTTTGCATTTTCTTAATTTAGAGATAAATGCTGCTGTAGTGTGGTGAGAAATTTCTTATACTTATATCAGAATATTATTTATTTTTAGATACAAACTTATGATGTTATATATGTAAATACGAGTAGGATCCAAAACATTTCATTTGCCATAAAAACACTCTGCTTCACTTCTCTTTTTGCAGCCAAAATATCACGTACTAAATCATCCCGGTCGGCGGTCAGCGGGCAACAAAAGGTTATGACTGTAATTAGTTTTTTTGTCCCACTGTGCAATATTTCACGTTTTCGACCGCATGCGTAATAATTTTTCAATTAAAAATGCTCTCGCGTTTTTTAACGGTCCACATCATTTATGCGTAAATAGAAATGTTATGAATTTGTGGAGGTTTTATTAAAATTTTGACGCTACGAGGATAACCACATTTTTAGAGGGTTGGCGTTATATTTTTTGGAAAAGAAAAATAATTTATTGATAAGACAATGTAACGGCTCAGCTGCGCTAACCCGTCAACAATCTCCAAATATTTCAATGATACTATGTATTTAGTAATAAAGTGTGATTTACTAATGTTTAATTGCATTGGTTATTGATTATTGGTTAATCGGCTAAATATATTTCATTGTAATAAAATCTTGATATTGAATACATCTACCAATAATTTAACCCTTTGAAATCGTTAATCGGAAAATTGCGAAAATTCGCGATGACGCGCGAATCGGCGATAGTAAGCGCGAGCGCACGGCCTTCGCTCCTTGCGGATTATTTTATATCTTGTGATAGATTAGTTATATTTAGGCTGGTTTGAGTTACTTTATCTTAAAGCTATTGAAGTAAGCTATAAGACGATGTAAACTTGTTTTGTATTGTATTTTTATTTCAATTTACACGGACCTTTCGTTGTACCCAAAGTTGAAAAATAGTTATAATTTTGAAAAAGTGAGTATTTGTATTGAAAATGAATTGTTTTATGTATTCGTTTTTATGTTTTTATACAAAGCTTTATATGTTTCTTATAAAATAAATCTAAAATGTATATGCTTTCATACAAATATTTTGATATTTTGTACTCTGAATCATACTCAGAAATTGGCGATGAACAGAAATTGCATGCGTTAGGGCCGTTCTTTCAAAACTCTTGTGTGGTAAGATTTTAGTATGTAGGCTTTATATTTATATACTGGTCGATAGAAAATATATTCAGGAATTTTATAAAATAATATTAGAACCGATAATTAAAAAAATCTATACCCAATGAGGCAAAATGTCAGGAATCACAGAATTTTCGTGATAAAATCCGACGATTTTGATTCTACAATTATTGACATGATAAACAATGTTTTCTGGCATAAAATATATCTTTCAAAATGACAAAACAATATGCTTTTCGGTAATCTAAAAACGTGGATACCATAAAACAAAAACTCGGAAAATACTCTGACAAAAATACCTAAAAAATACCTAAAAAAACACTTCGCGGCGATAAAATTCCGTGACGTCATAGAATGTTTACATAGCCGTATGCAGCTTGTAGTTGGCTAGATACCCTAGACACGCACACATTCGAGCGCTCCCGGCGTGTCTGTGTGTGTGAGTTCTGGACGGTCCCGTACTTTTCATGAATTTTAGACAAAAATAAGGAATATCGGGCCAAGGTAACGAATAAAATGGATTTTACGATATTTTTACAACTAAAACACAGATATTCTAAGACGTCCCAAACAAAATAAACAGTAAAACGATAAGCAAAACCAAACGATCGGTCAATTTGCCCGCGAACCAGAAAGTACCAGATATTTTTACTCGATGTTGTATCAAAATATATAACACATTATACGATTGTGATTATGAAAAAAGGGTTGGAAAAATACTTCTAAAGCGTATAATAAATAGCCACTTACCACTTATTTATTTGAAATCACTTAAATTCACAAAACAAATACACCCTCACTCGCGAGAACCGGGACGCGCACTGACGGCGCGAAATGGCGGGAAACTAACCGACTTCTTCGATCTGTACCGAAAAATTTCGTTCCGACTGATACTACGCTATTGGTCTGATTATGAAGCGGCATTCAATAGGTCTTATATCCATTAAAAAGTTATGGGAATATCCACCTTCGCTTATACAATATTAGGTTTAAAAGCGGCTGGGACCGCAACTGACATCGGACGGTGACGATCGTCACTAGCCGATGCCAACGGTACTTTCGCCTTCAGTGACGATTGTCACTAGCCGATGCCAACGGGTTAATCAATAGGGAACATACCTTAGAAGATTACATTTTACACCTTGAATTGAGAGTATTTAGGTAAATGTCAGCATCGGTGATAATTCCAATAGAGAGGTGGATTTGTTCCATGTTGAAGTAAATTGGGAATGCAGGAGCCATCACTCTGGTTCCTTCATAGAGCATCAGTTGTAGTCTGAGGAAAAAGATATAAACCAACAAAGTTACATTTATTACTTTATAGAACATACAGACAAATGAAAGGGCAGGTTAGTTATAATTGAGACCATTAAATGTGCAACTGGACTTCAATAATAGTTCAAAGAACTGTAATTGATGCCTCTTGTATTTATTCGATTGAGAACATTCAATGCTAAGTACTATTTTAATTATATGAATTGCTCTCTCTGAACTAAAAATACACTTATGTTCTCTCACTACTATATGTGTAATGGGATTGATTACATAGAGAGAAATACCTAGAGTGGTAGTTTTGCATTTCAATCAGTTTCACATAATTTACTTGATTGGGAACATTTAGCATTAAGTACTATAATAATATATGAATTATTCTTCCCACAGAACTAAAGACTCTAATCATTCATTGTTATGTATATTACAGAATACATGGAGAACATACCTTGTAAAATCACTTCATAATTGAGATATGAGGTATTGAACTTCATAATTGAGATATGAGATATTGAACTTTCACGGGGAAAAGGCTGCTTTCTTGTGCGAAAGATTTCACGGTTAGATTACCTAACCTCAAACACGGACAAATTACACTTTTGCGTTGAATAATTTAAGAGACAGAATATATCTTTCAAGAGCGGTTTCCAAATACCTAACTACGATGTTAGAAATTCACGAAAAATTCACACCTTGAAATTTACATATTCTACATTATTGACGTTGACAGAGGAATTATCTTGAATTTGCAAAATTAGTGAAGGGAAAATAATAAAATTTTATGCTAATGATTAAGTTCAGAGGAATCATCGTTTTAACCTCAAAAACTTCCAACGAGACGAAAATGGCGGAACGTTCACGAAATTCATTTGGTCAACGAAGCACATATCGTCATCGAAACACATTTGGTCAACGAAACACAAACCGTCAGGAAAGCAGGAATCGTCGTCGAAACACATTTGGTCAACGAGACACAAAACGTCAGGAAAGCAGGTTTCGTCGACGAATTCCATTTGGTCATCGAGACACAAAACGTCAGGAAAGCACAGAACGTCCGCGAAATCCAAAGGGGCGGAGCTTAATAGCTAGACCACTATATATTGCAGTAGAACGGGAGCTCGCGGCATTAGTTCCTGAGCTCTCCGAGAGTAAGGACTCATTTCGGTTTCGTGAATTTTGGTGACGTAGTCCATGTAAATTGTAAATTTTTAAATTGTGGGTTTTTGGACTTTGTACTAACGTACACTTCGCAGTGAAGATATTGCTATGTTTTTAATGCAAAGGAACGTTAGCTCATTTTGAAGTCGGATTAAACCGGTACTCCACGTGATTTGGTTTTGAATGTAGCCGATTGTGGGGAGTGAACCTTGGTGTCTTACGATTTCAAACTATTTGAGTGTTAAATTTAAATTTGGGGTAGTTTTGTTCTTGGGGATATGGACTACTGAACAAACATATCATACATGGTTATGATAGGGGTAGCGCGCTTCACGCCTACCTCATGTAGGGACAAATACTTACTCAGGGTTTCTGAGGCGGCCTGAGGTCGATTTTGCCCATTTTATGGGATCGACAAATGCCTCCGTGTCCGATTTCTGGATTATTGAACCCTAGATGACCTCAATTTTCGCGGGTTAGTCAGGCTGTAAGCTTGCTAGACCAGTTCAATGATTCATTGGCCGGACATGTCTTACGTTAGGATTGGTTGGCTTCTGTTCGATTCCAAAAAGGATTGGCTTTGTGTTAGAAGCTGGTTCTGGTTCCCCGACACCTAGAATGGAAGCCTGCCCGTAGGGTTTGTCAGGGATCATAGGATTTGTCAGTCTGATCAACTGTTAGGTAAATTTAGTGATTCAATGTTAGCAAGGGTTTTGCACTTTATGCCACGACACTTGGATAAAATAAACCCTTTTGTTAGATTTAGATTTTAAATTGAGATCCGCGAATCTCTTGCTATTAGGTATGTATCTCTTAGCTGTTAGGCCATGTAGGCTAGGATGGATTTTCATTCTAGGTATAGTCGTTACGTTGAACCTAATACGTCTAGTATGTAACGTATCTGATCAACGGAACATAGGGAATCTATTAATCCTTTGTTTCAGGTTATTAGTGAACAAATAGTTGGAGAATAACATAAACTGGTCGTTGACTAGACTTTAATTGAGTTTTATAACAATTTCCACTTACACAATATATTTACAATCTTTTATAAAACTAAATTCCTAAATCTGTGTAAGAGCCGTGATCTAGTTTTGGTAATCTGCACAAATAATAATAAAACAATAAAACATCACTTTATTTGAGCGAAAATATACACCACGACGTACATAACGGGATCAGGAATTTAACGAAGTTTCCTGAATACCAATATTTACAAAGATCACATTTTAAATCTTGAAAACTATCTAATAATCACCTAGGTATTTATTTACAAACCTAGAAATTGTACATTAATTACATCACAATTATGATATAAACCTTAATTACGGGATAACAAATACATTTGCAAATTCAATCAAGCAGTTTAAAACATAATATTGTTTGATAAGCCTCTGTGTTAGGGCTTCAATGTAGCTTCAACTTAAATATTACTTAACCTTATGCAGAAGTCTGCTAATTTATGGACATTCCTTTAAAGTCATACACGTGTTATGCAGTCCAGAGATCTAGCTGAAATGGGATCGAAGACATAAGTTATGTCCTGAAATTATCTGATTGGGTCGGTTGCACCCTAGTTAGTCTTCCACATATACAAAGGAAGATCTGACATATCTGCATCGAAATTAATAGCTCGGTAGAAGCTAAACTATCAAAGTTACATTGGAAACTTGACCTATAAGGCATATCTAACATATTGACTAATTATTGTAAAACTAGTAAACATTCTGTTATTCCCGAAATAATATTCCAATGCTGTCAATCGAAACAGTAAGTTCTATGTGACTCCAACGACTGACTACATGACTCTGACGTCAACTATAGACTTGCAATAGGAAATGGAAACTCCTCACAACCGTGAATAAATTCTCCACTTCCTTAAATAGCTTAATTTGGCAGGGAGAGAAACACGGGAGGTGAAGGTGAGTGTTGAAATTTCGGAAAGGGGCCCCTTAAACCTACTCCCGTGTCACAAGTCTCGGGCGCTACTCGGGTTTCTCTCCCTCTCACGCGATGGACCCGGCACTCGCACGGTGAATCCATGGAACGCTAGGAAGTTCTCTCTCTACAAAACTTGCTATTATAGATACGAATCATGACAAAAACACTATTACGTCGTAAACTATTAAAGCCAAACTGTTTTCATACCTACTATCTAAAGCATAATATCTAACATGACACCAAGTACAAAACATATACTATAACTTATTACATTCCGATTATACACTATGGTTACATAGCTTCATTGACGAGCTCTGTCTTGCTATTTTAGAAATTAAACATGACAAAAATTACTATTACGTCATACGCTAATAAAACTATAATTTAATGATGCAGGCGAGAATATTTACAAAAATTTACTTAAGTCACCTAAAAAAATATTTACTGTGTCAATCAAAGTTAATTCTTATTCAAATATTGTTAAGTTAGAATTCTTAGGATCATTAGATTAAATTCATATTTTTAGAGGTAGATCAAAGGTTCATTTCAAATCTGTCTGAGTTACAACAACGGTTCACATACGTAGAGTCCTACTACTAGATGATCATTGGCCAAACAAACTAAATTAAGTAGTAGACGTTAAAGCGTTCATTCATTCGTACAAGGATAGGTGCGGTAAAATAAATTTAAAATGAACTTCAAATTATTTAATAATAATAAGGAAAGACTATTTCCTTAGGGGGGGGTCGTTACAACAAGTAAGATGCATGTCTGATGACAAACATCGCGATTAATAACACAATCTCACGACGTCGATTTTTGACGTGACAACGTCTAATAAATCGACGAACACCGGCTGCAGCCACGAGTGTCGAATTGATATGTCCCGTTACGCTCGTTGCAAGCTTGCACCACATCTACGAGTATTTCTCTTCTGCCTGGGCCACACTAACAGGCAATGACATTGATTATCGCGTTAACGGACGTTAACCTTATTTGTAAAATGCACCTTTGGTACACGTCCATTAGGTGTATTTTACACCTACGGTTAACGTCCATTAACGCGATAATTAATAGCATTTCCCGTTAGTGTGGCCCCAGCATAGTGTAATGCTGGGGCCACACCAACGGGAAATGTTAACACTAATCACACATTAATGTTTAATGTTGATTTTATGATAGTTTGTAGTAATAGAATATCGAAAAACACATTTTTATAATTTAATATTAGGTAATAAATTTGTTATAAATGATTTTAAATGCTATATTTTTTATCTGTTGTCACGTGACTGGAAACACTCATATGAATTATTACGTCATTAGCCGCAAAACAAGCTGTCGAAAACTGACTAAACTGTTTAATTTTCTGCATTTTTACTATAGTTTGCGATCTTAGCGACGACGACTTTGATTGTTTCTATACAAGTAATGATTAGAAAACACATGAACTGGACATACAATCATGAATCGCGATTAATGTTTTGCGACTAGTGACATCATGTCAGTCGTTAGTGTTTTAGCGGCAAAATTCAAAATTAGTCTAATATTATATTATGTTATTATATTTACTCATCAAAAATACAAATATTTTGAAGTAAAATGTTATTTATTACGGTAAACATGCGTCAATCTTCAAAATAAAAGCAGTTCCCAAAAATTGTTAACATCCCTATTGTTTGCAATTATTTTATCAGTATTTTGTCTTGAGGTTGTCCATTATCTATAACTAATTAAAGTCTAGAGACATAATGCTCAAACCGTTAACGATTAGAATTGTTGAAAAAAACTAGCATGCTGATGCTAGTGGCATTACCACATTTAAGTGCAATGCTTATTTGTCGAGCCTAATGGTACACATCGCTTTAGTTTTATGTTTGGATTGTTATTTTAAAATTCATATTGAATATTTTAAAACGTATTGGATTTTATTCATTAATTTAAATCGTGCTTTCGTTTTGTTATCTCGTGTTGCTTTTGTTATGCTGATTTTTAGCGTTTGTTTGACTTACTGCAGTCTTGTCCGGCTACTTACCTGAAAAAATAAATCAAATTGTTAGTTATAGTCTAGTTGTTTTTGTGTAAAACCTCAAGACTAAGATTATTGACGTGTAAATTGTGCATTTATCAATAAAGAACTTTGACTTTGGCTTAAGAAATCTGACGTTCTAGCCACTAGACTACTATTATAATCTGCATTACAACAGACCGGTAATTTAATAATCAATTAGTTCAATCTTATTATATATTATGTAAAAATTGGTTTCTTGATGTTGATTATGCAATTGCTAATTCAAGCAATTTAGCTAGAAAATAAATCAAACACATTAACCATAGGTATATAAAAACTAGGTCCACGAATTCCGAATATAGACCTGCTAAGGAGAAAGCTATTAAGTTTTCATATTTTTAATTTACTAGCCCCAACCATTAAAAATGTGTACACAGTAGTCGGTAGATATTTCTGATAGTGTTCTATGAGAAATATCTACCGAAACTTATTTAATTAAGAAGGAAACTTAATATAACTTTGTTCCCAACCGCTGTTACCTAATGTTTTAATTCAGAATTGCACAATTATTCTCTTGAAAAATTTAAAAGCTGGAAGTAATTAAACTATTACGAACAATGCAGAACTAAGGGTTCTCACGTACGCAATATTCAGTAATCAGCGTACGAGAATTGCAGAGTTTTGTAAACAAATGTGTCGATTTTTTAAAAATAATTAGACTTGTGCTAGTTTTATCGAGCAATGTTAAAAACTCAGACTCGGAACCTCCTTGGTCTACTTACTTTTTTTTTATGTAATTTGCTTAGCGCGAAAACATAAAAAAAATTGCATTTAATCATTTCCTCGCTGAGGTGGAATGAAAAGTTACGTGTTGCACTTGAGTGCAAAGATTTTTCACCTTGTGCTCTTTTGATTCCCTGGCTACGCTCAGGATTCTAATTTTGAATCACTCGCTGCGCTCGTGATTCAATTTTAGAATCCTTCGCTTCCTCGGTCATCAAAATTGAGCACGCGGTTAAAAATCAACTTTGCACTCTTGTATAACAAATAACTATTGTTTCAGTTTTAATTTATATTTTTAGTGTTTTCATGTTCCAATAGGTGCATGATACTGTGTTGTTATGAACAGGGGTGTTGCTTACCATCAAGGGCAAATCTGACTCGTTCTGTTACTTTAAAAAAAAACTTAGAGGATTCAAAGCCTTGTTGTGTGGTAAACCTTAATGCATAATTAGCATGTTTTTCAAATTACGACTATCCCGCCATTTACCAATCATTTACAGAAAGTTTATTCAGGCCTAATATCTACTAAATTTGAGTTGTAATATATTTATATGGAAATCTTCGACGTGTGTGCATGTGTGTGAACTTAGGTAAGTTCGAGTATTAGGTACTCGAACTTACCAAAGAGTAAACCTAATTTAGGAAAAAGCTATTGCTTTTGGAACTGCACAGAATTGACAGAAATTGTTTTGTAATAATGTGAATTACTCGTACTATTATTTTAATTATTGTAATAATAAACTCCATTGTCTATCTATGTTTCCAATTTCTAACCAATCTGAGATCCGTTGAATTCTCACAATATTGATTGAGTTACAAAAATTTCACATTAATAATGATGAATAGACAAACTCTTTGCACTTTGTTTTTATTTAAAACACAGAAAATCATAAAACGGCAAAGGGAACATGTAAAGCTTATGCTTTCTTCAACAACATCACAAGCTTCTTAAACAACAAAACTTTAAAACCAATCTTACGAATACAATCTACCAAGGTTCTACAATAAGGAACCAATTCATGTCTAACTCATTCTACTTAAGTTTCTTTATTGAGACTCGTCCCGGCACGCGGAGCTAGACTGGCAAGAACTTCTTGCAATTTATTTAGTGTAAGAGATTACGAAACATGTTTGTGAGTGGCAAGACATAGTTTGGTTTTCTTGTTATTTTCTACTTCGGACGAACAGGATGTGGAATACCATCCCTGAAAAGTGGTCCACATAGATGTATGTACAACAAATAACTTTTTAAGAAAACAATATCTTTAGTTGTTTGCAAATTAAATTAATTGAATTAAATTCAATCAAAGATTTGAAGTGAAAAATTACTTAGCCGCATTAAGCACTCTGACTGGAATCGTGGCTTAGTAGGTAGTAGCTCTGCCTGCGAAATCGAGGGTCGTGGGTTCGATTCTCACCCAGTGCCAATATTTGTGTGCTGCATTCAAATATTTGTACTATGTGTGGGTGTTTCTATGTATAATAAGCATGTATTTAAAACTATATAAGTATTATATCAGCTATCAGGGTCAAATGGTGCTGTGTGTGAATTGTCTACCAATATTTTATTTATTTATTTTACTCTTTGGTAACGGAAAATCTGATGTGTTCCCGTCACTGACATGCTAATTGGGTATTGGACTGGGTCTAAAACAAACCATTCTAAACAGTCCGTCAGCCAGATCTTAGAAAAATATGGAGCACGTATTTTTTGTTTTATTAAATTATTCATCATCATCATCATCATCATCAGCCGTAAGATGTCCACTGCTGAACATAGGCCTCCCCCCTAGATTTCCACAACGAATAGTCCTGCGCAACCTGCAACCAGCGGTTTCCAGCGACCTTTGTGAGGTCATCTGTCCATCTAGTGGGAGGCCGTCCAACTCGGCGTGTTGCAGTTCGTGGTCGCCACTCGAGTACCTTTCTTCCTCATCGGTTGTCAGTTATTTATTAGATGCTTACTCTTTGAGCTATGTCGGCCACTTTCGTTATTTTGCGAATATCCTCATTACTGATTCTGTCGCGCAAAGAGACTCCGAGCATAGCTCTCTCTTTTCACGTTTACAAGTTTTTTTTTTTTTTTTAATGAAATAGATATATTACTCAAAAGGAATATTTTTCTAGATAAGGGAAGAGACAGAGGAGGAGGAAGACATTGTCTGTCATACTGAAAATACATAAAAGAGCGATTGCTTCATGAAAAAAAAAGGGAATCACTCAACACTAAAACGCAAGTAGATGCACGTATGCATTCCTCTATTCCAAGGAACGGAGCACAAACTTATAATTTATGTAAAGATCAAAAGCAATTTCCCAATGAGCTATATAGAACACAGTTTACGTGGCAAACAGCTCATTGATCATACAAGGAATACTGTGTTTTAGGACTCAAACAAGAGATGCTACTTTTGTGATGGGAACGTCTTATCTGTGAAAGCCGAATATTTAAGATTATGTCGTTTTCAAATTGAGAGTGAACCGGTTTCTTCGCGGTAAGCACGCTTCATCGTAAACCGTATCATGGCAATCAATTGTACACTAAAAGTACTACTAGGTTAAAAAAAGACTTTTCATCCCACCAGCTCGGAAAGAGTACTTTTGCTCCTCAATATCAGGGCGCAAAAGTCGTTTTTACCCTCTAGAGGTTAAAGTAAATTTGAATTTAGAACATCTTGTGTACTGAGGTTTTGAATTCAAAACATAATTCAACCTATTTATTTCTACCTCCTTGGTGCCGAATGCATTATATTTTTTTTTAACATGTTAATAACTCAGACTAGGAACCTCCTTGGTTCTTTTTTTTAATTTGCTTAGCGCGAAAACATTTAAAAATTTGCATTTAGTCATTTCCTCGCTGAGGTGGAATGAAAAGTTACGTGTTGCACTCGAGTGCAAAGATTTTTCACCTTGTGCTCTTTTGATTCCCTTGCTACACTCAGGATTCTAATTTTGAATCACTCGCTGCGCTCGTGATTCAATTTTAGAATCCTTCGCTTGCTCGGTCATCAAAATTGAGCACGCGGTTAAAAATCAACTTTGCACTCTTGTATAACAAATAACTATTAACTCTGTTAATCAGAAACAAAACAATGTCTGGCGCATGTTGGATGCTCATCGGCTCCAAATCACCATTCTGACTGGCTTCGTGGCTTAGTGGGCAGTAACTCTGCCTGCGAAGCCGAGGGTCGTGGGTTCGATTCCCACCCAGTGCAAATATTTGTGTGATGAATTCAAATATTTGCACTGTGTCTGGGTGTTTCTATGTATAATAAGCATGTATTTAAAATTATATAAGTATTATTTCAACTATGTGGCCGCCATACTACAAGCTTTGCTTAGTTTGGGGTCAGATGGTCTTGTGTGTGAATTGTCCACCAATATTTATTTATTTATTCACTAGAAGCCCGATAGCAAATGGTGCGATTAGCTAAAGGAGAAGTTTGTCGTCAATATTGGCTTTTCGCGATAAATAAGTAACCTATTTGTTAAGTCAAGCTATTAACGAGTATGTTAGCCCGAATATTTACGCAAATTTCAGACTAATCTATTCAGTTTTATAACGTTGATTATATAGATTATTCAAAGTCAAAGTCAAAGTCAAAGTTCTTTATTGATAAATGTACAATTTACACGTCAATTTTATAAAAAAACAAAATAAGAGTATACAAAGAGTATACATTTTTAAAGTTTAAATTGAACTTTATATTGTACGATAAAGGTATCGTACAAATAAGTGTCAAAAATTAAAATATATGTACTTATTACAATTGTAATGAACAATGTCAATTTTTACAACTTTATTGTGAGTTTGCCATCACTATATAAAAACTCGCTGTAACTATAAAAGTTTGATCGATAAGCCAGCTTTTAATCGGTTTTGAAGCTACCCGAACTCGGTGCTAATTTAACTATTTTAGGAAGAGTGTTATAAACTTCCGGTCCCATAATGTGAGTCAGTTTTTCCGATCTCGCGAGAGAGTGAGGTATACTATCCAGCTTGTCAGCGTTACGTATATTGCGCGAATGTCTCTCTCCTCGCGTGTCGTATGAGTCTAAGTTGTTTCTGACATACACAGCTACTTGGTAGATCAAGATTGCAGGCAACGTAAGTATGCCAAGCTCTTTGAAATATGGTCTGACGGATGTGCATTGCGACACGCCCACGATGGCGCGTATGGCACGTTTTTGGGCGCGGAAAGCACGCTCCCAGTCGGCAGCGCGTGCGTATAGTTCGGCTCCGTACTGTAACCGGGAATGCACCGTCGCGAAGTAACACGAACGAGATACATCTGCAGACACCACTCGGGATACCCGTCTTAGTGCAAAGCACGCACTGCTTACTTTAGCACACATCTTGTCGATGTGGTGTTCCCATGTCATGCAGCGGTCAATCTCGAACCCCAGAAATGTTGTGCTTTGTACCTGCTCAATCCGGACCCCGTCAAGTAAGACTGTCTATTATTAGTTTTATTATATAGATTGAGCAGCAAACATTGAATCTCACAACGTCTATATTTCTAATATTAGAGTGGTATAACAGAAAGAAGAATAATCCCAATGGGTTTCCAATGGGAATCAAAAATATTAAACTATCTGTTTTTTAGTTTCGTAAACAATCTCACGGAAGTAGGTTTCTTTCTCGCAATTCTAATGTTTTCTTTTATTGTTTCAAAACAAAGAGTGCATTAGAAACCCCGGAGACAAAGTAATATGTAGTTGAGACAAACTAAGCAAGAACAATGGTGAAAACAAGCAAAAAAGATCGTTTAGAGATCCTATTCACTAGGACCAAAAAGCTTAAGACACGTGTTTGCCATTATAACTGGACCCTAATCTCTGTAGTACATTTTTTTACTGAAGCAAAATCTTCGTGTTAGTTAACCAAAAAAATTGTTGGTATATAAATTTGCAAGAAAATTTTGGAATATATTTTTCCTCCATAAATCCTAAGGGAATGTAGTAGTATTTTCTTAGGGAATAAATAGTAGTTAATCGGCGCAAAGTTGACGACTAATAAGTATTTTTTATCGGATTTGTTTTGGCAGCCGATTTGCATCGTCCAATGTACCTACTTACCGTTTTTCTATCGAACTGCTCGAAATTACATCATTTCATGGTTGACTTTCTAACAATCAAAAGTTTACTCTAAGTAATAAAAACGTCTAGGCTGCAAAATATGTTGCTATTGTGAATTTTTCCAGATAAATACAATCTTGGTGTCTATAAGACGAAATTTAATTGCGCTCAAAAAGTTTAGTAGATAGTTGCTTAACATCAGGTGAAATGCTAGTCATGTGCTATCTTATTATCGATACTATAATAAAAAAACACGCAATTTGGAAGTGCAAATACGATACATACTCATATTATTATGCAGAGGTGTCAGTAACGGTCACGGTGCCATGAGATCAATTGTTTTTCCTATCTCCAGAAATGCCATAAGCTTCTAGAGAAGTTTTGCTTCAAAAAACCGTGGAAAGTTACGAATAGGTACCAGGAGACCATAAAGATATTGTACATTGTAGTAATGCGACTCTGCAGTGAGTTCGCTGCGACTTTACTGCTCGCATTCGCTCGTTTTACTGTATATCGAAAAGAACCACATTTTACAGCCCAGACTTAATAATAGATTAAACTGGTGCAGGTCCGCTAGTTAAAATATTTCATGCCCTTGTGAGCTGCTAGTGATGCGCCAGTTTCGGATAACTAGGAGAAAACTAGGACGGTTTTCGGATGAAGCTGTTGTTTTGTTTAAGTAAGCGTTGAATGTGTTTGGGAGACAATGGAACATATGCAAGTTATCAGGTTTTTAATTCATTTTTCAGGTGATTAAGTGATTAGAAAGCTATGGTGGGCGAGTGTGGAGAAATCCGTGTTGTCTAAGTGGGAAGCAGAGACATAAAATGGGGATGTTATTTTCGGTTATAGGATGCCCATTTGGTATGGTACTGTGAGTTTAGCAGGCTTCTTTCAGTGTTCTACACTCAGTTTACATGCGAAAAACCACATGCTATTTCTTAATTTTGAAAACCCGTCGTCAAACGTGACTTAGGCCGATTGTCCACGGAATTGTCCACGGAAACGCTTTCGTCAATTGACGGTTGCAAGACGAATGCATGTCGAATGCTTGCATCTTGCGTAGAAACAATGAAATCTGTGTCCACGAAGCGGCAACGTTGCGTCAGCCGCTCGTCAACGAGCCTATGACGAGCGCCTGCCGCTTCGTGGACACAGATTCTACGCAAGATGCAAACATTCGTCATGCATTCATCTTGCAACCGTCAATTGACGAAAGCGTGCATATAACGTGCAGCTACGTAAACAATTGCCCTTAGTCGCTGTCTACAAGCTGACACTCATAAACTCAACCGACATCCGTCAAAACCTATCCGCACCACATCTCTATTCACAACTTTTGTAGCGAACGTATTAAAGTTTTATCCTGCAGTGTGGATCGAGTTAGAAGTTGGACATTACGTCCGCATAGTGCACGGGGACCCCACTGCGCCGCGTTGATTCAATTTATTTAGCCCGGGATTACTCTAATTGTTTTATAATTTACGAGTGAACTTGTATTTGTGGTGAAATAAATGGGAAGTTAGTAGCGGTTTCACTCGCGTAATTACCGATTCTGCAATCCTTTACTACTCCTCCTTACTACTAAACGTAGCTTATATGTTTTCCTAGCCATTATCTATAAAATTACTTAATTATATCCAGATTTCTTTAATTACTTAATATACTTTATTTTAAAATACTATATGTACTTTTATATTTCAAATATTTCTGTTTATGGGTGTTTCTGTGGGTATAATACGTATGTATGTAAAAGTATTATATCAACTATCTGGCTTCTATAGTACAAGCTTTGCTTAGTTTGGGGTTATATGGTGTTGTGTGTGTTCACCAATATTTATTATCATTACTTATTATTGTTTGGTAGTTCCCAGACGGCCTTTTCAAGACTTCAACGCCAATGCTACATTTAAACGTATGTTAGTTAAAAAACATACACGTTTTTAAAATATTGTATGCTCAAACAATATGTGCGTATAGTTAAAACCCCTCCGTTATAAATCGAATCGTCGCTTATGAGTATTATTGAACGCTAACCTATTACTTTTGAATCTATTGCTAAAACTGAAATGCACAACATATTTGATGTCGTTACACTTAACACATTCCTTACGCAAATATTTAGGCCTGTGTATAGATTATGGATACTATGTATGGACGCAAATTTGCACGAAGGAATCAATAGAAATATTTACAAAAGGCTTGAGTCCAATTAAGTTAGGAAATACCCTTAGTAACCTTAAGTCAGATTCCTTTCCTTTCCAAAAGCTCTCGGGTACAGAACTATAAAATTAATAATTTGTAAATTATTTGTAAAACGTTGAATTTAAATCTAAGATGTCAGAGTTTCAGCTCTTCAGAGCTACTACACTTCTCTTTGTTACTTGAAATATTTAGAAATAACTGAAAACCATTTCATTGTTTTCAAGTCATTGCTTGAATATTTTGAAATTATTATTACATATTTACAAATATATAATACTAATAATTTAATGTGTAATCTAATGTATATAGGGAGTCGTAAATGTTAGCACTAGCACAAGACTCTGCGAAGGTTAATAGTGCTCATTGCTTGTACAAATTTATTATAATTTATGAATAATAATAATAAAAATCTATATAATGTAGGTACTTTAAAAAACATAAATATTTCGTCACATTTTCGCAAATACAGCAGCATAAAATCAACCTAAATGCTATTGTAGAATATAAGGTAGGTATCTGTTTTCCAAATGTTAACCCAATGTGTCCAGCCATAGATAGATAGATAAACTCTTTGTTGCACTTAACAAAACAAACAACTTAAAATATAGTAGCAAGTGGAGTCCTTCTCGCTAAAAGCGATCTCTTCCAGGCAACCGTGGGATGGAAAAGAAGTGCCATACTGACGTGATTGAGCAACAAGCTCTTATCCTAATATAATTATTATAGTAAAAGTATAAAAAACGCCTTCGTGAAATTGTAAAACCATCAGGTATTACGACTTCAAATTACAAACTTACCTACCTACCTACCGTGGCATTATAATCTCACGCGTTAGATTATAATCTGGCAGTGTGGACAATTTATATATCTAAGAGCTATGAAACACGATTGTGTTGCATATCCGAATTTTGGTCGCTTTCAGCAAATCATAATTCGAATATGTTCGTTTAATACACGTACCGTAAGGACTACATTCTATGGAATTATCTTACCCAACGGTTCTAATTCCGCAATCCGTTCCTTATTCCGATCGGAATAGGTCGGGTTCTTTCCGCTTCGTGGCTCGGGATCTGATGGGATTGGAGTGGACAAATCTGATAATTCTATTGATGAACTCGTTTCATTAAGGAGTTTGGATGCTCAAGCTTCTATAAGAGAATATGTGTGGTTCAATGCAGTATATTAAAGTTAGATTATTATTATTAATAACCACGACATATTGCGATCTTATTTCAAGATTTAAAGTGGTAGTCAATTCATTGAAATCTTACAACCAAACATTACTGTGTTCCGGTTTGAAATTCAATGTTTCCAGAGAAATTAAAGGGCTCGGAGATACATATAACATCGTAGATATCTGGGTGACGAGCGCAGTGCAGTGCTAGGGAATGATTTGGACTCTTCATGTTTCAATAGCGGCTTGGCACTGTGTTGTTATGTGGCAGGCATGTTGCTTACCCGCTCGCCTTTATTTATAAAAAACTTCCTTTTTATAGTTTTTAAGCTTTTACCATTTCTACTCATATTGTAAACGGTACAGTAAACGGTTTTGAGTATTTAGCCATAATTTGTCTGAGGGGTTTCGGTTATCGGCATCGTGGAATCCTGACACAAATAAATGTAAGTATTGCGGAGTAAGTTTGGTGATGCGGTTAGTGTTGACGGGAGCCATGCAATTTTTGAAGGCCAAATGATATTAGATGGAGATTTCCTCTTTTCCAAATGAGAAGCCCCACAATTTCTTCAGTATTCACGTCACCACCGTGGCTGTAACACAGCCGAAACATCGAGATAATTCGCAATTTAGTGATTAAGTTCTGTGATATGTTAACGATATATTTTACGTTTTTTATGGATAGTAGGTTAGCATTTCACTACCATATCGCATGATGTTCAGGGACGATGCGGTCTATGCTGGAGCTTGCGAACCTAGAAAAAACTCATTCACCTTACTTACTTTACCCTTGAAGACACTCAATTCACTTCCATCACGAAGTATCTATTCAGTAATGCAACGCATTCCATAGTTAAAAGTTCCATGTATGAAATTGAGTCAAACTTTTACTAGTCTTTGTCATTCATAAATCGATGTTTGCGCTATGTTGTACTCGTATTATTGTGTTGTATTGTATTATCTAGCCCCGGAAACAATACCAAATTTATTAACGATTCTTAATCTTTCCTTCCTTCCTCGCTTCTTTCAAGTATATTCAAGTGAATTCTAAAGAAAACAAAACAGTAACCACAATATTCATTTTCCTCGACCGCATCGCAATGAAATATTCAGGAAACCTCTCCATAGTTGTGAGGCCCGGTGGGAGACGAGACAAGTCGAATTACACCAGTATTATAGAAAAGGTATTTTGTCGCAGTTCGCGGCCCCCGAGACGCGTATTTAAAGAGGGTTTTTCTGTAATCTTAAAGGGTTAATAAAATATTTAGGGAACAGTGAAACGCTTTCACGGAAACTTACGGTTTCCAACTATTTTGTTGGGGCTTGTAGATTTCTTAATAATAGAGTGTGACAAATCTAAATTCGTCACATAAGTAGTATAGGGACAATATTTGCGAGAGATTTCGTCTGCGAAGAATTTGCAACAGATAAATACATAGATACTTAAACCAAAAGAAAAGGACACACAAAAATAATGAACGATAACCTTCTTAGCTACTACAACAAGCTAAGAGCCTCATAGCTAAAAGCGTTCTCTTCCAGGAAAACAATTAAAAATACCATTTGAAACTAGATTATGTTATGTGAGCGATATCTACCATTTTTATAATTCTATTAATATTATAAATGTAAAAGTTTTGATATTTTGAAGTGACTTGCTCAATCATATCGGAAGGGCTTGACGGATCGAAATGAGATTTGTAATAGTTTTAGAATATAGCTTGACCACATAGGCTTCTTATCCCAGTGAATAACAGGAACGGGAACTATGCGAGTACAATCGCGAATCGCTACAAGTAATTTTTGTATTTTTATTCGGTAGGGAGTGGACGTAACAAAAAACCTTTTGAAACGCACAAATCGACTAATCACTTTTAATTTATAGCTCATTATAACGATATAAATCTTTTGATTCGCATTAATTTTACTATTGTTTATTTCTTTAGAATAAATATGATTTCCAAAGCAAATCCCAAGCTAATTTTATCTGTATATTTTCACCACCTTTTTCTTACTCGCTCGTTTTCTTCATTCACGGAATAATACAATTATAACCAGTCGCATTTCTCACAGTAACAGGAAGATAAATTACTCGCCACAAATCTAATCGGGGCCTAATTTCGGTTTTTAGGCGCGAAGAGATTTATTATGAAGGCGTGTTCCTATTCGTTACGCTGTGGAAGGCGCGACGCATATTGGCAACGCTAAACGACAAAGGTGAACACGGTTAAAGCTGTATCCATGCATTTTACTCAATACAAATCATCTGAAGGCATTATGTACATTTTGGTATTATTTTTTGTATTTAATTGTATGTATCAGTATATATGTATAAAGTAGTTTGGCAATAAATTATACCGCATTTTGTTACGATTTCTTAGGTTGGCCTCGTATTCAATATTTGTGCAACGTTTATAATATTTTCGTATTAATGTATTTAGGGTTGATTAAATTTATCCTACTACATTCGTTTTGTACAACACGTTTCGCGATTTAATATTTGTAACTACGAGTATTACAATGTCCACAAACGGACCATGATTTTTTATTTATTATTATAAAACATATTGTTGACATTACACAGGACTTAATCACGGTTTTATACTAATTGAAATGATAAAAGTTGGATATCCGGTTTAAAGGGCTACGTTTTCATAGAAATTACAGGGCTTAAAGATATAACATATTAGATCGCTGAGTAACGAGCGCAGTGCAGTGCTAGGAAATGATTTGGACTCTTCGTGTTCCAATAGCTGCGTGTCACTGTGCTGTTATGTTCCAGGCATGTTGCTCACCATGAGGCGCATGTCCTGCTTAATGTTAAAAAAAAAACTTTTTTTTTTATAAATATTAGATAATTAATTACAAAATAATTCAAAATAAATACTGCGTCATTTTTACAATATGAGGAAATGCAAATACGCAATCGTAAAAATTCACAACTTGAACTCTTTATTGATTAAATAGTTGGCATAAATTGACAGTTTTTTTTTTTCAAAAAAAAACCATTCTGCGTCGGCCTTAACCCCCGTCGGCGCGGCTTCGTTCCCGATGGCTGATAAAAAGCCGGCAGTGTGTACGATTGCGAGATATAGCTACGTATTACCGTATTCCGAGTCGGTACATTTATACATCGATTCGTACAAAATGTTTCAACTTAACACGTTTTAAGCCTTGTAACATTTGTTGTTTGGCAATTACAATTAAGATAAGTGTTAACATTGATAAACTCAAAAATATAAAGTAATGGATTTTGTAAGTTGCGGTTGGTCTATTAGGAAGAACGGCGACTGCCCATTTGAAGACCCTGGTTCGAATCTCTCGCGCGCCACAATCTTTTCGAAGTTATGTGTGCTATACCCACTCATTATGCAAAAAAGTGCATCAGAATATTAGTTAACATAACTGTTACGTTGAGGGCAACGTAACAGTTGTAAGCCCCACTTCAACCAACTTAACATCTTAACAGTTCCATGCATGTACATTCTAGAAGCAGCAATTTTTGTTAAAAAACATCCAAACTTATTTACATTCATCACCAGTGGCCGAAGGCAAAACCAGATTAAAGCTCAAGAACCTAAACTTGAGATAATACGAAAAGGGCCTCAATACATGTTACATAAAATATTTAACCACTTACCTAAAAATATGAGAGACGAAACAGACATCAAAAAAATTAAAAATAACATCAGACAAATACTAAATTCCAAGTGCTATTATAAAATATAAGAATACCTAGAAGATAAAGACGTTTCAATATCATGAATTGTGCAGTTTTAAATATTTAATTAATAAACACTTAATATTATATAAATACTATGTACGATACTAATCGCAACACACTAACTACAGGGTATAATTTGTAACATTATTTGTAGTGCATTTTACTAAATGTATCCTACTCATACACATATTATGTGGCGATGTATACTTCAAAATAAAAGAAATAAATATCACATTGCGAGGAAACCGGCATGTTCCAAGAATCTTTTGAGGTCATGACTGTCACCCATCAATCTACTCTGCGCCAGCGTGGTGGATTACGGCCTAGACTCTCTCCTTGCGAGTCACCCCGAAGTCCCGGCAGTGGAAACTTTTAGGTGGCTGCTTATGCTATGGCTTTTGATGTTGTAGTGTTAGTCATGTCATTTAATAAATAATTGTTTTATGGAGAAGGTTTTATAAATCGTTTTTCATTTGGTTGATAAAACAAAAAGCATGTGTCCCATATTTTCCTATAGCCTAGATGACGGACTAATTAAGTGCATATGTAATGTTACAGTCAGAATTCAATTTGAATTACGAAAGCTTATATTTTTTGTAGTACAGAGTGACGAGGCGAACTGAACATGTGCCTGATGGTAAGCAAAATGCCTGGCACATAACAACACAGTAACACGTAGCTACTGAAACAGGAAAACTCCAAATCATTACCTAGCGCTGCACTGCGCTTGTCACCCAGAGATCTAAGATATTATATCTCTAAGCCCTGTAATTTCTCTGGTAACATTGCCCTTCAAACCGGAACACCCTTATGGCAGTAGAATAACTGGCAAAGGTGTGGTACTTCCCCAGACGGACTCTGGCAAGAGTCCTACCTACCTAGTTAAATATTATAGTTGGTGAATTATTTCTGTAAAATCCTGGAAGAACAGAAGTCCTAGCGCGGTAATCAAACAGATGGCAGCGCCAGTGTGTCCGCAGAAAAACCACATTGTTTTCCACAGCGTCAACCGCGTCTTTGTACTGCTCGCAAAATAGATTGTCTTGTGGACTATGTTTGTTACGGACGCTTTATCTTTGCTCCCATGAGGATCACGAGCCCGATTTATCTACGTTTTTACACTGTTCTTAAATTTAAAAAACATAATAAAAGAAGAACGTAAGGCATACATTTGACCGCCATTTTCAGGAAATAAACAAAAAAATATTTGCGGAATAAATTTGTCTGTCTCTCATTGTACATGCTTTGCTTAGTTTAGGGCTAGTTGCTGATATGTGTGAAATGTCTACCAATTTTTATTTATTTATTTAACTAAACCGCAACATATATTGTTGGACGTTGCTCACACAATATTACCTATGTAGTTCTTAAACTAAGCAAAGCTTGTACTGGAGATACCGATGATAAATGATTTAATAGTATGATATTACATGGAAACAAAATTAACTACCTACCTGTAAGTTTAACTAAATTATTTAATTATTCAAAAAACTATGCATTCATGTGAAAGAAATGAGATTACTAGGTGGTGAATTGAATTTTGTATTGAATTGAGTATCGTTCAAACTATACCTACGACTGTTACTGCTATGAATTAAATCTCACGGCACACAAGGGACTTCACGTACTACGCTGACGACAACGACGACGCCATCGGTCGGTTCGTGCGGCGAGCGTTGGCTGCAACACCGAAGACCATCCGAGAGTTCAATTTGCAGATGGCCATCAAAGACAGAAATGCAGTCGTGGTGGAGGCGGTTTAGAAAATAAAATAGAATTAGAATGAAAATGTTCCCTCCTATTTCCTTTACTTCTCCTAATCCAAGATTCATGAACAAAAGAAAACAAATGACAAAGGTCACGGAGTCTGTGGAGTTGCTAAATTTAATTTAAAAAAAAAAACGATTACTGCTACAACAGTTTATGTATATATAAAATTGGTTTAAATTGAAAGGCCAAAATGTTTTGTGAACTGTGTTTTTACTCATAAGCTAAAATTATTATCAAAGTCTATAAAATACCGTTTAGGCATTCGAATATGGATATTAAGAAATACAATCTTGGTGTCTTTAAGTAAGTTTTTAAGTAGAATAAATAGATTTCTTTTAAAATTGAAATGCAGAAATACTATTGTTATGTTTTGCTTTTAAATAATGATGTTAAATTGAGTATAGATCAATACTAATATTGCTATATTGACGTAATTCGACCATTTGACAACCAATTGTGTTTTATTATACGGTGGGTTATCTTGAAAATAATTTAACTGACTAAAAACATACAACAAACTTTTGACCTCAATTTCGTCAGTTCATCTACCTTTGCTGCCTTCGTTAAGCATCCAGAACATGCCGTAACAAAGCCAATCAACCCATTCTACCCGCTGACCGTTTTCACACACTCACTGTCCTTGTCTCACCACTTGATTTTTTCATAAGAGCAAAAGCGATCGAGATAGTTCCACGAGAATAGTATTAGTTCCTTTATTTCCCTGATCCGGAATGTCTGACGTCAGATCGTCTGTAAGTCCTTCCTGTTCCGTCATCTCGTTATTTCTTTGACATCTCCGTTGTGGGTCTAATTGAAAGGAAAGGTAAAGTTTCATTGTTACTGTACCTTTGTGATGGACACTCTGAACCTTCAATATTGTATGAAACACATCTTAAAAGATATTTATGTGTTTTCTTCCTTTTCTTTTTACAAAATAAATTTGGTCGTTTGGTCGTATTAGAGCTAGATTAGAGTATTAGAGTTTTTCTACTTCTTACTACACATTCTTGATGTACAAACATTACTCTTTGGTTTGAAGGGTAATGTTTGCGGAGAAATCACAATGTTAAGATCATCTTATGTATCTGAGTAATAAAAGCAGCGTAGTGCTGGATAGTGAGTTCAGTTATGCTCGACCGGTGATGTCATGGGATGTAACTCTCATTCCGTTTATCGTGATACAAATTTTATTAAATTATGATCAGTTTTAATCCACAATAAGTGGTGTAGGGTCGTTAGTTAAATAAAATAAAAGAAAATATTTTTTTTGTAAATTTACTTAGTGATGATGACACCTTCAATTGTAGAAAACAAAGTGGAAAAGTGAAAATGCGAAGTAGAGAAGTAAAAGTAGGAAGGCTGATCCCACCGTCATGTGGGATACATGTTTAACCAGGAATAGAGAGAGATGTCGATGATATCTTTCCAGTCGATTTCGGCTATGGCAACTGCATAGTTATTATTTTTCGATTTATTAATCTTAATCTACTTATTTTTCATCCTAAGCAAAACATTGAAGGTGTATTTATGACTAGCTACCCTTCTCGATTTAACTCGTGATTTCATAATTGAATTAGAAATTGAAATCGAAGGGCAAATGATATTTTTAAATCCCACCAACACTTTCATAGATTAGGGTGCGACGTTATTATATATTTTTTAAATATATAACACCAAAAAAGGGTGTTATACGTTTGACATCGATGTCTGTCTGTCTCTCTGTGTGTCTATCTATCTGTGTGTGAGTCTGTCTGTGGCACCGTAGAGCTCAATCGGATGGGCCGATTTTGATGAGGTTTTTTAAATTGAAGTTTAATATCCGTGAGGATATTCATAGCTATGTTTAGTTAATATCGATTGAAACTGACCGCTTCCACAAAATGGCGGACAAAATATTTCTTCACAACCTACCTTAATATGGGTATCAAATGAAAGGAGTTGACTAGTACAATACATTACACTATAATAAATTTGAAATCCAATATGGCCGTCACCACATAATGACGAATTATATTATTTTTCCACTACTACCTCAATATGGGCATCAAACGAAAGGGCTTGACTAGTAGAATACATTGTACTATGACGTATTTCAAATCCAAGATGGCCGCTCCCACAAAATGGCGAAATATGTTTCTTTTTTCACAACCCCCCCCTTTAAATGGGTATCAAATGAAAGAATTTGACTAGTAGAATTTTGTACGGATAAAAAATCCGGGAGTAGAAGTCGGGGGTTAATCACAATTTTTAATTTTGTTCTTGTTGGATTAAATGATTTACAAAAACCTTGTAATACATATTACTTGTATTATCTAGCATTATAAGTAAATAGGTACTTCCGCAATTCAGACATTATTCAATGTTATAGGTTTGTTTATAAAACTTAAAGCTTATTTTAAAATAAAGTCAAAATCAAAGTAAGTTATTCATAAAATATACAATTCACACCTCAATTAGCGAACAAACAACTCTACCTTATTTGCATCCAAAATTTCAATTTAGTATATTTTTATACGGTACGCTGATAAAATGGCTAAAGTCTAAATGGCAAATATCTGGAAGTCGCGTGCCACTCACTCGCGCCAGATGGAGGGTGTGCATGTGAGTGTACGAGTATGTGCAACGTAGCAAGTCATACGCAGTAGCGATTTTAACGGAGCAAAAGCAATTGGCTTCAAATTGCCTCCAGAAAATAATAAAGTTTCGACTACTACAAAGAAATCTATCAAATAAGTTTATATTAGATGAAACTACAAGATAATATGATTTTGTAAAACACTATTTTTAATAGGAATAAAACCTGCAAAATAGCTTTTTGTTAGTAAGCAACACCTGACTCCCGACATTTGAGCGACCGCACACAGCCTTAAATATATGAAGCTGGTGTTTTTAACGCTCTAAAACTCTTCTGAGGACCACCCTACTAACCGCTCCCGCTTAAGATTTATCCCACACCATAAATGGATTATTGAATTGGGTGTGCAGTTTGTTCACCGTCCATTCAGTCCTGCACTCCATCGTATTTGAACTGCCGGCCCGGCTCATGAATGCGCCTACTAAATTCGGTTTTACGTGAAGAGCAAAATATAAATGGAAAAAGTTTGAAAACAACCGACATAACAGAAAGGGTACGAGGATTATTCATAGAGAATATACTGACCAAAATACCGTTCCCCTTTTATCCATATCCATCCATAGATCCACGTTTAGTTACTGCTCGAAAATAGTAGATATGTATAACAATGTAAAGAGGTGCCGAAGTGCAAAAATTGCCGAAATAACCTAGTGGTTAGAACGTGTTCGAACTGCTCTTGCTCCACTGAGTTTCATTCCAATTACAGATTTATTTTGAGAGTTTGGCATCATCACTGGCTTTTACGATGAAGAAAAACATTGTGAGGATCCTGGCTTATTTAAAAAATACAGCTTTCGAGAACTAGTAGTGCATTCTCTGAAACCAAACTTGTTCAGTTACAGTACTGTAACAGTGAGTTACGCTCAATTTTGTATCCTTGAGTTTATTCAACGTAAACATCAAATATCTCTACAATACTGATTTGATTTATTTAATAAAAACTAGTTTCTGTCTCGCTTATCCTTTGAAACGTATTTAATCTGAGTTTGAAACTATATTTGTATCATTACAATTGCCCACTATAATAAACTTTGATATTTTTGACATCCATTTTTCATAAACTCTTCAATTACGAAAAAATAACTGTTCCGTAATTAATATACTGTGTTTTATTTATGTTATCCTATTTATAAATATGAATATGTATGGATAAAAATTATACAATTTACTAAGTTGTTGGTCTTATAAATTATAATATTTAGCTACATAATATAAAATATATTCTTTGAAGTTATTACAATGTTTATTGATGAGTATATTGTCAATACCTAAATATTTTTCTTATTGTGTAGGACTTTAATTTGAAATTGAAGCCACTTTTTGTTTTTTCGTCGAAAATGTAATTATTTTTATCCACATCTAAACACATCAGTATCCAATAATTAGTTTCACCCTAAAAACAGCACACCTCATCAATTATACCAAGCTAATAACAATGCATTTCGAGAATTAATATCGAACTACCCTCGCGAGCGACAGCTGTCAAACAAACCGCGAATAACGTCAGCCTGTCGGCAATCAGATTACGTTGGTCTGTCTGTCACGGGGTCGGTGGCCTCGCCATTGTTGGCCTTGATCCCATCAAACTGTAGATTAGACTTACTCGTATCTATGATGCGCATTTGAGTACTGATTGTAATATACTGTTTTGAAGCTTATGAGCTGGCAATACGAATTTTTAGTTTCAGTATATTGTATATATACTAATTAATTAGTGTCCGACCGAAAGTTCGGTTTCGGTTTCGGTTTCGGCCGAGTTTCGGCCAAAAATCAAGTTTCGGCCACAGTTTCGGTTTCGGCCAAAATCGGCCGAAACTTTTGCCGAAACCGAAACTTAACAAGTTCAAGCACGTTCACGATCGCCTAACTTTGTTTTCCGCGGCAACGCTTTGACGGACGCTGTCGGCCCTTTTCGGGAATTATCGTGCACCGTTTGGACAGTTCTGTAGAAACCAGCGATACCAACCGTACGAAGTTCCTCGTACAAATACGAGATTTGTAGTTTTTCGTACGAGGTACGAGGACACTATTAATTAACCTCGTACAAATAAGTACGAGATTATAATATTGCTATTATACAAGAACAATTAAAATTTTGACTAACCCCGACTACCTTAGATTTGTTATCTGTACAACATTCTACTGGTCAAGCCCTTTCATTTGATACCCATATTCAGGAGTTGTGAAAAATAAATGTATTTCGCCATTTTGTGGAAGCGGCCATCTTGAATTTGATTTTTATAGCGCAATGTATTCTACTAGTCAAGCCCTTTCGTTTGATACCCATATTGAAGAAGTAGTGAAAAAATATAATTCACCATTTTGTGGTGGCGGCCATCTTGAATTAGATTTTTTATAGTATACAGTATTTTACTAGTCAAGTCCTTTCATTTGATACCCATATTGAGATAGGTTGTGAAGAAATATTTTGTCCGCCATTTTGTGGAGGTGGCCATCTTGAATCCATATTAACCAAACATAGCTAAGAACACCCACACGGATATTAACTTTCAAATAAAAAATACCGCATCGAAATCGGTCCATCCGTTTGAGCTCTACGGTGCCACAGACAGACACACACACAGACAGACAGACATCGACGTCAAACTTATAACACCCCTTTTTGGTCGGGGTTAAAAATAGTGAAAGCTAGAGCCATCTATCAGAACTTGTAAGGACTTACAAGACTTCTTACTGATTTCGTATCTATCCTATTATGATATATATTGTGTTTTCCATTTTATGCCCTAAATAGGACAAAATAATAGGTAAAATGCACCAAATTTCAGTATTTTAATAAATTACATACTTGACCACGTGAGTTTCGGTTTCGGTTTCGGTTTCGGCCGAAACTGAAGCCACGGCCGAACATTCGGTTTCGGTTTCGGTTTCGGCCGGAAAATCATAAATCATATGAATAATTAGTAATTATTTATCTATAAGAAGACCGTATTTGTTCTCTCAAATCTGTGATCTCAATAATGATTTTACTGTTGGTTTTGAAGGTGATCTTTGATTGATTAGGCTATATTATTTAATATCTACCACGGGTGAAGCTGGGGCACACCGCTACTGAAATTATTAGAAGAATTTTAGTATATTATTTACCTAGTAGCCAACATTTAGTTTCCGTTGGTGATAGTAAGACATACTCGTACTGAGTGAATCGGACGATCCCAGTGTCACCGCTACATCGGCAGCCCTGGTGTCAGTCGATTTCTCCCGGTACTCCCGGTCTCGGAACTCCCGGTAATAGTAAACACGCCGTTTTTTGGTATAGGCTTCGGGCATCAACGGTAGCCCCGCCAACCTTCCCCTTCTCTCAAGGCCAGTAAATCTATTAAGCTTTATGTCAATAATAAATCAGCTGGCGTTAGTACCATTATTAAGAAGTCAGACAACCACTATAGATCATAGACTTCGATTTTTTTTCAATGTCTTTGCTCTAAATACGAGTATACCCCGAAAATAAGCCAGCCGACATCAATTAGGAAATAAAACCAGAGTACGGAAACACGACAAGCCAGTTACCAACAATAGATAAGAACAAAAGTATATTCTAAATATTATATATGAACACATCGGTTACAAGTAGGTGCTATCTTTGACACTAAAGCCAAAATGCCCTTGGGGATGATGGGTAAGTAATTTTATTTTGCTACCAACATCAGCTCAAACTCCCATTCGACAGGAGGTTTCTCTAGCAGTAATAATATTAAATGTTAATAAAACTTTAAAGTACGGGAAGTAAATTTAAATCTTTTAAAGAAAAAAAACTTTTAAAGTATTTGTTTTTACAAAATTAATTTGCACTTGACCACCGTCTCGCCTAATGCAAAACGAAGCCTCTTCAAGTTTTTTAACATTATAGATTTTTACTTATAAAATAGGACTTTAGTAATGTTTCAGGTTTTCTTAGTTGGTCTTACTTGCCTAGTGGAAAGTAACGTTGTGATCAAAAATAGAGCACATATTACTAGATACTTATTCCCTTTTGGTTTAAGAAGGTTTTTGTTTGTTTGAGAAAGTGAATTTAATAGGTATATTAAAATTTCATCAAATTACAAAATGGAGAAATTCTACGTAAACAAAAAGCTTATGCTAGGGAAAGATAAAAAGGGAAACAAAACCTAAGCGTGATTATCTAAAATTTCTTTAGTCAGCTTAATTATAATTAATATAACATTGCAAATTAGTTCGGCTTTCGTCCCATGCAAATTGTCCTACCAGATCGCCGTCCAAATTTCCCGGCGAGTTTATCGCTCCAATCACTGGTGCCAGCCACTGGAACGTGTAAACGAGTCCTAAACAAAGCCCGGAGCATATCAGCGGAAATTTCGCATAGACCGTGTCCAATTAAAAAAGAGCCTCTGAGTTTAGGGGTCCGAGCCGAGGTAAAGCAAACGGTGAACATGTGTGGCCACCGTATACCGAACATTTAATCTAGGATTTCGTGAACCAAGAACTAGTCAAATTTTTGAGCTGAATGGAAACAGTACCAAAAGTTTTGATGTTTGTGAAACTAGCGTCAATTTTGCTAAAAGACGATGAGCTACTAATTAAATTAGTTTTCTAATGAACCTACTATGGCGGTTTACACAAAAAAAACTTGGTCCTCTCTTAAAAAGTGCGAAGGTATTTCAAGTTTGAACAGTGGCACATGTTGTATCAAACACAGATTCGCTCTTGTATGGAGTACTGTCCACATTTTTATGATAGACCGGTACATAGGTTACCAGCTGAAAACTCCTGATTTGCTTAAGAAACTTTAAAATACTCATCGTCAATGACGTAAAGTTTGTCCTTCCAAGTCTTCAACATTAACGCAAAGTTGCAAACTTATCGGAATTGGAACCACTTCGGTATTTAAAAATACGACTAATATTATAAATGACAAAGTTACGATATTTGTAGCTCAATCACGAGAGACGATTTTCTTAGCATTCCATGGATTCACCGTGCGGGTGCCGGGTCCATCGAGTGGCAGAGAGAGAAAACCCGAGTAAACTTGGTTTAGTTTAGCGACATACAGTTGAAGTCACAAGAAAATAACGAGAATGGGAAACCCGTTGGGGAAAACCGCATAGTGCTACTAGTAACATAACAAATTTTAATTCGGTATACAGAACCAACAACCACCTTATTTTCATCTCTCGCTTAATATTTTCTCTTCAATTATAAAAAACCGGCGTCGGGTCAGCACGGGGAAAGTTGCGCAGCTCTTTGAAACACAGAGGAAAGGGCCCGATGGCTGAAGTTAGCTAAAGTTAGGGAAGGGAGCGGAGGGTAAAATCTAGATTTTATTTAAGAAATAAGAAAGAAAAAATTATAACTCTGGCAAGGGCAGTTTTTCTTAGTTGGAGATAAAGTTTTGAAGGTTAAAATTCTTTATTAATAATTGAAAGAGTCATATTTTCAGGTAATTCTTTGTGTCCTAAATTTTCTGGATCTTGTTAATTTAACTTCGTTTATTATCCTACTTCTTACTAATAATATAAATGAGAAATGTTTGATGTTTGTTGCTCAATCTTGTCAGATCTTAGCAGATCAAATTGGAATTTAGCACACAGCTAGAAAATGATGTTGCATAGCGCGCAGACCTTTTATTTCGCGAAAATATTCGGCCCTGCGCGGGTCAAACTGCGGGGCATTGCTAGTATTTTTTGGTTTGGATAGAGAACAAAATCTGCTTGGGTGATTCCAGGGGGAACTACTAGTTTTATATAAATGTATTAAATTTTAGGGAACGTGGCTTAATAGAAAATTTGACAAACGGATTAAGTGAAAAATGCTCATTAAACTTTTACCATCGTTAGTTGTTTGTCATTTCGTAGTTAATAGTAGTTCTCCGTTTGAGCGTTCTACGATAGATACAGGTTTCGTTTTTCTAGCTGAGCTATTTACACCTCACCTTTTGCATCAGGTGTAAAGCTTCTCAATATGCAATTGATTATCGTCTCGCCATACTTTAGTAAAGCACTCGCATAAAACTTACACATCATTCGTAAATTAATTTCTTAAGTGATTACTTAATTTCTAAAGTCGCAGAACGTGGCTTCAGCTACAACACCCTTTATCTCGCGCACCGACCACACGCCAGCCCCTTCAGTATTCCCTTTAAAATATTTATCAAGAGTTTCCCGCTCAAAGACTCGCTGTTAAATTTAAAAGTAAAGGTGAATTCTATAAAATGTTGATGCATTTAAATAAATTAGTTTCGCTGAAAAAGTCTTTGAAACCGAGAAGTTTATTTCCAGAAAATGATATTTTTTTGCTGTTCCAAAGTCTCGGGAATTGGGAATTGCCCGCGTGATTTGACGAAACCTTTTTCTGTAAGTGTGGAATACAACAAGAAGACGTTTTTAGTGAGATAAGATGTAAAAGTTTAGGCGCACTAATGTATTCTTTGAATACGAGTCTTACGCAAAAGATTTCTTATTTCATACGTCAGTATTCATTCCCCAACGGTAACGATTGAGGTTTTTAAATGTAGCGCTCGTATATTGTATGTATCGTATGGTTAATATCGATCCCAGATGGCCGCCTCCACAAAATGGCAGACAAAATACATCTTCACAACCTACTTTAATATGGGTATCAAATGAAAGGGCTTGACCAGTAGAATGTTGTACAGATAACAAATCCGAGGTAGTCGGGGTTAGTCAATTTTTTTTATTTTGCTCTTGTTTCACAACTCCCTTAATATGGGTATCAAATGAAAGGGCTTGACTAGTAAAATGTTGTACAGATAACAAATCCGAGGTAGTCGGGGGTTAGTCAATTTTTTAAGCTATTGCATAGCTTTTATCGCGGGCCTGGGGACCGAATTTTAGTGATCGTGCATCTCTTTCTTACGTTCACAAGAAAGAGGGATGGAAGACCGTAACGCGGTCCTCCCCACTCGGTCATTCGACTTTGAATCTTATTTGTATTAGCTTTACAGACTAAATGCTCTTAGCAGTGTTGCCAACTTAACGGATTTCCCATGATATTTTTTATGGTAAACAAATGTCATTCTTCAAAATAAAAGCAATTCCGAAAAATTGTTAACATCCCTATTGCTTATGTTGATAAAAATGCATGCAACATGCAATAGCTTTACCGCGGCAGTCCCCGAGTGCCACACTTCTTTTTTTATTTTGCTCTTGTTTCACAACTCCCTTAATATGGGTATCAAATGAAAGGGCTTGACTAGTAAAATGTTGTACAGATAACAAATCCGAGGTAGTCGGGGGTTAGTCAATTTTTTTATTTTGCTCTTGTTTCACAACTCCCTTAATATGGGTATCAAATGAAAAGGCTTGACTAGTAAAATGTTGTACGGATAACAAATCCGAGGTAGTCGGGGGTTAGTCAAAATTTTTCATTTTGTTCTTGTTAGTTGCAGTGATATGGCATCACTGCAACTAAGTGAGTATTATTTGGAAAATATCGCGACAAATGACAGCTTGGCTATGTGGTATCTTCCAACCCTCATTTGGCCAGTATAAATAATAATAATAATATAATATAACACTTTATTACAACTACAAATCTTAAAAATTAATCATAACAATAATAGCATTACAGGACAAATGAATAAATTTGCAGAGTAATAAAGGAGGTTGAATACATTTATTTGGCTTTAAAATCTACTTCTGCGAAAAGAAACTAGTTTTTACTACACATTGATACTGAAACCATTTAAAACATCAATGTTAAATCGAATGTGATATAATTGCGATTTCTTCATTGAAAATCTATTTCGTCAGTACACCACGCCCCGCAGCCTCCCGACCACACTCGATCGCGGCGCTCGTCAGATTTCCAATCTGTTATTAAATTCGGAGACAATCTCTCAATCTTTTCTTCCAAGAGGCTCGAATCCGAATCTTTCCGCACTTTTGAATCCCCAAATGCGGAATTCCGTTGAATGAAGATTCTATTAATTTCGGAATGGAAATGAAAAGAGTATTTTAATGATCGTTTCGCCCTTTTTGTAGATTTGATGAATGGATCGCGTGCTCGTGTCATTGCATTCAGAACTGGGTTTTGTAGAACAGTAGATCGAAATTTGATTTGGATTTTGCTAGATGGAAAAAACTGCGACAGTCAAATGGTAAGAACGAAAATTTCAGAGCATGGAGCCATAAATTCAAACCTTGTGCATACTTCTATGTAATTTTCCGATTCAGATGAATAGATTCAAAGAAGACATTCTGAATAAACGTACACGATCTAATATTTGAGTTGGCGGATATAATAAAGTTATTTTTTAAGACATCTGATATCCACCAATTGAAACTAAATAAGAGTTCGAGTAAGTACAGATGACATTTTTATCGATATTATTGCATTTGAACAACTAATGTTAAGTGATAATGAAGTCTATAAAGGAGCTTGTTGACCCCATAATTATCCCATATACAGCCAGAAAAACATTACCAGTCATCAGGCACGGTTCATCGATAGAACCCAAAATACAAACATGCTACAGGTATGCCTAATGCCACTATGTACTGTGGTGCTTCGAATTCACAACGTGTTACCCATCCAAAGAAGCGTTTAACGCGCATGTTCAGCTTTGCCACCGCCGCTCTCAATCTACACCGCTATATTAGCAAGTCGGTGACGTGAACCCAAAAGAGTTTATTTTAGCAAAAATAGCTCAACTAAGTCATAGAAATTTTCATTAAAAAAAACACAAAATTCTGCATTGAATTTTCTCTTCGAAAATGGTGTGAAAGCGCAAATGCCGCAGTTACCCTGCGTCGGTGCAGGGATGGATCGCAGCCAAGACGGATGGCCCGGGTGCTCCCTGCATGCCGCACTACCTGCATTACATGCTCTAGTTCTACTGCTATATGTCTGCTAATTTTATGCCCCGAAAAACAATCGACGTGGTTTTATAAGTTTAACGGAGTTTAACGGGACTGTTTTAGTTTTGAGGCTCCCAATTTCTTAATATTGGAGTGTATACGTTAGAAGGTACAGTGTATGCTGTCGATTATAATTATGTCAGCTTATATATATAGTTGTAAAATGCAAAATGTCCACCAATATTTATGTTACTTATTATTCATTAGTTTACATATTTATTTTTGATATAACATTTTATAATAAAAACAATAGACATGCACCTGATTTGCATGATTTTTCTTTCCTATTTTTCTATCCCACTGCTCGTGGATCGCAAAAGTAACTTCGTTTCATGCATGACGTTCCGAAAACTCGAACGAAGAGTTTTGACACAACTTTTGTTATAATAGCATCTAGACTTTGGAATGCGTTGTCTGAGTGGGGTATTCCTTATGGTTATAATATTGGTGTCTTCAAAATATATAGAGGAAATCGGTTTCTTATAGTAGTACGCTCTTTCGTAGACGACATCGGCGCTTAACATCAGGCGTGATGGCGGTCAAATATGAATCGACATTAATTAATAAAACAACCATGTCATACCTATATACAAAGATCTAAATCCACAGATGTGCCCTCCCAAACTTTAGGGCGCACGGAATAATGTCATTGTTGGGAAGAGTGAGCTCATTCCGTTCCAGTCGGTTGCAGGAAGCTGTGAACGCCGGACGTTTTTTACTTATCACTATTCGTTGTCAACAACCAAAATAAGTAGAACCACAGCATATCGCGCCGCTAGCGATTCTAGGGGTCAAGTAGAATGGTTATATATTGGTGGGCAATTTCACACACAACACTATCTGACCCCAAACTAAGCAAAGCTTGTGTGATGGCAGCCAGATAGCTGATATAACACTTATATAGTTATGTGTAAACTACTTACGACACACATAGAGACGCAGTTTATTACCAATTTCAAGTTACTCAGGGCACATCTATTGGTTTATATCGATGCCCATATATACATAGGTAAATAAACTCACTACAAAAATTAATTTAAGTACATAATTGAAAAGGAAATCTCCCCAAACCCTGCGGTAAGCATTATTTGCAAACGAAAGTTGTTTTGCTTCAACATCAATATCCATCCACTAAATTCAGTTTGGAAACTCGGCGAGCCCCGGTGTAATTCCCCCCCCTCGGAAGCCGCGATTCCTTCAAAGATATTAATTTTAATTAATGTTCCGCGAAACTCAAGCAATCTGATTAAATATAAACAGTAATTGAAGATGATGGTTCAATTTGACAAGGTCACGCTAATTTTGAGCAAAGCTATCAATTTAAAATTTACTTACAATTTGACGACATATACCTACAGTAGGTTTCCTGAAAAAAAAAATGTCCGTTCTAGTTTTGCTCAAATATTGTAATATAAATACCTTTGATCGAATTGAAAACTGTCCTGTCTCTTAAGTTGGACTATTTCACACATACACACCAACTTCCGTGAATAACGTTTCACTTGGTGAAGCGTTCACTGGGAACATACATCTTGACACTGGATTTTTATATATTTTGTATATTATGCGAGTGTATATAATATACAAGCTATACTACCACAAGTTCACAAAGAAAAAATAGTGGCAAATAATAATGCGAGCAGTACAATCTCTGGGCGACAAGCGTAGTGTAACATCGTAATCAAAACTAATTTAACATAGTTACTATAAATTAAAACAATTCTATTAATACTGCAAATGCGAAAGCTTGAATGCTGCCATCGGATCACGTGGTATCGGTTAAACGGATCGTGTTGTATTTTAGAACGTAGTCAGATTATACTATTATAGTGTGGAATAGCATGGTTATAAAATTATCCTGAAACAAGAACAAAATAAAAAATTTTGATTAACCCCCGACTACCTTAGATTTGTTATCTGTACAACATTTTACTAGTCAAGCCCTTTCATTTGATACCCATATTAAGGGAGCTGTGAAAAAAGAAAATTAAATGTATATCGCCATTTTCTGGAAGCTTGGATTTGAAATTTTGTCATAGTGCAATGTTTTCTATTAGTCAAGCCCTTTCGTTTGATACCCATATTGAGGTAGTAGTGAAAAAAATAATATAATTCGCCATTTTGTGGTGGCGGCCATCTTGGATTTGTATTTTTTATAGTGTATAGTGTTGTACTAGTCAAGCCCTGTCATTTGATACCCATATTGAGGTAGGTTGTGAAGAAATATTTTGTCCGCCATTTTGTGGCGGCGGCCATCTTGAATCGATATTAACCAAACATAGCTAAGACCATCCGCACAGATATTAACTTTCAAAATAATAAAACCGCATCGAAATCGGCCCATCTGTTTGAGCTCTACGGTGCCACAGACAGACACACAGACAGACAGACAGACATCGACGTCAAACTTATAACACCCCTTTTTTGGTCGGGGGTTAAAAATTATGGCAACGAGCATAATGCGGGTAAAACTGCGAAGCGTTGCTAGTCCTATAATAAATTTAGAATCCGTGTCTGGAGTTGATTCACTGCGCCCGTGGCGCGTGGCGAGGCTCGTAGATCAGCCGTGTTTGCGTACGGGGAAACTTTGCGTTTCGTTTAATTTTGTTAATATTTTATGTTTATGTTTGTACCTGGTAAAAGGGATTGCTCCGGCGTGTTTTATCAGATGATATCACAGTATAAATACGGTAAAGCAACTACTGTTCCGCCAGGTATGTTTGAAAATTTATGAGACAGGTAACTGCTTACTAAAATATGTATAAGTCTTGTAAGTGACTACTCAATTTTATTTTACCCTGGTACTGGTTGGCATTTTTTGTGCTCTATGGTTTTTTAATAAAGAGTTATTGTATCGTACTTGTATATTAAATTTAATTAAGAGATTTTTTTTAAATAAATATTTTTACGAGTGCTGTGGTTATAATGGAGTAAACACTCACAGTTTTATGTACAGGCGTTAAATTAGGCGTACTATTGATTGTAAGCAATAGTTTAAAATAATTTAATTTCGTTTCATATGTTAGCAACCCCGTTTAAAAGCAAGAAAAAGGTGCATGGCGTGGCAACATCGTGCGACGAAAACTGGCTTTAAGAGCCCTCTCACAAAAAGACAGAACTCAACTTTAGGTAAAATCCTGCAACATTGTCAGCGTGCGTCCGTTCGATTCAGCTCGAGCGTTTAGGCGGACAGAACGATCTTGAGCCGTAACGGCAGTGTACTAAAAATTTTTAGGATATTTTCTGACGTGACAACGTCTACTAAATTGATGAACGCTGGCTGCGTGCACGAAAATTGAAGACTTATTGTCCCGTTACGTTCGTTGTCCCGTAACGTTACGATAAATTATTCTTGCATTTCAAAAATCTGATAACTAGTAAAATTTATTTTTCATTTTAAGGGTAATTTTTGTGCATTGGTTCTTAGCTATGTTTGGTTAATATCGATTCAAGATAGCCGCCTCCACAAAATGGTGGACTAAATATTTCTTCATAATCTACCTCAATATGGGTATCAAATTTAATGAAAAAGCTTGACCAGTAGAATACTATGCACTATGACAAATTTCAAATCCAAGATGGCCGCCACAACAAAATGGCGAAATACATTTAATTTTTCACTTCTCCCACAATATGGGTATCAAATGAAAGGACTTGACGAGTAAAATACTATGCACAATGACAAATTTCAAATCCAAGATGGCCGCCACCACAAAATGGCGAAATACATTTCTTTTTTTTCCCTACTTCCTCAATATGGGTATCAAATAAAAAGACTTGACAAGTAAAATACTATGCACAATGACAATTTCAAATCCAAGATGGCCGCCACCACAAAATGGTGAGATACATTTCTTTTTCACTACCTCCTCAATACGGGTATCAAATAAAAGGGCTTGACTAGTAAAACACTACGCACTATGACAAATGTCAAATCCAAGATGGCCGCCACCACAAACTGGCGATTGTCATTATTTTTACTACTACCTCAATATGAGTAATAAATGAAAGAACTTGACTAATATAATACTATGCACTATGACAAATTTCAAATCCAAGATGGCCGCCCCCAAAAAATGGCGACTGTCATTATTTTTTACTACCACCTCAATATGGGTAATAAATGAAAGGGCTTGACTAGTAGAATACTATGCACTGTCACAAATTTCAAATCAAGATGGCCGCCACCACAAAATTGCGAATGTCATTATTTTTACTACAACCTCAATATGGGTAACAAATGAAAGGGCTTGACTAGTAGAATACTATGCGCTATGACAAATTTCAAATCCAAGATGGCCACCACCACAAAATTGCGAATGTCATTATTTTTACTACTGCCTCAATATGGGTAACAAATGAAAGACTTGACTAATAAAATACTATGCACTATGACAAATTTTAAATCCAAGATAGCCGCCACCACAAAATGGCGACTGACATTATTTTCACTACTTTCAATATGGATATCAAATGAAAGGGCTTGACTAGTAAAAACTACGCACTATGACAAATTTCAAATCCAAGATGGCCGCCACCACAAAATGGCGAATGTCATTATTTTTACTACGACCTCAATATGGATAACAAATGCGCCACCACAAAATAATTTTGTGGTGGCGGCCATCTTGGATTTGATATTTGTGACAGTGGATAGTATACTACTAGTCAAGCCCTTTCATTTGTTACGCATATTGAGTTGGTAGTAAAAAATAATGTCAGTAGCCATTTTGTGGTAGCGGCCATCTTGGATTTGAAATTTGTCATAGTGCGTAGTATTTTACTAGTCAAGCCCTTGCATTTGATTCCGATATTGTGAAGTAGTGAAAAATAATGACATTCGCTATTTTGTGGTGGCGGCCATCTTGGATTTCAAATTTATCATAGTGCGAAGTATTCTACTAGTCAAGCCCTTTCATTTGTTACCCATATTGAGGTGGTAGTAAAAAATAATGACATTCGCCATTTTGTGGTGGCGGCCATCTTGGATTTGAAATTTGTCATAGTGCATGGTCAAGCCCTTTAAATTGATACCTTCATTTAGGTAGTAGTAAAAATTAATGATGATTAATTAATATTGGAAGTTCGTTGCTCAAACACGTCGGAACAGTCATTGGTCATGGCCATTGCTCATGGTCATTGGTCGTAGTCATTGGTCATATCCGTTCCTCATGATCATTGTAATTGGTCATGGTCATTGGTCATGGTATAGAGGTAGTAGTAAAAATAAGGACAGTCGCTATTTTGTGGTGGCGGCCATCTTGGATTTGAAATTTGTGACAGTTCATAGTATTCTACTAGTCAAGCCTTTTCATTTGTTACCCATATTGAGGTGGTAGTTAAAATAATGACAGTCGCCATTTTGTGATGGCGGCCATCTTGGATTTTAAATTTGTCATAGTGCGTAGTCAAGCCCTTTAAATTGATACCTATATTGAGGTAGTAGTAAAATTAATGATGATTAATTAATATTGGAAGTTCGTTGCTCAAATACGTCGGAACGGTCATTGGTCATGGCCATTGCTCATGGTCATTGGTCGTGGTCATTGGTCATATCCGTTCCTCATGGTCATTGGTCGTAGTCATTGGTCATATCCGTACCTCATGGTCATTGTAATTGGTCATGGTCATGGTAATTGGTCACGGTATAGAGGTAGTAGTGAAAAATAATGACATTCGCAATTTTGTGGTGGCGGCCATCTTGGATTTGAAATTTGTGACAGTGCATGGTATTCTACTAGTAAAGCCCTTTCATTTGTTACCCATATTGAGGTGGTAGAAAAATAATGACATTCGCCATTTTGTGGTGGCGGCCATCTTGGATTTGAAATTTGCCATAGTGCATGGTCAAGCCCTTTAAATTGATACCTTTGTTTAGGTAGTAGTAAACATTAATTATGATTAATTAATATTGGAAGTTCGTTGCTCAAACACGTCGGAACAGTCATTGGTCATGGCCATTGCTCGTGGTCATTGGTCGTAGTCATTGGTCATATTCGTTCCTCATGGTCATTGTAATTGGTCATAGTCATGGTCATTGGTCATGGTATAGAGGTAGTAGTAAAAATAAGGACAGTCGCTATTTTGTGGTGGCGGCCATCTTGGATTTTAAATTTGTCATAGTGCATAGTATTCCACTAGTCAAGCCCTTTCATTTGTTACCCATATAGTGGTAGTAGTAAAAAATAATGACATTCGCAATTTTGTGGTGGCGGCCATCTTGGATTTGAAATTGTCATAGTGCGTAGTATTTTACTAGTCAAGCCCTTGCATTTGATGCCTATGTTGAGAAGTAGTGAAAATCAATGACATTCGCTTTTTTGTGGTGACGGCCATCTTGGATTTCAAATTTATCATAGTGCGTAGTATTCTACTAGTCAAGCCCTTTAAATTGATATATATATTGAGGTAGTAGTAAAATTAATGATGATTAATTAATATTGGAAGTTCGTTGCTCAAACACGTCGGAACGGTCATTGGTCATGGCCATTGCTCATGGTCATTGGTCGTGGTCATTGGTCATGGCCATTCCTCATGGTCATTGGGCATGGTCATGGTCATGGTCATGTGCATGGTCATGGTCATGGTATTGAGGTAGTAGTGAAAAATAATGACATTCGCAATTTTGTGGTGGCGGCCATCTTGGATTTGAAATTTGTGAGTGCATAGTATTCTACTAGTCAAGTCCTTTTATTTGTTACCCATACTGTACATACTTAATTAATATTGGAAGTTCGTTGCTCAAACACGTCGGAACGGTCATTGGTCATGGCCATTGCTCATGGTCATTGGTCGTGGTCATTGGTCATGGCCGTTCCTCATGGTCATTGGGCATGGTCATGGTCATGGTCATGTGCATGGTCATGGTCATGGTATTGAGGTAGTAGTAAAAATAATGACATTCGGCATTTTGTGGTGGCGGCCATCGCGTTCATCGACTTATTAGACGTTGTCACGTCAAAAAAAATTGACAGATTCTGCTTCTTCATGAAGTAAACAAGATCAAATGTGATGGTCCGATCCGAAAAATCAGAATGAAACGTTATAAAACGCCAAACGAATTAAAATTTTGTGGTCGCACTATAATTATTCTAGTTTATGTCATAAACGCGCGAAATATTACGTAACCGACTCCCACGCTAACTGACGCAGGCCCTCCCCGACGGCCGCTCGCGGCATACTAAATTGCGCAGCGTAATTTATTGTAATTTCGACTGCTGGTAATTTATATTTTTGAAAAATTGACAACTATGATTTGAAAAGTAACTATAGAATTGGATTCTACAAAGAACAAAGTATTATCGTGTCTAATTTTTATTTTGGAGTTATTGTGTATTTTACACAGAGACAACGCTAAAACTGCAATATAAAACTTAAAATTGGCTTATGATTTTGTTTTTTTACTAATAAATGGGACCAAAATTCAGATATATGTGACTTGAATGAATTAATAAAATATGTGTATGATGTTCCCCATATTTTTTTAAGTATAAATTTTGAGTATCACTTGTAGATTTAGAAGTCTGAAACTGACACGGCGGCGACTTTTCGGCGAAATGGTCATGGGAGATCGTTCCCTACGACTAAAGGCTTTATTATTAGTAAAATTGAAACAAGGAAACGTCAACAAGAAAGATCGGCCTATTTTTTGAACGTAATTATCTTTTTCTAGATAATACTAAAGATGGAAATATCGGAACACAAACTTTTTGAATTTCGTGCGACGACGTGAGCCGGCTCTTAAGTAGTGGGTCGAGAGAGAAGGGAGGCACTTTTGCTCCAGACGCCGGCCACGCCGGACATACTGTGTTTGCTTTCGTGTCTTTGTTTGACTAATTGATAATTGTTGTCATTAAGGTTATAGTAAATGTTTTAACGTACATTTAAATATTGTTTGCTTCACTCTCCCAATCTTCTGATGTAGATTGCTTACACATAGTTTGACCTTTGTTAACTTTACAAACAAATACTTGTTTGTAAAGTACCTATACACAGATTATTATTTAAAATGTTTAAGCTAGCACATAGTTTTAAAATAAAGCTCATCTCCACTCTTATAAATAAAAAGTGCTGTTCGAGATTATAATCTGGGTGTTTAACAAATTTCAGCTCAGTCTGTGCAGTCGATATGATTGAGCAACAAACATCTAAACATCAAACTTTGGAATTTGTAAAAGGTATTAGTAGGATTGAAATAAATTAAGAAATATAATGTTTATAATATACAGATTTAATTTCAATCAAGATTTAATTAATTATTTAAATACCTCGACGTTTCGGCAGCGTTACAACCGCCGTGGTCACAAGAAGACTGAATCAAATCTCAAATCGTGATTAAGTCCTGTACATTACAAACATTATGTACTCAAATCGGGAAAGTTTAAAAACAATAAATTAAGCAATACATGAGAACTATATTATAAAACCTTGTAGATAAATCCATCTATTCTGTAGAGTGAATGTTTACCCTACTTCGTATATTTCTCTATGGTATAGAAGTTATCTTCGTGTTGTAGTTCCGCTCGCGAGCAAACAGCTGTATAGCCGTATTACGGAACTGGGTTACGGACAAGGATGGCGTAGAATTATCGCTTCATGTGGTTTCATTTAGTAGCGTGTACATTTTTAAAAGATTCATTTTAGAGAGTGTGCTTTGAAGCTGCGTTCTCATCTCAATACATTTTTGTTGTAGTGGTAGACTGGCCTCGTGGCTTAATGGGTAGTAACTCTGCCTGCGAAGCCGAGGGTCGTGGGTTTGATTCCCACTCAGTGCAAACATTTGTGTGATGAACTCAAATATTTGCACTGTGTCTGGGTGTTTCTATTTATAATAAGTATGTATTTAAAAAACTATAAATGTATTATATCAGCTATTTGGCCGCCATACCACAAGCTTTGCTTAGTTGCGGTCAGATGGTGTTGTGTGTGAATTGTCCACCAATATTTATTTATTTATTTTATTTCTTTAACTCTCGGCAGAGTCCGTCTGGGGAAGTACCACACTTTGTCAGTTATTCCACCGGGAAGCAGTAATGTGCAAATATTACTGTGTTTCGGTTTGAAGGGCAATGTGTCCAGGTAAATTACAGGGCTTAGAGGTATAATATTTTAGATATACCTGCTCGTCTTGTCACTCTATGCTAATTTTATGTTCCAACTGATGGGGCTCGGGGTATCTCTTAGTAGAGTTTAGAAAAATATCTACGTCATGAAAATGTTGTGTATGGTTAACTGACTTCAAACCCTTATTTGAAGTCGGTTAACCATACACAATTTTTCTATTCTCAATTATAATTAGGAGGTTCTCAATTCAGTTTTTTATTTACATAATATGTTACTGGATAGCTCCGCCAGTTGTCAATCGATTTTTTTGATTCTTTAGCTTCTTACGTTAGGTGAAAACGTAAATAATTTTTCTGTCGGAATGCTCGTAGCTCGAAAAAGCGACGAACGGAGAGATTTGACTCTACTTTTGTGATAAGAACGTCTAGGCTGTGGAATACGTTGCCTGAGAGGGTTTTTCCCGATAGTTACAATCGTTGTGTCTTCAAATCGAGAGTGAATCGGTTTCTTCTAGGTAAACACGCTTCATCGTAGACCGCATCATCGTTTAACATCAGGCGAGATGGCGGTCAAGTGTAAACCTATAAAAGTTAAAAAAAAAAAATGTTTCCGGTTGTTTCAAAAATTTTTTCTAGCGTCAGTTTCAATATACGAGTACATAAACCTAACAATAAGCTAAACACGTGGATACTTTTCCCTACCAATTGCAAACAATACAAAACCTTAACTCATCTACCCACACTAATATTATAAAGTTGAAGAGGTGTTTTTTTAACGCTCTAATCTTAGGAATTAGCTAACCGATTTCTATTTTTTTTCATCGTTGGATAAATACATTCTAGTGTATTTTGTAGTGGTAGGACTCTTGTCAGAGTCTACCTAGGGACGTATTACACCTTTGCCAGTCATTCTACCGCCAAACAGTAATGTGCAAACATTACTGTGCTCCGGTTTGAAGGGCAATATATCCAGATAAATTACAGAGCTTAGAGACATAACATCTTAGATCTCTGGGTGACGAGCGCAGTGCAGTGCCAGGTAATGATTTGGACTTTTCATTTTCCAATAACTGCGTGTCACTGTGCTGTTATGTGGCTGACATGTTGCTTACCATCAGGCACATGTCCTGCTCGTCTCGTCACTCTATATACATAAAAAATAAACATATGTACGTACGATATCCCTGAGTGCCATAGGCTAAACATGTTATGTATCACGGGCGAAGCTGGGACGGAGTGCTAGTCAGTAACATTTTTTGCTGACATGATCAACAACCATTAAGTCTTTCACGTATTTATACTAGCAACTAGTGGCTTTACCCGCGTAGTTCTCGTTCCTGTTATCGCCCCGGAATAAAATGTGCTATTCCCTTTGAGAAATTATTACTACATATATTCCCTTGTAATATTATCTCAATGGCTATTCCACACTTTAATCTGTGTTGGAATAATCAACTCGATCCGTTCATACAATCCAAGGAGATTGTTCAACAAACACGAAAACATTAAAATTTTCCCATTTATAATATTAGTAAGAAGTAAGATTGGCAAGAAATCTAACTGAAAACATTGTTCTTCAAACCGAACTGCAATCTCTTATATAGTTAACTACTTATATATTTAATGTAAACAAATATATTATTCCCGTAAACCAGCAGCTTCTGAACTGTCAATACGTTTCCGTGTTGTATTGAGAGCCTATGTCAAATTAGACGTACGATACGTCTGACTGTCTCATGAATATTTAACAGATCGGTGGAGGCCAATCATGCGAGTAAACCCTGGAGGCAGCATTAACATACAGACCGTCACGAAACTATATTGGAGTGCGGGAAGAAAAATGAAAAAAAGCAATTTGGCTGGCTTCCTGGCTTAGTTGGTCAAGTCTGCCTGCGAAGTCGTAGGCGATATCTACTCAGTTTAAATATTTGTATTATGATTACAAATATATTGGTTATGTGCCTTCCTGTTTCTATGTTTCTTTAAATGCTCATATGTGGGTCATTTTGGTTTTGAAGGAGACATTCATGACCTTCAATTACTTTTTCCGTTTAACTTCCAGGATTCTTACTTCGTGGACGTTACATAAACGTAGTATAATTGCACATTGACGTATAAGTTTGATTGTATTAAAGTAATTAACGAGCCGTCAACATTTATTGTTAAACCCTCTACACACGAGCCCTAAAATCAGAGGAAATTATGTAAAAGTAGTGGGGAAGAGCCTATATCACACCATATGATTGATTTATGGTGCGATGTAGGCTCCTCCCCACTACTTTTACGTTATTTCCTCTGATTTTAGGACTCGTGTATAGAGGGTTTTAGTTTGAAAAATTACACTTTCTTAGCATTGTAAATAATATACCCTTGACTTGCATTAAAATGTTGAGTTATTTATTTGTTTCCTGTATTTTTAACCCTTGGTCCCGCTGACAGACTTGTTACTAACTAAAGTTAGCCCTCAGTCGTCATCAGAGAACTCAGTCGCAAGTTACTTCCACATAATCATCGAAACATATCTCCTCCAAGACACAAAGCCGGTAATCTTCTACGCCACTCCGAATGTGAATAATGGAATGACAAACAAATTAGCGAACAATTAGACGCTGACGTAAGGGCCCTTTCGCAGTTTACTCGGGACCCGAGACCGGGGGCCGATACCATTCCTGAAACATGGAGATACTGAACGCGACTTATTGATTGCTTGGATGAATTATATTTTGGATGATGAACCTAACCCATTCATCACTGCTGTAATTTTTTGTTCACGAGACTCTATTTTGTTTTTTGAGGTGAACCTTTGTGTAGACGTATTGAGTTTTTTTCGTTGGAGAAAATCTTGAGGGCTCGCGGTACCGACACGCGAATGCGGTGCGGGAGTGGCGTAGGATTAGAGCGGATGTGGAGCAGTGGAGAAAGATGTCTTGTGTGCGTTAGACGTTTTTCGGATAGGTGAAGACTTGTGTGTTTACATCACCGATATGCGTAATTGCAACATTTATAGCTTTACTGGAAACATTTTGTCAAAATTAGTACTGTTAATATTAAAGTTATAAGGTTTTCTTTTTGATATATAAATTGTACGTTTATCGATAAAGAACTTTGACTTTGAATTTGTCAGCGGTCCTTATACCTGTATTTTTCTTTTCTCAAATTAAAGTAGTCTAAACTAATTCTTACAAAATAATCTATCTCTCCCAGTTAAAGCTTCGTTAAAATCAATACATCTGATTCTCAGACTAGTTGATATAAACTGAGCGACAAAAAAATACCACTAGCTATTACAGTTTTTACACTTTTAGGATTAGAACTCTTCTTGTAAATAAATATAAAACAGGACTTAATCACGCACGCGTTTGTAAAACGAACAAAAATACACAATGTTTTTAAAAACCTAACTGACAGACTATATAGTTTATTCAGTGATCTTGCCTATAGTAAATACATACACATTTTATTTCCAGCAAATGACATGTCCCTACTTAATTCATTAAATTCAAATACGCACCGAAGACTTACAGAATACTTACTGAAACGTTTGCTTTTCAACTGCTCCTCAAACTTGAAGATTGTTGGAGTCGTTTGCTAGCCTTATTTATTTATCTCTATTCTCTGAGACATTGTCGTCGCAGATTGGATATTTTGAGTTTTAATGACGTCTTCGGGAATTTTTGTCGTTAAAACTATGTTTAGTTGACTTTCTTTTGCTTCGAATAGTAAATTTAATATAGTTTTCTCGTTATTCCCGAAGTTGACTTAATGTTGTTTATTTTTAAGTTTTTCATAATGTATACAATTTTTGCAAGTAATTTTGGTGTATAGGGTATGTGTGGCCTATTTTCGTGGAACATATATTAACAAATATATAATTGAAATAAGAACGCGTTTATAAGCATCACTGCAAAAGTGCTAGCTAGTTTTTTTTTAAATGAAATAACATTAAATACTTACATCTTGCGTTAATAATTACATACATCTTGCGCCATGCACCAACCCAAACTTGACCAGCATGGTAGATTAGTTATGATATATTGAGTAAATTTATTAATTTATATAATCAGTCAGAACGGGATATCGCCTTTAACACTAACGAGATCTACACAAATTAAATTTGTAACAGAACATTTCAAATGAAAATTAAATGGGGTCTGTTTATGTCATGCTATGTATGCATCCTATGCAGGCTATTACACATCTTAAACAATAGATGAATAGTCAAATCAAAATTAATTATGAATACAAAAAATTTAATGTCACTGTCTTAAATATTGGTGGACAATTCACACACAACACCATCTGACCCCAAACGCAAAGCAAAGCTTGTAATATGGCGGCCAGATAGCTGATATAATACTTATATAGTTCTATATACATACTTATTATACATAGAAACACCCAGACACAGTGCAAACATTTGAATTCATCACACAAATATTTGCACTAGGTGGGAATCGAACCCACGACCCTCGGCGTCGCAGGCAGAGTTACTACCCACTAAGCTACGAGGCCATTAATAAATTCAATACCAAATACAAAATCCAAAAGCTTACTCTAAGCCCATAATTACAGCAGTGAAAACATAAACTAGGTTGCTTATGATTATTATGATGTTCAAATAGCCACGACACCCTTAAAGATATAGGTTACTCTGTCTAGATGTCAAATTACTAAATGTTTCGTCGCTTAAAGCGTTCACTTCAACGCCCACCTCGACTAATCTACTCTGAAATGGAACCATTACCGTGACGGCTACAAGTGCGGACGGCAGATGGATGACCACATACATTACCGGCTCCCGTTGCCGGTCAACACGAAATACATCAGCGACGCACAATGAGACGAAAAATATCGATAGTACCAAACAAATTAATACGATCATGTTACTAATGCGTTTGGGATTATTTGTTTTGATGGGGGATGTCAAAGAATCCGTTAATCTGTGAAACTATCGTAGCAATATCAAATTCAATATAATATTTCCTTGGCGTTATCTTTTGTTGTGTATGTATTTGCTAATAGGTCTCTTTGTTTTAGATTGAAACAAGAACAAACTGAAAAAATGTTGAGTAACCCCTGACTACCTCGGATTTGTTATCTGTACTACATTCTACTAGTCCAGCCCTTTCATTTGATACCCATATTAAGGGAGTTGTGAAAAAAGAAATGTATTTCGCCTTTTGTGGAAGCGGCTATCTTGGATTTGAAATATGTCAAAGTGCAATTTATTCTACTAGTCAAGCCCTTTCGTTTGATACCCATATTGAGATAGTAGTGAAAAAAATAATATAATTCGCCATTTCGTGGTGGCGGCCATCTTTAATTTTTTTTTCATAATTTATAATATTCTATTAGTCAAGCCCTTTCATTTGATACCCATATTGAGGTAGGTTGCAAAGAAATATTTTGTCCGCCATTTTGTGGAGGCGGCCATCTTGAATCGATATTAGCCAAACATAGCTAAGAACATCCGCACGGATATTAACCTTCAAATAAAAAAACCGCATCGAAATCGACCCATCCGTTTGAGCTCTACGGTGCCACAGACAGACACACACACAGACAGACAGACAGACATCGACGTCAAACTTATAATACCCCATTTTTTGGTCGGGGGTTAAAAAAAGAGACAGAAGAAAAGGAAAGCCTCGAGCTTTTTTTACAAATTAAATATAACATTTAAAAAAAAGTAGTGGTATAAAATATGACCACTGGACTTCGAAATACAGTTTACATATTGTTCAGGGACAGTTAAACCCCATTATGTTTTTATCATTTTTGCAATACAAGAATTTCAGTTCGACTTTAAGCTTTGTTTAAATATCCCGCCCAAATGAATTAAAACTTAGAAATCATGAAGTCAAGATAATTTGTCACAATGTGTGTATCAGTCATTCTCACCACTAAACCATAAATAAATCTGTTTATAAACATAAACGATATCTATTCACCGATTCAATAAATAGATATACCTCTAGAATATAAATCCATTTAGCTCTAAATTCTTTTCCATAGACCCACTCCCCGCTGTCGCTTCCTGCTCCTTGATTAAGATCGATGAGGCGCTACGGTAAATAAATAGTTGCCAGTATTGACATCCAAGATGTATGCGACGATGTTGCCACTGCATAGAACATTAGTTAGAATTAATACGTCACAAACACCATGTAAGGGGATTTTACGCATTCTATACATACAAATATATCTAGAGTTGTCAGGTGTGTCAGAATACTACAATATTCACGATAATTATAAAACTGCAATTTCACAACGAAAAAAAACAAAAACAATGTTATTGTGAACCCCTTAGCTAAGAAACAGTATCACAAAATTTAACTGTTTCTAAGAAAACAAAAACATAATTCAATTTAAAATTAAACTCAGCCACTTAAATGTCATATGAAGCTACGATTATGTCGTCCAGATAAATGTGAGCAAATTTTATTTTGGTACTTCAACAACTGCCATCCACCACACCGATTTCGATAGAATTTATATGGAACTATCTTAGAAGTTTGAATTTTCTAGCAAACCGATTGGAATCGATTACGATTAAAATCACAATTAGCGGAGCTATCGCATTACATAGGTAGAAAAAAATCGTAGTACCAAATATCTCTAGAGACCTTCCTTCTTTTAGGTTTTTTAAGATCGTTTAAAATACACAGAACTGCAAGAGAAATTTGTGCCTACGACCTTGTGATTCTGAGTCGAACGTTCCCGCCACTTCACAGAAATTCGTTGTCAGCTAGGAAGAACCAGTAGAGGTAATAACGTCCTACCATATTATTACAAAACTTATATTCACAGAACTCTGTGGGTACGGTAACAAGAAAAACGCCGCCATGAAGGCCAAGGGCAAAGTTTTTCAAGTTTCTAAGATTTTTTTGCCAATGCTCCTGAGTTATCAGAAACTTTTTTCATATTCAGTCTCGCTTCCCACGAACAACTTGACGTTGACGAAAGCAAAGTTATTTCAGACCTTTTACCTTTCTCACACATATATGGGAACTAGCTATAATTTATGTATTGAATTGATAGAAGGCTGGCTATAACATACAATAAGACTTTTGCACTGCAGGAAAATTATGGGGACGATTACAAAACTGTGAGGCACTGTTAGTCTATTTTCTTTATAAATATATCGACTATTTTCGTACAAAAATTAAACCGACTTCAAAACCACAAATAGACACTCAAAAGCAAAAATAAACTAAAATCATTATTATAAGCGCTACTCACTCATCTATTTGAAGTCGGTGCCAGCCAAATCTAACAGGTATAGGATAGATACTACTTACCTGTGCCTACTTACCATGTGCCTACATACCATCAATCTACTAACTTTTTTGATCTGACTGGCACCGACTATAATATATATATTATTATATATATTTTTAATGACGTTTCTAAATTGTAACCATGGAATCCAGGGCCTGGTTTAGTGTTTGCGCCAGTTTTGTTACCTAGTGTTGAAATGTGAGTTTTCGAAAACTCCAATGGTATTTTGTCGTTTATATGACTTACAGCTTCGTTCTTGTGGCACTTACCTGAAAAAAGAAATCAACGTATTAGTGAAAAGGTTTTCAATTATGTACTCGATTATGCAAGAACACAAGTAATAACAAGCGTTTTTGAATCTTATACTGCGCTGAAAACAAATGGGCCATGAAGTTTGTTTTCGCTTCTTTAAAAAGCTTGTCATATGCTATTATACTCGTGTATAGTATCATAATAGCCTATAACAAGCTTTTTTTACTTTCCTAGATTTACACCCGAACGCCATCTTGCCTGATGTTAAGCGACGATGCGGTCTACAATGGAGCGTGTTTACCAAGACGGAACCGATTCACTCTCGAATCGAAGGCACTAAAATTGTAGCCATCGACGAAAGCCTTGACGTTCTTATCACAAAATTAGAGTCGAATCTCTTTGATCGTGTCTATGGAACATCAACCATGAAGTTTTGTCGTTGTTTCGAGATACGAACAACGAAAATTCCGATAGAAACAAGAACAAAATTAAAAATATTAACTAAACCCCAACTACGTCGGATCTCGGATTATCTATATAACATTTTACTAGTCACTCCCTTTCATTTGATACCCATATTAAGGGAATTGTAAAAAAATGTTTTATCCGTCATTTTGTGGAGGCGGCCATCTTAAATCTGACAGACAGACAGACATCGACGTCAAACTTATAGCACCCCTTTTTTTGTTGGGGTTTAAAAATTATATTAAATTATATTATATTATAATAAAATTTTAAAAATGTGTTGTTAGTATTAGATCATACAGTCAGTTGCACACTCTCTGAAGTGTATCCAATAAAAAATCGATAAGCTAGTAACTTTTCGCCTTTTACGTTCAAGACTGCAGTCTTCTTCTCACAAAATACCCCTGAAAGCTGCTTGTGGGTAATCAACGACCGAAAAAAAATATCAAGCTATTATTATCAATCAACGAAGTATTACAAATAGAAGCGTTATAGTCTAACAATCATACAATAAATCACAGCGGAACTTGCACACATACACATATACCTACACTTCTATTTGTATTAATAAATAAGACGCGGAAGAAAGAGACAACATATCCAGAATATCGGTAGTTGGAAAGGAAAAGATATAGGTTTAGCAAACAGCATCATACCACAACACAATCTGCTGCCATGCTACTAATCGGGAGGTTTACCGCCGAACGAAACATGTCTTAGCTTTGATATTTCTCTCTCTTTTTTTTCCGGTTGAAATGATAGAGATCGCAATACAATAGCAAAGCGAAAGTCGATTTAGTTAGAAGGCCGATTCTCGCTTACACTCTCGTTCTAATCTGACTATATCCATCTCGCTCTATCCATTCGTAGGAATAAACAGCCAAATTAAACAACAAATAATTTGAAAAACCATTACAGTGTTACTTACGCATGAAATGAAACATTTTTCTCTTTAACAGTTGCAGTATAATTTTTACAATGTCTAAAAACACAGGATGGCATTTTTCCTTCTGTTCCCATCACAATGTTAACCGAAAATACCTACAAGCGATACGGACTGCTCTCTACACTGGACAGTGCATGACTGAGCGGGAATAAGGTAATTACCTCGTTTTCGTCTTGCCAAAGTTTTGCTTGAGGAACTCGTCTATTAATAATAGGTCATTGTTATCAATACATTTTGTGCATAATGAAATTGCCTCATTTTAGCAATATTGACAAATATTGGATGTTTATTACTATAGGGAACTACAAGGAAGACATTTCAGTAAACTTTAGTATCAATATTGTGCTGCGACTACGACAAATAACTTCTTTTTCTGATTAACTAAGCCCGGAACGATTACTTTAAACAGCGTTTTCCAAAGCTCCACAGTCATTGAGACCTAACGATCCTCGCGCTCACTATTAAAGGGGACTATTTCCCCCCCATTTCCCCCCTGCTGGGTGATTAGCTTCAAACACCCATTTCCTCGCTTTAATGGTCTTGGAGTTTTCTTTTCTTTAGAAGGGCACCTAATAAGAAGTCTAGTTTGGTAGATGTTCCTTGTACAATAGCTCAAGTTTTTTTTTCATACTCGTTTATTCCGTTTATTCATATTCATCTGATAAATAAATGCAAACAACAACAACAAACTTTCAGATTTTCAATATTAGTATTATCGAAAACCTGAAAATTTGTGGGTATGTAAGGATGTTTGTAACTGTTTCACGAAAAATCTACTGAAGGGTTTTGAATGAAATGGGGTACATAAATAGACTATTAGTCTGGTATAATCAAAAAGCTAATTTTTATCCTGGGAAATATGTAACGTTTCATAACGTAATAACGCTTAATATCAAGGAAAGAAAGACAGTCATACATTACGCACGCTCTGCCACATATTTGGAAAATGATAAAGATAAAAAAAAATTTGAAACAATAGTTGTATAGAATTTAATCCTATACGATATTTATAATACAAACAGCATATAAGTCATCAAAAACAAGACACTACCAATAAATGTATTAAAATCGATCAATTGACTTTTGACGTTGAAAAACAAGTAGTCGAGGACACCTTACAAGAAGACACAGAAAACAACTGAGTTTTGAAACAAGTTACGAGTATAAGGTAAATACCGAAATAAAGGCGTACTTACACAAATACTAGCGACCCGCCCCGGCGTCGCACGGGTGCAATGCTGACACTAAATATAAGTATCTACTAATAAAGTTCCGGTCCGGCGGCAAGACATTTCGTTCTACGTAGTCACATAAGTCACAGTTTTTTGTGATGGATACTTTTTTTGGCGCGACGGACGCACGCAATGTGTTGATTGATGGAACAAAATGTGCTTCAGACCAAAGATGGCGACAGCGGTTTGTTTGTCAGTGCTATCAGTATTTAACGAAATTCTCCATAATCCGAATTTTGTGGACATAATTATGTTGTTGACTCAAAATCAATATTGTTTTATATTTTGTTACTCATATAAGGTTTCGGTCAAGTCTACCGTAACCCTTGACGAAATTATTAATTAAATATAACTGACTATCACTCATTTTGAGATAAAACCCCTAATATCCCTGAACTTTTTTGGCTTCCTTTCAAAGCAGAGCTCCTAACTACGCAAAACGAACAGTCAAAGACTGTCACGTGTTCCGTCATGTTCTCTGCCCCTCTTTTGAGTGACGTCAATGTTCAGTCCTCTCAAAAGACGGGTGCTTGCGTTTACTTTGCAAAACCTAGAATTAGTTACGTGAACTCGTGATGCACATTCTTTTTTCTTTTCATCCTTGCTCTTACATTATAAATGCGAAAGTTTGGATGTTTGTTGCTCAATCACGTCAAAACGCTTGAACAAATCGGATTGAAATGTGAAACACAGATAGGTTATTGTCTGAAATAACACAAACGAGGTCTGATACCTCGGTTCAAGGGTTTATGGACGCAGCGATAGCTATTATTGAGTTTCTCACTCGATTCTGAGTGTATTACAGTGCTCAAAAGGGGTATTTTTATTTTAATAAACCTTTGTAGGTAGTTATGAATACATCCACAATTATATAAGTACACAGCGTAACAAATAAATGGTTTAAGGTAACGATGATGATAATAAGAATCAACAGTTTTTTTACCAATTTGTAATATCGAATTTTATTACATCTATTTAATCAATTGTGATCGCTAAACTAAATCCAACAAGTTAAACATTTCCGTAAACCAATATCCGCACAACACTTAGCGTAAATCGGTGAGGAATCCCATTGAGGGCAAAACTATTCGCCCAGAAGGGTTTGCCCAAACAAAACAACGCTACATTTTTCACCACCCGCGTCAACTTGACGCAGGGCTGATTACGTCAGGTGTGCCTGGGACGTTACATTGACGTCGTGACGTCACTATTTGCCCGGGATAAATGGATACCGCCGTCTTCGGGGGATACTCTTGGACTTCAAGCAACTTGGCCGTGATAATTAGTTGGAATGTTGTATTCAATTTTAGATCCATGTAGGAGTATGTTCGCAGTTATGTGAGCGAAAACCCTTTGGGAGAAAGTTATTTCTCGTTGAGGTAGATCGTTGAAATTAACCTAAGAGCCGGTTAGAGAGGGTTTACCTAGTTATTTCATGAAAATGGCAATATATGGTCAAACGAATCTATCCAAGGATGAATATGTTGTCAAACGAACGAAAAAACTTGACTCTACTTTTGTGATAAGAACGTTAAGGCTGTGGAATGCGTTGCCTGAGGGGGTTTTCTCGATGGTTACAATCTTTGTGTGTTCAAATCGAGAGTAATTTTTTTTTAACTAGAATAGGTTCGCACTTGACCACCGTCTCGCCTGATGTTAAGCGATGATGCGATCTACGATGGAGCGTGCTTACCTAGAAGAAACCGATTCACTCTCGATTTGAAGACACCAAGATTATAACCATCGGGGAAAACCCACTCAGGCAACGCATTCCACAACCTAGACGTTCTTATCACAAACGTGGAGTCAAATCGCTTTGTTCGTGTTTTTGGAACATCAACCATAAATCAACCATAAATCGGTTTCTTCTAGGTGAACACGCTCCATCGTAGACCGCATCATCGTTTAACATCGGGCGAGATGGCGGTCAAGTGTAAAAGTATAAAAGTTAAAGAAATACCTGTTTACGATTTTTTTTACTACGGTAAAAACAATGAATTTTCTAAAACTTTCTGGTGTCTGGATGCCAATTCAAGTCAAAAAATTGGTAGTCACGGGGACTACTCATATAAGTGAAAACTTAAGATTTAGAATTAATGTATTAAAGTGCGCAGCTTGAGACAGTTTCCTCAAATAGCTCTCCTTAGTAGTTCTCTGTTTAGAAAAGGCAGACACTGTTTAGCAAGGGTTTGCTTAGGCCGGCATCGGATCGGCCGATTTATGATGCTCGGCCGGTTAACCGGTTAACCGAGCTGCAGAGAATCGGGCCCCAAATAATGGATTTATTGGGGAAGGTGCTTGTAATACGGATGTGAGATGTGTTATTGGACTAAATTATTAATCCATGTAACCATAATAATCTGTTTTATTGCGAGCCGTGGAATTAGTACGGGATCAAGGAAAATGTGTTTGTAAATATCTATATATAAAAATGTTATGTTGGTTTGTGTACGCTTCAAAAACTCAAAAAGTTCTGCACCGATCGAGCTGATATTTTAGGATGATATACAATCCGCATCAAGAATTGTTTTTATCTAATGTTTGCATCACAATGTGTCACAGCGAAGCGTGGCAGGGTGCAGCTAGTATATCTATCTTCTAATATATAAAATTCTCGTGTCACAGTTTTCGTTGCCATACTCCTCCGAAACGGCTTGACCGATTTTGATGAAATTTTTTGTGCTTATCCGGTATCTATGAGAATCGGCCAACATCTATTTTTCATTCCCCTAAATGTTAGGGGTAGTCCATCCCTAAATTTTATTTTTTATTTTTAGACAAAATTTTTAATTTCTATTTTTTTATGATACAACATACAAAAATACATACAATCCTCAATTTTCATTCTTCTACGATCAACCCTTATTTTTTAATAGCCATTTTAGTAATTTAATAATTTTTCCTCTCCGGTCGAAAACTGATCAATCGTCATTTAATTAGTTATCCCCGCCAGATGTCTACATACAGATGTCACTTCTGACCCAGTAAACAACACGATAATTTGGGGATCAAAAGTAGTCTATAGCATATATATAGTTTGAACACGTTAATCTCGGGAACCACTGGACCGATTTAAAAAAATCGTTCACCGTTCTTTCATATGTACGTAATCCTTGAATGCTGTAGGTTATATATATGTACCACGGGCGAAGCCGGGGCGGGCCGCTAGTAACTTATAGATATTTATCACTGTAATTATGTAAATATTTTACGATTAAAATCAGACGACGTGACGTTATATTGCAAGCTAATCTAGCTTATCGTGATATTATAATTTTATCTGTCATATTTTACACTGACGGTGATTACGATGTTACGGCTACGTATATGCCAATGTAACGCCCCACGCTGAGACCTCGACAGGCACTTGACAATAAGGAACTGTATGGGCGCCAGTTCGCGCCGAAACCGCGACAGGAGACCGAGACACGCTCGAGACATGTCGCGGTTTCGACGCGTTACTGTGGCCATGTCACACTGTATAGTATACTGGCTAGTCAGTATACTATACAGTGTAACATGGCCATATAACTATACAGTTCTATAATGTCAAGTGCCTGTCGCGGTCTCCGGTTCCGGTCTCCGGTCGCGGTGTCCTGCATCGGTCTTAGGACGCAGTCTCAGCGTGAACATGTACCTTTACCTGCGTAGTTCCCGTTTCTATTACATTTCTGTGATAATAAGTAGCTTCTATAGTAATTCTGGTGATAGTCTAATTGTGTCATAAATTTCATACTGATCCGTTGTATCATATTCATCATATTGTAAGACAGAGTGACAGAATGAACCAGATGATAAAGCCAGTCTAAATATAACCAAGTTAGTACAACTACTAGTAGAGTACTACACTCTTCACCAAGAGCAATAAGAACCTTTCGAGGTTCTGCATTAACTATCAACCCGCACTTGGCCAGCGTGGTGGATTATGGTCTTAAGTCTCTCTTTACAAGAGAAGTTTTGTTTTTTATTTCATTAATACTTGACATGATAATTGTACATATTTGAACAAAGACGTTTGACTTTGACTTAGCGAGTGCCAGCAGTGGCAATATTTAGTGGGCTGATTATGTTAATCTCTTAATCCTTTGAATTATTGCCCTTTAAACCAGTGGAAATACTTGCAAATGAATGAGTGGTAGTACTCATCTAGGCATACTGCAAAAAGTCAAAGACCGCTACAAAAGTATGCGTCTAATGTTTATTTTGAAACATAAATACAATTTTATTACTTAATCTATTTAAAATTAGGTTGTATGTAACCTAAACATTGTCTATAAGATCTTATTCTGCTAGACAAAATAGTATTACCCTCTTACTGTGAACCCTTTCTCTCGAAGGGCCCAATATTGACAGACCTCTCACGGCGACGAAATGGCAGGCTCGGGAGTGTTGTCATTATAAACAATGGTGCTGGAAATTGAAGGTGCTGAGGAGTTGAGGACTTCTCGAGATGTCGAGCTTAGTCGGCTTCTCTACGGCGACAGCGAATATGGAGATTACAGAAGAATTGATGTGAAACAAAGACGAAACTAAACAGTTTGAGTTAGCCCCGACCATATTGGATTTTTTAAACTTAAAAAAGTGAAGAATTGCCAAACGTAGTGTAGGACGCCCTGAGACTAGATGAAATGACAATACAAAAAGCAGCTGGAATAGAAATAGAATAGAAAAAAATTGTATTGCTTAAAACTGTGTACATTGATGGTGTATTGTAGCTTGGTATCAACAGTATAATTGAGTAGGTAGTAGTTTAGTAGGTGAATAGTTAAGTCAGTACATAGGTACTTTCCTTATTATCTATTTAACACATAACAGGTGGCGGTCGGAGATGTAAGACCGAGGATCGGGCTGAGTGGCATATTTTGGGAGAGGACTATGTCTATCATTGGACGAATACAGGCTGATATTAGATTTGAAGTTTGTCGTTAAATTCCACTGATCAAGTTATTTTATTCGAGATCCATATTGAGGGTGAAAATACGTGTTTACCATTTAGTGGCAGCGACAATTTTAGCCCTGAATTTCATCAAACATGTGTATGTAGCTACAACTTAGACTAATTCTTCCTTCAAAACAAATTTAAAAAAAAAGTGTGGCACTCGAGGACTGCCGCGGTAAAGCTCTTATTCTCATGTTGCATGCATTTTTATCAACATAAGCAATAGGGATGTTAACAATTTTTCGGAATTGCTTTTATTTTGAAGAGTGACCTTTGTTTACCATAAAAATATCACGGGAAATCCGTTAAGTTGGCAACACTGCTAAGAGCATTTAGTCTGTAAAGCTAATACAAATAAGATTTAAAGTCGAATGACGGAGTGGGGAGGACGGCGTTACGGTCTTCCATCCCTCTTTCTTGTGAACATAAGAAAGAGATGCACGATCACTAAAATTCGGTACCAAGGCCCGCGATAAAAGCTATGCAATAGCTTAAAAACAGGTTCATACGTAGTTTGATAGGTACATTCGGCATCTACGATGCCAAAGACATACACAGAAGGAGAGATACGTACCTACATATCAAACTTAAAACATCCTATACTAAGAAGTTGACACTTCTAAAAACATGCTCGTACTAGGCTATTTTTGGCAGTCGATTAAAATAAAGAAAGCGTCACAATGGAGACATCAGTGTATCAGCGTCACGCGTGGCTGCGCTCGGTGTGTGCGGGCCTTACACCGCGCTCGCTCGCCTCGAAAGATAACACCTTTTGACTACTTTGCTTGATAAATAACCCGAACAACGGAGAAAGTTTACAACCGTTTCCATGAAACTTATTTTATGAAAATCAAATAATATAAGAAAAATAATACATGACTAGATTTCAGTAATTACCGTTATCAAATCAAGTCAAGATCTTGGTGTCTTCAAATCGAAAGTGAATCGGTTTCTTCTAGGTAAACACGCTCCATCGTAGACCGCATCGTCGCTTAACATCAGGCGAGATGGCGGTCAAGTGTAAACTTATAAAAGTTTAAAAACAAAAAAGTTTTATTTTCTTCAATTAACTATACTGTGACTTACTATTTGTATTGGTGGACATTTCACACACAACACCCTCTAACCCTAAACTAAGCAAAGCTTGTAATATGGAAGCCAGATAGCTGATATAATATTTATATATTTTTAAATGCATACTTATTATACATAGAAACCCAGGCACAGTACAAATATTTGAATTCATCACACAAACATTTGCACTGGGTGGGGATCGATCCCACGACCCACGGCTTCGCAGGCAGATACAAATACAAAATACAAAAATCTTTATTGCTGTTTGTAGGTAAGATAAGATGATACAAAACATTTTAAAAGTTGCTCCATACAAACTGGCCTCTGCGAGAGGCATGCAATATGTCTTTGTTAGTCTTAATTTATAAATAAAAAAAATTAAATAATAGTCAGCTGATTAAAGTTTTCTTCTTCCTCATCTTCTATTAATTTCTGGTTTTTATTTATGTCATCTGATTCTTCATCTTAGATTAATTTCTGGCTTCTATTTGGTTGTGATATATATTTGTGTGAGATAAATGTTTGGTGAGCACAATTTCGCCAACGTCTTGTGTTTCATCAGGATATTGTCTTGTGTTTTTGAGTTTGATCAATATGTCCATCCAGGGTCTAAGGTCTTGCATTAGTAGATCTTGCAGTTCATCCATGTGAGGAATGTCAAAGAATGTATAAAGTGTGATAAATGTATACAATCAAAAATGTCGTTAATTATAATATTAATGTAAATACTCAAAGAATGTCAAAATGTAATACAGTACAAACTAATTCATCATTATACAATATATCATTATATGGTCTATGTCAGTTGAATGTCAAATTCCATCATGGAATAATAATATCTATTGAGATATTAATGGAATAAGGTTTAAAGATTGTAAAAATTTCATGTTAAACAATGTCTAAAATATTAGTATTCCAATTAATTTCCTTATCATTTAAAAATTCAGTTACAGTATAATAGCATTTGTGTATCAGCCTTTTTTTAGTTTACTTTTGAACATTGTTATGTTAAGTTCTTTTATGGCATTTGGCAGCTTATTATATACCTTTATATTGACAGACCTACTATCGACTAAGCCACCAGGCCAGCCAAACATTATATTAGCTATAAACATTATATAATGGCAGCGGAGAGCGAGCTAGTCTCTCGCCCCGCGTCACTTGTACAGCTGTTAACATCAATATATACAGTGATGTAGTTTCATTTCCATGTCCAGTACCAGTAACACCTACAATAGTATTAACATTGTATCAACTAACTGTGAGTATACTCAGGCTAGAGTTTGAGTTTGCTAAAAATAAACAGAGATTATTTATCAATTGGACAGCATTACTTAGTGAAAGCGTATTTATTATGTACTAGTGGCTTCACCTGCGCTTCCTGTCTTCAGTGTTATACCGCGATAAAAATTCCTATGTGTTATTCTATACTGTATTCCAAATTTTGATCGAAACCCGATCTATTCAATCATTCCTATGTGATTGAGCAACAAACATCTAAACTTTCATACTTCAGCATTTTTATTATTGGTAGGATACGTCATGTATCTACTCGTAATTGATGTAATAATGACCTAAAACTTTAAGCTTAAACTTGAATTTTACTATGAAAACTATCGTGGTTATTACACATTTTAATGAATACACGGGTAACTCACGTTTGATATAGTCAGTCCAGTCCGACTTAAGTTTCGAAGTGCTAAACGAGCGTCAAACACCCGCGCGCACTCTCCTTGTAAAAGATCGCCGGACGCGATCGAAACTTGAGTCGGACTGGACTGACTATATCAAACGTGAGTTACCCGTGTATTTATTTAAAATGCATAAACTTCAATGTTTGCTTCTAAAAAGATACACTGGTGCATAACTTTCTACTAAAATTTAATGAAAAACTGATATTTACTGTAGGTACTTACTTCAGTAGACCTTATTCCTTAATAATAAAACACGTCGAGAGGCAAACATTAGCTCCCGATAGTAAATTACAAACAATTAGGTATACCTCTGTTCCGTCCGCAAACACGCGACTATTTGTCTTTGTTAGGGCTGATTAATTCACGCTAATTGAGTTATAGGCGAGATGTACTAAGTAATCACCGCTGGCAGCACGCGCTGGTCCCTAGTAAGGAAACATATCTATAACTTTTAACAGGATATCTTTTATGTGTTTAAACTAGTACGACAAATAATGGTTTTATCTACTCCATGTAAGTTTTGTTCCGTAGAGTAGAAACAAAATTAAAAGCATAATTTTAACTAAACCTGATAAAAGAAATCCGGAGTGAAGACCGCGAGTCGGCAAACGTAGTGTAGGACGCCGTGAGGCTAGATGGAGTGACGATATTGGCGAGGAGATATATAAGAGGTGGCGGTTGGAGAAGTAAGACCGAGGACCGGGCTGAGTGGCGTATCATAGCGGAGGATTATGTCCAGCAGTGTACGAACACAGGCTGAGGAAATGTAGCACTAAAATATTATAGTCAAAACCATAAATAAATTTTATTTTACGTATTCTGAAAACAAATGTTTTATAGTCTCAGAAACGGTATTCTTTTTATACGAAAAAATATTGTAACGGTTGTGAAGTGTAAAGGGTCATAGTTGAAACTTATTGTTTAAACCTTTTATGAGATAGATATAAATAAAAATATGATTACCCTTGAATCGTATTTGGCGGATATAAAATATCGCGTTAAACTGGCCACCCGCGTGCCACACCGCGGAGTGCAGCTAGTATGCTGTTATAGCCATATAGACTAGCTTATCTATCCAAAACTATTTTTTAGTATAAAAACACTTTTTAGTAGATTTAAAACAATCAAACCCCCATTTATAGACAAACAAACCAAATTTTAACAAACAACAAAACACAGCATTTTATGACTTCTAAACGAACAAATACAAACCCTTCAACCTGACTAAAAACTGGAAGCAGCAACCAGTTTGTTTGCATGTAATTGAGCGTACATTCCATTACGCTATAAAGCATCCCTACAGGGGCACGCAAATATTACGGGGCTCTGAGGCCCCAATGCATATTGAGGGCCCTTAAGCACTTTAAGTCCGTTTAAGTTAAGTTATGGAGACGTCTGGTAAGTGACTGCAGGGCTGCCCTGAGGAGTTGAGGAGAGAATATGGAGATGGCTATGAAATCAGATTTTGGAATTACTGAGATCAAAAACGTTTTAAGTTGATACAGAGGTAATCAAAACAAAAATGAATGTCAAAGTAAGTTACAAACTGAATTGGTAGCAGAAGAAAAAAATGATTGTTTGAGTTATTTTTAGTATTCGACAATTTTATTACCTACTTCTGTTTTCCAAACTTTTACTTAGAAACCTTGCCAAAAGACTCACAGGCAATAACACTTTTGTACGTAAAAGGCTTCAAAGTCTTGAAGATTGCCCCAAAATTGCTAACTTAGTGGTTATCGTATGATATAATACCACCTTGCCTTTTCTTATATCAAACTTCTCGTATCTCGAAAAATACTTCCCCAGGCGGACTCTGCAAAGAGCCAAACCATCCAATTGATGATAACCAACACGCCTGCCTACAACACTACCACTCTCTGCTTTATCACTTTGTGCTGTAAATTTTCCGGTAACATTGCCCTTGTTGTTGGTAATTTTCGTTCTACAAACATTGTTCCAACGTATTTCAAGAAATAATAAACAAATACTCCACAATGGAGACAAAAAAATCCAACACAAGTACTCCCAATTAAGCGACAGTTTATAAAAGGTTCACAAAACATAAGCACCGAGAATGTTGAGTACAATCACGAAATTAACAAAACAAACGAACATAAAACAGTAACTAAAGTAAACACAAAAAATTGTAAAATGTCAAATGAAGTGAGCAGTCGTCGGACGCACTCAGGACGGCTGACGGCGCAATTCGAAGAAATAAGCTTTTAAAATTTCTCCCTAATTAAGAGACGGATTTATTCAAACCGTTAAATCTGGCCGGGAAACAAAACGTGATTGCTTGCCGACTTATAATTTAATGCAATTTCCTACGGAGCTGTGGGGACTGGGGGATAAGAGGTGTAGCGGAAGCGGAAAATTTGAAAAGTATGATAGACATAATATATTATACTGCTATGTACGCCTGAAATAAAATACATCAAATAAATAAGTATTATAAAAAAAATTACTTATGCCTAGCGCCATCATAAGTAACGGCCGCCTTTCTATTCTTCCAGACAACCATTAATAGCTAAAATATGTAAAGGTAAATGTTGTTATAGACACGTTTTGACGTGACAACGTCTTATAAATTGGTTTGCCGGGTGACACTTCAAGAAACTGCGTTACGCTCCGCTCACGTTATGCGCTCACAACGAGAGCGAGTGAGAGGCACGCGTCCCTTCCACTCGGGCATGGTTAGCCCGCCTAAGAGCGAGAGAGACAGACATAAAAAGTGAAAGGCACGCGTCCCTTCCGTAAAATTATTTGACCACTCAAAGTCGTTGTCACGTAAAACTTTCGCCCGTATACCGACTTTACAGGCAACCAATTTTTTTTAGCGTTATTTTATAAACTAGTGGCTGTTTAGCTATTTGCTAGTTCGTACTTAGTCTGCCTGCGAAGTCTGGCTAAACAGTACAACGTTGAAGGATACTTTTAAGCTGTTTTAGAATGACTGGAATACAATTTTTTCAACAGAAAATATTTTAAATTCAACAGTAAAATAGTCTCTCCGGTGCAACGTGTTAACTAAGAAGAAACTTATTTTTTTTTAATATACGCAATGTTTTTTCGGGATTCATTAATTACAATTCAAGTTTAAAAAGAATTGAGTTTCAAAATCGATTTGGGTGTTCTTGAGAAATCGGGAACATACACAAAAAAGTTGTCGAATTGGTAACCTCCTCCGTTTTTGAAGTTGGTTAACAAATAGCGATGAAGACACCGCTAGTCCCTTAACTACAACTACCCCCGAAATAAGGGTTCAGAATCCTCTTATTGCAGTTCGTTGGAGCGCGGCGCGCCCCGGCCCCCTCCTCGGTTCGTTACCGCGATGCGGCCGCCCCTGATGCTGCACTTTCTTCAGTCATGTCTCCTCTGCTCGTTTCGACTTTCAAACTTCTGCAGTGACAGGTTTTAATAGCTTTATATAGGCGTAGCACGAAATAATGGCACTCGGGTGACATTGTCACGAGGGCGTGGCCATAGGATAATCGAGCATCTAAAACCCTGATTGGGTTGAAGACGGCGTTAGTTATCATTTTGGCCACGTGTCATTATTTCTATGTAAATGTATAATAGGTGTTTTTGTTCTTTTGACTGTTGTTTATCAAATTGTGGGTTAGAAACTGATAATGTTTAAGATGTTCTTGTAGTGGTAGGACTCTTGCCAGAGTCCGCCTGGGGAAGTACCACACTTTTGCCAGTTATTCTACCGCCAAGCAGTAATGTGGAAACATTACTGTCTTCCGGTTTGAAGGGCAATGTTTTCAGATAAATTACAGGGCTTAGAGATATATCATCTTAGATCTCTGGGTGACGAGCGCGTTGCAGTGCTAGGTAAGGATTTGGACTCCTCATGTTCAATTAGCTGCGTGTCACTGTATTGTTATGTGGCAGGCATGTTGCTTACCATCAGGCACATGTGCTGCTCGTCTGGTCACTTTTAAAAAATATGTAATACATGTACCTATTGAGGTCGTAGCCTTTTTAGCGTGTTAGGGAATAATGATACGTGATAGGAAAATGATGGGAGATGGATGAGAGCAAACTTTATCGATGCGCGCGTACGCCGCGCGGGCCGTCTCGGAAAACCGACATTCAAAAGTTCAGCTATTCAACATTTTAGTAAAAATATTGCAACTGCTTCAGGTTAATTAATACCTTTTGCGGTGAAGATAATATTGTCTATTCTACGGTTGAAATTACACTTCATAGGTTTGCTATAACTGATTTATTTTGAACTAATAATATTTAAAATTATTACATAATATAATTTAGTCATATTAGTGATAACACACATTTTGTGTATGGACGTTAATTAAGAACTATTGTAGAAACATATTATCATTTACTCACCTCGTTGCTTAACAACAACGGGATAAAAGGTAGCCTATGTGCTAATCCAGATAATGGAACTATCACATATCTTTTGCTTTCGCTTTTGTAATATTAGTAGGTATGATGATTTCATTATTTGGTTTCCATTTTGCCCATTCCAGCTTTACAAGTTATAAAATGTGCAATAGCACATGTCACTCGTTAGTCACTAACTGAATTTCTTTATTTGGATTTTTTTTATTCAACCGCAACTTTCCCACTGCTGGGCAAAGGTCGCCCCCAATTTCCTCCACTTTATCCGGTCCTGAGCTACCATCGTCCAATCATTCTTAAACGCTCCGAGCTCGTATTAAGAAAGAATGTTTATTTATTTATTTCTTTTGTAAATAGTAACTATTTACAAAAGAAATAAACTACTAAAAAACTAAATTTACTCCAATAAATTGATAACAAAATTAACAAACGGCGCCAATTTCAAATATTGTCTACATTCTAACACAAAAGAATTACCAAATCGGTTCGCAGCCGACGCGACGAGAATATGAAATGGAAAGCCTCCTCTTATCGAGTGGTTAAATATAGATCTATAGCAATCGAATCACACTTTAAAAATTGTTCTATGTAAAAAAATAATCGGTCATTCGTCTGCGGACGTGCCAATTTTCAGTTATAGCTTAAGAGCTTGTGGAGCCTAAATGCTGTGGTGGCTTAATAGTGTAGTAGTTCAAATATAAGGTTATAGACTCGAATACTGTCTGCACCTTTGAGTTCTGCAGTTCCAGTGGACAATATATAGTATATCAATAAGGAAATGTTGACGAGAAGCATAATGTATTGTGCCATGTCTATCTGCAAGCAAGAGGGAGATGCACAAAAAAGACCTACACAATAATCAGAAAAGCATAGCAAATGTTGCACAATACGCCATCTGTATCAGCTTCATCATCATCAGCCGCAAGACGTCCACTGCTGAATATGGCCCCCAGATTTCTAATATGAACGGTCCTGCTCAACCTGCAACCAGCGCTTTCTAGCAACCTTTATGGGGTCATCTGTCCATCTAGTTGGAGATCGTCCAACACTACGTCATCCGGTTTGTGGTCGCCACTCGAGAACTTTTCTTCCCCATCGGTTGTCAGTTCTGCGAGCGATGTGGCCTGCCCATTGCCACTTCAGCTTGCTTACTCTTTGAGTTATGTCGGCCACTTTCGTTCTTTTGCGAATATCTTCATTACGTATTCTTTCGCGCAAAGAGACTCCGTTCATATTTCTCTCCATAGCTCGCTGTGTGACTTTGAGTTTCATTATGAGGCCCACAGGTATGGACCACGTCTCAATTCTATAAGCCATCACTGGCAACACGCACTGATTACAGACTTTCGTCATCTACGCCACCTAACCTTACGCCATCTGTACGCCTGCTACAAAAATACTATTAATACGCATGTCGGTGACGCGAACTGACAAAAATTATACTAAAGTCCTTTGAAACATTGATAAATGTACAATTAAAACGTCAATTATTCAATTAATTATTACTATAGAGATATAGAGACACGTTAGCACATCAGTGCAGTGAACCCATTAGATTTCGTCTACTAAAAACTTCCCAAGACGGCGGTATTCATATTTACTACAAAAACATATGAAAGTCCAGGTATCCACGAGCTCCTAGCCTATAACGCCGCTAGGATACTTCGCCATCCTTCCTTCATTAGCATGCGACCGGCGCAGTGTGCGCGCGGCCGATCTCATTCAACTTACTAATAACCAATTTGATACTTTAGGATCTCTACTTATTTTAAAGTTAGATGTCTCCTACTGTTCTTTGAATTAGAGTGATTGCGATCAAGACTATAATACTATAACACAAAAGTAAGTGTACTACGTTATGTTATGACCTGTTATTATCTGGGATGCTGAAACGTGGACACTGATAGTAAAAATGATCCGTAAGCTCAAAGTCGCTCAGCAAGCTATCGAAAGAGCTATGCTTGGGGTTTCTTAAAGGATTACATCCGCAATAAAGTAATTCGTGAGAAGAAGTAAAGACCGACATAGCTCTGAGTATTAACAAAATGAAGTGGCAATGGGCCGGTCACCTCTGTCCGAGACCCGATAACCATTGGGGTAGACGGGTTCTGGAGTGGAGAAGATGAATTGCTAAACGATATAGAACGCTCTGAGACTAGATAGAGTGACGATTTACGAATAGCTGCTGGTGATGGTTGACAGCGTAAGACCGAGGATCGGGCTGAGTGGTGTATTATTGGAGAGGCCTATGTCAATCTGTCGGCGAATACAGACTGATGATAATGATGCTGCGTTACTGTGGTTTGGGCTAAAAAATACTCTATCTCTTTCTCTCTGTGTATACTGTGTGTGATGCCACTAACGATTTACTGGAAGAACTCGCTATTGTCGAAAAGCATGCCTGCATGCATTTAAGCACAAAATATGTATCAAGATACTTTAAATCAAAATAAGATACATTATACACACCACCATGTTTTTGACACTCACATTCAACTACTATTTTGTTTATTGTTATAATCTGTGGTCAAATTGAGAATAGAATATTGGAGATTCATACCCGATTTGCGATCACTTGGCGATCACAGGTATAATAAATATATCTGTGATCGTCGAGTTATGTGTATGGATAGGTGAGACTTTTTTTTAAAATAAAGACAAGACAAGACAAGACGTGACAAGACGAGCAGGACATGTGCCTGATGGTAAGCAACATGCCTGCCACATAACAGCATAGTGACAAGCAGCTTTTGGAACATGAAGAGTCAAAATCATTACCTAGAACTGCACTGCGCTCGTCATCCAGACATCTAAGATGTTATATCTATATGCTGTGTAATTTTTCTGGAAACATTGCCCTTCAAACCGGAATACAGTAATGTTTGCACACTACTGTTTGGCGTTAGAATAACTGGCAAAGGTGTGGTACTTCCCCAGGCGGACACTGCCAAGAGTCCTACCACTACTACATTTTTAAAAGAGATGTGGTGTCATGAGACTCCATAATAGGCACGAAGTTCCCTTGGATATTGTAGAAGCAACACAATTTGCAAAAAATGCTTTATTTATTATTTGTGTCACGATCATCTGAAAAATAAATAAAGTTTACAACCTGGTCACGGGTAGTTTTTTCGTATCATTTCCGTTATATATTTTTCTTACGCTTTTAGCATCTTTCAGATCGGGCGTGCAGCAAAACCCTTATCTCCTCCAAACCGTTAAGAACTTTGTTCAAATAACGATGGTGGCATTACACGAATACAATTAACAAGAACCATTTAACTGCAGTAATGACGTCACGTCCGTTTTCCGATTATGTTCCCTATAATTGGCGTTGTTATTCCGACGTTTAATATTCATAGCGCGATTCGACAGTCAATCTGTCAGCTTACAGCATGTCTGATAAAAAACGAAAAATCGCCCGATTTCCGCATAAATTTTGAATTTGTCCTGATGTGTGTCGTTTGTGTATAGAACACTCCACACACGAGTCTCAAAATCAGAGGAAATGACGTAAAAGTAGTGGGGAATAGCCTACATCGCACCATATGATTGGTAATTTATGGTGCGATGTAGGATCCTCCCCACTAGTTTTACGTAATTCCTCTAATTTTAGGGCTCGTGTGTAGAGGGATTCACAGTTATTGCTCACACAGATCTGGAAACGACATATGGTAGATTCGTTTTTTTAATGAGATACAAACAGTTTTGATAAAGGAAAATGTTATGGGTTCGTGTCACCGACACGCCAACGTAGCGGCGTAGCGTCGGAGCGGCGGCGGAGCAGCGAAGTGCAACGTACGTTAGACACTGCGTAGTAGCAATAAATATTTATTTATCTTATCAGAGTAATGACGAGACTTAGAGATGTAATATCCTGCTCATTTCATCACTCTGTACCATAATAAAATCTGTGCAGGAGGGTACAGAAATTTCTAAGTAGAAAGTTTTTACTTCTATCGGCGCGGCGGTTGTTATGCTTGCATTTTTTTTAATTCTTATACCTATGTATTTTTTTGTGTACGAGAGGAAGCTGGTATTTTTTTAAGTAGGTGCTGAGTGACAGGACAGCAAGCAACACGCAAACCCATGATAGCACAGTGCCACGTAGCTATTAGAACATGAAGAGTCCAGCTCATTACGAAGCACTGAACTGCGCTCATCACCCAGATATGTGAGTTAATTTATATCTATGCTCAATAATCTATCACTATAAACATTGCCCTTCAAACTGGAACATAGTAATGTTTGTACATTACTGCTTGGCAGTAGAGTTACAACTAACAAAGTTGTGGTTCTTTCCCAGGCGAACTGTATGGTGAGTCCTACACTACAAAAATTCTAAGTAGTAACTATTCATATGAATGAAATTTCAATTCGTATTGGACCTTTGGAGAACAAAACGTCTTATCAAAATATTTTCAAGCCATTACTACAAATTACTCCGTTTATATTCAACGAACAGATTCTCCAAATTAAAAATCTAAGGATATTCGAACAACGAAATTAACTGTAATTTTCATTACGCTTTCAACCGTCCCAAAATAGCGCGGTCTCAGAATACTTCAGGCTACGTTTTTATACGTGGGGCCACTGTCACAGCAGAAAACGAACTGGAGTAAAAACATCAGCAAATGGTTTTCCGCTGAACTGAAATGGCTTTGCTTTTGCATTTTTAAAATGTTTAATATACAAGTAGTTTTAAATTGAGTTGAAATTGGACAAAATTTAAAAATAATTTCAAAATAATTGTTACATATTTTAGATCATACGTATTTTTGCAAAAAAACTAATACTGATTTTGAATGTAAGTGCCCTACTGCAGCTAATAGAAAACAATTCTAGCAGAAATAAAATTTGAGCTTAATTTAATGAAACGTAACTAAGAACACGAGCTAGTTAAAATAAAAAAATCTATTTATACGTTAGGGAGCAACGATAACACAGACAGACGCTTGAAAGATGTCCTTTTCTTCAAGCACCTTTTTTCCTTTACCGCTACCTATATTAATAATTTCGTCAAGTAGACTTGATCGAAACTTTATATGAATAACAATACATAATAAATGTTGATTTTGAGTCGACAACATATTTTATGTCCACTGAATTCGAATTATGGAGACTTTCGTTAAATTCTGATGCCACTGACAAACAAACCGCTGTCGCCATCTTTGGTGTGAAGCACGTTTTGTTCCATCAATCAACACATTGCGTGCGTCCATCGCGTCAAAAAAGTATCCATCACAAAAAACTGTGACTGATGTGACTACGTAAAACGAAACATCTTGCCGCCGGACTGGAATTTTATTAGTAGGAACTTATATTTAGTATCAGCATTGCACCCGTGCGAAGTCGGGGCGGGTCGCTAGTTTTATTATATTTGCGGTCGAGCTTTGCAACTTTTTTTACAGCAGTGGCTTCCGTGCTCGCGTTCCGCTCATAGCCATGTTCGTGGCCACAACATAAGGCTCTTACAACATCTTTATTACATCCTCCAAATATTTAGCAGTAACCTCACGTCCTCAATTTCCTTTAAACGCTGCGAACAATAATCAACATTTACTTAATATTCATAGCTGAAGATTGTCGCCCCTCAGTCGCCACTTCTTAAAGGATTAAACTTGTTTGCAAACTTTGTCTTATGTGTTTGGGTTCGTATTGACTGGGGAGGCTTTGTCTTGGGCATTCGGGGGCAACTGACAATGGAGATATTGTTTAGAAATTAATATTAACCGAAACGCTATCACTTGATTTAGTGTCATGTTATTTTGGCCTAATTTATGTTTTAATCATAACTGTAGCTTCATAAAACGAAAGGCTTTTATAAAAAACTTGAATAAAATATTTGAAAATGTACAGAAGCTGGCAATTATATTATCTTCCCATAGCTGAGACTCGGAGCCATCTCTCGTAAAGTGAGAGTCAAGTCCATGATATACTAGTATGCGGGTTGGTGGATGTACCCCGAAAGGTTCTAGGAATACCTTGGTTTCCTCACAACCTCCTTCACCGTTTTTAAGTTAGAGACAGTACCGATACAGTAGAGATAGATCTTTTGTCACAGACGTAGTAAAGAACTACTGGTGGCCAGCCCAATCCGGGATCACGCTCCCATGCTTCATATATGTTCTACGTACATATGTGAGTAAAGAAAGCTTAGATTAGTAGAACCTTACGTCTTTTGCAAAGTTTGGTAAGAAGGCATCTTTTTATGTGTGGGAAAAATCTATTTACGTATGTCTCCCATGCAGGTACATGTCAGAGCTACTACTTTGCAGGCATATACATTTTATTAAATAAAGAGTGACGAGACGAACAAGATATGTGTACGATGGTAAGCAACATGCCTGTTACATAACAGCACAGTGACACGCAGCCATTGTAACATGAAGAGTCCATATCATTACCTAGCACAACATTGCGCTCGTCACCGAGAGATTTTAGATGTTATATTTTTAAGCCCTGTAACTTCTCTGGGAACATTGCCCTTCAAACCGGAACACATTAATGTTTGCACATTACTGCTTGCCGGTAGAATAATTGTCAAAGGTGTGGTACTTCCCCAGGTGGACTCTGTCAAGAGCCCTACCACTACAAAAAAAATATACTTTGGCCGACAGGAGTATCAGTCTTTTTCCCCAACTTATACACGAATAAACTTATATACGCAGCTCAAAAAGGAGTAGGGCGTGAGTAGAAGCTCCCTCCCCACTGAGACAGAAGTTGCCACCACAGAACAAGAAGCCACTGAGACAAGTTATTGTGTGATGCCCATTGGGTATTCTTGCACCACGTACATGACCCCAAGCTAACGCACACAGGTAGAAGCCATCCTACGCTAATAGCCACAGGCAGTATTTAAGGCGTAATAAAAAAAATCATTTATCACAACACCATTTTAGATTGAAACGATAGTGACATACAATTAGCATCTGTTTAGTATTCATATCCCCGCGAGTGGCCGGACCCCTCTGGAGCTAAAGCGGGTTTACGCGCGACCCTCTGTTGCCACTTCTTAAAGGATTATGTCTATTTACTGCGCTTCTCTATCTGTGTTTGTAATTGCATTAGTGTGCGGCTCTTTGTTTGCTGTTGCTAGATTTATTTATTTGACTTTCATGAATAAGCTTTATTACAAAACTGTAGTTATAATCAATTTTCGATCGGCTTCGGATTCAACCACGGGATTCAACAATCTAGGAGATTTTTAGGCAGTCTATAGACTTCGTATGTACGTTCCCTATAGCTTTGTTAATTCTGAATCGATAACAAATAATGATTATTCTTCTTTACTGGTATTCGGTAAACTGTACATCGGATGTGATCTGACATAAATTTAATTGTAATCGTGACACACATCAAAAAGGTGACAACTGAGGCAGTGCGTGATATAACTGATAATAAATAAAGATTGGTGGACAATTCAATTAATTAATTAATATTATTATCCGTAGAAAACGTACATGTTGTACCGACCCCTCATGAGTTGGATAAGAGTAAGCAGTTTCTTACTTTTTTTTACCTACAAGGTTAATTTTTTTTTGTTTTTCGATAAGTTTGTTTGCATTTGTTTATGTGGTTTGCACTTAACCACCATCTCGTCAGAGTAATTATTCGGTCTATAATGAACCACGCTAACCTAGGAGAAACTATTTCACTCAACTACTTTAAGACTTGAATGACTACACGAGTACATTAGAAAATGTAAATATCGATTGGCAACAAATTTCAAAAGTTTAAATGTTTGGAAAGTGGAGATTAGTCATGAAAAACTTTCTTTAAACTATATTCTGAATCTTGAAACATTATATATTTAATTTTGAAGTTCCACATTATCTTCATATTATTACCCAACTGAAAGAAGGGTTATGTTTTTCGCGCGTATCTTGTATGTTTGTAAATTTCTGTAAATTTCTGTATTCAAACGTATCTTCCAAACGGTTGGATGGATTTTAACAATTATGGTTTCGTTAGATTTGTCTGAATCACTTATTGTTTTTTGCAGTCGGGTTTTTAAAATAAAATTTATTTTTGCACAGTATTTGTACATCTTCAAAATGTACTGTTTTAAGTATCACAAAATCTTTAAAAATATATTTCACCTAATCGGTTTCAGCCTTTTGTTTAAGATCAAAGGGACATCTATCTAGTATTGAAACTAAGATTTTACACTAAACCTTATTTTCAAAGGACCTCTTACAAGAGGTTGAAATAAATTTCCCTGTTTTTATCAAATAGAAAGCTAGATAGCAAACTATTTCAAATAGCACTGCCAGTTTGAAACGTACAGTTCAGACCTAATTTTTTTTTATAACCTTAGCATGACAAATATTTCTAGCTCTTATTTTTGTAAAGACATACTGTCTTTCTCCATCAGACTTTTATTATTCTGCAATATAAAGTTCCAAAGAAGAGACACGTTATCTCCCGGAGCCGTTCGTCTCCGCGACACCATCATACACGCGCTCTGGGAAGTTTTTATGAAACTTGGGAACTTTCTCCCCGTGGAGTAAGTTCCGACCGTGATTAAATATCACATACTGTTTTGTACACGCTTTGGTGTACCTTTAATACTTTATTTTTGAACTAGCAGTGCCCCGCGGTTCTACCCCCGTTGTTCCTGTTCTCATTATTTTCTCTAAATAAAAATTGACTATGTTTTTTTTTTTTGTTATATTATCTGTGTTCCAAATTTCAACCAGAACCGTTCAGACGTTGCAAAATGATTGAGCAAGAAACATCCAAACATTGTAAATTTATAATCTGAATAGGATAGGATTATTAGGAACTAGGATAGGATAGTATCGGGAGAACGGCGCCTGCCGATCCGGAGTCCCCGGGTTCAAACTCCACACGCACCACTGTCTTTTCGAAGTCATGTGCGTAATGCCGCTAACTTAAAATGGTGAAGGAAAACATCGTGTGGAAATCGACTTGTACCTAGAATCTTTCGAAGTCATGTGTCATCCACCAACTCGCACTGGGCCAGCGTGGTGGATTATGGCCTTACCTCTCTCCATGCGAAAGAAGGCCAGAGTCCCAGCAGTGGGAACATTTAGTAGGCAGTTGATGATGAAGACAGGATAGTAGGGTGTTAAAGATTATACTGAATTTCTGGTTTGCTTTCTTTTAAGTACTAAAAAAACTATTTTGGTGTATCACAATGAAAACTACACTAAATATCTACCACAGATTTCTAAAACAAAAGGCAGATGGAACGTGCAGAACACAGATCCTTAGGTCCAGAAAGCAAATATCAAACGCCAAAGCAAATACAAACTCCAATCAGTACGAATCGGACTTCCGTCTCGTACGGGAGTCCTGTGTCATTTTAAGTTTTGTTTAAGATTATGCCGTATTGTGTCTTCAAACATTGCAAACATTGTTTCCAAAAATAAGAAAAGGAAAGAGGAATATCATTTCATAGGAAAATTTGAATATTTTACTGCTATTTATATAATTTAGGCAATTTCATTTCATTTAATGAATAGAAACACAACACCTCAACGAAAATTGATTAGTGTTGCTATACTAAATTGAAATTATTTTCCCTAAAGTTAAGGTAAAATATAGATTATATGATTTTTTTGAAGATACTCGTAGACCAAATTATTTATGTAGATTGTATGATTCTATTTTAAACCCTATTTTTATAATCGTAATTTTTAATTTAATGTAATGTGAATCGATGCCTAGCACAAATCCACGTCATTACTAGCGTTTATAAAAATACTAATAGTGTTGATGAAAACCATAGTTATGAAGCAAGTTTTTATACTTGTAAGTAAGTATAGTGGAGCTTAAAAAATTAGGCGAGTTCTTTTGAGAGATCTAATCGTTTTAGTTAACCTCATGTTATCTGGTCGAGCCAGTAGTGACATTGTCGAAGTTTTATACGGTGCTAATTTGTGCGTACATACTTACCCAAAAAAGATGTTGGGATCAGGCCAATCGCTGTTGTCACCACAAATACTGGCCTTGCTGCCTAGGTTAGCTTTTTGTTTGCGACACGCGTCCAGACAAAGATTGGATACTAAACAAATTGAATAATCTGGCCCCCCAACATCAAATCAGTTGACAAAAATTCTCTGCACTTCCTGTGTTCACCGATATTAAATGAGTAGTTGCCACCTTTTGTCAAGCATAATATTCAAAGTTTTACAAAAAGCTCCGATAGAATACTCAAAATAAACACACACATGACTTTTACTATTATTCGGCGTTGTCTTTTTGTTCCGAATTTTCTGTACGAATAATCGAATTTTTAGTTGCATGCAAAATCAAAATTCTTAACTTCATAGGATAGAAATTACTATTTCTATCATATCAAGAAATCCTTGCATAATATATAACCAGCGTAATAATACATTATTTTAACATTATAACTTATTTTATGTGTTTATTATACGCGAAGATTTCCGAAGCTAAGACAACAATATTGGGATTTTTTTCTTAAGACTGGGAACATTACACGCACACCAACGTGAGTAATTTGACAACGTCGGTGAGAGCTGTCACGCATACATAACTAATGACTGGCCTCACAGTGTCGTTCACGAAGGTTTCATCTGTTTAGAAATCTGTGATATCTACCTACTAACGCTTAGCAAATCAGAATTGTCACTAGACCGATGAAGGTCTTAATGTAATAAAAATGATCAAACCCATCACCAATAGTAAGTGGAATCCAGCATGCTGCTAGCATAACCATGCAGAGTAGCAAGTAAACCTTTAGCTAAATAAAAGCAAGGATTTCGCGTCGCGCTTCCCCAAGCGATCAAAAATTGTAAGTGTTTGTAGATCAGCAGCATATCAGCCCACTTTATATTCCCATGGTCCCATTGCTGGGACTCGAAGCCCTTTCTCACAAGTCTTAATCCACCAGGTTGGACAAGTGCCGATCGGTGGATGTCACAAACATGTCCTGGACTGGTGCTTCTTTTAAACGCATTGCAATTCGTCGCGATATTTTGATAGTCATATCAAACTGGTTCAAACTATTCATGGTAAAGTAAAGTGAAATGAAACATGAAGATTGAAACGTAAAACATAGTGAAGAGGTTTCCACTTCATGTCTAACTCAAAAGAAACCGGATAGAAACACGAGATATTGCGTTGCATCGGAGTGTTTAACGCCGATCAAAGTTTGTAGACGGACAAAGTTTCCCCATAAATTGCTCGGCGCAGTATGCACGCCAAGTTTTTACGCAAACTCAGCGATGGAGTTTTAGTTAGAGACAAAATTTATTTATTAGTGGTTGGTTGTAGGCTAAAGTTTGATTGATACACCGAAAGTAGAAAGTAGGTACTAGTTAGGTATTAACATTTGAGTATCCCCTGACTGCCTCGGAAATGTTATCTGTACAACATTCTAATAGTCAAGCCCTTTCATTTGATACCCATATTAAAAGAGTTGTGAAAAAAGAAATGTATTTCGCCAATTTGTGGTGGTAAATCCGACTCGAGTTTCGGCCGCGTCCGGCGACCGTTTTCAAGGAGAGTGCAAGCGCGCGACGGCTGCTTGTTTGGCACTGCGGGCTGCCACACGGCGCGCACGCAAGCTCAACGGCTGTTGCGGGGGTGCAGGTGAGAGGGTGCGAGAGGGTTACGCAGGTATACATTCGAACTCTTCATCACTGGTAAGCTGCGAGTTGGGAACATTGCAGCACACTGAGCTCACTGTGTCTTCACTCATATCGCGAACACCATGCCGAGTACTATGGAGGCACGGCTTCCAAGCAGGCAGTACATGCCATCCTCCATCTCTATTATCTCCGTCGCGCGCGTGCACTCTCCTTGAAAAAGGCCGCCGGACGCGGCCGAAACTCGAGTCGGTTTTAACGACCGTATATACGTGAGTGTCCCGTTATCCAATTAAATATGTGTAACAACCACGTTAATTTTAATACTAAAATTGTATATGTTACCAATTAAAAACAAAACTTTATTAGGGTTTTTTTATTTTACAAAACCTACTTCTTTTTAGTCAAAATTTACTTAAAACAAAGTCCACGCCACCAAAACTATTCCCTTTATTAGAAGCGCTGTAAAACGCGTAGGTTTATTTATCATATCTCCCCCAGTTCTGTGTCTGTTTGAGTAATATTTAGTGCTCTCTCGTGGGAGAACTAGGTAATGTACAAACCCTAACATTGCCTCACTGGCTCCATTGTCGAGTTTTTTTTTTAATTAAACAGTAGTAGATAACGCACATTATGTTTGACGATACGACTTTTATTAATCACCAACCAATAAAATGAAAATAAGTTTTATGATTTGTGCTTTATTATAGGTATATTTTTGGCTTTGTTACGGCTCGGAAAACGTAAGTTCATTTACAAGGTTACAATACGAGACCTGGATGAGATCACTCACAGCGATAAGATTGCCATTTATTACACAAATAATTTAAAAAATGTATCTATTTGCTATTGATTTTTGTACTGTGAGTAACAGAGTGTTTCTGTACATTTAAGGGTAATTTATTTTGAAGACTGCGTGTTTTTAGGAAGTATATTTTTTCAACAATATGTATTATCTGCTGACACACTTAGCCAGTGTGGTGGATAACGCTCTTTACTTTCTCTATATGAGAAAAGGCTCCCAGCCCCCAGCAAAAAATAAATATGTATTGATGCGCATTTCGCATACAATACTAATTAGCCCCAAACTCAACACTACTTCAGTGTTACTTAGCCGATAAAATACTAAAAATTGCTATGAGAATGTAAAACGGGATTTGTATGTTGCAATCCTTTATTTAAAACTAAATTAAAATAGGTACTTGAAACTCTTCACAACAGTTCTAAAAGGTAAAAAGCCAAAGTCTACAATAGGCAGAAAAACGTCGAATGGCAAAAAATCGTGGAGTGTTAATAACTCCGGCGCCCTTCCATTGTGCCAATAGTGAGACATTTTTAATTAAGAAAATCGGAGGCCCATTGTCATTCAAAAACGACATGGACTGCAGAACTGGGGCTTCGAACGTAGCATGGAAATACTGACTAATTCAGCAAAAGTTTCTAGTTCCAAAATCAACATTTTCAGCAGAATTTACCGTTGGTTAAAAATTACAAGGAATTATTTAAGCACCAATTCTTGCTAAACAATTTAATATTTTCTATCTGTACGTATGAATAAAGCAAAAATGCAGCTGTGCTGCTGCATTCCACTGCTGGATTTAGGACTCTGCAATGGCTTGCCACTAAGAATGATCCTCAGCTTTACATTTCCCTCCAATGCCTGTTGTCTCCAGAATGTCTTTACGCCACCTAGTTCCTGGCAGCTAATAAACTAGGCTCATAGCCAACGACACTCTTGTACGAAAGACTTCAAAGTCTTGAATGACCACAAAATTCATTTCGGATACATTAGTGTGCAACTGATCTGCATGGTCCAAAACCACCTTTCCCTTTTTTCTATCAGACTGCTCATAGCTTGAAACGCGACATTGTTTCATGGTTGTTGTTGGAAAACTCGAACGAAGAGATTTGCCTCTATTTTTGTGAAAACATCGTTACTTGAGTGGGTTTTCCCGATGGTTACAATCCTGGTGTCTTCAAACCGATAGTGAATCGGTTTCTTTTAGATAAGCATGGTCCATCGCAGACCGCATCGTCGCTTAACATCAGGCGAGACGGCGGTCAAGTAAGTAATAAACCTATAAAAGTTTAAAAATAAACACTTTTAAAACTCTTTAAGCTAGTGCAACAGATGATGACCTATCGTTAGTAGTGATTTAAAATACTAAAATCAGGTGATCATCGTCGCTTAAATTTGGTTTAAACCTATAAGTTAGTCAAAAAAGTAGATTTTTATTCTATTTAGTCTTATGAAAACCTGAATCTTAGTAACTGTTCCTCTTTCCCCACCAGCCGTCGACGTTCGCGCGGGGAAGTCCGTCAATGATTTCTTCGACTGGCTTTGTTTTTGTCGCGGATTGTCGAAACTTCCCTTTGTTCGTCTAATAGATGCATTACGGAATGAAGCTGCTTCAATCGGACCCCCTGAAGTCGTCGGCTTTGTTTTACTCGAAACTTTGGTGAATGATTACTTTGGATCGTAGGAACTGTGTTTTATTCAGGTATTAATTACGAAAGTGGTTTTAAAAATATGTATCGAAGTAGTAATTTACTAATAAGGACTTATAGTTATTTTATCAGATAGCCCCTTTCTCGACTATATTAATGTGTAAATATTACTGTGTTTCGGTTTGAAAGGCAATGTTCTAGAGAAATTAAAGAGAGAGATACATATGTTTATATCTCTGGGAGTGCAGTGCGAGTGCACTCTTCGTATTCCAATAATTAGGTTACACCGTCTTTATATGAACATGATTGGTGCTTACCATCAAGCATATGTCTTGCTTGTTTCTTGCAATTTCAGAAATAAAAGATAATTTTTATCTTTAATTCCTTTGGAAACTTTTTCCTTGAAACCGGAATACTGTGATGTTTGCATGTTAATGCTTGGTAGTAGAATAACAGCTGCAAAGATATGGTACCTCTACAGGCTAACTCTGCAAAGAGCCTTACCACTACAGTGACTAAGGGAATTGGATTATACTACGGCTGTGAATATCAACGAATTATACTGAACGATTCGATAAGGCTAAAATGCATATCATAGAATGCACTTTAAGAATAAAAACGATTAACATTGCTCTAGAAAAGTGTTTGAACTGCAATTAGCAAGGCAAAGCACGCGTTGGTGTCACAGGCACCTCGATCAAATTGGAAAATTCTCGAAGTGTCCGGATCGCGGCCATTGATCGCCCGACAATGGGACCGGTGGAGAGCGCACTAATCTTTTCATTAAAAAGCGATTATTCGCTGCACGGCCCGTTGCACTAATAGGAATAAAGAACAGACCAACTTTACCTTGCACCAACAGTCGACCATATTTCCTTACAAATAAAATTCAAATTCCAAAAAAATTGTGCAAATCACCGTGCACTATACCCTCTCTACAATATGGCACGCAGTCGCAGCAGACGCGATGACATTTCAATTTGAATTCTTGTTGCGAAATGTGGAGATATTATTAAAAAAAGTTTTTTGTTGGACATATTTTTCGCTTGATTATGATGGTATAACGGCAAATCAGTTTTTGTGGAGGGGGAAAATAAAATACTGTTAGAAAAATGTGAAATTGTTAGAGACGTGTTGTGTTTTGTTATACTGACTACTTTTGACTATCGAGATTTTATTGTATTTATGAATTTAAACTGCCCAAACAACTTGCACAAATCTAAAACATAATACTAGCGGCGCCCCACGGTTTTGTCCACGCAGTTCTCGTTCTCTGTGTCTTACCAGTATTAGCCTATGTGTTGTTTTATATCAGACTACAATCTTTGTTCCAAACTTAGGCATTTATAATTTTAGTAGGATCCATTTCAACACTTTCCATGCCTATTGTTTCAAATATTAGGTCACTTGCAAACATACATTGTTTGCAAGTATAGTAAATACTCATTATGCGTCTGAGATTCCGACTGCAGCAAACAAAAGAGTTCATCACTTTTAAAATGCTCAATGGATATTCGATTTGACCGATATCAGACTCAATCAATTTTGATTGCTAAGAACATGCCTGAATACTTCAAGGTCTAAACAAAATAATAAACAAAATCAAAATTGTTGTATCCATATCGAGCTACGATGCTACAGACAGACACACGCAGACACTAACTCCAAAGAAGTTTTCTTATAGTAGAGATAATACATCAGTGGTGGTCCCATATAAATTTTCGAAATTGGTGTGGCGTTTTTTTTAATTTTCAATAACAAACTTAAATTGGATAACATAATGGTTAGTATCCCAAAAAATATGTAATTTTGTCGACTGAATAAAGAGTATAAGTTCATAAGGAAAAAGTCAAGGCCATAACCCCACGCAGGTCAAGTGCTGTTTGATGCATAACACATTATGTCCTCGCAATATATTTCTCACTGTATTTTCCTTAATTGACTGGCTTTAAAGTCAGCTGTGACAAAAAAAATTGAAAGTTTTTCATAGTCTACGTAAATATTTTTGGCGGAAATTGTAATATAACGCAAAAAAGTTTGACCTAGAAGTCATCCAATAAAACCGTCTTAGTAACCGATCTAATCCAATAAAGGTAGCAAAAAGCCAAACTTCTCTCATCCAATTCTGTATTCCTTCGACGTAGCCAACAAAAATACAAGCACTAAGCAGAAATAAGTAATACCGACTTACTGGGTTAGGGTCCTCGTACACTATGTCTAATTCAACTTCAACGTCGAATCAAAAGTTTTTGAATCTATAATTATACATGTATTTATGGGTTTAAATTTTCAAACATAATTAAAATTTTGATAAAAACAAAAGGAAGAAGAAGAAGAACAAATACGTTTTTTTAATTTTCTCTCTAAGATTTTTACAGTTTTTTTTTTTTTATGGATGTATGTTTGATCACCATTTTTTGCAGACTATAAATATCAAGAACTTATAAAAGCTATCTAATTGAATGTTATAACTTCACTTGAAACTACAAAAATTTGGCTAAAACTCTATATTTTTATTTACGAAAATAACTAAGGTGGTCTAGTTGGTAGAACATGCAACGCACATTTGTGAGGTTGTCGGTTCTAACCACGTCTGCATCTCTGAGTATGTTTTCTAGTGTTGTGCAAGTTTGTCACTATTTTTGGCTGTATCGGCAAAAGAGAATATCATAACGGAACAAGCTTTTAAGCTATTGCATAGCTTTTATCGCAGCCCTGGGGACCGAATTTTAGTGATCGTGCATCTCTTTCTTATGTTCACGAGAAAAAGGGATGGAAGACCATAACGCCGTCCTCCCACTCGGTCATTCGACTTTGAATCTTATTTGTATTAGCTTTACAGACTAAATGCTCTTAGCAGTGTTGCCAACTTAACGGATTTTCCGTGATATTTTTTATGGTAAACAAATGTCACTCTTCAAAATAAAAGCAATTCCGAAAAATTGTTAACATCCCTATCGTTTATGTTGATAAAAATGCATGCAACATGCAATAGCTTTACCGCGGCAGTCCCCGAAAGCCACACTTCTTTTTTCGTGCTTGATCTGCTAACCAGCACTGGACCAGCGTGGTGGGTAAACGAATGATTCTCTTTCTTTGTTCCAGAAGGCCCCGAGTCTTAGCAGCAGGATTCTATAGTGGTTGCTTCGAAAAAGGTGGTGATTTTTCCCGCATTTTCCGCTTTTTTTCTTCCTAGCCTAAGTCAAACGCTGCAATATGGTGATAAATTCACCATATTGCAGCGTTTGACTTAAGTTTAGAATTTTGAAATACCGCTATCAATATCTATTCAATGTCGAGTTGTTACAATGCGCGATGACCATAACACGGCATAATCTACTAAGTGCCCTTAGAAAATACCTCATTAACAAAGAGGGTACTTAGCGGAGTTTTCCACTTAGGGAAGTAGAGAAGTAACACGCAGTGTTGATATTACTGTATAAATCATATACCGCAGTTATAAATCTGACATCCGACCAGTTAAAGATGATCTCTAATGATAAATTTATCTCAAAGAATATTGTAGCTTTGTGTACTATTGATTAATATGTTATCTGTTTTTTTAATCGAAAATGGATTTGCACTTTACCGCCATCTCACCTGATGTTAAACGGTGATACAGTCCACAATGGACCATGCCAACCTAGAAGAAACCGATTCCCTCTATATTTGTAGAAGTCCTTGAATAATTCCATGTGTTGTCATTAAAAATTAAGTATTTTTATTCATTTTCTTTTGCGTAAGACTTCCAATGTTATTCTTCAAACAAAGGTAAGCAATCGGCCTTTGTAGGTACCTTAGAGTATTAATAAAATGTATATTCATACGTACTTATATTATAGGTAGTCTCAGATACAAAAACCTGACTAATTAAGTTAAACAACTAAATTAATATAATATTTGTTTTAAAAATTACCCACGGACCGTGGGCTTAACTGTAAAAGTACTGATTCGATTTCTTAAGATAAACGAATCAAATTATACAGACTTATTAAACTGTATATATTACTTAATGCAAGTGGATCCATGATTGGACAGCTAGATATCTCTTGGTGTTAAATGAAACAACCTGCCACAGTGAGGATATAGTGACAGCACTCCACGGTTCAACTTATGCTGGTTACCTCCCAAATATTAGGAGATGTTACGTTCAATCTTTTGTGAGTGTGTACTTCAGGAATGTAGTCGAGGAGCTGACGCCGATTATTATCGCATCGCGTTGTCATTGAGTAGGCAACTTCTCCAGAGAAACAGCATCTGTGTTTAGGAACCAATCTACAAAGAATCTTGTTATAATACCTATGTAGCAGCAAAACCCTATTTTCTATAATAAAACTTTAAGAAAACAATAGACAGTGTTAAAAGACTGTTTAGTCCTTAATCACTAATGTTTGATTTCTGGAACACGGTATGGCCAATTTGATATGGACTATTTGTTACACCCGAAAAACAACGGAAACAAGAACTGCGCGGGTATAACCATGGCACACTGTTAGTGTTTTTAACCCCCTACCAAAAAAGGGGTGTTATAAGTTTGATGTCGATGTCTGTCTGTCTGTCTGGCTGTGTGTCTGTCTGTGTGTGTGTCTGTGTGTGTGTCTGTCTGTGGCACCGTAGAGCTCAAACGGATGGGCCGATATCGATGTAGTTTTTTTTATTTGAAGGTCCGTGCGGATGTTCTAAGCTATGATTGTCCTAGTGCAAACACTAGGACAAATTTCAAATCCAAGATAGCCGCTACTACAAAATGGCGAAATACATTTCTTTTTTCACAATTCCGTTAATATGGTATCAAATGAAAGGGATTGACTAGTACAATGTTGTACAAATAACACATCTGAGGTAGTCGGGGATTAATCATAATAATCGTATAAATAGTTAACGAAGAGTAAAATTGAAGAGAAACAATTACAATAATACTATTAGATGCCTTATGGTATCCATTTCAAGCAAGTTGTGTCTCCGACGTTCTCTACTCGGTGACATTTGTCACGTGGCAAGTTATCGAAGTGTCAATCTGAGGGGCCGCTCCGTCGAGTGCGTGGAAATTGAAAATGTGTCGCCATTGTCGCGGACTTCCTGTCGCGGTCTTCTGATTCTCGATTGTTAATGTGTTTGTATACGAGCTCTTATTTTATTTCGATCAAATCGCCAAGTTTCAAGTGTTTGTCTTGTTTGACCCTCGACACAAAAGCGACAACTTTTTTTTGATGGTGACATCTGACTGTGGGTCTGTGAGTGTTCGTTTGAGGAATCGTAGCTTCTGAACAGATGAACCGATTTAGCTATGCTTGATGAAAATCTTCCCAAGATGGCCGCCGCCACAAAATGGCAGATCACATGTTTTTAATAACGATTAACTTGTATAAACACTGTTTATCTAGAACTTTTGCGATTCTAAAAAGAAGAATGGTAGCGAGAGATAATACTTCGCGACTTATTCTATTTTCATACCAATCAAAAATACTGCCACATTTAAAATTTTAACCTTCCAGATTTATTTTTCCACCCTAGTAGGACCCCCTCGTGCCCCCACAAAGGAGCCCTGGGTAGAAGCGATCACTATTAACGATAAAGTCGTCATCCGTTGCACTAACTGAAGTGTTTAAACTTGTGAAATTGTTTTTCAACTGTTTCCAAACAGCTTTCAGCATTCCCCTGTCAAACAATATCTTGCACAAGACATGACTTAAACCTCATAGTGGATTATTGAATGAAACAAACTACCATTAACAACCTGAAGTCACTATTCCAAAACACGCGTAGTAGTCGAGTCAAAGGGCTATCAAGGAAAATTCTCAGCCACGTACAAACTCAACAAAATAACATCTGATTCGAAGTCCCGAACTAGCCGAAGCATGGGATGGCGCGCCGGCAATTATTTCACAATTTGTGGCGACGGGGACCGTTGTCGTCGAGCCGCTCTTGGACAATCAGGGGGAGGGAAATAAACTAAAGATCAGTGTTCTTCGGGGACACGTTCTTGATGTTTCTTATAACTTATGGAAGTGAAATCTTCGTTTGGCGCACCACACACAGATTTTTATGTAGCATATTTCAAACGGCATTGATAGTTTCGATCTCGATTGCCTCTCACGTTCGAAAATATCGAGTAGTGTCAGTAGTCCGGTTGTTAGTTCGATTAACCGAAATACTTAAACTTTTTAGTGTCAGTAGTTCGGTTGTACATATCCGTGGGTTGTACGTAGTCACCGAACTGTTGACACTGCGGAGTGTGATCTAATACCACCTTGGCCTTTCTTATATCGGACTTCTCGTATCTCAACATCTCCTATGATGTCCTAACATCCTTAGGATAGATCACAGACCAATGTTTGTGTTGTGAAATGTATGTGTCACCGTGTAATTGTAGTTTTTTTGTATTGTATTGTAATGTACCGTCAGATTATTAATCTAACGACGTCAGATTATAAACTAATCTGCCAAAACTTACACGCGTTAGATTATAATCTAACGGTGCTTCAACTTTTCGGTGATATTTGCAATAGATATTGTTGCTCGCTTGCAGCTTGCACAAAAGTCTGAAATAATTATGAAAAACAAAACAAACAGGTCAAATAGTCACCAAAATTACAGTAAATAATTTCCATGACTAGATACTTTTTGTGAACATATTATGTGAGTGAGCTATATTATTTTAAGTAATGTTTTTAACTGAATAAATAACGTTCAAATTTCAAAAAAAAACAATTTCAAAATTTCATGATTTCGGAAAAGATGGCACATTCTCTTCCGCGTCCACGAATACCCGCACAATGTGTTTATCTGGCTCCAAAGATAAGTCTATTTTCTTACAAGATGTTAGCGGCTTCATAAATATGTATAGCGACCCACAATTTGTTAGTTTAGGATCCCTCGCCATGGAACCGGCCAATCGACGAATATATAATTCAATGCCGTTGGAATTGGATCATGTGCTTAATATTTTATGGAAGGATTATCGATGAATACGGAGACTTGTGGTTTTTCGTTTCAATATGTCAGCTGGTTTATTATATGTATTGAGTTGCACTGGGACAAGCTTTAGTCCTAGACCAAGCCAGAATTTAGAAAATAGCAATTATCTTAAAACTCTACATTTATTCGGAATGAAAAGTAGCCTATTTGTTTTTTTAAATTCAACTGAATTAAGTTATTTAACTGATATTTAGGACTCGAGTAGAATTTCGCAGTTCCAAATTTCAGTTTGATTCATTCAGTTCAGTGGTAGCCGGTACCGTGCCTGGCATGCTAATAATAATACAATACAATCTTTGTTACTCAAACATACATTGGTAGCAACAGTACTCTGAATGTCAATGTTTATACGTTGGGCCAAATATACGTTAGCATTTTGGTCATGTGTTGCATTGTCGTTATGAAACTAAGTAATCGGCTGGTAGCAAAAATGTTACGATAATTAACCAAATCAGAAATCTATTAAGATTGACAATACAATACAATATAAATATTTACAAACACACAGTGATGGCAAGGAAACAACAACAAACACATTTTTAAACGACTAGGTACTGTTTCTGATCCAATAACATTGCGCATAGTTTACATTGCCTTGTGCCAGTCTGTGATCAATTACTGTATTGTCTGTTGGGGCTCTGCTGCAAAAACGTATCTAATAAGTGCAGAACGAGCTCAAAGAGCCGTACTAAAAGTAGCTTACCAAAAGCCTTACAGGTACCCAACAGACAAACTCTACGAGGTCACAAACTTTTTGTCTGTAAGAAGACTTTTCATCCTCTCAGTTGCTCTAAGATTCCACAGAACATCGTTATTCACCATGACAAATTCGAAAAAAAGTGGTCATAGAAGAAATACATGGGCACTGCCCAAAACAAAAACCAGTTTTGGGCAAGGTGCATTTACTTTTACCGGACCATACCTATACCAATTCCTTGACAAAGAGCTCGATATACTGGAGACGTCATATTACGAGTGTAAGAGAAGGGTCTCAGCCTGGTTAATTACCCAGGGATACGCAGAAACAGAAAAAATTGTGACACCATTAAAGTAATCCAATTTTCTATAAATAACTTCTTAGACAAGAACAAAACATACTGAGTAACTCCTGATAATCCATTTAATGTTTTGTCATAGCGTACTTAGTTTTCGATTGGTCCAGCCCTCTAATTAAATGTGATACCCTAGGGTGAAAGATGTATACTTAATTATGTCAAAAAAAAAAGTTATATATGAGTACATAGGCTATTTTGGAGGCCGCAACTTATAACACCCCGCGCAACTTATAACACCCCGCGCAACTTATAACACCCCGTTGTTGCGTAGGTGGTTGCAAATCGAAAAGAATTAAACATCTACAGCACACGCAGGTCTGTAAACTATCTAGCATCAAATGGCTGAATTTATGCAAACACAGATACACAAACAACTAGTCCAACCAACAGTCTCACACACACACACACACACCCCCTCACACACACACACCCTCACACACACACATACGAGTACGGACACACCCTCTCTCTCTTGCACATACACACCCTCACACACACTCATATTAATGGACGTGAACATCCATAGTCATTAGAATTTTCATACAAACACATCCACATCCCTTATTTAACATAGCAATATATGTATCTACTACCATCATAATATATATATTTATAACATATATGGACTTATAGTTATATGTATCAATATAATCATTAGCTGTAGGTTTTAATTATATTTTTTGTAGTTATTATTATTAGTATTAATTAGTTCCTTTAAGTGATAGATCTAATTGTGTGATTTGTATTAAGTGCACCTCTTTTCTCTTTTCATATACCTATAGTCAGATTTGTATTTCTCATAGTTTTATTACTTTTTGTATTTCTGTAATGGATATGCCTGGTACCCACGACACAGGTTGCCCTAGTGTGGGTACCAGTGTACACATGATTAGATACTTTTTCTGAACATATTATGTGAGTACCTAAGCTATATTGTTTCAAGTAATGTATTTAAACTGAATAAAAAAATTTCAAATTTCAAAAAAAAATTCAAATTTCAAACAGAATGTAATCTCACTCATGAAACTTCAGCAAAATAATAACCCCTCACTTTCATTTCACTAGGCAAATATTTAGCCCCGTCTATTTATCTAACTTAACTAACTTACCAAAGTTTCGTTGTCTGGATCACTTCAGGACGGTTAAGTTAGCATATTAGCATATTGTACAACTTCAACTTGGGGTAGAATTTCCGAAATGCTCGCCCTGGATAGCTGACCGATAACTTAAAGTACTTGGCGGTATGAGTAGGCTAAGTTACCACAAGCTAGGTGTACGCAGAACTAAGTTAGCTGGCTTGAGTCAAGTTCAACGGGTGATTTAATAGAAGCGGGTAAGTTAAGGTCTAGCTTGTTAAGTTTTGTTTGTAACTTGGTTAAGGCAATGATGGCCGGTCTCACAGTGTGGCGGCGTGCATTGTTTTGTAAACTTCATGAAGTCCCAGTTGCGAAATCATTGAATTGTAATCTTTTGTGGGGGGATATTTAAGTAAATTTTATACTAAACATAAAATCATGAAATACTTTTTCTATGTGCGGATACGTGGAAAAGTTAGGTACGAGTGCTTCACACTCTCGGACCACCTTTTATAAAAAAAAATATAACAACATTTTATTTTTGTTAGTTTTGACGTATTCCTACTGCTTTGCAGAGTTTGTCAAGAGATGAATCACGTCTTTGTTGTTCTACGTCAGTTGTTCTACCATTTTTGGTTTAAACGCAACGATTTCAGATTAAATAACAAGGTAATGACATAAATCATCTTATATTTCTGGATTACGAGTGCTTACAGTGGTACGGGGTACTGTTACATGTATAAATGTGAAGTTTACGTATTACAAATATATCTGAGTGGTTCGGTGCTGTCATAAGTACACGCCTTGGTCATGACATCATGCATGTCATCCATCAGAAAAATGTCAAGCTCCTATTGTCGCTTTATATTTAACAACATATTTTGAAATAACAAAAGTGTTTTAGTAACAGTAACTCATAACAACCTTCACATGACATCCCCACAAATCTCACTATAAGTACCTCAGAAGGTTCAACCTGGAGGGGGCGAGGACTTGCTATAAAAAACAGTGTTTTTTCTGCGGAAGGCGACAATCCTCGTCACTCAGCCAGCTTAATTGCGAGTAGTGAAACAAACGAGGGAACCGGGCGTGTGAAGTGCCCGGGGCGGGCAGACGAGCGGGTGATACGCTGACTTCATAAAATTACTTTGTAGTTTTGTGACTTCTGACTTTACGGCGTTTGAGTTTATGGTTCAGATTGTAGGATAACTATCTCATCTTATAATTTAGTGTGAAGTAATGTTAGCAACATTTTGGGATGAACCTTAAGTACTAGCTTGGGAGATATGCCATAAGGCTTATAAGCTACGACTCTCATGCTCAAAAACAAATTCTTCTTCGTGTTCATATACGTAAGTTCAAATGAATTTCATATTTGTCACCACAGCCCAGAAGGTTCGTGTTTTTGTCAGAATTTACGTATGAGTGGTTTTAAAATTTTGGAGGTAATCGTAGACCTAAACTCTGATTTATAATCTTTCTTAATATCTATAATTTACGCGTCGCGTTATTTATCCGAAACTAGGTAAACGATTTTAATAACATTTGTACTTTGATCTCATTTGAAAAGTAGGATTGCTATTATTTTGATTATTAGTTATTTGTAAAGCAGCACCCATTCATGATATTTATAACGCATGTGTCTGACGCATTGCTTTTGACCATTTCATAGGAAAGAAAGAAGTCTTAAACCAAACCAGATTAACCAAATTAAACTGCGGCATGTACCGCAGTCCCTACATAGGTACCTCTATAACAAAAACTGTATGGTTTACAGTGATAGCTATGGTTGCAGCTAAAAAATAGTCAGTACATAATTTAAAAGCTACAAATATCAACACAGTACCGGTTTAAGTAGTTGCTCCCGCTCGTTTGCATTCCCACTCATCCTGCCTCCGCGTATTCAAAAGTACACAGTACATTTGACGTTGAGTCCACAGTCACAACACCGCACACAACACATTCAAGCACCATACACACACATACACGTTTTCATGACGTAATTCGAACTGGTTTGGACGACCAATCAAATTTAAGCGACCTTTGCTGTAAAAACGAGTAAAGTGTAATGGATTTCAAATCCGATTATGACCTTTTATTAAATTCGGGAATTGTGGCTTGGGAATTGAGGAATTTTAAAGTTCTCTGCAGTTTCAGAATTGAAGAATTGTTTTTGGGCCATTTGAAAATGTAGATCTGCCGAGTCTAACATCCACAAACCGGATATTTTTACGACATGTTCAAATTTTCCTATGTCTATCAGAATCAACACTTAATTATTTACAAACTGTACCAAAATTTTATTGAAAACACATTAAAATGCAGTAAAATAAATCTGATACTGCATCTTTAAATAGCAAATTAGTACATTTCACTGATTATTTTGTAGTAGTAACTCAAGTTACTACATTTTTGAAGTGACGTAACTGCTCATTTTTTGTAATCTTTTTTTCAAAGTCATTTTTATGTATCATATAATAATCTAAGTAAGTATTTTCTTTCGTAAAGTCACTCTTAGATATCTAGTGCACCCAATGGCTATCAAAACATCCATCACAAAACCTTGTAACATAGAAAAAAACGAATCAAAAGTTTTTCGCTTTTTCTCAAAAATGTGTTTTTGCTCATACTGCGTTTTAAGGGCTGGACGGCAAAATTATGGTAGTTTCGAACGGAGTAAGCCAATAGGTTCCATTATGATTTGGCCCACTTTTCTTGCGCGGTCTCGGTTTCTAGGCGTTATTATTTTATGCACGTACGTAAAATGCAAAATTTCTAAGGATTTGTACCTTTTTTAAAATGTGTACAAAGTTATTAAATAAGTAGGTAGTTAAGTAAGCACTGGGCATATATTACTTGACTATTTCAACGTATATACGAATACTTAACTCATTAAGTTATATAAGAGCAAAATTTGTCAGTCAACTGTTTAAATAATTCCTTTTAAATAAAGGTTAAAATTGAAGTTTAAATTAAATTTCAATTGCCAACTATTTGTCTGGACGGCAGGCACAAAGTATTCCGTTTCAATTTATCCCACTGGGGCAACAGAAACTAAACTTTGGAGCCATTATCGAAAACCTTGCCTCACCTTGTTAAAACTTTGCACATAGCTATTTTAATAGCTACAAAACGTGTTACCTTGAATGCCCTCTCAATTATGGCAATACCAGAGCTCCCCAACTTGGGTAATTGGTTAAGTACATGCAGTTAACTTTGTGTTATCGTTACTTGTAGAATACGGTTTAGCTTAGTTTAGGATTCGTGATCAACATGCTATTTAACGCGCAGTTCTCAACTAAGTTCAATTTTAGTCCAAATTATTATTTGTGTTTAAATAATGTATTGTATATCCGTACTTACCGCGAACACTTTTGAGTACATATACTATGTATGTTTTTTAACTTTTTCACACAAAAACTGCTACAGCAATCTACTTACCTATGTTAAATTCGATACATAAATAGATTTTCTTTTTTAAATAAATGGTGACGAAACGATCCGGACATGTGCCTGATGGTAAGCAACATGCCTGACACATAACAGCACAGTGACACGCAGCTATTGGAAAATGAAGAGTCCAAATCATTATCTAGCACTGCACTGCGCTCGTCACCCAGAGATCTAAGATCTTATATCTCTAAGCCCTGTAATTTCTCTGGAAACATTGCCCTTCAAACCGGAACACAGTAATGTGTGCACATTACTGCTTGGCGGTAGAATAACTGGTGGTGAGTTTTGAAATCACGCTTGTACACTGTTTACATTCCACTGCTTTATTTACTGGTCCACGGAAACTGGTAGATTTTCCGATTAATAATTTAAATACAAGCGCAGTACAATGCAAATGTCTTCCATTTGCGAAACTGTTCGCACCTTAGGGATGGGTCGGTTAGGTAGTAGGTGGAAGATCTGGAATCGATGAAGGACGTAATAAGCGCTCGGAAGTTTTTTGAAAATAAGATCATCTCGGGACGCTCTGGCTCAATCTATCAACACCAAACAAAATATAACAAACTAGCGGTGCCCCGTGGTTTTACACGTTCAGTTACCGTTCTCGATATTTTCTCGCAATGAAAAGTAGTCTAAAATAAAACTATTTCAAATTATATATTATTGTATATTTGTCATTGAAATTTTAACCGGATCCGTTTGCGTGATTGAGTAAAAACATTCAATCATCTAAACATACAAACCTTCGCATTTATAATATCAGTAGGATGGTACGAATAAATGTTCATATATATAGGTAAATTGTCCATAAAAAGGATTTATTCCTCATCCCAGACACACTTCCCTAATTGAAACGCTATTTAAGACGAACCTCATTACGCCCAAACACGCCACGTGTCGCCGGCAAATGAATCCGGCCCATAAGGCCCATAAGGCAATCTCGGCCATAAAGCATTCGCCTCAGAAATAAATGGCTTATATTTTGTTGCCATGTATTAGCGTGCGCAATTTTTATTCACAACACAGGAATAACACTAGCTTTCATGTAACAGATTGATTTACATTTGAGAGCGATTTGTTCGATGTCATACATATTTAGTTTTTAGTCTAAAACTAGACTTTATTAATAATATAGACTCTATCTGTTATTAATAAAGTATAATTTAGTCTGGCTATTTTTTAACGTTGGTTTAAGTTGCGCTGGATATGTAAACATATAAAATGTATTGTGATAAATAAAAAGTTTATTTAATTCTTTTTTTATAATAGAGTGACGTATGCCTGATGGTAAGCAACTAAACATGTCTGCCCGTAACAGCACAATGACCCGCAGCTATTAATTGGAACATGAAGAGTCCAAAACACTACCTAGCACTGCACTGCGCTCATCCTCCAGAGAAATTAGATGTTTTATCTCTATGTCCTGTATTTTCACTGGAAACGTTGCATCTGTCTATTTCTAAATATACCTATATTTTAGAAGTCAATAAACCTCAGTCTACACGCTTTATATTGCGTCATGTGTCGCCATTATTCGCGTATCAGGGGTGCCGTGTGATGTAATTAGCTTTAGAATTAATCTCATTCAATATTTTCTTTGCTTCGGGACAGAATGCGATTTGTGTCTGTCTGTGGGAAAGTGGGGTTGCTGCAATATTGCTCTGACTTCCGGATATTTAATTGGATTACTGGCTACCGGCTACATTCCATGCAATCTGCCCCAAACAGAAAGTTAATTCGAGATTGTTAACATTTTAACTTTTGTGTGCTGTATTAATATTGAATAAATTAATCAGAACTTCTATTCCAAATGTTTGTTCTAGGTTTAGTACAATGTTGCAGTAGGTCAATTAATTCAGAAAATTTTAATTTCATGTGAAAGTAACTATGTCGGTATATTTCAATATTACCTATGCATAAATAAAATTTAAAAAACTGGCTCGTTTAAAAAACATTTAATTCAATTGATGAGTTATTAGCAAAAGCCGATGGACGTAGACGGGCTGTAGTTTGAAAGCCTCTTGTAATGAAATAGTTCAGTAATAATTTGTATATTAAGACATTACAACATTGAAAGCGATATTCCATTAAGAAATAGGTTTTTTTAATTTGACGTGTAAATTTTTGTGTTTATGGATAAATAACTTTGAACTTTACGCTTTCACGCCTAAATTACTAAAGCGATTCAAATGAAATTTAATTTGGTATACTATATTATTTATATTTACGCATTGCCGGATATTGCGACAGTGCGCGGTGCGGTCTGCGGTGGAGCGTGCTTAAGTAAAAAACCGACGCACTCTCTGATTCACAGACACCAAGATTCCTTCTAGAAAAACTCAGGCAACGCATTATGTCGTGCACGCGTATGGCGACGCGTGTGCATGCATGCATGTATCTATGAGTTTGGAAGAGAAACGTGATCATACGCATTAAAACCAAATTATATAATTACTAGGAGCCCCCCGTGGTTTTACCTGCCTACTTGCAGTTCCCGTTGCCGTAATTTTAAATATTATAACGTTAATGTTTATAAACTAGAGTATGTATCTCCCGATCTACCGATATCGGGTTGCTACAAGAACGCTATGCGATTTTGCACAGCATTTATGAGTTTCACAGATTTCAAAGTGACACAACCGGCTATTTCTGCTTGATATTAAAAAGAGTAAACGCAACCTCTATAATTACAGCTCGAGCCAACAAAGCCCCGATCACCTCAGCTGCAATGAGGACCTGTGACAACTCCGCCATAAACATTGTAATCTACAAACAAACGTCACAGGTTTCGACCCGCCATTCATTTCGGACCTCGCCTTTGTCACCAGCGACCGTATGCCCATTGTTGCTTCGCCAACTCAATCCTGCATCCACCATCACTCTTACTCCTATCAAAATATGGCTCATTATTATCTCTTTTAAATGCATAGTTGTGGTTGTGTAGTGAAAGTTGAAAAGCAAGGAAAATGAAGCGTTTTTGACCGCGTGATGCATTGCCGGGTTGGAAAGGATTCACGGTATTGTGCGGTGCTTATATTAATTTTCTGTTGATGTGGGTCCGGTCACGCTAGGCTTTGTGGGAATTCATTAAGGGTTTTGATTGTGGCGCTTGTTTTATATGTAATCTTATGTGTTTTTCATTAGTGTACAGTTTGAGTAACAGATTTAAAATTGGCATGATCACGAAAAGCTGCCTATCTGTTCCACTACGGATAACAATATCTACTATAACTATTTCTTCCTTTCTTTCCCAATATTGAGCACATTATTAGAACTAATATTGAACTTGATCTCAGTGTTTTTACGAGTAATTATCTTTTAACGTTTTGGTCGCGACACATTGGCCGCGGTCTTGAAAACACTGTTACTTTTTCGGGATGTATTATATTTTTCTTTGGTAAGTCAATAAATTGACTCTTATTCAATTCAACTTAAATCAGTCCGTTTGATAGATAAAAATACAATCTAGGTACTTTAATCATCAACAATCATCAACAGCCCACTAAATGTTCCCACTGTCGGGACTCGTGCCTTCTCTCGCAAGGAGAGAGTTAAGGTCATAATCCACCACGCTGGCCCAGTGCGGGTTGGTGGATGACACATGACTTCGAAAGATTCTAGGTAGGTACATGTCGGTTTCCTCACGATGTTTTCCTTCAGCGTTTTAAGTTAGCGACATTACGCACATGACTTCGAAAAGACAGTGGTGCGTGTGGGGTTCGAACCCGGGGACTCCGGATCGGCAGGCGCCGTTTTCCCGACTCGACCAGCTGTAACGTAATCTTTACTACGAGTAAGTACTGATGTATCAAGCTGCCATGTTTTTTTTATAGTTTAAAATTAGAAATTTATCAATGTGATCATATTAAACCTAAGTACCTGGTTGACCGAGCTTTGCTCGCTTTAAATGCGTTTATAAAAGGCTCTATGTAAAAAAAATCTCAGAAAAAAAGGACAAAAAGAAAAGACCCGAATGTAACCATCAGGATTCGAACCGGGGCATGTTGACTCCGAGGGCGAGCATATTCCGTCTGAGCCATTTAGACTTAAAGAACAGTGGCGAAATAAGTTATCGTATTCTAATGATATTGTAGGAGTTTTTCATTGTTTAAAACTGCGCATAAAATGATGTTTTAAAAAAATAAAACCTAGCTAGATCGATTTATCGTCCCCGAAACCCCCTGTATACATAATTTCAAAATCGTTCGTGCCGTTTCCGAGATTCAGATTCTATACATACATATATACCTATATACCACAAGAATTGGTCGTTTAAAGGTATAAGATAAGATATCGCCTATTGCGTTAAACCTAATATCGCTTACTGTTGAAGTTTTGAAGTGAAAACTTCTTTGAGCGCAGTTCACACAGATTATTTGTAGGCTGTGAATGAGTATCATCGTCACGCTTGGGAGTGAAAGATTCGTTCGGAAAACTCGGGATCATCGGGAGTGTGCTAGAGCGAGGTGTTTCATCTGAGGCTAGAGCAAAAAAGATACAGACTGCTGCTGCCGTCTGTCTACTGTCACTGTTTTTTTTTTGGCCATGGATACTAGTCCTTCAGCCGCATCTGTCACTGTTGTGTCGCTACGTTTACTGTTTTAAATTTTTTTGTAATCTTATTTTTTTTTTTATCATTAAATTATTCAATAGTTTTCAATGGTTCTTTCTTATTTTAGTTTTCACACATTTTTTTCTTCTTTCTTGTCTCGATACAATGATATTTAATTAGTCTTTGAAACTAAACGCTGCGCCAGGGAACACAATTTGAATATCAACAATTATGTAGATAAATCTATCTACAGCGCAAATAGACAAAAAATCCACTAAGTATGTGTATTTTGCTAGTAAAACATCGCTTTTAAAACAAAATGTACAATGAATCGCTGAAATGTGCGTGCATAATTTTCTCACGACTGCACCAAATTTGATAATTATTTGTATTCGTTATTGTCAGGACAAAATTAACATAACAGAGACTTTTTTAAATCGAACTTATTTTTAGTATTTTTGTAGTTTTTTTTATTATGTGTGTATCAATCATAAATAACCTACATTTCACCGTCATTGATATTTTTAATAAAATGTCACCACTAACATCAAATTATGAATACATAAGGTCATCGAACTCTTAAAAACGACAGAAGCGGCAAACGCGCTTCTACTATGGCGATGCAAAATCAGGTGACGTCTCCTGATTTAGTCTCAGTCGCAACAAGGAGTTGTGTACGTTCGCTGACAATTCAATTTTCAAATTTTTCAAATAAATTTTGCCACGTTATGTTGTCTTTAGATTATAGCATACCTCATCTTCGTTTCTTTAATTTTATCGATGCATAAGGTCGTTCATTAACAAATATTAATTTTAAATTATATATATTATTACATACACTTTTCACTAATAATGCAACTCCACACAACTTTTATTGCACTTTACACAACGATGATCAGGAATCGTGTCGATTCACATTAAAATCTTTATACATACCGTAATCAAAACTTTATTTATAAACCGACCAAATTATAATGTTGCTATAATGACCAGCAATTTGAATATATTAGCTGGTTATTTCGGATTTCGCCGAAAATTACACCACTACTGTGGAGGTGGACGTACTTAAGGTTAGAACGGATAGATGCTTGGGGCTAATGAGAGCTCACGTAGTTATTGTGTTCTAACTTATGTGGTTAGTTGGGAGAACGGCAACTGCCGATTCCTTATTTCGCACCCTACTCGCACTACTGTCTTTTTGTAATCATGTGCCATCAAACCGCCATGTTCCAATCATGCGAGGTCATATGTCATCCGTCAACCTGCTCTAGGCCAGTGTTGTGGCTTATTATTGTAACCATGACTCTATCCTTGGGAGAGAATACCCTTAGTCTAAGCAGCTGAACACATCGAAGACAAGAAAGAAAAACATCGTGAGAAATGTGTCATCCACCAACCCGCACTTGGCCAGCTTGGTGGATTATGGCCTTAAACTCTCTCCTTACGAGAGAAGGCCCCGAGTCCCAGCAGTAGGAACATTTAGTGGACTGCTTATGCTTAAGCAGCTGAAATATTTAGCGAATTGCTGATGATTCTGCTGAAACTGACAAAATTGATACATGAACAGTGTAGTGCTTTTTTCAATACCCACTTTTTAACCCCCCCCCCCTTTCCTGAGTACGGCACGCTATGCACATTATTCATGCGAAAATGTAATATCGGTTACGTATTTTTGTGAACACGCGAGCTTTAAAAAACATTCGAAAATAGGATTAGGGTAAATGTAAAGGTTAATGTTATTTTAGCGCGGGTCGGTTGGTGGTAGGTTTGCCTCTGTGTGCCGCGATCCGTGACAAGAAATAGGGCATTAGGTCTATTTTTTATGTGACTCTCAAAACGAGTTGAGTGCTATCACATTATGGTGAATGGAAAGTAATTTCTTAATATTCATATCTTCTAAAACTTTGCCTATATTTAGCATAACGAACAAAATCACATGTATAAAACTACTAGCGGTCCTTGGTTTCGCTGTCAATTTAATAAAGTAAACAAATAATTGTCACAAAAAAAATATAGCGACTATAAATAACTATTAACTATCCTATCTTTCAAGGTGGATCATACTGCACATAGTTTAACAAAATCAGTTCAGTACTTTAGGATTTCACCGCGAACAAACAACGCAACACGCAATTTTAAGATTATTACCTATTTAGATAGTTTGATAATTTTATAAGAAAAAAATTGTGTCAATCTCTAGTATGATAATTGTCCACCAATATTTATTTATTTATTATTATTTATTCATAAACGAAGGACAAAAGGAAAAATAAGTAAGGTATTTTAATCTTCATTTTGTTTTGTGAAACTTTGTTTGTAGTACCTACTAGTACGAAAGGTATCGCGCCCTGCGGTTTTACGCGTCTAGTTCTGGTATCCGTAATTTTCCCGTGATTAATAAAATTGTATGTAAGTAGATGTCACCCTGGACCCACCTGGACTCGATTGGCACAGAATTGAGGTAGATGGTAAAGAAAGAGAGAGGCCTAAACCCAGCTGTGGGATGGAGAAGGATTAGCATGATGATGATATTCCAAGCTTATCTGTGTTTAAAATTTCCAGCTGGTTATCTTAATAGATCGAATAAGTTGGATCGATTTTGACGTGATAAAGCAACGAACATCTAAGCTTTTGGATTAATAATATTCAATTAAATAGTAGAATGGCAGAAAAAAGGCTCTGTCAGCCAGTATCATCATAAAATGTTATTTTGACTGAACAGATTGTAATTTCGATTGTGTAGTGTAAATTATTCTTCAATGCTTCTACCAAGGCATAAATGTTCCTGCACTTGAATGATTCGAAAAACCATTCCCAGGGCAGAAGCGCCTGCATCTAAACACACAGTGGTGTTCATATAAATGTAAATGTAGGTGGGGCGTGATTATCCCGCGCTGTTAGAATCACAATGGCGTTTGATTTTACCACTCGGTGGTTTTTTCTCCGTCAGAAATCAGAGGATTTGGTTTTTCTTTTCTTACAGTTTCCGTTCAGTTTTTCAGTTTCAGTTCCTATTTGGAAACTTTCCTTTGTTACATTTCAAAACATTAAGGAAAATCGTGAATAGAAGCACAAAAATGAAAATATAAATATAATTTAGGTAGGTTTCAAATGTCAACAATACTTATAAACTAACTATTCTTTCAACTGTTCTTTCTGAATTTACGTCAAAGTATAAACGCACGTAACTTTTAGCAAATACTTCGACCTAAAGATTTTACTAATTAAATAGTAGCGTAAGTTATGTTTCCATTGCTGGAACTTTGGACCTACCCTCGCAAGTAGAAAGTCAAGTGAATAATCCGTCATTCTGGACCATTGCGGGTTCATGACGTAAGATCTATAAAGGTGTAAATCTTGGGACACATAGGTTTGGTCAATATTTCTATCAACGTTGAAGACATCTGTGACGACAAACTACTGAAACATGCTCTTGTAAAAATATTCAGAGATGCAGACGGGACTAAAACTTAAGCCCTCACGATTTTGAATCACCCGTCATTGCCACTAAGCCATCACTGTTGTAAAATAATTTTCAAATAAAAGTGTAAACACATACTACGAGTATTATTACTCGCTTCATCATCTTACTTCAGGCAAGATAACTATCAATCGCAAATCAAAGTAAAATGTACTTAAAATCGCAGTCACAAATCTTAATTTAGATTTTCTGTACATAACACAATATCTCCCGTCTGATGGAATTTTCTATATCGACACGCAGTCGTATAGAAACAGTAATATTACCCGGTCCCCACACATCTTAAACGTCATTACGGGCCCCAAAACAGGGGACAGTAAATTATTTTCATCAGCGCCCCCTACTACGGATAGTGGAAGTAATCGCTTCTGATTGAAAATTACTAGCTGTACTATAAAAAGCTACATTTAATACAAACTAGTCGCATCCCGAGGCTTGGCCGTGTATTTCTCGATTCCATCATTTTTGCGTGGTAAAAAGTAGCCGTAGTAACCTACGTTATTTTCGTATACGTGGGTACTAAAGAATAAATTTTAATGGAAACACTATACAGTCCACAACATAGAAATAAATATACGAAAAGATACATGTTTATTAATGAAGCGAATGGTGACCTTATCCCTTAAGCGTTCTCTTTCAAGATAGAAACACACCATGTTTTATTCTTTTCAGTTTTTTTATTAGTTACGTAGTTTGGGTCACTTTTTATGCAGTCAGGTTTTTGAGTTTTTCAAATTATATGGTTTTTCTAATAATAAAAGAATAAACTCTTGAAATTATACTAGTAATAAGATTGAACTACCAAATCATTTAAATACCTACTAATGAAAAGAAACTTCCGTTATTTGTTTGTACTTATAATATTTTAATTAATTTCCACGTTGGTACATGGGTACAATATGTTTTTCTCTGATGAGAAAATAATAATTGAATGTTAACACTAGACTATTCATATTAATGTTATTAAATTTCGTGGGTTGGTACACTGTTAACTAACTCCTTGGAGGATGATAATTATGAGATGTTATTAAGAGTAATTAAGAGATAGTTAGTAAGTTGGCACTACTCACTACGAATTCAACACAAGAGTTACCATGTATAACAAAGGGCTTGTAAATGTGAAATAATTAAATTCGACTAAATTACGAATCAAGACTAAAACTTATAACACTATAATTATGTTTACATCCTTCCCTAACTTTAATAATTACTCCAAATGACTAGTTCCGTTCATTTCAATGGTCACAACAGAGGGAAGATTATGTGAAAAGAATGGCGTATAATTGTGAATGTGTGATTTAAGTAATGAAAAGCTGGCGAGGGGGCGCCACGTGCGAGCCGTCAACATCGACATGACAGACGCGGACACTAAATTAACCACATTTAGCATACAAGCAGCACCCCGCGGTTTTATCTGCGTAGTTCCTCTTCATTTATTTTCCGGGATAAAAAGCCTATGTGTTTTTCCAGACTATTATCTAAGTTCCGAATTTCAACCCGATCCTTTCATACGTTACGACGTGATTGAGCTACAAACATCCAAACATTGACATTTATAATAGAAAGGATGTAAGACTAGCAGCGCCCCGCGGTTTTACCCGCATGGTACCCGTTCCTTATATTTTCCTGAGATACTAAGTGTACTATGTGTCTTTCCAGACTTATAATCTAACTGTGTCCGAATTTAAATCTAAGGGTCAGTTCACACCGAGACGCGACGCGGCGCGACGCTGCGCGCACATTTTTCATAGAGTGACTCAGAATATACTTTATTCACTACACGAAAAGATACACATTACATTGTGAGAATTCAGATTACGTTGCACCACGCAGCACTGCGCCTCGAGGTGCCTCGCGGCGTAGCGCGACGTATCGTGACGCAGCGGTGCATCGCCGGTACGCGCGGCAAGAGCGGTGCTGCGTCTCACGGTGCCGCGCGACGCCGCGAGGCGCAGCCTGAGGCCGCTGTGGCGACTTCTCTACTATTTCCGTTCAGACTTCGTTTAGAATTGATGCAGTTCGGTCGAGTGCTCGATTGAAAATATAATGAGACTGGGATTTTGTTATAATCGGACTTCTTGCAGAAGAGGAAGAGGCAGAAGTTTACAAAAATAAAATTAAAAAAGAAGACATCACACAGGCGTGGGCGGGGCCGCGCGGCGCCCGCGGCTAGTAGATACGTTCCGCTGCCCCTCGCGGCATCTCGCTGCGCAGCGAGGCGTCGTCCTGCTACGATTTTAAGATGCGCCTCGCGACGTTGCGATGCGTCTCGCGACGACGCGCGGCGTAGCGCGAAATCATTGGCCTCTTTGAGTATCGTCGCGTCGCGTCGCGTTTCGGTGTGAATTGACCCTAATGCGTTTACAAGTTACGACGTGGTTGAGCAGCGAACATCCGAACATAGAACATCCGATACATTTATAATATAACTAGGAAAGTAGAATTTTTGAAATAAAAACTTCTTTAGCGGCTTTATTTTTATTTTTTCACATAACTCTTCACGAACTCCTAGGTCCGTGCTTTTTACTAACAATTACGAAATAATTATACTAAAAAACAGTATTTTTCTTATAATTATGCGTGAGGAAGATTATAATTATCTCGTCAGGGCTTCCACCACCGTCTTGTTCCTGTCTTTAACGGCATTGGGTACTTTTCGATTGGGTAAAACTTTACAGGTTGGCACACACAACACAGACGCACACTTTCTTACAGCGTTACCGACACTAGTGTGGCGGCGCGGCGTCGTAGCGAAACGCAGCAAACTGCAGTCCCCATGACTACCAATTTCTTATTTTTTGAAGTGAAAATTTCTTTTGGCGCGCCACTGACAGATTTTTCGTGGGCTGTGAATTGAATTCTAGCGTCACGCTCGGGAACGAGAAGAAATCTTCGGGTAAACTCGAGACTCGGCCATTGGCCATCTAGAAATGCGTCATCATTTATTTCCCATTGGCCGACGCATTTTTAGATGACCATGCTCATAGCCACGCCCTCCGGTTTCACTCGCGTATTTACCAAAGTGTGCCATCAAATCCTGAGTTTCTAAGTTCTAACTTCTATCGACAGTCCCTAACACTGCCATTTCTTTTTAACATTTAAAGAGTTACACTTGACCGCCATCTCGCCTGATGTTAAGCGACGATGCGGTCTACAATGGAGCGTGTTTATCTAGAAAAAACCGATTCACTCTCGATTTGAAGACAAAGATTGTAACCATCGGGGAAAACCAACTCAGGCAACGTATTCCACATCCTAGACGTTCTTATCACAAAAGTAGAGTCAAGTCTTTTCGTTCGTGTCTTTGGAACATCAACCATGAAACGATGTGGATTTTTCGAGCTACGAGCATTCCAATAGAAAAAAGGGCAAGGTGGTATCAGATCATGCAAATCAGTAGCACACTCTCCAAAGTGTATCCGATAAAAACCCCATTCTTTTCTTTCTTAATAAATTTCTTTTAATTCAGTAACGGAAACTGTTAGTCAACTAGACAACTAAGTATATAAGATATTAATAGATCCTATTTGTGATGATTAGGGCGACAAGCATAAAGCTGAGTTTCTCTGTAATAAATTATGTTTTGTGATATGCATAACTCAAAAACAATGTGGAATCAGAGGTTATAAAATATCTACTACCAAAGTCAAAGTACTGTATTCATAAATGTACAATTTACACGTCAATTAATAAAAACCAAAAAGAAAAGAGCATACAAATTGTATACATTTTCAAAGTTTGAAATGACTACTTTACTGTATTATAATAATTATTGAACAGAAAACTGTCAAGCATTATACGAGTATAATATGGCTTTAATACAACAATTGTACTGACCCATGTCAATTTTTTTTTCTTTACATTTTTATGGGAACTTTGCCATCTCTCTCTAAAAATTAGCTGTAACTATAAAAAGCTTGATCGATAAGCCAGCACTTTAATCTGTTTTTGAAGCTGCCAAAACTAGGGGCCGATATAACTATTTTCGGAAGAGTGTTATAAACTTCCGGTCCCATAATGTGAGTCAACTTCTGTGACCTCGTGAGAGAGTGTGGTATAACAACCAACTTGTCGGCGTTGCGTATGTTACGAGAATGTCTCTCTCCTCGCGTGTTGTATTGTTCTAGATTATTTCTGACATACACAGCCATTTGGTATATCAAGATAGCAGGTAACGTAAGTATCCCAAGTTCTTTGAAGTATGGTCTTACGGATGTACATTGCGATACGCCAATTATGGCACGTACGGCACGTTTTTGGGCGCGGAACGCACGCTCCCAGTCAGCAGCGCGCGCGTATAGCTCGGCACCGTATTGTAACCGAGAATGCACTGTGGCGAAGTAACATGCACGTGACACTTCCACAGACACCACTCGGGATACTCGTCTTAGCGCAAAACACGCACTACTAACTTTAGCACACATCTTGTCGATGTGGTGTTCCCACATCATGCAGCGACCATAGATTATCAATAATCGTGTTTGTACTGCTACATGATGTGCTTTGTGAATGACATCTTTTGTAAGGGAACATTTAAATTAAAAGTTGTGAAATAAATACAAGAAAATAACATTTTTCTTTACAAGTATTTCAACTAATAACACGCGATACAAATGCTTGAAACTTACAACATCATTAAATCATCAAATCTCGGGATCCAAGCCATTGTTTGTTAGATAAAAATACCTACGGAGTGTAGTGTTGTGGGTCTCGTTGGAACATCGCATTTCGATTGCGAGAGACCGCGTCTTGAGGGCTCGGTCGCGCGACAACCGCCGGGTACGGAGGTAAGAAGATTGGTTGGTAAACTTGACTCATTGTTCTTTGATGAATTTAAAATTACCCTCGCTTTTGTTGCAGTAAATTGATATTATTTAAAGTAATTTTGAAGTTAAAACTACTTTCGGAGCGCTATAGACAGATTTTTCGTGGGCTGTGAATTGAATTCTAGCGTCACACTCGTTTCGTTCAGGACGCAGATTCGACAGCATTTCCTGACAAAAGTTGTTCACTGACTTGTGTTTATCTTCTCGGCATTTTGTGTTTCGTATTATATATAAGTATATATTTATTGTACATACATATATTATACATATCAATTTATACCTATTTATTGTATATTCATTATGTAGTCTAAGTAATTTATATATAATAAAATTATTTAATAAAAAATATTAATTTATATTGTTAATCGCACCACTGCCCAAAATTTTACAAATTTAGTTTCCTAATGAACCAAAAGATTATCTGGAAGAGATCGCTTTTAGCGATAAGATCGCCTTTTGTGCCCATTATGTTTTGTTATTTTATATGTTACTTGTTGTCAACTTTGTTTTGTGGTGCCAATAAAGTGTTTTGTATTGTATTGTATTGTAATGATAAGAAATCTGCGGGTGAACTCGGGACCATGGCCCATCGGCTGACGTATTTCTAGATGGCCAGACCACGCCCTCCGGTTACACCCACGTAGTTTCCAATGTAAGCTATCAAATACTGAGTTAAAAATATAATAGCTGCGTGTCACTGTGCTGTTATGTGGCAGGCATGTTGCTTACCATCAGGCACTTGTCCTGCTCGTCTCGTCACTTTTTATTTAAAAAAAAACGTGTTCACTTCTATCGGCAGTTCCTATGACACGTTTAAGAAAATTGGCATTTTCTTAAACGTGTTTTTGTTGTGGTTTATATGTATGAATCTTTTTTTTAAAACGCTCTTCTTATAATGACTTTTAGTTTAGTTACCTAGTTAAAAGAAAAAAAGAAAATAATAGCTATTATTTTTTAAGAGGAGACAATATAGAAATTGTAGCAACCTCAAAATATTTTTAAAATCCATTTTTTAACCCCCGACCAAAAAAAGCGGTGTTATAAGTTTGACGTCGATGTCTGTCTGTCTGTCTGTCTGTCTGTCTGTGTGTGTGTCTGTCTGTGGCACCGTAGAGGTCAAACGGATGGGCCGATTTCGATGCGGTATTTTTTTATTTGAAGGTTAATATCCGTGCGGATGTTCTTAGCTATGTTTGGTTAATATCGATTCAAAATGGCCGCCTCCACAAAATGGCGGACAAAATATTTCTTCACAACCTACCTCAATATGGATATCATATGAAAGGGCTTGACTAGTAGAATACTATGCATTATAACAAATTTCAAATCCAAGATGGCCGCTCCCACAAAATGGCGAAATACACTTCTTTTTTCACAACTCCCTCAATATGGGTATCAAATGAAAGGGCTTGACTAGTAGAGCGTTATACAGATGATGCGAGATCCGAGTTAGTCGGGGGTTAATCAAAATTTTTAATTTTGTTCTTGTTCGTGGTAGAAAATCACGACGTTTGTTACGTCAATCGAACTCAGAAACTTTACATTGTGCTCAAGTAATGCCAAAGGCAAAGTATTTTATTTATAGATGCATAGTTCAATACTGAATCAAAATAATGTGGTGTAATGGCAACAACATTCCTTAGGATAATAAAGAAACAAAACAGTTAAAAAAAATGTTGAGTGAAAAATAAAGTTAGCTACATTGGTCACTGCCAGTTTTTACGTGCCGCTTTCGTAAAAAAAAATCTTAGTTTTAATCGCACATTTTTTTTGTTCGGCCGCGCAAAAAATCGTTATTTCCTCCAAGCCTATCAAAGTGTACAAAACAAAATTTAATGGTATGTTGTTTCGGTAAACGGCGATGTGACGTCTACATTTCACCTCCGATATTTCTCACCTCAGCGCACTCTCTTGATATGTTAATTTCTTCGCTGAATAAATAATTCATTCCTAAGTTGACGTGTATCATTGCGCTACATTGTTTATCTGTATACTTCGATTTAAATACCACTTTGTGGGCTTCAAGTTAGGGTTTAATTTTGCGTGAAATAATGTTGTTTTGTCGTAGTTTAGTCATGATTCGTGCACTATTGTCTCGGATTGTTTGTTCGAGGAGGTTCGAATGAGTAATGGGTCGCTTTGAATCTGGATTTCAGTGAATGCCATTCAACATATTCGCGGGATTGTACGCGTTACCAAATTATTACGTGACTAGTATTTCCCCGTGATTTTGCTCATTGTTAACGTAGCTTTTCATATAGTAGCGGAACAAACTGCATAATGGCAAAGTTTCACGCAACTACATATGTACTACTTTAATATGAGCATCCCAAATTGACCTAGCAATGCTATACACTCGTCGCCCAGGGCTATGAGTACCTAAAAGATAATTTATCTCTATACCCTGTAAATTCTTTGAAAACATTGCGTTTTAAACCGGATCACACCGATGTATGTACATCACTGCTTGGCAGTAGAGTAACTAGCAAAAATCTATGCAAACTTTGCAAACAGTCCTATCATTACTTAAAATAATAGGTATTCGCATAATTTTCCTTAGATTAAAATTAGCTGTATTATTTCAAACTACAAACTCTGATATGTAAATAGTAAAAAAACGGCCAAATTTGTGCTGAGTCGAATGACTCAGTCAAAGTTGAGGCGTGCCGCAAGCTATGGTACAAAATTATGTTATCGAAGTTCGAATCTGATACATTTTATTACTGACCCAGTGGCAAATTCCCCTCCACCAAGAGAGCACCGGTATCGACGCCGCCGGTGAGTTATGAGGGCCGTCCCTGGCGACAGTGACGGAGCGCGGAGGCACGAGGACCCATCGCTCCTCCATCACTCCCCCATCGCGAGGAAGTTTAGCATTTTTCAGCCAGAGGTGATGTTGATCGGATACATCGCACTTTCACTCACGATTGCATCTTATTTGGTTGCCGCTTTTCGCTTTGACGAGCGATTTACTTGAGGGATCGGTGGTGATTCATGATGGTTATTTGAAAAAATTCAAAACAAAAACAAATTGAAGTATGCCAATTATTGTTGCGAATCGATATATTAATTAAACTAGCTGAACCCGCTACTTCGTTCGCGTAAGCAGATGTTACTGACTTATAGTGTACATTAGTTGGAAGTATCGTACGTCAAAATATTTGCATAATGTAATCATTGAAAAACCGAGTGAATTTGTTTTTCCACACAAAAAAATATTTAATTTTATCATCTTTATTTTTCTTTTTTTAAACAAAATCAAACATACTTGTTAAGGTTTCGTAGTATCGAACATAGCCGCAAGTGTTAAGTTTGTAGGATTTTAGGATACATCATGAAAAGTCTGAAGCTGATGAGCATGATCTGATTACCTACTTTTCTCTTTTTATCCGCAAGCTTTTTTCTAGCTGTTACCCGCGACTTCGCCCGCGTAAAATTTTGAACGAAGCCTGTGTGGAATCAAAATGATTAAAATTTTGAGTTTTAAAGATAGGTACTCAAGCAAGTTGAACCCGTAAATCTAAGCCAAGTCTTAGTGAAATGTTAATGTATGAATTTAATTGTAACACAGAAAAAAAATCCAAGAACGAAAGAATCCAAATTCGGCATCAAAATCCTTTTAGCAGCAAAAACTTATTATTACAATTTAGAATACCAGTAACGCCACCTAGTGATGAAAGAAAAAATACATACCACAATATTATAGCAAAACATTGATTTAAATGGCCTTTAGTGCTATTAGATTTAAACTGGCATTAGCGCCATCTAATTAGAATATAATGTTGCTTGTTATTTTGATTGTGAACGCAAATCTCCTGTATTATCTACGCCAAAACGGGTGCATAATTTTTTTATTTTTGGCTTTTACCTTATCATCACATCAAGTTCCTTACGAAAATATATACTTATTATAGATTAATATGGAGTTAAACGAAAATATAGACTTAGACCCCATGTGAAATTTTATACTCTAAACTATCTGTGTTTCGTATGCCAACCCAATTCGTTGTGCCGTTTTGACGTGATAGTTAATATTTGTTTCCTTAGGGCCCATGCTTCTTTTCAGGTTGATAGGTAGTACATATATGTGGTATTTCAGACTATAAGTTATCTGTTTCAATTTTCTACCAAATTTGCTTAGTCTTTCCGACGTCACAGTAACCTATAAGTAACCGATTTGCTATTTCTGATTACAAACTACGTGTGTTTCGAATTCCTTCCAAATATGTTCAGCCGTTCCAACGTTGTCCTGTAACTGTAAATATTATGAATGTCAATGTTTGGATGTTTGTTACTTAATCATGGCGGAACGTATCAAGTGATCGGGCTGAAATTTGAAATACAATTAGATTATAGTCTGGAAGAACACATAGACCAAACATTGCCTATGTATAGTCACTTATCTATATGTCCCTATGTGTTACTTAAGCTAAGCCAAGAATAAGTTTCAAATTTTAACTCGATACATTCAGCCATTCTAACGTAATTGAGCAGCAAAAGTTTAAATATTGACATATTTATATAATATTAGGAAAGGAAAAGATTAGGATATTACAAAATTTTTGAAAAAATAAAACCGGCCGGGTTCTGAACCATTAGCAAATAAAATGATTTTATTGTATGGGAGCCCCTTAAAATTTATTTTATTTTAATTAATTACATTTAAAGAGAACATAAAACTTAATATTATGTGAATAGTGAAAACGTCTACCTGTGACAGGTACGTTATTAGTATCGAGCAAGAAACGGTAAAAAAATCAAGTTTGTTGTATGGAAATAAGCCCCTCTTAAATATTTATTTTAGTTTTAGTATTTTTTGTTAAAGCGGCAATAGAAATACATCGTCTGTGAAAATTTCAACTGTCTAGCTATCACCGTTCTTGAGATACAGTCTGGTGACAGACGGAAGGATGAACGGACAGCGAAGTCAGGTACGGAACCCTAACAACGGTCTGCTTCTGTTACCGAAGCTTGTTGAACACTACCTTTAAATTTTAAACAGTATTTGGATTGAAATAATACGTTAAGTTACGGCTGGTCTAGTGCTACAGCTGACTTAGTCGGGAGAACGCCGACTGTCGATCCGGAGACCCAGGGTTCAAAACCACGCGCACCACTATCTTTTCTGAGTCATGTTCGTAATGCCGGTAATTAAACGGTGAAGGAAAATATCGTGAGGAAACCGAAATGTACCTAGAATCTAAGTTCTAAGTCATATGTCATATGTCATCCACCAACCGACACTGGGCCAGCGTGGTGGATTATAGCCTTGTCTCTCTCCTTGCGAGAGAAGGCCCCGACGTCCAGCAGTGGGAACATTTAATGGGTTTTTTATGCTGCTACTTATTATGCTGATATGTTTTCTCCAAAAGAACAAAATTTACTTCAATGACAGGTTATTTAATTCTGTCGTTCGACTAACTAAATACAGATAAATCTAAGCTGATATTTGTTTTTGTTGATATTTGAAAACTACCTCCTGTTTTCGATATATAAGATCACCTCTGAAGTATTTTCTACCAAACAAAAAAAAGAATTATCAAAATCAACTCACAATTAGCGGAGTTATCGTGTAAAATAAAACCAAATAAAAAACATGCAACCCGATTGAGAACATCCTCCTTGTTTGAAGGAGGATATTCTCATCCTCCTCCTTTTTCCACACAAAAATATATTTTTGACAATTATTTTGTCATTCAAGACGACGCGACGCGATCACGTGGGCACTTCTTGAATCTAGAATTCTGTGGATCGTCTGTGATACACAGAATACTTAGAAGTTAGTATGTACCGAACGCGCCGTGCGTGTCGTTATTATTTAATGTTTGTGTAATTTCCGAACCACCAAACCGATAATGTTCAAATTTTGATGGGACAATATAAAAAATGTGCTCTTTCTAACAAAAAAATTAATGAAATTAAACAACGCAAACATGAGTTACAACCAAATACACATTTTGACTTTTACCCCCTCCCGCAAGAAAACCGATCAGAATTTGGGGATAAAAAGTAGCCTACAGCAATCTCCTTAGTTTAAACTAAAATCATGCCAAGTTTCAGCTGAATTGAATCAGTAGTTTCGGCGTGATGCGTGATCCCTATACAGAAAGACAGACAGACAGACAGACAGACATGAAAGAAAAAAAATGCAGATTCGCCATCAGTATCAACTATGGAGCGCTCCAAAAAAAAAATTTTAAAATATCTTCAATGTACAGAATTCGACCCGTTACAGTTTTATTATAAGTATAGATAAATTAATATTGGTGGACATTTCACACACAACACCATCTGACCCCAAACTAAGCAAAGCTTGTGTGATGGCAGCCAGATAGCTGATATAATACTTATATAGTTTTTAAATACATACTTATTATACATAGAAACACTCAGACACAGTGCAAACATTTGAATTCATCACACAAATATTTGCACTGGGTGGGGATCGAACCCACGACCCTCGGCTTCGCAGGCAGAGCTACTACCAACTAAGCCACTAGGCCAGTCTTTAAAGAAGTTAGCAATCTTTTAACACGATAAGTTAGCATGTATTGACATATTAGCATCGCCCCGCGGTTGTACTCGCTTAGTACCCGTTCCTGTTATTTTACTGGGATAAACGATTCAGTAGTCTATGTGTTCTTCCAACCTATAGTTTAATGGCTGTGTTCCAAATTTCAGCCCGATCCGTTCATACGTTACGACGTGAATGAGCAACAAACATTAAAACATAAAATATATACATAGATACCAATTGCTCATAGTATTAATATTATTACTCGTAATTTGAAAAATAATATAATTACAAAATATTTGTTCATAAATAATCGTGAAGATAGTTGAAGACTTGAAAAACTTGTAGCAACGTAGAACGTAGCACACATAAGTTCTCGTAGCAAAACTGTAGCCCTAAGCATTCTACGACACTTGTCTTATTGAGGCGAAACCAGAATTAAACTGAAACTGTATTTCGGACTTCTTAAGATCGAAATTACATTAACTAAAACTCGGCGTCTTTAATTGAATCTATTGCGTCGGACATTTTCATAAAAACAAAAAATACATGCTACTTTCGCCAGAGTCGCCAATTTGTTTATGATTGTTCTTGATCTTACTCTTTTTCTTATCAGACTGTTTGTAGCTCGAAAAAGCGACATTGTTTCATGGTTGACGTTCCTGAGGCTCAAACAAAGAAGTTTGATTTTAATTTTGTGATAAGAACTTCTAGGCTCTGGAATGCGTTGGCTGATTGGGTTTTGCCCGGTGGTTACAATATTGGTGTCTTCAAAATCAAGACGATCGGATCATGTAAATCAAAGTCTAGCCTAAAGTCCGTTATAAATGAATGTTCTTTGAAATTATTTTTTTAAACAGTTGCATGTTTAAAGCTTTTAATAAAATTAATTGTTTGTAAACATATCCCTGTAGTGGTGACATTCTCTTGTTTCTCTAGTTTCATGATCCAACATCACAGTAATAATATCAACTCATTAAAGCTTTACGACCTCCACCCGGTTCAAATACCTAGTGCCCGTATTACCTACACCTCCCCTGACATGCCCGGGTGAAACACTCACACACAATACCTGGACCGAAACTACCATAAGTCACTCCTGGACTCCTGCATTGCTTCATAAATGTTTCATCTTGGGTCGACCTCCCTAGAGAACGTTTGGACTTCCACTCTTTAAAGTGTACCTTAAGACTCAGGTAAAACAGTTCAATGTCGCTTGGGCAGTGGTGTAGTATTTCTTGAAGTAATTCGCAAAGGTCTTTTGGACTCAACAATATATTATTCGGTTATTAGAGTTTTCTTGGGCTTACACCTGTTAGTAGTATGAGAATAAATTCATTATGTTAAAATAAAATTGAAAACATGATTTTTTTTTGTAATGTAACTTATAGTGGTGGTACTGGTGGCTCTCTGAATTGCGCTCGTCATTAGAATTTAATTGTTCAAAAAGTCACTGTTTTTCGTCAGAGGTGAAATGCATGGTAGTGTGTGTTATTATTACCTACTCTAAAAAGACATAAGATGATTCATCTATCGGGTAACTTCTATAGAAACATGTGTCTTCAAACTGAAACTTAGCGATCTCTTCGCGTTACTGCTAGTGATAAAATGACTGTCAAAGGTATGGTAGTTTATCTGCTAAGGGATATCCATATTTATTTCATGTTATAGTGATAGACTCTTAAGAAATTTGTTCGAGTGTCTGAAAATAATTTTAAATTGAAATGAAAATGAAAAATTAAATTTGAAGTTGAAGGCAGTTATTGTTTTTTTGAAGTAAATAATTTGTTTTAAAATATTTTCTAAGCTTAACATTACTTTTAAGGGACCATCTCGATCTCTGACTTTTTAATTATGTTTAAATTTTAAATAATTTTTAATATATTTTTTTAAATTTTAAATCTCTTTACGTACCTAGTTACCTATTATGACAAACACTATGGATAGAGTTGACCCTCATATATCCCAAGGTGAACCATCGAGTGAAAACTACCAGGAGTCCATTGTCATCAGGACACGTCTTGGCATTCCCAGTTTAAAAAACTCTACCTGGAAAGTTCATGACGAAAACTTGGCGATCTTATTAGAACATCCTGGGCCAAAACAAGACCTAAACAGCCAAGTAGAAACTTTCCAGGACACCATATATACATACTTCTCGGAACATTACCCACCATCAACTTGTTATGCTCAAAATAGCAAGGAAAATATGTTCAAAATGAAATTGCGGAGGAAGAAAAGAGAGTTAATAAAACGTCTTCGTGTAGCTAAAACCATGGGCGATAACCATCTAAGTCACCAACTATCCAGGGCTCTAAGATCAATCCTTAAATTAATACAAGGAATATCGCTTCAAATTAGTAAAAATCGTGATAATTTTAACAGAGCTAAACACGAAGTAGACTTTGATAAAAACCCTTTCAATACTCCAAAATATTTTTCAGGAGCAAAATGGAAAGCTTATCTTGACTAACGCGCAAATTTACGATCACTTTAAAAGCACATACGAAGTGCCTAAACGCGGAGCTCGTACGTAGAACCAAACATCCAAAGACCTAATGATCCTCTGACAGGCTTTCAAGGCACCCCACCTAGTGAAGAGGAAGTAAACTATCAAATTAAAAAGAAAACTACTAAATCAGCTCCTGGCCCAGATGGCATTCCTTACATAGTGTATAAAAAGTGTCCATCAGTTCGTAAACATATCTTGAATATATTCATTAAGATCTGGTCAAGAAAGCAAGTCCCAGTAGCATTTGAAGAGCAATTTTTGTCCTCATCCCTAAAAAGCAGGAAGTAACTCATCCCAAAGACACCAGACCGATAGCCCTAACCAATACAATTTCTAAAATCTTTTTCAGTATTTTGCAAACAAAATGACCACATTTATGACCAGCAATAGGTATTTCAGGCCCAATCACCAGAAAGGGTTCTTGCCTGGTATTTCTGGATGCCTGGAACACAATACATTACTAGCAGAAAGTTTGAAAGATGCCAGAACACATGAGAGGCAAATTACAGTCTGCTGGATAGACCTAGAGAACGCGTTTGGTTCTGTCCAGCATGAACTTATGATATTTGCCCTAAAATGGTATAACTTTCCTGCTGAAATTATTGACATAATTAATTCTTATTATTGCCACTTAAAATTCGTCATAGCAGTAAACAAGGAATACACAAAACCACTTGAATACAATGTAGGACTATTCCAAGGGTGCTGCTTATCACCAATAGCATTTAATATAGTTATAAATATTTTAGTAGACAAATTAATATCCCGTGAAAAGAAATGGGGCTACCGGTTTAAAATCAACAATAAGTACACTGAGTCAATCTTGGCCTTTGCGGACGACCTTGCAATACTTACACGTAATCCCAAACAGTGTCAAGAATTGTTGAATGAAGTCGATGCGTTCTGTACATGGACGGAGGAATGAGGACAAAACCATCTAAATGTCATTGTCTTTGTCTGGGTAGAAGAAATACCAAATATACGTCTTACGATCCGGGACTCTCCATAAGTGGCCAAGGAGTTGCCACAATTGCAGAGGCAGTGCCTTTCAAATTTCTTGGTAGAAAGATAGATCACAAAGGACGTACACCATCATTAGAGGTGGTTGTTGAAAATTTCATGAACAACCTCAATAAGGTAGACCAGCAGCCTATCAGCAATATCAAAAAGCATGGATATATGACAACCACCTCACATCACGTCTCACTTGGCCTTTCCTAGTATATGACATCGGTAAAACTCTCCTGGCAAAGCTAGATGCCAATGTCATAAAGATATTGAAGTCATGGTTCGATTGGCACATCCGGCTGATCCTCTACTCTTTTAGGGATCACAATAGTTTTGGGCTGAAACTAAAGAAACCGTCTGAACTTTACAAACACCTAAGAGTTACAAAACGCATGTTTTGGGAAAGTCGCAAGACGAATTAATTACATCTCTCCCAAAAGACAAAACTGCTTCAGACCTGAATCTAGACTTCAATTCCATAAACAATTTATGGCAGGTGCACAAGTAAATACTGCTGGGTTGGGTGCGAGAAAAAAAAAGGAAGACCGAGACATGGTAAAACCTTTCTACAACAAGACGAAAATGACGGTTACAAAGTGCACGCTATGAATTTAGAAATGCAAAGTGAGTGGTTAACCATAGGTGAGTTCTGTATCCCATTAGCTCTAAAATGGCGCACCTTGATCTATGACTGGTCCCCTGCCTTATTAAAATTTTATCTAAATGTATTCCAAATGACCCTCCTGACCAGAGTAACTTGGTAAGGTGGGGAAAAGCCTCTGAAAAATGTTGCTATACTTGTGGAGAGGCGATATGTACAGCAAGGCACATATTGGTGGGATGCAAGGTGCTCCTTAATGGGGGTCATTACTCACGGCGTCATGACAGAGTACTTGAAATCATACGTGAAGCCATGAGCCTTTCGGTAGCTAGAGCCCAAAAGGGATTGACGACAAACAACAGACAAATTAACTTTGTAAAAGAAGGCTCAACTTCAAACTCCAGGAACAAGCCTTACTCAATCCTGGGTACAGCACCTGATTGGACTATTTTAATGGACACATATGAAAAGCACTACAAAATCCCAGAGGATGTGGGTGTTTCGTCATCCAGACCGGACATTTTCCTTTTTCTAGAGCTACGAAACGCATAGTCCTTGTAGAACTTACCGTACCGTGGGAAACTAATATACCTAAAGACCACGCGATGAAACAAAATAAGTATTACGACCTCCTAAACGAATTAACAAAAACGGCTATGTAGTTAGTTTATACGCTGTAGAAGTGGGAGCGAGAGGTATACCAGCAAAATCTCTATAACCTACTGAAAGACCTTGGCTTATCCAGAAGTGCTGTAAGTTCTATACTAGAACGTGTATCTAAAGCTGCACTAGTAGGCTCATATCAGATTTGGCTGGGCAGGGAGAGAAAACGAGTGGTGAAGGTGAGTGTTGATGTACGTCAGAAAGGGGCCCCTTAAACCTACGCCCGAGTCACAAGTCTCGGGAACTACTCGAGTTTTTCTCTCTCTGCCACACGATGGACCCGGCACCCGGTGAATCCATGGAATGCTAAGAAGATCGTCTCAAATATATAACATTTAAATTTCATAACACGTGAAGTGTTAATGTCCTTGATGACTCCCCTGATTGTATATAAATATTATTGTGGCACTGAGCCTTATACCTATTTAATGTTTTGCTTCTTCAATGTCTTGGTGTACGATATGTTGGTGGATTAAAAATAGACAAATAAATAACACTTTTTTTACATCGTATCGTACACTTTTTTTTAATATTATAAAGCTGAAGAGTTTGTTTGTTTGTTTATTTGTTTGAATGCTAGGACCTCGGGAAGTACTGGTCCGGATTGAAAGATTGGATAGTTTTTATCGAGGAAGGCTATAACCTATAGAAAATAACGCTACTATTAATAGAAGCGGAGCATGAATCAAGAATGTAACAAAATCGGGAAAAAATATTCCATTTTGAGAGTTTTCGAACGTTTCGTGCTTTGACCTGACACATGACAGCATGTGTCTAAGATTGCGTCATTGAATATCACAGATTACATACCTCTTGGATATAAAACCTTTGCTAATCTATATTTTTTTCTAAATCTGTGTTGATTCGACCAATTTCCGACAGGTGGCGTAGCTGGTAGCTGAAGAGGTGTTTTGTTTGAAAGCGATATTCTCAGGAATGACTGAACTGATTTCAGTAATTCTTTCATCGTTGTATATGTACGGGATCCTGATGAGTACTATATAATGTACCACGGGCAACGCCGGGGTGGACATCTAGTCTTAAGATAAAAGATCGAGCTATACATCACAGTAAAATATCTGGTATTCCTCTCATACTGCCCTATTCGCTTCACAAAATGCTACTTTAAATTGGTAATGTCCCGTATTCTCCGGCTGCAGCGCGATAAATATTAATACGGATGTGGAGCTCAGCCGTATGTCCGTACGTCCGTACGTCCCGCTCCACAACCCGGGGATTCTGGAAAACTCAACTCGAAGCTGCCTCGTGCCTATTATCACTTGATCTACAATTTATTAGTTTCTTTCAATAATTAGAGGTCAGTTTAAATTAGGCAGTACAAATGGTTTTCAATGTTAAAGACATTTTGCACGTTTGGTTTGAGTATTCGTGCTTGCTGAAAGGCTCCTTCTAGGATGACATGTGAATGTGATAAGTCGCCAAGAGGGTGACCTGAACCATATGGTCGAGGAGAGCAATGGCCAGCACGCACGTTATACTCATAAACTGGTGATATTTGTGGAAACTAGACTGTTAGTGGTATTACATCACAATCTACAGCCTTTTTTTATCATATTGGTGTATTTTGGCCTCACTTTTATCGTGTCACCTCTTTCAGTCGTCTGTCAATTGAGCTTTAGGTTCAACCCAAGATTTAGAATATTTTAATTGCTAGTACGCTGCTTACCTTGTCTTGGACACCCTCTGTCACATCTCTAATCTAGTATCAACATGGTATATATCCAATGTTATTTTAAGTAAGATAAATTAGGAATATCTGAAACCAAGGCATTGGTTTCTTTCTTAATAACTTGCGATATTAGTAGCTATTTGCGAAATATAATTTCTCCCAATAAAACGAATGAATAGGTCTGTGAAAAAGAAGTGTCATTACGAGTGCTAAGGTCAAATCACATCAAACGTGAGCTAACCGCCTAGCTCGGTATCCAGCTAGCTGTTACAGAATCCACCGCCAAGATCCTTTATAAACGATCTTAAACGCTGGACTAAACACTGGAGGTAAAGATATTTTAGTGAATTTTAAAAGTTAAATATTTCATACGCCTAAATGTTTCACGTGGAATTCTAAATTTTACTAGGAACCGTAATAGTTTGAATAAAACTGCTGTAATAGAGTGTTAGTCGTTGAACGAAAAGATTTGTTGTCGATATTGTCACTATTGAGTGTCGAACTGTATTGTAGCGGTAGGAAGGACTATTTGCAGAGTCCACCTGGGGAAGTCCTACATTTTCCATTTATTATACCGCCAAGCAGTAATGTGCAAACTTAACTGTGTTCCAGTTCGAAGGTCAATGTTTCCAGTGAAATTACAGGGCTTAAAAAACAAACCACTTATATCTGTGGGCAATAAGCGCAGTGCAGTGCTATATAATGATTTGGAGACAGGAGCAATGCAGATGACATTGTTCATTTATAATACAACTTACAAGTATCTTAGTTGCCATATACCTTACGTATCGGACTAACTTTACAAACTCCTCGGTAATATAAGAGATATATTCATCCATGTACATGCGAGACAAGCGTAAGATAAAGGTCGCCGCTCACCTTTCGCTCCGGTATCCCCAAACCAGGGTGAACATCCACATGGCCCGTGTGAGCTCAATATATAACAATAATATGCTACTAGTACAATAAAATGATTGATTAGTCCTAAAAACTGTAAATACTGTTAAAATTTAAATCCAAATTATGAAAATAAAAAATACACAATAATATACTAATTTACTTATAATTAATTCCATATAAATTTCGTCGCAATTCATGAAGCGGTTTTTGAAACCTACAACCAACAAAACCAAAAATTTGCTTATCTGGATGACGTATTTGCGCTACCTCGCTATTTCATTGGAACAGTGTGTTTACAACAATTATGAAGTTTAGTTGAGTGGCTCAGCTTAATTTTAAATTGAAGTCCCCGCTTCGAAGCTTCGCTCCTTCTGTGTGGATTCTCAGTTTTATGTACGTACTCGCTGTAGGTGCGCTTCAATGAGAAATTCTCGCCATTCTCGCGAGGAGCGACTCCGCGGAGAAACGTAAAAATACGTCGTCTTTAGACTTCAGACGAATAAGGAATGGTATAAAACACAAGCGGTTGGTCCAATTATTAAATTAATTTTAATTGTTTTGGCAAACTATACCAGAAGATACCTATGTCGGGTAGTGGAAGTCAATAAGGTAGAAATGACGATAAAGCAAAAAACATTAAAAACATGCTGAAATTTCTGATAAATCCTAATAATGTTATAAATACGAAAGTTTAGATGTTTGGTTGTTTATTGATCTATCACGTCAAAACGTCCGAACGCATCGGCTTAAAATTTGAAATATACTCGTAATATACAGTTATTATTATTGTCTGGACTAACATATACCTAGATAATATTTTTCGTCTCGGGAAAATGACCAGAAACAGGTAATAAACGGGTAAATCCTTAGGAGCGCCGCTCATTTAGTAGATTGCTATAAAATTCACAAAAAAATATCATAAAAAAAAAAAAATACTAAACAATTTAATCGGTAACTGCGTATGTGAAACTAAAAATTACACTTTATGTAATGTTTACAAAAATAAAATTTGGATTAAACTTGAAGAGCAGGGCAAAGAGTAAAAATACCTTACGACTTATTTTCGTACCTATCAAATACACAAAATTGAGACATATACCATGTCAAAAGAGTCCTCACAAACATCGCATTTTTGAACTACATATAACTTTTACATTCGAAAATATTAAATGTACTGTACGTAGAAACACATTTCTAACTCTACATTTAAAAATAAAGTCTTGACCGTATCATCCATCTACGTCGATGGTATCGTATTGCTATAAATAACAAATGTTACCAAACCGCTACCGCTTTTGGCTTGGGCTGTTCAAATAGCTTGAGATGAATTATCCGCTTTTGCACGTGAATTATTGAAATAATCCGCCTGAATGAAGGTAAAATAATTCCGGTGTGAAACAATCAGCCGAGCGAGACGCTCTCCACTGAAACTCTTTGATTTCGTTACTAAATATCAGTATTTTATTAGACTTTAACTAATTTATGAATACTATTAGTATGAACATCGCATTATTGATGTTTCTCTCCCACTCTCCCAGTTTCTTAGCAACATCTGAAGTTTTAAATAAACATCTTGATTATCTGTAGACCTACAGTGGTCTACGGATAATTCAGGTGTGCTTAGTGTAAGTAGTTAGGTAGTTTTGTAGTGTAGTGTAGTTCTCATTGTATTTTAGTTTTGTTAATAAAGGCTCTGCCCAATAAAAAAAGTTTTAAATACGTTGCCTGAACGGGTATTCATTGGCTGACATGATCTCGGTGTCAAGTCTATTGGTAAGTGTCCTCAATCAAAAGCCACATTGGTACTTAACTTCAAGCAACATGATGGTTCGACTTCAAAACATGACTTCAATTTACTCGAACACTTTTTTGACTTCGAAAAGTGAGTGGGACTCGAATCAGAGCCAGGAACTGAAAAAGGCCAGTTACTACTCTCTCGACTAGACTATAAGTAGCTTACCTACAATGAAAATGATTACTCTTGACCTGAAAATACCTTGGTATGGGTAGTGATTTGTGTTTGTTGTAGTGAAGTTTTCAACGGTGTTAATTATTATTATCTCAGCCTATATACGGTCCCATTGCAGAGCAAAAGGCTTTCTCCTCTCTCTCAACATTTCCCGGTCCAGAGCAACAGTCTTCCAATCTTCCCTAATAGAGTCTAGTTTTATTAATTATAGTTTTGTTATTAAGAGCTTTTCCCGTTTCTAAAACATTAACCTACTAATTAAACAAACAAACTGCATACCAAGCTATTAAAACGAAACAAACCAGAAAAAAGTGGCCATAACAAAAATAATTGCAATGCTCGACATTATTTTCTTTATTTCCTCACTAACAAGGCTGCTATAAAACTGTAAATGGTTTCGTTGGCAATCAAACGGGCAGCCGATCAGGTCCCGCAGACGTAGTGGTTGGCGGGAGACAGGCTATTCGAAGCTTTTAAACTCAGCTATATCGGTTGCAATGTTATAGTGTAAGAGACTGGTGCAAAATAATGATCAGATATTTAGAACAGTTGCAATAAATTTGAACGACGCGTAAAACAATTACTATAAAGTTGTTGCACTAACTAAATAAAGCACTTATTAACAAAATGAGTTTTGTAGAGGTAGTACCTACTCTTTGCAAAGTCTGCCTGTAGAACTACCAGGCCTTTGCCAGTTATTCTTCCGTCAAGCAGTTACGTGTGTTTTGGTTTGAACGGCAATGTCTCCAGTAAAATCAGAGGGCATAGAGATAAATCATCATATAATCTCTGGGTGGCTAGCGCAGTGCTAAGCACAGATTATAATGATTCTGTAGGTAATAATTTGGACTCTTCATGTTCTAATAGCTGCGTGACACTGCTCTGTTGTGGGCAAGCAAGTCATTAATCATCAGACACATGTCCTGTTTGTCTCGTCACTCTTTAATTCTGACACTTTTATAAGTATTATAAGGGTTTATGTTTCAACTTAAGTGAAGTCAAAGACAATTTGGCTGATCGTACGACTCTCTCTCCGTAGCGTTTTATGCATAATTGGACATCTAACCTACCATTGAACCCGTTGATGTCTTTGCATCCTGCTCTGTCCCTAGAAGTTTGCATATCTCTATCTCGTTTTGTCCAATCATTGGTGGACAGTGGTGTCACGGGACATGGATATTCGGCTTATCACAGCGCGATTTTTTACCGCGTCCTGCGCCCCCCATTTCATGCCCCATCAACAGGGTGCTTAATCTATAAGTAAAGTAAGTAATAAAGTTCTAAACTATGCCACCATATCTTACGCTAGATCCTGAGTATCGCTCGCAGATGAAAAACTCAGCGGCGGTTGCAGAGATGTTACATACTTTTTGTTTGTGCAGTTCGGCGTAGCTCTGTTGTGGAAGCGCGCAGTTTTGTTACTGAGTTTTATCTCGTTGAAAGGTTGGATGGATGACATCGTTCGTGCGGTATGCGGGATTTAAAAACTAAATAAAGATTAAGTCCGCTGTAGTTTAAAATCAAACGTTGTGGTTTTTAAAGAGCTGCCATTAAGCTTATTATATATTACGTTACTATAACTTGGTTTGCCATCTGAAAATGAACACAGCTAATTCATTTTGTAGCCATAGTTATCTACAAAAAAAAAAGATATTTTCGTTTCCTCCGATATCCTGCACGAATACGAGTATTTCATCAGTCGGACCGATTCACTGTCGACTGGAAGACAAAGATTGTAATCATCGGAAAAAAACACAGAATCCATAGCGTGGACGCTCTTATCACAAAAGTAAAGTCAAACTTTTTTCGAGTTTCGACCTCGAAGAATTATGATACACTAGACGTCGGCCCCGGCTACGCCCGTGATACATTATATAGCACTGGCGTGGATTCCGTACATTTACAGCGGTAAAAGAATGACTGAAATTGGTTCAGTCATTCCTGAGAATATCGCTTTCAAACAAAAAATCTCTTCAGCTACCTGCCGGAACCACCACCTGTCGGAAATCGGTTGTCAGATTAAGAACTATGTTAAAACATGTTAAAAGCCAAATTTGATTAGCAAAGGTTTATATTCAACTAGCAGCCCGCCCCGGCTTCGCACGGGTACATACACACACACACCCTTTTTTTTTGTATCGGGTTTAAAAAGGAAAATTATAAAGGAGTTTGAATTTTTTATGTTTTTTTTTTATTAATGTTTTTTGTATTTTTATTTTAGAATTTTATACATATTTAATATTATTTACAAAAAAAAAGCTATTAGTTTTAGTGAGTCAGAGCTTCCTGTAAACGATATTTGAAGTAGTTTTATTTTGTGGCAGCAAAATAAATTGATTTTCAGGAGCTCCGACACGTGGGCCAACATACAGTTGGCCATGAGTGAAACATTCTTTTCGTAGGTCGATCCCTAATAATTCGAAGGTTTGGCCCTGGGACTTGTTAATAGTTAACGCAAAAGATGATTTCACCGGAAACTGAAGTCGTTTAAAAGGGATTGGCAGATCAGTTGGAATCATCGGTATCCTCGGTATATGAGCTAGTTGACCAGCTGCTGGGCCAGTGATAAAATTTTGTTCAGCAAGCCGCTGCGAACGCTCGATACTTGACTCTCTAGCACGCGATTGCGACGCGTATTCTCTCCGACTTGGAAGGCGATTTTCAGTTTCTGATGAAGATTCCTCATTACGCCGTATTTTTATTGCCCTCGCCTGGGAACTATGTTTAGAAAGTTGATATCTTGATCTTTTGGCATTTTAGGGCATTATAAAATGAAAGATAGAAGGAAATAAATAATTAAACAGGCTTTTACTAAATTTTTGCTTATTGAACCATATGAAGTACTAAGCTGTTTGAATAATTAAAATATAATATTTATTATCAGGTAAGTAGTAGGTACTTATTGAAAGAAAATTAAAAATATGGGCGTAGAAAACTACCTTTACTAAATTTTTGCTTAAATTTTGAACAGGAATGAATACCCATAAAATACTACTATAAGCAGTTTGAAAAGTTACATTAAAATATAATATTTATTATCATATACTTATTTACCTACGAAACGAATTTATAGCGAATTCAAAAAAATTTCAAGCTTAAATCATACGATCACGCACACGACCGCTGCGTAGGGAGCCGATCGCGCGAGTGAGCCGCGCGGCACTTTATTTTATTACATTGACTCGCGACACTTTTTGTAGATAATGATGAGTTCTGCAAAGTCGTAGTAAATGATTTTGTTCTATCATCAATAGTTTTCGCAGTGCACGCGACGTAAGGAATTTTTCAGGTCTTTTTTACACCTTATGTTACATTATTGGAGTTTTAGTAAGGATTCCTAATTTTTTAAATATAATATAGCCTATGTTACTCGGGGATAATGTAGCTTTCAAAGGTGAAAGAATTTTTGAAATCGGTCCAGTAGTTTCGGAGCCTATTCATTACAAATAAACAAACAAACAAATCTTTCCTCTTTATAATATTAGTATAGATATAGATGACGCAATCTTAGACAGATGCTGGCGTGTCAAAAGACGGTACGAAAAAAGAAATATTTTTCCCGTTTTTTTTTTACATTCTTAATTCATACTCCGCGTCTATTTTTGATAGTATAGTAGCGTTATGTTCTATATATAACCTATTGCCTTCCTCGATAAATGGACTATCCAATAGAATAAGAATCTCTCAATTCGGCCCAGTACTTCTCGAGATCCTAGCGTTCAAACAAACAAACAAACTCTTCATATTTATAATATTAGTATAGAGTATAGATTTCAGGTTTCACGCGATGTTTTTCTTCACCGTTTATAAGTTAGCGGTATTACGCACATGACTTCGAAAAGACAGTAATACCCGTGAGATTTGAACCCGGGGCGCTGACTCAGTCACAGTTTTTCGACTAACGTAAAGTTTTATCGCCTGTTTGTACTCTATTTTTAACTCCAACACATAATACGTGACAAAATTAATCACTCATGATGTCCCAGCCAAACCTCAAAACAGCACCAGCCAGACCCTGTATTCCTAACCGCATGTTAGTAAACAGGGCGTTAGTAATGCCGATTTAGCACTAAACACGCGGTAATCATTGGTTAATCGCCAACAACCGCCTAATGAGAGCCATTTGCTAAACAGCGGTATCTGAATTTGATCGGATTTGCCCGCGCTTCGGACGGCTGTGATTAAGTACATGTCTTTCTAATGGACGAACACATTTGGCTGGACTGCCCACATACGTATAAATGTTTATGCCAATGATTGTTTATGTCATGGTGGACTGGTCTATTTAGTTAACCAAGTTCAAAACGGACTCCATTCAATTGATATTTCTTATGTATGAGAGAGTGGTGTCGAATCTTAAAATCAAAGATGAGGTAAGACTACAAACTGCGGAATCCTAATTAGCGCTTGGAGGTCGTAGTATGTCTGCCTGCCGAGCCAAAAGTTGAGTGTTCGATTCTCGTTTAGGTATTTTTTTAAATAAAAAGTGACGAGACGAGCAGTACATGTGCCTGATGGTAAGCAACATGCCTGCCACATACCAGCACAGTGACATGCAGCTATTGGAACATACAGAGTCCACATCATTACCCAGCACTGCACTGCGCTCATCACCCAGAGATCTAAGATGTTATATCTCTAAGCCTTGTAATTTCTCTGGAAACATTGCCCTTCGAACCGGAACACAGCAATGTTTATGCTTGCATTTGTAAATATTTGTGTTTGACAAACAGTTGTTTTGTGTTTGGGTATTTCTATATAAAATAAGTATATATTTACAAAAATATACGTATTATTATGAGCTATCTGCCTACAAGCTTACAGTTTAGCTACAGGCTATAGTACAAGCTTTGCTTAGTTTGGAGCAAGACGGTCTTGTGTGTGAGATGTCTACAATATTTATTTATTTACTCTGTCCATGTTGATTTTGTTTAGGCGCCGCTTACAAAGCCGCTAATTAATATATTATCCACTGGTACGCGGAAGCCTAATGTCTGCTATTTGCCAAAACATCGGGGATCTGAATCTAATCGGAGCCGTGTTTATTAGGGCGACATGATTTACCGACTGTCCGGCCGTCTGTCCTTCCCACACCGCGTTACATAGACCAACCAGTAGCTGAAGTAGAGAGACACTGTATCTACGCTATCAACTATTTCATACAAGAATGAAAAGATAAACAAAACTAATTCATTCGTCAGTAAAATTACTGAACATATTGTTCACGTATTTATTCTTTTGTTTCACAAAAAATAATGAAGATACAGCGCTGAAAAGTTTCGAGTGACGTCATTTCATTGTACGATTTAAGACGTGACATCGTAACTGCAGAATGTTGATACCCTTTATTGATATTTAATAACTTGATATAAGTAGATTATCAGCCATCAATATTAATCAGTAGATGTGCCCTGACCACCTTGAAATTGTCAACAAATTGCGTTTATGTCGGTAGCGTGAGTGGTTTACAACTACCAATCTACTTGACCCCTAGAATCGCTAGCGGCGAGGTATGTTACAGTTCTACTTATTTTGGTTGTTGACAACAAATAGCGATAGGCATAAACGTCCGGCGTTTACCGTTTCCTACAATCGACTAAAAAAACAGAAATATTGAGATCACTCTTCCCAACGATGACATAATTCCGTGCGCCTGAAGTTTGGGAGGGCACATCCATTTGTGTATATATCGACGTTATTAGCTATTTGGCCGCCATAGTAAAAGCTTTTCTTAGTTTGGGATCAGATGGTGTTGTGTGTGAATTGTCTACCAAAATTTATTATTATTATACCTGATGGACTAATTAGAACGGCATATTTTTAACTCAGTCTGATAATTATTTTCAACTTCAACTAAAATATTCCGTATATTACAAAAGTGTCCATACTGTGTAGCGGCGCGCGCGCGCGCGGTGGACAGCGCAAATTGTCCGCTCATTTGTCCCCGACCTGGCAAACGCGCTCCCATCGCTCAAGCGACCTGCTCCAGAAAAACCGGTACAAATTACCACCGAGTCTGTTTCACATTTTTTACTGCCCGCCGAAGATTATCTGTCCTTGTTGCTTCATAGCGCGCCATAAAGGACAGATGCTCTCTTGGATTCTGCCAAATTGAGGAGAGCTCTTACTCGGTCGACTATAAAACCGACAAGCGATGAGTACTAAGGAGTAATGTTTGTGTCAATGACGCTTTCTCTTGAGTTTTACTGCGATACTCCAAACGTTTGCTTGGCATACCCAGCCCATCTTTTATTCCTACAGCTGGGACTTGGGACATTATCACAAAAAGAGGTTCTAGCCGGTAATCCATGAAATAGCCAAGTGTGGGTTGACGGATGTCGCTTGTCTGCTAAATATTTGTTTTCTGGAACAACCTGGTTTCCTTACGATGTTTTACTTCACCTTTTAAGCTAGTGGTGATAGCAAACTTGTAGATCTGCACTTGGAAAAATGCCGAAAGATACAGCAGAATTCGAACCTATGACTGTGAAATCGGAAGTTGTAGCTACTAGGCGACCACTATCTTTGCCTACATGGTCAAGGTTTTAGAAAAAAAATGGTTTACTTTATTTTTATTAAATACTAGCTGTACCCTGCCACGCTTCGCTGTGCCACATTGTGGTGCAAAAATTAGATAAAAACAATCCTTGATGCGGATTATATTGTATTATCATTCTAAAATTTCAGCTCGATCGGTGCAGAACTTTTTGAGTTTTTGAAGCGTACACAAACCAACATAACGTTTTTATGTATATAAGGTATTATACCTAACTTTATCTTTTAAATTGTACAGAAATAATTATAAACATTGCTATTGGTAAATTTTGGAACATACTATAACAATACATTTTGATCTGAGAATTATAAATAATATTTGATATCATTGTGTCTACATTTTGGGGGCAAACCATTGTGGGCTACTAACTATTCCGAAATTCGCAATTGTTACGACTTGGATGTTGGAATTGAACTTTGTTCCAATGTTCAAATTAAATAATCAATTTTATCGCGAAACGACCAAAAGGAGCATTTAATATACGAATTACGATTCCCAATTAACAGCGCAACGACAAAGAAATTTGAATACGAAGAATTCAATAGCCAATATACTTGTACCTACTCATTAATAATTTATAGCGGTTGTATGAAACCGACAGAAAATATCACTAATACGAAGCTTAGTAGATAAATCAATGATATCAATTTTATGCTCACATACGATTGGCCAAGCGACCCAGAATAAGATGGCGGAACGAAATAGATACTTACATGGAACATTGCAAGACTGTTACTCTGGACCGGGAAAGTTGGAGGGAGAAGAGAAAGGTCTTTGTTCTGCAGTGAGATAGATTTAATCAAGATTATTTCAGCCTATGTAATTATATATAGACTGAAATAATAATCCTAATCAATATTTAGAAGTCTGGTAAGTTTTTGAGGTGTATGTTCGAATTGAACTTAATTACCGCACGACTAAAAACATAAATTCTAGGCACCAAACTATCGCGGTTTTTAAGAATTTTACATCCTGAAAAATCATAATTTAGTATATCTTTATACAGCGGCTACAAAGTCAGTGATTTAAAAAGTTTTTTTGTATAACATTTATTCGGACAAAAACAGCGCCAATTTCTTACAAAACCTTTCTAACCTAATTGTATTTTACAGGATTTTTTACTGACACTTCCGTTACGTTTTCCGCTGAGAGTATCTGTGTTTTAAAGCAGTTTTTACAGTTGTGTTCTTGCTTATCTCGCTTCTCCATAATTGTGTTTTTTACTGCGGCGCGGCGAGTCCGTAATCCTGTAGTGAGGGGATTCGAGCACAAAATGCTTGTTCCTATTACTTTGATGTTTCATAGGGATGGTGGGATATCGATGGAATTATAAAACAAATGTGATACTTTTTAGTTTTATCTGTCATGCCGATTTCGTCAAAGTATTGGAATTCTACTGATACATTACAAATTCGAAAGTGTGTGTATGTAATAATGGATGTTTGTTACTCTTGTAAACAAAAAAATTGGTTGCCTGTAAAGTCGGTATACCTACGGGCGAAAGTTTTACGTGACAACGACTTTGAGTGGTAAAATAATTTTACGGAAGGGACGCGTGCCTTTCACTTTTTATGTCTATCTCTCTCGCTCTTAGGCGGGCTAACCAAGCCCGAGTGGAAGGGACGCGTGCCTCTCACTCGCTCTCGTTGTGAGCGCATAACGTGAGCGGAGCGTAACGCAGTTTCTTGAAGTGTCACCCGGCAAACCAATTTATAAGACGTTGTCACGTCAAAACTACTAAGTTGATGTTATTTGACTCATAGGTAAATAACAGTCTGGGAATAACACATAAGAGCCACGTGTGTGAAACAACGGTGTGCCACTAGTCTAGAATATACATATTAATAATATATATGATTTTTAGGCGATCAGGTCAGGTCAAGTCCGAAGTGGGAGGTTCGGTGGATGTGGCTTTGGCACAGTTATATTTCTGAGTGGCAAGCGCACTGCAGTGCAGTGGCATGTATGTTGCTTACTATCAGACGCATCTCCTGCTCGTCTCGTTACTCTTTACTATAAAAAAAAACAGAAACAAAGTTTCGTGGTCTGATTTAAGTAGTCAGATATGGTTGAATAGTCAAACCTTTGGCATATATATTTTGCGGTGGTTCTTTTAAAGGTGGTTAAAGTTAACGGATTCGAACGTAAATTAACACAATATTATTACATTCGAAGCTTTAAAACTTCTAGTTAAATAAGTAGATAAACATAAATTAATAAAAACAAGGCTCGTTTTACCTGACTGAAACTAGGGTTATGTTTGTGATTTTTGTGATTTGACCTTTGACCTTTTCCCATTTTTTATAGAATAGAGTGACGAGACGAGCATGACATGTGCCTGATGGTAAGCAAGTTGCGCTACCACATAACAGCACAGTGACACGCAGCTATTGGATCATTACGAGTCTAAATCATTACCTAGTATTGCACTGTGCTCGTCACCCAGAGATCTAATATGAGAAATATGGCGAAGAAGAGAAGATCCTGCGACGCTAATTGGCAGAAAATATGTTGAGAACATGAGCAGGACATTTTTGGTGCCGTTACTTTGATGAAACATGATAGTTTCTTCGGTCAATATACTAAAGAGTATATCATACTCTAGCTCTAGCATGAAGTACTGATGTTGCGCCTGATTGTACATGCCCCGTCAGACATAATGATTATTAGACATTCCATATCAAAAGCATTTCGAAATATAGTTATTATGGGAAAAAGTTTTTTTTTTAATTCTTATTTATTTAGGAGAATTTGGTCGATAATCGACTATGTCATTCAATTTAAGATTTGTTCATTCCGGTTTTAGTACAATATAACAATCAGTCCAAATAGACCGTAACCCCATCAACGTAGTTTAAAGTTATGGTTATATATTATATTTCATCTCGCGCCACATCCTAGATTCATCTAAAATCCTTATCGACGTTCGTCCTGCTCTAGAGCTAGGTGGAAAGCCCTTAGCCCAGTTGTGGCGCTCGAGAGTCTCTCTAGCGGGTAAGAGAGTTCACGTCTGCGCTATTTAGGCTCTACTTTGCTCCATGGAGGTTGCCATAATGAGCGCGAGAACGTGAAACTGATTTTGAGTGGAAATATGTCTGGGTTTTAAGGGTCGTGTGAATACTGTAGCAGGAGGTTTTAAAGTATTTGTAATTTCACAAAAACGTTACGATTATAAGCGTATTGACTCCAATATGTGAATAAGTAATAACATAATAGATTTTGGTAAAATTTTGTAAAGTTTCAGACATAAATCTTGAATCAACACATTTCCTAATTTAGGTAAATTATGTTATTCTAAGATACTCTTTTAAGAATGAACGCGCAGTAAATTAGCAGTTTTTTAAATCATAATAGAATGCATATGCATACCCAGAAACAACTGAGTCATTTTCATCTTGACGACACAAATATGGTATCGATCGGGAAACCCCTCTCAAATAACACATTCTACATCACACGAAAATAGCATTAAAGAGAAATAACTATAGCTTGTGTTTGATTGTGATAAAAGTTTCCAATTTTCTTAGTGCCATTATTTTTATCCAAATCTTCGAATAGAATTCAGACTACTGAAGTGAAGTAATTGCCAATTACTATACTACAGATTTACATAGCTCTCGAAAGGTTTTCTCATTAATGCCTCCGTTTCTGTGTCGCAAAGAAATGTGGCGATGAATAAAGAAAGGCGGAAGGTGAACGACTCTCTTCAACACGTCAAGGGCAGGCGCCGTACCTCCGCTATTACGTATTACGGGAACGGATTACACAGGTAAAGCTATATACCTCTAGAGTTACACAAAATCAAATGCCTAAAAGACTTCATTAAAACAAATTTTATCTGAAAAAAACAAAAGATTGGTTTTGACAGTTGAAAAAAATCTTGCAAGTATTAATTTATCATTTCATGACCAATAAAATTAAAAAAATGTTAATATTTCTTAAATATACTTCTTACTGTACGTAATTATTATTTTAGTGTTTCTTCCAGTTTCATTCAAATCGTGAACACTAGTGAAAACTATTTAATACGTCATACTTGTGATATTTACTAAACGAGCTGTGAGAATGAAGCCAAATTTGAATCTCATCGTGAAAATTATTTTTGATAATGATAAGTAATTTTGTTTCTGCCACTATTTTCTATAGTCTTCTATAAAGCTTAACGCAAATAACACACAGTGTGTGTATGGTATAAGCCTAAAAACTCAATGATAGAAAAACACGGAAATTCAAAGTACACCGGAGGAGAGACAAAAACAAAATAGTGACACTTAGGTGCTAAAATAACTACTAATTAAAAAAATGTACACACAATATACTCGTATTTAGACGTCTTATGTCAAGCGCTGTTGGTTACATTGTCCGTACGTACAGTTCAATTATCAATTTATTCCCATCTCGATGTGTCAAATGTACCACAAGAAGTTTTGTCTTTAAAAATCAAATCTGTATTAGCAACATATTTTCTGGTTTTAATAATTATAACAATAGATAACTAACCGAGCTATATAACAATGAAAATCACATGACAATACTTTACGCCGATTCAAAAATTCTACTGATTATTTTGATATAATAATTTATTAACCGACTTCAAAAATGGAGGAGGTTCTCTGTTCGGCTGTATGTTTTTTTTTATAATACAATATATAGTAGCTTTGATAAACAGCAGAATCGCAAGAAAAAATGTACTGGAGGTGTGTTCCGGAGACTTAAAGAGCGATAATAATTTCTATGAAAATTAATACAGATAACAAATTTATGTTTGTGTTTATGAAAATATTTTTCAAATCAATAAAATTAAAATGAATAAAATTAAAGCTACAATTAGTGCTAAATAAAAAAACTCACCCGCTTATTATCCCGGAACTTCAGCCAGCCGCTGATGACACTATTATCCACTTCACTACCTTCCTCCTCCTCCACCCTCCGGGCCATGAGTGGCGACCCCCCAGGGCTCTCCACCTCTCGTCTCCTCATCACGGGAGTACACTGCTGAGATAGCCTGCCTTCGTTGACAGCATCGCTTCTTCTTCCGAGTACTGGAGTGCCGTGAGCTGATAACCCGCCTAGGACTCCTCGTCTGGGTAAGAAAGGGCTGTTTTGCCATTCTGGCTGTCGTTTGGGGGTCTTGCACTCGGAGTGGAGGCAGAGCGCGTCGAAGTTGGCGAGCTCGACGGAGACGCGGGTCTGGAGGCCGCTGGGGTGCGTGGTGAGGATGGTCTGCTTGGCGATGCTGCACCCGTGCCGGTGCAACTCCTCGCGGCGCTCCATCGTCACAGATCACGTACCCATTGTCTGCAACAAACAACAGTTTTTTTTATATTTGTGTCTGTTATTCATAGAATCGTAAACTATGCGTCTTTAGCAAAGTTGTAGCATGAGCCAAAGAAGTTGGTATAATTTGGCAAAACAATTTGGAGTCGTCAATTTTCGACAGGTGGCATAACAACGCACGCAGAACTAGTCCGTAATAAAAATCACGGACCCAGATCTTTGTGCAGTGTAATACAAAAGTGTCATTTTTAAAAAGCATGTTAAAAATCATTGCATGAATGCTCTGTTTCTAAATATTTTATCATATATTACCTTGACGGACTCGTGGTCACACCGTTTTGCCACACCAGTGTGACTACGAGTAATTTATTTTCCTCGTGGTCACACTGTGCGGTGTGATCAACAGTAATTAGTGAAACATAATATTACGTTTGACATAAAATAGAATGATCAATAAATAAAGACCCCATAACTTCAAAGCCTTGCGAAAATCTAAGCAGCGCTACAACGGGTTCATTTTAACTGAACAATTAAGGCAGTGGCACACTCCGGCATTTTCGCGATGAAAGCCTCTTAATTGACGTTTTTAGATCGGAATGACGCTTTTATTGTAATCATTCTGGAGGTCATGGATCTGAGTCATTTGTTGCAGGCTAGGAGGTGACAGACAGTCTGTGGACGGTGTATGTTTTCTTTTTAATTGACACTTAAATATCACTGACAATATGTCAGTGAGATTTATTTCGCAATGTGTGTAACATTATTACACAGAGCACCATCTAGCCTCATTATCATCTTCGTTCGAATCGAATAGCTTTTAGCAAAATTCAAATCATATTTTAAGAATTTTGTAATATGACATAGATGAAAAGTGAATGAAAGACTCAAACTAAATTAATTATCCCTCAAAACAATTTTTTATTTCTTGGAGTACGTATTCGTAAAGGTCGGACTTACTTTTTCAGATGCGCTTATTTGTAATTAGATACGATTTGAATTAGGTAAAAAACATATATGTACGTATAAAAGTGCATGCGTGCACAGTGTTACGTGTAAAAGTCTGAATTAATGTGTGAAATACAATACATATAAATTCGTTCGAAACGTCCCGTGGGACGGCCTCCCGCTCGGTGCACCGACGACCTGAAGAGAGTGGCGGGAAGCGAATAGATGCGGAGAGCCGAGGACCGGATTTGGTGGCACAATATTGAAAAGGCTTATGTCCAGCAGTGGACGAACATGGGCTGACGATGATGATGATGATGATGATGATGACATATAAATTATGGAACATAGTTATATTTTTTTATAATTTTGAAGGAGGACATCATGCATATAATAGTAAACAGCAGGCCTGCTCATAACAGCATAGTTCCACATAGCTTTTTAAATATGAAGAGTCCACATCACTGCATATCACTGAGCAATGCTCGTCACTTCAGGATAATTGATCTCATTGTTCTCAACTCTTTATCATGACACATTTTAGAAACATTATTTATCAAACGAGAACAAATAAATAATTAATAATATTTTCTTGACTATAGAATAACTAGTAATGCTGTAGTATTTCACGAGACAGGGTATCTGTAACAAACACTGACACTGCAGAAAACAGTTTTCTGTCATAACTAGGACCTTGATTATTGTCTGATCCACCTCCCTGCCTACAAGAGAACTTAATCTTAGAATATTGGAATGAAAGTGCCATTTTGCCGAGTGGCCGTTGTTTAATGAACTTGAAGGCTCTTCATAATTGTTGGGGGTAGGATCCAGAGTGTCGTGCCCGTTTATTATAAGCATTAATGGGGTTATTTTTGAAGATAAATTGCTCGTTAACGTTGAAATGGAAATATTTTTGCATTATAAGGAGTTTGTTAATGAGACGATTTGAATTTAGAAACCATGTGACGGGAATAATGATGACGTAAGCAGTATTGATATGTTGTATAACTGGCAGCGCCCCGCGGTTTTACCCGCGTAGTTACATTTATTCTTCCGGAATAAAAATAAGCCTATGTGTTCTTCTAGACTACAATATATCTTTCAATCAATACAAATTTCAATCTTATCTGTTCAAACGTTCCGACGTGATGGACCAACAAACATCCAAACATTGACATTTATAATATTAGTAGGTATTTATATTCCTACTACTGGGGTTCGAGACATTTTCTCATAACAATTTATTCACATTTACAGATACAGATTACAATCAACCACGCTGGACCAGTACACGTTGCCGAATGACACATGTCTTTAAAAGTTCACTTTCTCTGTGTCGCCGTAAAATTATTAAATACCATAATCTAACGACGTTAGATTATAATACACACACAACAAAACCTAACCTACCGTAGGATTGTAACCTCGGGCGTCAAATTATAAATTGACGGTATTGGCAATTCTACGGAAACGTTTAGATTAGAAGGAAATGTTCAATCGTTGACCAATAAAATGTAACAAAAGCTAGTAATGACAACACCTAACAAAGGAAACGGACAACACGAATATACGACGAAATAAATAATTAAAACTGGAGTGACGACCAAGACTAGAAGTAAAATTTTCAAACCATACATGCGATAGTGACGACGCTTTTCAGACGGTTAGATAACTTTGTACTACGGTAACCGGTGTCATTAAAGTCTATTATTGTCGTTACGAAAGCCATCTAATCACATGTCATTGTCAAAGGAACTATGAATAAACTAAATTCTATTGATCTTTTTAACTGCTGTACAAAACGTAAGTAATCTTGTTAGGGTACATTTATAATAGGGTTGTCGGTACATTTATTAAGATTGATGAATTACATCGATATTCTTATTCCGACGGCAACTTGCGGTATAGTCCGCGCTTGTGCAAACATTTACTTTACGGGATAAAAGTAGACTACATATAATATGATAATGCAGGTAAGGAACTTACTACCTTGCACAATTTGATTAGTTACTCGTATTATAAGCGTAGACTTTTTTATTTTTAATAAAAGTGACGAGGCGAGCAGGACATGTGCCTAATGGTAAGCAACAGGCCTGCCACATAATAGCACAGTAACACGCAGCTATTGGAACATGACGAGTCCAAATCATTACCTACCACTGCACTGCCCTCGTCACCCACAGCTCTAAGATGTTATTTATATCTCTAAGCTCTGTAATTTATCTGGAAGCATTGCCCTTCAAACCGGAACGCAATAATGTTTGCACATCACTGCTTGGCGGTAGAATAACTGGCAAAAGGTGTGGTACTTCCCCAGGTGGACTCTGCCAAGAATTCTACCACTACAAAACATATACTAAAAGGTCCTAAAAACTTTTTTGTTAAAATTAAATGATTAATCTTTTATGTCGATTCGCTACGATTGAGTATATTAAAGTAGCAATCAAATCTAGACCATAATGTTTTACATCAAATCGAATTGATTTGCGTAATTTATCTGGGCTTACCATGTGTTAACATAAATGTATATGTGTGTAAGCTTAATACAATAGTTCAATCTTCAATGTATTATACTTTGTGAATAGCTAAATACATACAAGCATATTAAACAATATTATTAAGTTATTTTAATACAAGTTATTAAGGATTATTAATAAATATAATAAATATTGGTGGACAATTCACACACAACACCATCTGACCCCAAACTAAGCAAAGCTTGTGTGATGGCAGCCATATAGCTGATATAATACTTATATAGTTTTAAATCCATACTTATTATACATAGAAACACCCAGACACAGTGCAAATATTTGAATTCATCACACAAATATTTGCACTGGGTAGGGATCGAACCCACGACCATCGGCTTCGCAGGCAGAGCTACTGCCAACTAAGCCACTAGGGCAGTCTAAAGCAAAAAGCTTATGAAGTTTTGAAGTGGTAGGAGTCTTCGCAGAGTTTGTCTGGGGAAAACCACACCTTTGCCAGTAATTCTACTTCCAAGTGCCTACTTTAAAACATAACTGTGTTCCAGTTTAAAGGGCAATGTTTAAAAAAACAGGGTATAGAGAGAAATCAAATTATATTCATGGGTGACGAGAACAGTGCAGTGCTAGATAAAGATGACATAAATAAAAACAAGAAATTAATAGAAGATGAGGAAGAAGAAGACTTCAATCAGCTGATTATTATTATTATTTTTTTGATTTATAAATTAAGACTACAACAAATTGTCTTGCCAGACATATTGCATGCCTCTCGCAGAGGCCAGATTCTATGGGGCAACTTTTAAAATGTTTTGTATCATCTTATCTTACCTATAAACAACAATAAAGATTTTTTTATTTGTATTTGTATAAGATTTGGATCTTCATTTTCCAAAAGGTGCGTGACACTATGATATTATAACAAGCGTGTTGCTTACCATCAGGTCCTTGCTCTGCTCGTCTTGTCAATCACTACAATAAAAAATACTGGCAGTTATAGGGATAGCCAATACAGGCGCGGTCCCAGCCTTGAATTTTGGAGGGGGTCACCAGTACGCAGCCTCAGGTTTTGGGGGGGGTCACATGTAGAAATACAATAAATCGAGCTAAAAATACTTTACTAGTGGTAGGTACCCCAAGATTTTAGCCGCTTAGTTCCCGTTCTATTTGTTTTCCCGCGTTAAAAAAATAGTCATGTACTATTAGATATTTTTAATTTTCTTACATTTTTTGTTCAACGTATACGATTTTGGAGGGGGGGCACAGGGACATGACCCCCCCCCCCCCAATTGTACTTTACGACCCCACACTTACTTACTTGACCCCACAACTTTACGTATGGCCAGTACGTACTACATATATACATTGTGAGTATACATCTCTATATTTAAAAATGTTATGTTGGTTTGTGTACGCTTCGAAAACTCAAAAAGTTTTGCACCGATCGAGCTGAAATTTTAGAATGATATATAATCGGCATCAAGGATTGTTGTTATCAATTTTTTGCATCACAATTGTGCCACAGCAAAGCGTGTCAGGGTACAGCTAGTAATAAATAATTACATGTACTCATGCCTGATGTGAAGTGTCTGGTGACGATGACTTGCGTTTCATGATTTTTATTTTTTATTCACCAAAAAAGTGATCAACGTGTCTTTTTTTTAGTAAAAGTTGTTTTTTTCGCGCCTATAACGTTTTCAATTCAATTACAGATGACTCGTAGAATACAAACTTGCCACAGTATGAAAATGACAAATGCCCAGCCACTAAGCTCTGCCGTATCTACCGGTGCTCAAGCCTACTCCATTTCTAGAACAATGTGGTATCCGTCGAGTCTGCCCGTCCCGTCCGCTAGCCAGTGAATAATTCATGGTGTAATGCGCCATAACTGTTGTGTAATTTGTCTGTCCGTCCAACTTGCTATGGTTTGTGGTTTTGTGTGTAGATGTCCGCTTAGATAGGTGCTGTAGTAAACGATATTAGAATTAAGTCTACGTAACTTTAGTGCTTCTGGATTTTGTTTATATCAGCTGGCTTATATATAGTCAATCAGTAAGTATCAGCTTGAGGCTCTGGAATCGATTGAGAGGCGTGCCAAAAGGCTCATAGGCAAAGACATTCTAGCGCGAAAAAGACTTCAAAGTCTTGAACATCGCCGCAAGATTGCTAGCTTATTGGTTTTTTATCGGATACACTTCGGGGAGTGTGCAACTGATCTGCATGATCTAATACCTCCTTGCCCTTTTTTTCTATCGTACTTCTCGTAACTCAAAGAAGCGGCACCGTTTCATGGTGGATATTCCAAAGACACGGACGAAGAGGTTTGACTCTACGTTTGTGATAAGAACATCTAGGCTGTGGAATGAGCTGCCTGAGTGGGTTTTTCCCGATAGTTATAATCTTGGTGTCTTCAAATCGAGAGTGAATCGGTTTCTTCTAGGTAAACACGCTCCATCGTAGACCGCATCGTCGCTTAACATCAGGCGAGATGGCGGTCAAGTGTAAACCTATAAAAGTTAAAAAAATATAAAATATATATATCCAGTATTTATTGTCTATAATCTAAATAGTATTCTATTTGAAACCACCTCGCCTGTTTGTTTTAACAAAAAATCAGACTACAATGAAACGTAGGTACCTTGGAAAAACTAATAATTCACTCTCGATTTAAATGCACCTAAATTTTTACGAATAACTAGCAGCACCCTGCAGTTTCACCCGCGTAGTACTTGTTTCCGTTTTTTCTTAGAATAAAAAGTAGCTGATGTGTCCATTCTGCACTCTGTGTTCTAAATTTCAACCCCATTAACGGATCTGGGCGTTCACAATCATATGACGCATCGTTTATTAAAGTCGGAGGAGATAGCGGTTTTTTAGCGGCGGCGGTTAGAAAACGCTTTAAAATCTATCCTACTAATGTTGTTATTAGAGTTTAGATGATATTTTCCCAGTCAAATCAAAGTTTTTGAATTAATTTTATTTAATTTTGGAACACAATTTGGTTATAGTCTAGAATAGCTAACTATGGCTACCTTTAACGAAACAGCATCGTCACGCGGTTTAACTCGTGTTGATTTCATAGTTTTTCCAGGACAAAAAGAAGTCTATGTGTTGTTGCAAATAATAATCGCTAACTGTGTTTCAAATTACAACCTGATCCTTTAAAGTGTTACGATGTGTTTGAGCAAGAAACAATACAGACTTTCACATTTATAATATCAGTGGGATAAAATAAAAACAATTCTCCATTCTCGTCTGTTGAACAAGCATTTTATGAAATTAAGTAATAACCAGTAATTAATGTAATGGAGGACGTCACTCAATGGTCGTAGTAAAACTTTTGTTTTCCTGTTTCACAAATATAGTTCATTTGTACTTTTTAACCGATTTCAAAAAGGAGGAGGTTGGTTGTGTGTGTTTTATGTAGGAATGTTACGCGATAGCGCCTCTAATTGTGAATTGATTTTGATGATTACTCTTTTGTTTTAGTACAGACGTCCTATATTAATTTCATCGAAATCAGCATTGCAGTTTTTGAAATATGAACAAAAAATAACAATTTCTTTTCGCGTATTTAGACGACGCCAACGTAGTGATTAAGTCTTGTGAAATATGGTAGTGTCTAAATTGATTTTTAAATTGAGTTCAGTTTTTGATTTTTCGGAAAAAATAAATTTTGTTTTATTTATTTTCACCTGTCGATGTTTATCATCAAAATTTGGAAAAATAATGATCCATTTTCTAGTTACCGATTGAGTTGTGGCATAAGTACGTATTATATAAATCGTGTGGCAATGCAATATTATAATGACGTGGAGCTCATCTGATGACGTAAAGGGGTCAGAAGAACTTCGTAATGAAACAACAAAAAAATCTCTTCGAGTTTGGGCTCATTAGAATTGTCTTAATTATTAGTTTTGTTCTAGAATTCTAGATGATAACTATAAGACCCAATAATGGAGTTGGAAGAGGGCAATTATTTTTTTAGTTTTATTACAAGTAGGTAATAAAAGTTTGTTTTGAATGTTAAAAAAATCAAATTTATGCCATTACTAGTGGGACACTTCTCACAAGGATTTTTTATTAAACCTTTAAAAAGTTTTATATTAATATAGGAAATTCATTACCAACTTTTATAGAAACAAATTAAAAGTACTAAGGACATTTATTGACTGTTCCATACACAAATGAAACAACCATTTATTTTTTACTAGCGGTCCGTTCCGGCTTCGCTCGGACATTTTCATATCAAACCGAAATTTAATCGAAATCTTTTCCCTCAAGTTAAAGCAAATTTTACAAAAATGCCAATTTTCGTAAATTCCATCTAGTCTTAAGGCGTCCTACACTACGTTTACCGATTCGTGGTTTCCACTCCAGAACCCTACCCCAACGGTTATCGGGTCTGGGACAGATGTGACCGGCCCATTGCCACTTCAGTTTGCTGACACGCTGAGCTATGTCGGTGACTTTAGTTCTCTGACGAATTACTTAAACGCTAATGCAATCCCTTAGAGAAACCCCAAGCATAGCTCTTTCTATAGCTCGCTGAGCGAGCTTGAGCTTTCGGACCATATTGACTGTCAGTGTCTACGTTTCAGCACCATAGGTCATAACAGGTAGGTGATTTATATACGTAGGTTTAATTCTCTGCTGGTTGTATCTCAATTTTCAGATGAGTTTTAAAAGTAATGTTATTTGTTGTAGCTTTTACGGAATTTAAATAAACAATGTCAAAGTATTGTGCGTCTTGTATCAAGACTCGTTGGCCAATAGTTGACTTTGTACCGCGCGAATCGCGAGACGCCAAACCAGTGCTTATTAATGTTTACTTAGGACTAGTTTGTCGTATCCAGTCGGTTATTAGAAGCCAGTTACATAGAACTTGCAGTTATACACTAAAATCATTTTTAACCCCCGACCAAAAAAATTGGTGTTATAAGTTTGACGTCGATGTCTGTCTCTCTGTCTGTGTGTGTGTCTGTCTGTGGCACCGTAAAGCTCAAACGGATGGGCCGATTTCGATGCGGTTTTTTATTTGAGAGTAAATATCCGTGCGGATGTTTTTAGCTTTGTTTGGTTAATATCGATTCAAAATGGCCGCCTCCACAAAATGGCGGACAAAATATTTCTTCACAACTGCCTTAATATGAATATCAAACGAAAGGGCTTAACTAGTAGAATACTTTGAACTATGACAAATTTCAAATCCAAGATGGCCGCTACTACAAAATGGCGAAATACATTTCTTTTTTTACATCTCCCTTAATATGACTATCAAATGAAAGGGCTTGACTAGTAGAATGTTGTACAGATAACAAATCTGAGGTAGTCGAGGGTTAATCAAAATTTTAATTTTGTTCTTGTTTTAAGTAAAAACATACAATGGTATTGTCGAAATGATTTATATTTATTTTCAATCGGCTTCAAAAAAGGAGGAAGTGCTCAGTTGTTAAGGTTGATGTCGGTTTTTTTTTTCGGAGAAAATAATATTTTGTTCTACACAAAAACTAAGAGTACCAGGTTTTTATCCATTTTTCGATTTATAGAGGGATTATTACCATTGGTTTAATAATAATATAGACAGGCAGACAGAAAATCTTTATTATACACACCAGAAAAAAATAAAAAACAATAGCAAATAAAATAACTTAAGACTAGTGCCATAAATTGCGGCCTTATCGCTTATAACGCTTATAGATAGAGTTCATAATCTTTTTTCATGGTATATTGGTTTGTACAACTGTTTGTACCGTATCTTAGTGGTTCTGTGTAACTTATGTTTGTTTACAGCAGTTATCTGGGTTCCATAGAGCTAGCAGACAAATTGCAGGACATAGATTTTTTGTAGTGGTAGGACTCTAGCAGAGTCCGCCTGGGGAAGTACCACACCTTAGCCAGTTATTCTACTGCTAATCAGTAATGTGAAAATAGTAATGTGAAAACATTACTGTGTTCCGGTTTGAAGGGAAATGTTTCCAGAGAAATTACAGGGCTTGGAGATTTAAAACATCTTAGATCTCTGCGTGATGAGCGCAGTGCAGTGGTAGGTAATGATTTGGACTCTTCATGATCCAATAGCTGCGTGTCACTGTGCTGTTATGTGGCAGGCATGTTGCTTACCATCAGGCACATGTCTTGCTCGTCTCGTCACTTTCTATTAAAAAAAAAGATATAAATCATCTTATAGCGAGGTGCTTACTATCTGCCACATGTCTAGTTTGTCCCATTACTCAATACTGGGAAAAAATACAAACAGATAAGAATGTTACACAGTTAGCACAGATTATGTAAATAGTTAATACATGAGCTTGGGGTTATATAGTGTTATGTGAAAAAATTTCGACCACAGTCGAACATATGTGTGTGTACATTAAAACGGTTTATCCGAGCCATTACCAACTAATTGAAATAACTTGTACGAGAGGCATTAGTGGACAAATAAAGCGAAATAAATTAAAATCACTTTAACTGTATCGTCGTGCGAACAAACAGCGAGTGCGAATTAAAACCGACCATTGAAGCCTTTACGGCGAGTGCACACTGCGAGAGAGCGATAACTTGATATACTTTCCGATCTTTATGACTATTCGCCGATATAGGGAGTTATCTTTATTTACTACAATGATATCGGTAGAAAACCTACTGATGTTAAGTATCTGTGATGCTTTGCACTCCAATTTAAATGAAAAGTCAATGCCCTGATTGATAGTACGAGTACGTTATTTGGCGTGTCAATTGTTGTGGGAATACTGATAATGTTCTGCAAAAAATGCAGCTGTACAAGCTTGTTATCCTCACTAGATATAATCACCAATCATATGTTGTGATGTAGGCTCCTCCCCACTACTTTTACGTCATTTCCTCTGATTTCAGGGCTCGTGGAAAATCGGAAATCGGTAAGTTTCAAACATCTCTCAAGGTAATGGGCCATCTGCAACCCACATGGGCCAGCGTAGTGGATTATACCTTCGAATCTCTCCTTGCAAGAAAACGCTCGGCAGTGGTAACATTTAGTGAGATATTTATGCTATATTTCTGAGTGGTGTATACTGATTTAAGTTCTTCGAGTTGAAATAGCTGCGTACCACTGTGTTGTTATTGGCACCGCGACGCACCCTTGCTGACTGCTATTAGGACAGCATTAAGGACGTGTTTTTTTCTCCTCGCTGCGGTCTATTTGGTATCATCCACGACGCAAGCATAGCGCAGTGAAACGCAGACCTTATCACGCAGTGCAGTGTAATCCGATCAGCGCTCGATAAGTTGACAATTCGGAACGCAATAAAGATGGAATTCGGAACGATTTTATTTTGTCAGTTCGTTCTGAATACCCAAGTGTGAAAACAATTAATGTTGACGGCAATATTATGGAAGGTGTATTGTTTTCATTATTTAAAATGACACAATTTTTCAATGGCAATTTCATTTTCGTTATCTTTTTTATTTACAAAGTTCTGCTTTTTCAAATTAAATATCAAACCTTAGTGGCCTAATAGCTTGCTTGTGTGATTCGCAATCGTAAGGTCTTAGTTTCAGATCCCACTTACACCTATGACTATTTTCCCAAGTATTTGTATAAATCTGCTCTCAATATTGGTTTGAACGGTGACTGAAAACTTGTTGAGGAAACCGGCCCATTCCAAGAATCTTCCAATACGTCATACTCGCATTCAGACTAGGCCAACGCAGTGATCTTGATTGCCTCCCTGATGGAAACACACAACATTGGGAACACTTAGTGGGCTTCACATATGCTTATTATGCAAGAGTCATAGTTTATGAATATATATGTCAAAGTTCTGTCAGTGTCAGTGATAATGATTTTTTTTTATCTCTTAAGTCGATCTTTTGTAAAGTCGTCAAAAAAATTTGTCGTCAAATCGTTTCATACTTTTTTATTATTACGTGTTTTCACAAAATACGAATTTAAAACATCTGAAATTATCGACGGTGTACTGAATGGTCGCCATAAATTTATCCAAAATCAATCATATCATAAGGATATAAATTATTGTTGACTCATATTTATTTTAATTTATGCCCGAGCATTTCAGTTATGTCCCAGCGACACGAGGCTAGTATTTCAAGCTAGTGGTAGTAAGCTAACAAGTTAGAATCTCTAGCTTCGTATTGACAAAACTAGCGTTGCGTAGCGTAGTCTACACGAAGCTAGAAGTCTTAGCTTACTAACACTAGCTTGAAAGACTAGCCTCGTGTGACTCGGGCATTGCTAATATTAGCTAATGAAGAGACGAGCAACGTAATATGTGCCTGATGAGAACCAACATAATTATCTGGTTAATGCCTAGGACTATAGTACATTGACAACATTGGCCCTATAGCTGAACTATAATAATGCGTGAACATTACTAGTTGACACGGAAAAAAGTATTTATCAAAATGCTATCCATACCAAGCAGAACATGGCATGGCAGCGCTAAGATTTCTTTGAAATCGAGAATGAATCGGTTTCTTCTAGCCAAGCTCCATCGTGAGCCGCGTAGTCTCTAAACATCAGACGAGATCACCAGGATGTCAAATGTAAACTTATAAGGGTTTAAAATAGAAAATATTAGGTTGTTTCGCGGTTTCACTCGTAGTTTCCATTGCGTTATGTTCCTATGACATAAAGTAGCTTATACTTTGTTCTACACAACGAGTATTATATCTATGTGTCAAATGCAAACAGTAGTTTTTGTGTGAAACAGTGCGAAACATCTATATTTACATCCTTACAAAGTTTCGCGTTTCGTTGATCGCGTTTATAATATCAGTAAATAAGTTTATAAACATACCACTGCCCCTACCTTTCAAAACATCTACTAATCACTAAAACGTAATCTGGAAATAAATCTCTGTTACAGTCTTTAAAATGAATGTATAAGTATACGTATTAAGAAATACGTTCTGCAGAGTGCCCATTTCTTTCCTCAGTAATTCCGGAAGAAAGAGAGGAAAAGATATAATTCTGGCGGTATCTTTTCAATTATCTCTTTCCGTTCGATTGTGGGTATTTATTGGATTTATTGGGCAGCCTTAATTGATTTTAATTATCGTTATTGTGCTCTATTTTGGCTTGGAACAGGAATGGTTCTCGAGTTGTTGGAAAAATGCCCGGGATTGGCTCAAACAATCTGTTTGATTGTGTGTGTGCAGTTACGGTTACATTTAGTGAGCATGTGCATGTGTGAGTGTTTTGATGTACGCTTTGTGTTTTATGCGTGAGTACCTACATACAGTCCGACCAATTTATCTGTAGAATGAAGTGGTGACGCCACGTTCGAAAAGTGTTGCCACCTGTTACAAAGAGATAAATTCTGTGTCAGTGATGAGTAAATAGTTCCACTTTAGGCCATTCTACAGAAAAGTTTGTAGCACTATATCTGCGTCTGTTTGAAAGTAGCAAACGCGAAAGAAGGGTTTATTCCGAACCTGACCCGAAAACTAAGGATCGCAATAATAATCATATAATAATATAATCTTATAAACACACACAATAAAACATTTATTCATTACAATATAATTAGATGCTTCACCAATATCGGCATGTAAGAACTGTGTACTATATTTAAGTTGACACCCAGTTACTTATGCTAGGTGTAACCTGTGATACAGGTAACTGTTTATTTAATATGGCACAGTTTAATCAGTCATAATATGTGTAAGTAAATTGCTATGGCGGCATGTACAAATGTCAATAAGCGAAATGTTTTAAATTTTAAAAAATGTGAAACTACCCTCATTTCATAAATTAATTTTGAGACAGCATATAAGGAAAAGTATAATAGGGGTAATGGTTTCAAGTAGTAGTAGGGTCATTATAACCCACTTCTGCTATCGACTGCAGTCCCTCTCCCTCATAAATATCTGACGTAATTAATCGATACTCTTTATGTACTTTAAACGGGTTATTAATTTAATCCACTATGAAAAAGTAGACACATGTACATGGTAACTTAAAAAAACTGGCAGAACTTTTACACAAAGTGAACAAAAGTTTTGTATTCAGTTATGTTGAAATGCGCTCTCACATTGATTATTCAGTAGAGAGAAAAGCCGGTCTGATTGTAAAGTCTGCCGAGCGAAGTAACGAGGTTTTAGGTTAGAGCTTTTAAAACAACTACATTTATCCCATATTATTATAAATACAGAAGTTTGTATGTATGTGTGGACCTGTGTTACTCTGTTAAGCAAAAACTGCTTAAAGAATCGCGATGAAATTCGTTATTTGGATCGATAATAATTTTAAATAACACATAAAAAAACTAATATAATTTCTAAATACTTAACAAACAGAAAACTGATATTAGACTCATTGCGTTTTTCTCCACTTATCATCTTCATTCTCAATATTAGAAATACCTAAAAACCTATTTTACTCAACGGAATGTCTATTGAGACGCGGCCGGCCAAACGCTCTGAAGTCTAAAAAATCCCTCAAAGCTATTTTCCCATTTCGTTGCCAACAAAATTCGATTATTTTACTGCAAGCGCTCAAATAAAAGTCGGGAATTGAAATAAACTTACAAGATCATTCGATCGAAATTTACTTTATTGGAACAGGCATCAAAAGGCGCTCAAAAATTTATGACCGTATTCAAATTTACGGCTTCAAATGATCATATTTATTACCTATACCGGCCTAAAGTATTTGAGGCTGAAATATAGTATTAGGAACAAGGAGATAAACCAACAACATACTACATAAACTTAGTTTAAACTTTCGGTTCAATTCACTATTTCTTCTCAGTACGTATATTAAATTATTCACTTAATGCACCAGCAAGAAACATAACAAAACTATCTTATGTAGGAAATAAAAAAACGAATTGGCGAGTATTTGTTTAATGTGCATGAGGTTACAACAGTTCAAATAGATACATTTGTTTCATTGTGTTAAAATATAGCTGAAGTGCTCCTTGACACACTCCCTTGTATAAGGAAATAAGCATACGTACGAGTAGTCATTTTCGTACAGCTATCGTGTTGGGTATAATTTGACAACGATTTCCACAATGTTATACTGCGGCCTTAAGGTAGCGGTTCATCCAGAGACCGCGACACGAGACCGCGAGCGGATACCGCGACAGGCACTTGACACTATGGAATTGTATGGCCGCCAGTTCGCGCCGAGACCGCGACAGGAGACCGAGACACGCACGCTTACTTAAAAGATATTTAAGTATTTTATAATATTTTCCGTTGTAGTATTATTATTTGGTTCATTAGGTACAAATAAAAATTACAAAGACAATGGCTGATACAAAGATAAAAACAAATTTAAGTAGCGTTCACAGTTTCACAGTATGAATGATCCATGTGCAAGTTTAATGGCTTAATCAATTTCTGAGATTCAGATACAAAATTCAATCGGAGTCCAGCGAAGACTCCGACAAACGGAAACACACGTCGAGCTGGCCTTTGATTAGTGCGTGATATATCGCTAACATACCACACGCGTTGTTTTTACAATATACGATGCGGCAAAAAAAATTATCTAATTCAATATTTGTACCAACAATATGATTTTATTAAGACAGTATTCCAGATTTAAAAAAAAACATAATATATAAATATGTATATTGGATGTCAAAGAACATAGCTACATAATATGAATTGTTGTTTCGATGTACGAATGAATATCTGGGGGCACGGCAGTGCCCCCGCCAAGTCGAGCGCGCAGCGAACACTGCCGTACCATCTTTACTGGAACCATTTCGCTGCGTTTTCAGGCCCCTATTTGAAACCCTCTGGATAAGACCAGAACGCTGAAATTTTCGTCATCTAGTAAGCTATAATCACATGCTTGAGACCCAAAATTTGAAGTCTGTACGTCATATAGTTCCGAAGTTAAGCGAAGGCAAAGTTTCGCATTTTCGACACTCACTCATGATCATCAAAATAGAACTAGTACTTCCCATAAACTCAGAGAGCTGAAATTTGGTACAGACTTAGGGTTTAATGGTCACATAAAGGGAAAACTATAAAAACTAGGAATTTCGAAAATCTGGAGTACCTGGTGCCCCTTATTTGAAAACACAAGAGCCCAACCAAACTACTAAAGATCGACATACCGCCTTTACAAAAAATATTCAACTTTGTTTGCCCTCTTCTCTCCCTCCCATTTGATGTCAAAAATCGAAGGTCTGAAGTATCTTGATGAAATACCCTCAGCTTGTCTCAGCTGCATTAGAGATACAGTAATCCCCAACCAGATTCTACTATTGGTACATAAAAAAATCGACTGTCATTGCAAAAATCCAGCATAGTGGGACACATTTTCTAATTTAATCTAGCCTATTGCTTCCCACTACTGGACGAATGCCTCCCCTTCTGCAAAGAGAATGTAATATAGCCCTTCAGCTTTTAGTACGCATACAAATAAAATTAAAGGAAAACTTTTAATTTCGTGTTATGACGCTGTCAGTAAATTTTGTCAGTCGCTGTCGTCGAGTATATTTGTGTTTGATTTCGCACAAAGAAGTTGGAAAATTAAATTTCGCAAGATAATATCATAAAAAATGACGATTATATCAAAAGACGACGATGCACTTAGTGGCTACCAAGTAGTTGGTATACCCAAAGACGGGTATTGTGTAGCAATGGTGTCATGGAGCACCTGGTTTTATACCCTTGTGTACCCTTCAACGGCCAAGTCACACAACATTAACTGTAATAATAAAGAAACCGCAGTAAGGAACCTTAGACTTGGCACGGCTTTGTCTAGATTTCATTACTTTTTATAGATAAATATACAGCTCCATCGAGACTTGGCTAGTTTTTTACAGAATGTTTTTGATGGGATTGGTGTTACAAAAATATTCACTCATATTAATGTGTTTCAATAGTAAATAATATATAATATAATAATGTATGGCAAAAGTTTGCAAACGAGTTTGAAAACAAAACATGTAGTGTGTGGTTTATACGTTATAATATTACGTATTAAACATACTCGTATATCTACTTATAATACTTTTAAATTCAATCATTTAGCAGGTAAAGCTACAAGATGTACTCGTAGCTGGTATGTATGTATATTACTCGTTTATACGCTGTATAGTGGTATTTAATTTTATTATCAAATACTATGAAATCTTCACCAAATACTGGTGTTTTTGTTTTTAACTATTATAGGTTCATTCTTGACCACCATGTCGCTTTATGTAAAGTTGCGACAATGCAGTCTACGATAGAGCGTGCTGCTTACATAGAAGAAACGGATTCACTCTCGATTTGAAAACATTAAGATATGATATGTCTGCTTGGTCGTGTCCGTTAAAAATTATTTAAATCTATCATGATTATCTACTACATTATTAATATCAATTATTAATTACGATATACTTCAAGAAGTTAAATGGAGCCAGTTCTTAATATTTAGATGCAATCTTGTCCGGCAGTTTTGAAATTCTGAACATACACCATCACGTGGCTTGCAGTCAAATGTTTAAATTAGCTTAGTTTGGAGCTAGATGGTCTTGTGTATGAAATGTCCACCAATATTTAAAAAACGGGTCTGTAGCCGTACGACCTACTATCAAAATTGGCAGAATATCGTATCGGTAAATGTGAATGGACGAATACCATCCGAATCCACGGGCGCTAGTAAATGTTCGATGAGCGCATACCCCACGGACCAGCTGATCGATACCGGCCGCTGCGTGGCCCGGCCACGGTTATTGCTCTCAATACTACATGTTTTCAGGATAATCTTGTTGTAACTGCTAATCCTGCTAATATTATAAGTGCGAAAAACTTTGTATGCATGTATATATATATTTATATTTATTCATAACCCTTTATGTTACATGTCAAACTTAAATTACAGTAGGTATATGAAAAATATCTCGGTATATCTGAGAGTTAATTATTATAAACAATCATTTAATATAATATGTATGGACCTTTGTTACTTTCTCAGTGTGACATTTGGTACATAGAAAGAGAATACACTGGAATTACGCAGTCTATTTCTACGCGGGTATAACCGCGTGGCACTGCCTGTATAAATTATTTGTGAACAGTATTTCATTCATGTAATATTTATATAGTTAATACAAATCTATTTAAGTTCGAAATTTCAACCCGATATGTTTAGTTATTTCGACATGGTCGAGTAACAAACATCCAAACGTTTGCTTTAAAAATATTATAAGCAACACTCAGTATTTTCACTTTGTCATAGATGTCGGCCATTTATTTATACCTATATTACAAGCAGTAATCCGCAGTAATCGCAGGCAGTCAGTTCCCGTGGTTTTCCCGCGATAAAAAGCCTACGTGCGAAGAGTTTACATACAATACAAAACACTTTATTGGCACCACAAACAAAGTTGACAATAAGTAACATATAAAATAACAAAAACATAATGTTTACATATACTACATATAGAGTGGTTACAAACGCTTTACACCGAAAGCACGGCTCTGATCGCTCTTGCCTTGTCGCTCTTGTGGAAGTGTCAAAGTCACAGTCAAAGAAAGTACTTTATTCATAAATGCACAATTTACACGTCAATTAATAAAAAATAAAAAATAAAGAAAGAGCACACAAATTGTATACATTTTCAAGTTTGAAACGGCTACTTTACTGTATTACAATAATTATTGTATAGAAAACTGTCAAGCATTGTACGAGTATAATGTCTTTATTGCAATTGTACTAACCTATGTCAAGTTTATTTATTTACATTTTTATGGGAACCTTGTGTCTTATTTTTGTCGCGGCACATCACTCTGTTGCCATAGCTAATATACACGTCATCTGCTTACGATTGCTACAAAGGAACCGTGCGGAAAAGCCTGATCTATTTATTTATTCTCTATCTAAGCCTACGTGTAATTCCAGCATATAGACGACGTGATTGAGCAACAAACATCTAGACATCAAAATTTTGATATTTATAATATTAGTAAGATAGTAGGACTAGTATAAGTGGTATGAACTCGAAAAATAGAAATAGAAAAAAAAGTAATACCAAAATGTATGCGTATAAAAACTGAACAGTCATAACCGGTATCGTGTCAAGTTAAGCGCTCCAACTTGCCCCGGGCCGGAGCTAAGTAAGAAACTTAATTTTAAACTGCTCTTTACTTATACGGAGCTATTTAACTTCCCAACAGTTGCAGAAATGGATACCGGAATTGGACTCGATTGAAGTTGCGCGAATCTTTCGACAAAACCGCAGGTTCTGTGCGCTTCGCGATTGTTCGGTAAAATTTTGAGTTTGGAACACGGCGTATTATTAATTCATTCTGTGTACTTTTGGCTCTTATCGGTTCAATTTTATGTATTAGATACATTATACATCTGAATACATAAAATACATAGGCCCTACTAGCATTATACGCAAAGTTTGTGACGATAGATGGGTCAATGTTTTTTTTTTTAATATTGGTTGACAATTTTACACACAACACCATCTGACCCCAAACTAAGCAAAGCTTGTAATACGAGTATGGCGGCCAGATAGTTGATATAATACTTATAATAATTGTAAATACATACTTTTTATACATAGAAACACCCAAAACTTTGTTTCTCTTTCTCGCAAAAAATACTGAAGGATGACCAAGGGACGTTTTTGGTGTATGACATTTGGTATATAAATGGAAAATAATTTAAAGAGTGCGTAATATGTAGGTTGCTTTTTATACCAGGGAAGTGACGGGAAAAAGAAAGACGCGCGTAAGACCGTTAAAGTAAAATATAAATATTGGTCGAGACATTTTCATGTACCATGTCCCAAACTAAGTATAATATTTAAAATGTTTAATTCATTTTACAGTTCGAGATGTCACAATATTAATAATGGAAAAGTATGTTAATTGAATAAAATATTTTTTTCCACATTTCCAAAAAAAAGTAGTAAATAACTATAATTATCTACTCGGAACTCGTACACTTACATTTTAAAACCATTTCGAACCTAGTGTTCCTCCTTACAACTTACGCTAAATATTTAGCGTATGAATGAAATAATGAAAATAACCAGCTGAAGGAATCTTAGCAACTCAGTAAAACCTGTTACAAAAACTTTAAAACTCTTTTTTTTTTACTTTTAGTTAAAATACTTTAGTAATCTTAACGTTTTATAGGTTAACGTTCTAGAATTTATGAGTTTTATATAAATATGGTTTTTAAAACTATAATGATCATTTGATAAATTGAATTGGCTTACAGGAGCAATAAACCTCGATTAGTTTTTCTTTCCTTTACGTGAGAAGTCACCGTATATAAGGACATTCCATTTAACTATTGTCGTGAGAGCTACACGGATGCCACGTAGCTTGTGAAAGTTTACGCTGTAGCGCCCGTAGAGCATCTACGAAACGTTCTCCATCCACGATCTGTTTGTACGGTATACTAACAAGAGTGGACGGCAGCCAAGATCGTTATGTTCCCGCGAACCTGCATAAGTTGCTGACCTAGCGTTTGCGCCTACGCAGGATCAGGCGACATCACGCCATGCCACCCAGAAATGCATAGTTGCGTCTGGGTTAGATTATAAGTTTTCTTTAAGGCTAATTGTAATAAGCAAAGACAGTCTGAATAAACTCTTCGGCTCATCTAGACGTATTTAGTTTTAATTTAACTTTAAATTTAGTTTTTAAAAACAGTTTCTCGCGCTCCCGAAAGTTAACTGGCGCAGCCGGTAGGATTACCAGCCGCTGCTATCGCGACCACGTAAAATCCGTGACTAGTGCTTGGAAAGTGTTAGTACCTTCGTGATTGGCAGTGACAGCGGTTTTCCTAAAATCGGAAGAAAGCCGCAGTGGTAATCCTCGAACCAAAGAAATTTGTTAACCGGAGCCGGACGGAGATGGGCAAGTAAGTTATAGCGAACAGAGTACTCACTGGAGTAAAATCCTTCGTTTCCTCCCATCCTATCCATGAAATACTGTTTAGTTTTAAGCTGTAGAACCAGGTGACTAAAACTGCACAGGTCTCTACATAGGTTAAACTGTGACTAAAACTGCACAATTATTTTATATTTTTAGATTTAAACTGTGACTAAAACTGCACAATTATTTTATATTTCTATATTTAAACTGTGACTAGAACTGCACAATTAGATAAGTATTTTAGATGTATACTGTGATTACAAATGCTCAGATACGCTAAGTTAGGTAAACGTACTAGCGTGATTACAAATGCACAAAAGTACTCTAGGTTATAACATAATTTAAACGGTGACTAGAATTGCACCATTAATTAAGTAAGGAAGTATATAAGTAGTATAACTAGAAACTGTTTAACAGCAAAATGACTGAGCTTAACGAAATAGCGCCGCCCTGTTGCGCGACATGCTTAAGCTCATTCCCGAATTTGACGGAACACTAAAATGCTCGCATTTTCCTCAGAAAATGTGAGTATGTTATCGATTAATTTCAAGGCGTTGCTCAACGCAACGAATATATAATGCAGTCAATAACTAGTAGAGTCGTAGGTAGAGCCGCCGCCCTTATCAGCGAAAGGGGTGATTTTGAAAGTTATGACGATTTCAAAACACTACTAATTCAGCATTTCGGAGATCATAGAAGCGAAGAGTGTGTAGCCATAGAGTTGGAGTCATTAAAAATTAAATCTAATGAGTCATACCTTGATTTTTGTAGCCGCATTCAGGATGTAAGAGCCATTTTAATTTCCAAAATTAACACTAATGTCACTAATTCCAACGAAGTTAAACACGCAAAGGCCATCATCCATAATAATACAGCTCTCAATGTTTTCCTATATAATTTGCCGGAACACCTAGTGAGAATAGTAAGACTAAAAAGCCCTACCAGTTTAGAAGAGGCCCTAAAAACTGTGATGGACGAAGCTAACTTTCACGAGCAGTATTTAATGAGGTCCAGGTTGCTTCACAACCAAGCACCCAAAACACCCACTATGGATCCGAAACCTCAAGCCCTTCAGGCAATAATGCAACCCCCAAATAGTAACTTTCAACCCCCGTCTTTTGGAGTCAGACCGAATTCTATACAACCTATGCTAGCTAGGCCATTAGTGCCACAAAATCAATCCGGGTACAAACCTCCTGTACCCCAACAGCAGTTTGGGTATAGGCCTCCGACCCAACAACCCTTAGGTTTTAGACCACAGCCCGGTCAATTTGGCTATAAGCCAGCGGTTCAGCAGCAATTTGGCTATAAACATCCTGCCCAACAACAGATGGGCTACAGACCCCCAGTACAACATCAGTTCGGATTTAGACCACAGCCGGGACAATTCGGTTATAAAGCTCCACAGCCCCAAGGCTATCGTCACCCTCAAGCTTACCCCAGCGATGTGACAATGAGAACTGCCCCCGTAGCACCAATGGTGCCATTAAACGAAATGGTGACAGAGGAACGCCAACTATCAGACCGCCCGTATGAGTTCAATGAGAGCAACTACCGAGAAAATCAAAATTATTATTACGAAGACCCTACCCCCGAGTATCAACAAGAAATTACAGGGACTCAGGATTACGACAACGTAGGAAGTTTTCTAATTGAAGTAACCCAGGAAACTCTAGAGAGTGTAGAGTTAAATTACAACGCGACTCGTAAATTACCATACATTAAAATTCCAGAAATTAACAGCAAATTCATTATAGACTCTGGCAGTAACAAGTGCATCATCAGCCCAGCTAAAGCAGATATTTACTACCCCCAGTACAAGAGGTGTGAACCCTTCCAAATAAAAAGTACGCATGGGTCTAGTTCGCACACAGAAGTAGCCCAAATACCACTTTTCAAGACCTTCAACCAAGACATGCGCCACAAATTCTACATCTACGACGTCGACCCAGAGTATGACGGAGTCATTGGTTGGGATTTGTTAGTAAAATTGAAAGCTATAATAGACCCAAGTAACAAAACATTAGAAACACAATACACTAAAATCCCGATTTGGAACAACCGAGAAAACTTATTTAAGCCTGTAGCGCCCCGTAGAGACACCGTTGTAAATTCACCCGAAGACATTGAAAAAGGTGACGCAACCCTTAACTTTCGAGAACTCGACTCAGAAATCCAAACGCCTACAACCCTAGTTGCTGGAGTGTACTCCGAGAACCTTCACAAGATAGGACCACAGTTCCAAGAGGGTCAAACTCTATACGCAAAGGCGGTTAACAAACGACAATCTAAAGATAAGCCGAAATACCAAAAAGCAATAGTATGTGGTGAGGTGGAACGTAATGTACTACCTATAAAAGTCCGAGATAGAGAAACTAAAGTCCCAGTTAAAAATATAAAACGCCCTCCGCAGGTGGCGCCCCCTCCTGGCGGTGGTGATATGGATAATCCAAACCCGAGGGTTCCTGAGCCAGGGCCTACAACTTCAAGAAGTAAATGAAAACCCAGGTCTTCTCCCAGTAAAACAAGGCCGTGCTTTTGTACAGTACGACAGCTGGTCTATAATAAAAAAAAAAAAATCTGAAAGGCATAGCATCCGGTTAACAGTTCAATTCGCAACAGTACTCTAAATTTTGTGCCAAACTATCGTCTTCTAAAAATGCTTCTTCTCTTGTCAGTAACTTAAAAGACTTCCAGTTCCAAATAAACTACATCCGCGACGAGGCTGTAGAGAAATTAGGGCAACTAAGGCCAACTAAGCGGGTAAAACGTGGCCTTATTAACCCTCTAGGTTCCTTAATTAAAGTGGTAACAGGAAATCTAGACAATGACGACGCCATCCATTTTGAACAACTGATAACGGACACGAAAACCCGTGAACAAGCCATTTCTAGTAAAATTACTATTATTTCTGAAATGCTGGATCACATAGTAAACTCATCTAAAATTGTAAACGAAAATACAAAATATTGAATGACAGAGTTAACAAAATAGAACAGTTTGTAAAATCTAGAGATAATGATGACTTTGTAATTTTCCACATTATAAATGTATTCAATCTTTTATAAGTAACTTCCGCTCTATTTCGACAAAACTCAGCGATGTACAGACGGCTTTAGCCCTCAGCAAGGTTTCAGTACTACATAAAACTGTAATAGACTCTGTAGAAATCCTAAAGTTGTTGAAAGATATAAGTACATACGGCAACCTCATGTATCCAGTAAATGACCAGAATTTAATTAATTTAGAGGAAACATTTTCTGTCAAAACTTACCTTAAGGATAGTAACATAAGATTTATTATAGATGTACCACTTGTAGAACAGGAATGCTATGTATATTATAAATTGTACCCATTACCCATGCTCAACCACTCTACTACCGATACCTTCACCATTATTCCCCAATATCCTTATTTACTCCAGGATGAGAAAAGATATCGCCCAATTGCCCAAAAATGCAAAGAGATAACTGCCAAGGAATATTTGTGCTCCGAGAACGACATTGCCCCTACTCCAGAAAACCTGCGTTGAACAATTGATGCAGTACCAACAACACCCTCAAAATGTGTTGCACACCGAGTTACTACAGAAGATTTAAAGGTCCAGAGAATTTCAGATAACAGCTGGATTATATTCTCCAAATATACAAAAGTACTTACCCAAAAATGTGACGATGACGTCACCCAAGAGCCATTGAGAGGGACATACCTCATTACAATCCAAAACCATGTGATGTTATAATTGATGCTCTTCGTTTACGAGCGAACCATTTCCGTGAATTGGGAAATTCGTACAGCCATTTACCTATTGTAAACTTACCTGCCTTACCAGATAATACCACAGAAGAAGCCGAACCTATAGACCTGCAAGATATCAACCTAGACGAAGTGCAGCATCTCAACTACCTTTTAAAAAAGAGTGAAAAGTGTTACAAATTTAAGTGAAGTGAAAAGCCTTGGCATAGCCACAAGTGTTCTCTATTTAGTGTTATCGTCATGCTTGGCGTACCTCATTTGGAAAAAGTTTATACCACTTGTTCGAAAATTATGTAAAATCAATTCTAATGTAAACGACCCTGAAAATGTGAACGCAAATCCAATTTTACTACATACTTAAATTAAATATAAGCTCGTTGCCTCTACTCACCCTTTTCAAGTATTGGAATTGCGTATTGTAGAGACAACATTAGTATTAAGTTAGAGTATAGTACATATAATAACATAAATAGGATAAGGAAAATGTAGAAGCGAAGTTATATGGAAAATCCTTTTCCAATAACTTCGGGTCTGAGGGGGAAGGCGTTATGTTCCCGCGAACCTGCATAAGTTGCTGACCTAGCGTTTGCGCCTACGCAGGATCAGGCGACATCACGCCATGCCACCCAGAAATGCATAGTTGCGTCTGGGTTAGATTATAAGTTTTCTTTAAGGCTAATTGTAATAAGCAAAGACAGTCTGAATAAACTCTTCGGCTCATCTAGACGTATTTAGTTTTAATTTAACTTTAAATTTAGTTTTTAAAACAGTTTCTCGCGCTCCCGAAAGTTAACTGGCGCAGCCGGTAGGATTACCAGCCGCTGCTATCGCGACCACGTAAAATCCGTGACTAGTGCTTGGAAAGTGTTAGTACCTTCGTGATTGGCAGTGACAGCGGTTTTCCCTAAAATCGGAAGAAAGCCGCAGTGGTAATCCTCGAACCAAAGAAATTTGTTAACCGGAGCCGGACGGAGATGGGCAAGTAAGTTATAGCGAACAGAGTACTCACTGGAGTAAAATCCTTCGTTTCCTCCCATCCTATCCATGAAATACTGTTTAGTTTTAAGCTGTAGAACCAGGTGACTAAAACTGCACAGGTCTCTACATAGGTTAAACTGTGACTAAAACTGCACAATTATTTTATATTTTTAGATTTAAACTGTGACTAAAACTGCACAATTATTTTATATTTCTATATTTAAACTGTGACTAGAACTGCACAATTAGATAAGTATTTTAGATGTATACTGTGATTACAAATGCTCAGATACGCTAAGTTAGGTAAACGTACTAGCGTGATTACAAATGCACAAAAGTACTCTAGGTTATAACATAATTTAAACGGTGACTAGAATTGCACCATTAATTAAGTAAGGAAGTATATAAGTAGTATAACTAGAAACTGTTTAACAGCAAAATGACTGAGCTTAACGAAATAGCGCCGCCCCTGTTGCGCGACATGCTTAAGCTCATTCCCGAATTTGACGGAAACACTAAAATGCTCGCATTTTTCCTCAGAAAATGTGAGTATGTTATCAGACAATTTCAAGGCGTTGCTCAACGCAACGAATATATAATGCAGTCAATAACTAGTAGAGTCGTAGGTAGAGCCGCCGCCCTTATCAGCGAAAGGGGTGATTTTGAAAGTTATGACGATTTCAAAACACTACTAATTCAGCATTTCGGAGATCATAGAAGCGAAGAGTGTGTAGCCATAGAGTTGGAGTCATTAAAATTAAATCTAATGAGTCATACCTTGATTTTTGTAGCCGCATTCAGGATGTAAGAGCCATTTTAATTTCCAAAATTAACACTAATGTCACTAATTCCAACGAAGTTAAACACGCAAAGGCCATCATCCATAATAATACAGCTCTCAATGTTTTCCTATATAATTTGCCGGAACACCTAGTGAGAATAGTAAGACTAAAAGCCCCTACCAGTTTAGAAGAGGCCCTAAAAACTGTGATGGACGAAGCTAACTTTCACGAGCAGTATTTAATGAGGTCCAGGTTGCTTCACAACCAAGCACCCAAAACACCCACTATGGATCCGAAACCTCAAGCCCTTCAGGCAATAATGCAACCCCCAAATAGTAACTTTCAACCCCCGTCTTTTGGAGTCAGACCGAATTCTATACAACCTATGCTAGCTAGGCCATTAGTGCCACAAAATCAATCCGGGTACAAACCTCCTGTACCCCAACAGCAGTTTGGGTATAGGCCTCCGACCCAACAACCCTTAGGTTTTAGACCACAGCCCGGTCAATTTGGCTATAAGCCAGCGGTTCAGCAGCAATTTGGCTATAAACATCCTGCCCAACAACAGATGGGCTACAGACCCCCAGTACAACATCAGTTCGGATTTAGACCACAGCCGGGACAATTCGGTTATAAAGCTCCACAGCCCCAAGGCTATCGTCACCCTCAAGCTTACCCCAGCGATGTGACAATGAGAACTGCCCCGTAGCACCAATGGTGCCATTAAACGAAATGGTGACAGAGGAACGCCAACTATCAGACCGCCCGTATGAGTTCAATGAGAGCAACTACCGAGAAAATCAAAATTATTATTACGAAGACCCTACCCCCGAGTATCAACAAGAAATTACAGGGACTCAGGATTACGACAACGTAGGAAGTTTTCTAATTGAAGTAACCCAGGAAACTCTAGAGAGTGTAGAGTTAAATTACAACGCGACTCGTAAATTACCATACATTAAAATTCCAGAAATTAACAGCAAATTCATTATAGACTCTGGCAGTAACAAGTGCATCATCAGCCCAGCTAAAGCAGATATTTACTACCCCCAGTACAAGAGGTGTGAACCCTTCCAAATAAAAAGTACGCATGGGTCTAGTTCGCACACAGAAGTAGCCCAAATACCACTTTTCAAGACCTTCAACCAAGACATGCGCCACAAATTCTACATCTACGACGTCGACCCAGAGTATGACGGAGTCATTGGTTGGGATTTGTTAGTAAAATTGAAAGCTATAATAGACCCAAGTAACAAAACATTAGAAACACAATACACTAAAATCCCGATTTGGAACAACCGAGAAAACTTATTTAAGCCTGTAGCGCCCCGTAGAGACACCGTTGTAAATTCACCCGAAGACATTGAAAAGGTGACGCAACCCTTAACTTTCGAGAACTCGACTCAGAAATCCAAACGCCTACAACCCTAGTTGCTGGAGTGTACTCCGAGAACCTTCACAAGATAGGACCACAGTTCCAAGAGGGTCAAACTCTATACGCAAAGGCGGTTAACAAACGACAATCTAAAGATAAGCCGAAATACCAAAAAGCAATAGTATGTGGTGAGGTGGAACGTAATGTACTACCTATAAAAGTCCGAGATAGAGAAACTAAAGTCCCAGTTAACAATATAAAACGCCCTCCGCAGGTGGCGCCCCCTCCTGGCGGTGGTGATATGGATAATCCAAACCCGAGGGTTCCTGAGCCAGGGCCTACAACTTCAAGAAGTAAATGAAAACCCAGGTCTTCTCCCAGTAAAACAAGGCCGTGCTTTTGTACAGTACGACAGCTGGTCTATAATAAAAAAAAAAATCTGAAAGGCATAGCATCCGGTTAACAGTTCAATTCGCAACAGTACTCTAAATTTTGTGCCAAACTATCGTCTTCTAAAAATGCTTCTTCTCTTGTCAGTAACTTAAAAGACTTCCAGTTCCAAATAAACTACATCCGCGACGAGGCTGTAGAGAAATTAGGGCAACTAAGGCCAACTAAGCGGGTAAAACGTGGCCTTATTAACCCTCTAGGTTCCTTAATTAAAGTGGTAACAGGAAATCTAGACAATGACGACGCCATCCATTTTGAACAACTGATAACGGACACGAAAACCCGTGAACAAGCCATTTCTAGTAAAATTACTATTATTTCTGAAATGCTGGATCACATAGTAAACTCATCTAAAATTGTAAACGAAAATACAAAAATATTGAATGACAGAGTTAACAAAATAGAACAGTTTGTAAAATCTAGAGATAATGATGACTTTGTAATTTTCCACATTATAAATGTATTCAATCTTTTTATAAGTAACTTCCGCTCTATTTCGACAAAACTCAGCGATGTACAGACGGCTTTAGCCCTCAGCAAGGTTTCAGTACTACATAAAACTGTAATAGACTCTGTAGAAATCCTAAAGTTGTTGAAAGATATAAGTACATACGGCAACCTCATGTATCCAGTAAATGACCAGAATTTAATTAATTTAGAGGAAACATTTTCTGTCAAAACTTACCTTAAGGATAGTAACATAAGATTTATTATAGATGTACCACTTGTAGAACAGGAATGCTATGTATATTATAAATTGTACCCATTACCCATGCTCAACCACTCTACTACCGATACCTTCACCATTATTCCCCAATATCCTTATTTACTCCAGGATGAGAAAGATATCGCCCAATTGCCCAAAATGCAAAGAGATAACTGCCAAGGAATATTTGTGCTCCGAGAACGACATTGCCCCCTACTCCAGAGAAACCTGCGTTGAACAATTGATGCAGTACCAACAACACCCCTCAAAATGTGTTGCACACCGAGTTACTACAGAAGATTTAAAGGTCCAGAGAATTTCAGATAACAGCTGGATTATATTCTCCAAATATACAAAAGTACTTACCCAAAAATGTGACGATGACGTCACCCAAGAGCCATTGAGAGGGACATACCTCATTACAATCCAAAAACCATGTGATGTTATAATTGATGCTCTTCGTTTACGAGCGAACCATTTCCGTGAATTGGGAAATTCGTACAGCCATTTACCTATTGTAAACTTACCTGCCTTACCAGATAATACCACAGAAGAAGCCGAACCTATAGACCTGCAAGATATCAACCTAGACGAAGTGCAGCATCTCAACTACCTTTTAAAAAAGAGTGTGAAAAGTGTTACAAATTTAAGTGAAGTGAAAAGCCTTGGCATAGCCACAAGTGTTCTCTATTTAGTGTTATCGTCATGCTTGGCGTACCTCATTTGGAAAAAGTTTATACCACTTGTTCGAAAATTATGTAAAATCAATTCTAATGTAAACGACCCTGAAAATGTGAACGCAAATCCAATTTTACTACATACTTAAATTAAATATAAGCTCGTTGCCTCTACTCACCCTTTTCAAGTATTGGAATTGCGTATTGTAGAGACAACATTAGTATTAAGTTAGAGTATAGTACATATAATAACATAAATAGGATAAGGAAAATGTAGAAGCGAAGTTATATGGAAAATCCTTTTCCAATAACTTCGGGTCTGAGGGGGAAGGCGTTATGTTCCCGCGAACCTGCATAAGTTGCTGACCTAGCGTTTGCGCCTACGCAGGATCAGGCGACATCACGCCATGCCACCCAGAAATGCATAGTTGCGTCTGGGTTAGATTATAAGTTTTCTTTAAGGCTAATTGTAATAAGCAAAGACAGTCTGAATAAACTCTTCGGCTCATCTAGACGTATTTAGTTTTAATTTAACTTTAAATTTAGTTTTTAAAAACAGTTTCTCGCGCTCCCGAAAGTTAACTAGATACTAAACTTTTACGCTATTTTGAACTTTATTGTTTATATTTTTAATAATTTTGAAACAATTTTATTGACAACCTGTGACGAGTATGCAGTTGTTTCTGCACATGTTATCTATTTGGCGCCGGAGTTAGCAGTAATTCATTTTTATTTTAGGTTTACCCACAAATTATGGAATTACACATATTTAAAATACAAAAAAAAAGTTAACACAATGCATTAAAATAAGTAAACATTCCATCCAAACAATACGACAGTAATATCATATTTTCTTTTTTTTCCTTATCAGTTCAGATTTACAGCAAAGAGCTTCATCCGGATATTGATACCGCCTCCAATTGAAATAGGTTAGATGCCGAGGGCCTCTTCACGGCCGGAAGTGGCGCGAAATTGAATAGGAGACGAGTGACCCGCGAACCACAAATCTGTTTTTGAAAGAAACGGCCTCGTTTGAAGCTCCGAGGGAATGCCAGCCTCGGCCGCTGTCGCGGAACCTTGGGCCAATTCTTGGTGACAAGGCGATTCACTATTTGACAATTTGATCTTGGGTAGAATATTTGGGACATCAATTTATAAGTAACAATACTTTAGACAAGGAAACAAAATAAATATTCTTTTTTTAACCGACTTCAAAAAAGAAGTAGAATTAAATATTCCTTTTTTGTATGTATGTTACGCGATAACGATTTTGATGTTTTTTTTTTGTTTGGTAGATTATAGTGCAGAGGTAGTTCCATATAAATTTAATCGAAATCGGTGCAGAGGTTTTGGAAATATGAACAAACAGCTAAAATTTACTTCGATGAGATAGTGATTGTTTACTTTTGAATATGGTGAAATTCTTGAAAAAATTTTTAAATTGAAGTCGGTTTGTGTTTTTTTTTAAAGAAAATAGATCATTTCTTTAGAAAATTATTTATGAAAATCTCGTGTATTTGTATTCGTACTGGTTCATACTCGTTCATACTCTCGTAACACATTTTTTTATTCTCTACTTTTTTGCCCTCTAGTAAATAATAAAATATCAAATCGGTTCAAGCTTTGTCCGGCTATTGGAGTTCACGCATGAAAAAGATTCCAACGCATTGTTCGCAACATTAATAACTAGAAACTAGCAAATCTATAATTGTGTATGGTCTTGCAACATTGCTAATTACTTTCTATGCATCTTATAACTTGCAACAAGATAAACTAGTTTATCTCTCTTTGTGCCGATAGCGAAGGCGTGCGGACGTTTGTAAATGTAATCTTTGGACGAAATTAAATAACAACACAAGAACTACATACATACAGCCCTAGAGCTCTAACACGCATTGTAAGCCTTGAAGTCGATTTCAAACACAAAGTTGCGTTTAAATCAAATCGTAGAACACGGAAGTAAGAGTTAATTTCAAAGTAAATAAACTGTTTAGTCTCCACACAAAAGCTAATAAACATTAATATAAACAAGTTAGCCGGACCATCAGCGGTGCGATGGAGCGGCGCTCACGCTCGGCTGCGTCTGACCGCCGCCCTGCGTCCGACCGCCGCACTCAATACGCTCTCTTTGCTCAAACAAAGGCTTCGTGACTCGTTGCCCGCTCGGAATTAACGGGTAAGTGGTCGGGTTGTGTTTGCAGAGGTTTCGTGCGAAATCTCTGCTGTTTGTATGTATTGGGCTGTTCGATCAATCCCCTCTTTTCTCATTTAATAATGTGGCAATAATGACAATAAGTGACAATGTTGAAAGTGAATTATTAAATTGTTGAATTAGTGTACAACATACGTAGTCCACTTAATGGTCCCACCGTGGGAAACCGGGGCCTTCTGTTACAATGTGAGAGTAAGGTTCTACTAAATACACTGCGTTGGTGTAGTTAGTGCGGGTCGGCGAAACATCTCGAATATTGTGTTTCTTGGAATGTACCGGTTTCATTGTGATGGTTTTCTCCACCCTAATACGAGTATTTTAACCAAAAATAAGGTAAGTATGATTAAAAGTTGAGTGTAATCAACTAAGACGTAATAAAGTACTCTGCTAGACCACATCGTCGTTTAACATCACGTAAGCAGGTTTAAGGGAGCCAGTTTTTTAATAGTATGGAGTAACGAGACGAACCGGACACGTGCGTCATGGTAAACGAGATGCATGTCTATAACAGCACAACGACACACATCTATTGGAACATGAAGAGTCAAAATCATTACCTAGCACGGCACTGCGCTCGTTATTTAAAGATATCAGATTTATTACCTCTATGCCCTGAATTTCATCTATAACATTCTAATTTCACAGGAAACATTGCTTTTCAAACCGGAACACAGTGATTCTTTCACTTTACTGCTTGGCGATAGAATAACTGGCAAAGGTACCCAAGCGGACTATTTTACGTAGAATCACCCAGTCACATCACAAACATTTGTATTCATCACACAAATAATTTCCCGAAATGGGAATTGAACCCACGACCTACAGTTGCATAGATAAGCCGACTAACTACCCACTAAGCTACTAAGCGAACCATCACTTCACGCCGCTCCTGTTACTAAACTTCAAATGTAAATTCCTATCAGATACCATCACAGCCCCATAAACCCACCCCGTGTTTAAGGCCGTTTGATGTAGTTATAATCTACATCAGTGTTGCTACCTCTGGCATTAGTTGCCAGTTATTTGATCTATCGCGGTGTTGCCAGAATACGGCACGTATTAGTTGCCAGCTCGATCATAACGCGATTTATATTCATAACTCCCACGTTTGTCGCTTAATACTATGCTGTAGCCTAAGGTAAAGATGACAGCGAGTTGTACTATCAGAGCACGAAATATCCATCTTTATATGGTACATCGAATATTTTGTATACATCATTTTAATTTAATTAATTAATTTAACTTTAAAATAGAACTTGAAGCAAAATACATTTTTTGAAACTGTGGTTAAGACACATTCAAATTTTTGCCATTTTTTGTAATATAGTGTGACGAAATTAGCAAAACATGTACTTGATGACAAGCAACACGCATATTCATACAAGTGTCACGCAGCTAATTGAAAGTGAAGAGTCCGATTCCCTCCGTAGCACTGCACTGCGCTCGTCACCCGGAGATATTTGACGATGACTGGTTTTAATGGCTTAGTCTCCATCATTGGGAAAACTTACTAACTTAGTCTCACTCAGGCAACACACTGCACAGCCTAGATGTTCTTATTATGGAAATAGAGCCACACCTCTGCTTGCACTCGAGCTTTGGTCCTGGTTGTTTGTTTGTAACGGTTTCTTATATAACGAGTATATCCGTTTCCATCCTACCTGCCCAGAAGAAATGTTGCCAGGTTTTCCTTGACCTTCTTTAGCCACTATATGAATTTTTAATGGGGTAAAATCTTACGAATTCCTGTCAACGCCATGCTAATAATATAAGCAGAGCCACAATTGCAATTATACCCTTTCTGGATGGGTAACATTTTTTTAGTTTTCGTCACTGATATTCGTAGTACTTATCAGTATAAATATTATCTGTGCCTATACTGGTGGCGTACTGTACGGCATTAAAGGTGTTTTATACTTAAATTCTAAGTAATGCATTTTAACTTATTAATCGCAGGTTCAGTAACTGCCATTTTTTGTTAAAATTTAAATGCATGAATAAATAATTTTCTAGTTTTCAAAGCGAAAGTAATTTCTTTGTAAACATACAATTTAGACGTTTAAAAGTAAAAAAAAAAACAAAAGAAGGAGTATAATGTAAATTAATAATAATATATTGATATAGTAGATAGTTTCATTAAAATGAAAATTTTACTGTATTTTTACCTATCTCGCAGGATGTATTAACTCGCCGTCGCTTATAGCTTGTACCATTCGAAGACGGCAGATAAATAACGATACATGTACGCATAATCCGCGCGGCAGCCGCCGGGTCAAAGAACGTATCACCGGGCCGCTGCTTATTACATTACCCTAATTATTACCGTGACGCACACGTCTTTATCGCAAAATTTTCTAAAATTCAATTTATAATTTTATCAATATATCATTGTAGTGATTTAATGTAGACGGACTATATGGGGCTAGATTCGTAAAGCACATAAAAACTTAAATTTAAAGACTGGCTAGCCCTAAAGTTCTGGGCTTCCCTTCTCGGAAGCGCTCGGGCACCTTCTCGGATGTGTTCGACCTGGCAGCCAGATTTGGCCTCTGCGTGCTAGACTAAAAGGCAGTTTTATACAGGGTCAGTAACTGTCGTCAGTCGACTGTCGAGTCATTGCTGAACTGGCACTGCCATCGCATAAATCGATTTCAAGTCAGTACAGTACTGTCGCGTCAGCACTGGCTTCAATATTCCCGCTTCATATTTTCGGCGTCAGTCCGCTCCCCCCGCCACCCGCGCCAGCGCAACTGACGCCGTGTGAATTGTCGAAGTCAGTTGCTGCCACTGTATTGTACGGGAACACACTGCGACTCGCACTGCATCACAAAATGCCGCAAAACCTGAGCGACACGAAAGCTGGAAGCTTAGTCAACTATACCGCGATAATGAATGCCTGTGGAATAATGAATCACAAAATTATAGAAATAACTACGAAATACTAACTGCGTCTAAATAACACGAGTCAGTTTTCGGCGCCAGCACTGGCGACAGTTACTGACCCTGTGTAAAACTGCTTTTATGTACCTATGCATAATTTAATATAGCTAACATACAAACTATTATGCACCCATAACAACTACACAAATACAAATTATTATTGTTACTGAAAGATGAGTAACGCCAAAATTGACCAAGTTAGCCGAGTTGGAAATGTTCTTTGGTTATTTTCATAAAAATTGGTTCATCTGTTTCAAAGTTTTCCTTCGTTAACTGCAGTAGGAATCTTAGACGCATTTGTCTATGTACATAAATTTTCTTTTAATTTTTAAAGGTTTACACTTGGCCGCCACCTTGCCTGATGTTAAGCGACGATGCGATCTACGATGGAGCGTGTTTACCTAAGAGAAACCGATTCGCTCTCGATTTTAAGACACAAAGATTGTAACCATCAAGTAAAACCCACTCCACTCTCAAGGAGCACTGTTTTTAAGATATTTGTCGTTTGCCTACCCGCACGTGTTTAGCTAAATTAGCTGGTTAGTTAGATTATAGTCTTGACTTTCTCTTTTCCTTTTAAAGATACCTATAACAGTTGGCTTCATGTGGCCTCTACTGACAACCAAATTTCAGGTTCAGGACAAGCCATACTAACCTAATATTACTTCTATTTAACTCTCTCATAATTTACTTGAGAGAGAAAGCCCTCAGTCCCAGTGCGAAGGGCATAAAATGGCCTGTTTATGCCGAAAAGTAGTCCATAGTAACTGCTCCCCAAATCAAACCCAAGCAGCTTCAAGTTGTGTAAGCAACATTTACATGATGCCAGTTTACTTATGGCCGCCGATAACTCGTGTCGAACCGAGGGCGAAGTTTGCAGCGGGTTGTAAAGTGCCATCAATATTGGTAGCAGGTCACGCGAGCGTGCTGCTCGTACGACCGCATCGATTACACTGTGGTTATACGTTGTGGGGTATTTTTTTTCTACCAGGTTCCTTATGGCTACCTTGGAGGAGATAGGGGTTTTGTTGCCCGAACGAACTGAAAAAAAGTGTGGCTAATGTAACAACAACTTTAATTTAAAAACCCCGACTGCAACTAATCAACAGATAAAAAACATGATGCAATAAGTACAATATAAACGTTGATTCCTTGGCGGAGAGGTCGCTGTCTCGTTTAGGACGCCACGTGTGTCAGTACTTTCGCATCCAGTCACCTTCCTGCCACTCAGGTGCGGGCGCGGAGGCAGCTGCTAGAAGCAAACACCTCAAATACTCTGCCCTGGAATCTTCTTACGAGTTCGTACCGTTCGCCGTGGACTCTGGGGTCCTGAGGCGAGAGCTTTTGTTGCCGACTTGGATCGTCTTCTTAGGGAAAGAGGGCATGATCCCCGCTCGGGTCTATTTCTGGCCCAAAACATTTGGTTGGCCATACAGCGGGGGAAATACCACCAGTCTGATGGGCACTTTTGGTCGGCGATTTGACGAGTGCGGAGACTAAATTGATGACTCCAAACTTGTGTTTGTAGTATTTCAGTTTTTGACAGTATCTTTGTTAAATATAATATGTAAGAACACTTGGGTGATTGAGACGAGTCTAATGAAATTGAAATGTAAAAATCCATCCAGCCCTTTAGAAGATACGAGGGAATAAAGAAAATTACAAACGTACAAGATACGCGCGAAAAACTTCTACCCTTCTTTCAGTCGGTTAAAAATTAATATAGGAAGTGACGCTTAAAAAACTGTCATTGACCAGTGGTGCCAACTTTATGTTTCAGATGATCGTACTATAAATCAAAATGTGTTGCTTCCATATTTTACTGAATGAATTTGATAATGTATGCATTTATTTTAGTTAAATATGTTTATTGTATTGTGACCTAAATTTGACTGGTTTTGTAAATTTTGTGCAAAATTACCATTTGAGCATTTTTAGCTAAATAAGTCTTGGCCAAGGTTCGTAATGATTTTTGTTAATTTGGGCCTGAATTGTTTAATTTTAAAATATAATAAGTACTTCATTTATGATTATAACGCTGTAAGAATAATATTGTTGGAATTAAATATGACTTGATCGAATTTTGTATTGACTTACCTAATATAACAATTTGTTATAAGGCCAATAAATATTTCTATATCTTCAATTTCTACTCACCGAAGGAACTTCGTTCCTACCTGGTGGACCTAACATCTTTTTTTTTGTAGTATAGAGTGACCGCACGAGTAAGACTTGTGCAGTACAACACAGTATCTCGCAGAAGATTAGAATTTTATATTAAAAGATGAATAATCAAAATCGTTATCTAGTAGGTACTGCCCTGTGCTCATCGCCCAGAGACTTAAGATAATATATTATGTATTTAGAGATCTAATTATGTAAATAATTCCGCTGTAATTTATCTGGAAACGTTGCTTTTCAAACCGGAACACAGTGATGTTTGCATATTGCTGCTTGATGGTGAAATAACAGGCATAGATATGGTACTTCTGCGGGTAGACTTTGCAGAGGTCTCTAAAATAATATTTAAAAATTGGCATTTATAGTTTTCACTTCTATCTATCATTTATATAAAAGTGAAAACTTAAGTAAATTTTAGTTTTGTTCATATCCAAAATAAACCGTTACACCGAATTTGATAAAATATATATGAAACTACCTCTAAACTATGATCTACTGAAAAAAAACATTTTGTTTAACAACTTTTGGCAGAGCTATCGCTTATTAAAAAAAACTTACAACCAAAATGATCACATCGTCCTTTCTTGAAGTCAGTAAAATACCATTTAATTATGTTTCTGTAATGTATTTGATTAAATCTCTAGAATATTCTATTACGTGTGCTCCCACAGCGGTGTGCCGACGGGTTATGGTCTAGACGTGTTTGTTGAGCGCTGATGTCGTCATTTGTTACGGGATTGCCGAAGTCGAGCTATTGTTCGTGTGGGAATCCGGGGATTCCAATTTATGACATTGAAATCATTCGGATACAGAGAAGCTAAGAAACAGGACTCCGTTTTCCAAAATCACGAATGTTGCAGTGATATTTCATGTCCATACGTTAACATTCCAGATTTATTTAAATTGTAATTCAACATGTTGACAGTAAACGCAGCCAGTTTTGATCTGTTGTCATTTTATTTATTTTTAAAATAAAAAAGTGACGAGACGAGCAGGTCATGTGCCTGATGGTAAGCGACATGCCTGCCACATAACAGCACAGTGACACGCAGCTATTATATCTAAAAAAGTTTCCTCGTCACTACAAAATGTTAAAAGTTTATTATGCAAAGATGTGTTTTCGTCTCGAATAACATTTAGTATTATAGACTAACTAACAATCAGTAAAACTACAATAAGTCTACCAGCCAACGGCTCATGTCAACATAAAGCTGCATTTACACCAAAAGAATCTGAAAGGAGATCCTGGCAAGATACATACAGTACTAATTCAAGAGAGTCCAAAGAAATAGAACATCTTATATCTTGGGTTAAGCGTCGATATGAACTCTTCATGATAGTTTTAAAGATCGTTATTATCGAAATTGTGCCACAAAAGACTCGATTTGTTTAAAGAAGACTTTAAAAATAAAATTTGTTGTTTTTAAATACCTCTAATACTTGTTAATGTTAACTCGACTACAGAAAGAGGAGGGCTATTATGATAGGTGTTAGCGCGCGTCCCTCGTAGCTTGTAAGGTCTGTTAATACTAGCTCAATGCGCGTGTAGCGTCGTTTGTATTCCAAAATGTTCTAGATTTGTGAAGTTGGTAATAAACCATATCAGTTCAATTATGTAAACGAAAATCAAACTATTTTTTATTATTATCTTCAATTGTCCCACTGCCGGATAAAGGTCATCCTCAATTCTCTGCACTTAGTCCGGTCCGGAGCTTCCATCGCCCAATATTATTTAAACGCTCCGAGCTCGTCTTGTCATTGCTTTGAAGGACGGTCCCATTCAGAAAAAATATAATAGTAATAATTAATAATGTAATCTTAAGTAAGAATATTTTTGATTCATATTGTAATTTTAGATCTTTTTTTTTTAAATAGTGATTCAGTTTTTGTTTTAAAAATAAAACACCCACTCTATATTCTGTCTAGATTATAAAAAAATGCAATTTTATTTCAAAAAATAAAATCTACAAACTGGCATCTCAAAAATCTTGTATCAACTAGAGCGTTGCAACCTAAATCTCATCCACTTGTAAATTATGTTGTTTTCCAGTCTGGCAACATCATGACCGGTTGCACCGACGCGACGACAGTCTGACGTCACGACCCTTCCGTACTGCAGTGATTTAACTTTATACTTATAACTACTAGAGAGAGAAAAATATGTCTTATAATCTTTAAATTTAAATCAACCAAAAAAAAAGTTTGTAATTACAAATTAAAATTTTGTCTAACAAAATAGTAAAGTTGATTTAAAAGGGTACAATAATTTATTCACTTGTAATATTTTTTTACTATTTTGTGACACGTAATTTGAACATCTGGTTTCTAATATAATTATGTAGCCTAACGTCACGCTGGTATTTATTTTAAAATAGAATTTCAATCAGGTTGTGCTTGGAGAGTTTTAACTTGCTAATTACACAGTATTGATTGTGGTATACCTTGTAGGTTAAATATTATGATAAATAAATAAATGCCTATCTTTTATATATAAAAATGTTATGTTGGTTTGTGTACGCTTTAAAAACTGAAAAAGTTCTGCACCGATCGAGCTGAAATTTTAGAATGATAAATAATTCGCATCAAGGATTGTTTTATCTAATTTTGCAGCAGTCACATATGTGCCACAGCGAAGCGTGGCAGGGTACAGCTTTGCATTGATGGTAAGCACCAAATGCCGCTTACCATCGGGACAAGGGCGGAGAGTAAGCTTATGGTGGACAATTCACACACAACACTATCTGACCCCAAACTAAGCAAAACTTGTGTGATGGCAGCCAGATACCTGATATAATACTTAGGTATATAGTTTTAAATACATACTTATTGTACAGAGAAACACCCAGACACAGTGCAAACATTTGAATTCATCACACAAATATTTGCACTGGGTGGGGATCGAAGCCACGAATTCACGTATCCTGTAAATATATGGATGTACATTTATATTTGATGTTAGTGGTAAGCGGCAGTTGTTGCTTATGAACATGTGCAACATCAGAGATACTGACAACGTTTTGTCAGCCATGTGTTTTAAAGTGTTTTTTTTATTATCTCTCGTCGAAGTTTCCTGCAATAAAATAAACATAGATTTCGTTTTATTTTATTATTTGAGTGGGCTGAGATCAGGAACTACTTGACTGATTTAAAAATTTTTTTGGACAAATTTTTAATGTAAAAACACTAGGGCCATAGATTCAGCATTAGGTAATTCTACTAACTGTAACTGATAGGTGAATTGTCTATAAACGCCGGTTTGTTTGTTTTCACAAGAGACTTAAAAGCTGTACAACTGTTTGTAGGTAGGTATCGCAAGGGCACGCGCAGTAATAGTTTCCGGGCCGGCGCACGGGCTTATTACATCCGGTTCCGGTCGAGCGGCGACCATCGAGATGGCGGTAATACATTACGTAAGAGTTAATTGAAAGTGTTCCATCGACCGCTCGCGTCTTAAGGTGCCGTTACACCTCTTCATACCGCCATTTTTATTGCAAATAGTCCATTGCTTTGTTTATAAAAGGCTGACAAATAATCATAGCTAGCTAAACCGAAATGAAGAGCAATGAATAAGTTTTGAAGATGGTAGAAGAGAAAAAACATTAATAGAAACAATAGAAACCAGAATAGGGAAGATATTGGGACATCTAACACGACACGACAACTTCATTAGAACAATAATGGAAGGTAAATTAGAAGGAAAGAGGAAGAGAGGTAGACCTAGGAGAAGTTACATGAACCAAGTGAAGGAGAAGATAAATGTAGTGTCGTATCAGGAAGTCAAGAAGAAGGCGGAGTTTAGAAGTACATGGAAGGAACTCCACCGACAAGAGCGCCGCTCTTAAATTACGAATGAATGAAGCTAAACCGAGTATTTTTTTCCTAGGTAATCACATTTTATCGTAGACCGCATCGTTGCTTAATGCAAGTTAAAAAAAATTGGTTAAATTGGCAGCAGTAGAGACTGCCAATAGAAGTGTAAAATTATGACCCAAAATTTAATAGCTCACTTTGGAAGCTACGCGGGTGAAACCGGAGGGCTTGGCCATGAAAATGGGCATGGTCCCGAGTTTACCCGAAGTTTTCATTCATTTACGAACGTGACGTTTGAGGTAAATTCATAGCCCACGAAAAGTCTGTATGTGGTAAGCCAAATCTAAACCGTTGCTTATTGATATTTGTAATATCAAAGATTTTGACGATGCTTTGCTAACCTTAAAAAGTACTTCAAGATCCATTTTTGAAAGGTTCCTTGTTGCGTACGTTGGAAAGACTTTTGTAAGGGCATTATATATCTTGTAAATTGTAGGCGGAAAAGAAACTGAAGAACGGAACTGTATTATTTTTTAATGCTTCAAGTATCAGGCCCGTTACGCTGCCTAAGACAAAGTACCCTTATCTAAATCAATGATGCCCAGATAATACGAGTGCGTATCGAAAAACAGATTTACAGGAAATGTTTTTCACAGTAACGCAACGCGAATGATAAACGTCAATTCAAAACGCTTCGTTTTCCAAATTTCTACCATGAGTTGGTGAAGGCAGGGTCTCGTTTCTGCCCGAAGCTAATACTTCGTATTTCATGGACTTCGTACAGACTGGCAAGTCGTTCCATCTTTTTGTAGTTGATTTTTTTTCAGCTGTCTTTGCACAAATCGCTTTTTACGCTCTTTCGTAATCAGAACACTAATTATATCAAACATTCTAAGGAATCTTAAAAACGTAGAGTGAACACATATTCTATGTATGTTCTAGGCAGGCATGGTAGACCTCAAACCTTGTTTATAACCTTTGATACTTGGTAAGGCTAGAAAAAATGTGACCATTTAGATTTCAAAAAGGACTTAACTAAGCTATATTTTATGATTCGACAAAGTAAGCAAAGCAAGCAAAATTTTTTATAGTCAGATGACTATGACCATTACATGACATTACCATTACATGACCATATGCATGAGGAGATCTTCATGCATGCTGAAGTCCACGAAAGGCCCTGTCGTCTACACGCCAGTTCATGGAGATCGACGCTTCACTTGACCGCAAAATATCCCACACTACGGTTCCTGTATATGGTCGCCATATCCATGTTCAAGAGTATTTTGCAGTGAAATTTTGGTTGCTGAAGTTATATCCTTCTCCATGTTCTCACATGTAAGACTCGGGGCTATTAGAATAGAGTCAATGTCACGTAGCGGGTAGAGACAGGGAAAATCGACGTAAACGTAAATTGCTTATTTCGAAACTGAAACTGTGTCTGTTGTTTTAACGTTTGCTGCATGGCTATTACGATCTACACTATCTTCATATCACAAATTATCAAAAATATTAACTTATTATTTAATTTCTAAGTAATTAAAAATGTGAATGGAAAGATGTTATTAGGTACGATAAAAATACATTTTTGAAATGAATTAAAATATTGACTTATTATAACTACGCACACATAACAATTAAATGTTAATATTTGTACACCATCCTGATTAGAATATTTTAGACAACATTTTATTTGTCTTCATATTTTGACAGATATTCTTTCCAGCCAGTACCAATTTACAGAACACATTGCTACTTGTATAAATATTCACTAAGTTTAAAGAAACTTTTGCATATAGAGGACAAATTGTGTATTGGCTAAATATATAATTTACTTTCCATTTTGTTGTTTTTTTGTTTAGTATCTTAATCTGTATACAATTTTCTGGAGTGAATTCTTTTATTTCTTCTCTCGGCTTCTTGCTTTAATTTTTTTTTTATATAGGTCTATACAACTTCGAGATGAATAACACGTAAGCCCGATAGAAAATGCCTGCCCATATCAGCACTGCGCCACGCAGCTATTATCTGCCTGACAGTTTTATTATTCATATCAAACACTTTTCGTATCAAAACATCACAACCGATAAATCCACGAGGCGTTCCAGAAAACTACAAATCAAAAGTAACGCCGCATTCCTTCACGTCCGAAACTAGGGTAAGATAGGGGCACAGTATAAAAACTTCCAGTGGGACTACGTCTTTGAACTTGTGATAAGTGCCCACAATGTAATGACACGAAAAAAAATAGAAATCTTAAAACTAAATCTAAAAAAAAAAAAACTAAAATGCTTGTTAACATTTACGTTATTTATTATCAACACTGTATCAGCAATATTATCAATTACATTTGTATCATCATAAGCAATTATTGTTTATTAAAAATAATTACGAGTAAAATAAAATCTAAACATGCGTGAAACGTTACCTCTTACACACGCTCCCAAACTGTTATCATGGTCGTCTTCACAGTTCGGGAGCGCGCTTCCCGCGTCTCGCATCCCGCACGCCCCACACGATTGTCTCGACTAGAGGTTTTCGTTTACCGACTGTGTGGTTTATTAAACTGTGGTAGGGGGTAGTGCATGCCGCATCGCAGGGCAGGGCAGGGTAGGTGGGGTAGTGGCATTAAAGGGTAAGGGCTTCACTTCCGACCTTCGCCTATCTCCGGCTGGGAGTGACATCCGCTCGCGTTCCTCTGCCCTTTACCTGACCAGATATTTGGAACGGACTACTTTTCTCAATGGAAATATTTAGGGCCTTGTGAAGTGCTAAATGGTCCTTTATTATAGTTTTCAAAACAATAAAAGGCTCATTTTGAAAATTTTCAATATTTTATGCTTATTTGTATTGATGAAGTGATGTTTTGGTGGCTGAAATTTCAAAATCGGGAGTTTGTAAATCTTGCCTGTCATCATGTACCTAGTTACATCACTGGTTATGTCCCGGTAATAAATGTCAGAACAATCCTATTTTTTTAAGGATCAATGAAAATGAAATGAATGAAAATGAAAATTTTTATTAACACACATACTAACAAAACACATACATAAGTAGTTTTTCAAGTCCAACATTACAATGCTTATACGGTCCGTATGTGTGGGTACAGTAAGTACGTAAGTATGATCAGTGGGCCGCAAACTAAGCACATAGCTTGTATCTTGAGACCCAAGTGCATAAAAACAAATATTTTTCTGTGTACGATTGGAAAAGTTATTAAACTATTAAACACCATTAACTTATTACATACAACATATAAAACCGTAACACTAACATAAATAGTTAAATTACTAGGTAAGTACTTGTCTATACTAATATTATAAAGAGGAAAGATTTGTTTGTTTGTTTATTTGTAATGAATAGGCTCTGAAACTACTGGACCGATTTCAAAAATTCTTTCACCTTTGGACAGCTACATTATCCCCGAGTAACATAGGCTATATTATATTTAAAAAAAATTAGGAATCCTTAATAAAACTCCAATAATGTAACATAAGGTGTAAAAAAACCTGAAAATTCCTTACGTCGCGTGCGCTGCGAAAACTATTGATGATAGAACAAAATCATTTACTACGACTTTGCAGAACTCATCATTATCTACAAAAGTGTCGCGAGTCAATGTAATAAAATAAAGTGCCGCGCGGCTCACTCGCGCGATCGGCTCCTACGCAGCGGTCGTGTGCGTGATCGTATGATTTTAGCTTGAAATTTTTTGAATTCGCTTTAAATTCGTTTCGTAGGTAAATAAGTATATGATAATAAATATTATATTTTAATGTAACTTTTCAAACTGCTTATAGTAGTATTTTATGGGTATTCATTCCTGTTCAAAATTTAAGCAAAAATTTAGTAAAGGTAGTTTTCTACGCCCATATTTTTAATTTTCTTTCAATAAGTACCTACTACTTACCTGATAATAAATATTATATTTTAATTATTCAAACAGCTTAGTACTTCATATAGTTCAATAAGCAAAAATTTAGTAAAAGCCTGTTTAATTATTTATTTCCTTCTATTTTCATTTTATAATGCCCTAAAATGCCAAAAGATCAAGATATCAACTTTCTAAACATAGTTCCCAGGCGAGGGCAATAAAAATACGGCGTAATGAGGAATCTTCATCAGAAACTGAAAATCGCCTTGCAAGTCGGAGAGAATACGCGTCGCAATCGCGTGCTAGAGAGTCAAGTATCGAGCGTTCGCAGCGGCTTGCTGAACAAAATTTTATCACTGGCCCAGCAGCTGGTCAACTAGCTCATATACCGAGGATACCGATGATTCCAACTGATCTGCCAATCCTTTTTAAACGACTTCAGTTTCCGGTGAAATCATCTTTCGCGTTAACTATTAACAAGTCCCAGGGCCAAACCTTCGAATTATTAGGATCGACCTACGAAAAGAATGTTTCACTCATGGCCAACTGTATGTTGGCCCACGTGTCGGAGCTCCTGAAAATCAATTTATTTTGCTGCCACAAAATAAAACTACTTCAAATATCGTTTACAGGAAGCTCTGACTCACTAAAACTAATGGCTTTTTTTTGTAAATAATATTATATATGTATACAATTTTAAAATAAAAAATACAAAAAAACTTTAATAAAAAAAATTCAAACTCCCTTTATAATTTTACTTTTTTTTAAACCCGATACAAAAAAAAGGGTGTGTGTGTGTGTATGTACCCGTGCGAAGCCGGGGCGGGCAGCTAGTAATAAAATAATTTAAATATAATATATATAGCACTTAAGTACATTTTGCCAGATTGTAGGGCTTTTGAATCCTCAGACAAATTATTCCTAAGAGTGGCCGTGACGTCCTATGGTATATGTACTGTGGTGTGCTAGTTTGTGCTTTATTTTTGATTTGCGATTCTCTCTGAGCGTTAAAAATTATGATTTTTTCCTATATTTTTTTTAATTTGCCATTTTTGTTTTAAATTTTAGGACATACGTATGTTTACAGGTAAAGCTAAGATCACTGCAGATATATGATAATATGATATTAGGTATGGGTAAGAGCACTTACTAATTCACATTTCAAATTAAAAAATCCATGTCTTCGTGCTACGATGCCACAAACATACACAAAGAAAGAGATATATTAAAGATTACACCCCTTCGTTCTTGCGTCGAGTGACAAAAATATATATCATTGTATCTATCTTTATCTTTATTTATCATCAATTACCTGTCCTACCTAATTACCTAATGACGTATGATGCGTGTGTTTCGTATTGAATATTAATTTTACGTTTCTGACTAGTACTTATTAAGTGCATACCTTGTATGACCAACATGTAATATAGAATTAATGATTGAATCTGAATCTAGTATAATGTTGAATTGGCTGGTCTCGTGGCTCCGTGGGTAGTAACTCTGCCTGCGAAGCCGAGGGTCGTGGGTTCGATTCCCACCCAGTGCAAATATTTATGTGATGAATTCTAATATTTGTACTAGGTGTTTCTATTTCCCTCCTTTACTCTCCCTTTGTTATTTGTCTTTGGAGAAAAGGTTTTTGCTAAAAGGGATGTTTATGCTATATTATACCTTCAGCTTATATACTCTGTATATTATGCATAAGCAGCTCGTTAAATATTCCCACTGCTGGGACTCAAGACCTCCTCTCGCAAGGAAAGAGTTAAGGCAATAACCCACCACGCTGGCCCAGTGCAGGTTGGCGGATGACACATGACTTTGAAAAATTCTAGATACGTAGGCGGTAGGCGGTTTCTTCACGATTTTTTCCTTAACCGTTTCTAAGTTAACGGCAGCAGGTATTGCAGAAGTGTAAACTTTTAACTCAGAATTTGATAGCTTACTTTGTAAACTACGCGGGTGAAACAGAAGGAAATGAGCATCGCCATTCATCACCATGACGATCACCATGGCCATTGGCCATCTAGAAATGTGTCAGCATTTCTAGATGGCCAATGGTCATGGTCCCAAGTTTATCCGAATTATCATCTCTGATTAAGTTTTTATCATCTCTGCGCGTTACGCTAGAATTCAATTCACAGCATACGAAAATGTTGTCTGTGGCGCGCCAAAAGATATTCCTTCAATATTTTGTATCCTTTGCAAAATTGATTCCCATTTCACATCATACTAGAAAAAAAATATGGCAGCTCATTTCCACATCCGTAAAATCACCATCACGTTTTCCTTTACTAGTCCCTGTGAGGGGTTAACTAAGTTAAGACGTTTAAATCCTAAAAAATGTGTTAACAATGGGCAATGGGTCATTGATATCAAAACTCTGTAAAACTCTTTTCGTATCACCATTAACATAAGTATAGTTAAGTTTCAAATACATAACTCTTTTGTAAATATACCTTACACAAAGATAACAATAAAATATAGCATGACATTAGTAATTTATATTCCGCCCGAGTAGAGTAGGTATGTAATTTAGCTGATAAATATAAGTGAAACACCTAATTAAACCGGACCGCATAAATTGGCCGGTTAAAATGAAAAATGGCTACAGGGGTGTTACCAGCCTTGCCTTGTCCTACGCAGTATAAACAGTAACTCACATGAGTATTATGACCCAGACAAATCATTGTTTATATCAAGTCAGAAAAAAAATACAAAGACACGACATGAACAAAAACAGTGACTTATATTTTATACCACTGTTAAAATGGTATTGGTCCGGCATTATATGGCATACTGGTAGTGTGACATAATGGTATGGTAATGGCATTTTTACGGTATGGCCTTGATATGAAAACTAACGTTGTTAAACATAAATAAAAATAAATAATAAAAAAGAATACTGGGCATAAGCAGGTACAAGTAAGGTGGCACTTCATAATATGCTGAATCGTAAACATCGCACGTAGGTAACCTGACACCCGTTTTCCCGCCAAAATTGGAAACGCGAATCGCCGCCAGAGTATCAAGCGAATAATTAAGTCCTACTTTACTTTTAGTCCTTACAATAATTATTGGCACAATAAATGTTATTGCAAACTTATTTTCAAAGCATATAACATGTGTGATCTCCCCATACTGTGTATTTATCTGAATTGAGTCGACACGGACGGTATTCCTCGTGGAAAAATATTGAAACTCCAGTCACACGACTCGTTGCAGTGATTACGCAGTAGAAAATTCACTTTATATTATACTCGGTTGTATAACCAAGTACCTATAATACAAATTCGTAATTTTTGTGACATGTGGTCAATATTTCTAAAATATTCTACCGCGCTTTTCTTACACGTTTTACTATTTTGTCTTGTTAAGTTTGTTTCCTCAAATTTCAAATTCATCCAAATACCTTTATAATTAATTTTAATTAGCAACATCGATGATTTTGCTTTACGTCATGTTTTTTTACTGCGTAATTAACTGCAATTAATTTCGAAAGCAAAAATCTGTTGCTCCTCACTTTGATTTGTTTAACCTAGGTTACCCGGTTGAGCAAAGCATTTGCCTGATGGTAAATAACGCCTGCCTTTTTAATGTCATCTTGTTAATTGCTCAACATAAGTTCCATTACGTTTCACCTTGCTTACTAAGTAACATGGAGTATAGGATATGCAATAGACTAGGTTTAAAGTACCAAACGCCTGCCCAAAAGATACTCTTAGCTATTCACCTTTTATATAAAGATTCCTAGGTTTTGGGATTTATGCAATAAGAAGTATATCTTTGCTAATATATAGTAAAACTTATTTCGAACGTATTGGTTAAAAAATGTTATATTCTACGTTTCGAGGTCAGTTCCATGCGAAGGGTTCTGCTAGTATGATAAAACTCTAGCTGAGCTAGTTTCACTTTATTTGTAGTTGCGTCTAGTTTTTCTCCATTTTTTCTGTCCTACTTTACGACAAAAGCTATAGGTGTAAAAGACTTTTGTTGGTAAAAAACAATTTTCTACGCGTCGATGTCAGTTGCATGCGAAGGGTTCTGTTAGTATGATACAACTGTAGCTGAGCTAGTTTCACTTTGTAAAATTTATAATAGATGTAAAAGAGTTTTCAAAAAAATACATTGAATTTGTTGGCATAAATAAACTTTAACGATTACTGTAAAATTAGCAAAATTCTAGATACTCTACTTACTTCTAACGCTATGTGCCAATTGTAGATCTACTTGTCTGTGTCAACTTTTGTAGTGGTAGGACTCTTGGCCATCTGGGGAAGTACCTTTACCAGTTATTCTACCACCAAACAGTAATGTGCAAACATTACTGTGTTCTGGTTGGAAGAGCAATGTTTCCAGAGAAATAACAGGGCTTAGGCATCTTAGATCTTTAGGTGACGAGCGCAGTGCAGTGCTAGGTAATGATTTGTACTCTTCATGTTCCATTAGCTGCGTGTCACAATATTGTTATGTGTCAGGCATGTTGCTTACCATCAGGCACATGTCGTGGCCGTATCGTCACTCTTTTAAAAAAAAAAAACTTACTCGTAATGGAATAAAAGGATTGAAGAAAAACTTAAATTGAAGCAAATCGCTAGTCTATATAACAGTAATTTAATTTTGTAGTGAAAATACTTATTGCGGAGTCTACCTGGGAACACACACGTTTACCAGCCATTCTGCCGCCGAGCAGGAATGTGCAAACAACGCTGTGTTCCTGTTTAAAAGATTTTATTTCCAGAGGAATTACACGGCGAAGATATAAATAATCGTGTTACTCTGTGCGACCAGCGCAGTGCAGTGTTTGGCGCTGATTTGAACTTTTCTTGTTCAGATAGTAACGGTTGGTGTAGTCGTGAGAAAAGCAACTGCCGATTTAGAGCCAAGTAACAAGACTCCACGCAGTGGGAATATTAGTGGGCTGCTTATGATTTTGTTGAAATAGTTTCATGGTAATAATAGTATATATATTGTTACTGTCAGGCTGTTAGCTTTTCGTTAGACGTATTTTATTATTTTGTCTATTTATTTACATACTAGCTGAACCCGCAACTTCGTTCGCGTAAGCAGATGTTACTGACTTATACATTAATTGGAAGTATCGTACGTCCAATATTTAGATAAGTAGTCATTGAAAAATCTTTGAGTTTGAGTGAATTTGTTTTTCCACACAAAAATTTATTAAATTTTATCGTCTTTATTTTTCTTTTTTTAAACAAAATTAAACATACTTAGTAAGGTTTCGTAGTATCGAACATAGCCGCAAGTGTTAAGTTTGTAGGATTTTTATAGGATACATTATGAAAAGTCTGAAGCTAATGTGCATGATCTGATACCTATTTCTTTTTATCCGCAAGCTGTTTTCTAGCTGTTACCCGCGACTTCGCCGGCGTAAAATTTTGAACGAAGCCTGTGTGGAATCAAAATAATTAAAATTTTGAGTTTTAATGATATTCAAGCAAGTTGAACCCGTAAATGTAAGCCAAGTCCTAGTGAAATGTTAATGTATGAATTTAATTGTAGGTAACACAGAAAAAAATCAAGAACGAAAGAACCCAAATTTGGCATCATAATCCTTTTAGCCAGCAAAAACTTATTAGTACAATTTAGAATACCAGTAAACGCCACCTAGTGATGAAAGAAAAAATACATACCACAATAGCAAAACATCGATTTAAATGGCTAAAGGCCAGAAGGCTAAAGTGCTTTTAGATTTAAACTGGCATTAGCGCCGTCTAATTAGAATATTATGTTGCTTGTTATTTTGATTGTGAACGCAAATCACCTATATTATCTACGCCAAAACGGGTGCATATATTTTTAATTTTTGGCTTTTACCTTACCATCACATCAAGTTCCTTACGAAAATATATGCTTATATTAATATGGAGTTAAATGAAAATGTAGACTTATTAGCCCATGTGAAATTTTAGACTCTAAACTATCTGTGTTTCGTATGTCAACCCATATCGTTGTGCCGTTTTGACGTGATAGTTAAAATTTGTTTCCTTAGGGCCCATGCTTCTTTTCAGGTTGATAGGTAATAAATACATAAATGTGGTATTTCAGACTATGAGTTATTTCTGTTTCAATTTTCTACCAAATTTGCTTAGTCTTTCCTACGTCACAGTAACCTATAAGTAACCGATTTGTTATTTCTGAGTTCAAACTACGTGTGTTTCAATTCCATCCAAATATGTTCAGTCGTTCCAACGTTGTCCTGTAAATATTATGAATGTCACTGTTTGGATGTTTGTTACGTAATACATAGAGTACTTATACATAGGCAATGTTTAGCCCATGTGTTCTTCCAGACTGTAATCTAATTCTATTTCAAATTTCAACCCGATCACTTGATAAGTTCCGCCATGATTAAAACGGCAATAGAAATACATCGTCTGTGAAAATTTCAACTGTCTATCTATCACCGTTCTTGAGATACAGCCTGGTGACAGACGGACGGACGGACGGACGGACGGACGGACGGATAGCGAAGTCTCAGTAATAGGGTCCCGTTTTTACCCTTTGTGTACGGAACCCTAACAACGGTCTGCTTCGGTCACCGAAGCTTGTTGAACACTACCTTTAAATTTTAAACAGTATTTGGATTGAAATAATACGTTTTCTAATAAGTTACGGCTGGTCTAGTAAGTTACAGCTGACCTAGTCAGGAGAACAACGACTGTCGATCCGGAGACCCAGGGTTCAAAACCACGCGCACCACTATCTTTTCAGAGTCATGTTCGTAATGCCGGTAATTAAAACGGTGAAGAAAACACTGTGAGGAAACCGAAATCTACCTATAATCTAAGTTCTAAGTCATATGTCATCCACCAACCGACACTGGGCCAGCGTGATGGATTATAACCTTGTCTCTCTCCTTGCGAGAGAAGGCCCCGACGCCCAGCAGTGGGAACATTTAATGGGTTGTTTATGCTGCTACTTATTATGCTGATATGTTTTCTCCAAAATACAAAAATCTACTTCAATGACAGGTAATTTAATTCTGTCATTCGACTAAATTTTATAAGAAGATATAACTATGTCGTACAGATAAATCTAAGCTGTTTTTAGTTTTTTGTTGATATTTGAAAAACTACCTCCCTGTTTTCGATATTTAAGATCACCTCTGAAGTATTTTCTACCAAACAAAAAAGGAATTATCAAAATCAACTAACAATTAGCGGAGTTATCGCGTAAAATAAAACCAAATAAAAATCATGCAACCCGATTGAGAACATCCTCCTTGTTTGAAGTCGATTATAACCGAATGATGTTTGTTTTTCCACACGAAAATATATTTTTGACAATTATTTTGTCATCCAAGACGACGCGACGCGATCACGTGGGCACTTTCTAGAATCTAGATATTCTGTGGATCGTCTGTGATACACAGAATACTTAGAAGTTAGTATGTACCGAACGCGCCGCGCGTGTCGTTATTATTTAATGTTTGTGTAATTTCCGAACCAACAGACCGATATTGTTCAAATTTTGACGGAACAATATAAAAAATGTGTTCTTTCTAACAAAAAAAAATTAATGAAATTAAACAACGCAAACATGAGTTACAACCAAATACACATTCTGACTTTCACCCCTTCCCGCAAGAAAACCGATCAGAATTTGGGGATCAAAAGTAGCCTAAAGCAATGTCCTTAGTATAAACTAAAATCTTGCCAAGTTTCAGCTGAATTGAATCAGTAGTTTCGGCGTGATGCGTGATCCCTATACAGAAAGACAGACAGACAGACAGACAGACATGAAAGAAAAAAAATGCAGTTTCGCCATCAGTATCGACTATGGAGTGCCCCAAAAAAAAAATTTTCAAACTATCTTCAATGTACAGAATGTACAGAATTCGACCCGTTACAGTTTTATTATAAGTATAGATTAGTACGGTTTACAAAACAACCAATTACATTAATACAAAGTCAACATTCAAGTATCTTGCATGTCTGGCTGTCTGTGACAAGCATGTCTCACTCGTCTTGTTTTTAAATTTATTTACTACTAGCGGTCCACCACGGCTTCGCCCGTAGTACAAACATATAGCACTCAGGGGTAACGTACAGATCCCAGTGGTGAAGTAATTTTTGAAACTAATCCTGTAATTCCTGAGCTTAACACGTCGAAACTATTTTTTTTTTTTATGAGCTTCAGCTTCATAATATATATTAGTATGAGTAAAGAACATTTCAACGCTAAATCCCTTAGTATGATCATATCAAATTTTGTCAAATTCGTTACGCCCAATTTTTATTTATTAGCCAGAAACAAAAAAACGAGTAAGGCTTTGTGTGATTTTGTCATTTTAACACTAACAAAGAACTATTTTGTCATTGATCTCCTAAAGGAATTCAATCGAGAACGTAGATTTTTTCCGTAATAGGCTTGATTTAAATAAAATAAAGAACATGGAAAATTACCCAAAAATGTACCAAAAGGGGGAAAATCGTCAAAAATGTATCTCTGAATCCTTTCCGTAATCCGATCCATCATACGCCCAGCCATTCCCATCGCCAATATGGGCCAATATGGGTTAGGAATGTTTCCATAAGTCCCGAGAAGCCGGGAAATGCTTCCCTTCAATATTCCCTTCGATATTAATATTATCGATTAGAATTATTACCCCTTCCAATACGACTTATTTTTGATCCTTCCCGTTGAGTCACCCAATTATGGGCATTTATTTTAGGGACAGTCGAATCCTTTTAGGAAACAATAAAGGAATAACTGTTTTTCAATACGACTTGTAGAAAGGTGTGTCATGTTTATTTTTACAGTTCTTCAATAGATAACTTTCAGAGTAAACTGGTACTTTCTAGGTGAATGTGGTACATCTTAATCCGTGACATGCGACTTTTGGTGAAACATAGACTGATATTGTAAAACAAGATGAAAGGGGACTGCTAAGTTTATTCTAAGAATATTCAACAAAATTTCTGGTTTCCTTGTGGTCAAAAATTGACCATAATTTAAATAAACAAATGAGTATTTATATGTGTGTACCTGAAATACCTAATTATAAATACTAAATAAATAATGAGTGTAACGTTTTTTTATTGCTCAATTTATGCACAATTAATAATAATTATCATTCTACACTTTTTTTTTTATCTGGGCAGAGCCTTTATTAACAAAACTAAAATACAATGAGAACTACATACACTACACTACAAACCTAACTAACTACTTACACTTAAATGTATACATAAAACGTAGGTGTGGAAAATTAATAGTGTTAGGAATCTTTGCAGAGTGTGTTTAGAGAAGTACCACAACTTTGCCCAACATTCTACCGCCAAGCAGTAACATCACTGTGTTCCAGTTTAAAGGGAAATATTTAAAGGGGAAATTTAAAGACATAAATCATCCTAAAAACTCAGAAACGATTATTAGTAATGTACCACACATGAAAATACGTACCCCTTCTCTCTTTGCGTTCATCATTCGTAAATCGATACTTCTATAATCAAATGCGTGCACTTAATCGATGTATCGGTTCCGAAACCGAGTGATGTGCGTGATAGATTCCCCTTCTTACTGCATAATAAGCTTTATTGTTTTATTACGGGCTCTGGCAGCAAGATGACGGAATTATTCAGTTTTTTCATACGATAATTTGGGTAATTTACTGAGTAATTTTATGCTGCGCCTCACATTAACCTACAAATGTTAGCGTTACAATTACTTATTCTTTTAAAATTATATTTCAAATATTACTTAATGGTCACAATATACCTACAGCTAAATATTTATATTTCAATAAAGCCCAAAGCAGTTTTAAGTTAGACGAATCTTAGATAACATTCTTAGATATATCTAGATCTATCTATCAAGCTATAATATTATTCTTTATAGATATATAAAATGTAATGTAGGATCTAGAACTATTAACTTTTACGAGCTTTTATTCAGCTTTACCTGTCCAATGTCTGTCTGTGATCAAATCTAACAAGTTAACATAGTGCAAACATTACTGTGTTCCGGTTTGAAGAGCAGTGCTTGCAGATAAATTACAAGGCTTAGAGATATAACATCTGAGATCTTTGGGTAACGAGCGCAGTGCAGTGCTAGGTAATGATTTGAACACTTTATGTTCCAATATCTGCATGTCACTGTGCTGTTGCTTACCATCAGGCACATGTCCTGCTCGTCTCGTCACTCTTTATTAAAAATAAAGTTTAATTTGAACCACTTCCCGGTTACCTATCAAGCTGAAGTTTGATGCACCTATGTAACATAGATGACAGTGCATTAATATGGTATGTAAATTCTATTAGGTACGTAAATTTTTAAATGCGAAAGTTTGGATGCCTATGTTTGGGCGTTGCAGTTTAATCACATTGATACATGATGAGACAACAACAAACTACAGATCTGGTTAAAATTTAGAACACAGATCACAATACCGAATTGAACATAGGTTACTTTTTATTGTGAAAAATAACGGGAATGGTAACTGAGTGGGCTACGTGGATAAAACCACAGCTTGCGTTTAATAATACTAGTTTAACATAGACATTTTATAGAAATAATTTGATCTAGCCGATGAGCCGTCCTAGGACTAATCCACGCATAAAACGACATAGGGCTTCGGTATCGCGTAGCGGGCCGCCTCTCCGCTGCTCCCGATCGATTCCCGGCACTGTAATTGCTGCCATTCGTACACGTTATCCTGATAACATGTAATTAAATAAATTCGATATTTGAGCGTGTGTTTTGGGGACGCTGCGGCGACGATTGAAATATATGTGCCATTAGTTACGACAGATGGTTTTATTTACAAGTCCATTCGCGATATATAAACACAATACTAATACAATAGCTCATATTGATAAATCATCTTATACGGGTGACGAACGCAGTGCAGTGCTAGGTAATGATTTGGTTTCGTCATGTTTTACCAGCTGCGTGGCACTGTGCTGTGTGCATCGGACGTGTTGCTTACCATCAGGCACGTGCCTAGCTCGTCCCATCACTGTATATCTACCGTATATTTTTGAGTATTAGATCGCACAACTGCGGCTACGGACCTTTTCTCATGCTAACGCGATGTAGTCATATCGAGATTTAGTTTCAAAGCTTCTAACCCGAAATTTAATTGGCTGGCCTGATGGCTTAGTTGGTAGTAAGTCTGGCTGCGAAGCCATGGGTCGTCGGTTTGATCCCCACCCAGGGCAAATGTTTGTGTGATGAATTCAAATATTTGTACTGTGTCTGGGTGTTTTCTGTATTTAATAAGTATGTATTTAAAAATATATAAATATTATATCAGCTATTATATCTGGCTTCCATAGTTCAAGCTTTGATTAGTTTGGGGTCAGATGGTGTTGTGTGTGAAATGTACACCCGTATTTATTTATTTATTCATATTTTATTATTCAGGTAGTCAATACCGTAATCCATCACGCCAGCTAAGATAATGACAATCACACACTTCAATTTTATTCGTTTGTGTAGATATTTTGTATAATTGTATATTGCGCAATTAAATAATAAACAACAAACTTAAAATCAGTTTGCTTAGTTTGAAAAAGCACTATAAAAATGTATAAATAATTTTATCCTGTTTTTTTTAAATATAATACAGGAGCTAAAGAAAGACTTGTATTCAATAAAGCCGGCTGTTCTTCGTATTCATAAACCGGATTATCATATCGTTACGCATACGGGCTCGTAAAACCTACGGTCACGATATATTTCCTTTCCGTTTCACCTACTCAACTTGTTTTCTTATAACACAACTTAAAATACAACCGGCTACAGTAAACTGAACATTTATTTTGAAAAAAAAACATCTAATATTACTCAATCTTATCTTATCTTATACCTTTAAACGACAAATTCTTGTAGGTATATATATATATATATATACGGAAACGGCTCGAACGATTTTTATGAAATTATGGATACAGGGGGTTCGGGGACGATAATCGATCTAGCTAGGTTTTATTCTTTAAAAACATCATTTTATGCGCGTTTTAGACAATGAAAAGCTCCTACAATGTCATTAGAATACGATAACATATTTCGCCACTGTTCTTTAAGTCGAAATCGCTCAGACGGAATATGCTTGCCCTCGGAGTCAACAGGCCCCGGTTCGAATCCTGATGGTTACACTCGGATCTTTTCTTCTTGTTTTTTTTTTTCTGAGATTTTTTTTACTTAGATCCCTTTATAAATGCATTTAAACCGAGCAAAGCTCGGTCAACCAGGTACTTTAACTTTAAGCATGTATGACTATCTACATAAACACATATATCGACTTAGTAATAAAAAATATGTGTTTCTAAACATCTCGCTTGTCGTTCAAAGGGGCCAGTTTATTTATATTTTGTATTGTATAAATCGCAACAAATTATTTCGCTGGACTGTTTCAAGACCTGGAAGTTATATGGATAAGCAGAAATGTAAATTAGCTTCCACTTCAGCGTCTTTTACCATAAGACGAATTGGTGGTCAAACGCAGACCTATGTAAACTCATTACTCATTTAAGTATTTTTATCTGCAGCATTAGTAGGTTTGCACTAAGCCGACACGAAAAGATACGGTCTACAACATCGAACTCTTAAAAACGGCAGAAACGGCAAACGCGCTTCTACTATGGCGATGCAAAATCAGGTGACGTCTCCTGATTTAGTCTCAGTCGCAACAAGGAGTTGTGTACGTTCGCTGACAATTGTGTACGTTCGCTGACAATTCAATTTTCAATTTTTTCAAACAAATGTTTGCCACGTTATGTTGTCTTTAGATTATAGCGTACCTCATCTTCGTTTCTTTAATTATATCGATGGTCTACAATCGATTATTGATGTTACTGACACAAATAACGCCATGCTCTCATGTTATAGGCAGATTAATTCCTAGTCCAATCACTCTATCATATAAAAAAAAGGTTTGTGAGGTGTTTTGTTTGGTAAGGTTTGAACGGTAATGTAAACTAGAGAAATTATATACTCAACCAGCTGTGTCCGTAATTCACCCACGTTTTAAAGAAGAAAAAAATATATTTATACTAGCTGACCCGGCAAACGTTGTTTTGCCATATAAATAATTTCCTAATAAGGGTTGATCGTAGAAGGGTGAAAATTGAGGATTGTATGTATTTTTGTATGTTGTATCAGAAAAAAATAGAAATTAAATTTTTGTCTATAAATAAAAAATAAAATTTAGGGGTGGACTACCCCTAACATTTAGGGGGATGAAAAATAGATGTTGGCCGATTCTCATAGATACCGGATAAACACAACAAATTTCATCAAAATCGGTCAAGCCGTTTTGGAGGAGTATGGCAATGAAAACTGTGACTTTTATACATATATGAGATATATTTTATTTAAATTTAAATATTTTTAGATGTATCCTAAATTATTCGTTATAACATCAGTTATCTGGCAGTAAAAGTACCCATAATATCGGTTCGGCCATTCTAGAAATTAATAAACAGACATAAATGAAAAAAAAAACATTCTGGTACAAATTGTACTATCTCCTATACTGTTCATTTGCATGTAGTAAAAGAGTTTATTTTAGTATTACAATTAGACACTCCAATTTTATTTATTCGTGTAAATGATAGATTAATAACATTCATGGAAATGGAATTATTATTGTAAGGAATTATTTACATGTGTTAGTATACATATAAATAATTCTTTGGAAGCGTCCAAAATAATATTATCTAATTAAAAACGTAAATAGTTTAAAACAACTACTTTTGTTTCGTAACTAGCAACTGATAAAAAAACCTGGGGGAGGTTTTACCAGCCTTGTATTTGTTCCTATAAATTTTCGATTAAATTTAGTAATTAATGTGCTATTTCCGATAGGCTAGAATAATACATCTTATTGGGGTTTTAAATTATAAACCAATCCGTTCAGTCATCCCAAGAAATTCTTCATATAATTTATCAAATTAACTGTATTCAAATTTTGACTCAAATCTATTACGATAATGTATTACAAACGTATATTTTATGAACTGGGAATCGTTTTGTTACCAATAAATTTTATTTTATTCATATTTTGCTCGTTAAAAATAATTACTTAACAATCTGTAAAAGATGTGGTTCTGAAATTCATAAGTCTCTAAAAGTATATTATTACGTTCCCTGAGAAACACAAAATTAAAATATCTAAAGCTTTATAATTAATATTATAAAGTTTTAACTATTAGCAAAGTCTGGTTCTCATTTTATTTTAGTTTTGTTAGTAAAAACTCGTAACGGCTTATGAACATCACACAAAAAACTAAAATGTACAACAAATACAGTCTCTGAAAATTTAAATATATCTTACAATGAAAGAATTTACCGACCTATAAACAACCTCGAAGAAATTTTTCACAAACTGTCACTTGTCACCAAAAACTACTACTCCATTCAAAAATATTCAATCATCACTTCACTGGTTTATGCAGAACCACAAAATCATCCACAACACAGCGTCACTAGAACCCTTATACAGTACTTTAAAACAATCGCGACATCAATAAGTTTTATTTTGTTTTCAAAGGGAAAGTTTCCAAGTTACGCATCTCACTATAGCTACAATCGCGAGCGGCAAAAATGGAGCAAAATCGCGACCCCACACACGGCCGCCCGTCGCAATCGCGCGACGTACACTGAGGCTTTTCATACCAAACAGTCCTTAGTTTTCCACGAGGGATAGAGAAGGATGATTCCTGCTACGGAAAAGGTTGGAGAGTAAAAGAGAAGGTGTTAGGAAATGTTTTTCGTCTCGCGGCTATGCGGTCATTGCAACGTAGACTACGGTCATTGCCACGGTGTAATCATTTGTCTAATCAAGGGCTGGCCCTTTTGTTTGTGTTTTGTAATGGGTTCGTGCAAGTGCAGTGATTAGGGATGAAACTACTCGACAACCCTACTAACTGTGCTTTGAAGCTGTTAACTGCTGTTTACTGATTTCTTAACTTTCCCTTTGAAGCTTAGTTTATTTTGTGAACGATATTTAATTAGTTAAAACTGTGATTCTAGTACGTATAGAAAAACGACGCAGCTTTACAAGATTGAAGGATTTTTTTTTAACTTTTATAGGTTTACACTTGACCGCCATCTCGCCTGATGTTAAACGATGATGCGGTCTACGATGAAGCGTGTTTACCTAGAAGAAACCGATTCACTCTCGATTTGAAGACACAAAGATTGTAACTATCGGGAAAAACCCTCTTAGGCAACGTATTCCACAGCCTAGACGTTCTTATCACAAAAGTAGAGTCAAATCTCTTCGTTCGTGTCTTTGGAACATCAACCATGAAACGATGTCGCTTTTTCGAGCTGCGAGCATTCCGATAGAAAAAAGGGCTCAAGTTTTAAAGCGCTATTTCAATTTAAAGCTGAATTTGGTATAGCTGGGCAGTTAGTTATTTTTAATCAGAGCCGTTAAGAGATTAAGTAGTGGTAGGACTCTTTGCAGAGTCCGCCTGAGAGTGTACTACATATTTGCCAGATTTTCTACCGCGCAGTAGTAATAATAAATATTGGTGGACAATTCACACACAACACCATCTGACCCCAAACTAAGCAAAGCTTGTTATTTGGCGACCAGATAGCTGATATAATACTTACATAATTGTAAATACATACTTATTAAACAGATTAAGCATTTGCAGCGTACTAATAAATGTTTCCACTCTTGGGACTCAGGGACTTTTCTCGCAAGAACAATATATCAAGACCATAATCCACGTAGACTTATTACTGGTTGGTTACCTTGAAAGATTCTGGTTTGGATTATTTATTTTACTAATAAATTGGTTACCTCACGATATTCTCTTGCACAAAAATAACGGGAAATGCGCGGATAATACCGCTGAGTGTTGGTAACACAATGACATGAACTTTTTTCGTCTAAGATTTAGGTATGTTTCTAACTGGTAAAACTGTCAACAATCTACACAAATGATCAAGGCACAAATGATATAAGCCAGTATCGCGTAGTGGCAATGGTTCGAGCGCGATTTATGTGTGTAACCGAGGTTTAATCACCACGTTAAACTATAAGTATTTAACGTGTTCTTGTTTGCAGTACAACGGTTAACTTATGATACTCGTAACAACAGACATGGTGACTAAATACAAACTAATTAACCTATCAGTTTGATAATTAAAAAATTATGTACGCGTACGCGCGTTTTTCTTTTGTTTCGTAAACGAAAAATTACGAAGATAATAATTAATTATAGTGGTGAGACATTTCGAACGACGTCACATTTATTATGATTTTTATGATATATTAATAACAGCATAAACAGACTCGGAGCCTTCTCTCGTAAGGAGAGAGTCAAGACCATAATCCACCACGCTGGCTCCGTGCGGATTGGTGGATGGCACATGATTTCAAAAGATTCTAGGTAAATGTCGGTTTCCTCACTATGTTTTCCTTCGCCGTTTTGTAAAATTAGCGGCATAACGCACATGACTTCGAAAAGATCAAAACACAAAACATTACGAAATGTCTGTATACCAAACTGTGGTGGAAACTAGCGAACGTTTCTCTGGTCTCTGATACAACAACACAATTTTGTAAAAACCTAGTTTCACAGACGAATAAAAGTATCATTGAAGTATCATTGAAGTATCATTGAAAAGACAGTGGTTTTGAACCCGGGTTCTCCGGATCGGCATGTGCCGTTCTCGCGACTAGACCAGCCGTATACTTATATCACATTAATTAGCGGTGATATAAGAACTGTTTGTACCGCCGACGCCGCTAACGCGATGTGTCAGGACCACTTACTGATTCCGCTATCGGAAGGGAAAGGACATAAAAACTTTACAACTGTTGTTTGAATAATGAACGGGAACTATACTTACACTAGAATGAAACAGTGACTGAAGTTGTGTGGGAAATTGGTTATGGAACGTGTTCATGTTTCGGTTTTATGATATAGTATGACAACTTTCTATGTATCAGACTAATAATAATTATAATCCTATCTTATCCTAATATCATAATTCTACATTATTTTAAAACTTTACAGGACTTAATCACAAAACTATCAGTCTATTCAGCCTTCTTATTAACACACTACACCATCTGACCCCAAATTAAGCAAAGCTTGTAATATGGCGGCCAGAAAGCTGATATAATTCTTATATAGTTGTAAATACATACTTATTATACGTATTATAATACAGGTAGATCATACTCATACTCATTTATTACATACTATCCGTACATGTCAGCAAATTAATAGTAATTGTATAGTGAAAACATAGGTACTAATTGAAGTTCAAATTATACACTTAATTATTAAAATTACAAAATGTCATACAACTTAAAAAATCATATTTCACATTCAATATATTAAAATAAATCCTACAAAATGTCAACATCAGATTGATTACTAAAGCATTAAATAAAAATTGACAGAATTGTATATATGTATAATATAGCTAAGTGCTATCACGTAATATCTTTTAGCGTCATTTACTCGTTATCAATGTCATAAAAAGCTTGTTTGATAAGCCAGCGTTTTAGCCTTGCTTTAATAACTTTAGAATTAGGTGCCTCAACGACGTCAACGGGCAGTCGGTTGTACACCATCGTTCCCATGACATGAGTAAACCTCGCGGACTTCTTAAGCGATCGCGGAACGCATTTTAACCATCGTCATAGTCTAGAAGAACAGATAGGCTACTACAGGAATGGTAGCACCGTCCGCTGGGTCCGCTGGTAACACTGGTCGCAGCTACTTCCATAATGTTTGCCAATTCGCAATCGTCGAAGACACGTCTCCCGAATCTACCTCTAAATCTTCTTCTTATCGTGTCAGCGATTTAATTGTGGACTGTCTACATCTAAAACTTTTTTAATGTTGTTATTAAATTTTAAAATGTTGTCTTTTGTTTTTAAATAGTTTTTGTATTATTTTTTAACTATACAGTTCTCTACCTCTAAATAAAGTGAAATGTTTCTGTACCGTTCCACAGCGCGCCTCCAGTAACCAAGGTGGGGTAGATTACAGTTAGAGCGAATAAAACGATTATTTCCGAACTAGTTGAAGGCATTTCCTACTGTTTACGTAAACTGCTGAAAAACAGAAGGGTGGTGACAGCACTAGGACTTGTTAATGTGAAAACTCTTTAAGCATTATTTAAAATGCAATACTAATTTATTAATTTTATTCCCCACGACTCTTTTGCTTTTTGTGTAGAGGAATGTTAGGGCTTTTATTTTATAATCATTTTCTGTTATTTTCTTATTGCGCTGCCGTATGTTGTAAGCGTATTTGTACTAATATATTTATTTGGGTAGGTGTATATATGTATATATGCTTACGAATAATACTACAGTTTATTTCTAAACTTTTATAGGTTTACACTTGACCACCATCTCGCTTGTTGATGATACGGTCAACGATGAAGCATGTTTACCCAGACGGACCCGCCTTTTTGAAAGTCTGGATCAGAAGACACCAATATTATACATAAATAAATATTGTAATCATCGGGGAAAACAGTAACCTACTCAGGCAACGTATTCCACAGCCTAGGCGTTCTTATCACAAAATAAGAGAGAGTCAAATCTCTATTACATGTATGTTGAAGTTTGGTTTGTTGTCGCTTGTCGCATTTATTGTCGCCTGTACGAATCAGTTAGTCTGAAAAACTGTTAATTGGGGATTACAAAGTAAGCAGTAACTTTTTTTGACTACTGGTATTCCTCATTCAATGACAATGATGGAACCTGTGATACCACTCTTGTATTTAAATCTCTGATATCAACTCATAGTAAAATTTTTTTTACTATCCTCAATGTTTATATATATGTGTATAAACGAAAATGATATTTTCTGCTTATTTATTTTCCAATCAAATAAGTCAAGTTAAGTAACTACAATAGCTACGTAAGTTACAAGAGCCCGGCGTAGCGCTACGAAATGTATTTCACACTTCACCGAGTACCTTCACTAGTAATCCTAAATGAGACCATTCTACGGCGGTCCTCAAGTGAACTAAAAATAGATCAGGGTCCGTATTCTGTGGCAACCTAAACTAAAACGTCTGCTAATTTTACTATAACTGCACCGAGATTAATGTGGATTATGGTCCAACGGCATATAATTTATACTAATATTATGAAAATGTAAAGTTTTTGAGGTGTTAGAGTATGGTCTCTTAACTAACTGAATTTATTTTGTTTTTATAATTTAATAGTAGAAATCCACGTTATTTATACTTGATTTAGGTTATTCACATTGATCTGAAAAATGAAAACAGGGGTAGTCAGATTTCACAAATAAGTTAGCGAAGAAATAAATAATTGAACGAAAACATTTCTTCAAAAAACTATCTTAACCTACGTAGAAACTATTTTCTCGTCTGTGCCTTAACGTTATTATTGTAATTAAGATTACTAAAACTAAACTAAACTAAAACTTGGTAAAACCTAAAAAAATCAAATCATAAAATTGATTTATAAATTTAAAAGATCTTAAGATCTCTCCACTCTCATCTCAACTTATCCAAATATCCAAATTTTTTCATTTAAAATGTTACTAGGAAAACAATTTGTTTAAAAATGTGCCGGAATAGTAGTTTGTTCTTGACAACTACGGAATACAGAGCCTGGCTGGAATAATATTATTATTCTGGAATATCTCTGAGAATAGTGATACGAGTATTATCTGATCCAATCGTATTTAAGTTAAGGTTTTTGTTAGGAGATTGAGTAGACAGATACCTACGAGTGTAATATATTTAATACGTTTTATATACTAGATTAAAATGAGAAACTTGCGATGAAAATACACAGAATTATTAAACTTATTTAAAGCAAGGAGCTACATTTTCAAAAATTTACGACCATGAAAATATAATTTCTCAAACAAAATAAGGTTTTGTTTTTATATGTGTTTTTTACAAGGTTTCATTTTGTATATTACATGTATACCTCCTTTTTTTTTTTACCTGTGCAGAGCCTTTATTAACAAAACTAAAATACAATGAGAACTACATACACTACACTACAAACCTAACTAACTACTTACACTAAGCACACCTGAATTATTTATAGACCACTAGGTCTATAGATAATCAAGATGTTCAAGCCCACTACCAATCGGAAGCGTACCCAGCATGCTGGCGGCATTACCACGCTGAATGGCAATGCTTATGCGTTGGGCCAAATAAACGCCAGCATTTTGGTCACGCGTCGCGTCGACCAAGCGCTCGGATAGGCTTTTGAAGATGAGGTGAGCTCCCGGCCCCCATGGTCCCAATACCTCTTACCTATACACCTTTTGTTTAATACATATTGACTCTTTTGGCGCACCGCACTCAATTTTTTTGTAAGCTGAGTAAATGAGACTGAACCGTCACACTTTGAGTTGAGACTCCATCGGGTGAACTCGGGACCGCCGAGTGTACCCGATCAAAGATAAAGATACAGACAGCTGCTCTTCGCTGCGATATCACTTTATAGTATTTGTCTATATTCAATGCTGTTCCATCATCATCATCATCATCAACCGCAAGACGTCCACTGCTGAACATAGGCCTCCCCCCCCTAGAATTCTACAACGAACGGTCCTGCGCAACCTACAACCAGCGGTTTCAACACAATGCTGTTTAATTTGTTCAATTTATTATAGCAAATAAATGAAATATTATTTTATAGATGTTAAATTTCATTTAATTAAAATGAAATTTTGTTTCTGCCGTGCAGTCACATATTTTTTCGAAAATACATTTTTCTTTTTTTTATAAAGTAGTAGCTAAAATTGTGATATCCATAGGTTGGTGGTTTCATCACATGGTCAGAGTAAGATATCGTGAGGAAACTGAGTCAAGCGAGGAGGTATAACTGCACCTTTGAATAGGAATGTATCGCTAGGTATTTGTTACTTAAGTTACAATAAATTTATTGTAAGATGTTCGGAATTATCTTAGATCAGCCGCCACGGGTAAAAATGTCTGAGAGCTACACAAGTAAAACCTCTGATTTTTTCCAGCTTTTTTACGTTTTCTACAATTGTCAGTAAATTTAATGAAAATTGAATTTGAAGCATATTTTATAAAATCGTCATAACTTAAATAATTCCAAACCGTCCACAAAGAGGTCGACAAACTCAATTATAAAAAATCAAATTTCACGCTCTAAATGCATCTCTGAACGGGCGCTCCAGGCATAGTCAACCGTAGATCATTCAGAGCCGCCATTCAAAAAAATAAATCTGACCGCATCATAGGCAGAATTTAAAGGGGGAAGATAACCCGATGAGGGCTTTTGATCAGCGGCCCGTGAGCGCTTGCGGTTGAGTGCCAGTGACGGAAGTCAGTGGAAACTTCTAGATGCAACTTACACTCATAGATTGTTATAGAGAGACGATTTCACGCTAATAGTAAAAATGGGTAAGCGAGTTAATTGATGTTACTAAGCATTATCAACAGGTATTTAGAATAATATCATCTCTTTATTAAGTGGTTATCTAATTTATGAATATCAGTTCCAAAAGAAGACTTACTAGGGATACGAGTAATAAGACTATTACGAGTTTTAACTTGATTGGCACAATTTTACTGCTAAAATTGGATATTGTTAGCTAAAGTTGGATATTGTTGGCTTAAGTTGGACCTGGATATTCTTTGTTAACTTCATAAAATGAAGACTTGATAAATCAATATGTTTGAATATTATTTATTAATTTTATGAATAAATGTTTGTTTAAAAGGATGGCTTATCATGAGTTGCAAGCCTCGGTACTGCCGCCTCATCCCGGCTCCTGATAGGTAAGCGCTTTTCCTGCTACATTTAGCGCAGCGAGATTGAAGGATAAAGTGTTATGTGGGTCGTGTGAGCTCCTTGTTATACCTTCCTTTAGATACGGAACGCGGTAATACTTAGTTTCAGATGTTCTGCTGAATTCGTCTAATTGTGGCTGAGCTGGGTTTTCATCGCAATAAGTGTAGTGTTTTCAATTCAATCCCTTTTTTTTTGTGTACGTTTATGTTACCTGATTTCTTTTTAAAAACTATTATTGGCTTATGGTTGACAATGTTAAGCAGTGATGCGGCTTACGATGGTGCGTTCTTACTTAGACGAAACCGATTGGAAGACACCAAGATTGAAACCATTGAGAATAACCCACTCAGGCAACGCATTCCGTGGCCTAAACGTTCTTATCATAAAAGTTGAGTCAAACCTCTTTATTCGGGCTTTTGGAACGTCAACCATGACACGATGTTCCTTTTACAAGCCTAGTGTAGTCCGATAAGAAAAAAGAAGGCGTAGTTCATCGATTATCATCGTCTATTAACATCAGGCGAGATGGTGGTCAAGTGCGAACCTTTAATAGTTAAAAACACTTCATATAATTCTTTGGTAATTATAATGTGACTGGTCTTGAAGCTCAGTTGGTAAGACTTCCTGCAGAGTCGTAGATCGTGGGTTCGATTCCCACCTAGGTCACATAATAGTGTGGTCAATTTGCATCCGTTTTATGTGTGGATTCTAGGTTTGATAAGTATGTAATTACGAAATTTCATGGAGCCTGCAAGCTTTGCTAAGTTTGTGGCTATTTATTGTCGTGTAAAAAATTTCAACCAATATTTATATTAATTTTTTGTAAGTTATTCTATAGCCAAGCAGTAATAAATATGAAACATCACTGTGTTTCAGTTTAAAGGGTAATAATGTTTCCAGCGAAGCTACAGCGCATAGAGATAAAATCTAATAGCTTTGGGAAAGCAGTGCAGTGCTAAGTAATGATTTGGGCTCTTCATGTTCCAATAGCTGCGTGTCACTGTGCTGCTATGGGCAGGCATGTTGCTGTCAGACACATGTCCTGTTCGCTTCGTCACAATAAAGTAAAAGAGATAGACAATCGTAGTTCTCTGGGAGAAGATCGTTTTACTGTACTAGCTAGTAATTTTGACTCTTCATCTTCAAATACCTGACAAGACACTGATACTGTATATGTATATGGTCAGTGTGTTGCTTTCTATCAGAGGCAGGTCTTGCTTATCCGGTACATTACGAACAGATGTAATAGTTTCAAAAAGTATACGGTGAAATCATGATCCTCTGGGCGCGTATTCACATATAATATCTAATCGAACTAAAAACAAATGATAGCCCTACATTCAGGTCAAGCCTTCACAAAAACAAGCGGCTGTATGTCTGGTGTGTCCGTCACTCCGCTGCCCATCGGATCCCGGTGACCCTATTAGCAAAGGGAGGCATTCCCACTATTATCCCTACGTCGGGAACAGCCGCCCCTGGGCCGAAGGGATGCTGGTGCGCTCATGTGAGCGATTTTTAAACGATTTCGAGGTAGACGAGGTGATCACTGCGAATGGAGACGCGTTTGTGATAAACGGACATTATTTTGAGATACGTTTGTAGTGGTAGGACCAAAGAGTGTACATAAATTACATATTTATGGAAACTTTTGGGTAGGACTCTTTGCAAAGTCCACACTTATTTAGCTTGCTTAAAACGCTGCTCACTCGTATCTATACACTATTAATTTGTTAAATCACCTGGCAGGTACAAAGCATCGCTAAAATAATCTGTCTTTTCGAACATTTTATTTATTAGTCTTAAACACCCTGTTAAAATGTCTAATTGCCTCAAGTATATTTTTCATATTTGCTAGTAAAATATTTTTGAACGCATTGAACGCATCTGGCAATGTTAAAAGTTGATCTTGACTAAATTCTCTTGGCTTGTTTTTTTTTTTACTCATTAAACATTAAACTAAGACATATTAACATTGCATTTTGCCTCAAGTATATTTTACGGGATAAAAAATGCTACATGTAAAAAAGATTGTTTTTGCCTCGCTGCGCTGCTCACCAGGTCTGCACTCCTGTGTTTGAGTATTATAATAGGAGAATTATGTGACAAATTTTTATCTTGCCTCAAATTTGTATCTTGCCTCAAATACATAGCCAAAAATAGCTGTCAGCTCTCGGTATAAATTTTGTAGTGTTACTCGGTATATAATTTTTAGTAGTGGTAGAACTCCTAGAAGAGTCCGCCTGGGGAAGTACCACACCTTTGCCTGTTATTCTACCGCCAAGCAGTAATGTGAAAACATTACTGTGTTCCGGTTTGAAGGGCAATGTTTCCAGAGAAATTACAGGACTTAGGGATATAACATTTTAGATCTCTGGGTGATGAGCGCAGTGCAGTGCTAGGTAATATTTGGACTTTTCATGTTCCAATAGCTGCGTGTCACTGTGATTTTATGTGACAGGCGTGTTGCTTACTATCAGGCACATGTCCTGCTCGTCTCGTCACTCTTTATTTAATAAAAAAAATATATAAACAATCTTGAAGCTCTAGGTGACGAGCACAGTGCACAGTGTGGCAACAATGCAGTGTGCAACGAAACTATACTTAGCATTTTTAAGAATTGGCGAGAGACGATTTTCGTGGAAGAGTCGTCGATGTCCGAGAGCAAGCTAGAATCGTTAGAACGCTTGTTTATGAACAGAATAATCACAACAAAAACCTTATATCTGAAACAACGAATGACACGACACAACAGAACAAAAATAAATAAGCATATTTTTCATTATTATATTATATTGCCATTGTATGATTAAAAATGTCTTTTTCGATCTAAAAATAAAGAAAATGATCTCATGATAACTTTCTTATCATTTAATTCCTTTTTTAATAAACTACACCAAATTGTTTCAATTTACGACCATTATACCTAAGATAATCGTGTAAAGGTTATATTTGTCACCAAAATACTTTTTCAACGATTACTTAATAGCCATTTTTTAAATATTTTCTTTAACGAACACTGTTAAATTATGTATACTCTTGAATTGCACGTTAATACTTTTCAAGCACAAAAATAGTTCGTTAAGTAAGTGAAAGATTAAGCGGCTTATTACAAAACCCAACTTAAATGATTGGTGATTTATGGTGTAATGTAGGGTCCTCCCCACTACTTTTACCTAATTTCCTCTGAAAACTAAAACTCTCTAGACACGATCCCAAAAGGCTCGTGTCTATAGGGTTTTAGTTTTCGCTATTTGACGTAGTTTGACATCATAAATTACGAACGTTTCCGATTTCACTCCAATATTTGATTTGTAACCGTTGAGGTAGACAGACGGATTCTTCAGTGGAGGGAGTGGAGCACGTCTGCAAACGCATGTCGGACTCCCTGTTAATGTTAAGTGAGATAGTTGATATTATTATAATAAAATGTTTAAATATGTGGGATAACAAAATTGTGTCGGACATAATAAAATGCATAGAAAGAAACATTCAAACAAATACGTATTCATATCACGTACAATAATCGTCCTGGATATGAAGCGTAGCCTCTCTATAACTCGTAGCATAGCGTAGTATAACTCTGAGACTAACTGCCTACTACTACCGTGAGCTATTAAGCCAGTCAAACCATGTAGTAACGAATAGGAACACGGAAGCCCTCGCTTCACTCGTCTATCCCGTGTGAAAAGACGCCAGTGTATCCCGTCCCTCGTCTTCGCAGCGGACTCGTTAATACGGCCCTGATGGATAAGGGCCATCGAACACTTGACTTGTATTTTTCATGTCATTAGGAGAAAAATCGAAAGATAAAATTATTTCACTTTCTGTCTCTCGAATTTCGCTCTCAGAAATCCTTTTTACCTTTCGTTTTTGTGTTCGGAAATGGTTCTAGAATTTCACTAGGATCAAATGGAAATATTTACTTGATTGAATATTCTATCGTCTTGTATTTATTCAGCAAAAAATTGGGTTATTTTTTATAGTTTTGTTTTAGGTTATTGTGCCAATATACTAGTATATAGCTGCTTTTCTTATCAATGCTATATTGCCTACAGATACCAGATACCCTAAAAACATTTACTGGGCTATTTAAATAAATATTTTCTGATAGATATAAATAATTGGAAATGTTCAATGAAAAGACATGGATGAATTTTAGCCTAGAAAGAATCGTTTTTTCGCGAGTATCGCGCTCTGTTATCATACTGTATTGTCACTTATAATCAGGCAAAATGGCGGTCAAGTGTAAACCTATTATCAAAAAAGGGAATAGATTTTGTCCAGATAAGTGTGTTGTACCTTAGACCTTGTGTTACTTAGCGAGAAGATTTTATAAGTAAGCCTTCCCCTTCGGGACAAAAAAGATTAACAAGCATTTGGATGTTTGTGACACATAAATTTTTATTCAGTACAAAAATCTTAAGTACAAACAAGACAGTTGAAGTTACAACACTAGTGAAAGACAATACAATAGTAAAAGTTACAGGCACAATAGCAAATGCTTCTCGCCTATCACTAAATAAATAATAGCAAAAAAGTGTTTGGTTAAGACGACACTGCAACAGTGACAACTAAATTGCTTATAACGTTTTATACCCGCAGTGACGAACAGCTAACTGTATGTTTTTCACTCGGGTACAATCGGCAGTCCCAAGTTCATTATAATCGATTTATTCGATTATAATTCAATATAATCGAGCCTTTCACCTCAGAGCGTGACGGATCAGTTTCACTTGCGGTGCGTGTAAAGTTTCCACTTCAAGAAATAAGATTTAAAATCACTGCGTAGCGCTACTCTGTTATGTCCAGGCGTTTACCATCAAGCGCTTATACTGCTAATTTCATCTAATTGTAAAAAAATGGTGGTCAAATAGATGATCTCCTACTTTTCAGGAGTCGGTTACAATTTCTCAGTTTGTGTTACCCCGGGCCGGAGCAGGGAGTTACCGCCAAGTTCAGAGAGACACGACTCCGAGACTCTGACTTCCGAGTCGAGGCAGATGTCAGTGTCACGCGCCACACTCACACAGATATTATAATTCGCTAGCTTTATCTCGTGGATGCATTCGTTTTTGGCAAATTGTGTGAAAAGCAAATTTTTTTTGAAGTGAAAAGTTCTTTCGGCTCGTCATAGACAGGGTTTTTGTGGGCTGTGAATTAAATTCTAGAGTCATGGAATAAAAAATTTTCGGGTGAACTCGGGATCATGACCGTGGTCATGACCACGCCCTCCGGTTTCACCCGCGTGGTTTCAATGAGCTATCAAATTCTGAGTTATAAGTTTTCACTTATAACAGCAGTTCTTATGACTGCCAATTTCTTTGTAAATAAATCATCGCCGTTAAAACTAATAACAAAAAGATTAACGATAGTATATGTAAACTCTTTGGGACTTTTTCTGTAAGAACACTTAGGGAAATACCTACTACCTTTTATACCAGGAAAATAACGGGAATGGGAACTACGGCGGCTATATTGACTGGCCTCATGGCTAAGTTATAACATATAATACTTGCATAGTTCTAAATACATACTTATTACACATAGAAACATCCAGACACAAATATTTGAATTCATCACACAAATATTTGCACTGGGTGGGAATCGAACCCACGACCCTCGGTTTCGAAGGCAGAGCTACTGTATCTATGTGTAATAAGTATGTATTTAGAACTATGCAAGTATTATAAAATATATTATAAGTACTATACAAAGTTACGGCTGGTCTAGTCGGGAGAACGGCGACTGTCGATCCGGAGCCCCGGGTTCGAATCCCACCACGCGCACCACTGTCTTTTCGAAGTCATGTGCGTGATGCCGCTAACATAGAAAAATGTGAAGGAAAACATCGTGAGGAAACCGTCTTGTACCTAGAATCATTCGAGGGCATTTAGTAGGCTGCTTATAAAGTATTATATCAGCCATCAGGTCGCCATCTTACAAACTTTGCTTAGTTTGGGGTCAGATGGTGCTGTGTATGAATTTTCTACTAATATTAAATTTATTTATTTAATACCGCAGGTTGCTGCAAGTTCAAGTAGAGACAGTATTAACAAAACAATACAGGTTTATATTCATAGCAATACAACTTACAATACAGGTTTCAGTTTCCCGACCTCCGTCTATAAATTCCGAACACACAGACAGACATAAGTCCCTCCGGTACGATGTAGATCTGAATAACAAATCAAGAATTCTGATTCCGTGCGGCTGTCGCGCGCAACTCGTCCGATGAGATACGTGGCTTTACTTACTTTCTTATTACTTGGTTAACAATTACGATCGCAAGTAGCAGTTGGTGTTTAATTTACTTAAGAGGTTATTTTAATAAGAAATATTAAAGTGAAAATTATAAGGATTTTAAACGTAGCTTCTATTGAAAAAACTAGTAATCTCTTTTGGGTTCCGTACCTAAAGGGTAAAATGTTACCCTATTACTGAGACTTCGCTGTCCGTCCGTCCATCCGTCTGTCGCCAGGCTGTATCTCATGAACGGTGATAGCTAGACAGTTGAAATTTTGTTTCAGTTTAGTTGAAAATATATTTCTATAGCCACTATAACAACAAATACTAAACATAAGATTAAAAATTAAGGGATACAATAAAAGATGTTTTTGCCGTTTATTTGCTAATGGTACGGAACCCTTCGTGCGTGAGTCCCACTTGCACTTGGCCGGTGTTTTTTATATTATTGCTAACAGCGCCCCGCGGCTAGATCCGCGTAGTTCTCGTGCCTGTTATTTTCACGCGGTACGAAGTAGCTTCTGAACTATTCCGGGCTATAATATACCTAACAGTGTACAAAAAAATACAAAATACAAAAATCTTTATTGCTGTTTGTAGGTAAGATAAGATGATACAAAACATTTTAAAAGTTGCCCCATACAAACTGGCCTCTGCGAGAGGCATGCAATATGTCTGGCAAGACAATTTGTTAGTCTTTATAAACAAAAAAAATTTAATAATAGTCAGCTGATTAAAGTCTTCTTCTTCCTCATCTTCTATTAATTTCTGGTTCTTATTTATGTCATCTGATTCTTCATCTTAGATTAATTTCTGGCTTCTATTTGGTTGTGATATATATGTGTGTGAGATATATGTTTGGTGAGCACAATTTCGCCAACGTCTTGTGTTTCATCAGGATATTGTCCAACGGCAAAAGAATGACTGAAATCGGTTCATTCATTCCTGAGAATATCGATTTCAAACAAAAAACCTCTTCAGCTACCTGCTACGCCACCTGTCAGAAATCGGTCGTACCAACTCAGATTTAGAAAAAAAAAATTACAAAGGTTTATATTCAATGCACAGATTACTGAAATTCAATGACGCAATCTTTGACACATACTGTCATGTGTCATGTCAAAGCACGAAACGTACGAAAACTCTCAAAAGGGGAATATTTTTTCCCGATTTTGTTACATTCTTGTTTCATGCTCCGCTTCAATTAATAGTAGAGTTGTTTTCTATAGCCTAAAGCCTTCCTCGATAAATGGACTATCCAATAGAAAAATAATCTTTCAATTCGGACCAGTACTTCCCGAGATCCTAGCGTTCAAACAAACAAAGAAACAAACTCTTCAGCTTTATAATATTAGTAGGTATAGTATTTATTATTAATAGGATAGAAAAACTCGAGTAAAACCAGCAGACCCTGGTAGTGTTTCCATAACACGCCTCCTCATTCCTCCGTCTCTTTCCGCCTCGGCCGGCGGTCAGCCAAATGAAGCTATCGCGTGTTCAGGCACCATTCCTCAATACCGCGCACAGGATGTTAATAATGCAGGAGAGAACCAAGAGGCGGGAACGCACAACAAAACTGCCGTGGAAAGTGAAGGATAACTTTAATCACATTGTAGAGTGTATTTTTCGTTTTATTAGAATTGTTATAGATTTGAAACTATAGTAACAGTACATTTGCTCTATTGGGACACTATTTAACGGTGCCTTTTGTTTTTGATTTGTGTGTCTGTATTACTATTACCACGAGTACGTCTGCCACATTGCTAGGGAAGACGCTGGCAATTTAGAAAAAAATAGTAGTCACAGGTAAAATCGAAGGAAAGAGACCAAGAGGAAGAAGCCCGACTCGTTGGACGGACCCGATACGCACCACACTCGAATCCACTGTCCACAACGCAGTCCACACCGCCGCAGACCGTCACTGATGGCGATTATCGAATCAGAGAGAAGGTGCTCAAGAGAGATCACGACCCTCAGCAATTGGGGTATCGACGCAAGGAGGAGGATTACTATTACCAGTTATTTACGACATTGGTCTTTTTACTTTGGCATAGACATTCTTACGTTCTCAGGTCTCAGAGCTGGAACTCAAAGTGTTCTTTCACGAGAAGAATCTGTAGGAAGTGCGAGTTGGATGACGTATGTCCTCGAAACATGTTTTTCTTGGTAAGTATATTCTAATTTCCTCAAGATGACTGGGTTGTTTCACCGTTCAATCGTTGGTGATGCCAAACCTGTACTTCTAAAAAAAGTACCCAGAGGTGCAGGTTTGTACCCATCTATCATCCTGCATAAGTCTTCTCGTGGTTCATTTGACCCATACATTTTGTTCTCGGGCCTGTGGTTTATAAGTAAATCTGTGACGGATAAGATATTGAGATATTAATACATACCAAATTTAATACTATCCGTTGTGCATGTGACTGTCATTAGAGTCTAAAATAAGCAATCTAATTAATTAAACGAAAGCTGTTACATTATTCAAAGTCAAAGTCAAAGTACTTTATTCATAAATGTACAATTTACACGTCAATTAATAAAAAATAAAAACAAAAGAAAGAGCATACAAATTGTTTACATCAAAGTTTGAAACTACTACTTTACTGTATTACAATAATTATTGTACAGAAAACTGTCAAGCATTATACGAGTATAATGTCTTTATTGCAATTGTACTAACCTATGTCAAATTTATTTATTTACATTTTTATGGGAACTTTGCCATCACTCTCTAAAAATTCGCTGTAACTGTAAAAAGTTTGATCGATAAGCCAGCACTTTAATCTGTTTTTGAAGCTGCCGAAACTTGGGGCCGATATAACTATTTTGGGAAGAGTGTTATAAACTTCCGGTCCCATAATGTGAGTTAACTTCTGTGACCTCGTGAGAGAGTGTGGTATAACATCCAGCTTGTCGGCGTTGCGTATGTTGCGAGAATGTCTCTCTCTCGCGTGTTGTACGATTCTAGATTATTTTGACATACACAGCCACTTGATAGATCAAGATAGAAGGTAAAGTAAGTATACCAAGCTCCTTGAAATATGGTCTGACTGATGTACATTGCGATACGCCAACAATGGCACGTACGGCACGTTTTGGGCGCGGAACGCACGCTCCCAGTCGGCAGCGCGCGCGTATAGCTCAGCGCCGTATTGTAACCGTGAATGCACTGTGGCGAAGTAACATGCGTGACACTTCCGTAGACACCACTCGGGATACTCGTCTTAGCGCAAAGCACGCACTGCTAACTTTAGCACACATCTTGTCGATGTGATGTTCCCACGTCATGCTGCGATCAATCTCGAACCCGAAAAATGCGGTGTTCTGTACCTGCTCAATCCTAACACCATTTAGCGAGACTTTTAGCGGTTTTGTATGGTGTCCCGACAGACAAAGGTGAATATAGTGAGTCTTTTTTGAATTTAGCATAAAACCGTTGGCACTAAACCATGAATTTAAGCCGTTTATTACGATATTTAATTTCTCTTCTAATTCCTCTATTGAAAGAGCTGTGACTACGGCAGCCACGTCATCCGCATACATGAATATGGCTGCACCCTTCACGGCTTCGGGTAGATCGTTTAGTAGGAGAAAACATAATATTAGAGACTGACGAACCCTGCGGTACTCCCATAGACGAAGGCAACGGGTCTGATTTATTGTCGCCATCGCCAGCATCCACTACTTGAGAGCGGCCTCGTAACATGTCAGTCAATACCTCGTATGATTTCCCAGCTATGCCATAGTGTTTCAGCTTTAAAGCTAAGGTCTCATGGTCTGCAACATCGAAGGCCTTCGATAAGTCACAGCATAAGACGGCTACTTGCTCTTTACGTTCACGGGCAGCCAACACGCTACGAATCACTTCACGCGTTAGAAGTCGTAGACCTCCTTCGCGGTATGCGTATTGTTGTTCACAGCGCCTCGGTTTTCCGATAGGTAGGCCACTAATCGCGAACTCAAGCCATTTTCGAATACTTTGGCTATTGCTGGTATAATCGATACTGGTCTATATCCATCAATATCGTCCCGTTTGCCTTTGCCTTTAAATATCGGGGACACTTTCGATATCTTCAGCGGCGACGGGTACGACCCCTCCCTAAGACACTTATTAAACAGTGTGGCGAGAACCGGAGCTAGAGGCAAAATTGCTAGTTTAATTAGCTCCATCGACACACCGTATATGTATTTTGACTTTTTTGGAGGAGACTATGCGAAATACCTCATCAGCGGAAAAACTTGTTAGTCTGAGGGAACGGTCAGACGCGCAGATACTAAAATTTTACATACATTAGCAGCATTAGCTTTCATTAGCACATTAGCATTCTTGTACTTTTTACTACAGCCACTGTTACAATGACAATAAAGTTCAGTATTAAATATAAGCCAGCTGAGGCCAACTTTTTTAACGCGCATAGGCCCGAGTTTTACCTCCAACTCGACGACGTGAGCGATTTTCAGTTTAAAGGTATTGCACGCTGACCTTAAGAGTTGTTATTCACTCTGACCTTGAAAGGTTTCAGATGATGTATCTCAAAAAATTGTAAAGCTGACTTTTTATTCCACAGTTCGAATAAGGAAGGAAGACTCATATAGTTTTGTACGAAGTTTATGGTTACTTACAAATACAGGTGTGATCACTGATCAGGTCTCTATCAGGTCGCTTAAAACTGCGGTATGGTAGTTTAACCTATGTATTGTATAATAGTGTAGTATCAAGCGGTTTTACGCTCGTTATTTGCGATTGCTTTACTCCCGAGATAAAAAGTAGCCTATATGTGATTCCAGACTAATTTCTATTTAGGTATACGAAATTTCATCCAGATACCTAGAATGTGTGAATTGAGAAGTGAAGAAAAAAATTGGTTGCCTGTAAAGTCGGTATACGGGCGAAAGTTTTACGTGACAACGACTTTGAGTGGTAAAATAATTTTACGGAAGGGACGCGTGCCTTTCACTTTTTATTTATTTATTTATTTATTTATTTATTTATTTATCATCAATTACCTGTCGCACTTACAGACATGCCAACACGTGCGACAGGTCATAATTATGTTACATGCATTACATTAATTCTTATCTAAATAATAACAACTACTTATGTCTGTCTCTCTCGCTCTTAGGCGGGCTAACCATGCCCGAGTGGAAGGGACGCGTGCCTCTCACTCGCTCTCGTTGTGAGCGCATAACGTGAGCGGAGCGTAACGCAGTTTCTTGAAGTGTCACCCGGCAAACCAATTTATAAGACGTTGTCACGTCAAAAATATAGTGAGGGAAACCTTAGGATCTTTCGAGGTCATCCACCAACTGCATAAGACGGCGTGGTAGATTATGACCTTGACTCTCTCCTTGTCTTTGTCTTGTAGAGAAGTCTCCATGTCCCAGCTGTTGAAACATTCAATTTTTATCTAAACTCACTTTTTTTCTTAAATGCAAACTTTTACTTCGAAAAATAGTGCGGCGTAATAGGGTTGGGCCTCAGGTACACGCCGGCCGGCGCGGCGACCGGTAGCGCTGACGTGCGACGGTTAAAAACGAATTACCTCGGAGCACCCTGTAGCCATTTGTCATGCATAGTCGGAGAGACGGCGCACTATTCATTATCACTGCGATGCTCAGGAATTGACAGGATATTAATTGTTACGATGCTGATGAATTGTTCTGAATGACACACCCCGGCGCGGTGATGACGTCCGTACCGGTTTGAGTTGATAAATCTATATTAGGAGTTATACTCGCTGACCTGGTATACAATGTTTTGCCTAATTAAGAACAATATTATAGGTTAGTTCGATTATGTGAATTTGTTTTTATGACCCAATATATGGAACTGTGAATGAATCAATTGCGTATCGGTAAAGTTGCTTAGCAACAACTGCGTAGTATTATGTAACTACTTGCCAAAAAAGATAGTAATGTTTTAAATAATCGACACTAAATACCAAAAATATACTATCTCTACATACTCGCCAAAAGGCACGCGCCTTCCTTCTTCCCTCTCTTAGGTCAATTCACGGGCTACAATTCCTCTAAAGGGTTTTTCAATGAATTTCAGCAAAGAAACGTAAAAGTATTTTTAAACACTTCCTTGAGCTAACATAACATCATCGCTTCTAGCGACAGCTATCGCTTACTAGGTGAGCTATACTATGCTACTTCCCATTCATTTTTATAGTTTTAAATTATACTTTTTTTTTAAATAATTAAATTTTTAAAATACTTTTTTGTATCTTTACTGTTAATAAATATAATAAATAATAAATATAAAAAATATTGGTGGACAATTCACACACAACACCATCTGACCCCTAACTAAGCAAAGCTTGTGTGATGGCAGCCAGATGGCTGATATAATACTTATATATTTTTAAATACATACTTATTATACATAGGAACACCCAGGCACAGTGCAAACATTTGAATTCATCACACAAAATATTTGCACTGGGTGGGGATCGAACCCACGACCCTCGATAAGGAGAACACTTATAATTAATTTAAGATTTATGTAAACACTTATACCTAATTATACAGAAAAATACAAAATATGAACTGAATTCGTGTTTTAAGTTAAATGGAAATACGAAACTTAGAAAAACAGTTCGCTAGCTCTCATCACCGAACGTAATCCAGATGTTAGAAGTTGCGTTTTTTTAGTTTCGTGCGGATCACAGAACGAGCGCGCGCTATCACCGCAATATCAGCTAACTCATTTTTAATTACGGGCCTAATTGGGCTTTGTTTATTTAATCACAATTTATTACAACCGCCATGTTTTTGATTACGACGTGCCGCGCGGTTCTTTTGTACACGCGCGTTACGCAATGTGACTTTATTTGAGGAAAACGTATAAAATTTATTTTTGTATATTTTGAAACTACAATAGAACTATAATTCTTCAATTTAAAATTATTTCAGACATTTGACAAAAATTCACAATTTTTGTTGAATCTACCACCAAGTCATCCAGATATGGCCCAGACAAATGCTTTAAGAGACATAAGAGCAAATTTTATTTTTTGTTAATGTTTTAAAAACCACAGCACCGATTTCTGGACCGAAAGCTGGATAGGATTACAATTAGATATAATAACATTCAAACGTAGTAAAAAATATTTTGCAATCGTATTGACAAAAATAAGTGAAACACAAAAAACTGGAAAGCCGTGGAGTAAACCGCAGGCACAACTAGTAAATAATAAAGTAAAAAATATCTTCAAAGTACAAACATTCTTGACTAGATGTCGCGACGAGGCTCATGTTATTTGATAAAGGTTATCATTGCGATATTGGTCTGGGCTGCGATAATAGCAGTTGCAGACACTTTATCAAAAGTAGCATGACGTTATTTTGGAATACATTATAAATAGAAGTAATTCTTTTTGTAATCTTGTCAACCAATTTATTTGAAAGAGAGAAGAGATATGGAATAATTTTGTTACGTACATACATACGACATTATTCTGTACAGAATTGGAATGATTGAATTTGGTCTACCACTCTAATTATTTTGTCACATATAATATTATAAAAAATACAGGTCACATACTTTATGTTTTATCAAATTATTCAAAATCAACAAAGATAGTATAGACACGTCATCAAACTTCCGTAGTAGGAGGTTGTTACGTCATTTCTATCGCTTGGCTTCGCCCGTAGTAAATATATAGCACATAGCGATTACTATACGGTACTTACGGATCACCAACGTCCATAACCAACATTGAAATAATTTTTGAAACCGGTCTCTGAGATTAACTAAGAGTACTTCCTGAGATTAGCGCGTTCAGACAAACAAGCTTTTCAGCTTTATAATAATAGTATGAATTAACAAGCAAAAAAAATCTCCTGCAAAACACGTTTGAAATCGCCAAACGGGCAGCCACCGCGCGTGTGCACTCGCCTTGAAAAAGACCGCCGAACGCGGCCGAAACTCGAATCGGATTGACCGACCGCATATACGTGAGAGTATCCCGTTATCCAATTAAATACGTTTGAAATAATTATAGTTACAATTGCCGGCCTTCTCGCTAGAAACGATATTTTCCAGCCAATCGTGGAATAAAAATGGATTGCAAAATAGAGGAAGACAGATGTCACTATGTGTGTGTGAAGCGGTTAACCATCGCATAAGAAATTATCACTTCTACAAAGAATAAATGGATACCTACTAAAACAAACAACACAATGTTTTTTCTAAATAACGAGACGAGCAGGACATGTGCCTGATGGTAAGCAACATGCCACCCACATAACATAACAGTGACACGCAGCTGTTGGAACATGAAGAGTCCAAATCATTACCTAGCACTGCACTGCGCTCGTCACCCAGAGATCTCAGATGTTATATCTCTAAACCCTGTAATTTCTCTGGAAACATTTCCCTTCAAACCGGAACAGAGTAATGTTTGCACATTACAGCTTGGCTGTAGAATAACTAGCCAAGGTGTGGTACTTCCCCAGGCGGACTCTGCCAAGAGACACATGAACTATTGACAAACATAATGAATGATTAACATACTTTCCAATAAACCAATACATGAATAATAGGGGGTAACACGCTCCACTATATGTACATATACTCGTACCTAAATACGAAAGATAAACAACGAAGTCCTTGTCTCCAATAGGGGCATTGATATTTTTCACTTAAAGTTATTCCAATTTCAGAGGAAAATGAAAAAAAATTTACTCTTTAATCTAAAAGAATAACCCTGTTGTGCTTACTGTAAATACTATTATGAGTTTTTTTTTTTATTATTTGTTTATACATTAATTGTTTCACAATGTTTATATACTTATCTGTTGTGTTATAATATTCTATGTTTATATCTTATTTATTTACTGTTTTATAGCATGTTAGTTTTAAGTTCAGATCTGTTGGCCTAATTTTCTTTATGTATTATCTCTAATGTAATATTATTATTATCAAACCACTGTATTTATATAAATGTTGTTTCTAGGCCCACATAGTTTGGAATGTAATACAGTTCTGTACAGTATACTCTTATGTTTATGTTTATTACATCCTGTTTTGTGTGCTCATTGAATGAATAAATAAAATAAATAAAAAAATACTTTGTTATTTTCTAAAAAGATTTCTTACAAAACATAGGTAATAAATAATAATTGGTGACAGTTGACTAGGTAATAGTTAATGAGAGTTGTATAAAAAGCAAATAATAATGAAATAATCTTAAGATTAAATTCAATTACTTTATCAGTACAAAAAGATCAATCATATAGATTCCATGAACAAAAAAACCTATTTAGCGGTGTCATAATCACCTTTCAGGTAGATTAAAAATATATCTCACGGATCATTTTTCGCGCGTTCCCTGAGATCGCATTGTATGAGCGCACATTTAACGATTTCCTCAGTTCATTTATTTCGTCTGTTCTTAGGTAAATAATTTCTTTACGCCATAAACCTGCGCCATTACGCTCGCCATAAAATGATGGAATTGCTCGTAACTCACGCCATGAACTCTGGCGTTACCAATGCTATGAGAATATATTGTAGATATGTTCTGTGGGTACTAAGCTTGCGGAACGAATTTCATAGATTTTTCGTATTGCATGTTGTATAGAATAATAATAAAAAATTGGCAGTTATAGAAACTGCCAAAAGAAGTGAAAATTTATAACTCAGAATTTGATAGCTTACTCTGAAAAAAAAAAGCGGGTGAAACCGGAGGACGTCGCCATGAGCATGTCCAATGGGAAATGCTGACGCATTTCTAGATGGCGAATGGCCATATTGGCCATGGTCCCCAGTTAACCCGAAGATGTATGTATTATCATTCCCGAGCGTCACGCTAGAATTCAATTCACAGTCCACATCTGAACTGTGATAATAATTCTGTCTGAGGCGCGCTAAAAGAAGTTTTCACTTCAAAAAACGATTTATTTTCATTGTAAAGAAAAGTGCTATAATTTGGTTTAGTACAGCTGATCTGCATAATTAGGGTTCCGTAGCCAAATGGCAAATTATACGGGACCCTTATAGATTCGTCATGTCTGTCTGTCTGTCCGACCGTAAGTCACACCCACTTTTCTCCGAAACTATAAGAGCTATACTATTGAAACTAGGTAAGTATATGTATGTATATGTAGTAGATGTATTCTGTGAACCGCATTAAGATATTTATACAACAATAGAAAAAAAAAATTAGGGGTGTCCCATACTTAGAACTGAAAATCAAATTTTTTTTCCATCAAAACCATACGTGTTGGGTATCTATGGATAGGTCTTCAAAAATTATATTGAAAATTCAATTTTTTTTTTCTAAACTGAATAGTTTGTGCGATATACTTCTTCATAGTGGTAAATTGTGTCCCCCCCCCCCCCCTGCCCTCTAATTTCTAAAATAAGAGAATGATATAAAAAAAAGTGTATGATGTACATTATCACGTAAACTATCAACGAAAATTGGATTGAATAAGATCTAGTAAGTAGTTTTTTAATACGTCATAAATTCACTATTGTTAAAACACTGCTTGAAGTAACAACAAACTACAAGAACTTTTTTTATATTATGCTACTTGCTGCTACGGAAGCCTTCATGGGCGAGTACGACTCGCACTTGACCACTTTTATTTATTACGCCTGTGCCCCGTTTTCTGTCATACTACTCGAAAATGTGACATTGCTTTTATTAATTGACGTGTAAATTGTACATTTATGAATAAAGTACTTTGACTTTGACTTTGACTTTGCTTCATAGTTAACATTCAACGTTCCAAAGCCTTGAATAAATTTGACATTTTCATAGTAAGACCTACTAAACTGTGCAATGCTTTTGTTAGGGGCTCTATGCCTACTATAGTAGGCCCTAACACCTACTACTAATTATTTGTGAGGTTGAAGTTTTTATGTTCATGAGTTTTCTTTGACAAACTATACAGTTTTGTAGGAATACAAATCTTTATGCTTTTGTTAAGATAAGATGATACAAAACATAAAAGTTGCCCCTATACAAACTGGCCTCTAACACCTACTACTAATTATTTGTGAGGTTGAAGTTTTTCTTCCTCATGTTCATGATTTATGTTTGATTCTTCATCTTAGATTAATTTCATTTGGTTGTGATATATATTTGTGTGAGATAAATGTTTGGTGAGCACAATTTCGCCAACGTGGTCAGGAATTGGTAGTCCGTGCATGTAGCTGCTTTAAGTAGCTACAGTACATGTCACTGTTTTGTAAAGGGTAGCAGTGTTGCTTACCATCAAGCGAATATTTTGTTCGTCTCATCACCCTATGTTATAAAAGGTATTAGCAAAAACGTATTCTTATTTTTTCTATTTATTTCTTGAAGCTAAAAAGTCTAACTTCAACCCTAGAATAAATAATATCCTCAACGCAAAACGTACCAACTTGAAGTTAGTGACACTGTTAAATAAAATGTGGTTTAACCCACTTCAGGGTGACGGGTTTTCGTGACAGTGTGCAAATGTATAAAAACAATCTGTCACAATATTTTCCTAACATGCCAAAAAAAGTTTAATTAAAAAAAAACATAAAACGCAACAGATCTGCCTCTACAAAATAGGAATCAAAGGCAGCCGAATTGTAGTCACATGGTAGGGTATAGCTAGCTATGACGTAGCTGCTGAAGCTCTGTTGGGCAGAAGTTACGGGAATTTAATAAGGTTTTATTCTTCTCACCTTTATCGCTTTTGCTTATACTTTTTCATCAGGCGCGGGACACATTCGGCTCTCTGGGGCGCAATTAAAAAGGCGAATCAAAATCGCGAATGGGCCGCAGTTGATTTACGCGTACCGTAGCCCTCATAAATGTTTGTGGTGCTCGGTACTCGGTACAGACAAGCAAACAATACGTATCAAAGTACGTATAAATCAGTCACTGATGTTTTTGAGGGCCTACCCTGAGCAAATGACGTTGAGTATATCGTACTTCATCGCACACTCCATGACAGAGCAAGAGAGAAAACAGTATTTTAGTATTTTGGAAAAATATTCATAATCAAGTCGCCTATCCGTGTATCCGTTGGTGTGCATACTAAATTCAAATAATAGTGGCTTTTCGAGTAGATGTGTGAGGATGTCATTTTAAATTATTCCTATTTTTATGGTTTCGTTATGAGAAGATTAATGCTACTAATATTATAAATGTCAATGTATTGATATTTGGATGTTTGTTGCTCATTCACGCCGCAACGTATAAATGGATCGAGCTGAAATTTGAAACACAGTTAGATCATAGTCTGGATAACAGATAGGCTACTTTTTATCCCGGCAAAATAACGGGAACGTAAACAACGCGGGTGACACCCAAGACGCTGTTAGTATTCAATATTTACCACTAAACTGCCAAAAAGAGGTCGTAGCTTCGATTCCCGCCTTCACCTCTGATTATTATTTTCACAAGTACAGTTATACTACTTTGTTATAACCACTGTATTTAACGGATTTCGTACGTTACCACATGATTGAGCAACAAACATTCAAACTTTGACATTGTGGGATAATAGGATTTACGCTTGCAATTAATACAATAAAAGTGTATAAAATTCCGATAATATTATATTGAAACTAGCGACCCGCCCCGGCTTCGCCCGTGGTACATATATATATATATATAACCTACAGCGTTCAAGGATTACGAACATATGAAAGAACGGTGAACGATTTTTTTAAATCGGTCCAGTAGTTCCCGAGATTAGCGTGTTCAAACTATATATATGCTATAGGCTACTTTTGATCCCCAAATTATCGTGCTGTTTACTGGGTCAGAAGTGACACCTGTAGACATCTGGCGGGGATAACTAATTAAATGACGATTGATCAGTTTTCGACCGGAGAGGAAAAATGATTAAATTACTAAAATGGCTATTAAAAAATAAGGGTTGATCGTAGAAAGGTGAAAATTGAGGATTGTATGTATTTTTGTATGTTGTATCATACAAAATAGAAATTAAAATTTTGTCTAAAAAATAAATAATAAAATTTAGGGGTGGACTACCCCTAACATTTAGGGGGATGAAAAATAGATGTTGGCCGATTCTCATAGATACCGGATAAGCACAAAAAATTTCATCAAAATCGGTCAAGCCGTTTCGGAGGAGTATGGCAACGAAAACTGTGACACGAGAATTTTATATATTAGATAAATAAAGTACCCATTTGTGTTGATGCCTGTACGTCCGTGGGTAGCAGTGGATTGGCGTCATAACTCACGTCATTTATCTGTGACGTTGACTGTGCGCCGAAAACCATTACAAATACGCGGATTTATTGCAGTCGGCTCATTTCACTATGTACCGGCTTCTGAGGCTTCAATGTTACCCAGGGTTATTATAGAATACTTTAAAATTCGACAATTGTGTGTGACAATGATTCAATGAAAACATTATATAGGACTTACCCAAATTATTTCTTAGGTAGGTATACTCTCTCACTTCATAGCCCATGGGGCTCGGAGTTTTCTCTCATGGAAAGAGTTAAGCCCATCATCCATTACGCTTTCTCAGTGCGGTTTGGATGACCATGACCTCAAAAGATCGTTGGTCTATGACCTCGCGATATTGTCCTTCACTGTTAGAGCCAATGGACAAAATATAGTTATAAGTACTAGGATAAGGAAAAAGTACCTGGTTGTCCGAGCTTTGCTCGGTTTTTTAAATGATATTTAGGAAGGTACGAATTACGAAGTGATGACTTACTTAGACCTACTATAAGGCGCTAAGTATAAGATTTTCTCAGAAAAAAAAACAAAAAGAAAAGGACCACCAGGATTCGAACCGGGGCCTGTTGACTCCGAGGGCGAGCATATTCCGTCTGAGCCATTTAGACTTAAAGAACAGTGGCGAAATAAGTTATTGTATTCTAATAACATTGTACGAGTTTTTCATTGTTTAAAAACGCGCATAAAATGATGTTTTTAAAAAATAACACCTAGCTAGATCGATTTATCGTCTCCGAAACCCCCTGTATACATAATTTCATGAAAATCGTTCTAGCCGTTTCCGAGATTCAGATTCTATATATATATACTTATATAAATACAAGATTAGCTCGTTTAAAGGTATAAGATACTCAAAAATGCTAAAAAGAGATGCTATCACGACCTCAGAATTGTGAATCGCACGTTTTAACCACTAGAACACCTTGATTCTAGTTATAGGTCGCCACATAGTTACCTACATAATAGAGGTGCATATGTGATTAACTGTAACTCGTTTCATAACACGTTTCTCAACTACCATGCGATAAAGATTTCTGCGAGCAAAAAGTAGTCGGTTTTTTAAGTAAAGTTGTCAAAGAAATGTTTTTCTGTCCATACTACTACCTTCTAATGTTATAAATGTCAAACTTTGGATGTTTACCGCTTAATCATATCGGAATTTCTAAATTAATCGGAAACAAATTTGGAACACAGATTATTTTACTTTGGAATAACACATAGGTATATTAATAACTTTTCATCGTGTAAGTTACTGCAACGGAAAATACACAAGTAAAACCGCGAAACAATTGTAAGACAAATCATTTAGAATCACAGAACATTTCCACAAAAAGCCTCCACGCTGCTACACGGTGCTTTATTACTAAGTACTTACATTATTTTGTCGCGAACCACAAAGAAGTAAAAAATTAAAGCCTCCGGTAACGCTCGGGTGAAAAAATAATTTCCTCCGGGCCCTAAGGGCTTCTAAACAGAACACAAAGAAAGGATTCCTCGCTCTATTCTGTCACTATAACGTCTACACAACAGTATGGGATGATTTGCTGCAAAATAAGATCTAGATAGACATAGAGATGCTCTTCAATGATGCACAAATAAAAAAGAATTCACAGAAGGAATTAACATTGAACTTTAAAACTGGTAGGTATAGTAAGTTGGTGGCCTTATCGATGAAAGTGATCTTTTGCAGGCCTTTGGATGGGAAAAAAAATTTCAACATGACAAAATACAGCGTGCACAAACAAGAAGTATAAACACGGAAATCAAAAAACACATTTTGTCATGAACTCGAAAAGAAACCCCGTTATAGAAAGTGTGAGAAAACAGTAGCGGGAATAAAAATTCGGCTGCACATGCATGCCAGATATATCTGGATTAAACTGGACATGCTTTGCCAAATATATCTGGACTAATCTGAACATGCATCCCAGGTATATCTGGACTAACCTGGACATGCATGCCAGATAATTATATCTGAATGGAACTATACATGGATGCCAGATATATCTGAACGAAACTAAAATAAACAAGAACAAATAGTATAATAAAAAATTTATCCAAGATGATGTGGTCGCAGCAACAGCTACTGTTGTTCCTGCGCCCGTGTTGTGATACGCTTTGTTTTACGTTTGTCGGACGCTGACGTATTGCGCTCTCTTCCCGCGGGACGGATACAAGATGACTGTCAGACGCACGCCTACGAATGCTCTTTGATAGCATTCTATACGTGTGTATGTGTTTCAGGATAGTAATATCAAAACAACTAGTTATAATTAGGTCCTACTTTGACGATGCACTAGAAAACTAAAATTGACTTTTATAAAAATTTACTAGCTGTATGCCCCGGCTTCGCCCGTGCTACATTATATCCTATAGCACTCAGGAATCATGTATATGTCCAACGGGGAAAGAATTTTTGAAATCGTTTGAAATCAGTCTAGTAGTTCCTGGGGTTAGCGCGTTCAAACAAATAAATTACTCAGCTTTATAATATATGTAGGTACACTCCGCGAGGCATAAGCTGAGCTTTGCATTTGTGTGAGTGTACATGGATAGTGTAGGTGTGACAACCGGCCTTAGGCGCGGCGCCATTCTGTCTCGCCGCGCTCCTGCCTGATTGGTGATCACTCACACTAATGCAAAGCTCAGCCTATACCTCGCGGACAAAATTTCAAGCTCCTGCCTGATTGGTGATCACTCACACTAATGCAAAGCTCAGCTTATGCCTCGCGGAGTGTATAGACGTAATTTAAAAAAGCCGTGGTAGCGTCGTACTGGTAGGTATCATTAGGTCGTAGGTTCCAATCATGTCAGTAGGTCTGAGTCTCTTCCAACTATAGATGTACAACTTTCCTCTCACCAGCTTTAATGGTGAAGTAAAACAACGTGAAAAAACCGGCGTCCCCCCTGGGCCAGCGTGATGGCTTACGGATGGAATCTCTATCCTTGAATGAAAAACCCCGAAATTTCAAAAACGGGAACATTTAATGAGCTGCTTTATTCTTGTACTTACTTGATACGAAAAGTTGGAATTTAATTCAATTTTCAAGATTTTAGTTTTTTTGTTTGTAAAATTTTGGTATTAATTATTAATACCAAAATTTTACACAACAAACAAATTTGACAAATCGAGCTAAATTTAAATTATTTAGCTCGATTTGTCATTAAAATTAGATTAGGTACTGTTGTATAAACTGTAATATCATAATTTAGCATAATTAATTCAATGTATGCTCACGCTGCTGAGTTTCAGGGCCTTCAAAAGACTGTGGTCTTCGTTCTTCTTTCAGGAAGTCGAAAAAGGGGCAAGAAAAGAATCAAAGTCACAATTTACGACTGGCCACATGTCGGTTAGCAGATGGCACATGTCCTCGAAAGATACCTTTTTGAAACACGTTTGTTTCCTCGTAATATTTTTCTTCGCCATTAAAAATAGTGGCGATGACAAACTCTTCCATCTGCTCTTGGAAAAATATTCAGAGCTGCAAGCGGCACTTGAATCTCAGTTGTGAAATCAGTCGTTGTAGCCATTTGGTCATCGTGGTTTTCTGGCATTTAAGAAAGAGATTTAACTGAACTGAACCGAACTTTAAATTACAGATTTCTTTTTGTTAACGGACCTATAATAGCTGGCTGATGAGACTCCACTCCACTAACGGAATTTTGGGTTACCGCAGAAAAAGCAGGACCCGAAAAACCTGATCATAACTTTCAAACTATCATATTTACCCTATGTAACATACAACTGATACTTGAAAGAGGAATCGATTTAAGAAGTCGAATTGACTAACTCAGAAAATAGCAACTATTTTTATTTTTATAGGTTTACACTTGCCTGCTATGACGCCTACTGTTAAGCACAGGTGCAGTCCACGAAACAGCGAGCTTACCCACAAAATACCGACTCAACCTCGATTTGAAAATACTAAGACTAAGTCATAATTATCATTTATTTTCCAAAATCGTGGCGTAAAAAAATATAAACAAACTTTAAAGATATCTCCGACCCGATCTTATAATTAACTATGCATAACATTTATTAAAATAACTTTGTTTTCCTTAACATAACTTTATTTTCCTCAACTCACCGATCATAAAGATTAATCTCTAAACACAGCTGCTCAAGGTTCAAAATTGTCTAGTGACCGGACAGAGCGTTGTCAAGTTGTCATTAAGATCGACCTCAGAATCCAAATGTCGATAACTTCTCAGTACCCATTCATATTCTGTCGTATTAAGATGTGGTCTGAGTTTGTCTTTGTGTGGGTGTCATCAGTGCTCGTGTGTGGAGATAAATATGATAATATTGATTCTACAGGTGAGATATAATGATTGTGTTATCTATACTAATATTATAAAGAGGAAAGATTTGTTTGTTTGTTTATTTGTAATGAATAGGCTCCGAAACTACTGGACCGATTTCAAAAATTCTTTCACCTTTGGAAAGCTACATTATCCCCGAGTAACATAGGCTATATTATATTTTAAAAAAAATTAGGAATCCTTACTAAAACTCCAATAATGTAACATAAGGTGTAAAAAAAGACATGAAAAATTCCTTACGTCGCGTGCGCTGCGAAAACTATTGATGATGGAACAAAATCATTTACTACGACTTTGCAGAACTCATCATTATCTACAAAAAGTGTCGCGACAGCATATGTCTAAATATTATAGTTAATACCTTTTTATAATTTTTTACATTTCATTCGGAAGATATCACGAGTTTAAAAATGCAAGTATTAGAAAAAAGTCGCGTGGTTGTCGCTCACCGCGCTCAGCTAGCCAGCAGCCAGCTATCGATGTAGGCTCCATGTAAGCGTCACTGGGGTACGGGGGGGGAGAGAGTCGGAGAGTCAATGTGATAAAATAAAGTGCCGCGCGGCTCACTCGCGCGATCGGTTCCCTATGCAGCGGTCGTGTGCGTGATCGTTCGTTTAATGTAACCATTCAAACTGCTTATAGTAGTATTTTATGGGTATTCCTGTTAAAAATTTCAGCAAAAATTTAGTAAAAGGTAGTTTTCTAAGCCCATATTTTCAAATTTTTTTCAATAAGTAAGTACCTACTACTTACCTGATAATAAATATTATATTTTAATTATTCAAACAGCTTAGTACTTCATATAGTTCAATAAGCAAAAATTTAGTAAAAGCCTGTTTAATTATTAATTTCCTTCTATTTTTCATTTTATAATGCCCAAAAATGCCAAAAAGATCAAGATCTCAACTTTCTAAACATAGTTCCCAGGCGAGGGCAATAAAAATACGGCGTAATGAGGAATCTTCATCAGAAACTGAAAATCACCTTGCAAGTCGGAGAGAATACGCGTCGCAATCGCGTGCTAGAGAGTCAAGTATCGAGCGTTCGCAGCGGCTTGCTGAACAAAATTTTATCACTGGCCCAGCAGCTGGTCAACTAGCTCATATACCGAGGATACCGATGATTCCAACTGATCTGCCAATCCCTTTTAAACGACTTCAGTTTCCGGTGAAATCATCTTTCGCTTTAACTATTAACAAGTCCCAGGGCCAAACCTTCGAATTATTAGGGATCGACCTACGAAAATAATGTTTCACTCATGGCCAACTGTATGTTGGCCTATCACGTCGGAGCTCCTGAAAATCAATTTATTTTGCTGCCACAATAAAACTACTTCAAATATCGTTGACAGGAAGCTCTGACTCACTAAAACTAATGGCTTTTGTTTTGTAAATAATATTATATATGTATAAAATTTTAAAATAAAAAAAAATACAAAAAAACATTAACAAAAAAAAATTCATAAAAAAATTCAAACTTCCTTTATAATTTACTTTTTTTTTTTTGAAACCCGATACAAAAAAAGGGTGTATGTGTGTGTGTATGTACCCGTGCGAAGCCGGGGCGGGCCGCTAGTCTTTACATATATTCGTGAGATTTTAGTATTAAAATTAACGTGGTTGTTACACATATTTAATTGGATAACGGGACACTCACGTATATACGGTCGGTCAATCCGACTCGAGTTTCGGCCGCGTCCGGCGGCCTTTTTCAAGGAGAGTGCACGCGCGCGACGGCTGCCCGTTTGGCACATATTCGTGAGATTACTAAACCTTTGTCTTGAAATATTTCGATCTGCATTGGTGTTAGCAATTTTTGAAACGGTAACTAAACGAATAAAAATATTTATTGTCAGAAATTCATAATGAATCTAATAGCTTCACACGATCGATTCTTTTGTTTATTTTTTCAACGTCAAATATAACCTGATTATCGTCATCTATACTAATATTATAAAGCTGAAGAGTTTGTTTGTTTGAACGCTAGGATCTCGGGAAGTACTGGTCCGAATTGAAAGATTATTTTTCTATTGGATAGTCCATTTATCGAGGAAGGCTTTAGGCTATAGAACATAACTCTACTATTAATTGAAGCGGAGCATGAAATAAGAATGTAACAAAATCGGGAAAAAATATTCCCCTTTTGAGAGTTTTCGTACGTTTCGTGCTTTGACATGACACATGACAGCATGTGTCAAAGATTGCGTCATTGAATTTCAGTAATCTGTGCATTGAATATAAACGTTTGCTATTTTTTTTTTCTAAATCTGAGTTGGTACGACCAATTTCCGACAGGTGGCGTAGCAGGTAGCTGAAGAGGATTTTTGTTTGAAATCGATATTCTCAGGAACGAGTGAACCGATTTCAGTCATTCTTTCACCGTTGGAAATGTACGGGATCCCGATGAGTGCTATATAATATACCACGGGCGAAGCCGGGGCGGACATCTAGTAATATATATGGCTAGTTTATAATCTATCATCGTAAGATAATAAACTGTCTGTATTGACAATTTCACGATGACAAATACTAGCAGCGCCCCGCATTTTAACCCCCTAGTTGAGTTCCTATAATTTTCCCGCTATTAAAAGTGATTTTTTTTATCGCATATAGTCCGCGTTTGACCACCAACTCGCCTGATGGTAAGCGACGGTGTGGTCGAAGATGACGCACGTTGTCCTAGAAGGTACCTATTCACTCTGACCTTGAAAAGTTCTCGATTGTATCTCTCAGGGAACAAGGAGGCCGGCAACTTATTCCACTCCAAAGCTGTACGTACGAGAAAAGTGGATTCAAACCGTTTAGTACGGATTTTGGGAATATCCACAGTGTATGGGTGGTAGTGAGCCGACTTACGACTTGTCCTGTAGTGGATATGTACTATTCTAGTCTATAACCTGTGGATCAACTCAGCCCGTTCAGATGTTCCGACGTGATTGAGCAACAAACTTCAATAAACTTAGACGTATACAATATTGGATATATAAATACAATAATTACAATCTGAGTTTCGGAAATGGCTCCAACGTAATGTTCGATCAACGACTTAAATTGAGTGATCCTTTTGTCCTGCTATTTACCAGCCAGGGATGTACCTGTAGGGCCTGTAGGTGTAGGTGTTGGGGTGTAATAGGATAGATATGTGACAAGTTCTCAGCCTCAAATACCTACCCAACATTTGCTACCAGCTCTCGGTATACTTTTCTTTTTCGCCGATTACGTCAATACGCCTTGTTCATGGACATATAAAAAAAGTCAAACGTAGTCTCGATAAAACAAAAACTGTGTCCATAGAGTCAGCCACATAATATGCCAATGTGTGTTGTCACATACAGGCTGACACGCAACATCAGTGGGTCATTACACGCGCTAGTTGTGTATATGTGCGTATCAGCGTGCAAATGTGGCCGACTCTATTGATACAGTTTTTGTTTTAGCGCGACTACGTCCGACTTTTTTATACCATGGCCTTGTATAATAGTTACTGACTGACTCCGGGTGCAATACGTGAAGGTTCATGAGTCATGCACCACGCAGTCCATGGGCTAGGTAGCTTTGTTACCATCTATGCCCGAATACAACGCTTGTATTAACCAACTAAACACACCATTTATTACTACGTACTTAGTCCGTAAATCAACAGCACATATTGTACGAAATTACTTTAGCAGCGCAACAATCTTTAAGGTTTACACAGAGTGGTTAAAATGGTAACAACAATTCTAAGGTGTTAATTAGTCATTACTTTGTTACTCTAAGCCCGCAACAAAGTTGTTTTACCACGGACATAAAATTACTGTGACGGTTTACTGCGTTGTTCGATCTTTCTTCTATAGGTACTAATATTATAAAAAATTTTATAATAAATCTAGAATTGATCTCAACTGATTTTGTAAATTATTTTACCAATAGAAAACCACACCACCAGTAATAAGTGGCATAGGCTATTTCACCTTACTAATACTGTAAATGCGAAAGTTTCTATGTGTGGATGTTTGCAGCTCAATCACGTCGGAATGGCTGAACGGCTTGGATTGAAATTTGGAATGCAGTTAGATTATAGTCTAGAATAGCAAATAGTCAACTTTTAACCTGCCTTTTTCTTGTAATTATTTTATTGCAAATAAAATTTTACTTTAAATTTACTTTACTTTTATCACGAAAAACACGAGAATAGAAACTGTGTTAGTGAAACTTTCGACCACTACTGCTTTAAAATAAGTCTTATAAGCAGCTCACTTTTTATGACACCGTAATGACGCTCTTTGTGAAATTTGGTAACGTTCCTGAATTCAGTTACAAATTGAATTCGGTCTTTGTGTTTTCGGAGAAATAGAATTATTTTATACAGAGATTGTAGACGCGTGCTGTCGTGTTGCAGTAGCTGAAACAGACCTGGCCAGAGTGCAGGTGTCGCAGGGCTGGCTGCGAGGGCAGCTGCTGGACCTGGTGACGGGAGACGGCCGGTACTACAGCTTCAAAGGAATCCCTTACGCCAGGCCACCGCTGGGGAAACTGCGGTTTAAGGTAAAAACAACACTAACACGTGCTTAAAATTAGAGTGTTGTGGGCAACCCAACCTACCAGAAGCTTATTCCCCTTTCTTCAGGATTTTATTTTATAGTATAGAGTAAGAGCAGGACATGTGTTTGATGGTAAGTCACATGTTTGCCCATAACAGAATAGTAGCACGCAGCATTGAAAGGTGACTAATCTAAATTATTACCTTACACCACACTGCACTCGTCAACCAGAGACATAAGATATTTTATATCTATAGCTTGCAACTTCACTGGATAGATAGAGATTTATTGCACTTAACAAGTAAACAAAGTTACAAACATATATTGTACATATATTGACTGGCCTCGTGGCTTAGTGGGTAGTAACTCTGCCTGCGACGCCAAAGTCGTGGCTTCGCTTCCCACCCAGTGCAAATATTTGTGTGATGAATTCAAATGTTTGCACTATGTCTTGCAACTTCTATGGATAATAAGTATGTATTTAGAACTATATAAGTATTATATCAAATATCTGGCCGCCATCACAAAGTTTGGGGTCAGATGGTGTTGTGTGTGAATTGTCCACCAATATTTATTTATTTATTTATTTATTATTGGTCTTCAAATCGGAACACAGTGATATGTTCACGTTAATAGAATCACCTCCCGCTATAAAAAAACTTTTACTCTTAATTAATACAGAATTACTACCTACTGTTTGTAGTAATTATGTAAAATCAAAGTTATTTATTGATAAATGTACAATTTACACGTCAATTTTAGAAAAAAAACTAAATAAGAGCATACATGTAGGCTAATATTTTGTCATACCAATACTATGAGTATTTTGTCTGCCGATAGTCGTAGTGCCTGATATTCTCATTTTAATTTAAACTGAACTCTGTCTGTCCGCCGTTGTTATAGACCACTTCTTACTTAGCAATCCTTAATATGAAAATATTGCGTTGTATGCGCATAAGGTAAAATATGCGTATAGTAAAATTACATTTTTTTTTATTCCAGGCACCTGAGCCACCCTTGTCCTGGGAAGGCATAAGGTCAGCCACAAGCCACGGTCCAGAATGCATGCAACATGACACATCTTCCAACGACACGCTCCTCCGCAGTGAAGACTGTTTATTCCTCAACGTATACACTAAAATCTGACCCCAACTTCACCACAACCTGTTATGGTGTTTATCCACGGTGGAGGTTTCCTCACAGGATCAGGAAACGATAAAGTTTACGGACCTGATTTTATTGTCAACCGCGGAGTCACTCTTGTGACTATCAATTACAGACTTGATGCTATCGGTTTCTTATGCCTTGACACCGAAGATGTCCCTGGAAATGCTGGCCTAAAAGACCAAGTGGCCGCTCTTCGGTGGGTGAAAGAAAATATCAAAAAATTTGGCGGAGATGACGAAAATATAACAATTTTCGGAGAAAGTTCTGGAGGTGCTTCTACTGCTTACCATATGCTATCTCCGATGTCCAAAGGGCTATTCAAGAGAGCCATATCCATGAGCGGGGTGCCGTTCTGTGACTGGGCTTTACCGCACCATCCAGTGAAGCGAGCGTTTGTTTTAGGTAAGCTTTTGGGCAAAGAAACTGAAGACTCGAAAGAACTCCTCGAATACCTCCAAAGTTTACCAGCAAACAAACTTGTCGGCGTTAACCCAACAATTTTTGCAGCGGAAGAATACACAAGCAACATTTTCAAACTGTTTCACTTCACAGCGGTCACGGAGAAAGATTTTGGGCAGGAGCGTTTTTTGAGTGAGTCACCCTTAGAAATAACAAAAAAAGGAAAAATGAATGAAGTAGATGTGTTGATTGGTCACACAAACGAAGAAGCACTGATAGATACAAATGATGTTGTAAACACATATGCTAAACAATACAGTCGTTACCCGGAACTACTGGTGCCTTCAAAAATTTTGATCCAGAGCACTCCGGATACAGCCCTAGAAGCAGCGGAGAGCATTAAAAAGTATTACTTTGGACAAAAATCAATCGGCGTGCAATCTGTTAAAGAATTTTCAAGATATTTAACGGAATCTGGGTTTTTGTACGATGTCCAAGAGTTTGCTGCTAGATTACCGAAACCAGCCAATAAAAAACTGTTCTTCTATGTATTTTCGTGCTTTTCTGAAAGAAATTACTATGGTAGTCGAGGAGCCAAGTACGGAATGCAAGGAGCTTCTCATTTGGATGATTTGCTTTATTTATTTGATCCAAAGGAGTTCAACTGGAAAGTGGATAAGAGTAGCAGAGAGTACAAACTGGTTGATTTAGTCAATGCTGTTTTCACAAACTTCGCTAAATATGGGTGAGTAATGCTTTTTTATTTGAGACCCGATAAATCAAATTATAAAGTCCAATTCCAAATACAAGTCCTTGCTTAAGTTGAAAATAATTTAAGCAAGCAACTTTATTGGTAGTCGTTGCGCCGTTTGTGTTATTTTAGTGTTAGTTTGCTCAATATGTATAGATTATTATAATATTTACGAAATTATTAAAACTAGAACAAAGTTGCATTAAATCAGACTGGCTTAACAAAACGTGTTTTGTAGACATAAATGATTTCTATTTTATGTTTAACTTCTTTTGATGCACCACAGTCAGATTTTTCGTGGGCTTTGAATGGAACTCAAGCGTCACGTTCGTAAATTAAAGAAATCTTCGGGTAAAGTCGGAATCATGGCTATGCCATGCTGACGCATTTCTAGATGGCCATGGTCATGGCAACGCTCTTCGGTTTCGCCCGCGTATATTCCAAAGTGAGCTACTCGTATCAAATTCTGAGTTATAAGTTTTCCCTTCTATCGGCTAGGTACCTATGACTGCCATTTTTTTATCTTTTGAAAAAAATATCCTTCTAGTTCCGTTGATTTTTATATTTTAAACCAACTTCATAGAAATGCTTGACATGACTCTCCGTTTGGTTGAAAACGTTCATATTACGTTTATCGACAAATATGTAGTTAATCGATTTCAATGACATTTGTAATTTTCGATACCAACTGGTGGCAGCTCAGGCATAATATGTACAATATTTTGTACATAATATTATCGATTTGTTTGATTTCATAGCACGGTTTATCACAATCGGTTTCAGTTGCTGTCTTAAAGATGAGAATGTGCTAAAATTATATTTTTATTTGACTTCCGTAAAGAGATTAAAATGTAAATCATGAATGCCAGAGCTACACGAGACTAGTTTTTCAAGCTAGGATACCAAGCTAAGTTTAGTTAGTAAGCTAGCAAGCCAGCTTTGTGTAGATTAATTAGCTTCGTGTCTAAGCTAGCTAGCAAGCTAATTTACAAGCCAGGAGAGTTTTTCATTGGATAGAGTACTATTTTCAGGCTTGTATCACTCCCCACTACTGAGTGTACTACCCTAGCTTGTTTACTAGCTTCATGTGGCCAGTAAAACTAGTATACAGTTGGCTTCTAAGTAATACCACGTAATTGGTTTGTTTTCCTACCGTTGTGTTATGCGGGCATAACACTAACTTTCACGTCCAGATCAATTAAAGAATTTTTTTATTGGTCTTTAAGATCTTAAAAACCACCACACCGATTTCAATAAAATGTATACGAGTCTACGTTTGAACTATGATCTACCAAAGAAAGAAAGAACCATCAGAATCGATTCACAATCAGCGGTGCTATTGCATAACGTCCTCGTCCATAAAAAAAACATACAACAAAATTGAGAACCTACTCCTCTTTTGAAGCCGGCGAAAAAATGAGACTGCTTTTGTTCTGACAAAAACATTCGATCAGGATGCATTCGTTTGAATTAATTAATGAGAGATTGAAGCGGGAAGCGAAAACGTGTTGTGTTAAACCGGTCGCTACAAGCACTGTCGCGCGCATATTTAACAAAATTGGCGGGAAAACGACTATCGGGTTACGCAAGTGCGTTGCTTCAGTCTTTGAAGTGTCTCCTTACTTGAACTCATTAGAAGATGATGATAAAAACTCAAATTACCATTTCTTTCAGAACTCCAACCCCAGATGAGTCTTTGGGCGTCAAGTGGCCCGAGTACCACAATGACAGCCGGCAGTACGTGGAGATAGGAGACCAGCTCGTTGTCGGGAACAGTTACAAGGCTGATGTCATCCACTTCTGGAGATCCGTGTTCGAAAAAGCCGGTGTTGAATTTCATTAAAGTTAATGATTCATCTTTTCGATTGAACTTCATTGTATCTATAATATATCACCACATTAGCATAAACATTAGTTACATTAACAGCCCACTAAATGTTCCTACGGCTAAGCTAAGCTAAGGTTCAGATTTCATTATCTACAAGAACCATCACGGTGGCCCAGTGCAGGTTGGCAGATGACTCATGACGCTGAAAGATTTTTGGAACACGCTGTTCATTGCTTCACGATGTTTTCCTTCACCGCTTAAGCCAAAAGCGATGGCAAACTTGTCAGAAAAATCCTGAAAGGCACAAGAGAGATTCAAACTGACGTCTTCACGATTGTGAACGCACGTTCTATCCACTATGCTACGCCGGCTTTGTTATCGTATTATTAAGCTATTTAGAAAAAAATATTTTTGATGGCTTACATTGACCTACACTGATTCTCAATTTAGTCTTGAGTAAAATGCAGCATTTTAAATATATCTATAATTTCAAAATTATTTATTTTATTTTTTCATGCACGATCATGAACTTGATCCGATATCTTAACATACAGCGTATTATAGATTGCACAAGCGATTAGATACATATAATTGCGCCTTAACTACCACAAAAGGCTTAAATAACACCAAATAAGTAACGAGATAACGGCCGTTAACGAATCGAACGAGATTGTAACGGCGATAAACGAAATAATCTACATTACGTTAATCTCCAATCGGAATCTTGGAAAAGCTATATAAAGCCTTTGGGCAGGATTTCGATTATTCTAGTCATTAGAGTCTTTAGAAGCTGTCAATATGGTGTCCGACTTCAGGAAGAAGAAACTTCTCCACGTTTTCAACGCTTTCATCGATACTGACAGGAGTGGATCTGTCGAGAAGAAAGATTTTGAAGAAGCCGTAGACAATATTTCCAAGCTGCGAGGCTGGAAAGTTGGAGATGCCAAATACAATGAGACAAAAGAAACCTTGCTGAAGGTCTGGGAAGGACTCCAGAGCCGCGCCGACGCCGACAACGACGGTCAAGTCTCACAAGATGAGTGGATAGCGCTGTGGGACAGCTACGCCAAGAACCCAGCGTCAGCTCAAGAATGGCAGAACCTGTACTGCAAGTTTATCTTCCAGCTGGAAGACGCCAGCAACGACGGAGCTATCGATGTCGACGAGTTTGCGTCTGTTATGTTTCCTTCGGACTCGACAAGGAGGAATCCATTGAAGCTTTCCATAAAATTGCCAAGGGTAAGTCTACTGTCTCTTGGCCAGAGTTCCAAGAGTTGTGGAAAGAATATTTTGCGACTGAAGATCAGGATGCGCCCGGCAACTTCATCTTTGGATGCTATATCTGCAGTTTGTCGAAACATTCCCATTCGCACTCACATTAAATGGAAGACATTAGATGTAACAATAATTTCTGAGCAGTGCATGTTGAATGTGTAGTTTCTGTATGTATGATGAATGTAAATTTAATCAAAGGTAACGGTCAAGCGTTATCGTAAGATTATAAGATTATAAGAAATGTATTTTTGTAATAACAAATAAAACTCATTAGGTATTGCATAAAATGTCTGTTTCATTTTTTATTAGTACCAACCTATTCCTTGTGTTATCTGTTTTTGTGAGTAAATCTCCTAAGAACGTTAGTCCGATTGTTTATTTATAAAACTATCATTTATTTGCCCTCGAAAATTATAAATATTTTCCCCTTTTCAGGCATGTACAAAAATATGAGTTTATTCGTGTTCAGGGACAGGCATTTTTTTTCGTTAATTCTTCCTAATTAATATGTTCCATAATTTTTTGTTGATTTTAAAAGACAATTAAGTACAAGTACAACCATGGGATTGTTACTCAAATTTGGTAGCTGCAAACAATGTCTAATATTTCTGTATTACTTACTACTTTTCGGTTCAAATTCCTATATTTGCAGAGGAATTCAAAGACAAAAAGATAACTGATTTTAGCGCGCTTTTATTAACTTATTAATTTTGTTTTATTTTGCATTAGTTGTATAGGCATCATTAGGTGCTGGTTTGCCTAATCTATTTCGCTTATCTATTTATACAATAAAGGCAAAAAAACTTTACGGACAAATTACTTTTTACTTAATCCTGTAAGTTTGTATGTGTATGTAATCTTTATTTTGTAAAGGCTATTTTTGTTCTTTCTTATGTTTCAACACTTAAATATTGTCGTATCAAACTACCAATATTATCAGTTTTGTAGTAGTAAACCTTTTTGTCGAATCCGCCTGGGAGAGTGCAACACCTGTACCAGTTATTCTACCACCAATCAGTAGAGTGACTTTGCTGTGTTCAGCCTGGTAATAATATTTTCAAATAAATGACAAAGACAGAATATTAATCACTTTTATATTAAATATGTGTCTTGGTGATTGGGTTATTTGGATTTTTCCAAATCAAATAGCTGCGTGGCACTGTGCAGTTATGAACAGTCATGTGTTGCTCACCGCCAGACTCATATTTTGTTCGGCCCGTCGTAATATACCTACAAAAAATACTTAATTTTAGTCATGGCGTGATTCTGTCGTGTAGATCACGTCAGATTTAGGCTAAGACTCCACCAAAGCGAAGATGTGCGGAAATGTCTGAAACGGAGACGACAAGAGATATTTTTCAGCTCGGGTGGCTCCACCGAAGCCGTGCCCTACGCCGCGCGTCGTCACCTACGCACATTTCTCTTCTCCGCTGCGCGTGTCACAGCTTGCTGACATCGCCGCTTGCATCGGGCCATATAAATATAATACATCTCCGCTTAGACCACTCTCCAATGGAGCTGAGCGGAGACGAGATATGTAAATAACGAAATTATATTGGCTGTTAAAAAAAAATCTCGTCTACAATCGCATTTCACCGCTTTGGTGGAGTCTCAGCTTAATGCTGTCTACATTTTACTAGTTATTTATACAACAATTTTAATTCTAGAAAATACTGTTGCTATCGTTAGGAGCTATGAAGAAATAATCACTCCGTTATAAAACAAAACAAGTACTTATGATAAGACGCTCTTACGTGCGTGCATGATATGGTGCAGGTATCTGGGTTGTTAATTTGGTAGATTGGAATACAGATTAAAGTTTTTTATTTATTTAGAGAGTCGGAACGAGCAAAACATGCACCTGATGGTAGCACACCTGTTCACCAGTGATCGTCACTGTACGTACACTGCACAGCAGCAGTGCACATTAATTTTAGTGCAGTGTGAATTTAAAAGGAGGCTGCTGATGCTTATGAAAAGACGTTGACAAATAGTACTACTTGACTCAAGCATAGATAGATACAGAATTTTTCAATATTAGTACCGTCAAACCAACTTATAGGCATCCCACTAAATGTCCCACAGCTGGGAATCGGGACCTTCTCTAACAAGGAGTGAGTTAAGGTTATATCCACCACGCTGGCCCAGTGCAAGTTGGTGGATAACCCATGACCTAGCAAGATTCTAGGTACACGTCGGTTTCCTCAAAATACATTCCTTCGCCGTTTTAAGTTGACTTTCACTTTAAGTTAACTGGTCGTCGAATTTACGCTTGTCGAATAGGCACACAAAATCTTCGAGTGAAATTCGACTCAGAGGCTCCGGATCGAAAGTCGCCGTTTTACCAACTAGACCGGCCTGAAAGCGCCTAAATTCTGTTTATAGAGATACTGTGTTGATTTTGCAATACGACGGTTAGAGAAACCAATAACAAAGCCAGGAATAAGTATTTTGTAAGGCGACAGAGGTGCCGGGTGACCAAATAATCTTGTGTGCATTTTTTTTTAAATAAACAGTGACGAGACGATCAGGACATGTGCCTGAGGGTAAGCAACATGCCTGACACATAACAGCACAGTGACACGCAGCTATTGGAACATGAAGAGCCCAAATCATTACCTAGCACTCACTGCACTGCGCTCGTCACCCAGAGATCTAAGATCTTATATCTCTAAGCCCTGTAATTTCTCTGGAAACATTGCCCTTCAAACCGGAACACAGTAATGTTAACACATTACTGCTTGGCGGTAGAATAACTGGCAAAGGTGTGGTACTTCCCCAGGCGGACTCTGCCATGAGTCCTACCACTACAAACAACGTACGTGCATGTATTGTACGTGCATGGACGTACAAAAAAGTTAATACGTTCTTTTTTATACGTCCATGCTTGTGTATTTGAAATTTAAATACCTATTCATTCACATTTACTTATTCATTCATAATACCAACATCGTGCACACCAGCTCATCTCTTAAGCGTAGAATAATAACGTTCCCACTGATGGGAGAGTAAAGGCTACAAGTCATCTTAGATTAATGATTACCGTCAAACCTTTTTTTTAATTTTTCCTACACGGCACACGGCCGCTGCTTAAAGCCGCGAGTATAATATAAAACATCTTACTCGTATATAAACGCTGCTAAATTGCAGACAAACTACAATTGTTACGTAGAATTACTATTTAATAAAAAGAAAATAGCTAATTTATGGTTAATTGTAATAAAATAAACGAACGTAATTTCAATAAAATATTAAGTTAACGCCTGCTCATATTGCAATAGCAACCAGCTCTGGACAGACCACATGTCCACATGTGGGCTTCTAATGCAATAAAGAATCCCTCATTAGAGCCCCGGAGGGAGGGGCCGCCAGGATGGCGGATCATTTCACGGACTCGTAATATCATTATGTGCAGCTATTGGGGTGTTTTTTTTAACCCCCGACCAAAAAATAGGTGTTTTTTTTTTTTTTTTTTATTTAAATTATCCACTCCACAGACTCCGGGGTCCGTGATCTTTGTCATTACAATAATCTTTTTTTTTTACACATTTCTTGGATAAGGAGAAGAGGAAAATAGAAGGGATTTGGGTACATTTAAAATCTAATTCTAGTGCTCGTCTGTAGAGCCGATCACTACCAGTTGGGATTCCGCTAGTAATCGACTCGACATCAGTGTTTGCCTAATTGCCTTTTGCCATTTGCCTAAGCTGCCTCCTCCCGGCCCAGAGCCTCCACAACGGCCGCATTTCTGTCCCTGATGGCCATCTGTAGGTTGAAATCGCGGATGGTCTTCGATGATGCAGCCCACGCTCGCCGCACGAACCGACCGATGGCGTCGTCGGTGTCGTCAGCGTAGTATGTGAAGGTCCCCGTGTGCCGTGAGATTGCAACTACCGCATGGGGCACGCTCTCGTGCAGCTTCATGTTTGCCTTGGTTTTGATTACGATTACCGACTCGTATGTTGGTCCCTGAGCTTCATGGATGGTAAGGATGCGTGACCCGGTGCCTGACCCATAACCCTGGTTTGTCAGGGTCTCCTTCTCCTCTTGAGTGTGAACTAAGAAGAGGTGTTTGGTTGGGTGTTGGGTATTTGCGCTCCTTATATCTTCTCTGCTCTAGGGACTTTATACGGGACGCTGAGGAGTACATACCGGAGTATATTTCCCTCAGTGCATATGCGACGTCCATTGGGTTTCGATGTGTGCAGAGCAACTCCTGGCTGATCTTTGTTACCAGGTTCGGGCGATGATACCTCATTTCTAAGAGATTTTCCCTGTCGATATAAGGCAACTGATTGACGTCTCCAATGAGGACAATTTCGCCAACACCAGACAGCCTTGAAGCCATCACAATGGCTCCAAAATGGTTCATGAGAGCTTCGTCCACCATGAGGCGGCTGAAACTTTCTCTACCGAAACCATTTACCAGAGCAGAAGCCATGGTTCGCACTCTGGTTTTGACCAGGTTTCCGATTCGGTGCGATAGCTTTTCTCTTAGATCTTTTGCTGCCTCAGTTGTTGTAGTGATGATGGCGTCCTTGTCCACGTCGAAGTGTCTAATCACCCATGTTGTTTTCCACATCCTGGAACTCCGTTGACCCACTGTATTCTCGGTACCTCCCAATTTTCCCAATCTGCTTTGACGTTTCCGTTCCTTTCGATGGTCTTGGCCATCTCTAGGATCTTATCGTCCAGCATAATCTTGGTGCATCGGGCAGTAACTACAATTGGGTCGTTTGGTGGTGTCGCATAAACAGGCACTCCCGCGCGCTCTGTCTCTCTCTCGTTCAGTGTCACGAAGCCATTTTCAACACTGTAAGCTGCCATATACTGTCCTGTCATGGTTCCCTTGATGACCCGGGATGTGACATTATTGTAAATGGCTGCTTCGGCCTCCTCGAGTTTCGCCTTTAAAGGCTTTCACTTCCTAGCCTATAGGACTGCATGATGTTTTTGCAGGTCTTGAGGTTGACTTGTCGTGTCGCGCTCAGTGTGGCTATGAATTCGATGAAGGCGTTACGTGCATGGCTCCGCGGCTCCGAAGCCGTGACATAGCGGGGCGGTTCAACCTGTCCCATGTCGGCTCTCGTTCTGGCTGTTTGTTGCTGTGAAGCTGCTTTGGGGGTCTTTGACGTCGAGGGGTGATGAATGGGATGTGATTCGGGTACGCTCCTTGCCGCTGCGTTGAAAGCAGTCACGAACGCCGTGTTGGTGCCTCGGCTGCCAGTTAGATTGGCTGAGGCTTTTTCCGCGGCTGCCCTCTGCTGTACTCTTTCGGAGCCGGTTTGGATGGTCGAACTAGGAACAGGATGTCCCCAGCTGTCAGTTGCATTTGTTTGGTCGTGCGAAGGGGTTCTGAGGAAGCTCAGATTTTCCCCCCTGTCTTCGTATACGACAACCTCATGATGTTTAGAGGCCTCAATGCAACCCAGCCGGTCTGCGACTCTCGCTCTTGAATATTCGATTGCCATCGCATCCACGCTTATCACCCGGGGTGTTTCACCTGCATTTCTGCTCAGATGTGCGAGCAGCGCACTTGCCTGTGTGAAAGGCGTCCGACCTTCCGAGTACTCTATTAGTGCAATCGTTTTGTTCTTCGATCGCACCAACCGAAATTGGTGGCCGTCTAACTCGCACACCGGCATGGCGTCGTAGGTTTTCCGCTTCATCGTGACTTTTGCGGTACTCCCATTGAGCAGGCGAGACAATCCAGGCGACAAACGGGCTCGTTTCCGTTCCCAAGCGAAGCAAAAGCTTATTCCGAATCTTTCTTTGTTGCTGTCCATGAAGAGAGCCACTCCGCGGATACGGATCCCTGCTTCTCCTCGGTCTGCGTTTTCCAGTAGTTGTTTGACGGAGATGCTCTTCGAGGAGTTATGTTGGGCGGGAACCGCATGCCGCGCGGCGTCCACAGACAGCGGGGCAGAGTGTGGTGGTGATGGGGGGCGCGTATTTGATTTAGTGGAGTTTCTCATGGCCGCTATGCGGAATGAGCTCTCCATGAAGGACAGGAGCCGTGTTCTGTTATCTGGATCTACTAAGATGTTGTGGAGATCCGAGACAACCAGTCTTCTGTCGATCATAGATTCGAGCTCATGTCTTGCGACCATGAATCGGGGACAATCGACTAGCACGTGCCAGATCGTTTCAGGTTGGTCGGGGTCACACTCGCATGCCGGACTGCTCTTGAGCTTAAATCTGTACAGGTAATCTGCTATTCCTCCGTGTCCCGTCAACGCTTGTACCTGGAAGGAGTCAGTTTCGTGGTTCTCATCACCCGATATGCGTTTGCTATATCAGGGAGGAACGTCTGGGTGACTTTTCCGGTGTCCGAGGTCTCATATCGATCCTGCCATTTCTTGACCGATTCTTCGCGGATTTTCCTTTTGACGTAGGACAAGGGGATCCCTCGTAGTCCCTGGGTGACTCCGTGAGTGCCGCCGATTTGGCCAATTCGTCGGCTCTTTCATTGCCGACGGTGCCAACATGCGCTCTCACCCAGAAAAGACGAAGAGATCTCCTTCAGCATTTATCTGTTCAATGTTTTCCTTTACGCACTTAACCAAGGGGTGGCTCGTTTTGGGTTACTTAGCAGTTCAGTGAAGATCGGGAGTCACTCAGGACATTGACTTCTGGGTCCTTGCTCTTTAACGCCATTTGAGTTGCCCGGTAAAGAGCATAAAGTTCCGATTGAAAGACTGTGCATTCGGGTGGAGCTTGAAGGTCGAGTTCTTGACCTCTCTGCCATTCTCCACCATGTTAGAGCAGCTCAACTTTACCTTCAATTTTACTGCCATCAGTATAAATTTGAGGCCCTTGTGGAAGATTGGAGGTGTCTTCTAGGAGCTCGTACTCTACGGATAACTGCGTGGACGGATGGGGTTGGTCTAGGCAGTTAACATTCTGTTCGAGCTCCACTTCTGGTGGGAGGTAGTCTTGGGAGAGGTTCTTTTTACTCTGTACAAATTTGCCGCTTCCTGTATTCTCAGATCCAGGGGAGCAGGCCGGAAAGGGCAAGTGATGCTTTCAGAGAAACAGTACGGTACGACTTACAGATTTTCTGGGCAAAACCTCTTTGGATAGCGTTCAACTGAGACTTGTTTTCCTCGAAGTCTGCCGCTTGCGCCCATACACTTGAGGCATACATGATGATAGGTTCCACCACCGCGACGTAGATAGTTCTCGTGATTTCGCCATTTAATCCCCAGTTCACCTTCGCTGCACATGCGAGCTGTCTATAAATGTTCGCCACTTTTTTACATTGGGCGGTCACATGTGCTTTAAAGTTGAGCCGGCGGTCGATCAGTAGGCCTAGCAGTTTAACTTCCTCGACCAGATTTAGCCGGACGCCGGACATGACTATGTTTGGGTTTCGTATTTCAACTTTTTGTGAAAAGCATCGCGTTGGTTTTATGCGCTGCAAAGTTGAGTTTGTTAGTGTTACCCCATTGCACTGTCATGCTCAGCGCCCTGCTCGCCTGCTGTTCGATGATATTCGAGTTGCCTGTAAACACGAGAACGACGTCGTCTGCGAACGCTTGACAGTACACTCCCTCTGCTTCTAGCATTCGCAGTAACGAGTCTAGGATCACATTCAAAAGGTCGGTCCGCAGATGGACCCTTGGACGCATCCTTGGTTGTTTCCTTCTCGTAGACTGCTCTTGCATAGTTGACCTTGATTTTACGGTCGCTGAGGTAAGAGTTTACCATGTCGTAGAGGTTTGTTGGGCACCTCTTCTTCGCTAATTGATTTTTGAGGGTGGGCCACCATGCATTGTCGAAGGCGCCTTCTATATCCAGGAGATTAAGAGTACGGTATCTTTACTGTCTACTCCTTTTTTGATGTGCTCTACCAGGTCATAGAGGGCGTCTTCAGTGCCTCGCTGGGGCATGAAACCGTACTGTTTCCTACTAATAGTTGGGAGGAGATGCCATTGGAGACGGTTTACCAGAAGCTTTTCGACGATTTTTCCTAGAACGGACAGAAGACCTATGGGGCGGTATGATTTTGGATGTGTGTAATCTGTCTTACCGGGTTTGCGTAGTATGACCACGTGCGCTTCTTTCCATTGCTTGGGGAAGTATTTCAGCGACAAGCATTTGTTTGCTATCGCCAAGAAAACCTTCCATTCGCAACGTATGGCTGCTGCACAGATATCAGCGGTTAGCCCGTCTGTACCGGGAGCTTTTTCGGTTCAGAGTTCTCAGTACTGATTCCAGTTCCGCTGATGTGAATGGTGGGTCATTTTCCGGTAAGCCCATAGGCATTTCTGTCGTTCGCTCCCGTAGCTCTGTATGACAAGGTTGGTCTGTGCTCTCAGAGTCGTCAGGATAGAAAGTTTTGGCAAGTAGTTCTGCAGATAGCTGCGGGGATAGAGTGTTACCTTCTGTGTCTCTTAGGAGTATTTCTTCCTGTCTTGTCGAAGTTTGTTTCATCACTCTGTAGATCTTGTCCCACATGCTTTCTTTCTCCTGATTCGTGCAGAACTCCTTCCAACTTACCGTCTGAGCTTGTTTGACTTTTGACTTGTAGTCTTGCCGAGCAATTTGATACTGTTCGACTACAAGTTCAACTCTGTCGGGGCGGCATTCCTGATCCGTCTCTTTCTTCTGAGAACTTCCTTTTCAGATTATCGAGCGTTTTCGTATATACCATGGGTTGGATTTCCCTTCGGCGAGCTTACCAGTGGGATGGTCTGTTCGCAGGCTTCATGTATATTAGCTGTGTAGCTCGTAATCATCGACTCGAGTTCAATGGACTTTCACATTTCTCCACTGACTCCGGCGAGATGTTTCCTTCTACAAGGGAGGATTTTAACTGTGACATAAAGTTTGACCATTGTGCCTTCTTGGTGTTGTATTTGCGTGTTGTTATTGGTCTCTGTTGTTCGAGAGCTTTAACTAGGCGCAAAGTGAAAATAATTGCGTTGTGGTCTGATGTTGTAATACTTTTGTCAACATTCCATCCCTCGATTTTTCCCAGGAGAGACTCGCTGCACGTTGTTACATCTACTATGCTTGTGCAAAGTCTACCTTCCCTAACGATCTCGAAGGTTGGTGTATCGCCAGAGTTGAGAATAAATAAGTCCATTTCGTTGAAGAAAGAGTTTACGGCTTCTCCTCTCTCATTTTGGGATGTACTTCCCCACCAGTGGGACCACGCATTCACGTCACCGGCAACAATCAGGTCTTTTGTCGCTAGTTTTCACTGAATGCTTTAATCCTGCTGAGGTAGGGGTCGACTATTTGGTCTCCTTCTAAGTAGACAGAAATAACTCCCAGTCTTAGGCCTGTGCCGACCAACAGGACAGCCGCTTCCGTTTCGGTAACAAGTTGGGGGTCATGGATTACCTCCAGTTTGTCACCGAAGACTATTATGGCTGCCTTAACTGGTTTTGCCTATTTAAACTGCACTGAATAACACGAGTTCCAGGATATTGTTTCATTACGCCTTTGTTTCCCACATAGGGTTCTTGAACAAGGGCAACTGAAACCCCTTTCTCTCGCGACCTTCAGGAGTTCTGCTGTTGCATTCTGGGAGCGCTGCAGGTTTGCTTGAATGAAACGCATACCTGGTTCGCCTACTCTTTGGGAGATTGAGCCACGTTCCTCATGAGTGCCTTTAGCAATAAGATATTCGAGACCGCGCTATCCCATCCCATTTTAACCTTTCAGGGCACTCGCTACTAAACGCATTGTGTTCGAGTTCTTTTTGGGGTCTGTTGGGATGAGCAGTCGCGCAGTTCTTACATTTGGGGGCAGGTCTTCTTTCCTTGCCTTGCATTGAGTCCAAGAGTGGGTTTTCCGCAGTGACTGCAGTACTCATCCCTCTCCCGGCAGATCGCCTTTGTGTGACCAAAACCTAGACACTTCGAGCATTGCACCAAGGGCGAGTGGTCTGCCACTGGTCTCCTCTGAAGTCCTATGTAGACTTTTCGGCATCCAAAAACGCTCTGTGAATGCGAGGTGAGACCTCGATCACCGGATGGCACTCATGAGGGTTACGTGCTTTTTCCTGTACCGCACTCTGATCGCGCTTTCTTGCAAATTGACCCCTGTAGCAAATGTTTATTCTGCGCCAAAAGGTTTTCTACTATTTCGTTGTCTTTGTGATAAGACAGGACGTCTCGTATGATAATCAGTGGATTACCCGCTTTCGCAGTTTCCACCTTTAAAGACTTGTCCTGCTGCACACGATTTCTGACCAGACCAAGGTCTTCCTCTGTGCTGCAACTCAGGATGACTTTCCTGTTTCGAGCTTTTCGCACTCGGTCAACTCTTGCTCCAGTCTTCTTCGTGTCCAGAGCTAACGCTATCCTGTCTATTAAATTTTCGGCGGTCGTGGGGATGTGGGATTCGCTGTTGTCACGATAAGAGTGTGGTTCGGTTTTGGCACGATTGGCTTAGCCGCCATTTTGCGTAGTTAGGCTTTGGTGGCTTGCCCGTCTCCGCTTGGCAGATTTCGGCCTCGATGCTTAGGGCTGGTGGGGAAGAGTCAGTTTTCCTGGCGCATTGTCCGGAGTTCTGACGATACAGCTTCTAGACGTTCTGTAATAGGCAGCACGTGCTCGTCGATGTTTATTTTAATTGGGGCAGAGGATGGGGTGCTGTTTGTTTTGTCAGCATGTTTTCAATTATACTTAGCTTATCCGAATAGTTTGGGGGCGTAGGAGGTGGTGGAGTCGAGGCGAGTTCTTTCAGCGTTTCAGCGTTTTGGTGGAGGACCTCGATGGTTTCGTCCTTTCTGCGTTTGAGTCCCTCCGGAGCTCGTCGACCTGCCTCCGAAGAATTTCAATACCGGTTTTAGGCCAAGATAGTCATTCTGCAGTGGAGTCAGGTCAACGGGGCGTTTCAATTGGAGCAGGCGATTTAAGAAAACCACTGATGTCCTTCACCGCTTCGGCCGTTGCTTTAATTTGTTGATGAGGCTCTCTCGATTCAAAGCTCTGCCAGTCTCTAATGACTCTTAACTCTTTCTGGAGTTCGGATAGTGTTTCCCTGGCCAAAGCTACCTCCTTTGTAAGATCGTAGTGAATTTGTTGTACTGACTTAGTGTGGGCCCTTTCCACCGAGAGCAGCTCCACGGCGTGTCGAGTCCGCTCCTGTTCGAGTGAGGCGATGTGTCGATGCCTGGACTCGGCCAAGGAAAGGACTATCTCGAAGAGCGTCTGGAGACTCTCGATCGCGGTTTGTTTTAAATCCGTCTTTGGTTAGTGGATTGTTCGAGAGCGTCCTTTCCCCGGGTAGTGCGTCATTTGCCACTTTCGTGGCGCTGTCCATCTCGATCCCCGTCCGCTTAGAGCAGTGTGCGATTAGCATACTGGTCCTTTTGCACCGGGCGGAGGTCGGGAAAGACGATTCTGACACACTGTCCGTTTCCTCATCCATCGTCAACTCCTTTGGGTGATATTCCACACTGTTTCCAGTTCTCGACTCTATCTATTGCGGCCAGGTGTTCTGGGCTCGACTCTGGCACTGATGTTACCGGCACAGAGATTTCGCTTACTGTTTGTGAGCGCGGTGGCGATGGGACTTTATCGAGTACCTGAGCGCAGCGGGACTCCACCTCGGGAGCATCTACGGGCACGCCGGGGTACCCCTCCCGATGTTGCGTTGGCAGCACCACGTCTGACGCGCTGGTCCTAACATTTTTTTTTAATATGCGCTTATGTAAGCTTGACGCTACTGACCTTACAGAAAGCACCCTTGGTCGTCTGGGTGCATTGGCAGGACCAGATGTGCGGCAGGCAGATGTGGAGGCTAAGGCTTTTTTCGTTGTGTCGGACATTTTACAATATTTTCTAACTAAATTAGGTTAATTAAATTATTTATTTTTATTGTGGCGGAGGGTGGGGGCGGTGTTGAGTGTTAGATACGTCAAATTAGATTGTAATACCCCTCTTCTTCTTCTTCCTCTTCTTCTTCTCCAAGTTTATATTTGTTAATATTCTTGCGTACACGCTTGACTTAGATGGTGTTCGGGCTGTCCAGTAGATGTCTAGTTACCAGCAGTCAGTTCTTCCGCAGGGTTGGCGATGATGATGATATTCTACTTGGCGGTGAGTTAGTGACGTTATACTTGGCGGGCGGAGATCTCGCTGATGACGTGCGTCGGGTCGCCGGCGCCGGTCGGTCGTGCAGCGATAGGAACGTGTCAGGCGGAATTTTTATACCGATGAGATCGCTATGCGGCGGACGTGACTTTTGTCCAAATACAGCTGTGCGATCTTGTGATGTTGCTACTAGACTAACCTTTGATTTCGGCTATTCGTCCGGTATTTTCGGTGATTCCTCTTTATCCCTTAAGTCCCGGGGGGCTGTCAATACGGCTCCTGGCTCGCTGAACTGTCGCCGGTCCACTGATATCACTGGGCTGCGCGTAGCTCCAAAAAATCCGCTTTTATTGATTTTTATTTACAGAGCTGATGTTGAGCGTGTACGTGGTCGTTGTGTATTAATATTAATAGGTGTTATAAGTTTGACGTCGATGTCTGTCTGTCTGTCTGTCTGTGTTTGTGTCTGTCTGTGGCACCGTAGAGCTCAAACGGATAAGCCGATTTCGATGCGGTTTTTTTTATTTGAAGGTAAATATCCGTGCGGATGTTCTTAGCTATGTTTGATTAATATCGATTTGAGATGGCAGCCTCCACAAAATGGCGACAAAATATTTCTTTACGACCTACCTCAATATGGGTATCAAATGAAAGGGCTTGACTAGTAGACACTATAACAAATTTCAAATCCAAGATGGCCGCCACCACAAAATGGCGAATTACATTATTTTTTCACTCAATATGGGTATCAAATGAAAGGGCTTGACTAGTAGAATGTTGTACAGATAACAAATCTGAGGTAGTCGGGGGTTAATCAAAATGTTTAATTTTGTTCTCGTTCTCATAATGTTTCAACGGCTCAAGTGTGAATGTTCAACCGCCCCGGGTATCTATATAACATATAGGTACCCGGGGCGGTTCGCTTGTGGTACATGTTGCAGTCATTCAATCAGTCAGTAATTCTCGGCTCCTATTAATAGTAGCGTAATGCGACTATCCAATAGAAAAACAACATTTCGATTGGGACCAGTAGTTTCCGAGATCCTAGCGTTCAAATAAACAAACTCTTCAGCTTTTAATATTAGTACCTATCGATAGTGAAATCATCTATTTTTATTTTTTTATTTTATAGGTTTACACTTGACCGCCATCTCGCCTGATGTTAAGCGACGATGCAGTTTACGATGGAGCGTGTTTACCTAGAAGAAACCGATTCACTCTCGATGTGAAGACACAAAGATTGTAACCATCGGGGAAAACCCCACTCAGGCAACGTATTCCACAGCCTAGACATTCTTATCACAAAAGTAGAGTCATATCCTTCGTTCATTCTCATCACTCTGTCCCAATGTTTGGCGTTCCCTGCGCCTTCCGCGTTAACCCAAAAAGTCCGTAGGAGTATGGGCGCATTGGGCACCCATCGCCAGCCATCAGTTAGAAAAAAACCTGTCACAATGAAACGGCGATGATACTTACAAATACATCGTACAAATAAAGATTGGAAAATTTTAGTTTTTTGTCGATATCTCAAAACCACTCTACCAATTTCGATAAAGTTTACATAGGACCACTTCTGAAGTATTCTTCCTACCAAATTAAAGCCAAATAGTATATCTACCAAACAAAAACAATCATCAAAATATACCAATCGAATTGATAACTTTGTAATGTTTCAACTCGGTTAAAAATTGACTCACAATTGGCAGAAATATCGCATTACATATCTACATATGAAACCGAATTAAAAACCTTCTACTTATGAATAAAGTACTTTGACTTCCTTTTTTGAAGTCGGCGAAACAGATTTTTCATTCTTTTTAGCGTCTGCAAAAAATCAAAGTGGCACATGGAATGTGTCTAGTATGCAAAAGAACAAATTCGTTCGTACAGATTCGCTCCTGTATGGAGTACTGCTCTCACCTTTGGGATGGATCGGCTAAGTATCAGCTGGAGGCTCTGGAATCGATCGAGGACGTGCCAAAAGGCTCATAGGCAATGACATCCTCGTGCGAAAAAGACTGCAAAGTCTCGAACATCGCCGGAAAATTGCTAGCTTATCGGTTTTTTATCGGATACACTTCGGAGAGTGTGCGACTGATTTGTAGGATCTAATACCGGCTTGCCCTTTTTTCTATCGGAATGCTCGTAGCTTGAAAAAGTGACATCGTTTCATGGTTGATATCCCAAAGACACAAACGAAGACATTTGACTCTACTTTTGTGATAAGAACGTCAAGGCTGTGGATTACGTTGCCTGCGAGGGTTTTTCCCGATAGTTACAATCTTTGTGTCTTCAAATCGAGAGTAAATCGGTTTCTTCTAGGTCAACACGCTCCATCGTAGACCGCATCATCGTTTAACATCAGGCGAGATGGCGGTCAAGTGTAAACCTATAAAAGTTGAAAAAAAAAAATGTTAGCGACTTATGTTTAGGGATAGGTATTGCCTATAATACGTATACGTGAAAATCAGTTAGTCAGATAATTTACGTGAAGTAAGTATTTTTATATACCTTCATTATCTGGTAGCTCAAAATTGGCCGCCCAAAGTATCTATGTGTTCGTCAGATAATACGTGACGTCTGGCGGTCCTGAAATCTTCGCTATTCTGGAACGCAAGTCTTATCGTGTAAATGTTCGCTTGAAATTCACCACAGACGCTTGTTCGATTGAACCGCGCTACATATTATCACCACAAGTCAACGGTTGAATGATCGAAATATGGTATTTATGTTGTTGTTTTCTGCGTTGAGAGAGTACTTGCCAAGATTAAGTACTAATGAATCATTCAACTTGATAAATAATAATAGAGCAAGAGCCCACGACGGCCAGACCTTCTTTATTTTATAAAAGTTGAAATTTTCTCTGTACATGTGTCCTATACAGGTAAGAACGACCAGCGACTATGGAGTTTAGGTTGCGGTTACCTGGGCAGGTAACAGGTAGTAAAGGTGTATAAAATAATACTGAAAATTTGTTGGACCATAAAGCTCAATTTTTTTATATTTTCTTCGGGATAACTTTAGAAATCTCGTCCTCCATTGCCAGACACTTAGGACAGTTGCTACCCCCTGCCAGACAACCCTAAACTTTGACAAATTACAATTATAGTTTCGTTATAGTATAAAAGCTAAATTTTATATATGTTATTTGGGGACCTATAAAAAGATGTTACCTCAATTGCCTGTTATCCAGGTAACCACAACCCAAACTCCATAGTCGCTGGTCGTTCTTACCTGTATAGGAGACATGTACAGAGAAAATTTAAACTTTTATAAAATGAGGAAGGTCTGGCCGTCGTGGGCTCTTGGTCTATAACAATATAAGTGGAATAAATGGTGACGCATTTGTTTATAAAGCAAGTATCTTGCTAAAGTAAACTCATTCCCAGTCTAACACTCTATTGACAGTGGTGTAAATACCAGTAAATGTTTATCACGTTATTTTGAATTCCCTGTAAGTACTATTTTATATTACTTTATATTATTGATTATTATTATTATCAATACTTTGTGTAAAAAATAGAGTAAGAAATTGTTCAACAGTATTCTTGTCAAAAGAATGTTCTTTTTGTGAATATTAATTACATCAGAAACACTACAAGTAACAAAGAAATTGGAATAGACGCAAGTAAAGTCGTGTTCACTTTTACAAGCTTTTATTCATCATGTTTTTTTTAATTTGTTAAAAACTCAGACTCGGAACCTCCTTGGAAACTTTTTTTTAATCCTTTCTTCGTAATTTTCTTTTCACGTATTGAGGATAGAGGTAAGGAATCAAAGAGTTTACATATACTACGTATAGAGTTTGATTTTTCACACGGTTCCCTTGTTAGATAGATAGATAGATAGAAATACTTTATTGTTCACAACACAAAAACAAAAAATGAATAAACAGAAAGATAAATTCTTAAATCTAGTGAAACAAATGGCGGCCTTATCGCTAAGAGCGATCTCTTCCAGGCAACCGAAACCGGAACCTTGTGTCAATCGTAAGCAGGTGACGTGCCTACTTTCTGAGGCAACAGAGCAATGTGCCGCGGCAAAAGTATGACACTTTTGTCACACGACCGACAAGGATAAAAAGATGCTGCCCGTGCTTTCTGTGTAAAGCGTTGATGCCGACTCTATTACATGGAAACTCTTTTGATTACATACCTGTCTAGATGTACAGGTGGAGCGTTACGCTGTAATTGCGACAAATAAAAGTAACAGGCCAGGCTTCAACACCTTGTGTGCGTGTCACGCACACAAGGTGTTGAAACAGACACTTAAAACATAGCGTGAAATGATGCTGTCCTGAGTCACAATTAATTTTTTTAAATCAATTGTTTCTGTAAGTTACTTACCGATGGTAGCTAACGTTTTTAGTTATTTTAAATCATATTTTGTAATTTTTGCAGACTTTTGTAGCACAAATCGTCATGTTCAAGAGTCACAGAACACGTGTTTACCGCACATCGTCCGTGTCGCAAATGAACTGACAAATCGACCTTATCAGCCAACTGTTGGCCGATATTGTTTTTGGTGCTCCTACGCTCGAACGGTCTATCTAGACTGGTGTATTATCAAAGGTAAATTCTTTCTGCTAACTCATATGGTAGAAATATAAAAATGCTATGAATGAATTGTAAACGAATTGAAGTATGCCTAGTTAAATAATGCTATATTATTGATAACTAAAATAGTAACGCTTAGTAAATTTCAACTACTTGCATAGTACAAAATAATGTAGTAAATATAACATCAATTAATAACTATTTTGAGAAAACATTTTTTCATTGTTTTAAATACTTGTAGTACGTTTATTTATTTCTTTTAAAATTTACCCTGACGCTAATATGGCGCTCCCATAATTTAATGCATTTGGGCAAACACTTTTTCATGTACACAGATGACACTCCTTACCTCAACCCTCAACCGGTCAACTCTCCATATTTTCACGTTACGTTGTTATTGTTAAACCATGCCTAAATAAACTCAAGTTAACACTTTAGGTTAAAAACAGAAAATTTAATGCATGTGAAAAACCGAAAAAAGTGATTCTAGCGAAAAAGAAGTATAATTGACGCCAACAGAATTGACTGAAACTATTAATAATGCGCATAGCATTTACTCGATAAGGTGGAGTAAACAATTACGTGTTGCACTCGAGTGCATAGGTTTTCACCTTGTGCCCTTTTGATTCCCTTGCTAAGCTCAGGATTCTAATTTTTGAGTCACTCGCTGCGCTCTTGATTCAATTTTAGAATCCTTCACTTCCTCGGTCATCAAAATTGAGCACACATTTTGTACAACAAATACATAACTATTGTTCATTTTACATAAATACACGGGTAACTCAACTCAGACTCAGAGGACTCAGAGGATCGCGTCCGGCGATCGAAACTTGAGTCGGACTGGACTGACTACATTAAACGTGAGTTACCCGTGTATTTATGTAAAATGTGTAATAACCACGTTAGTTTTCATACTAAAACTATTGTTCACTTTAAATTTCGTGATAATTTAATATTAATTATAATGACATGATCAGCATCTAATGATGCGGCTGGAAGGTTGAACTTAGCAATGAAACGCCACAACCTGATTCTTGATTCCTTTAAATCATCTTAACGAGTAGTTTGTCTTTTAATGATAACCAGAATCTGATGATGGCGCTGAAAGATGGTCATAGGAACTCGATAATGTTCGGTTCATTTGATTCGTCTTGGCTAGTACTTTATTTTTAGATGGTTATCAGAGGATGTTTTGATCATGGAGCTGGAAGATGCCCAGGAACATAGGAACACAATGAAACGACATAGCTTCATCGAGTTTGGGCTCCTTTGTTTTGTCTTAGTTAGTACTTTGATGCTAGACGGTAATCTGATTATGAAACTGGAAGGTGGCTATTTAGGTACTTTTAAGTATTTTTTATTATTTGCGAGTAATACAAGCTTGTTTTCTAAATGTGTGTGCTTCACCGTAGACCGTTTCACATCAGGCGAGATGATATTCAAATGTAAACCTATAAAAGTGAAAAAAAGTGTTCTTTAAATAAACCCTGTTTACATATTTATATGATGTGAACGAATAAATTTTATATTACAGACTGAAACTGTTCCACTTAGTATTTGACATTTGTTGGCACACTTCGAAGTTTAAAGTAGTTATAATTTAAATTCCAAAATATCAAATTCATAGGTGCTCTATCAGTGACTACGGTTTTAACTCTAAACTATAACTTTCATTTTCTATTGTTTCAGATATGGGAATACCTATCACATACCCAACTATCCATGTAATTTAGAGGTTGGAGCCCGCAGACTCGAAGATTGGTTATATGTGATTGAAGTAGCACAATCAAGAGCATAACCACTATCCACCACCCTACCTTCACTTGATGTCAATTAATGCGATCTTAAGATTGCTAATGTAATTACGTCTACCGAAGAAATTGCATTACGAGTACAACTAAACAAATACGAACGATGAACATACCCATATTTAACTAAAAATACAACCATTTTTAACCGACTTCCAAAAAAGAGAAGGTTATGGATTCGAGGATCATAATTGTTTTTGACCATTTGAGTTGACTTAGTCCAAATTAAATTAATACCTACATATGTTTAAAGTGCAGTTTTAGTGCAATTTAGATTTATTAATATTATAGACAAAGTACACGCGAACGAAGTGACATCGCCTTAATAGAGACAATAAGGAAAGTGCTTATGGACACAATCTTACACTTAATGTTATTTAGCAAACTAATTCATAAGAACATGACTCATTAGCCTAGACTTTCCAAATTAGGCTAAATTGTAATGAATATATCAGTCACCAAGTAGGTTGGTGAATAATTATTAACTAAAAAAAATGTAGCTTACCTGATTTCTTGAGAACACCCAAACCGATTTTAATATTTCTTATTTTGATCGGATGAGTATACTTCCCGACTTAGTTTTATATAAATTTTATCGTAATCGGGTTTTCGAATTATGAACAAAAAACTAAAATTTGCCTACAATTTTGTCTAGATAACATTGTTATAGATTTGCATATATTTCAGTAATCTGTGTAGATTTGACAAAAGTTATGAAATTCGATCCTGTCAACTTGTGTAAATGCAATAATGAAATAGTTTTGGACTAAAATGAGTTTTTTTAGAAATGGCATATATTGATAAAATTGATATTTTCCAATATGTCAACATCAAAAAATTGTCTATGTCGGACGACCACAGGTTAAATCATTGTTTGCAGATTAAGAGACACTTCTGCAAGGTTGAAAATAAATTTGGAAAGACTCTGGATATTACATCGGAGCAACCCGATGAATTCACATTTAGAAACATAGATATCGTATATACTACGCGGGTAAAACCGTGACGCGCTGCTAGTAAAGTATGTTTTACTCGATTTGTCATATTTCTACTGGTGACCCCCCCCCAAAATCTGAGGCTTTGTACTGGTGACCCCCTCCAAAATGCGAGGTTGGGACCGCGCCTGGCTCCTCCCGGAGGGTCTATCGCTCAACTAGAACTGTCTTAGATTTGATATTTCTCTATCTTTTCTTTCTGCTTGAAATGATATAGAACGCAATAGCAAAGCGCAAGCTTATTTAGTCAGGCGGTAAAAGGGCGGATCACTATTACCTGGATAGAATTTGCTGTCAGTTTACGCCAGCCCCAGATCTTTTGGGGCCGCATCTGAAAAAAAACGGAATTAATAAGGAAATATACTAAGATTCAATGAAAGAATGGATCATGTTTCCTGTAGAAAAAAAGTTTTATAGATACCACCAACCAAGTGCGACTCATACTTGGCTGGTTCTGGCGCCTATATAATTCTATAGCGTCAAGTGCCTGTCGCCGTCTCCGGTCGCGGTCTCGTATCGTGGTCTCAGCGCGAACTTGTACTTTAATAGTCCAAGCGCCGCAGCAAATAAAGTAGGTTTGTAATGCAACGTACGGGACCTGGTATTTTTGACGTGACAACGTCTTATAAATTGGTTTGTCGGGTGACACTTCAAGAAACTGCGTTACGCTCCGCTCACGTTATGCGCTCACAACGAGAGCGAGTGAGAGGCACGCGTCCCTTCCACTCGGGCATGGTTAGCCCGCCTAAGAGCGAGAGAGACAGACATAAAAAGTGAAAGGCACGCGTCCCTTCCGTAAAATTATTTTACCAATCAAAGTCGTTGTCACGTAAAACTTTCGCCCGTATACCGACTTTACAGGCAACCCATTTTTTTTTTTAATATGTTCAGGGGTGTCCCCTGAATGTGATTCCAAGTTTGCGCGGCGGGGGGTGGTTCACTTCAGCCGCCATCTTGGAAAACACGTTTTATTAAAAATCCCGCAATCCGCGCATTGTACGATAAAAATTGTTGAGATCATTATGGTATATAATAACATTTGCTATCTTTTTTGTTTTAATACTTTTTTTGTACAACGCATAGGTTTTTAATTATAGCGCTCCAAATTTTTTACAATATTGTTTTTACTAAATGTTTAGTTTATAAATTAAAAATAATGGTAACTGAATTGTAGAGCATGAAATGACCTATAAATTTTATCAGAAACTTTTTCTTGCAGCATTTATAATTGTTTAGGAGCTATAATGCTGTAAACAAACAAAAACAAAAATCTACAATAATGATTTCAACAATTTTTATCGTACGATGCGCGGTTCGCGAGATATTCAATAAAACGTGTTTTCCAAGATGGCGGCTGAAGTGAAGTGGCGCGGCGGGGGTCCGCGCCAACTTGGAATTACATTCAGGGGACACCCTTGAACATATTCCAAAACCAAAAATTCCCGGTCCCGTACGTTGCAAAAAAAACCCCCGGTGCTTGGCCTATTAAATAATATTTTTATGACGTACCCTACTAAACAAACTACTTACTAGATCGAGTTAAAAAACCGAAAATTCAACCGAAAATTTCAACCAATTTTCGGTTGAAATTTAAGTTTGCATAGTAATGTACATCATATATATTTTTAGGCTTATCAATCTCCTACTTTAGAAGTTACAGGGACACACACACACACACATTTTACCACTTTATAAGTGTCTCCCGTGCAAATTATTTAGGATAGAAAAAAATAAGTTTTGAGGACCTATCCGTAGACACCGCACACGTATGGGTTTTGACAAAAAAAGTGAGTTTTAGTTTGAAGTATGGGGCACCCCCAAAATTTATTATTTTTGCGTAAAGATCTTAAAGCGGTTCACATAATACATCTACTTACCTAGTTTCGACAGTATTCAATAGTATAGTTCTTATAAATAAGTAGTTTCGGAAAAAAGTAACTGTGACATACGGACGGACAGACGTGACGAATCCATAAGGATTCCGTTTTTATGGTTTACGGAACCCTAAAAAGGACAATATGGAACTCGTTGAAATGCGTGAATGGAATGAATGAATTCTGAAAAAGGAGCACCAATATAAGTACATTTAAGAATAGGTCTATTATATATAACAAACTTATAATTGTAATATTAAGTAAGTAATCAGTAAGTAGAAGATAATCAGAATTTAAGTCTGTATAGTCTCAATTTAATGATATTTTTAAAAATGTATTGTAATAAATTTTATTTTTAACATAATATTGTATCAGTTTTTAATGGTTTTTAATGTTCTCGAAAAATATTAATTATGCGTTCTAATTTGTTTTTATTTTGGGATATAAATTTCTATGTACAGGATTAAACGCTCATCTATAATCTAGCAAGATCCCAAATCCACAAAAAGGCGGTTTCTTTGATGTTCAAGTAAGTATCCATATTATGATGAACGTATGTGCATCACGATATTTTGATATTGATGAATAAATATAATGAATACAACTTATAATTATTATTATTTGATACTTTTGAAAATAGTATTGTAATAGATTAGATTAAATTTTGCTTTAATATACCTATCATAATACATAAATGAATACTATAAATATATTTTATTTAAATATCCTATTTATTCTTCTTATTTTTTTCTCCCAACAGTAGCTAAGTTATTAAGTTTACCTATACTTAAAAACCTACAAGTCTGATTGAAGTTGACTGAAAAAAGATTTTGCTGTGTTTATCATCAGAAGAAATACTTGGGAATACAGAAATTGAGGAGAGTTTACCTGACGTCACAGAAACTGCGTTTTAGTCATAGTTCTTTTTCTAACAATAATAATATAGGTAATTCTGATTTACGTATCAAAGGTATAATAAATAATTAACTACTAACCATGAAATACATAAATATACGCTTGAATATTATACAAAATAAATATGACTGCAACTGTATTAATTATCACTAAAGTCAACGGGTTCACTATGTCGCCTGATAAGCTATTAGTCGTTCTGTACTTCACCGTAGGTACTAAATACACATATTATGTACCTATTTAATTATTTTTTTGGTCTACTTTTGGTTTCGGAATCTTGAAAGCCAATTGTAATACTTACTTTGTTTATTTTCCTGATAACCAGGTGATGGCATTAACTAATTCCACGACCTTTGGTGAAGATCGAATTTCTATGGAATTTTGTACACCCGTTATAAACTTACACTTGATCGCCATCTCGCGGTTTAACGTGCGTACTTAAAAAAACCGAATCACTGTCGATTTGAAAACACCAAGATTATAAATATCAGGAAAACCCCTATCAGGCAAAGCTAATGTACTCAAGCTTGCGTGCTCTATTTACCATCGGGTATCATCTTGCTCGTCTCTTCATTTTATCTTATAAAAACAATCAGCGATTAGTCTCTGTTCAATTTGAGAGCTCGCTTCGCTCGGTCAATTTTCGTTATCTTGTTGGGGTGTGGATGCAGAGAGCTAGACGCAATGAATAATATGCTCTATCTGTCTCAAGCCGCCACCAGGCAAGCTTCGTTTCAGGGTTACGTAGAAAAGATGCGCTAACACCAAAGAGGGCATTTTTATGGGATTAATAAGGAATGCGATTGAGCAAAAATATATATGTCTGCTTAAAACTACACGGCAGAAGTTAAATCTTCGTTATGATAATGAATAAACATCAGGAAAAAACAGCAGACTATCGCTTTCTCACTAAAGTACACTCGATGGTCTCGAGTTCATCCAGTCGAGCCTTTCACCTCAGAACGGGGCGGACCAGGTTCACTAACCGAGCCTAAAAATGTGCGAGCGGTGCTGCTCGCTCGGGTACACTCGACGGTCCCGAGTTTATCCGCCAACGTCAGAGCGAGACAGATCAGCTTCACTTACAGCCTACAAAACGATCTGTATGTGGATCGCCAAAAGAAGTTTTCATTAAAAAAAAAACTTGAGAGGTGTCAAGAGACACCCGGATGGAACGAAGTTCCTTTCGATTAATTAGTGAAGGAATTATTATTATTTTATTATTATTATTTATTATTTACAAAAAACCTGTATACACTCAACAAAAATAATCGTCGCGACACCACACTGTTCAATGCAAAATATAAATGAAAATATCTGGCTTGCTTTCTATACGAGAGAGAGAGACAGACAGAGAAACATGCGACGCCGCACAGCTTACAATAGCAAAAAGTGTCGTGACAACTTTTCGTAAGAATTTTTTCCGTCTAGCCCTCTTTCACAACGCGCGAAAAGGAACTTCGTTCCAAAAATATTTAGAGACAGGACTAGCAAAACGTGTGTTTAGTGGTACGCACCACGGCTATCTATTATCACACCACGGACACTCCACTAAAATTCCATACAAGCGTCGCTGTGGAGTTACCTACTCTTCACACAACTACGCAGATGTCATTCGTACACACGCGTGAATGTGTGCGTTAGAGCTTGGGCTAGGGCTACTGAATTGTTTTATTGAATAGTTGTGTCCCTTGAGTTCACCTGGTGACGTAAAGTAGTCTATAAACTTGCTATAATGTTGAGTTACATAAATATAGTTACATAAATAGAGCCAAATTATACTATTCTAATTAAAAAGGGTGTTTGCACAGATTTCTAAATTGTTTCAGAAATCTGTGGGTGTTTGTATTGCCGCGTAAAATGAAACGAAACCGATGATAGATTAGATCAGGTAAGTACCTAGATATCTATTTCTGTTAGTAGGTACACACGCATTTTATTTTCCACTTACCCGTGAAGGAAACTTTATTCTGTCACTATAATTATTCCTCTTGGCATTATCAATCCGTGCTTGGGTAACGTAACGTTACTGGCTGTGTAAGTTACGAACTTTGAGTAAAAAAAATGACTTCGTTATTATAAATAAATAAATATTGGTAGGCAATTCACACACAACACCATCTGACTCCAAACTAAGCAAAGCTTGTAATATTATAAAGCAACGTTATTGAAAAGTTTCTAATCTTACGTTATTTTATCATTATGAAATTAAATAAAGCTATTAATCTTGTCACGTATAGTTGACGGACAGCCGTAAACAGCACAACAACCCACCATGATGATATTTCGTTAGGAATTAGATGTTCGATACCAGCCCTTCGTTGAGTGCTCCTAGCGTATCCGAAACGGCCTGAGGGGTGAGGAAGCTTGAAATTGGCGGGGGGTGGGGAGTGTCCGTTCTATCTATATTATCTATTCTATGCTATTATGCCCATAATAGTACCATACATCTATTTTAAGACGTAAAGATGAAATAAACAGAGGATGATAGATACAGGTAGCAAAACAAGTCATTTTGCATAACAGTGACTAAAATAGCATTCAACGTAGTTTACTTTTTCTGGGTTACCCCGACATTTACTAAATCTACTTTAGTAAATATATTCAATATCCCTTAAGGAAATTTGTGCTGAAATCTGGAGGGTGCTATATTGATAGATTTGATTTGCGGGAATCGGCTACCTAGAATACCCTGTAGGATTATATTTATAGTAGCATGTCTGACAAGGAAATCTTTATCATTTTATTATTATATCAGGTTATAATACCTTATCAAAATCACGAACTATTTCGTTTTATTTCTTTCAACTCATTTTGATACTCTTGGGTACGTCAATTATCTTAACCATTTCTCAAAATATTGCATAGCTTTGCTTAGATAGTTAGATGGCGTTGTGTGAAAAGTATCAAGCAATGCTAACCAAGACAGAAATGACATTTTCTTACATATTTTACTGTCATTTCTAACCTAAACATTGTGGTACATTAACACATTGACACGAAAAAATGGATATCTATATCCTATAGATAACTGTTCCATTCAAAATTTAACTTTTGATGTACGAAAAAACTGACTTCCTTTCATCGTTTCAGGGTTAATTCCACGAAAAAAGTAATAATACTATGACTTGAGGTCAGAGCCTCAGGACCACTGTCGCATTTTCTGACAGAATTGTACTATTGTGATGAAACAAAGACATAACAATGTTAGTGGAACCTGCGTCCTTCCTAAAATTGAGTTTTAGCACACGTCATGAAATCTTTCTTTGCAATAAAACTCGTTTCACATACATACCCATTATAAGAATCATTTTAAAAAATGGAAATGAAATTAGTATTAAACTATTTAAAAACTCATACAAAGTACACTGATAACGCAATCTAATTAACACAATTTATGTAACAAATGCTACCGCACGTATGTTGTCAGTGTTTATAATTAAATAAGAACCGAGAGAGTCGAGACCAGTGTTAATGGCACTGATAAGAGGGATTAGTCATCGAAACACACACAGTTTGCGAAACTATGACAAATAACAATTAGAGCAAGTTCCCTGCAATGCAGCAAGATACCACCTACTGGCGTCAGAATTAAGGGGAAACCACCAACCATTGCGTACAAAACTTACCTAAAGTAGTAAAGTACACAAGTAAAAGTATGTAAATTCTTTGTTGCTCAAGTTTGATAATTACAAGTAGGTTTACAAATCAGATACCTTATCTACTTATATACTAATAATACTATTAATCTTACCAATATTGTAAATGCCCATGTTTGGGTGTTAGTTGCTCAATCACGTCGGAACGACTAAAACAATGTGGCTGTAATTAGGAACACTGATTATATATAACCTGGAAAAACATATAGGCTAAGTTTTATCCCTGAAAAACAACGGTAATGGGAACTACGCCGGTAACTTGTACGAGTATATTCCGAATTTATAATATTATTAGGATATTCGCTTGATATACCGATGTGTAATATAGTACCCAAAAACTTGGTTGATGACGACAACAAACAAACTTAAAGTAGCGGACGGGTTTTTGGCGGGAAAAAATATATAATTTGTCCAATCGAATGCAGTTTTTTTGGTGTTTGAGTTTGTTATTTTATATACAACACATTTAACCAATAAACCACTGTCTCCCGTATAAATTATTAATGTAATAGTTGTTAGACTACTTGAGAAACCGCGAAAATGTTTACTCAAGTGTTGTTTACATTTTAAGTACATGAATTATAAATAAACGATACCGCTAGAAGCGTCTTGAAACGCTCTTAAGAGTAAATGGGCTCAAACGGGTACAAGTAAGGCGGCACTTCATATGCCGAGGCATAAACACCGCACTTATGTAACCTGACACCCGTTTTCCCGCCAAATTTGTAAACGCAAAGATCGGGCTGTGTATCAAGCTGATATTAGTAGTAGTAGAGTATGAGGAAGGACCTACCTACCTACTGATATTTGGATGTTTATTTCTCAAACACGTCGGAACCTATGAGCGAATCGAAATCAAAAATGTCTGGAAGTACACATAGGCTACTTTTTATACCAGGAAAATGACAGAAACGGGAACTACGCGGGTGAAGCCATGGGACGCTGCTAGTTTATAACATTAGTAGGATTAGTCGGATAAACAGGTAGGAATACATATTTTTCAAACTTTACAAATTGTTACGACTAGCTGAGCCGCGGTACTAGTTTTTATCTAATTTTTTTTTTTTACTTTTATAGGTTTACACTGGACCGCCATCTCGCCTGATGTTAAGCGACGATTCGGTCTACGATGGAGCGTGTTTACCTAGAAGAAACCGATTCACTCTCGATTTGACGACACAAAGATTGTAACTATCGGGGAAAACCCACTCAGGCAACGTATTCCACAGAGAGATTATCACAAAAGTAGAGTCAAATTTCTTCGTTCGTGTCTTTGGAACATCAACCATGAAACGATGTCGCTTTTTCGAGCTACGAGCATTCCGATAGAAAAAAGGGCAAGGTGGTATTAGATTATACAAATCAGTCGCACACTCTCCAAAGTGAATCCGATAAAAAACCGATAGGCTGGCAATTTTTCGGCGATGATCAAAACTTTGTAGTCTTGATCAAATTATCAAATTATAATAGTTCACTTGGTAACACCTTAAATTAAAGAGAAGCAATCAACTAAGACTTAATTAAACATGTAGACGAGCTGACAGCTGCGCCTTAACAGATAACAGGTATCTAGGTGCAGTATCATTGTGATATAAAAGAACCAAAATCAGGTACTCAATCACAGTACGCATCAAACAAAACTCAAAATGGTGTCCGACTTCAGAAAGAAGAAGCTCCTCCATGTCTTCAACTCCTTCTTCGACACCAATGGCAGCGGTACCATCGACAAGAAGGATTTCGACCTAGCTATTGAGAGGATTTCGAAGCTTAGAGGATGGACGCCATCGGATGCTCAGTACAAGGTTCTAGAAGAAACCTTGAACATCGTATGGAATGGACTCCAAGGTGCTGACGCTGACAAGGACGGGTCCGTGTCTCAGGATGAGTGGATCTCCTTGTGGGATAACTACGCCAAGAACCCGGCTGCCGCCAGCGACTGGCAAACCCTGTACTGCAAGTTTATCTTCCAACTGGAAGACGCCAGCCGCGACGGTTCCATCGACAGCGAGGAGTTCTCCTCGGTCTACGCTTCGTTTGGCTTAGACAAGGCCGAAGCCGTGGCTGCGTTCCAGAAGATGTCGAAAGGCAGCGCGTCGGTTTCCTGGGAGCAGTTCCAGGAGCTCTGGAAGGAATACTTCACGACAGAGGACGCCAGTGCGCCTGGGAACGGTATCTTCGGCAAGACCAGCTACTAATTCAATAGTGGATAATTAGACGATAAGTGATTGTGATAAGACTTGATTTGAAATGGCTGTATGTATTTTGAAATTATTGCTAATACTCGTAGTGAAATAAACTATTTAATTGCATTCAATTAGTTTGATTGGTTGCCCACAGTCTCGGTGCTTCGGTACCTTTTTCTTTGTAAATATTGCAATTTGAAGACTCTAAAAACTAAAATGGGCTTGTCTTTGATAATGGCCTGTGTTGGTTTTCGTTTGAAATGAAATACCTTTGTAACTTAGAAGTCTTAGAAGATTGCAAGTTCAAGTTCAAGCTTTGCCTGAAGAAAAATTTAAGTATTTCAAAAAATAAATCAAGGTTTATAAAAGCCGTTAAAGTCAATATTTTAGGAAACGAAAGTAAATCTACAAAGAGCTGGAACATTTTCCAAATCCTTAAATGCCAAACAACCATAAGTCAAAATAACTATAATAATATAGGTATCTGCTGTTAAATTAATTACATTAAATGAATAGCTGAAACGTAATTACTAAGTAAATCATTTAATATCTGCAACAACTTTACCCCTTTTCTATCTTGTCAAACAATAAGCGGTTGTAAAGTAGATGTAACAATTTATAGGAAAAAGTTAGTTCATAACAGCAATAAATATAAGCCTCCACATCTAAAGTTTGTGGTAAATATTTTAATAAGAGCCTCAGGTAAGCCGAAGTACGTTCCCAAGTATTAACAATCATTATTTTAATTTATTCCTTGAAAATAAACCCGAGCGCAAGAATAACAAGTGCCGCGTTGTGGCGATATTGTTTAATGAGTTTATGTATTTTTAACAAAGTTTCTCCGCGAGGAAACTATGAGAATGAGCTTCGGAAAACACAACGCTGCAACGCTGCTGTGCCGGAATAATACCGACTTTTTATTCGCGGATGTGGATAAAATTTAAAGTGTGTTTATATTTCAGATCTATTCATTTGCTCCCCTGGCTAGTTATGGTCCAGTATTAACAAAAAGTTAAAAGAGCAGTGCCAAACGGGCAGCCGTCGCGCGCGTGCACTCTCCTTGAAAAAGGCCGCCGGACGCGGCCGAAACTCGAGTCGGATTGACCGACCGTATATACGTGAGTGTCCCGTTATCCAATTAAATATGTGTAACAACCACGTTAATTTTAATACTAACAAAAAGTTATTTATGGTAACACAAAAAAAACAAAGCTGATACATTTTGAGCAAAACCAGACTTGGGGATCTACCGACGAACGAAAACTGTAAGACAGTTTTCGTTCAGCTTTGATGTTTGTCTCTCTTTTATTTAACCGACTTTCAAAAAAAGGAGGAGGTTATCAAATCGACCCCTATGTTTTTTTTATGTATGTTACCTGATTTCTCGAGAACCTCTGCACCGATTAAAAATTTTCTTTTTGTGTTCGGAGGGGTATGCTTCCCGAATGGTCCCATATAAAGCTTATCGAAATCGGTCAAGTGGTTTTTGAAATATGAACCAAAAACTAAAATTTGCGTGCAATTTTCTGGATGACATAGTTGTAGATTTCACAAAAGTTATGAAGTTCGACCCTGTCAATACAAAGTTGTGTAAATGCAATAAGTTTTTATTAAAATAAAAACTTGTTGTTAACCCCCGACCAAAAACGGGGTGTTATAAGTGACGTCGATGTCTGTCTGTCTGTCTGTCTGCTGTGGCACCGTAGTAGAGCTCAAACGGATGGGCCAATATCGATGCGTTTTTTTTTATTTCAAGGTTAATACCCTAGCGGATGTTCTTAGCTATGTCTCGTTAATGTCGATTCAAGATGGCCGCCTTCACAAAATGGCGGACAAAATATTTCTTCACAACCTACCTCAATATGAGTAACAAATGAAAGGGCTTGACTAGTAGAATACTATACACTATAACAAATTTCAAATCCAAGATGGCCGCTACCACAAAATGCCGAAATACATTTCTTTTTTCACAACTCCCTTAATATGGGTATCAAATGAAAGGGCTTGACTAGGAGAATGTTGTACAGATAACAAATCCAATGTAGTCGGGGGTTAATCAAATTTTTTAATTTTGTTCTTGTACACTAAAAAGGGTAAAATAAACTATTTTCGTACAAAAAATTAAACCGACTTCAAAACCACAAATAGGCACTCAAAAGCGAAAAATAAACTAAAATCATTATTATAAGCGCTACTCACTCATCTATTTGAAGTCGGTGCCAGTGAGGTCAAAAAGTTAGTAGATTGATGCCATGTAGGCACATGATAAGTAGGCACAGGTAAGTAGTATATATCCACTACCTGTTAGATTTGTTTCATTTGAAATGATAGATAGAGATGGCAAGAGCAAAACCAAAGCTGATTTAGTTAAGCGGTAGGAGGCCTGCTTTTCTGAAAACCTGTGTTTCCATAGTTTTTTGGACTCGGTTCTGACCTTAACATAAAGAAACTTTAAAACAATCTAAAATAACTCTAGAATTTAGTTAGAAGAGAAAAGTACAAAATATCTGAAAACACTTTCGTTACACTCTTCTCAAAAGTATATTTTTACTAAAAACCGATGATTAATAAGTAATGGACATAATTAATTATTAAGCATTGTTCTATTTTACTGTGTAATGTTTATACAATAAAACATTTTCTATTTTATTCGAGTACCACTGAAAATAAACTGGGTGAACTGTAAGAGGAGTGGCGTACAGATACGCATAAAACTCGGCCAAGCATTTAGGAATCATTAACATATTTTGTGTAACCTAATTACTTGAAAGCCGGCCCCTTCCAGAAAGCTATAAAATGACATTGACAAAGTTTTTATTACATTTTAACCTAGTTAAAACTTCACTTTTTAGGGATCACCTGTGTAAACAGAAAATCCGTAATCAAAAGAAGGTCGAAAGTGCGCCGATTAAAATTGTGTGGCTATAAATAAGAATAATTTTACAAAACATTCTGGAATTAGCGAGGACATTTTTGTCGAAATACGAACAGTGCTAATTACAGCTAAATTATCGTGTTGAACCCAAAACGAGTAGGAACCGCGCTTGGCGCATTTCAAATACTGTAGCGGTTCCGGACTCAGACAAATCATCAATCGTATTATGGCAAAATGCTCTAAGGTTCGGAATCGTGTTCCTGAATAGCACTGAACGAAATTACGTATACCTGCGTCTACTACTATTTTAATTTTTGATCACTAGCCCTTACGAAATCGTAACTTTGACGAATCTGACATCGAATCTTTAAGAGGAACCTTCAAGCCTCACTATACACAAGGTTGAGGGGCAAAGAGTCCTCCAAATTCGAAATGTAACTTTGAAGGCGTTCTTATACATGTTTTTCCAAGGAAGCTGTGTTGACCCCAAGCATGGGACATAACTTGTTACGATACTTTAACACCATCACAGCTTTCAGAGACTCATCGTCAGGCTGGTGCAGTGGCTTATTCTATTAAACATGTTGAACGGTAAACATATTCAGGCTATGGAAGTGGTGTCATAGTTGAAACGTTTGGGGTTGAGGTGTAGGGCCCGTGGGGTTGGGAGCTCATATTTATTTCAAAAACCTTTTCGAGTACTTGGTCGAAGTGACACGTGACAAAAAATGGCGTTTCTTTGGCCCAACGTTTAATCATTACCATGTGGCGAGTACCTAACACCGGCAGCACGCTGGACACGCTTCCTTGGAAGCGGGCTTGACCATCGCTATTATCTTTAGACATTCATCGGTCCATCGTTAACTTACATAATAGTGGCTTAGTGACTGCCCTAGTGGCTTAGTTGGTAGTAGCTCTGCCTGCGAAGCCGAGGGTCGTGGGTTCGATCCCCACCCAGTGCAAATATTTGTGTGATGAATTCAAATGTTTGCACTGTGTCTGGGTGTTTCTATGTATAATAAGTATGTATTTAAAACTATATAAGTATTATATCAGCTATCTGGCTGCCATCACACAAGCTTTGCTTAGTTTGGGGTCAGATGGTGTTGTGTGTGAATTGTCCACCAATATTTATTTATTTATACTATTTATAACTCAAATGTGTGGCGTAGTGTGGTACTCTTTATAATAAAATTTATTTGTGATAATAAAGGCTCTGCTCAAATAAAAAAAACATAAAATTTGGTTATTACTAATAATTCTCAGTAATTTCTATTAAGTACACTGCAAATATGTCTTTAGCCCAGATTAATGACATTCAGGAAATACATTCTATTTTGCTAATAATATAATTAGCAGTAATCGAATATAATCCAATTGGCGTCACTGTAGATAAAATAAATAATCTATGATTAGGATTGATTTCTGTAAATTATCTTTATCTCTATAAATCATGAACTTGCGTCATTGTTATCGGCTATCGACATGTTGCAAGTTTGGATCCTTGGGGGGCTTCAATAAAAGTAATGAAATTGATATTTTTCCCTGTCGTGTTTTACAAAACAAAATGCACTTAGAGTACGAAATTCTAGACAGCGCAGCGGATTTTTTATGCAAGTAGATCTTACTAAGTCCTAACGTGCTTACACACAGAACTTGAGCGCTTGACGCACCGTAATAATTATTATCACAACTGAAACTACTATAAATTTTACATTTCAATTGGAAATATCATCGCTTAGAACGATTTTTCAGAATGGGCGGTAACATGACCCTGAATACTAATTTGACTTTGCACTTTTTTTTTTAACTACTATAAATGTGTATTAATCCGAAGTAAAACTATATGACTAATATACATTTGTATGTACTACTATTATTAAGCAAAGCACATTAGTGCGTCACATTAATTAAGGAAATTTTATGAACTTTTTCGTTTACACGATAGACTAAATTGCATAAGCTATTAGAATCGGGGTTTCCTTAGCAAAAATAGAAAGAGAAATGACGAAGCCAACTCCTTTTAGTTGGGAACACCTAAGCTAACTAAGCCCAGGATCATCGTGCAACGCAATTTTAGTAGCATGGATCACAATTCTCATATCGATGACGCGCGAAAGATCGATTGGGGCCCCGTTATTGACGCTGACTCGGTGGATGATCAAGTAGCAATCTTTAATACGCGCATAACTCAACTGTATGATGTCCATGCTCCTCTACGTAAAATTAAAATCAAACATCTCCCTGCCCCATGGCTCTCCGACGAAATCAAGTCATTATTGCACAAGAAAGCGGCTGCAAAATCACGTTTCAAATCTCGCCCCACAGAAACTAATAGAGAGAAATATGTTCAGATCCGAAATCACTGCAATAAGGTGTGTAGAGATGCAATGCGCCGACACGTTCACAAATCTGTACAAAATGAAAATCCAGTCAGAGTCTGGAAATTTCTCAAGTCTATGGGAGTAGGCAAATCACAACCGAATCTTACTCCAGGTGATTTGGACTTAGACGCTCTCAATCAATACTTTACCTCACCATCCTCTATATCGGAAGCAGTAAAAAACATCTACTTTAAATCATCTTTCTGCGATGCCTACTCCTGACTACTCTCCTTTTACGTTCATTCGATTCACTGAAAGTGATGTTAAGAAGAGTGTTGTGTCGATCTCCTCCAACGCTGTTGGCGGTGATAGTATCAGTAGGAACATGTTGATGCCCATCATTGACGTCATCCTGCCTATCCTGTGTTCAATTTTCAACAAATCCACCTCCTGTGGCGTTTTTCCAGCAATCTGGAAAGACGCGCAACTCATTCCTTTGCCTAAGAAACCTAATCCTGCCTCCTTTTCCGAGTATCGCCCAATATCTATTCTTCCTTTTTTTGTCCAAAGTCCTGGAGCGTCTTGATCACTCCCAAATTAACCAATTCCTGAACAAGCAAGACCTCCTAAATCCTTTCCAATCCGGTTTTCGTCCTGGGCATAGCACTGTATCCGCCATTGTTAAGATCACCGACGACATTCGCAAAGGTATGGACGACGGCAGGCTTACCGTTCTAGCTCTGCTAGATTTCAGTAACGCCTTTAATGCCGTCGATTTCGATATCTTGCTGGCGACGCTGCGCTCTATTAACGTATCTCCATCAGTAATCAGTTGGTTTCATAGTTACTTGTATGGACGTCGACAACGTATTCACCTCGACGATGTATTATCGTCTTGGAGTAGTACTAATGCCGGTGTCCCTCAAGGCGGCGTGCTATCACCACTTCTCTTTGCAATTTTCATTAACTCAATTTCTCAAAATCTTAGTTCTTCCTACCACCTTTATGCAGATGATCTCCAAATTTACTCTCAAGCTCGGCTTTCTGATATTAACGTTGCTATAGCCATGGTTAATGCTGATCTAGAACGTATTGTCCGCTGGAGCAACTCCTTCGGATTAAATGTTAACCCCACCAAAACTCAAGCAATCATAATTGGTAGTTCCTATATGATCTCCAGGGTCGACTGGTCTTCTATTCCACAAGTCGTTTTTAACGGAGTCGTAATACCTTTCAGTGAATCTGTGAAAAATCTTGGCGTGATTTTTGATCGCACGTTGTGCTGGGAGCCTCACTTGAAATCTATCAGTTGCAAATTGTACGCATCTAGGGGATCTTTAAGGCGACTCCGCAATTTTTTACCTACTGCTACTAAAGTTGCGCTTGCGCAATCTCTCCTTCTTCCCATCCTGGACTACGCAGACGTCTGCTATCTTGATCTCAGAGCAGATCAGCTAGATAAACTTGAGCGCCTCCAAAATTATTGCATAAGATTTATATTTGGCTTACGCAAATATGATCACGTTTCTCAGTTTCGTATGCAGCTCAAGTGGCTCCCCATTCGCTTTCGTCGGAATGCTCATATTTTGTCCCTTACATATAACGTGTTGTTTAACCCATTGTCTCCGCATTATTTACAAGACCTTTTCAATTTCTGCAGCGATGCGCACTCTCGGCCTCTTAGATCGAAAAACAATTTGTTGCTGCAAATACCATCCGCACGTAGTGAAATGTTCTACGGCAAGTCGTTTGCATTTCAGGCAGCTCAGCTGTGGAACGCTTTGCCTGTGACCATTAGACAAGCTCAATCGCACGTTGTTTTTAAGAACCAAGTAAAAGAAGTATACTTATCGCAGTCATCACCCAATTGAAGCTGATATTCTAGTTAAAATCTCAATGTTTAATAAATATATATATATATATATATATATTTATTATTTATTTATTTTATCATATCTAATTATTTGTATGTATTAGTATATTATTTAATTCGTATTTATGTATTTGGATGTATAATTACTATGTAAGTATATCAATATATTATTTGGTATTTTAGTTTTTTAAATCTATTTTATTGTTTAATTGTAGAAGTATTAATCACTCCTTTTTGTACTTCCCCTCCTCCTTATTCTCAAATCTCTCTTTCCATCCTATGGTTGCCTGGAAGAGATCGCTTTTAGTGATAAGGTCGCCAATTGCTACTTTATTTTGTTTGTTGTAAGTAACTTTTGTTTGTTTTTATATTAAGTGCAATAAAGAGTTAATCTATCTATCTATCTCCTCCCCGTTCGCGAGCTCTCGTAGCGTGCCCCACACGGCGAGGCGGCTCGAGGGCTCACCTGAAGTGGCTCAGCGATATTTATTGCGGCATTATTACCCTAATCGCTGTTAAAATCGCCCGCCTTTATTACATGATCTCTACCTTATTAACCCCCAAATGAAAAGTTGGGTGAGCGGCCTCGCTCCTTCGCCAACATTTTTTTCCCAGGACAAAATAATTTTCTGGTCAAATTTTCGGGAGAATTACGAGGAGCTCGTGAAATAAAATATTATTTTGGTAATTTAAGGGGTTTTGAGATTATTAAATTAGTTTGTGGACGGATAGCCGTGTTTGAAGAGCTACGTGATGTGAATCAATTAGCGAAATCAAAATGAAGAAAATTTCAGATCGTTTGGAACATTTCAGGTGCAATTCTGTTTTGAGAGTAGTTTAAATCTGTTACGTCATAATTATGTAACCAAATATCATCTTGACTATATTTGGACCTCCATTGGTTTACAAAAAATGTATTTAGATGTGCTCAATGTAAGTAGTTAGGTATGTAAAGTAAAGCGTTTACAAAAAAGAATTTGCAATGTTTTAAGAAATATACAGGACAAAGCGATTCTATCGATCTAATTCACTGTCGACTTGAAATACCAAGATTATCTGGAAAACCTCGTTCAGGAAATAAAGTGGACACAAAACTCATCATACGAGTCTTTGCCACGTAAACTATGAAATGACTTCGCTATTTTGAGCTACAAGCAGTTCGATAGCAAAAAAGGGCCAGATGGAACAAATAGTCATTCACATATTTATTTGGCGTTATAAAATTACAAAATTTGTACGTAACAAAATACTTAGAAAATTGACAAAGCTGTATACTTAATAACAAGACACGTGTATTATTTCACGAGTCAAGGTCAGTCACATGCGATGCTATTTATCATCAGCAATCTACGTAATATAATATTTACCTGCTCAGTTTGTCTCTAAATAAAAAACAAGTAAAAGATACTTAATAATAGACTGCCATAATATGTATACTAGTTTAAGCACATTGTTTTTTATTAGTAAAACGGAGGAATGGGCCGAGCCATGCACCTGATAGAAAGCAACTAGGTTTTCAAACTACTTGTTCATGAAGGGTTCAATCACTGCGCTCGTCTCCCGTAAATGTAAGAAAATGTATCATCTGGAACATTACCATACAAACCCGAACATATGAATGTTTGCACATTTTAGATTAGCATACATATAAAGGTGCAAGTTCACGCTGAGACCGCGACAGGAGACCGCGACCGGAGACCGCAACAGGCACTTGACACTATGGATTTGTATGAGCGCCAGTTCGCGCCGAGACCATGACACATGTCTCGTGACACGTTTCTCGGTCTCATGTCGCGGTCTCCGCGCGAACCACTACCTTAATGATGTGACACTTCTGTAATGTTTGATAACGTTCCAGTTATAGATAATTGTCATTACAATCTTATCTATTCTTAGACCATCACGGCTTTAAACATTACGTTGTTTTTTGTTCAACAACGCATCCTTGTGTTTCGGTTGGAAACGCAATGCTTCCATAGAACTTACAGAGCATAGAGATATACATTATCTTTTATATCTCTGGGTAACGAGCGCAGTGCAGTACTAGGTTATGAATTGGACTTTGTAACAGACTTCATAAAAAGGAGAACGTTCGCAATTCGGTTGTATTTTTTTCAATTTGCATAATATGTTACGTAGCCGCTCCGCCAATAATAAATCGAGTTCGGTTTTTTTTTGTTTGCTAGATCAGATATAAAAGGTCAGATCAGGTGGTCGGATATAAAACTTTATCGAAATCAGTGTTTTTTTAAATATATTTTTTCGAAATAAATATCAACAGAAAACTAAAATTTGCATTATTTTGCCTGGACGACGTAGATAATAGTAGATTTTACAAAAAATATGAAATTTAATCCAGTGTCTGATTTTAATCTTTAATTGAAGTCGTTTTTTGTTCATGTCCAGCTCGTCCATCACTCTTTACTATAAAAATGCCCTATTTCTATAACATTTTGTTTATCTCGGCATCTCATCGCTATCTGGATGATATAATATTAGAAACTAATCAACATTACGTCTCCTAAACTAAATCAATCCACAGCCCAATTGATTCCCGTCCACGTTTCTATCGGTACGCTGCCGCAATATTTCCAAAACAAAGCCCGTACCAGGACTTCTCGATCTTATAGGTATTTTACATCGATTATAGGTTCGCATTTGACCGCCATATCACATGATACTGTGCGATAATTTGATCTACTATGGAGGGCGCTTATCTAGAAAAAAACCGTTGCGTTCTGAACTGGAAGATACTTAGATAATATCCATCGGGGAATACCCACTGACGCAACGTATTTCACAGTAGGTATAGTGGCCGGCAAACAATTTGACCTAATGAAGTTAGCTGCGCATGGCTGCGCAGAAACGTTTTTAAGGTTTATTTGGTGGAAGTGCACATGCGCGAACTTTCCCCTTACTAACTTCATTTGGGTCAACTTGTTTGCCGAAAGTGGAGTCAGATCTCTTTGTTCGAGTATCTGATTCGTCAACCATTATACGACGGTACGTTTGCGTTGTTGCGTTTTCCAGCTACAAACACGCCAATATAAAAAAGGCAAAGTGATGTTGTAAGTATTTGGTATTAGACCATGCAAATCAATATAAACATAGCCGGAACATATCCAACCACAACTGATAAACTTGTAACTTTGCGGTTATGATTTTTTTAATGATATTAATTTCAAATCTGTGTGGTTCAGTGGTTCAATTAAAACTCAAATTAGTAAGTTTATTATTGACGTGTGCCTCCCTGGCCCGTTTGTTATGATCAAGCCCTAAACAATTTTTATTTTGTATTTTTAACCGACTTCAAAAAAGGAGGTTTCTCAATTCGACCGTATATATGTTTTTTTTATGTGTGTTGGCAGATAACTTCGTCGTTAATGAACCGATTTTGATGATTATTTTTTTGTTGTAAAGGAGATATCCCCAGGGTGGTACCATGATAAGTAAACTAGGATGTGATGATGGAATCCTAGAGAAATCGAGGATAACTTTCGAAAATTGTAAAGATGATTAGTGCGTTAGTTAAGTTTTTCCTTGACCATTTTAAAGCAGTATAATTTAAAGAAGGTCTAGAGACGATCTGATGAGGGAGCCGAAAGACGGTCGAGGGAACTTCTAGACGGCACATAGTAGTTACCTTGTGTTTGGGCTCGATGAATTTGTATTGATGAGAACTTTTTATATAGATGGGTTGTGAGTGTCATTCCCCTAATCCCATCTGATGATGACGACAAAGGACAGTCAAGGGAATTTTTGAACGGCTTACAGGAACTACCGCATTTTTGGGCTTAATTCATGTATTGACAACTTTCAGCCGTGGGAGAGGTATATGTCCAGCAGTGCACTAAGATAGGCTGATGATGATGGTGCTGGATAATGATAAAAACTTTGCACCCCTATGGGTTTTGAATGTTATTACAGGTCTGTGTAAAAATAATCCCAAAGTCACATTAAAATTTCAACAATCACGTTATGACGATGCGTCAATTTGGCACTGCGTTAAAGTATCCTAATCGCGTTGTTTCTTTCGTCCGTCGTGTAGGCTATTCACCCTATTCAATATTTAGTTTCTCCTTATTCAAGAAGTGTTCTTGTTAGATCTACCTATCACTTCGAATCATCAATAAAATAAATCAATAAAGAGTAAAAAATAAATTTATTCAGCACAAAGATATACGTATTTTGATTTATTTAAACAGAAATTCATCATCATCATCATCATCATCAGCCACAAGACGTCCACTGCTGAACATAGGCCTCCCCCCTAGATTTCCATAACGAACGGTCCTGCGCAACCTGCAACCAGCGGTTTCCAGCGACCTTTGTGAGGTCATCTGTCCATCTAGTGGGAGGCCGTCCAACACTGCGTCTCCCGGTTCGTGGTCGCCACTCAAGAACCTTTTTTCCCCATCGGTTGTCAGTTCTGCGAGCGATGTGGCCTGCCCATTGCCACTTCAGCTTGCTTACTCTTTGAGCTATGTCGGCCACTTTCGTTCTTTTGCGAATATCCTCATTACGGATTCTGTCGCGCAAAGAGACTCCGAGCATAGCTCTCTCCATAGCTCGCTGTGTGACTTTGAGCTTCGTTATGAGACCAACAGTGAAGGACCACATCTCAGTTCCATAAGTCATCACTGGCAACACGCACTGGTTAAAGACTTTCGTCTTTGGGGTATTTTGGACTCAAAGATGTGCCGAAGTTTTCCGAACGCTGCCCATCCGAGTTGGATCCTTCGCTGGACCTCTTTGTCGAAGTTGGATCTACCTAATTGGATCTTTTGACCCAGGTAGACGTATTCGTCAACAACTTCGAGTATGGTATTCCCAACAATAACCGGTACAGGTGAGACATGAACATTTGACATGACCTTCGTCTTGTCCATATTCATCCTCAAACCTACCTGTTGGGATACTCTACTGAGGTCCCTGAGCATAGCACCGAGGTCCTCCATCGACTCCGCCACAATGACTATGTCGTCGGCAAACCGAAGGTGAGTGATGCATTCGCCGTTGATATTGATGCCATATCCGTTCCAGTCCAGTAGCTTGAAAACATCTTCCAGCGCGGCAGTGAACAGTTTCGGAGATATAACATCTCCCTGTCTCACGCCTTTCTGTAGCTGGATATGTTTTGTGCACTGGTCCTGTAATCGGACAGACATTGTGGCTTTGCTGTAAATACACTTCAACACTTCGATATAGCGATAGTCGATGCGGCATCGCTGGAGAGACTGAAGCACTGCCCAGGTCTCGATGGAATCGAAGGCTTTCTCATAGTCCACATACGCTATACATAGTGGCCGATTATACTCCTCGGTTTTCTGTATAATCTGTCGAAGCGCATGAATGTGGTCTATGGTACTATAGCCATTTCGGAAACCGGCTTGTTCGGGTGGCTGGAAGTCGTCAAACCTGCGTGCGAGACGATTCGTGATTACCCTCGAAAACAACTTATAAACGTGGCTCAGAAGTGAGATGGGTCTGTAGTTCTTCAACAAGGTGTTGTCACCTTTTTGAAGAAGAGCACCACCACACTTCTGCTCCACGCTTCTGGCGTACTACCGTCAAGTATGACGGAATCGAACAGCTTCTGGAGGACTTTAAGTACCGGTTTTCCACCCGCTCTCAGAAGCTCAGTCGTAATTCCGTCGTCGCCAGGTGCTTTGTTGTTTTTAAGTTGTTTGAGGCCATCCTAATCTCATACAGGCTGACTTCTGGGATATCTTCGGTAAAGTGTCGGGTCAGCTTGGCTCTGGGGTCTTTTGCCATGCTAACGACAGGTTGTGCTTGCGTAGAGGTGTATAACTGTTCATAGAACCTCTCAATCTCCTCCAAAATCTCAGGCTTCGACGAGACAACGTTACCACTATCGGTCTTCAGTTTGGTCAGCTGACTTTGCCCAAGAGACAGATTTCTTGCGAACACTTTTGAGCCTTTGTTCTGCTTGATCGCTTCTTCAATACTCGAAGTATTGAAGCAGCGTATGTCGCGTCGCACACAAGTAGAGATCTGTCTATTGAGCCGTCTGTATACCGTCATGTCGACCGAAGACTGTAACCGCATATCTCGTCTGACCGCCATAAGATCTAGAGTTTGATCGGAGAGCATTTGGGTTCTGTTTTGGCGTCGGCTCTTAAAAAATTTTCTGCCAACAGCATGAACAGTTTCCACTAGCCTGTCGTTTATTTCGTCCGCCGTTACGCACTGATCTAAGGATTCGAAGCGATTTTGAAGTTCGAGTTGAAAGTTATCGGGATCTTCGATCTGAGCATAATTTGGTCGGAGCGTGGACTTCATTAGACGTGATCTTTCGAGCTTAATGTTTAGATTCAGCGTGCCTCTTACAATACGGTGATCGCTGCCGGTCTTAACCCTGCTGATCACAGAGACGTCGCTGAATATTTGCCATTTAGTCGTCATAATGAAGTCGATCTCATTTTTTGTGGAACCGTCAGGGCTAATCCAGGTCCACTTTCTTTGTGGCTGTTTCTTGAAAAAGGAGTTCATCATAAAGAGGCTCTCCTTTCCAAGAAATCCGCTGACGTTGCCCTCTTGGGTTCCGCTGCCCATATCCGAAATTCCCCACTCTCAACTCATCACCGCTACGTTTGCCCAGTTTCGCGTTGAAGTCTCCCATCACAACTGTGAAATGTGTTGGCGAGACATGTATGGCTTTGGAGATGTCCTCATACATGATCTCAACCTCTTCGTCGGGATGTGTCGAGGTCGGTGCGTATACTTGTATGACCTTCAATGAATACCGGTCGCTAATTTTAAGTACAAGGTATACCACCCTGTTCGACACACTCTCGATCATTATCACGTTGTTGACGAGAGACTTGCGGACGATAAACCCGACACCCCTTGGGATTGTTGATCTCCCTCCCGGTAGTAGAACAAGTTGCCGGATTCGAGGGTTATCCTGTCCTCGCCCTGTCTACGGACTTCGGATAACCCCATGATATCCCATCGCAACTTGTCCACTTCTTCTTCTAGCTCCACAATCTTTTCGTCAGCCCTCAGCGTCCGTGCGTTATATGTTGCCAGGCCGAGTCGGGTTTGGTGGCGGGGCGTCTGCCGGAGATTCTTCGCACCCCATGCTCCGCCGGAACCAAGGCTGCCACCAGCGCCTGGAATAGCGGAGCCGCCGGGGACTAGGGGCCGTTTTCTGGTTGTGATTTTCATAGGGGGGGTGTTTGCCATAGTCACCACGCTTGGCAAGCGGGTTGGTGACCGCGGAGCCAGTCCTTTGCACCGATGACGCCGCTGCCCGTCATCGGCCTGGTCCATTTAGGACTGGCTTTTAAATGGATTTACCGCCATTGGTTCGGTCGTCAGAGCCTCGTTAGTTGGCAGCAGGGTGTACCACGCGCAGGAGAGGTTGACATTTGGGGAAGCTAGATGTTAAGCGCTTCCCCCTTACACCCCAGAACAATTATTAAACAGAAATTATTGAATAAATATTTTACAATTCTGAAGTCGGTGCCAAGTAAAACGATTAGAGCTGAGCTAATATTAGTAGGTATTTTTTGTTCTTTTTTGACATTTGTACATCGAAAACCTACGTAGAAGTCGAAGTAATGTTTATGTTATACTATTTTTTTAAGTGTTTTCTCGCATAAGTGAAATGTTAAGTTTCTTGATGAGAAGTAAAATTCTTTAAACAGAAATCTTGGCAATAAGATCTCATAGTACGGTTTCTGAGCACTATTCATCACGCGCCGCGGCTATTGGGCCGCCGCCGTCTGTCAAGCGCCGACTCGCGTCTGACGGCCGCTCATATTTCACTACATTTTTGTGAGGGCTTGTGGTGGAAGATAATAAATGTAGGAGCATAGATATTAAAATCTATTGCTCGAAAATATGACTTATTTACCAATATAGCGTGACAGTCCTTGAAACATAAAAAAATATATAAATTACGTTTACCTACATGCACTTGTTGGCACTGCATAAAAATAGTGCAGTAACAATAGTAATTGTATCAAGTCAAGTCAATAAGATCAAGTCTATAAGATAAGATTAGCAACCCATGTGTTTTGTTGCTAAATAATACTCACCTACCAATTTCATTAAAGATGGTGTTGTATGTGAATTGTCCACCAGATTTTTTTAACTTTTATATTTTTACTCTTGACTGTCATCTCGCCTGAAGTTATGCGACGATATGGTCTACGATGGAGCGTGTTTACATAGAAAAAATTGATTCACTCTCAATTCCACAAAGATTGCTTATTTATTGTTCTCAGTTGACAAAAGTGTCAAACGAGCTGCGATCGCGCGCGTGCACTTTCCTCGAAAAAGATCGCCGGATGCGGCTGAAACTTAAGTCGAACTGGACCGACCACATCACACGTTAGTTACCCGTGAATTAATTTAAAAATATAACTAGCAATCGCAGTAGTTGTCATACTCAGAGCGAATTAATATTTCTTGGTCACATAATTTAATAACTTGGTGTGATGCGACGGTAGTATCCACAGTTAAATTCGTTCGGTGGTAAGTTTACGTCCGTTGGCAACTCGCCCCGCGGGCCGCGCCATGACCGCCATGTGTGCGCTCGGACATACATATTTTGTGGATAAGTTTGAGCGACCATGCGAGGGCACGCAGCGACCGGCGTTATACTCGATTACCGCAATAGACTGCATAACGGTTACTACCCAATGCGCTTCAATATCTAGAATAGATGGTTAACTGTCGTTTTAATAGTCTTACGGTTTTTTTCGAAATTGCATATATAATTTAAATGGTATAAACAGTAAAGTACCTATATTACCTATATTATTCATTCACAGGGGTTTCACACTCTTTAGAGATCCCGCCACGGGACTATCATAGTTTTGCCAGTGATTCTAACTTACATCTGCGTTTCCGCAAATAATGGGACTCGCTCCATCATCGGTACGCTTACCCGTGAACATGAAACTGCTTCGAAATATTGGGTACTCATATTATCAATCGGGAAACATTCGCAGAGGTAGTTAGTGTATTCCATATAATGATGCATTCAGAACCCCTTGAGAAGACTTATTGTATTTAACCTTCCCTTATCAAGTAGGTATATTACAATAACGAGAATGAGGCCCAGTGAAAAGAAAAATTCCCATTAAAGCGCCAAATAAGTTAATTTTAGTTAAATTGCCTTTTTACAACTTAGACTGAGGAAAATGTTTCGAGTAAATACAGAACAAAATTGTTGTTGAACATTTTTCACACTACACAATCAAAGCCGAACTAAATTTTAGCAAAAAATTAACTACTTCAATAAACGAGTGTTTATTAAAGAAAGTAAAGAAAATTATACTATTTCATATTTTATTTGATCCAATGTAGAATAAAGTACCACATCCAAGATGTGTGTACAACTCGCAGCCCAGAGTGGAGTGTAGCGATCGTATCGGCCGACTGTCACACTGGAAGTGCCGTGAGGTGGTCAAAAAGTATTTAGCACAAGACAGATGAATGTGTCGTGCACTGCCGATCGAGGGGTCCTGTATCACAGTGCCTTAACTTCCATTTGCCGGATCTCATGGCTCAGTTGGTGATACGACTGCCAACTCAACTGAAGGGCATGAATTCTCGCATAGCACACTGCTAAGTTGAAACACAGTCGAAGCAATCCTTCCAGTTTCACGTTCCAGTTTATCTAACACGTCAACCTGTCCTAAATAGAAAGGTTTTTACGGTACATCACACCAGAGGACGTATTAATTAATTAAATCATGAAGTTTGTTCTAAGTAAACTCTTCACCATGTCAACCGATATTCATGAATGTTGGCATTTATGTAATTAGTCCAACTTGAGAAATACAAGTTTTTATTTCGAAAAAACGGTCTTTATATGACTATATCTGCGCGAAGCCGTATTGCGTAATTGATGAATGCGTATTTTCGTATTATTTAAGTTTAATGTTTTCATTATGAGTTCAAATTGCAATAGGTTAAAAGTTAAACTTATATTAAGTTGACGTATTGTTGATGGTACCTACATGTCGCCCACTGCACGAGTGTCTGACTGGCCGGATTGAATTGAATCGCGGTTGCAGCCCGCAGACACAGAGCTGCCGAGCCGGCTAGATTCAGGAACGTGTTTTGTTCTCTAGTCTCGCTCCGATGTACGTATAATAAGTTATATAAGAAAATAAAATGGCTAAATTATTTTCCCTTTTTTGTGTGGGGAAACACTTTAACGTATGCCCACCATATATGGATATGGTTGGGTATGTCGGGCTTGACACCATGGGGTACGACATGGTGCCCGTTTACCAACTAAAACCCCACAGATATCTCCTGCATGGCCAGGGGTCAGGGTCACGGGGTCACTTTTCGCACTCCTACGATGACCCATCTGCCACTGTTCTTGCGAACCTGCCACGCGGGGGTGTAATATCCTGCGTTTGGCTCTAGTGACGCACCGGATATCAGCGGCGCGTCACCTCCTTGAAGGCTAGTCCCTAGGTGGGGCGTCGGACGGCCCTAAACATTCAACGCCACAGGCCTTCCTGTGGAGGCGGGGTGCGAGCCTAGGCTCTAGGCTTGCCCCCGTGTCCACTTCCACCTCAGTTAGGGAGCGAGAGGTTTCCAACTTTCACTCCTTAACTCACAGGACCTTTCATTCTTCAGAGACTTTCATCTCATCTCATGGCGAAGATGATCGGTAACGAGAGGCCCTCACCACCGCGGCTAGGGATAGCCACGGTTCCGCCTCTATGGCCGCATCACGGCCCTTGTCCTTCCACTGAGCACCAAATGGGGAGGTGAGGAGCGCGTGCGTATAAGTTCCCAGCTTCGGCCAGGATTCGCCATTACACATCAAGATGCCACCGAAGCAAGTTGTTGTGTGATGCACCACGTGGAGATTCCCGAGCCACGCAAACACACAAGCACAATTAACTGGATCAAATCAGACTGATAATTAATGTTAATATAAGCAGGCCGTTAAATGCTGGACTAAGAGTATTCTCTCGTAGCTGAGAGACAACTTCATAGCACACCTCTTTGAAAAAGGGCAGGTCAGTGGATAACGCGTAACTTCGAAAAATTCTCAGAACAAGCTGGTTTATCCACGATATTTGCCTTAATCGTTAAAGTCACAGGCTATGACAAACTTGAACAAAACCTTCGGTACCTCGCAAAAGGAAGAGAAAAATAAGAAGGAGAAGTGGACTCTGTAGTGTTCGCCAGGAGAAATACCACCATAGCACAATCCAAAAGGTCCAATAGTTGCCTGACATTAGGATGGTAAGAGTAGACATAATATTACTTATTATAAGACACATAGCCTACTCGTCAAGCCTATACCATATAAAAAAACTCAGAGGTTCAGATAGGATTCGAACCGTGATGGTACAATTGGATATTACAGCCACTATTCTACCACAGTTTATAGGCATTCAGGTACGCTTGATCTATATCGTAAGTATCCGTAAGGATAGTTAGTAAGCTTCGCCTTGCGCCTTTTGCACTAGCATAAAGTTTGGTACGGAGTATAGGCTATCCGAGGTATAGGCTATAAAAATTGACAGTCATACAGACTACCAAAACAAATGAAAAACTAAGATTCTGATAGTAGTTCTTGGCTAAAGCGGCAGAGGTTGATGTAATAAAAGAACAATTGATTTTGGAAAGTATTAGGTGTCGACAAAAAATTGGAATACACGGTGCCGATGCCAGGAGTTCCATGATTTTCGGTCACCAAAAATGTTCATTACGCCTAGATAAATTTTCTACTACTAGTTTCTTTTCTTCCTAGTTTTCTTACTAGTTTAAATGGTTAGCTAGATATTCTACAAGTAGTTCTCGCCACCGTGTGCTGTCACCCCTCTAACTGGATAATTCCTCCTTCTTTCCGCACGAAGGAATGTAGAATCAATACAACAATTAGACCGCGACGTCCCCTCGCATTAATATTGCAGGCGACGCCGCGTGCAACAGGGTGCATAATGTCCGCTGGTGACATCCACGGACCGGGCCGGAATTACTAAACTGTGGTGTTTACGTTATTTGTATTACATTGTAACGTTCTTTGTATTAACCTACTTTGGGAAAGGAAAATGAGGCGCTTTCAGAATTCAAATACATAAATCTGTGCTGTCCGAGACATTTCTTAATTTCGGTAAATGTAACACTCTGACAGAGAAATTTCTCAAAATTAACGCATGGCGACACTTTTGGCAAAATTGTGAACAATTTTTGACCGATAAATATTTGAACTCTGAAACGTTCCTTCAGACTGACTAAACGCACATCGGAGACCAGGACCAGGACTAGCCACAGTGAGTAACTGAGGCAGCAGATGCGAGACGCGGCTAAGCAGAAATACCCTTCAGCACAATATTAGTGTTATTGAGAGATCACAACTAGCTGTACCCATACCAGAAAAATTACTACGCTGGGCTGGATGCGAAAAGAGCAACCTTACGGCTAATACTACCCAGCTGGAACAAGAGGTCACATGGAAATAAATCGCCATAGTCAATTATTTTACTTCCAGTGTGGTGTCTGCATATATTTCTATATATAAAAATGTTATGTTGGTTTGTGTACGCTTCAAAAATTCAAAAAGTTCTGCACCGATTGAGCTGAAATTTTAGAATGATATTATATAATCCGCATCAAGGATTGTTTTTTACCTAACTTTTGCATCACAATGTGCCACAGCGAAGCGTGGCAGGTTCAGCTAGTATTAAATATTTATCTTACTATTTCTGAAACTTGGAGATTTCGCTCACAAGGAGAGAATTAAGATCAATATCCACCTCGCTGATCAAGTACAGGTTGACATCTGATACGTGCCTTCGATAGATATATTTCTTGAAATACGACTTTCTTGAAGTCTTCGTTTTCCTAGAGACATTTTTTAACCCAGCCAGTGGCCAGCGACAAAATTGTGCCACATATCCTGTGAAAATATGTACTCAGAGGTGCAGATGGAGCCCAAACCTCTATGACACGATCTCAGTATCATGAAATCGGGCACTCTCGCCACTGGGCTACCACAAATTCGCGTAGAGCTATCTCCAACTAACGACAAATCGAATTACGACCAAAGACGAAAGCTGGGAGAATAACGTTATTTTCCACCCATTGTAAAAGTAGGTCGAATAACGGGAGCTAATCAAAATATGCAAAACCTTATTTTTCATAATAATCCGTCCAACTTGTTCTAAGTGAAAATTTCCAGCGAGTCGGGTAGTTAGAGGCGCGCGGGCGTAATCAGGGCGGCCTTTGATCTCACCGGCGCGGCGGCGGCGGCGGCCCGCGTCAAAGGAGCGTGTCGATCGCTCCCCGCGCTGATTGCGGGCACCTGCCGGGATAGTTCGTGGATCATTGCTACTCATTATGTTAGTTAGTGTTACCCGGCTTGAAGAGTAAATACTACGAAAACTAAATCCGATGCTCGACTACACTGTTTTTCAATTTCTCAGTGTTATCAAATTGTGTTTTACTCATGAAGTGCAAGGAGGGACAGCTAAAACAGACCACTTATTTTTTTTTTTATTTAATACTAGCCGTACCTCCTGGCTTCTCCCGTGTTACATTCTATAGCCTATAGCACTCAGGAGCCACGTACATATCTAAGGGTGAATTTTTTTTTGAAATCTGTCCAGTAGTTTCTGAGCTTAGCGTGTTCAAAAAAAAACATCTTCAGGATTATAATATTAGTAAAAACTAGCGGCTAGTTCCAGTTTTGTTCGGATATTGTGATAAACAGACCATTAATCGAAATTAAAACTATCCTATCTCTGAAGTTGGATACGCTGCCCAAGCGCACCTTGATGTTGGACAAAATATGAGTTAAACACATTTCGTTTATTTTCTAATTTAACGAGGAAAAGAAATAAATGTCATCCTTGATCTTGTCGTGATGAGCTGAGCTCAGTGTTACGCAGTAATTTTAATTCACGTTCACATAAGTTAACAGCTGCGTTCTTCTGCATTGCAGTGGGCAGGCGTGTTAAGTATCTCAATTTCTCCCATCACTATCGGGTATCTAAACTATAGAGTCAGCAAATTTCATAGAACAGCTTTTTTACTTTGTTCATACTGATAAGTAGAGCGCGACTCTGTCAGCTCAGTACAACTAACTCGGGGTACCACGGTTCGATGAAAATGTGTCGAAAATGTTTGGTTATGGCTGGAAGTAAATGTAAAACTAAAAACGTGTATTTGTTTATGTGCTGTTCTAATCTTGGCGACTCCCACTGGAAGTGTAGTGTAGGATACTTTCCAGACGGGTGGAAATACGACCCATTTAAATAAAGAAGGGTAAACAAGAACAAAATTAAAAATTTTGATTAGCCCCCGACTACCTCAGATTTGTTATCTGTACAACATTCTACTAGTCAAGCCCTTTCATTTGATACCCATATTAAGGGAGTTGTGAAAAAAGAAATGTATTTCGCCATTTTGTGGAAGCGGCCATCTTGGATTTGAAATTTGCCATAGTGCAATGTGTTCTGCTAGTCAAGCCTTTTCGTTTGATCCCCATATTGAGATAGTAGTGAAAAAAGTAAAATAATTCGCCATTTTGTGGTAGCGGCCATCTTGGATTTGAATTTTTCGTAGTGTATAGTATTCTACTAGTCAAGCCCTTTCATTTGATATCCATATTGAGGTAGGTTGTGAAAAAATATTTTGTCCGCCATTTTGTGGCGGCGGCCATCTTGAATCGGTATTAACCAAACATAGCTAAGAACATCCGCACGGATATTAACTTTCAAATAAAAAAAAACGCATCGAAATCGGCTTATCCGTTTGAGCTCTACGGTGCCACAGACAGACACACACACAGACAGACAGACAGACATCGACGTCAAACTTATAACACCCCTTTTTTTGGTCGGAGGTAAAAAACCGAATGAAGGTAGTAAGTTTCTTGCCTATGTCCAGCAGTGGACAGCAAAATATTCATATTTTTTATAGTAAAAAGTGACGAGACGAGCAGGACATGTGCCTGATGGTAAGCAACATGCGTGCCACAAAACAGCACAGCGCCACGCAGCTATAGGAACATGAAGAGTCTAAATCGTTACCTAGCACTGCACTATCTATACTAATATTATGAACGGTTTGAACGCGCTAATCTCAGACCTGCCGGACTGCCGGACCAATTTAAAAAATCTTTCACAGTTGGATATGTAGTTAATCCGTGAGTGCTATAGATGATATCTCGATGATATAGTGCACCGGGTGCACTAGTGTTCATGTATTAATCTGACAAAGTTTAGATATTTTTAAGTCCTACGTCGTCACAGGTGCAAATAAGGAACAAGAACAAAATTAAAAATTTTGATTAACCCCCGACTACCTTAGATTTGTTATCTGTACAACATTCTACTAGTCAAGCCCTTTCATTTGATACCCATATTAAGGGAATTGTGAAAAAGGAAATGTAATTCGCCATTTTGTGATAGCGGCCATCTTGGATTTGAAATTTGTCATAGTGCAAAGTATTCTACTAATCAAGCCCTTTCATTTGATACCCATATTGAGGTAGTAGTGAAAATATTAAATAATTCGCCATTTTGTGGTGGCGGCCATCTTGGATTTGAAATTTGTTATAGCGTTTAGTACTCTACTAGTCAAGCCCTTTCATTTGATACCCATATTGAGGTAGGTTGTAAAGAAATATTTTGTCCGCCATTTTGTGGAGGCGGCCATTTTGAATCGATATTAACCAAACATAGCTAAGAACACCCGCACGGATATTAACTTTCAAATAAAAAAAACCGCATCGAAATCGGCCCATCCGTTTGAGCTCTACGGTGCCACAGACAGACACACACACAGACAGACAGACAGACAGACAGACAGACAGACAGACAGACAGACAGACAGACAGACAGACAGACCGACAGACAGACAGACATCGACGTCAAACTTATAACACCCCTTTTTTTTGTCGGGGGTTAAAAACTTATAACATCCCTTTTTTTTTGTCGGGGCTTAAAAAATAATCAGCGGAGAAATGTCAAAAGCACCCTGTCTCTAGCCGGCTATGATATTAGACGTAGGCCTGTCTCACTACAGAGGTGACACTTGTATGGTATGTGTACGTTTTTGCTAGAAAACGTTTAATAGTATAGCATAACAATCCTTAACTTGAACGGAATAAAACTAGTATTGTGTTAGTCCAGGTAATGTAGTACCTTTACTTATTAAATGTAATTCAAAACTTTTTAAATTGAAATACACCAATCATAACTCGCAGTGATAGGATACTTTGCTGAATTCGTCTTGGGAAGTACCACGCCTTTGTCGATTATTCTTTTTTTATATATTGGTGGATATTTCACACACAACACCATCTAACCCCAAACTAAGCAAAACTTGTATGTACTATGGAAGCCAGATAGCTGATATAATACTTATAAGTTTTAAATACATACTTATTACACATATAAAACACCCAGGCACATTACTAATATTTGAATTCATCACACAAACATTTTCACTGGGTGGGGATCGAACCCACTACCCACGGTTTCGCAGGCAGACCTACTGCTAACTAAGCCACCAGGTCAGCCATTTCAACACCTAACAAAGTGTAAATCTTACTCTGTGTTCCGATTTGAAGGGAAACGTTTCCAAATAAATTATAGGGCAAAAAGATAAATCATCTTATATCTTAGAAGTTCAGGCGTAGTGTATTATTAGATGGTTATTTGAACTGTCTGATAAGCTGCCCTAGTCTGGCATTGTATTGAAGTAGGTATTGGTTACCATCACGCGAATAAGTAGCTCGTCTCGTCTTTCTATAGTATTCCATCCAATTATAGTAACCCCAATTTTTCACAAAACTGATAGATAGACGAAATTACCCAACTAGATCAAACCACAAACACAATCTAAATTTGCCGTATTCAAAATTAACATTGCATAGCTCGGGTCCTAACTCAATGTCAGTTAAAATCTATAACAAATTGCCATATGAAATAAAAGAAATCGATTCTGATGAAAAGTTTATCAAAACGTTAAAAAATATACTACTTGTAAAAGCTTACTACACAATAGAAGAATACCTTACTGACAAATCAATTATCGAGTAAGTCGATCCGCTCCGCATGACATTAATTATATTGCCACACCCAATCAGGGTCATTATGGGAACTATTTCATACTACTCTATGTTTAAATAACACCATCAAATAAATGTACCATAATGTTAGCAATAAAATGATTGAGTATTGAGTATAGAAAACGTTATCACATACAAAACCACATCCAGTAAAAAATGTGAACCTTCCACTTTTGTCATCATCATTGTTTTCAGCTGACTATAATTATCATTGTATAAATTCAGACCCATGGAAACTGTGTTGCCAGACATTGCATGCCTCTAGAAGAAGAGGCCAGTTTGTATGGGTCAACTATTAAAATGTTTTGTATCACCTTATCTTACCTGCAAACAGCAATAAAGATTTTTGTATTTGTATTTGTCTAGTTAGTTTAAAACAGGGATAAAACTAAACTGGCGCAGATAAGTTTAAAATTTATTTACTGTCACACAACTAGGAACATACCGAGCGAAATCTGCCGCTGCGGTCATGATAAATTTACGGTTGGACCAAATTGATAACAATCCGGGAAATTGCGTGGAAATATTGAATTATTCAACCGCTAACCGACGACCGCTGCGTCGCGCTAGTGGCGAGATGGGGCAAAAACAACAAAATAAGCAAAAAGTCAAAACAAATCAATAAAAAATGTATGAGCAGATTATGGGCACCTGCCACCTGAAAGGGCAACACTATACCAAACCAAACACCACCTGAGAGGTCCCACAAAGTTCAGTTTGGTACTGTCTCACAGTAAAGACCCGCCTTCTCTCTAAAGGAGAGAGTCAATGTCAATGTCATCATTATGGCCATGGCTTAGAGCTTAGAGCGGCGAAGCGAGCTGGCGGAAATCGAATGTCTTCGAAAGATGTATTTCGAGTAACTCGTCGGTTTCCTCGCGTATTACCCTTCACCGTTTAAGACAGTGAGGATGACAAACTCGTATATCTACAATGGGAAAATACACAGAGATGCAGACGGGAGCGGAAGTTACGAACGATTTCACGATTGTGAAATCGATATAAATAGTTAAACAATTACATATTATCAATAATTACTATTATTATTAGCAATAAAATATTAATAAACGTTCCTGTGCTTCAGTTTCAATAAATTATTATAGTTAGTTATTTAATTGTTTTATCGGTTCACGCACAACACTTTTTTAGACTTTTTTTTTTATTTAGATAGATTTAATTTACTTGTTTACATGTAACGCATGTGTGAATTATTTAGGTTAATATTAAATGTGTAAACTCATACATACCGATAATGCCTTACATTTATTTGTTCGCCATGAGTAAAACTGTTTATTGTACAATTAAGCAAAAGATCCTTACATAGTTTGTGTTAAAAAAAAACGAATTTCTCATTTCTGAGACTGTCATCCCGCCACTCCAACAGTATTGTTGGAATGGATTAGTTTGCGGGCGATGAATATTCCCCGTCCAGCCAAATGTTATGCCGACAGGATGTATTTAACGTATGATTCGGCAAACAGTACATTTGGTCATGGCTCACTGATCGTTTCCATAAATTTTTGATCAACAGTGATTAGGGAATTATTCGACTTTGAATGTCATTAGCTATTCAGTTGTGTTTGTTCGTGCATCATGCCGACTCAATGCATGTTTCAGATGATGTGTTTAATGGAGGTGATTATTGGTTTCGTTGTGTGTATTTATATAAGATCTAATAGCACCGCGCCATTTTGACGTGACAACGTCTTATAAATTGGTTTGCCGGGTGACACTTCAAGAAACTGCGTTACGCTCCGCTCACGTTATGCGCTCACAACGAGAGCGAGTGAGAGGCACGCGTCCCTTCCACTCGGGCATGATTAGCCCGCCTAAGAGCGAGAGAGACAGACATAAAAAGTGAAAGGCACGCGTCCCTTCCGTAAAATTATTTTACCACTCAAAGTCGTTGTCACGTAAAACTTTCGCCCGTATACCGACTTTACAGGCAACCAATTTTTTTTGACGTGACTACGTCTTATAAATTGTTTTGCCGGGTGACACTTCAAGAAACTGCGTTACGCTCCGCTCACGTTATGCGCTCACAACGAGAGCGAGTGAGAGACACGCGTCCCTTCCACTCGGGCATGGTTAGCCCGCCTAAGAGCGAGAGAGACAGATATAAAAACTGAAAGGCACGCGTCCCTTCTGTAAAATTATTTTACCACTCAAAGTCGTTGTCACGTAAAACTTTCGCCCGTATACCGACTTTACAGGCAACCAATTTTTTTTTCTACCAGACTGCATTTAATAAGCAACTTCAGTTCATGATTGACATTTCGAAGACTCGAATAAGGAGATTTACAACATCTAAGCTGTGGAATGCGCCACCTGAGTGATGGTTTCGTTTTTGGTGTCTTCAAGCCGAGTTCGGTTTCTTCTCGGTAAGTCCGGTCTATCGTAGACCGCATGACATCAAGCAAAATAGTAGTCAAGTGCAAACTTATTATTGATAAAAATATGTAGTTGTGCTGTTTAGTTTTATTGTAATTTAGTCTAAACGTGGGGTCAGCCAGATTATAAAACAACAGCGACCATGAAAGTTTTAACAACTATTGCCGAAGAGCATTTAGTTTTTTTAAGCTATTGCATAGCTTTTGTCGCGGGCCTGAGGACCGAATTTTAGTGATCGTGCATCTCTTTCTTATGTTCACAAGAACGAGGGATGGAAGACAGTAACGCCGTCCTCCCCACTCGGTCATTCGACTTTGAATCTTATTTGTATTAGCTTTACAGACTAAATGCTCTTAGCAGTGTTGCCAACTTAACGGATTTCCCGTGACATTTTTTATGGTAAACAAATCTCACTCTTCAAAATAAAAGTAATTCCGAAAAAATGTTAACATCCCTATTGCTTATGTTGATAAAAATGCATGCAACATGCAATAGCTTTACCGCGGCAGTCCCCGAGTGCCACACTTCTTTTTTTTTTAATAAAAAAGTTACGAGACGAGCAGAACATGTGTCTGATGGTAAGCAACATGCCACCCACATAACAGCACAGTGACACGCAGCTATTGGAACATGAAGAGTCCAAATTACCTTTAATTATTTGGCTGCTGGCAGTGCAGTGCAGTGCAAGGGCACTGCACTGCGCTCGTCACCCAGATATCTAAGACGTTATATCTCTAAGCCCAGAAAATTTCTCTGGAAACATTGCCCTTCAAACCGGAACACAGTAATGTTTGCACATTACTGCTTGGCGGTAGAATAACTGGCAAATGTGTGGTCTTCCCCAGACGGACTCTGCCAAGAGTCCTACCACTACTAAAATCCAGTCCTACATTGGAGATTCCTCCATTCCTCCTCCTTCCTTCTAAAGTTTCATCTCTGCTGAAAGCTACTTTTGTATCCTACTAATACAATATATTATAAATGCGAAAATTTGGATGCTGGTATCCCAATAAGGTGGGAATGGCGTGAGGCAAGCTGGAAACTTGTCACGCTCTGTTGTGGGCTACAATAGAACAGCTATTTGTAAAATTTTCAGCCTGCCTCAAACGCCTACCAAAAAATTGGTCTCAGCTTTCGGGATAGAATGGGAACTACGTGAGTAACACCGCGGGGCGCAGCTTGTGCAAGGATGTGGGTTTTAAATTGAACTCAGTTGTTTTTTAATTCAGAGAACAATGATTCTATCGAAATATTAAAAAGTGATCGGTGTTTTCACGACTTTTTCCAAGAAATTGCGATGGAAACATTTTCAATTAGCAAATGGCCCGGAAAAGTGTGTTTAATCAAACTTCCTTTGAAAGTCTGACATTTTGTTTTACTTGTATCGGTGCGGTGTTCGCCCCGAGCGGTTTCATGGCGATTTCGCTGTTAGTTCCTTTTAATTGCTTTGATTTTCTTTAACTTTTAAAGCTAAATTACCGCTTTATAAAGTAAATGCCTGGAAAGTGAAACAGTACGTTATCATGTAACGTTTACGCTTAAAGTATTCTGTATCAATATGTTTCCTCTCCATCGTACTCTATCAATGATATTAGCATTGATAAATGTGTGTAGGACTCAAAAAAACATTGTTAAGCAATGCTGTTGATTTCTAGTCGTAAATATGTCGTAAATAGCAAAAAGGCGTGGTTTATCTGAATGATTTATTTATTGTCAGCTTATAAGATTGCGATTCCGTGTGGTAATGCCGCCAGCATGCCAGGCACGCTCCGAAGTAGTAGAGAGATTGATCATCTTTAGACAGTCATTAGTAAATGGATAGTTCAGATATCTTTAGTCAAAATAGTTAGTTATGCATGAAGTAGTTTTTGACGTACCTTAAAATATTCTATAAAATTATGGATTATTGTTTATGAAACCAAAAAAAAAGTAAAAGTGTAAACTATTCCCCAAGCAAATAAATGTTTTGTCACAGTAACGCACTTAAATCAAATAAAATGAAGACGTCTATTCCAAAGTTATAACACAATCTCTAAATCCAATATCGTAACATTTGCATACTGCACCCTCACGTGCAATATAATCAGGCCCCCTATATTCGACTGCTCCCGATGCGTGACGAATGATGACTGACATTATGACAGGGCGGGAGCACCGACGTAACCTCGGTTAGACACGGGGTTCACGTGATTGGTTAAATTAAATTCTTAGTGGATAATAAAGTCGTGAAGTGGGTATTTTTCCTTGGAGATGGAATGTAGACATGTTTGAATTTACGATTTGTTTTGACTATCTGTATCAGTGGCATACGGTATAGATTAATGAGTTCTTTAGCTTCATGTTATTTGTTTATTGTAATGAGTTGATAGATAGTCATTGGGAGTATAATATATTTTATCCTACTAATATAATAAACGCGAAATTTTGTAAGTATGGATGGATGTCTGTTACTCTTTCACGTAAAAACTACCGAAGGGATTTGGACGAAATTTAGTACATAGATAATGGTCTGGAATAACTCATAGGCTACTTTTATCCCGGGAAGTTAACAGGACCGGGAACTATGCGGGTACCTATAACCTGCTAGTACTAAATAAATACTTTAATCTGCTAACATAGCTCCTGTAGTACTTTACTAGTTTTAAAGTTACTTTTGTTTATGTGTTGACAGAGGATACGCTTTTTGTTATATGTAGAGTGACGCCACGAGCAGAACATGTGCTTGATGGTAAGCAACATGCCTGCTACATAACAGTGACATGCAGCTATTGGAACACGAAGAGCCCAAATCATTACCTAAAACTGCACTGCGCTCGTCACCTAGAGATATAAGATGTTTTATGTCCATGCCCAGTAATTTGACTAGAAACTTTGCCCTTCAAATCGGAAGACAGTAATGTGCAAACATTATTGTCTTGATTATTTGCGGTAGAATAACTGGAAAAGGTGTAATAGTACTTCCCCAGGCGGACTCTGTAATGAGTCCTACCAAAAATGACTCATCTTGGCATGAATGAAAATTAGCAATTACTTATTTTGGTGCATTACATTCGCTGGTGTACCGCAGGTAGCGTCTTATCTCCAATCGTCTAAATAACGATTAGTTAATAACTTACCTCTAAAACCTCCCCTCGCCATCTATTTTTATCAACAAAAACGGCTCATTACCGTGATTCTAATTCTGATTCTGAACTATAAAAAGCCCAGTAATAAAATAAAATAACAAAATGTTTTTGAGTAGACATATGTAGATAACAAATCAAAAGCTAAAACGAATGATCAAAAGAGAAGTATCCTGAAAATGGCATTACGGTGTTCAGTTTCTAGTTTAGTGTATTGCTCTGTAAGTTGCGGCTCGCGACTGTTGGCTGCACTTTGAAAGATTCGAATTCAATACAAATGGGGAAATCAGCTAATGCTGCGGTGCGACTTAATTCGAGCGTTCAGACTTAAGGCTTGTTCGCACTAGGCTAGTAATTTAGCCTAGTGGCGAGTAATTTAGCAACTAAACGTGTATGAACAGTGAAAATTTAGTCGAGTAATTTAGGAAGTGATTTAGTCGAGTCAATCCATTTTGTTCTATTTTCAACGGGCGAGTAGCACCCCCCACCACGCGTTCGTTGCGAGCGGTGCGCTCATTGGCTCGCCGATTAAACAGGTTCGAACTTGTCGAATTAGTCTGGAGAGAAAAATAACTTCAAACAAATGCGTTGTAGGATCTTCATGTTGCGAAACGCTACTCACTTGTGAACTGTACTAAAGCACGGTGCGAACGATTTTTGAATAGTAGCGAGTATTTTAGCTACTAAATTACTCTCTACTAGACTAATTTGCTAGCCTAATGCGAACAAGCCTTTACATCCTACTGATAGGTATTGAGATATATTCACTTCACTGTTGGTCTCATAACGAAGCTCAAAGTCACACAGCGAGCTATGGAGAGAGCTATGCTCGGAGTCTCTTTGCGCGACAGAATCCGTAATGAGGAAATTCGCAAAAGAACGAAAGTGGCCGACATAGCTCAAAGAGTAAGCAAGCTGAAGTGGCAATGGGCAGGCCACATCGCTCGCAGCACTGACAACCGATGGGGAAAAAAGGTTCTTGAGTGGCGACCACGAACCGGGAGATGCAGTGTTGGACGGCCTCCCACTAGACGGACAGATGACCTCACAAAGGTCGCTGGAAACCGCTGGTTGCAGGTTGCGCAGGACCGTTCGTTGTGGAAATCTAGGGGGGGGAGGCCTATGTTCAGCAGTGGACGTCTTGTGGCTGATGATGATGATGATGATAGGTATTGTAAATGTAAAAGTTTGAATGTTTTTATGTTTGGATGGTAGTTGCTCAATAACGTCGGAAAGCTTCAACGATTCGGGTTGAAGCGTTGAGATACAGAGAAAAATATATAGTCTGAAATAACACATCGGGCTACTATCATCACGGGAAAATCTTAATTGTAACACAGAAAAAGAATCAAAGAACGAAAGAATCCAAATTCGGTATAAAAATCATTTTAGCAGAAAAAAACTCATTAGTACAATTTAGAATACCAGTAACGCCACCTAGTGATGAAAGAAAAAATACGTACCACAATAGCAAAACATTGATTTAAATGGGGCTTAGTGTTTGAGATTTAAACTGGCATTAGCGCCATCTAATGAGAATATAACGTTGCTTGTTATTTTGATTGTGCATCCAAAACACCTGTATTATCTACGCCAAAACGGGTGCATATCTCTATATATATAAATGTTATGTTGGTTTGTGTCCGCTTCAAAAACTCAAAAAGTTCTGCACCGATCGAGCTGAAATTTTAGAATGATATGTAATCCGCATCAAGGATTGTTTTTATCTAATTTTTGCATCACAACGTGCCACAGCAAAGCGTGGCAGGGTACAGCTAGTTATATATACCTATAATAATTTTGTTTTGTTCTTTTCGAAATTTTACGTCAGGCTGATAAGTAGGTACTGTCTGCGGTCAAACATTTTGGATAGATCAGTATTGCTTTAGGGAATATCGACCATTATAGAGTAAGATCCCAGGGCCGCCAGACATCACGTATTTTCTGATGGATGAAATTTGGGAGTTTTAAAGCGTCTGTTAAGCAAAACGGTCAAAGAAAAGTATCTGGGAGTGTTGGGTTCTTATTTTTAAAGATATTGCCTATAACATACGGGAAAATCAGCTATCAGAAAATACGTGAAGTAATGTATCTTCTGGACCACATATCTCAAAATTTACCGTCTAAGCATGCTAGCGGGTAAGCATGTTCTTAGTACGTACTAGCTCTACTCAATCGACCACATTTCATCCATCAGAAAATACGTGACGTCTGGCGGCTCTGGGATCTTGGACTACTAGCTTTTAAAGTAAATTTAGATAAACTTTTATTGAAATCTGTTTGAATTCTCAGCAGCGATGTGAAGCGCAGTTTAAAGAGCAATACGGTAATGTGAAAGTACCAATTCCGGAGTTCTCGATACACGTAAATCTCAATACAGACAAACGTGTTTAGACTCCTGGCTGCTCGCCAGCGGAGCCTGGGTGTTGCTGGATGCGCCTGATGCTGCTCAGAAATATTATACAGGATATTCATAAAATCCTAACACCTCTATTATTTTAAATGAATAAATGTACGGGTAACTCATTTTCAAGTTTTCATACCTGTATTATTTATGATATTTAAATTTCACATTTGGACCGGTCATAGTTGACATGACCAAAGACGTACCTACACGACAAATTGAAAAATCTAACAATTTACGAAATAAAAACAATGATTAATACATTTTGTAGTTTGCTGATATACGGTGCTTTTATGTGCCGTTTATTGTACCAATATTTATCGTTAAAGTTCGGATCTTTCAAGTAAAATTATATGTAAGTAGGTGTGTTCTTGCAGTAGTGGTCCCACCACTATATGCAGAATTCACTTGAAAGTATTAAACGTACCTAACGGTGCCAGGTATTCTACTCTACTGTTTTCCGGTTTGCAGTTTGCATGACCTATTTCTGGAAAAAATACCAAAAGTAAAACAACCAAATAACAAGGGCAAATGGAGAAATCGTCTTGTATATTATGTAGCGCATTACAGACAGTGCGCTAAACAGTGATGTGATATGTTGTACCTACTCTGTATTTATGGGTACTGTAATGTTTTACCATCAGACTCATTATGTCAGAACGCCGTAGTAGAGAATACAACCGCCGATCCGGAGCCTCTGGTTCGAATCCCACGCTCACAAATGCCAATAAAAGGTATTGCTAGCTGAAAAACGGTGAGGATACCGACATGTTTCTCCTATAATCTTTCTAGATCATCCACCAACCTGCGTTTTCCATGTGTGAGAAGGGCCCGAGTCCCAGTTGTGAGAACATTTAGTCGGATGTTTATGCTTACGCCCGAGCCTGTCTATTAGAAGATTAATGAGTTTAATTCTCAATACGTAAGTAGGTACCTATAATAGAAAGATAAAATAAATGAGTGCCCCATCCAGATAAGTTTGGCGGACCTACCTAATCGGGCCCTACAGTCGAGGCGCTGAAATCCAACGCGAAGCGCGGCTCTTTCCCGGCAGCAAATAAACAGCCGGGAACTTCGAATGTCCAACTTCGACCGAAATATAAATGAACCCACTCACTTTGTGCTGCAGGAAATTTCTTCGGTGGAGATGACTTTAAACGTTTTATACGCAGCCCACTCAAGCCTAAATGATCGCGTTGTATTCATTACAAACAATTTAGTCTCTTTCCTGATGTCATTTAATTACTCATGTGGTGTATACATAGTAAGATGCACAATTTAGGTCAAAACTGTAAATTATTATGTATTATTTAAGTTTATTGTTAACTGTGTACTGTTTTGTATACTTACCTTTTTTTTTTTTTTTATTTAACCTCAACTGTCCCACTGCTGGGCAAAGGTCTCCCCCAATTCCCTCCACTTTATCCGGTCCTAAGCTACCATCGTCCAATCATGTTTAAACGCTCCGAGCTCGTCCTTCCATCGCGTTGGAGGACGACCTTGGGGTCGACTGGCCGATGGCGTCCACTCCGTAGAAACTCTGGCCCACCGATCGGGGTGCATTCTGACCACATGACCCGCCCACTCCCATTTCAGCTTGGCAGACCTATACCCTACGTCTGTTACACCTGTAATGGAACGTAGTATGGTGTTGCGAACATGGTCTTGTCTTTTGATACCTAAAATACTACGTTCCATTGCTCGTTGACAAACTCCGAGGCGTTGACAAACTTACCTAAATAAATAAATAAATTTTGCCTTGGCAATACGATGTTTCTAAGTCTGAGTGTTTGTTAGTCACTGTAGTTTCCGAATGGATGAACCAATAGCTTTTTTTTTTGTTGAAAAGCTTTAGTAAATGATTGTCAAGAGTGTTTTAGATATGAGTAGATGAAAAACGTTCCAAGATAGCTGCCGTTCTAAAATGGCGGTTTGTAGGTATACTTTTACATGTCAACTCTCAATTGGGTAATGCCATAGAGTTTTACTTATACTTTAGCTAAGAGTAATAGGTATTAAATCAAATATTTGTTTGCTCGACTATTAGAATACCTACTAAACTGTATATTCTGAGCCTCGGTAGGTTTTTCTTGGCAACGGGCAAAACGTGGTTAAAAGCTAGTCTTTGCCTGTATATTAAGTACTAGATGTCAGCCCCGGCTTTGCCGGTGGTACATAATATAGCACTCATTGGGATCCCGTACATACCCAACGGTGAAAGACTGAAATCGGTTCAGTCATTCCTGAGAATATCGCTTTCAAACAAAAAACCTCTTCAGCTACCTGCTACGCCACCTGTCGGAAATTGGTCGTACCAACTCAGATTTAGAAACAAATTTGATTAGCAAAGGCTTATATTCAATGACGCAATCTTAGACACATGCTGTAATGTCAAAGCACAGTACGAAAACTCTCAAAAACGAATAATTTGCTCCTATTTTGTTACATTCTTGATTCATGCTCCGCTTCTATTGATAGTAGTGTTATGTTCTATATAGCCTATAATAGTCTTCCTCGATAAATGGACTATCCAATAGAACAATAATCTTTAAATTCGGATTCTATTAGTATAGGTTTGTGGTTTTTATAATTCACACACTTCTAGATTTTCACCGAAAGCCTTCACTGGTAGCGTCGACTCTACAAGAGCTCTAGATCTTTCTCATGTACTCGTATTCCTACTCTTTAATATTTTGTGGCCAAATGTAGGTAGGTACTTAAATTGAAAAAACTAAAGTTTGCACCTGTACCGTAAATCTTGAGTTCCGTATAGCACATCTTGGTCGCGTTCGCGCCGGTATTATTTTTAATCCGGCACACAATGGCAGGCATGAGACGCGCCTGCTCGGCTAATCCGACGACCCCGCGCGCGGTTCCACTGTCCAACGGGATGAAGAATCTATCACTAACCACTGTAGGTACTCCAACTTTAATAATTTCTTAAAAGCGTCTTTGTTTCATGGTTAACGTCCCAAAGACTCAAATGAAGAAGTTTACGTACGTATAAGAACGTCTGGGCTGTGCAATGCGTTGACTGAGTAGGTTTTTCCCAATTAAATGATGGTGTCTTCAAGTGACAGTTCTAAGTAAGCAAGCTTCGTTATAGACCGCATCGTTGATTTTATTAGTATTAGACGACTGCGGTCAAGCGTAAATCTATTTAGTGGCCGGCAAACAAGTTGACCCAAAAGGGACGTGGAAAGAGAAAGTTCGCGCATGAGCACTTCCACCAAAGAGACCTTAAAACATTTCCGCGCAGCCATACGCAGCTAACTTCATTGGGTCAACTTGTTTGCCGGCAACTATACCTAATAGTAAAAAACTCAGGGATTAAGGGTACCAAAAATCTGTAAGAAATTTGACAAACTTCAATGCCTATAACGTTTTGCGAGGAACACAAAAACACAAAATTTGTGGGACAGCGCGCGAGGAGTTTCACAAGCGGCAATGTATCAGACTATTAGATACACATATCGTATACTTGGGTACCTCAGACATCACAACCTGGACTTTGGATGTCGCCGGTAGAAAAGTACGAGAATCGGCCTATAGTCATAGTCATAGTAGCGCTCCGCTCAGGCTTTGTGGGCGGGCTGTTTCCGCAACTCGACGTCTTGGTGCGCCTGTTTTGCGTGTGGGGAAGTGGGCTTCACTCCCGCCAACCCAACTCCAACAGAAAGCCCAGCAGCTTACTCCAGCAGAGAATCGGCCTATTTGCCCCATGTCCCTAGCCGGGAGGATCTAGCACTTATATGCAGAACTAATATAGGTAACCTACTTTGTTCTCTCTGATATTGACTGGTTTTCGATTTAGTAACTACCTACCTACTTAACATTGTAAAAGTAGTATTATACTTATGTACTGTTAGTATCTACCATTTAGCTATCCAAAAGTAGTGTCTGTGTGATCTGTGTCGGATGAACGGAGATATAATGTCTTTACTACCAGCGCGCTGCGGTTTCACCCGCGTAGTTTCCGTTATTTTTCCGCCATGAAAAGTAGCCAATATTTTCTTCGAGACTATAATCTGTGTTCCAAATGTCAGCCCGTTCAGGCTACCAGACGCTATTGAGCCGAACTTTCGCATTTGTAGGTAATTTTAGTAGGATTTCTTTGAATAGGAGCACCCTGTGGTGTACCCACGTTGTTGCTAGTTTCGGTTGTTGTCACAGAATAAAAAGTAGCCTATGTGCTTACTCAGGCTCAAACTGTGTTCAGAATTTCAGCTTGATCCCTTCAGACGTTTCGATATGATTGAGCAACACGTATCCAAACATTCGGTTCATAATATTACTAGCTGTGGCCTCAGTTCCGGCGCGTTTTAAGGGTTTGTGCTTATTTCACGGAACCCTGACTATTTCACACGAAACTTTGTAGCTAGTTTTCCGCGCCCGTCTAGACAGAGGAAACAGGCCATGGGCTCGCGATCGTGCGCGCACAATGCCGCGTCTTATTTGGTTTGTGCACGTACCCGCGACTCCGCAGCGTCGCTCCCGGTGTACGTCTTACAGCGACAAATAAACTACAATGTGTTCAGGAATCCCGCGCGAACAAATAATTCCTAGAACATTTTCGCACGAAATAAAATGTTACTTACTAGTGTTATGTAAATGATACAAAGTACATACCTAGTTGTTTTTTTAGATTCGTAACGTATTTTAAGTGTAAGCTTCTTAGCCTTTTCGAGCATTTTTTGGCAGATGATGATCTCATGGGCTCGCGTCACCAACTTGATAATATCGGCGGCGGCGGCGGGTGTAGCAGCGTAGCGTCGGAGTGGAGGTGGAGCAGGAGAGCGAGACAGAGTCTAGCTGGGCCGAAAGGGCCCAAGTGGCTCCATGGTGATCACAAGCCCGGGGCCCGATGCCTAGTTCTACGGTTATACTTGCCCCGCAAGCCCGACCTGTGGGGGGCCCGCGCAGGCTGGGGTCCGGCTAGCAAATGCCACCTCAATTATATGGGCAGTCCGATGCCGAAGCGGGACATGTTCGTTACACGCTTTTTGGATGGGTGAAGTTTGTGAGTTCGGCTTACCTACGTGAGTAGGTACCTATTATTGCGCAATATTACTGCTGTTCGATAACTAGGTACTTAAGTTAAAAGTATTCACTTTGTTTCAGTTTTTTTTTATAGTTATTAGATGGGTAGTAGCATATAGTGAAAAACAATGTCAACTAACACGTATCTGATCTGATCTTCCCCATAAATTGGGCCAACAGATGCAAACAGATTTTTTTGTTCCATACAGTTTCAATACCTATTCTAATCTATTATTCTGCAACGCCGTACAACCCCCCTCTTCAACTGCACTCAGTTGGACAGCTTACAAGTGACGGCATAGTGCTGAATCTTATTACGTTATACCCTTCTATCATCCTACATAGGTCTCCTGCTGTATCATATGACCCATAAATTTTGTTCACGGGCCTGCTGTCTATAAACAGTACCTTAATAAGCAAGCTGAAGTTACGGTTGGTCTAGTCGGGAGAACGGCGACTGCCGATCCGGAGCCCCCGGGTTAGAATCCCACCACGCGCACCACTGTCTTTTCGAAGTCATGTGCATAATGCCGATAACTTATAAACGGTGAAAGAAAACATCGTGAGGAAACCGACATGTATATAGAATCTTTCCAGGACATGTGTCATTCACCAACCCGCACTTGGCCAGCGTAGTGGATTATGGCCTTAAACTTTCTCCTTGCGAGAGAAGGCCCCGAGTCCCAGCAGTAGGAACATTTAGTGGGCTAAATGTTAGTATGCTAATAATTAAGCGGTTTAGAAAAGATGTTAAAGATGTAGTAGGTATATAGTAGGTGGTTTCACTTTCTCTAAAAACTCGCTGTCTTATAAGTTTAGTAAAATTATGAATGAGAACAGTAAGTACCGCAAGGGTCGTAGTTATAAAATCCGTGGAGTAGCGCCGTCCTGCAGCGTCGCTGCGTCCATTAGTCACAGGCCGATATAATCGGTGTAGTGCTTCCCCGTAATCGACGCTCACAAGTAACCGTAGCCAGCAGCCTAACCGCTAGCGAAATCCCGCAGTTTTAAAAACTTTACAATAGGAAATGTATCTATAATTACTGTAAAATGTAGTTGTTCAATGTTGATGGAGGCTTTTTCTCGCACAGCAGTAGTTTCAAGTTTGTTTGTACTTATACTTACACAAAGTTACTCACCTTTTTTTGAAGCGAAAACTTTTTAGCCTTATTAGTTCACGTCACCGATCTGCTAATGTAGCGGCGTAGCGTCGGAGCAGGGGCGGAGCGGAGGGTCTACCGGCTAACTAAAACTGTCTTAGCTTCAATATTGCTCTCTCTTTTATTTTCGCTTAAAATGACAAAGACAGCCATAGCAAAGCCATGGCCTATTTTAGTTAGGCGTTAGAAGGGCGGGACGTAAATATGCGTGAGACGACTTTTAATTTTTGGATGGATGAAATCTTGGGAGTGCGTTACACCGAAAAGCGTAATACTCGTAGCAGTATTTCTGTAGCTACGAGTATCACCACCGGCACTAGCAGTGAAGGAAATCACCGCAAGGGAGCCAGCATTGTCCAAGAATATTTCGAGGACATGGACCATCCGCCTTCCCGCACTTGGTTACCGTAGTGGATTATAGGCTTGACTCTCTCCTTGCGAAAAAAGCCCCCAATCATAGAATAGATAATAATACAGGCCCGTGAACAAAATTTATGGGTCATTTGAACCACCAGGAGACCTATTATGTAGGATATAAGGGTATAAAGTATTATAATAACATTGTGCACTATATGCCGTTGAAAGCTGTCCTACCGAGTGCAGGATCATTTCTCTTTGTCACGTGAATTTTGTACGGCGTTGCGGAATAATGGATTAGAAGAGGTATAGGTATTCTGGTGGTTCATATGACCCATAAATTCACGTGATTTTTGTACGGCGTTGCGGAATAATGGATTAGAAGAGGTATAGGTATTCTGGTGGTTCATATGACCCATAAATTCACGTGATTTTTGTACGGCGTTGCGGAATAATGGATTAGAAGAGCTATAGGTATTCTGGTGGTTCATATGACCCATAAATTCACGTGATTTTAGTACGGCGTTGCGGAATAATGGATTAGAAGAGGTATAGGTATTCTGGTGTTTTATATCACCCACAAATTCACGTGATTTTTGTACGGCGTTGCGGAGTAATGGTATTAAAAGAGGTATAGGTATTCTGGTGGTTCATATGACGCATAAATTCACGTGATTTTTGTACGGCGTTGCGGAATAATGGTATTAGAAGAGATATATGTATTCTGGTGGTTCATATGACCCATAAATTCATGTGAGTTTTGTACGCCGTTGTGGAATAATGGATTAGAAGAGGTATACGTCTCCTGGTGGTTCATTTGACCCAAAAATTTTGTTCACGGGCCTGCAGTCTAAGAGTCTCGGCAGTGGAAACATTTAGCGGGCTGCTTTTGCTAACTATTACAGTGAATGTTTTATAAGAATAGGTTAGTAAAATTAAAAAATGTAATTTCAACTCTAAAAATATATTTTCTTCATTAACATACTTCAATATTCTATTTTAATATTTAATACATTGTTACATTATAAATAAGTATACAATAATAATTATTAGATTAGTTTCAAAAACTTTACAGTACTTTTCCGTTTGAAATAATTCTTCATTTATTAGAAATTAAGTATATTAATTTACATAAAATAAAATGCATTGTTTAAACGGCTGAAATAAATTATTAGCTTAGAATATTTATTCCATAATAGTTTTATAGTATTGTAGTCCAAGAACCTCTATAGATTGTATAAATACATATTTATGTCTAGGTATTTACTGAGGCGTTTTATATGTTTAGCAGTCATATAAAGTCATGACCAGTGTAGGTACTTGTGTTTCAATATATTTGTCTTTTGACGTTTTTAAGTAGATATATTAACCTGTTTTTAAGAATTTGTGTTCTTGAACCAAATAAATTTAATTTCAATTTCATAATTTCAATTTCAATGACTACGCAATCTAAATTATTATGAAACTAGGAGCGTACCGCGGTTTTACCCGCGTAGCTTCCGTTCCCTTTATAATTGTGGAATAAAAAGTAGCCCATGTGTTATAATAATCTATCTGTGTTCTAAATTTCAACCCGATCCCTGCATACGTTGCGACGTGATGGACCAACAAACATCGATACATTGACATTTATAATATTAGTAGAATCACCTCGACGTTTCCGCAGCGTTACAACCGCCGCGGTCACGAGAAGACTCGCTTTCTCGCTCTTTCTGTCTCTCGAAGAACGTAACAAGATAATTAAATAATAACTTAAATCGTTACTAAGTCCTGTGTTATGTTTATAATTTGAGTTCACATCGCGACAGTTTAAAAACGTTTTAAATATTAAAGAAAGACGCAGCAAAATTATCACAAATAGTTTAAAACTCCACAGGTGGTGTCAGTGATTTATTTTATAAAAGAAATTAGACAATTAAAAAATTATAATAATAAACGTCAATAATTGGGCGTAGTTTTTCTCCCATATGTTGCTAGCCCCTACCATAACGCCTCGTGCGAAATTAACTCCTTGAATCATGTCAAAAGAAACTTACAGAACTAAAGATAATTTCATTAATTTAAAATAGAATTTCAGTCTAAATTAAGAGGAAGTTCGATATTAAGTTAACATTATTAAGTCAGTATCGAAATGCTCGTTTTCCTAAAGGCACTCTAGAGAATACAAAATCTAGGCAAGCTTTTGAAATACAACATAAATTGCTACTTATATGTTTTGTTTTCTATATTTATATACAATTCTCCACGTGCTTTGTTTCTATGTTTTTTATTTTCATAAGACTCTTACATCAATTGTCCGTAGATGCCCTTTAGTACCTATCGAACTTAGGGCTAGCGGAAAAGGAAGATCTGAGCCCAATTTATCAATTTGTTTAGGTATTCAAAATACAGAAAATATATTAATATCAAACTATTTATTATGTCTTTATTAAATAAAGACTAGGTTTTGCTCATAAATTGCCTGATTTTAAGCAATACCGCAGTCTAAGATGGAGTATGCTTACCTAGAACAAACCTATTTACTTCATTTTTACAAACTAGCAGCCAGTTCCGGCTTCGCTCGGATATTGTCATTTAAAGACTAACAAAAACTAACCTATCTTTCAAGTTGGATCAACGTGCACACGGTGTGCAAATTAAATCAGATTGCGGATTAAAATCGGTTAAGTAGTTTAGGAGTCCATCGCGGACAAACAACGTGACGCGTAATTTATATATATTTAGATAAAACTTAAATTGTTGACTGTTATTCGCGAAAGATTTCTACATTAATTACATACATTTAAGTTGTACGTATAAATAAATAATTGAACTAAGGAAAACAGAACCATAAGATTTTATTAAAGTAAAATGACAAATATAAATACAAACATTAAACATACATGACTTAATCAGGATTGATGTTTCAAATTCATAAATAACAATAACTATTAAAGGTACTTACAATTGTATGTGTTATATAAATTGACAAAGGTTATGTATGCGTAACTCATTTTTCAAGGCAAGGATGACACTCAACTTCTTCATAAACTCTGTTTGAAAACAGAATGTATTGCTCCAAATACAGGATTAAATCGAAAACTTAAAGTACATAGTAGCGTCTTGTTACAAAATTTAACTAGATTTCAAACCTTGCTGACGTACCTAGTGTCTGTCGTATACTCCGTTCAACCTTACCTGACATAAAGAGTAAGTAAACATGGCGACCGAGAAATCACAGTTGCAGAAACACATTAAAATTAAACAAACAAAAGAACAAACTTTTTAAGCTTCTATTGGCCTGGTGCTTAGTTGGTAGTAAGTCTGCCTGCGAAGCCGTGGGTCGTGGGTTCGATCCCCACCCAGTGCAAATATTTTTGTGATGAATTCAAATATTTGTACTGTGCCTGGGTGTTTGCTATGTATAATAAGTATGTATTCAAAAATATATTAGTATTATATCAGCTATCTGGCTTCCATATTACAAGCTTTGCTTAGTTTGGGGTTAGATGGCGTTGTGTGTGAAATGTCCATCAATATTTATTTATTTATTGAAGACTAATCTTTCAGTATATTGAAGAAACCATTAAGGCCTCTATATTTAAGAAGTCTATGGGACTGGCGAAGGCACGAGTAACGACGACTGGATTTTGCTAGGCTGTAGATCGACTTTATTTTCCTTAGGACAATGTCACTAGGCACTCAGTTCTGGTAAAGACGTTCACCTCGACACCAATACCCTACCTTCATTATTCGAGGAAGGGAGAACACAAAATTATATTAGGATAAAATTTGTACAAGGGTCCGTGCACGTCACAAAGTTTGAGTCAGCCACTGTAGTTTCGTTTCACGTGATGTAGGATGAACAGAGGGAAGTCGCCGAGCTGTGAGCTTGCGCGCGGGCAGGAAGGCGGCAGCGGCGAAGTCTTGCTCTTGACGGAGTGTGGCTCGATGTCGTTTCCCCTAGGCGCCCAGCCCAGAAAATGAGGTTCACCTCGATAGACGATGGTAATTGGTACAAAGGTATCAACATCCACGTCACAAGCTATGAGTCAGCCACTGTAGTCATCAAGCCGTGATCTCGAGTATCTCGATATAAGATCTACGTGAGACCACCGGGCCCAGAAGCCGCCCAGGGGCCGTGGAAGCACGAGTAACGACGACTGGAACTTGCTCGGTTATGGCTCGACTTTATTTCCCCTAGAGCAGCGTTCCTAGGCACCCAGTTCCGGTAAAAATAGGTTCGGTTCGATAGATGCTGATAAAAATTAATTGGTACAAAGGTATCAACAGACACGTCACACAGAGTCGGGCAGCGATCAGAGTGGCTTGTCCTAGCTGTGCGCCAGCAGCTGGTCGGCGAGCTGCATGAGCACCTTGAGCGCGGGCAGGAAGGCGGCGGCGGCCGCGAAGTCCGCGCCGCCCGCCAGCGCCGCGGCGGCCGCGCCCGCGCCCGCGTACTCGCGCGCCTGCGCCTGCGCCGCGCACGCGTGCAGCGTGGCCAGCGCCGCCTCCGACAGCTGACGGACAACGATACATTGCCATTACAACTTGGGGCGATTAGAAAAACAAATACAGCCATAGACTGCCGATACAAATGAAAACTTATAACTCAGAATTTGATAGCACACTTAGAAAATTACGCGGGTGAAACCGGAGGGAGCTGCTAGCCTGGAATAAATCTTCAAAGCATTGTCGGTCTTCTAAGCATGATCATCTAAACTAAATGGCCATGGTTATATGTATAATAGTAGCCATGGCTATAACACGCCATGGCCATCTAGATGTGCATCAGCATCCCCGAGTTCACCCGAAGATTTCTTTCATTCACGAGCGTGACGCTTGAGCTAAATTATGAACAGCCCACGAAAAATCTGTGTGTGGTGCCCATAAGTTTTAACTTCAAAAAGTTTCCTTATTTTTGGAACTTTAATAACCAAAATTTTAACCGCTATCTTTAACTTCCGATGATACCATAATTGATGCATGACGCGCTGTTCTGGGCAGGCGTTTTGCTTACCATCAGGCACATGTTCTGCTCCTCTCGTGGCTCTATACCACACTGTCGTTACCTTCACAAATATTGAGACCATCAATCAAAGTAAAAACTGTCAACATAAAAAAACGCACTAGTCCGTCAGATAACTAATAAATTATGTCGACGTATTTTTTCTATGTTTCACAAATAAAAAAATGATTCACACAAATACCAAGTTTCGTGAGTGCCGGTTGACTTGCTGGGAACAAATATCATAACACTAGATTTTACATTATAAACCCGTAAACCGGCGCCGTACCCATATGGGTTCAGGCCACAGACTCATCATGAAATTTTTTAATCTACCTTCAAAAATGTTAAGAGTAGTTTTGACAAAACAAATCATAAATGAACATTTATTCATCAACTAAAAGTTTTGCGGCAGCAGAAATGTAATACCAAATGTGTCAGATAAAATTGTGTCAGATGACGAGTGAGTGTATTAAGATGTAGTAGTACCTTGTGTTCGCGCAGCATGTCATAGAGCGTCTCGAGCCGGCGCTGCACGTCGTCCAGCTTCCGCCTGAGTTGCGGCGTGTGCGCGCGCTCGACGCACGCGGCGCGCAGGGCGTCGAACGCGGCCTGCAGCGGCGCGTGCTCGGCCGGCAGCGGCGCCTTCTGCGCGGGCGCGGGCGCCGGCGCAGGCGCGGCCTCCTACCAACACATTACAACTGTTTATCTAACCTTCTAAGGCTAAGAAATCACGGATTTTTTTTACCGACTGTGGTGTGGATTTGTTGTGTAACTACGGTTTTGTTTTTAAACGCACGGAACCGTATTTACGCGGTCGCACAGCCCCCGCAATTGAGATTATCGCAAGCAAACCTGAGGGGCGATGATTGCAACACGGGGGTTTAACGATCAATTGAGGTTTACGGCAACCGATCGCAAAGCGCGCAAGCAATAGGGCAACCACGATTCTACTACAACCGCGCGCCACAGCCGTAAAATGCGTCTTGAATTGTGCTTTCATTGTTTAAAATTTACATATATATCTGCATTCTGCTGAAGCTGCTGCAACTGCTGGCTGAAATCGCTCCGTGAGATCTTAACCTACAACCGTCACAGCACCGACGGCTCAACTTTTTAAAGCTTATGTGATCTATGAAGCTATGTCAGTGTGCCCAGTAAGTAGACTGCTACCGATTTCGGTTGGTGCGATCGAAAAACACAACAATTGCGCCAATAAGAGTAGTCGGAGGGTCGGATTCCTTTCACACAGGTAAGCGCACTACTCGCACATCTAAACAGACACGCGAGTCAGACACCCCGGGTGATAAGCGCGGATGCGATGGTAATCGAATATAATCGAATATTCAAGAGCAAAAGCCTCAAATCAGTTGGGTTGCGTTGAGACCTTTAAACATCTTGAGGTTTTCCTATACAATGATACCGGAGAGAACCTGAGCACTTTCGCACGACCAAACAAAACTGACAGTTGGAGACACCCTGTTCTTAGTTCGACCAAACTGGTTCCGAAAGGGTACCGCGGAAGACAGCCGCGGAAAAAGCCACGGCTTATAACAGAGACAGTTGACAACAAAAAGGTGTCACCACGGCGCTCGTTACCGCCTGCAACGCTGCAGCAATGAGCATAATCCGAACCCTCTCTATTCGTCACCCAATATGCAAAGATTCCAAAGGGCAAAGACGGTCTTGGGGGGTTTGCAAAATAAATTTCCAGCAACAAACGAGAGCGGTCATAGGACAGGTCAAACCGCCCAGCTACATCACGGCTTCGGAAACGCGCATGAAGCGCCTTCATCGAATTCATAGTCTCTCATAATTTGGATGTTTATTCCTAAATAAGACACTACTAGGCTGCAAGGTTAGCAAGAACACAGCTAGTGATAAATAAGACACAGGATGCAAGGCTAGCAAGAACACAGCTAGTCATAAATAAGACACTCCTAGGCTGCAAGGCTAGCAAGAACACAGCTAGTGATAAATAAGACACAGGATGCAAGGCTAGCAAGAACACAGCTAGTCATAAATAAGACACTCCTAGGCTGCAAGGCTAGCAAGAACACAGCTAGTGATAAAAAAGATACAGGATGCAAGGCTAGCAAGTACACAGCTAGTCATAAATAAGACACTCCTAGGCTGCAAGGCTAGCAAGAACACAGCTAGTGATAAATAAGACACAGGATGCAAGGCTAGCAAGTACACAGCTAGTCATAAATAAGACACTCCTAGGCTGCAAGGCTAGCAAGAACAAAGCTAGTCATAAATAAGACACTCCTAGGCTGCAAGGCTAGCAAGAACACAGCTAGTGATAAATAAGACACAGGCTGCAAGGCTAGCAAGAACACAGCTAGTCATAAATAAGACACTCCTAGGCTGCAAGGCTAGCAAGAACACAACTAGTCATAAATAAGACACTCCTAGGCTTCAAGGCTAGCAAGAACACAGCTAGTGATAAATAAGACACAGGCTGCAAGGCTAGCAAGAACACAGCTAGTTATAAATAAGACACTCCTAGGCTTCAAGGCTAGCAAGAACACAGCTAGTGATAAATAAGACACAGGCTTCAAGGCTAGCAAGAACACAGCTAGTGATAAATAAGACACAGGCTGCAAGGCTAGCAAGAACACAGCTAGTGATAAATAAGACACAGGCTGCAAGGCTAGCAAGAACACAACTAGTCATAAATAAGACACTCCTAGGCTGCAAGGCTAGCAAGAACACAGCTAGTCATAAATAAGACACTCCTAGGCTGCAAGGCTAGCAAGAACACAACTAGTCATAAATAAGACACTCCTAGGCTTCAAAGCTAGCAAGAACACAGCTAGTGATAAATAAGACACAGGCTGCAAGGCTAGCAAGAACACAGCTAGTCATAAGACACTCCTAGGCTGCAAGGCTAGCAAGAACACAGCTAGTGATAAATAAGACACAGGCTTCAAGGCTAGCAAGAACACAGCTAGTGATAAATAAGACACAGGCTGCAAGGCTAGCAAGAACACAGCTAGTTTTAAATAAGTAATAACATCTTTATTAACCTGTTGGTAGGCCTGTTGCTGATATTGTTGCTGGTACTGTTGGTCATACTGTCCCTGGTACTGTTGTCCCGGTACTGTTGTCCCGGGTACTGTTGCGCCTGGTACTGTTGTCCGGGGTACTGTTGTCCTGGGTACTGTTCCCCTGGGTACTGCTGACCAGGGTACTGTCCCGATAGTGGCACGTGTTGGGGGCTCTACACCATACAGGGGGTGGGTGATGGGAGCTTGCGACTGGACCTCTTGTTTTGGCTGTAACATACAAAGTTACTTCAGTGTGGTAGGAAAAGATACTGAAGTAGATCTGTAAGGTTGGATGCAATAAACTAAAACAAAATCACACACTCCAGTTTTCTCAAGGTGAAATGGTCTGATGTATTTATTGTCATTCAGATAATTACGCCAAATCTTCAATATTTTGTATTATGGAACGAACAAAGCGGCAAATAAACACTTTCACATTAATTACATACATAATATTGAATGAAGCGACGTTCAATACGTACGCATGATGGTAAGCAACGCGCCTGCTCATAACAGCACGGTACCATGCCGCTTTGAACATGAAGAGTTCAAATAACTGCACTGCTGTTGTCACCCAGAGTCATAAGACAATTAAATTTATCTATGAACTATAATTTCTCTAGACACGTTGCCTTTCAAACCGGAACACAGTAATGTAAACAACATACTATCTGTCTAGATTAACTCGCAAAGGTTTGATATAATCCCAGGCGGACTCTCCAAAGAGTGACTACAATTACAAAATACAGTAATATTGATTAAAATTTGTCAATAAATCACGTGGTCTTCTCATATTAGGATTTTGTAGTGATAATAATGATGGCAATGATACAAACCACACGGTAACTCACAGAAACGTTCAACAAAGCCATATTAAGGTTGAATGTTCGTTGAATTTAGTTGCAAGAAATTGAGAGGAAAACTCAAAACTGTAAAGAAAATGGTTATCTGTGTCAGTTGACGGAAGATAACTTTACATGACAACGTCACCATGTATAGATGCGTTAGAAGCCGAACGCTTAGAGACCGATCGAGTCTGCCTCTTATTCCGTGCTCTCGCTTGCACGCTCGGCTCAGGCTATTTTGTGAACCTCTTCATTCCAGTCTTTGAAATGTCAACAATGAAAAGATGTCGGTTGTTCGAGATACCAGTCTGATATAAAAAAGGGCAGGGTGGTATTACCACATGCAGATCAGTTGCAAATTTTATAACCGAAGATAGTTTACGCGCGGCCCGTCGCATTCTACTGCGTCACAGACAGTTTTATGTAGAGAGAGCGTCATCAGCTGATGGATACGTAACTTGTAGTGATAGTTGAGTGTAGTAAAGTTATTCAACTTTTTGTTTACAATTTATTCATTATACGTGCACTTAGATTAAGGGAGTCTCATTAAGCTTTGTTCAGCTCTTGTCCATAGAAAACTATTTTGTTTGGAGTTACATACTCATTAATTGAGCTTTCCACGAATACTGAATAGTCATATTCGCGGCAAGGCGGTATGAAATGAGGACATAGGTGTTTATCATAAGACACATCCGCATCTATTCTCTAACCTTCTACCACAGAATAGATATTATTACTACAGAACCCTCACTTAGCGAAATTTTTTATATAAATAGCGACTCTTGCTGGGACGCAACAAAGTGCAATTCAGCTCGCATTAGCGCTCAATGCCTATCGCAATTTTTAAACTAAACATTTGCGCTCTCTTCTAACGCGTAACTCTGTCGCTGTCTGGCGCGGAATGATGCGCATCGAAAGGGTTGTCAACATATTATCTAATAAAAATTAAATTAACCTTTCGTTATGTAGGTAGCTCAGATTATATATTTTAGTTATTTACTTCGGAACGCGCAAGACAGCTAGAAGAGGCCGTAACATAGGATCGGACACATTGAAATTAAAACAATAAAAGTATACTTTGACTGTTTTATTCTACTTGATCGTCTAAATGTTGTTTGATAAATATGTAACATATTTTAATGTACTTACCTACACTAATACATACAACCAGCTTCGATTACAAGTTATTTTATAATGTCCCGTACTTTTGTACGGTTAGCAGAAGAATATAAAAATAATGGTATATTTTGTACAACTAGGAAAAATTATAATTCTTTGTTTTTTGACTCGTGCATCCATATATAGCACAATATATGGCGACGTACTTAATTTTGCGCGGGAAACGTGTTGCGCGAGCGTTCAGACGTGCGTTCGACAACCGCCTGGCACTTGTTCCGTGCGAGGAACGGTCTAGCTGTAGGCTAAAACCGCGCGACCTTGAGCGAGTGAGGATGCACTGCTTCTACCCCATTGTAGTTTTCGTGGCAAACACGTATAAAATGAGAACAAATACGTTTTTGTCATGCGCATCACACGTATATCACACCGTGCGGGTTTAGAGGGCACAGGGCACACGGCAGACCTCCCCGGCGCGGCGCGTCGCCATCATGACCCGCCAGCGCCGCGTGCCCGCGTGCAGCGCCGACATGTCTGCCGGCGGCCACTCGCCTACCTACTGACATCACACTATCTCTGAACTGGAAGCTTCTACACACATCCGCTCGCTGTCAGGCGCCTGCGCATGTTTACAAATTTAGCGGGAAAACGGATGTCAGCTTACGTAAAGTTTTTTTTTTCAAATTTATTCTTGGCCTTGGACCTACAGTCTACAGGGATACTTAAGTGCGTTTTCACACTTCGGCTTATGACGTGTCCTCTTACTTGTATCCATCACTTATACACACTTACAAGCGTTTCAAGACTTTTCTAACGGTATCTTTGTAAATATTGAACTTCAAATGTAAACGAACATGTTTTACTCTTGAGCTTAAGTGTTAATGAGATTTTATGGGGTTGAGGAACTACTACATCATAAATTATAGGGAAGACCAAGTTGAATTTGTTTTAAAAAATTGTATATGATTTAGGCGCGTTGAACAATTTTCGGATGTGCAAAAATCATAGAACTCACATCATCATCACCTAACACTTTCTAATTCCAACGCTTTCCAAAATGATGTTTTTCTTTTATTACCTGCAACGATCTGCGATTTTAGGGAAGTTAAGTGAATTATCAAATTCTAAGTTGTAAGATTCCACCTCTATTGGCAGTGACTCCTTGACTGACAATTTTTTTTTCTATCACGCGTGTGGTCGTAGATGACGTATACTGACCTAGAATTATATATATTTACTTAATTACACAAGAATAGGCATGGCGACTAATTTTTTTTTATTTAATGTGCCATCAAAAGGCTCCTCAATAACTGAAACATAGGTGAAAAAATTACTTTGTTATCTTAAACACTTCCCGTGATATCACGATTATAAAATAACAATTTTGGACTCTCCCAAAAACGCTTCATACAAAAACAAACCTGAACCGTGACGTCACTTTGTCGTTTTTTTTTTGCGTCACGCGTAAAGTTAATTTGTATGTTAGCTATATTAAAAATGCGTTTAGGAAACTGGTTTCATAACAAGTCACTTGAAATTGAATCCAATGGTAAATACATTTTTTAATAATTTCGTGATTTTAAAATGGACTTGCCCGCCCAGCTTTGAATAATCATAAAGTAGGTTAAACAAAAAAAAAACAAAATTAAATTTGGTACGTATTTTATTCTATTTGAATACTGTCATTGTATCAAATAATTTAATATAATCAGTCGTCATGCCTATTATGTAACTATTAATAGTTAAATGTATATATTTTAAATGATATACAGAAATGTGCTCACCTTAGGTTTACTAGAAGACAGCATGGGTGGGTCGTTCCATCCCGCTTGCACTGGTTTTTGCACCGGCATCGCTTGTGCCGGTTCTACCGCCTGAGGGTTATAGTAACTGCCGTTCACTGCAGTATTCACAGGGTTTAGTCCAGGATTTAGTACCGAATTTACAGGGTTTAGTCCTGGATTAACGGGATTTAGTCCTGGATTAACAGGATTTAGTCCCGGTACAGGGTTTAGTACAGGGTTGATGGGTGCGAAGGTGTTGGGAACGCTGGAGTTTTGGTACTGGTCTGGCAGGGGGCTGTTGTAGCCGTAGCTGGGTTGGGAGGTGACGGGGTTGTTGTAACCGTAGTTGTTGTACATGGGGGCCGCCTGCACCGACGGGTCCACTTTGTACTTGGAACGGGAAGCGAGGCCACCTGCAACAAACACATATTACCATTTTAAACGTGCTAACTAAAAATATAAACTAAAATCATTGTCATTTATTGAGTTAGACTCTTTATTGCAACTGGATGTTTTGTAATTACATAAATAAACTAGCTGAACCCTGTCACGCTTCGCTGTGGTACAATGTGATGCAAAAATTAGATAAAAACAATCCTTGACGCGGATTATATATCATTTTAGAATTTCAGCTCGATCGGTGCAGAACTTTTTGAGTTTTTGAAGCGTACACAAACCAACATAACATTTTTATATATAAGATTAAAAAGTATTCAAAGAGTATGTGTAGAAGTTTGTTATTACCACGATACGATATGACGAAATGTAGGAAAATGTCGTGAAGAAATCGACGTGTTTCAAGGATACGTGGCATTATGTCAACTCGCACGAAGCCAGTGCTGGATTAAGGCTTTGATTGAGTCGTGTCCCAGCATTGGTAATACGAGTACAAAATCTGTTTATGTGCAAATAAAAATAAATCTAAATTCGCAACTGTAATACAATAGAGACGACGGATGACTAGGTAAAAAATATTCTAGCTATCAAATTAGTCCGACGCACGGGTAAATGATGGGAAAATATAGAACACGAATTTTTGTATAACCAAATAATTAAAAAGAAATAAATATTAGTGGACAATTCAAACACAACACCTAAACCGACACAGACATAAATTATCAAAGAGCGCAGTGCAGCGCTAGGTAATGATTTGGATTCTTCATGTTCCAATAGCTGCGTGCCACTGTGCTGTTATGCGGTAGGCATGTTGCTTACCATTAGGCGCATGTCGTGATTGTCTCGTCATTCTCTATTTAAAAAAAAAAATTGGTTGCCTGTAAAGTCGGTATACGGGCGAAAGTTTTACGTGACAACGACTTTGAGTGGTAAAATAATTTTACGGAAGGGACGCGTGCCTTTCACTTTTTATGTCTGTCTCTCTCGCTCTTAGGCGGGCTAACCATGCCCGAGTGGAAGGGACGCGTGCCTCTCACTCGCTCTCGTTGTAAGCGCATAACGTGAGCGGAGCGTAACGCAATTTCTTGAAGTGTCACCCGGCAAACCAATTTATAAGACGTTGTCACGTCAAAATATCTTTTGTATACGCACCTTGCGGGCCGACGCTGCCAGGGCGCGGCGGTTGTGGCGGCAGCGACTGAGGGGGTTGTGTGGGTTGTAGTAAGGGTTGCAGTGGCTGTATCGGGGGCAGGGATGCGGGCTGTAGCGGTTGCGGCCAGCCCGGCGCGGGGGTGGTGGCCTTCATCCACGGCTGCTCGTACCCTGCCGTCGGCCCTGAGACAACAATACAAGGGTTAGAATACCTTACTGATATTATAAACGCAGAGTTGGCCGGCCTCCCACAAGGTGGGCCGACGATCTGGTGAACGTCGCCGGAAATTGTTGGTTGCGGGCGGCGCAAGACCGGTCTATATGGAAATATTTGGGGGAAGCCTTCGTATCGGCTGATATAATGATAACGATAGACTACAGGCCCGTGAACAAAATTTATGGGCCAAGTGAACCACCAGGAGACCTATGTAGGATGATAGAAGGGTATAAACTAATGAGATTGAGCACTATGCCGTCACTTGAAAGCTGTCCAACTGAGTGCAAGTGAAGCGTCGATCTTTTCTCCTTGTCATAAACATAACAACCTATTAGGATAACGTTTTAATTTTATTGAACCTTACACTCGTCCGTCCTGATACAATAATATTAGTTGTATTCACCTTGGTTGTAGGCCGTGTTGTTGTACTGTCCTTTGTGCGAGTGCGAGCTGATGGTCCGCGCGCGGCCGCCGTACTGCGGCTGCTGCGGCTGCTGCAACGCATTCAAATGGCGACTTTATAACTAGGTCAGTAAAGTAGACTTTCATATAACCTGGATTTGGAACCAACGGTAACATTTTCAAATGTAGATTCTATAACTAGGCAAGTAAGGCGAATTTTCAGCCAGCCAGGATTTGATTGATAAGTCCTTATTGTTCACCTCATTTAATCATTACGCCAAATGTTTTTTTAAAATCATTATTTAATTTAACCTATCCAGACTCCAGGGTACATGACCATTGTCATTTAGGCCCTGCTTTTTTAACATAGTTCAAGGACGAGAAGAAAAGGAAAATAGGAGTAAGTTGCGAACATTTTAAACCTAATTCTAGTGGTAGTCCTATTTCGTCTATTGTACCGGTTGGGATTCCGCTAGTAATCGACTCGTCATTCGCTGTTTTCTAGGCCGCCTCCCTCCGGTTCTGAGCTTCTACAATGGTCGCATTTCTGTCCCTGATGGCCATCTCCAAATTGAAGTCTCTGATAGTGTCCGGTGGTGCAGCCAACGCTCGCTACGACCATCGTCAGCCACCGAGTGTTACTGGAGGAGCTTCAGTTGGAATGTTTAACACATCCACCGTACTCTCCGGACCTTGCTCCAACAGAGTTCCATTGTCTTCGAAATTTTGATTACTTCTTGCAAAGGGAAAAACATCAACTCTGATGGGATGCCAAAGCGCCTTTAAACATTTATTGATTCCCGCCCGAATAGTTTTTTTAGTAAAGGGATCAGTGAACCAACTGTGTAATGGCAAAAGTGCTTAGATAACAATGGTACATACTTAGATTAAATAAAATAGATTATTTAAAAAAAACTACTTTCCAAACACCAATTTCATAAGTAAGAACCTAATATAATAAGTGACGACTTAGTTCTTATCGAGATTGAGACGATAATCGAGATTGAGATTAGAAAGTGTATCCATACCACATCTGTAGTCAGAAGAGACAGTAACTGGATCGGTCACAGGTTTGAACCGTGTCTTCAGAATACGGTATAACAGTAGTTAAGTAATTATTAAGTTAAGTTTTTGTTACAATAAAAACGATTCAGATTTCATTTTGTACGTGTGTACATATCATTATGAATGTACGATTTAAACGCGATGCGATGAATTTCGCTTTCACCGAGCAGTGCGTGGACCGCGATGTCCACAATGTTGATGTGTTGATTGATATCTTTAGTTAAGGAATATTTTAATACTTAAATGTAATTTATGGATTGTCGTGAGTGTTTGCATGTCTGTAAGTACGACAAGTAGTTAATGGATAAATAAATAAATGTGTAAATTGTAAACTAGTGAACATAGTATAGTAAAAGCTTCGCTAGTACCTGTTCGGACACCTTCACATACTACGCTGACGACACCGACGACGCCATCGGTCGGTTCGTGCGGCGAGCGTTAGCTGCATCACCAAATACCATCCGAGAGTTCAACCTATAGATGGCCATAAAAGACAGAAACGCGGCAGTAGGCTTAAGCAAAAGACGATGTCGAGTCGATTACTATCGGAATCCCAACCGGCAGTGATCGGCTCAACAGGCGAAATCGGACTAGTACTAGAATTAAATGTTCACAACGCCCCCCTGTTTTCCTTTTCTTCGAATCCAAGAAATTTGTAAAAAAAAGATAATAATAAAAAAAAAGTCTGTGGAGCGGCAAATTAATAATAATAAAAAAAAGGTACCTGCTCGTGCAGCCCCTGCGCGCGCGCGAGCCGCTCGCGCAGGCGCGCGGGCCCGGCGCCGGCCAGCGCGCGCGCCGCGCCGCGCAGGCAGCCCTGCGCCGCCACGAGCCACGCGTACTCCGCCACCACGCGCTCCAGCCGCCCGCCCTCCTGCACACACACACCTCACGTATACTAACCGTCCAAATTGTCCATACTGTTTGGAGCTTGCCCTTACTGGTATTACGGCAACATACACGTGTGACACCAATATGATAAAACGCTGAGTCGAGTCAGCATCTCGATCACTTAATTGTTTATGTTATAATAATTTTACTAACCTTTTACATTTTATTTACATTTCCACTAACAAAACTACTACATAAGCTATTTCACAACTCTAAACCGTCATATAAATCTGTATATAAAAAGCATTAATTTATTAAATAAAATATTTGTCACTCGACCTGAGTTTAACAACAAACAAAGAAGACAGGCTAACCAGGCAGCCTCGGGACTGGCAGCAACAGTACCCGTCCCTCACCACCACCAGCGGCAGGTCACCTCGGCGACCGCCAGCCGTCCCCGCTACTCGGGACGATCCGGCTAGACCTCCACCCGTGGTGAGTCAACTCGAGTCGGAGAGCGGGAGTGGAAAAACACAACCCCGATTTCGTGTGAAAGGACGTAATATGAATATATATATATACAATTATATATATAGATTACAATTTATAAACATTTTCCACTAATTATTTGCACTTCTTCGTCTTCTTATGCTTCATTTTTCCTATTCCATCCGACGGTCATCTACCTGCGCTATTGGCGATAAGGTCGCCAATAGCGCAGGTAGATGACTATAATCGTTACTTTATTTTTCAGTTTTTACAACTTCGTTGTGTTGTTTCCTAACCAATTAAGTACAATAAATAGGTTATCTATCGATCTATGTTTGTCCGGCCGAGCCGGTATATGAGGGCGTGCCTCGTGCAGTATGGCCGCGTCGCAAGGCACGCGGCTCGCCAGTACGGCCGAGTGGCAGCCCCCGCGTCGTCACCTGCGGCTGGCGGCAGCGGTGCGCGGCGGCGCGGCGCGCCAGCAGCGCCAGCGCGGGCGGCGGCGCGGGCAGCGCGTCCACGGCCGCGCCCACCAGGTAGCACACGGCGGCCGCCTCGCGCAGCGCCGGCTGCGACTCCTGCGACAGCCGGTCCCCCAGCCGCTCTGCGACACACAATACACTACTTTACTAAGTTTAGTATTTTGTGACAATAACGTCTAGGCTAGGGAATGCGTTACCTGAGTGAGTTTTTCCTTATGCTTATAATCTTGGTATCTTCAAATCGATTTTTTCTAGGTAAGCACGCTCCATCATAGACCGTCGTTTAACATCAGGCGAGATGGCGATCCAGTGTAAACATAAAAATAAAAACTTATGTGGTTGTACATCCAGCAGTGGACGAGTATAAGCTGATTATGGTGGTAAAACTACTGTTTATCTCGTTAAAGATGTCGATGCGTGTGTTCTGCGTCGTTGATGTCGATTTTTGGGTTTGTATAGATTGGAAAGCGCGCAAAACGCGATAGAAACGCGCGAGAAGCACGTTTGAAACTCGTCTGAAGCGCGTACAAAGAAAGGGACGGGGTAGGAACAGAGCAGGGGCGTCAATGTACAACTGATGAGGAGTACAGGACCAAAACGCGGAAGCTACGTGCAACTTTGCGAGTATACGCGCAGTAAATGCGGGTTCACGATCGATCCATGTGCTTTAGGTTACAATGTTGCGTTAGAATGTGGTTTGAAGCATGTATGTATACGTGCGTCATCTGCACGTTAAAAATACGCTGTCTGCTAGACGCTGGTTCGGGAAGTTCCCGCTCACCCGCGCCTTAGAACAGAGTGTAAGTTAGGGAAGTGTTTCCGCTCGCCTGCGGCTTGGAACAGAGTGTACGTTAGGGATGTTTCCGCTCACCCGCGGCTTGGAACAGAGTGTACGTTAGGGATGTTTCCGCTCACCCGCGGCTTGGAACAGAGTGTACGTTAGGGATGTTTCCGCTCACCCGCGGCTTTGGAACAGAGTGTAAGTTAGGGAAGTGTTTCCGCTCGCCTGCGGCTTGGAACAGAGTGTACGTTGGCGCTCACCGCGGCTTGGAACAGAGTGTAAGTTAGGGAAGTGTTTCCGCTCGCCTGCGGCTTGGAACAGAGTTACGTTAGGGATGTTTCCGCTCACCCGCGGCTTGGAACAGAGTGTAAGTTAGGGAAGTGTTTCCGCTCGCCTGCGGCTTGGAACAGAGTGTACGTTAGGGATGTTTCCGCTCACCGCGGCTTGGAACAGAGTGTAAGTTAGGAAGTGTTTCCGCTCGCCTGCGGCTTGGAACAGAGTGTACGTTAGGGATGTTTCCGCTCACCCGCGGCTTGGAACAGAGTGTAAGTTAGGGAAGTGTTTCCGCTCGCCTGCGGCTTGGAACAGAGTGTACGTTAGGGATGTTTCCGCTCACCGCGGCTTGGAACAGAGTGTAAGTTGAGGAAGTGTTTCCGCTCGCCTGCGGCTTGGAACAGAGTTACGTTAGGGATGTTCCGCTCACCCGCGGCTTGGAACAGAGTGTAAGTTAGGGAAGTGTTTCCGCTCGCCTGCGGCTTGGAACAGAGTGTACGTTAGGGATGTTTCCGCTCACCCGCGGCTTGGAACAGAGTGTAAGTTAGGAAGTGTTTCCGCTCGCCTGCGGCTTGGAACAGAGTGTACGTTAGGGATGTTTCCGCTCACCCGCGGCTTGGAACAGAGTGTAAGTTAGGGAAGTGTTTCCGCTCGCCTGCGGCTTGGAACAGAGTGTACGTTAGGGATGTTTCCGCTCACCTTGGAACGGCTTGGAACAGCTTGGAACAGAGTGTACGTTAGGAAGTGTTTCGCTCACCTGCGGCTTGGAACAGAGTGTACGTTAGGGATGTTTCCGCTCACCGGCTTGGCAGAGGCTTGGAACAGAGTGTACAGTTAGGGATGTTTCCGCTCACCTGCGGCTTGGAACAGAGTGTACGTTAGGGATGTTTCCGCTCGCCTGCGGCTTGGAACAGAAGTGTACGTTAGGGATGTTTCCGCTCACCAGCGGCTTGGAACAGAGTGTAAGTTAGGGAAGTGTTTCCGCTCGCCTGCGGCTTGGAACAGAGTGTACGTTAGGGATGTTTCCGCTCACCCGCGGCTTGGAACAGAGTGTAAGTTAGGGAAGTGTTTCCGCTCGCCTGCGGCTTGGAACAGAGTGTACGTTAGGGATGTTTCCGCTCACCCGCGGCTTGGAACAGAGTGTAAGTTAGGGAAGTGTTTCCGCTCGCCTGCGGCTTGGAACAGAGTGTACGTTAGGGATGTTTCCGCTCACCCGCGGCTTGGAACAGAGTGTAAGTTAGGGAAGTGTTTCCGCTCGCCTGCGGCTTGGAACAGAGTGTACGTTAGTTTTCCGCTCACCCGGGAGTGTTTCCGTGTTTCCGCTCGCCTGCGGCTTGGAACAGAGTGTACGTTAGGGATGTTTCCGCTCACCCGCGGCTTGGAACAGAGTGTAAGTTAGGAAGTGTTTCCGCTCGCCTGCGGCTTGGAACAGAGTGTACGTTAGGGATGTTTCCGCTCACCCGCGGCTTGGAACAGAGTGTAAGTTAGGGAAGTGTTTCCGCTCGCCTGCGGCTTGGAACAGAGTGTACGTTAGGGATGTTTCCGCTCACCCGCGGCTTGGAACAGAGTGTAAGTTAGGAAGTGTTTCCGCTCGCCTGCGGCTTGGAACAGAGTGTACGTTAGGGATGTTTCCGCTCACCCGCGGCTTGGAACAGAGTGTAAGTTAGGGGAAGTGTTTCCGCTCGCCTGCGGCTTGGAACAGAGTGTACGTTAGGGATGTTTCCGCTCACCGCGGCTTGGAACAGAAGTTAGTGTTTCCGCTCAGTTAGGGAAGTGGGAAGTTTCCGCTCGCCTGCGGCTTGGAACAGAGTGTAAGTTAGGGATGTTTCCGCTCACCCGCGGCTTGGAACAGAGTGTAAGTTAGGGAAGTGTTTCCGCTCGCCTGCGGCTTGGAACAGAGTGTACGTTAGGGATGTTTCCGCTCACCTGCGGCTTGGAACAGAGTGTACGTTAGGGATGTGTCACCAAGCTTGGAACAGAGTGTAAGTTGTTTCCGCTCGCCTGCGGCTTGGAACAGAGTGTACGTTAGGGATGTTTCCGCTCACCCGCGGCTTGGAACAGAGTGTAAGTTAGGGAAGTGTTTCCGCTCGCCTGCGGCTTGGAACAGAGTGTACGTTGGGGATGTTTCGCGGCTTGGAACAGAACAGAGTTTCCGCTCGCCTGCGGCTTGGAACGAAGTGTACGTTAGGGATGTTTCCGCTCACCCGCGGCTTGGAACAGAAGTGTAAGTTAGAGAAGTGTTTCCGCTCGCCTGCGGCTTGGAACAGAGTGTACGTTAGGGATGTTTCCGCTCACCCGCGGCTTGGAACAGAAGTGTACGTTAGGGAAGTTTTCCGCTCACCTGCGGCTTGGAACAGAGTGTACGTTAGGGATGTTTCCGCTCACCCGCGGCTTGGAACAGAGTGTACGTTAGGGATGTTTCCGCTCACCTGCGGCTTGGAACAGAGTGTACGTTAGGGATTAGTTTTCCGCTCACCTGCGGCTTGGAACAGAGTGTAAGTTAGGGAAGTGTTTCCGCTCGCCTACGTTAGGGATGTTTCCGCTCACCCGCGGCTTGGAACAGAGTGTAAGTTAGGGAAGTGTTTCCGCTCGCCTGCGGCTTGGAACAGAGTGTACGTTAGGGATGTTTCCGCTCACCCGCGGCTTGGAACAGAGTGTAAGTTAGGAAGTGTTTCCGCTCACCCGCGGCTTGGAACAGAGTGTACGTTAGGGATGTTTCCGCTCACCCGCGGCTTGGAACAGAGTGTTGTAAGTTAGGGAAGTGTTTCCGCTCACCTGCGGCTTGGAACAGAGTGTACGTTAGGGATGTTTCCGCTCGCCTGCGGCTTGGAACAGAGTGTACGTTAGGGATGTTTCCGCTCGCCCGCGGCTTGGAACAGAGTGTACGTTAGGGATGTTTCCGCTCACCCGCGGCTTGGAACAGAGTGTAAGTTAGGGAAGTGTTTCCGCTCGCCTGCGGCTTGGAACAGAGTGTACGTTAGGGATGTTTCCGCTCACCCGCGGCTTGGAACAGAGTGTAAGTTAGGGAAGTGTTTCCGCTCGCCTGCGGCTTGGAACAGAGTGTACGTTAGGGATGTTTCCGCTCACCTGCGGCTTGGAACAGAGTGTGTACGTTAGGGACCCGCGCTCAACAGAGTGTACGTTAGGGATGTTTCCGCTCACCCGCGGCTTGGAACAGGTTAGGCACAGAAGTGTAATGTTAGCGGCTTGGAACAGAGTGTACGTTAGGAAGTGTTTCCGCTCACCTGCGGCTTGGAACAGAAGTGTAACAGAGTGTAAGGATGTTTCCGCTCGCCTGCGGCTTGGAACAGAGTGTAAGTTAGGGAGTGTTTCCGCTCGCCTGCGGCTTGGAACAGAGTGTACGTTAGGGATGTTTCCGCTCACCCGCGGCTTGGAACAGAGTGTACGTTAGGGAAGTGTTTCCGCTCGCCTGCGGCTTGGAACAGAGTGTACGTTAGGGATGTTTCCGCTCACCCGCGGCTTGGAACAGAGTGTAAGTTAGAAGTGTTTCCGCTCGCCTGCGGCTTGGAACAGAGTGTACGTTAGGGATGTTTCCGCTCACCCGCGGCTTGGAACAGAGTGTAAGTTAGGAAGTGTTTCCGCTCGCCTGCGGCTTGGAACAGAGTGTACGTTAGGGATGTTTCCCGCTCACCTGCGGCTTGGAACAGAGTGTACGTTAGGATGTTTCCGCTCACCCGCGGCTTGAACAGAGTGTAAGTTAGGGAAGTGTTTCCGCTCGCCTGCGGCTTGGAACAGAGTGTACGTTAGGGATGTTTCCGCTCACCCGCGGCTTGGAACAGAGTGTAAGTTAGGAATGTTTCCGCTCGCCTGCGGCTTGGAACAGAGTGTACGTTAGGGATGTTTCCGCTCACCCGCGGCTTGGAACAGAGTGTACGTTAGGGATGTTTCCGCTCACCCGCGGCTTGGAACAGAGTGTAAGTTAGGGAAGTGTTTCCGCTCGCCTGCGGCTTGGAACAGAGTGTTAGGGATGTTTCCGCTCAGCGGAACAGAGTGTTTCCGCTCGCCTGCGGCTTGGAACAGAGTGTACGTTAGGGATGTTTCCGCTCACCCGCGGCTTGGAACAGAGTGTAAGTTAGGGAAGTGTTTCCGCTCGCCTGCGGCTTGGAACAGAGTGTACGTTAGGGATGTTTCCGCTCACCCGCGGCTTGGAACAGAGTGTAAGTTAGGGAAGTGTTTCCGCTCGCCTGCGGCTTGGAACAGAGTGTACGTTAGGATGAGTGTAACAGAGTGTTTAGGGATGTTTCCGCCTCACCCGCGGCTTGGAACAGAGTGTAAGTTAGGGAAGTGTTTCCGCTCGCCTGCGGCTTGGAACAGAGTGTACGTTAGGGATGTTTCCGCTCACCCGCGGCTTGGAACAGAGTGTACGTTAGGGAAGTGTTTCCGCTCGCCTGCGGCTTGGAACAGAGTGTACGTTAGGGATGTTTCCGCTCACCCGCGGCTTGGAACAGAGTGTAAGTTAGGGAAGTGTTTCCGCTCGCCTGCGGCTTGGAACAGAGTGTACGTTAGGGATGTTTCCGCTCACCCGCGGCTTGGAACAGAGTGTAAGTTAGGGAAGTGTTTCCGCTCGCCTGCGGCTTGGAACAGAGTGTACGTTAGGGATGTTTCCGCTCACCCGCGGCTTGGAACAGAGTGTACGTTAGGGAAGTGTTTCCGCTCACCTGCGGCTTGCAGCCCGCGGCTTGAACAGAACAAGTTAGTTAGGAAGTGTTTCCGCTCACCTGCGGCTTGGAACAGAGTGTAAGTGTACGTTAGGATGTTTCCGCTCACCCGTTTCCGCTCACCCGCGGCTTGGAACAGAGTGTACGTTAGGGATGTTTCCGCTCACCCGCGGCTTGGAACAGAGTGTACGTTAGGGATGTTTCCGCTCACCCGCGGCTTGGAACAGAGTGTACGTTAGGGAAGTGTTTCCGCTCACCTGCGGCTTGGAACAGAGTGTACGTTAGGGATGTTTCCGCTCACCCGCGGCTTGGAACAGAGTGTACGTTGGGTGTTCAGAGTGTAGTTAGGATGTTTCCGCTCACCTGCGGCTTGGAACAGAGTGTAGTTAGTGTTTCCGCTCACCTGCGGCTTGGAACAGAGTGTAAAGGGAGTTTCCGCTCGCCTGCGGCTTGGAACAGAGTGTACGTTAGGGATGTTACCCGCGGCTTGGAACAGAGTGTTTCCGCTCGCCTGCGGCTTGGAACAGAGTGTACGTTAGGGATGTTTCCGCTCACCCGCGGCTTGGAACAGAGTGTAAGTTAGAGAAGTGTTTCCGCTCGCCTGCGGCTTGGAACAGAGTGTACGTTAGGGATGTTTCCGCTCACCCGCGGCTTGGAACAGAGTGTAAGTTAGGCTCGCCTGCGGCTTGGAACAGAGTGTACGTTAGGATGTTTCCGCTCACCCGCGGCTTGGAAGTGTTTCCGCTCGCCTGCGGCTTGGAACAGAGTGTACGTTAGGATGTTTCCGCTCACCCGCGGCTTGGAACAGAGTGTAAGTTAGGGGAGTGTTTCCGCTCGCCTGCGGCTTGGAACAGAGTGTACGTTAGGGATGTTTCCGCTCACCCGCGGCTTGGAACAGAGTGTAAGTTAGGAAGTGTTTCCGCTCGCCTGCGGCTTGGAACAGAGTGTACGTTAGGGATGTTTCCGCTCACCCGCGGCTTGGAACAGAGTGTAAGTTAGGGAAGTGTTTCCGCTCGCCTGCGGCTTGGAACAGAGTGTACGTTAGGGATGTTTCCGCTCACCCGCGGCTTGGAACAGAGTGTAAGTTAGGGAAGTGTTTCCGCTCGCCTGCGGCTTGGAACAGAGTGTACGTTAGGGATGTTTCCGCTCACCCGCGGCTTGGAACAGAGTGTAAGTTAGGGAGTGTTTCCGCTCGCCTGCGGCTTGGAACAGAGTGTACGTTAGGGATGTTTCCGCTCACCCGCGGCTTGGAACAGAGTGTAAGTTAGGAAGTGTTTCCGCTCGCCTGCGGCTTGGAACAGAGTGTACGTTAGGGATGTTTCCGCTCACCCGCGGCTTGGAACAGAGTGTAAGTTAGGAAGTGTTTCCGCTCGCCTGCGGCTTGGAACAGAGTGTACGTTAGGGATGTTTCCGCTCACCCGCGGCTTGGAACAGAGTGTACGTTAACAGAGTGTACGTTAGGTGTTTCCGCTCACCCGCGGCTTGGAACAGAGTGTACGTTAGGGATGTTTCCGCTCACCCGCGGCTTGGAACAGAGTGTACGTTAGGGATGTTTCCGCTCACCCGCGGCTTGGAACAGAGTGTACGTTAGGGAAGTGTTTCCGCTCACCAGCGGCTTGGAACAGAGTGTACGTTAGGGATGTTTCCGCTCACCCGCGGCTTGGAACAGAGTGTTACGTTTCCGCTCACCCGATGTGTTTGTTTCGCTCACCCGCGGCTTGGAACAGAGTGTACGTTAGGGATGTTTCCGCGCTCACCCGCGGCTTGGAACAGAGTGTACGTTAGAGATGTTTCCGCTCACCCGCGGCTTGGAACAGAGTGTACGTTAGGGATGTTTCCGCTCACCCGCGGCTTGGAACAGAGTGTACGTTAGGGATGTGTTTCCGCTCACCCGCGGCTTGGAACAGAGTGTACGTTAGGGAAGTGTTTCCGCTCACCGGCGGCTTGGAACAGAGTGTAAGTTAGGCTTGAAGTGTTTCCACTCGCCTGCGGCTTGGAACAGAGTGTACGTTAGGATGTGTTTCCGCTCACCCGCGGCTTGGAACAGAGTGTACGTTAGGGATGTGTTTCCGCTCACCCGCGGCTTGGAACAGAGTGTACGTTAGGGATGTTTCCGCTCACCCGCGGCTTGGAACAGAGTGTACGTTAGGGATGTGTTTCCGCTCACCCGCGGCTTGGAACAGAGTGTACGTTAGAGATGTTTCCGTTCACCCGCGGCTTGGAACAGAGTGTACGTTAGGGATGTTTCCGCTCACCCGCGGCTTGGAACAGAGTGTACGTTAGGGATGTGTTTCCGCTCACCCGCGGCTTGGAACAGAGTGTACGTTAGGAATGTTTCCGCTCACCCGCGGCTTGGAACAGAGTTTCCGCTCACCCGCGGCTTGGAACAGAGTGTAAGTTAGGGAAGTGTTTCCGCTCGCCTGCGGCTTGGAACAGAGTGTACGTTAGGGATGTTTCCGCTCACCCGCGGCTTGGAACAGAGTGTAAGTTAGGGAAGTGTTTCCGCTCGCCTGCGGCTTGGAACAGGGAGTGTACGTTAGGGATGTTTCCGCTCACCCGCGGCTTGGAACAGAGTGTAAGTTAGGGAAGTGTTTCCGCTCGCCTGCGGCTTGGAACAGAGTGTACGTTAGGGATGTTTCCGCTCACCCGCGGCTTGGAACAGAGTGTAAGTTAGGAAGTGTTTCCGCTCGCCTGCGGCTTGGAACAGAGTGTACGTTAGGGATGTTTCCGCTCACCCGCGGCTTGGAACAGAGTATAAGTTAGGAAGTGTTTCCGCTCGCCTGCGGCTTGGAACAGAGTGTACGTTAGGAATGTTTCCGCTCACCCGCGGCTTGGAACAGAGTGTAAGTTAGGGATGTTTCCGCTCGCCTGCGGCTTGGAACAGAGTGTACGTTAGGGATGTTTCCGCTCACCCGCGGCTTGGAACAGAGTGTAAGTTAGGGAAGTGTTTCCGCTCGCCTGCGGCTTGGAACAGAGTGTACGTTAGGGATGTTTCCGCTCACCCGCGGCTTGGAACAGAGTGTAAGTTAGGGAAGTGTTTCCGCTCGCCTGCGGCTTGGAACAGAGTGTACGTTAGGGATGTTTCCGCTCACCCGCGGCTTGGAACAGAGTGTAAGTTAGGGAGTGTTTCCGCTCGCCTGCGGCTTGGAACAGAGTGTACGTTAGGGATGTTTCCGCTCACCCGCGGCTTGGAACAGAGTGTAAGTTAGGGAAGTGTTTCCGCTCGCCTGCGGCTTGGAACAGAGTGTACGTTAGATGTTTCCGCTCACCCGCGGCTTGGAACAGAACAGTGTACGTTAGGGATGTTTCCGCTCACCCGCGGCTTGGAACAGAGTGTACGTTAGGGATGTTTTCCGCTCGCCTGCGGCTTGGAACAGAGTGTACGTTAGGGATGTTTCCGCTCACCCGCGGCTTGGAACAGAGTGTACGTTAGGGATGTTTCCGCTCACCGCGGCTTGGAACAGAGTGTACGTTAGGGATGTTTCCGCTCACCCGCGGCTTGGAACAGAGTGTACGTTAGGGATGTTTCCGCTCACCCGCGGCTTGGAACAGAGTGTACGTTAGGGATGTGTTCCGCTCACCCGCGGCTTGGAACAGAGTGTTAGAAGTGTTTCCTCGCCTGCCCGCGGCTTGGAACAGAGTGTACGTTAGGGATGTGTTCCGCTCACCCGCCCATGCTTGGAACAGAGTGTACGTTAGGGATGTTTCCGCTCACCCGCGGCTTGGAACAGAGTGTTTAGGATGTGTTTCGCTCACCCGCGGCTTGGAACAGAGTGTACGTTAGGATGTTTCCGCTCACCCGCGGCTTGGAACAGAGTGTACGTTAACAGAGTGGTTAGATGTTTCCCGCTCACCCGCGGCTTGGAACAGAGTGTACGTTAGGATGTGTTCCGCTCAACAGAGTGTACGTTAGGGATGTTTCCACCCGCGGCTTGGAACAGAGTGTACGTTAGGGAGTGTTTCCGCTCACCCGCGGCTTGGAGTGTACGTTAGGGAAGTGTACGTTAGGGATGTTTCCGCTCACCCGCGGCTTGGAACAGAGTGTACGTTAGGGAAGTGTTTCGCTCGCCTGCGGCTTGGAACAGAGTGTACGTTAGGATGTTTCCGCTCACCCGCGGCTTGGAACAGAGTGTACGTTAGGGCGGCTTGGAACAGAGTGTACGTTAGGGATGTTTCCGCTCACCCGCGGCTTGGAACAGAGTGTACGTTAGGATGTTTTTCCGCTCACCCGCGGCTTGGAACAGAGTGTACGTTAGGGATGTTTCCGCTCACCCGCGGCTTGGAACAGAGTGTACGTTAGGATGTGTTTCCGCTCACCCGCGGCTTGGAACAGAGTGTACCCGTTAACAGAGTGTACGTTAGGGATGTTTCCGCTCACCCGCGGCTTGGAACAGAGTGTACGTTAGGGATGTGTTTCCGCTCACCCGCGGCTTGGAACAGAGTGTACGTTAGATGATGTTTCCGCTCACCCGCGGCTTGGAACAGAGTGTACGTTAGATGATGTTTCCGCTCACCCGCGGCTTGGAACAGACGTTAGTGTACCCGTTAACAGAGGTGTTTCCCGCTCACCCGCGGCTTGGAACAGAGTGTACGTTAGGGATGTTTCCGCTCACCCGTTGGGATGTGTTGTTTCCGCTCACCCGCGGCTTGGAACAGAGTGTACGTTAGGGATGTTTCCGCTCACCCGCGGCTTGGAACAGAGTGTACGTTAGGGATGTTTCCGCTCACCCGCGGCTTGGAACAGAGTGTACGTTAGGGATGTTTCCGCTCACCCGCGGCTTGGAACAGAGTGTAAGTTGGAGGGAAGTGTTTCCGCTCACCTGCGGCTTGGAACAGAGTTAGTACGTTAGGGGATGTTTCCGCTCACCCGCGGCTTGGAACAGAGTGTAAGTTAGGGAAGTGTTTCCCGCTCGCCTGCGGCTTGGAACAGAGTGTACGTTGGATGTTTCCGCTCACCCGCGGCTTGGAACAGAGTGTAAGTTAGGGATGTTTCCGCTCACCTGCGGCTTGGAACAGAGTGTACGTTAGGGATGTTTCCGCTCACCCGCGGCTTGGAACAGAGTGTAAGTTAGGGAAGTGTTTCCGCTCGCCTGCGGCTTGGAACAGAGTGTACGTTAGGGATGTTTCCGCTCACCCGCGGCTTGGAACAGAGTGTAAGTTAGGGAAGTGTTTCCGCTCGCCTGCGGCTTGGAACAGAGTGTACGTTAGGGATGTTTCCGCTCACCCGCGGCTTGGAACAGAGTGTAAGTTAGGGAAGTGTTTCCGCTCGCCTGCGGCTTGGAACAGAGTGTACGTTAGGGATGTTTCCGCTCACCCGCGGCTTGGAACAGAGTGTAAGTTAGGAAGTGTTTCCGCTCGCCTGCGGCTTGGAACAGAGTGTACGTTAGGGATGTTTCCGCTCACCCGCGGCTTGGAACAGAGTGTAAGTTAGAAGTGTTTCACTCGCCTGCGGCTTGTGTTTCCGCTCGCCTGCACCTTGGAACAGAGTGTACGTTAGGGATGTTTCCGCTCACCCGCGGCTTGGAACAGAGTGTAAGTTAGGGAAGTGTTTCCGCTCGCCTGCGGCTTGGAACAGAGTGTACGTTAGAGTGGCTTGGAACAGAGTGTAAGTAGGGATGTTTCCGCTCACCCGCGGCTTGGAACAGAGTGTACGTTAGGGATGTTTCCGAACCCGCAGCTTGGAACAGAGTGTAAGTTAGAAGTGTTTCGCTCGCCTGCGGCTTGGAACAGAGTGTACGTTAGGGATGTTTCCGCTCACCCGCGGCTTGGAACAGAGTGTACGTTAGGGATGTGTTTCCGCTCACCCGCGGCTTGGAACAGAGTGTACGTTAGGGATGTTTCCGCTCACCCGCGGCTTGGAACAGAGTGTAAGTTAGGGAAGTGTTTCCGCTCGCCTGCGGCTTGGAACAGAGTGTACGTTAGGGATGTTTCCGCTCACCCGCGGCTTGGAACAGAGTGTTACGTACGTTAGGGATGTTTCCGCTCACCCGCGGCTTGGAACAGAGTGTAAGTTAGGGTCATGTTTCCGCTCACCTGCGGCTTGGAACAGAGTGTACGTTAGGGATGTTTCCGCTCACCCGCGGCTTGGAACAGAGTGTACGTTAGATGTGTTTCCGCTCACCCGCGGCTTGGAACAGAGTGTACGTTAGATACGTTAGGAACAGAGTGTACGTTAGTGTTAGAGATTTTCCGCTCACCCGCGGCTTGGAACAGAGTGTACGTTAGATGTGTTTCCGCTCACCCGCGGCTTGGAACAGAGTGTACGTTAGATGTGTTTCGCTCACCCGCGGCTTGGAACAGAGTGTACGTTAGAGATGTGTTCCCGCTCACCCGCGGCTTGGAACAGAGTGTACGTTAGGGATGTTTCCGCTCACCCGCGGCTTGGAACAGAGTGTACGTTAGGGATGTGTTTCCGCTCACCCGCGGCTTGGAACAGAGTGTACGTTAGGGAAGTGTTTCCGCTCACCCGCGGCTTGGAACAGAGTGTAAGTTAGGGAAGTGTTTCCGCTCGCCTGCGGCTTGGAACAGAGTGTACGTTAGGGATGTTTCCGCTCACCCGCGGCTTGGAACAGAGTGTACGTTAGGGATGTGTTTCCGCTCACCCGCGGCTTGGAACAGAGTGTACAGAGTGTACGTTAGGGATGTTTCCGCTCACCCGCGGCTTGGAACAGAGTGTACGTTAGGGATGTGTTTCCGCTCACCCGCGGCTTGGAACAGAGTGTACGTTAGAGATGTTTCCGCTCACCCGCGGCTTGGAACAGAGTGTACGTTAGGGATGTTTCCGCTCACCCGCGGCTTGGAACAGAGTGTACGTTAGGGATGTGTTTCCGCTCACCCGCGGCTTGGAACAGAGTGTACGTTAGGGATGTGTTTCGCTCACCCGCGGCTTGGAACAGAGTGTACGTTAGGGATGTTTCGCTCACCCGCGGCTTGGAACAGAGTGTACGTTAGGGATGTTTCCGCTCACCCGCGGCTTGGAACAGAGTGTACGTTAGGATGTTAGGGATGTTTCCGCTCACCCGCGGCTTGGAACAGAGTGTACGTTAGGGATGTTTCCGCTCACCCGTTAGTTAGGAAGTGTTTCCGCTCGCCTGCGGCTTGGAACAGAGTGTACGTTAGGGATGTTTCCGCTCACCCGCGGCTTGGAACAGAGTGTAAGTTAGGAAGTGTTTCCTGCTCGCCTGCGGCTTGGAACAGAGTTACGTTAGGGATGTTTCCGCTCACCCGCGGCTTGGAACAGAGTGTAAGTTAGGGAAGTGTTTCCGCTCGCCTGCGGCTTGGAACAGAGTGTACGTTAGGTTAGGCGGCTGTTTCCGCTCACCCGCGGCTTGGAACAGAGTGTACGTTAGGGATGTTTCCGCTCACCCTGCGGCTTGGAACAGAGTGTACGTTAGGGATGTTTCCGCTCACCCGCGGCTTGGAACAGAGTGTAAGTTAGGGAAGTGTTTCCTCGCCTGCGGCTTGGAACAGAGTGTACGTTAGGGATGTTTCCGCTCACCCGCGGCTTGGAACAGAGTGTAAGTTAGGGAAGTGTTTCCTCGCTCGCCTGCGGCTTGGAACAGAGTTGGAACAGAGTTAGGGATGTTTCCGCTCACCCGCGGCTTGGAACAGAGTGTACGTTAGGATGTTTCCGCTCACCCGCGTTTGGAACAGCTCGCCTCGCCTGCGGCTTGGAACAGAGTGTACGTTAGGATGTTTCGCTCACCCGCGGCTTGGAACAGAGTGTTCCGCTCACCTGCGGCTTGGAACAGAGTGTACGTTAGGGATGTTTCCGCTCACCCGCGGCTTGGAACAGAGTGTGTTAGGGAGTGTTTCCGCTCACCTCACCCGCGGCTTGGAACAGAGTGTACGTTAGGGATGTTTTTCTCACCCGCGGCTTGGAACAGAGTGTAAGTTAGGGATGTGTTTCGCTCGGCTTGGAACAGAGTGTACGTTAGGATGTTTCGCTCACCCGCGGCTTGGAACAGAGTGTACGTTAGTGTTTCCGCTCACCCGCGGCTTGGAACAGAGTGTACGTTAGGGATGTTTCCGCTCACCCGCGGCTTGGAACAGAGTGTACGTTAGGGATGTGTTTCCGCTCACCCGCGGCTTGGAACAGAGTGTACGTTAGGGATGTTTCCGCTCACCCGCGGCTTGGAACAGAGTGTACGTTAGCGGCTTGGAACAGAGTGTTTCCGCTCACCCGCGGCTTGGAACAGAGTGTACGTTAGGGATGTTTCCGCTCACCCGCGGCTTGGAACAGAGTGTACGTTAGATGTTTTTCCGCTCACCCGCGGCTTGGAACAGAGTGTACGTTAGATGTGTTTCACCCGCGGCTTGGAACAGAGTGTACGTTAGGGATGTGTTTCCGCTCACCCGCGGCTTGGCTCACCCGCGGCTTGGAACAGAGTGTGTTAGGGAAGTGTTAGCTTGGAACAGAGTGTACGTTAGGGATGTTTCCGCTCACCCGCGGCTTGGAACAGAGTGTACGTTAGGGATGTTTTCCGCTCACCCAGCGGCTTGGAACAGAGTGTACGTTAGGGATGTTTCGCTCACCCGCGGCTTGGAACAGAGTGTACGTTAGGATGTGTTCCGCTCACCCGCGGCTTGGAACAGAGTGTACCCGCGGCTAGGAGAGTGTTTAGGGATGTTTCCGCTCACCCGCGGCTTGGAACAGAGTGTACGTTAGGATGTGTTCCGCTCACCCGCGGCTTGGAACAGAGTGATGATGTTAGGTGTAGAGTTTCCGCTCACCCGCGGCTTGGAACAGAGTGTACGTTAGGGATGTGTTTCCACCCGCTCACCCGCGGCTTGGAACAGAGTGTGTTAGAAGTGTTTCCGCTCACCTGCGGCTTGGAACAGAGTGTACGTTAGGATGTTTCCGCTCACCCGCGGCTTGGAACAGAGTGTAAGTTAGGGATGTGTTTCCGCTCACCTGCGGCTTGGAACAGAGTGTACGTTAGGGATGTTTCCGCTCACCCGCGGCTTGGAACAGAGTGTTAGGGAAGCCCGCTCACCGCGGCTTGGAAACAGAGTGTACGTTAGGGATGTTTCGCTCACCCGCGGCTTGGAACAGAGTGTACGTTAGGAAGTGTTTCCGCCGCCCGCGGCTTGGAACAGAGTGTACGTTAGGGATGTTTCCGCTCACCCGCGGCTTGGAACAGAGTGTTACGTTAGAGGACGTTAGTGTTTCGCTCACCCGCGGCTTGGAACAGAGTGTACGTTAGGGAAGTGTTCCGCTCACCCGCGGCTTGGAACAGAGTGTACGTTAGGATGTTTCTGCTCACCCGCGGCTTGGAACAGAGTGTGTTAGGGAAGTTTCCGCTCGCCTGCGGCTTGGAACAGAGTTCCGTACCCGTTAGGGATGTGTTAGAAAGTGCTCACCCCTGCGGCTTGGAACAGAGTGTACGTTAGGGATGTTTCCGCTCACCCGATGTTTCCGCTCACCCTGCGGCTTGGAACAGAGTGTACGTTAGATGTTTCCGCTCACCCGCGTTGGAAACAGAGTGTACGTTATGTGTTTCCGCTCACCCGCGGCTTGGAACAGAGTGTACGTTAGGGATGTGTTCGCTCACCCGCGGCTTGGAACAGAGTGTACGTTAGTGTACGTTAGGGATGTTTCCGCTCACCCGCGGCTTGGAACAGAGTGTACGTTAGGGATGTTTCCGCTCACCCGCGGCTTGGAACAGAGTGTACGTTAGGGATGTTTCCGCTCACCCGCGGCTTGGAACAGAGTGTACGTTAGGGATGTTTCCGCTCACCTGCGGCTTGGAACAGAGTGTACGTTAGATGTTTCCGCTCACCCGCGGCTTGGAACAGAGTGTACGTTAGGGATGTGTTTCGCTCACCCGCGGCTTGGAACAGAGTGTGTACGTTAGATGATTCCGCTCACCCGCGGCTTGGAACAGAGTGTACGTTAGATGTGTTTCCGCTCACCCGCGGCTTGGAACAGAGTGTACGTTAGGGATGTTTCCGCTCACCCGCGGCTTGGAACAGAGTGTACGTTAGATGTGCGGCTTGGAACAGAGTGTACGTTAGGATGTGTTTCCGCTCACCCGCGGCTTGGAACAGAGTGTACGTTAGATGTTTCCGCTCACCCGCGGCTTGGAACAGAGTGTACGTTAGGGATGTTTCCGCTCACCCGCGGCTTGGAACAGAGTGTACGTTAGGGATGTGTTTCCGCTCACCCGCGGCTTGGAACAGAGTGTACGTTAGGATGTTTCCGCTCACCCGCGGCTTGGAAGAGTGTACGTTGTTTCGCTCAGAACAGTGTACTCACCCGCGGCTTGGAACAGAGTGTGTTAGAAGTGTTTCTCGCTCACCCGCGGCTTGGAACAGAGTGTACGTTAGGGATGTGTTCGGCTTGCAGAGTGTATGTTAGATGTTTCCGCTCACCCGCGGCTTGGAACAGAGTGTACGTTAGGGCTTGATGTGTTCCGCTCACCCGCGGCTTGGAACAGAGTGTACGTTAGATGTTTCCGCTCACCCGCGGCTTGGAACAGAGTGTACGTTAGGGATGTGTTTCCGCTCACCCGCGGCTTGGAACAGAGTACGTTAGGATTAGTTTCCGCTCACCCGCGGCTTGGAACAGAGTGTACGTTAGGATGTTTTCCGCTCACCCGCGGCTTGGAACAGAGTGTACGTTAGATGATGTTTCCGCTCACCCGCGGCTTGGAACAGAGTGTACGTTAGATGTTTCGCTCACCCGCGGCTTGGAACAGAGTGTACGTTAGATGTTTTCGCTCACCCGCGGCTTGGAACAGAGTGTACGTTAGGGATGTTTCCGCTCACCCGCGGCTTGGAACAGAGTGTACGTTAGATGTGTTTCCGCTCACCCGCGGCTTGGAACAGTGTGTTAGATGTGTTTCCGCTCACCCGCGGCTTGGAACAGAGTGTACGTTAGATGTTTCCGCTCACCCGCGGCTTGGAACAGAGTGTACGTTAGCGGGATGTTAGTTTTCCGCTCACCCGCGGCTTGGAACAGAGTGTACGTTAGAGATGTTTCCGCTCACCCGCGGCTTGGAACAGAGTGCGGCTTGGAACAGAGTGTACGTTAGGATGTTTCCGCTCACCCGCGGCTTGGAACAGAGTGTACGTTAGATGTACGTTAGATGTTTTCGCTCACCCGCGGCTTGGAACAGAGTGTACGTTAGGGATGTTTCCGCTCACCCGCGGCTTGGAACAGAGTGTACGTTAGGGATGTTTCCGCTCACCCGCGGCTTGGAACAGAGTGTACGTTAGGGATGTTTCCGCTCACCCGCGGCTTGGAACAGAGTGTACGTTAGGGATGTTTCCGCTCACCCGCGGCTTGAAACGTTAGATGTACGTTACCCGCGGCTTGGAACAGAGGCTTAGAGATGTTTCGCTCACCCGCGGCTTGGAACAGAGGTACGTTAGATGTTTCCGCTCACCCGCGGCTTGGAACAGAGTGTACGTTAGGGATGTTTCCGCTCACCCGCGGCTTGGAACAGAGTGTGCTTCGTTAGAGGTACGTTAGTGTTTTCCGCTCACCCGCGGCTTGGAACAGAGTGTACGTTAGGGATGTTTCCGCTCACCCGCGGCTTGGAGTGTACAGGGATGTTTCGCTCACCCGCGGCTTGGAACAGAGTGTACGTTAGGGATGTTTCGCTCACCCGCGGCTTGGAACAGAGTGTACGTTAGGGATGTTTCCGCTCACCCGCGGCTTGGAACAGAGTGTGTTAGGAAGTGTTTCTGCTCGCCTGCGGCTTGGAACAGAGGTATTACGTTAGGATGTTTCCGCTCACCCGCGGCTTGGAACAGAGTGTTTAGGGCTTGAACAGCCTGTCGCCTGCGGCTTGGAACAGAGTGTACGTTAGATGTTTCCGCTCACCCGCGGCTTGGAACAGAGTGTGTTAGATGTTTTTCGCTCACCCGCGGCTTGAAACAGAGTGTTTAGGATGTTTCTCACCCGCGGCTTGGAACAGAGTGTACGTTAGGATGTTTCCGCTCACCCGCGGCTTGGAACAGAGTGTACGTTAGGCTTGGAACAGATGTTTAGATGCTCACCCGCGGCTTGGAACAGAGTGTACGTTAGGGATGTTTCCGCTCACCCGCGGCTTGGAACAGAGTGTACGTTAGGATGTTTCCGCTCACCCGCGGCTTGGAACAGAGTGTACGTTAGGGATGTTTCCGCGGCTTGGAACAGAGTGTACGTTAGATGTGTTTCCGCTCACCCGCGGCTTGGAACAGAGTGTACGTTAGGAGTGTTTGGGATGCCCACCCGTTTCTGCAGAGTCACCCGCCCGGGCTTGGAACAGAGTGTACGTTAGATGTGTTTCCGCTCACCCGCGGCTTGGAACAGAGTGTACGTTAGATGTGTTTCGCTTGGAACAGAGTGTACCCTGCTCACCCGCTTTTGGAACAGAGTGTACGTTAGATGTGTTTCCGCTCACCCGCGGCTTGGAACAGAGTGTACGTTAGGAAGTGTTTTCGCTCACCCGCGGCTTGGAACAGAGTGTACGTTAGGGAGTGTTTCGCTCGCCTGCGGCTTGGAACAGAGTGTACGTTAGGATGTGTTCCGCTCACCCGCGGCTTGGAACAGAGTGTACGTTAGGATGTGTTTCGCTCACCCGCGGCTTGGAACAGAGTGTTTAGGGATGTTTCCGCTCACCCGCGGCTTGGAACAGAGTGTACGTTAGGATGTGTTTCCGCTCACCCGCGGCTTGGAACAGAGTGTACGTTAGAGATGTTTCCGCTCACCCGCGGCTTGGAACAGAGTGTACGTTAGGCGATGTTTCCGCTCACCCGCGGCTTGGAACAGAGTGTAGGTTTCCGCTCACCCGGGCTTGGAAACAGAGTGTACGTTAGATCCGCTCACCCGCGGCTTGGAACAGAGTGTACGTTAGTGTTTCCGCTCACCCGCGGCTTGGAACAGAGTGTCAGTTAGAGAGATGTTTCCGCTCACCCGCGGCTTGGAACAGAGTGTACGTTAGAGATGTTTCCGCTCACCCGCGGCTTGGAACAGAGTGTACGTTAGAGATGTTTCGCTCACCCGCGGCTTGGAACAGAGTGTACGTTACGTTCCGCTCACCGCGGCTTGGAACAGAGTGTATGTTAGTGTTCCGCTCACCCGCGGCTTGGGACAGAGTGTACGTTAGGGATGTGTTTCCGCTCACCCGCGGCTTGGGACAGAGTGTACGTTAGGGATGTTTCCGCTCACCCGCGGCTTGGAACAGCGTGTCGCCCTCGCAGTGCGTCACGATGGCCGCGAGCGCCTGCCGCCAGCTGGCGGGCGCCGCGCCGTCGGCCAGCGCCTGCCAGCGCGAGCGCAGCAGCGCGCCGCTCAGCAGCGACACCGGGTCGGCGGCGCGCGCGCGCAGGTGGTAGCGCTGCACCTTCAGCAGCAGCTCTGGACTACCTGGGGATACGAATCATAATTTATTAAATTGAAAACTTCTTTCGACGCGCCACAGGCAGATTTTTCGTGGGCTGTGAATCGAATTCTAGCGTCACGCTCGGGAATGATGAAAATTCTTCGGGTAAACTCGGGATCATAGCCATTGGTCATCTAGAAATGCGTCAGCGTGCTCATGGCCACACCCTTCCAAAGTAGTTTCCAAAGTAAGCTATCACATTCTGAGTTAGAAGTTTTCACATCTTTTGGCAGTTCCTATGACTGCTATTCATATATCTGTCATATTTTTTATAACATTTTTATACTATCGCGTATAAGTCCTCGTTTGACCACCAACTCGCCTGATGGTAAGCGACGGTGTGGAAGAAAGTACCTATTCGCTCAGGGAACACTCGTTATACACGTCAGTTTGTATGTCACAATACGAGTAATTATAATACATTGTATGTTGGTAAAAACAGTACATCATTCAATTCATAATTTAATAAAAATATTGCGATTCGGAGAATAATTGGTAATGTCACATCGTGACATACAATATTCCGTTTAGCACACCTGAATTATCCATAAACTACTGTAGGTCTACAGATAATCAAAATGTTCAAGCCCACTATCAATCGGAAGCGTACCCAGCATGCTACCCAGCATGTACCCAGCAGGCGTGGGGCCAAATATACGCCAGCATAATGGTCATGCGTCGCGTCGATCAAGCGCTCGGAAAGGCTTTTGAAGACGAGGTGAGCTCCCGGTCCCCACGGGCCAATGTCTCAACCCCAAAGGGCTCAAATATGTGTGCTTAGAGTAAGTTGTTAGTTAGGTAGGTTTGTAAAGTAGTGTAGTTCTGATTGTACTTTAGTTTTGTTAATAAAGGCTCTGCCCACTCTATAAATATTCCATTTTTATTTATGAAATTCATCATAGCTGTAGAACGTCTGCTCGGTTAGCCAGCGTTTGAGACTAAATTAAAAGATACAAAGAGAGTGTGCGGTGGCTATCGGCTTCGGAAAATTTCTATACACTATCGAACCCATAGCATGCGTCGCTTTCGATATCTTGTCTCTCACATGTCACACATCCTGTAGCGTTAGAATCATACTCATACTCATACTCATACTCATTTATTGCATACTTTCGGTACATGTCAATAAGTTATTATAATAATACATATAAAAAATAATATATGCAGGTGTTCCAACCTTAATAATTTAAATTTAAAAACAAAAATAAAATAAAATACAACATGTCAATATAAATTAAATATTACAACATGTCAATAATCATAATTCTGAGTATTACAACATTATACAAAAATGAATTGTCATAATAATACAATATAAATAAATTATAGCTGTTTGCTATCAAGTTATTTCTTTTAGCGTCATAAACTCATTCTCAATATCATAAAATGCTTGTTCGATAAGCCAGCGCTTTAGTCTGCTTTTAAAGATTTCAGTATTAGGTGCATCGACGACATCAACCGGAAGTCGGTTGTATACCGCCGTTCCCATGACATGAGTCAACTTCGCGGACTTTTCAAGCGACCGTGGAATGCATTTTAGCCTATGTTTGTAGCGAGTGGGCCTCTGCCGTGTCCTGTGAAGGGTGTCCCCTACTTTTCATACGACTCGAGGTTCATATGTGTATAAAGAGCTACTTGCATTAATACAATAGATGGCAGAGTAAGGACCCCGAGCGATACAAAATAGGGTTTGGCAGACTGACCTTCTGGTATGCGTGCTATCGCGCGGATAGCTCTTTTGACATACAAATGCACGTCTCCACTCTGCACCCTGCCCACAGCTCCGCACCGTACTGGAGCACCGCGTGCACCGACGCGAAATAACAGGCACGGACAGCCTCCGTCGGCAAGAACCTGGCCAGGCGCCGCAGAGCAAAACACGCGCCGCTGAGTTTCCCACACACCTTATCGATGTGTGCCTCCCGTGAGTCCGCCATCGAGCTCAAAACCGAGGAAGGTCGTCTTATCCACCTGCTGGATTCTTATATGGTTAGCGTACACCGCGAGGGAGGGCCGCGGACGTCCCGACAGATCGAATCGCAGGTAGTGAGTTTTCGTGGAGTTCAGCACCAGGCCGTTATTCCCGAACCATTGGTAGAACCGCGCTGCAACAATGCTCAACTTCCCTCAGCTCCCCGCTAGACCGAGCCGTCACCACAGCCGCCACATCGTCTGCGTACATTAGTACCTCAGCTTCAGCGATGGCTGCGGGCAGGTCATTCAGTAGGAGCGAGAACAGAATATTGGACACCGCGGAGCCCTGAGCCACGCCCATTGTGGTGGTTAGGGGTTTGATCTCAACCGTCCACCATCACCAATCACGACCTGGGATCTATCACGGAGAAGGTCAGCCATTAGAGCAAGTGTTTTGCCTCGAACTCCATAATGGGCCAGCTTCAGGCTTAGTATTTCGTGGTCTGCAACATCAAACGCTTTGGAGAGGTCGCAGCACAGCACTGCTACCTGTAGCTTCCCCTCCCGCGCGCCCACCACGCGACGTACCACTTCCCTCGTCAGCGACGTGGTCGACCTCCCCTCTCGGTAGGCATACTGTCTGTCGGACGTCGCCTGGATTTCCGACAAGTGTTCCATTAACCGTGCACTCAAACCATTCTCTAGCACCTTCGCGATCGCTGGAATTATCGATACGGGCCGGTAGCTATCTATACTTTGACGTTTACCTTTTCCCTTAAATATTGGTGTAATTTTGCTAATTTTAATATTTTCGGATATGTTCCTTCTCGGATGCATACGTTAAATAAATCGGATAACACGGGCGCGATGGATTTAGCCGTCATGTTCAAAAATTCCATTGACATTCCGTACGCATCCTTCGATGGTTTAGCCGGTATCCGCTTGGTGATAATGTTGTGCACTTCATCCGGTGTGAAGCTGCGTAGCCGCAGCGACCGGTCGGCGGGCGCGCCGGCCGCGCGCAGCGCAGCCCCCGCTAGTCGCGGGTCTGCGCGCGGCGCGCCGCACGCCGCGGCGGCTCCCGTGAACCGGGCGCACATCGCATTCACCAAATCTATTTTATTAGGAAATTGATCACCCGCCGAATCTCTGACGACGTCTGTGAAGTCCAGATTACACAAGTTTTGTTTACCTGTTTGCTCATTTACTATTTTCCACATCGTTTTGTCGGGTTTTACAGTTTAATATTTTACCCGAAAAATAGTTGCATTTAGTAATTTTTAACATATGGTCGTACATAACATTAAGTTCGTTCGCAAAGCGTTTGAGTAGTATGTCATTATTAGGGCATCTTTCGCATAATTCAACTATGTCAAATAATAGAAATCGTAAATATTTTATGTCATTAGTCACCCAAGAGGATCGTCTATTTACATTGTGTATGCGTTTTAATGGAAAACAGGCTTCCAGCTTATTCATAAATATATTAATCACAGACTTCGTCAGGGAGTCCGCGGGTGTGCCCCGTTCAAGTAATTCTCTCAGTCCACGCTATTAATAGCGCATGTAAAATGTTCCGATTTATTTCGGAATAGTTTCTCTTATAAATAGGTTTCATTTCTATGGAATGCGAAATTGGCTGCACCATCTCAAATCTGACAGCTAAATGATCGCTCAGGAGCGTGTTGACCGACGTGACTGTTACCATATCCGATGAGAGATTGCTATAGACATGGTCAATGCTCGTGGCGCTCTGCGGCGTCACTCGGGTTGGGAAGTCCACGAAGTTTATCAGGCCATGGGATGACAATAAGTCCCCGAGTTGTTTTTTTTCCGAGTTAATATTTCCTAGAACATTTATATTGAAGTCGCCTACAATAACACATTTCAAATCGAGTTCACTGATCTTATCAAACAAGCGCTCTAAGAATGACAAAGACAAGGCGGTACTTACGAGACCTGTCCTATATACACATATCACTGATATACCGTAATCGATCAGGTCAACTGCGGAGATTTCACAGTACAAATGAGCACTTAAACTAACAAGTTCTAAATTTTCGACAACTTTAAGACCGTCCTTAACATAGATACAAGATCCGCCGTGCTGATTTTCGTTTCTACAGTAGCTCGACCCTAACTTGTACCCGTCTATCCTAACTTGTTTCAGCTTGTTCTCGCTTAACCAATGCTCCGTTACAGCGAACAGATCGCATGCCAACGTACTTTCTAGCAACACTTGAAGTTTTGATGTTTTCTGATCGATAGATCGTACATTTTGTAAACAAACTACGAGTCTGTCGCACGCAGGCGCGGGCGCACCGCGCCGCGGCCGCTCGTCGTCAGACTGCGGTGAGTGCGGCGGCGGCGGCCGGCGCGCGCGCTGACTCATAGCTCTCACCTGTTGCGCTGCCCCGGTCGATGCGGGGGCCTACTGCGAAACCACTCCGATATCATAACTCGCGGTGGCCAAGCGGATGGATTGTAAATTTGACTATGAATGTTTTCAGGACAACCGATCAGAAAAGCCGAATGTCTCGTAGATTTTATGTCTCGTTTTTCCACAACGTACTCCTCGAACTTTTTAATTTTATTTAAGTAGTTACGCACATTTTCCACAGTTGTTTCCGGGCGTAAAGACCATGCTGTCATCCACTTCAAACGTTCCACAGTTTGGAGCTCAGCGTCATCTACACCGGCACCGGCAACAGCGATAATTTTGCGTCTCGATGTCTTTTTACGGCTGACTGTTTGCCATCCGTCATCTGTTACGGCTCCATTCTTACTCAAGCTGACACTCACGTGAGATTCACTTTGTTTAGAGTTGTTGGACTTTGGCTTCGACTGGTTTACGACAGTGTCGTTATTTGTTTTTTTCACAGTAGCACCCTTACCACCAGGGATCGTACTTGTCATTAGCTCGGACTCGCTTCGGCTGACTTCGGCAGCAATCGGTTTCACGTTGACAGGTGTCGCAGTCCGCGCAGTGTTATTGGTCTTCTTCGTGGCCGGCGGCGCACTATTCGTCGTTGCAGCGGCTGCAGCAGCCGCTTGCGCGGCGATTCGCACTTGCCGAATGGGTCGCTGGGACATTGTCGCTGACGTCACCGCAGCGTTTGTGGTCATTGGTTGAGTCGCAGCGATCAGCTGCTCGTTACTCTCAACGGCTGTTTTTAAACTTAATATCATCTGACCTTGTTTAATGATACTTGTATTTTGTTCTTCGATTATTCGCCGTTGACTCGTGATCTCGGACTTCAAATCTTCAATTTTCTCACTTAACGCCTTGTACAGCTCGCGAAACATGCCTTCTATCGGCTTTTGGTCCATGTTTTACAATTTAAAACAACAATAAAACCGGGAGTAACTATGTTCGTGTGGCAGTGTTGCCAACGCAAACGCAAAAACGCAACGCAACGCAAACGCAAATCAGTGCAGAGTTCGACCCAAGAAGTACCGAATGTTTGCCAGCTATTCTATTGGTAAGTGGTAATGTGCAAACATCAGTGTGATATAGTTTGAATGGTAATGTTTCTTCTTCAGTAATTTTTCATTAGGCTGGCCTCGTAGCTTAGTGGGTAGTAACTCTGCCTGCGAAGCCGAGAGTCGTGGGTTCGATTCCCACCCAGTGCAAATATGTGTGTGATGAATTCAAATGTTTGTACTGTGTCTGGGTGTTTCTATGTATAATAAGTATGTATTTAAAAACTACATAAGTATTACGAGTATATCAGCTATCTGGTCGCCATAGTTACAAGCTTTGCTTAGTTTGGGGGCAGATGGTGTTGTGTGTGAATTATCCACCATAATATTTATTTATTACTAGCGGCCTGTTCCGGCTTCGCTCGGATATTGTCACATAAAGCTCACTGATCGAAATAAAAACTATCCTATCTTTTAAGTTGGATCAATCTACACACGGTGTCCAAATTTGATTAAAATCGGCTAAGTAGTTTAGGAGTCTATTGAGGACAAACATTGTGACACGAGATTTATATATATTACTAGCGGTCCGTTCCGGCTTCGCTCGGATATTGTCACGTAAAGCCCATTAATCGAAATAAAAACTATCCTATCTTTTAAGTTGGATCAATCTACACACGGTGTCCAAATTTGATTAAAATCGGTTCAGTAGTTTAGGAGTCCATCGCGGACAAACATCGTGACAGGAGATTTATATATATTAAGATTATTTATAATTTTCATAGTATCTTACCCAGAGAGGCGATGACGAGCGCGTCGGCCACGCGGCCCGCGTCCAGACACAGCTCCGCCGCCTCCTCCAGGTTCCCGCACACGAGCGCGCGGCAGATCACGCTCGTCGAGTCTGCAACCACACACGCCGCATGACGCTTGCCGGCTATCACTATCCTACTCATACTCCTACTAATTTATACATACTTTCTGTACATGTCATACTTATGAAATATATTAATTACATCAATCAGTTAAAAAAGTATGGTTATTTATATTATACTAGCGGCCCGTTCCAGCTTCGCTCGGATAATAACCTAGATACCAACTGCAGCGCCATCTGCCGGGGTGATTTGTGAATTTAAACTATCCAGGGCTCTAACCAAACGTTTACAAAAAAAAAACATTCTATTCGGTCCAGCCATTTAGGAGGAGTTCACTTACAACGAAAAGTGGCATTGATTTTTATATATATAGATAGATTATAAGATTCCAGTCGTAATATAAAAAATAATCTCAATTAAATATAATGTCAAATAATAATAGTTAAGTATCCAAAATTAATAATCTAAATTGTATGTCATGTCAAAGTAATAATTCAAATAAAATTTAATACAATACAATGTAACTTAGAAATAATTCAATGAACAATAATCAAAACATACCATAGCTTAGCTATGTGATTTGTTTCCGTGTCATATAAATTCTTTTTCAATATCATAGAACGCTTGGCTGATAAGCCAGCACTTTAACCTATTCCTGAAAGCATTAAGATTCGGTGCCTCAATGATGTTCTCAGGCAGTCGGTTGTACACTGCAGTGCCCATGACATGTGTCAGTTTGGCGGACTTTTCAAGAGACCGCGGAACGCATTTTAAGCGGTGCTTAAAGCGAGTGCAGCGTTGCTTTGATTTGATCAGGGCTTCACCCAGTTTTTTATATCATTCATTCATTCATTCATCATCGGCCTGTGTTTGTCCACTGCTGAACATAGACCTCTCAACTCGATCCTCGCTCTCACATTTCCAACTGCCACCCGCTATCCATCCATCTAGTCTCAAGGAGACTCACACTACGTCTACCGATTCACGGTCTCCACTACAGAAACTATACTACTAATTTTATAAAATAGGAGTTTCCTGCGGTATTGTCAACGCAGTTTCCGCTCCTGTTATTTCCTGGATCCTATTTTTTATCGCGGAAAAATAACGGGAGCGAGAATGAAATCTTTTCCAGACAATCTTACATATCACGGAAAATAATTCAAATTCAAATTCAAATTCATTTATTTCAAGTTACAAAGACTCATACACTAAATACTAAATCATTCATAAAATTAAATTCGTCACATTACATTACAATTAGAAATAATTAAATTTATACATTTAATTATTTCTAATTGTAATACGTGGACAGGTTCAGAATGTGGGATGCACAAATTACAAGTAAACTACAAAAACAAAGAACCGACATAGGGTTTTTTAATGGAGTCGTTCTATTAATCATAACTATACCTTCTCCGTTAGGGATGACGACGTTGGTAGCTGTGGAGTCTAAGTCGAGGTTCGCCAGCTTTCTCTCTATGAGCGTGTGTGCGTCCTGCAACGAATAAATCGGTTTCATTTACAAACTCCACATGCAGCCAAAGTCGAACAAGTAGCATATGTTTGTGTATCGTTTCGTAAATTATGCGTACTGGTTTCATTTGTGAGATTAAAAAAAAAAGTTGGTTGCTCCAATGAACCCATGGATCAGTGGAGAGAATTGCAAGGTCATGGGCTTGAATCCTGCCAGCATCGGAACATCTTTGAGTATTTTATAGGTAGCTTTAATGGTGAAAGAATTCATTGTGAGAAAACCGGTAGGTATGTTCAAAGAATGACATCTTTAGGGTACTTAATTAATCACTTTATGTTTTTAACCCCCGACCAAAAACGGGGTGTTATAAGTTTGACGTCGATGTCTGTCTGTCTGTGGGTGTGTGTGTGTGTGTGTGTGTGTGTGTGTGTGTGTGTGTGTGTGTGTGTGTGTGTGTGTGTGTGTGTGTGTGTGTGTGTGTGTGTGTGTGTGTCTGTAGCACCGTAGAGCTCAAACGGATGGGGCCGATTTCGATGCGTTTTTTTAATTTGAAGGTTAATTTTCATGCAAATGTTTGTATCTATGTGTGGTTAATATCGATTCAAGATAGCCGTCTCCACAAAATGGCGGACAAAATATTTCTTTACAACCTCAATATGGGTATCAAGTGAAAGGGCTTGACTAATAGCATACTATACACTATAACAAATATGAAATCCAAGATGGCCGCCACAAAAATGACGAAATACATAAAAAAAATTCACTACTACCTCAATATGGATATTAAATGAAAAAACTCGACTAGTAGAACTATGGAGAACTCAAGGAGACAAAATTCACCCCGGCAACTTCTGTGCCCACCCAAAAAAAGGTCAATTGTTGACGGTCTGAAGCCTCGAACGAGTACGGATTTGACTCCACGTCTTGGACGTGGAATGCGTTGCCAAAGCGGATTTTTCCCGATAGCTACAATCTTGGTGTCTTCAAGACGAGAGTGAATCGGTTTCTTCAAGATAAATACACTCCATAGATTACATCATCAACATCAAGATTTGGCAGTGAAGCGCAAACCTATCATAATTAAAAAGAAAAGAAGCGCAGAAGGTAACTCACCGATAGGTCTGTGCTGGTGTCTGTGGACAGCTCGGCTTCAGTCTCCGTGGACTCGCCCTGCCGCGTGTTAGTGAAGACAGACCGGTCAGTCAATACGTACAAGACAGTTAGACAGGTAGCAGAGATTACGTCATTAGCTATGTAAGATTGGGAGATGAAGACAGTGCACGGGATTATAGAGAATATGAACCTCATTTTTACAATCATCTCACAGAACATAAATGTGATTCAATATTGCCAAAATCAACATTTCTAAATAAAACAATTAATATCAATATTTAAAATGTGTTCGATATTAAACGATACCATAATAAGAAGTTATTTTCATTGTGTACTTATATGTCACTGTAGCATTGTTACAAAAATGAGGCGCCTAAATGAAAGTATCCCGAAAGTGCAATAGAGAAAAGTTCTTCAAAAGTAGGTGAGGTAGAGTGAGACAGGGGAAAGGTCTGCATCAACTAAAACTTTTTACTCTGGACAATTTTTATCAAATAAATATAGGTACTTTAGCGCCGAAAACAAATATAGTTCAGTAACTCCAATGGTATTTATAAGTTACAATACGAAGATAACCTCTCCTCTCTCACTCTCTTTCAGCTTATCGAAGCAGTGCATAAAAGTCACACATGACAGTGACACAAAGTTTAGCATACTGTAACGCATTAGGGTAGCGGTTATACATTGAATTGTGCAAGGGACAATAATTGACCGAGAATTACAGTAATTAAAAGAACCACGTTATCAGAAACATTAGAAACAAGATAAAACAAGAAAATCAATTCAAAAAGCAGCAAATTTTAATAAAATGT